>CAJGYO010000005.1:27213141-28657228 GCA_904845875.1 Miscanthus lutarioriparius
ATTGAACTAACTAGTTGAGTAGTTCTTGGATGTTAGTTCAAAACTAAAAGTTATAATGTTCTAAGTCGAAAAGATATACGGCGACGTGTTAGCATTTCTTAAATTCTAGCTAAATTTCTTAGACCCTAACTTTTATATTCTTGTATCGTTAGTTGCATCATGGTGAGTACTTTGGCGTGAGTGGTTCATAGATGAATGTTCGACGTGGCGGGTTATCCTAGAATTGCTCGTAACTCGTTAGAACACGCGAAGAACCACGCTCGTGTTCTGTTCAGGAACCGCCACGCGCGACGAACCCATCTTGGCCTTCTCGTATCTTTTTCCCTAGTCGCTTCTTTGGTCGCGCTTTAGTGCTTCCCTAGCTAGCCGGTGGCGTGGACTTTGGGTTAGTGAAGTTGGCGAACCTTAACCACGCTGTTTGGTGGCCTTGGCATCGCTTTAAAAGCGTGCACGACATCGGTTTTTAGTGTTCGCCTTTGGCCGCGGTCACCACATCGCCTCGCCGCTGTTCGCTGTTCGCCGCGTGCGGTGGCACTCCCTTCTGCGGCGCTGGCCGAAAGCAAACCGTCATCGCCACCTTCCGCCGTCCACCGGCGTCGACGCTCTCTCCATTGCCTTGCCTTGCCGCCCTCGGTTAGCCTTTTGTGGCCGTCACGCACTCCGGGCCGACATATAGCATTGCGCTCTTGTCATAAGCAGTTGCCGCCGGGCGAAAGGCCGCTTCACGCCGTTGTTACCTCACCGCTGCGTTCTTTGGTGCGCGCAAGCGATGTCGTTGGCTGCTCATGTGCTCGCATCCCGTCATGCCGCGGTTCGGGCCAGCGCCACACAAACTCGCCGCCAGATTCGTACATCACGACATCAGCGGCGTTACGTCGCGCGGCCACGTGACGCTTGTGGTCGCTACGCTTACGCTGTTGTGGCTGCCTCGCCGAGCTACCGCTTTGTCGGATTGTCATTGCCCTTCCCGCGGCGCCGCCATTTCGCTTTAGCCGCCCGCTCCGGACAAGGCCGTGGTCCCGTCCGAGTAGCCGCCCATCTCCGGCTTGTCCGATAGCGCGATCGCCTTGTCACTCGCATGATGAGCAAGTCAAAGCACGCCATATGTCGCGCCTGCTGCCTTTGCAATGCGCAGCGCCGCTGCGTACTGGTTATTGTCGGCGCGCCGTTCAAATTGTGAACGCGTGGTCCGTCTCGAGTCGATTCTTCGCGTCGGTTAGGTCATGAAGTTAGCTAAACGCCCATCCCGCATAGAGAACCGAAGTGCACGGTTGCCGGTCAATTTGGCATTTCTATCGCCGCCAAGTCCGCTTTCGCGGCCGTTCTGAGAGCATGTTTGGGGTAAGTCTCCACGGTCGGTATTAGTTTGATTGCGGGCACTCTTGGACCGCCTTTGACTCGCCGGTGTCGATGCTCATCATAGTTTGGCGAGAGATGTCGCCAGAGATGGAGTGGCGTGCGGTGCGGCGCGGTCGCCGCCGCCTTTACTTTACACGTGCGGCCAAAGACATGTTCCATGCCGCCTCCTCCGAACCGCACCACGGCGGCATTTGTGGTAACTCCCCGATGCTTCCCCTCCTTCCGTTGGTTTATCTATAGCCCAGTTCACCGGGAGGCCCAGTACCACTACCTTGGACCGGACGGCCATGGTCGCCGTCAAGGTTGTGTACGTGGCCAGCTCGGCTCGAAGCAGCCCCAAGCCTTACGCGACTAGTAGCGGCTCCGCCTCGACCTACTGTGCCCCACAGGTGCGCCGTTGGGGTGGAACCAATCCCGACGCCCTCGCCGTCGCTCGCGTCATGCGCCACCGCCCCTGCTCTCCTCTGTCGTGCATGGCCTAGCCGCCACGGGGCTTCTCTAGTGGCACCGTTTGCGCTCACTGGTGCGCGTGCGACCCCCACATAGCCCCTGCACCACCATCTTGCCATAGGGCTTTCCCTGGCCGGTCTTGGCCGCCGAGAAATCGCCGCATGCCGACGTGCTCTGCTCTGGTGATGCTCGGGGACTAGGGAATGACGAACATAGGATAACATAGGGGCTAAATCTCATAGATGGTGAGGCGGGTACATAGTGTTAATGGTTTGAACGTGATTTACAAATAGAAAAGGGTCCTCTTTGCATAATGGACAGAGCGCCCTAAGTTTTCCCACACAGCCGGCTCTGCGTTCTTTGGTGGGCCATACTGCTGATGCCAAGCATACCCTCATTGGGCAGTTTGTGCCAACCACCTAGGCAGGCCGACTTCCCGCCCACCACCATTTGGGCGAATAGGTGGCCGCTGGCCCTTTAGTCTTATGAAGCACTTGCTAATTTAGTTGCAGAAATAAACTTGTAAAAATTTGGGGTAAATCATAGAAAAATCATAAAAATGCGAAACCAGTTTTGTTAGTCTCCTAAAATCATGATCTACCTGTTAGTATATTTTGTTCACATAGTTTGATAATATTCTTGGAAGCTATATAATTAATTTAAGGTACTTAATATTGTAAAAATAGAAACTTGTAGGAATTGTTGTGATAAATTGGTAATAGTATTGGATCTCGAAACTTTTACAAAGAGCCTCTTAGCAATATTAGGTACTCATTTGAATTTCACAGCACCGAATAATTAGTTGCTAGATAGTTAATAATGCCGTATTTCAAATAAAGATAGAATAGAAATAAAGAAACAACCTTAGTTTATATAACTAAAATAATTGTTGGGAAATAACATTATCCGACCACGTGTATGTGTAGCCTAAAATGCGATCGTCGTTGGAACTAGCTCGTTAGCTTGTGAGGCGATCGGGTTTTCTAAGCATTCAGGTACCGTCGTTGATAATTTACATCTATGCATTTGCATCAATGCATATCATATAGGTACGATGATGGAGCAACGGATCAATTGAAGGATGACTGGGAATCCGAAGATGGTGCAATGATATTCTCTCTAGGAGATGATGCAATGGGCTTTCTATTCAGATGATGGTGGATGATCTAGCGATGTAGATACTAACTTTTTTAATATATATCTTACCCGAGCAAGCCCCGGTGCATAACCCTACTTTTCTACGCTTTAAATTATATTTGTGCATTAAGTTTTAAGGAGTTGAATGAAACCCACTTGCATATATATATCTTGATCCTATGAGTCTTACTAGTTTTATAGGATCATATAGATTGCTATGCCATAAGATTCCGGTAGAAGTCGAGTGATTGTACATCACTCATGAGACATAGAAATATATTATTGGATTATTATCACTGGAAAATATAAAATGGTGGAAAGGAAAATGGTGACCGGGCAAGGATATGGTTTGGGTATTGGTGGGTGTAAGAGGTTGTGTCGCCCGTGGGCGCGGGGCATGGCTTGGTTACATTGCTTTCCTATGCAGTGTCGGTTAAGGACCGGTCGTTGCATAAGGCATCATGGGCAAGTCATGATTTATTATCCCTAGCACATACTTGTGTATGGGCGCTTGGAAAACTTGTTGCTCTCTTGTCGTGGGTTTCGGCTCTTTCCACCGGACTGTCGTGGTTTCTTTTTGGTGGAGGTCCTTGCACACACTTGAGTCCCGGGACTTAGGGGCGGGGCTTGGAGTCCTAGTTTGGATGGGGACCTAGGACCCCGGAGACGGGAGGGTGATGGGTTGGTCCTCACTTGTGCCCGGGGTACAAGCGGGGCATGTGTTTTAAGGGGTACCCAGCTAGGGGCATTGATTTATGAATCACCCCAAATCCGATATGCCTTGTTTCATGTCTAGCACCATAGTAAGAATCAAGATGAAAGATGGAAGATGGAAAAAGGAATCGATTGCTTACCACCTACTTGAAAGTAGCAAAGTGCTTACATAGAATGGTTAGTTAATGAACCAATGCGGCTATTAATAAGAATCGAATATAAGGTCATGCGCTTAGTATTGCTTCCCTGCAAATGCAATAAACCCACAAGCCGAGATAGCCTTGCATATCCTTGGAGTCTTTTTCTTTCCTCCCGCTTGGTAAGTCTTCTTGAGTACAATTGAGTATTCAGGTTTTTATTCCCATTGCAGTGAATGTGGAGGCTAAAGCGATCCTTGTGTGTGGATTCCTCTGGTGGGCTCGGAGAGGATTTGTTTTACGCTCACGATCATAGTTTTTATTTATAACTCTCACCAAATGTTTTTGTAAAGAAAAGTTTTATAATCATCGTCATGGTTTACCTATCAATGCTTCATCATGCCATGAATAGGTAATTATTTCATTATAATTACGATCACATGTTTATATTCCATTGTTACTTTAATTTGTTCATAACTCTAATACTATGATTACATTCATTTGTTATAATAATAAATATTATACTACGATATTGTATTAAAAGTGATGTAAGAAATGGTTAAGAATGATGTAAGCTTTATTCTCTCATTTGTGATCCTTATGGAAAAATGTGGATTTTGGGTTCTCCCCTAGGGTGTGCCCGACGGAACCGAGTAATTTAGTGTTCTCCCCTGAGTGCTTAGTGTCTAATGGAAGACGAGCACTCCTGGGAGGCATTAGATTAGGTGGTTACGCCACAATACGCTTGGACCTAGAGTGGTTGGCGGAGGTATGGGTCCCTATCCCAGGCGGGCGGGGCTGCACCCAAGGGGGTCAGGCGAGGTGGAGCCCGTGGCCTCAGGTCGGGTGAGGCAGAGCCCGTGGCCTCGGGTCCCGGCGAGGTGGAGCCCGTGGCACAGGGGTCAGGCGAGAGCCGAGCCATGCCAGCAGGTCAGGCGAGGCGGCCAGCGACCTTGGGGTCGAGCGAGACGGAGCCCATGACCTTGGGGTCAAGCGAGTGGCTTGCCGTGGCCTCAGTGGTCGGGCGAGGCGTGAGTCCTTCCCTTACAGTCGAGCCAGTGAGCCCAGTGCACCTAGGGGTCGGTTGGAGTTGTAGTCACGCTCTTGACTGCTCGGATGAACCAATGTTGATGACCATTAGCTTCTCCTCTTTGGGTACCCTAGTATTGGTCCCCGACAGATCCCCCCTGAGCTCATGGAGGAGTAGAAACTCCTTGAAGGCTTTTCTGAATGGGAGGACTCGAGGGCCTTAGCCTTCCTTTGTCACCCATGGCATGTCCTAGGGATGGCGATTCTCTTTCAATGATTTTCCTCTATGGACAAATCATGGTGCTTTGGTGAGCTATTAATGGGCTAGTCCAAGTGGGGCCCCAAAGCATCCCATTCATAGGGGTCCAAACTTGGGTCACGGTGACTAGACTCCAGATTCTCAAGGGTCAATCCATATAGTTCTTGGGTCCGTTCGACCGGTCCCGAGGGCTCTCTGTCTTTCTTCAAGGAAAAAACATGGATCGTATCCGGCCAAGACTTGAACGTGGGCCAGGATGCCCGCTGGCGCTCTTCGTGCATGGGCTAGCGGCTAGCCACTAAGGATCCATCTTTCCACCCCTCGCTCTTAGGGTGCCCTGGAGCGGTCGTGAATCCATCGGTGAGCCGGCCTTTGAACTCTTGGGCCTGAATGGGCCATACGGGCGTTTTCAGCTTCGTATCCCTCCTTACCTATGACGGTTCTTGGCTTATCGATTGGGAGAATCGTTATCTGGCGTGTCCTTTGAGGGCATGGCCAGAGATTGCGTGTGCATGATCTTTGGAGGGAGGTGTCATGTCGTGGCGCAGCGGGCATGTGAATCTAGGTGGACAGTTCACCTTCTCACCCTGCTCCACCTTATAAATAGCGGCCTTCCCCTTGATGTCTCTACACACCAAAACCGCAACATTACCTTCTTTGTTTCTCCACCGCTGCCGTTTCGGATCTATCGTGCTTGCTAGTCCGCTGCCGGAGCCCTAGATTTGTAGCCTCCGCTCCTCCACCGCCGTTGAGCTCGCATCCATCCACCCCCACCTCTAATGGATTTGTGGTGCCGTTTCGACATCACCTCCCAGCGCATGGAGGGCCTTGTCCATCACGGTCTTCTCTACATGCGGACCTCGGCCGAGGAGTGGTTGCTGCCCAGCGATGAGGATTTGCCATCGCCGCCCGACGGCTACGTGGTGTCGTTCGCCCACTTTCACGAGCGTGGGCTCGTGACCCCCGCCCACAAATTCATCCGAGGGCTGCTGCACTTCTACAAGATCGAGTTGCAGCATCTCAATCCCAATGGGATCTAGCACATGGCGGCGTTTATCGCGCTGTGCGAAGGATTCCTGGGGATCAGCCCCACTTCGACTTGTGGAGGTATTTCTTCACCGTCAGCCTCCATAAGAAGAGGGAGAAGGGCGGCATGCGGGAGCTGCACATGCCGATGGGGTGCGCCAGCATCCAACTTTAGAACAATCGGGTCGACGAATACATGTCCTACAGCTCTCGATGTCCAACAAGGGGTGGCACTCGCAGTGGTTCTACCTCAAGAATGACGCCGCCGTCCTTCTGCCAGAGTTCACCGGGCACCTGATCGAAGAGGCCCTGGAGCAGTGGAGGAAGTGGGGCATCCCAGATAAGGACAAGAAGAAGATCCAAGACCACATCGCCGCCATCCACATCTTGAAGGATTACGGCCTAAAAGGGTCGAGCGTCATCGGGGCTTACCATGCGAGAAGGGTGATGTCATTGATGACGTACGCGCTCTTTCTATACGTGATGGCGCCCGAGGCATCATTCGATGGAATGGCGCTCACCGAGGGAACGCTCCCTAACTCCGAGATCGTGCAACGTATCAAGGAGGTGATGGAGCTTTTGTGGGACGACACGGGTGCCGCCCTCGACTTCATCTACCCGATGCTGGGGCGTCCTTCGATGCGGCCAGAGCTGGGCTATGTTGTCTTTATAAGTTTCCCTTTCTCTTGCCTTCTCTTCAATTGATTTCCTAACCCTGTGAGACAAACTTTGAGAGGGGTAGGACTAGCCAAGGGACCTCATCCTCACTGATCACCCAGTGCCGCTACCGAGGGATTCGGCCGTGAGGGTGGCGAATCGCACCAAGGGCGAGCGGCTGAGGAAGGCGAAGGAGGACATGAAGAGGAAGAAGCTGCGAAAGTTGCAGGCATGGGAACAAGGGGAGGACACTAACGATGATGATGACGATGACGATGGTGATGACGGTGAGGTGATGGAGGTAGCCGATGATATCGAGTGGGACAACCTAGAGAATGAGGATGTGCTCACAGGCATTGGTTCGTCCTTATCGAGGTCGGGACCCTTTTTGTTCCATGGAGGGGAGGGCATGTCTAGGGAGTCGGCGGAGGTGGGCCATACCATCGGCCTGCCCCAGGAGCCAACAGAGGTGGGCGGGTCTGCCTTTGTGCCCGAGGTGCCAGTGGAGGTGGGTGGCTCCACCGTCATGCCCTAAGCGCCAAGAGGAGCGAGGCGTTCCTCCAATGTGCCCCAAGAGCTACGAGGGGCGTGCCCCTCTGCCTAGGAGCAGGGGGTGGGCTCAAAACAGCCTCATTCCGATGAGGTAGAGCAAGGGTCGGGGGTTTTGTCCCCCAAACGCATCTGCCGCCCGACGGCACCGAGGTGATTTATCAATTCCTCTGTTTTTCCTATTTTAGTCAGATTTCATCGTGACTTATGTTTTTCATCCCTTGCAGCGTCGGCAGGCACCAGAATCCTTTTGCGCTGGCACCGAAGAAAAGCATCGCCCTCCAATCACAGCGGCGGCCATTGATTGGTGTCGTGCCTGTTTCAGGCGGGAGCGGTGCCTGGGTGACCGCATCGCTGGCCGGTCGGGCTCCATCCACGGTGGCGCCTGTGCCCTCAGTGGGATGAGTGAACGTGGGCGTTCAAGGGGTACCTTCGGAGGTCATGGAGTCGTTGGTGAAGGCTATGATACTGCTGCCGACGGTGGGGTGGATAGGGCTGCCGACCGCGCTCGTGGCATTGACCGTGGTGGGTGCAATGCAGCCGGTTGTGACCCTACCGACACAGGCAGAGGTGGCGGCGGCCATGACAGATGGGTCACAGTCAGGCGCAACCATAGCGTCGCTTGAAGTTTTGGTGTGACCCAAGCCATCGGCGGCCAAAGCGATGGCGCTTGGCACAGGCCGAATGGAGGAGGATGCTGCTGAGGGTTCCTAGGAGTTGTGGTGCTGGGAGAGAGGTCCGCATCCACATTGCTGACCCCTTCGATCGCCGGAGGGGGCATCCCGGTGGGGACGTTACGGCGAGAGGGGTCGGCGGTGCTTGGGGCTGACGGGGAGTCGTCCCTGACCCTGACGTCGGTGGGCGGCGGCTCACCCACATGGGGCGAGCCCCTGCTCTAGTGGATGGATCCGTAGGATCCGACGTTGACGCATTTTGCCCTTGACGACGCCGTAGAGAACATGGAGCGGGAGGGCCTCGACGTGGGGATCGTGTCCGTGCTTGAGGCCCTAGACCACGCCATGGGCGCATTACGCAACATCGTTGTTCCCTCCGGCCGGGTATTGCTTGGTCCTATTTCTTGCCCTTTTCTTCCTCTATATACTTTTTGTATCCTAACCATAGTCTCCCTGTAGTCCCTTATAGCTCATAGCCGGGGGAAATCTCGGTTCCTTCATCAACTGAAGGAAGCCTGGAACCACCTCATCGAGGAGGCATGGCTACGTGGGGAGGTGATAGCTCAGCTCGTTGCTGCCCAGCAGAGGGTGGTCGAGCTGACTCCCCTCATTGAGGAGGCAGCCAATCTTTGGCCGCGGGTGGCTGAGGCCCGTTGGGATGCTGACGAGGCTGAGAAGGTGTTCGAGGCCCTGTCGGTGAGGTCGTGGAGGGATGACAAAGAAGCCACCAGGGTCAGGAAGGAGCGGGATGAGTTGCTCGAGAAGGACGCCGAAACCCACCAGTGGATCCTTGACCTTCTGGGCGAGGTTGAGAAAGAAAGGGATCTGAAGCTGGGGGCCAAGGAGAAGCTCGTGGCCCTAGAGAAAAGGGCAAGCCTAGATGCCATAACGGTTGCTCAGCTGCGTAAGGAGCGGGATGAGCTGATCCAAACCGAGGAGAGGCTCCACTCAGAACATGACATGACTCACGAGGAGCGCGACCAGGCTTTCTGAGAGCGTGATCGGGCCTACCGAGAGTGCGACGACGCGTAGCAGAAGGTCAGCTCCCTCTAGTCCGAGCTCGAAATTGAGATGACCCAGAAGCTAGAGACTGAGAGCGCTTCTACCAAGCTGGCTGTGGATCTCACTGAGAGTGACAAGCTCGGTATCCTGAGCGCCACCCTCTGAGTTTTCTACGACAACCTTGAAGTGGTGCGGTCGAAGGGGACCAGCTCATGCCCTCAAGATCACGGCTCGGGTGCGCCAGCTCAAGAGGAATGCCCTTCACGCTGGGGTCAATCGGTCCTTCATGATTGCTCATTCTCATTATGGGGACAGCATCGATCTAGAGGCAATGAGCCATGGCTACACGCCCAGTTATGAAGTCCATGAGTTGGAGGAGATGGAAACGGTGGTGGCTCCCCTTTCGTAGGACGTGGTGGACAGGATAGAAGGCATAGTTCTCCCCTGGAGGGTCTAGTTAGTTAAATAGGTTGGGCGGTCATTTTTGTAATAAGCGGACAAGTTCCTACCCTTCTGTCTTATTTAAACAAGCTTGTCATTTTGTTTCATTTGATCAAATCTGTTCTTTTTCCCTTTTTATGTGTTAAAAGGGGTTAATGCATTCTGACCCTTCCTATTGTTAAGACCATAGAGTTCGAGGTGTGGGCGGGAAACTCTGATCATGCTGGTAAACAAAAGTGTCGTAGCCCCTAAGGCATAGGTTTCTTGTAGTCCGACCAGCCTTACTCAGTCATTCATTTCCGCAAACCTTGCCTCTAGGTTTTAATCGTGAGAAAGGGTTGGGCGCGGTGACTATTTCAGAAAGAGTATGTATATACCCTTATCAGCCCCCGAGTGAGACCCGACCCCTTGCCGTTGCTGGGGTCAGGTTTCACTAAAGATTGAGGAGACGATAGCGAAACTAGTAGGAGAAAGCGTTTCTTGTTTTAGAAATGTTATTCTTAGTTTTTGTATGTACCGCCTCCCTAGGATATGAGCCATCATTCTACGACCACGCATTCAGTCTCCTTGTGAGTCCAACTTTTCTTGAGCCCCCACGCGTAGCGGGGGTCCGGTCTAGGGTTGGCTTCTCTTTGTGATCGTCACTCCATCTACAGTTTCCGCAACCGGAGGGGTTGAGCTAACATCACTTGCCTCGACGGCTCAAGTGACGCGCTCGGTGAGCTCGCTAATAGGCATGTCCGAGTGGAATTTGGGTCCATCGTTCAGGATGGGGTCAGCATAGCCCGCATGTGGCATTCCACTACTCCTTAACCCGCCTCTCGATATATGCCCGAATCGTTCTGGAGACCGACTCAGGTGGCCCGCTAGCCTTCCCTCGAAGGAGATTCAGTGGGCTTGGCTCGAGGCTAGGATCGAACAAGAAGGTCGAGATGACCCTGTCTGCTTCTGAGTGGTTGGGCAAAGGCCATTGGGGCTCATCTATGTTTTCTCCCCTGGCTCTATTTGACACGAGGTGGCCTTGAGCCCTTCGTGGGCCGGCCTTCGAACCTCGATCGGTCACCGCTCATATCAAATGAGACGACTACCGCTTCGTGACGCGATGCGAAGTGTTGTTATGCAATAATTGCATATGCGATGCTTGGATGTACGAGAATGGATGAATGAATGCTCATGCACTGGAAGAGTAAAGTGGGGTTTGGTAAAGTTACCTCGATGGCTCGAGTGACGGGTTCGGGGAGCTCTTACCGGGTATGTTCGAGTGGGATCCGGGTCCATCATTCGTGACAGAGTCGGCATAACCCATATGGGGCATCCTGCTGCTCCTTACCCATCTCTTAGCAGCGGCCAGAGCTGTCCGGTCGACTTGGGCGACCTGCTGGCCTCTCCTCAATGGAGATTCCATAGGTGGGCCCCTCCAAACCCTTCCTAGGAAGGCAGAGGCTAAAGATTAGGGTGTGGGCAACAAACTCTGATCACACTAGTGAGTAAAAATGTCATAGCCGCTGGGGCATAGGTTTCTTGCGATCCGACCAGTTTTACTCAGCATTTGTTTCCACAAACCTTGCCTCTAGGTTTTAGCATGAGAAAGGGGTCGGGCATAGAGAATGTCTACCGAATAGACACACTTGCCAGCCCCCAAGTGAGGCCCGACCCCTTGCCATTGCTAGGGTTGGGCGTCACTTAGAGATACAAAAGGGTCGAGCGCAGAGAATTCTACCAAATAGACACTCTCTTACCAGCCCTCGAGTGAGGCCCGACCCCTTGCTGTTGCTAGGGTCGGGCATCACTTAGAGATACAACAAGGTCGGGCACAGAGAATGTCTACCAAATAGACACTCTCTTACCAGCCCCCGAGTGAGACCCGACCCCTTGCCGTTGCTGGGGTCGGTCGTCTCTTAGAGATCGTGATAGCAAAACTAATAAGAAAAAACATGCGTAAATTAAGGGTGACCTGTCTCTCAGCCATGGGCCAAGCCATCTGATCGACTTGGCTGACCTGCTGGCACAGGACTTACCTTGATGGATCGAGTGATGGGTTCGGAGAGCTCTTACCAGATATGTCTGAGTGAAATTCAGGTCTCGCTCATGACAGAGTCAGCATAACCCGCATGGGGTATCCTACTACTCCTTACCCATCTCTTGGCAGCGGCCCAAGCCGTCCGACCAACTTGGGTGACCCACTGACACAAGACTTTTCTGCAGAGATAGAAGATGAGATCATACTCCCCAAGAATTTTAGTTAGGCAGATAAGCCAGGAGGCAAACTCGTAACAAGTGAACAAGCTCTTAAATTTTGTTATGGCCAAACAGATTTTTAGCCCTTCTCCCCTTTTTGTACAAAAAGGTTAATGCATTCTGACCCTTTCCATAATTAAGGCTGTAAAGCTCAGGGGTGTGGGTGAACAAACTCTAATCACGCTGGTGAGCAAAAACACCATAGCCGCTGGGGCGTAGGTTTCTTGTAGTCTGACCAGTTTTACTCAGCATTTGTTTTTGCAACCCTTGCTTCTAGACCTTAACATGAGAGAGGGTCGGGCATAGAGAATGTTTGCCAGGCAGATATACTCTTAGACGCGTACCGACTATTTCCATAGTTAAGGCTAAAAAAGCTCGGGGTGCGGAAAAAACTCTAATCACGTTGGTGAGCAAAAATGTCGTAGCCACTGGGGCATAGGTTTCTTGTAGCCTGACCAATTTTACTCAGCGTCTGTTTCCACAACCCTTGCTTCTAGGTCTTAACGCGAGAAAGGGTCGGTCGTAGAGAATGTCTACCGGATAGATATGCTCATATCAGCCCCCAAGTGAGGCCCGACCCCCTACCGTTTGCTGGGGTTGGGTGTCACAAAGATTAGGGAGTTGGTAGCGAAACTGATAAGACAAAGTGTGCATATATTAACGGTAAAAGCGCGTAGCTGTTCGATGTTCCAGGCGTTGATGAAGACTTCGCTGTCGATGGTCTTGAACTTGTAGGTGCCTGGTCAGAGCACTTCCACGATGATGTACGGTCCCTCCCATGGTGGAGAGAGCTTGTGGCGATTCTTGTTGCTCTGGATGAGGCGGAGCACTAGGTCCCCGACGTGGAAGGCTCGACCCAACACTCGATGGCTGTGATACCGGCGCAACGCTTGTTGGTACTTGGCCAACTAGAGGAGGGCGACGTTGCGCGCTTCATCTAGCTGGTCCATGGCATCTTCGAGGGACGCCTCAGCTCCCTATTCATCGTACGCCCTAACCCTCAGCGCTCCATAATCGAGGTCGGTCGGGAGGATAGCCTCGGAACCATAGACCATGAAAAATAGTGTGTAGCTGGTGGCCCAGCTGGGGTCGTCCTCAGTCTCTAGAGCACCGCGGGAAGCTCCGTGACCCATCGTCCACCAAACTTGTTCAACCAGTTGAATATCCTAGGCTTGAGGACTTGTAGGACCATGCCGTTTGCGCGCTTGATCTGCCCGTTCGTGCAGAGGTGCACCACGGTGGCCCAATCGATGTGGATGTGGTATTCATCACAGAATCGGAGGAACTTCTTTCTGGTGAACTGAGTGTCGTTGTCTGTGATAATGGAGTTTGGGACTCCAAAGCGATGGACGATGTCAAGGAAGAACAACACGGCTTGCTCGGACTTGATCGCGGAAATCGGTCGAGCCTCTACCCACTTTGTAAACTTGTCTACAGTGATAAGCAAGCGTGTGTAGCCCCTAGGCACCCTCTTGAGAGGTTCGACCAGATCAAGCCCCCAGACCATGAATGGCCATGTCATGGGTATCATTTGGAGTGCTAGGGCCAGCAGGTGGGTCTGCCGAGCGTAGTATTGACACCCTTCATAGGTGCGCACCATCTGTTCAGCGTCAGCTACTGCGATCGGCCAGTAGAAGCCCTGTCGGAATGCATTTCCGACCAGGGTCCTAGGCATGACATGGTGCCCACAGATCCCACCGTGGATATCACTCAGCAACTGCTTCCCTCATTCGATGGGGATGTAGCGCTGTAGGATCCTGGTGTGGCTTCGCCTGTAGAGCTCATCCTCAATAAGGACAAAGGACTTGGTGCGACACGCGAGCCACCAAGCCTCCGTTTTGTCCATCGGTAGCGCTTCACGGAGCAGGTAGTCGAGGTAAGGCATCCTCTAGTCGGCTAGAGAGTCGAGCTCTTTTGCTGGATCCTCGTCAAGCTCCATGACTTTGGTTAGCCCCTGAGCCCAGGGTAGGCAGCCCATCACCGGTCTATTCTGGCTCCTCATAGTGGATCGAGGGCTTGTACTGATCACTGGTGAAGACGCCCATCGACACTGGCTCTCGGCTGGACGCCATTTTTGCCAGTGTGTCAACCGCCTCGTTGAGATGCCTCAGGATGTGATTGAGCTTGAGACCGTCGAACTTGTCCTCCAGCTGGTAGACTTCTCAGTAATACGTAGCCATCTTGGCATTGTGGCAGCTTGATTCCTTCATGACTTGGTCGATGACCAGCTGGGAGTCGCCCCGGACGTCAAGCTATCGGATACCCAGCTCGATGGTGATGCGTATGCCATTGATGAGTGCCTCATACTCGGCCACATTGTTGGAGGAGGGAAAATGGATGCAAACCATGTACCTCATGCATACCCTAAGGGGCAAAACTAAGACCAGCCTCGCGTCGGCGCCTTTCTTCATCAGCGATCCATCAAAGTACATCGTCCAATACTCTTTGTCGATGGTTGCTGGCGGCATTTGGATCTTGGTCCATTCTGCAACAAAATCAGCTAGCACTTGGGACTTGGTGGCCGTCCGAGGGCATATGAAATGCCTTAACCCATCAGCTCAAGTGCCCACTTGGCGATTCTTCCCGTGGCACCCCTATTTTAGATGACCTCACCGAGAGGGAAGGACGTCACGACCGTCACTAGATGTGACTCAAAGTAGTGACGTAACTTCCTTTTGGCGATGAGGACGGCGTACAGGAGCTTATGGATTTATGGGTAGCGGGTGTTGGAATCGAACAAGACCTCGCTAATGAAGTACACAGGACGCTACACTTTGAGGGCGTGTACCTCTTCTTCTCGCTCTTCCACCAGGGTGGCGCTGACCACTTGCATGGTGGTCGCGATGTAGAGCAGAAGCGGTTCCCCATCGGTCAGGAGGACCAGGATCAAGGCCTTCATCAGAAGCTGCTTGACCATGTCAGGTGCATCCTAGGCCTCGGGCGTCCATTTGAAACAGTCGGCCTTCTTCAAGAGCCGATAGAGGGGGAGACCTCGTTTGCCGAGGCATGAGATAAAGCAGTTGAGCATGGCAAGGCACCCTATAACTCACTGTACCCCCTTTATGTTCCGAATCGGGCCCATCCTCATGATGGCTGAGATCTTCTCTGGGTTGGCTTCGATGCCATGCTCGAAAATGATACAACCCAACCGCATACCCCTTGGGACCCTAAAAACACACTTCTCGGGGTTGAGCTTGATGCCGTTTGCTTAGAGTTTCATGAAGGTCTGCTCTAGGTCGGCTATGATCTGGTCATCCCATTTGGATTTGACCATGATGTCATCCACGTAGGCCTCAACGGTTCACCCGATGAGGTCCCCGAAACACTTGAGCATACAACGCTGGTATGTAGCCCCTCGTGTTTTTTAGACCGAACGGCATTGTGACGTAGCAGAACGATCTAAATGGGGTGATGAAAGATGTCGCGAGCTGGTCAGACTCTTTCATCGTGATTTGATGGTACCCGGAGTACGCATCAAGGAAGCAAATGGTTTTGTACCCTAAGGTCGAGTTGACTACTAGGTCTATGCGTGGTAAAGAAAACGGATCCTTTGGACACACTTTATTGAGACCCATGTAGTCAACACACATTCTCCATTTTCCACTCTTTTTTCGTACAAGAACGGGATTGGCTAACCACTCGGGGCGGTATACTTCCTTGATGCACCTAGCCACCAAAAGCTTTGCGATCTCCTCATCGATGGCCCTGCGCTTCTCCTCGTCGAAGCGATGTAGGCACTACTTCACTTGCTTGGAGCCTAGCCTAATCTTCAAGGTGTGCTTAGCGACTTCTCTCGGAATGCCTAGCATGTCCGAGGGTTTGCACACAATGATGTCTCTATTGGCACGGAGGAAGTCGACGAGCACGCTTTCCTATTCGGAGGAAAGCATGGTGCCAATGCGCACCACTTTGCCCCTAGAGCCGCTGGGGTCTATGAGGACCTCCTTGGCGCCCTCTACAGGCTCAAAAGACCCGGCCGACTGCTTGGGGTTGGGTGCTTCTTCGGTGACCTCCTTCCTAATGGTCGCGAGCTCTTTGGAGGTGACAATTGCCACGACATGTTTGCAGCACTCGACATTGCACTCATAGGCGCGCTGGAAGGAGGTGTCGATGGTGATGACCCCGTATGGACCTGGCATCTTCAGCTTTAGATAGATGTAGTTGGGGACGGCCATGAACTTCGCGTAGCATGGACGTCCTAGGATGGCATGGTAGGTTCTATGGAACCCGACCACCTCAAAGGTAAGGGTCTCCATCCTATAATTGGATGGATCCCTGAAGGTGACGGGCAGATCAATTTGCCCAAGTGGCACGTCTTGCTTTCCAGGCATGATGCCGTGGAAAGGCACCTCGGTCGGCCGAACGTGCGCTCGGTCGATGCCCATGGCGTCGAGCATTTCAGCATACATGATGTTGAGGCCGCTGCCTCCATCCATCAGTACCTTAGTGAGCCCCTTCGTGCCGATGATCGGGTCGACCATGAGCAGATATCATCCTGGCTATGGGACGCTTTCCGGTGGTTGGTCCGATCAAAGGTTATGGCGGACTCCAGCCATCGGAGGAAAGAAGGCGCGGCTAGCTCGACCATATAGACCTTGTGACGTGCAAGTTTTTTACGGCGCTTGGAGTCGTAGGCCACCAACCCTCTGAAGATCATGAGGCAGCCATCCAGTGTCGAAAATCCGCCGTCCTTCCCCTCGGTGCCGTCCAGGGCCGGCTTGGGGTCCTTCCTATGCTCCCCCTTGTTAGAGCCTCCAGACAAGAACTGCTTCATGAGGCCGCAGTCCTTATATAGATGCTTGACGGGGAAGGTATGGTTCAGGCATGGCCCTTTGAGCAGCTTCTCGAAGTGGTCCGGGGTACCCTCAGTGGGCTTTCGACCCCCCTTGCGGTCGGCGGTGGCCACAAGTGAGCCCTCATGCTGTTGCTTGTTCTTCTTCTTGTTGGGACAGTTGGAGGCGCCTTCGTCGACGTCCTCATCCTATTTTGCCTTGCCCTTGAGGCGGTCGAATATCGCTCCGACCGCCTCCTCGCCCAAGGCATGGCTGGTGGCGATGTCGAGGAGCTCCTTAGTGGTTCACAGGCCCTTATGTCCCAGCTTATGGACCAGGGACTCGCAGGTGGTCCTAGATAGGAAAGCTCCTATGACGTCGGCCTCGGCGACGTTGGGCAGCTCATTGCACTGCCAAGAGAAGCACCGGATGTACCCATGAAGGGTTTCCCCGGCCTTCTATCGACAGTTTTTGAGATCCCACGGGTTCCTAGGACGCGCGTATGTGCCCTGGAATTTTCCCACAAAGATCTCTTTCAGGTCCGCCCAACTTTGGATTCTGTTAGGCGGAAGGTGTTCCAACCACGTTCGCGCCGAATTGGCCAGGAACAATGGAAGGTTGCGGATAATGAAATCATCATTATCCGCTTCACCGGCTTGGCAAGCAAGCCGATAATCCTCGAGCCACAGTCCGGGGTTCGTTTCCCTAGAGTATTTTGCGATGTTGGTCAGCGGTTGGTACCGTGGTGGGAAGGTGACATTGAGGATATGTCGGCCAAAGGCCTGAGGTCTTGGCACGTCGGGGCTCAGGGTTCGGTCCTCGCCGCTGTCATAGCGTCCACCACGACGAGGGTGGTAGCCACGGCTAGCACCCTCCCTCGCATCCCTGTGGGCACGCCTGCGGGCATTGAGGGTGTTGCGCGCGTCACGGTTGCGGCCGAGACGCTCATGCACCGAGACCGTGGCACGTGGCTCGTCGCCTTGCCATGCCTGGTGGACTAACACGCCATTATCGGGTCGCTCTGAGGGCACGCGTGGGCTGGCGTTGAGCTCGCGTCGTTGGGACAGCGAGCTCTCGGCCTACTATGCCGCCGCACGCTCGAGTAGCGTGCGAATCTCGCGATGGGCCCGACGATCCTCGAGCGTTGCGGGCCTCGAAAGCCCCCGGAGCAAGGCCGCCGCAGCAGCGATGTTCTGGCTCACCCGGGTGAAGTGTGGGAGGGCTTCATTGTCCTCGATGATCCTCCGGTTTATGTCACGGGCCATGGCGCGCGCCCACCCGTCGTCTCCCTGGCGCTCGATCTCTCACTCGAGCTCCGTGCATTCTTGCTCGAGCTGGAGTCATGCTTCCTCGAGCTCTTGGTGCCGGGTCTTTAGCTGCTCCACCCGTAGGCGAGGTGGGGCCCATGCATCCCTCTTGACCTCGTCATCGAAGTCATTCATTGGGGTAGCCTCTCCCTCGTGGATGCTTTCGATGTGTCCCTCGGCGGTACCTGCCATAAAACATTCATGAGAGGGGTGATGGCTCCCCCTGCTGGAGTCAGAGCTGGAGGGCGACTCCGATTCTCCTACGAGGAGGTCGTGGAAAGATTCCACGACATATTCGGTCATCCCGACGAATTCATCGTTCGTAGGGGTTGAGAGAGTGCGTTGCACCACAAGGTGGCCAACGGTCTTTGCGGCGTTGCGCAAACCGGGCGAGAGCGTCGTCGAGGTGCTCTGGACGAGGTATTCTGGGGAGAGCAACTCTCCTCTGGCAAGCTGTGTCATGATGTTGGCGAATGAGAAGGTGAGGTGACATAGGTCCTCCTGGGACAGTCAAGGTCCTAGGAAGGCGCCGAGCTGGCGCTCTAGCCTCCCGTAATCGAAGCCGAGGAGCTGGTCGTTCCTAGGGGTGCGGGCCTCTGGTGCATGCAGCTACAGCTCCTCAAGCGCCTCGGCGATCACGTCGAGGCTGGTGAGGTCGAGAGGTTGGACGGCGGTGGGAGCCTGCACCAACCCTCCCTCCGTCGTGATGATGAAGTCTAGGTTCCCGAAGCGCACGTGCGCGCCCGGGACCCAGCTGACGCTGTGACTAGCCATCCGAGGCCTGGTGTGGACGTCGAGACGCACAAAAGGCCCTTACCTGATGCACCAACTGTCGGTGTTTTGAGTTACCACCGATGAGTAAATTTCTAATATTGTGTGTCTGGCTCGGATGATGTGCTTAGAGGACACGAGATTTATACTGGTTCAGGTAGAAAGTCCCTATATCCAGTTCGTCGCTGCTGCTCATGTAACTAGCACTAAAAGTTTGTAGTAGGGGTTACAAACGGGCGAGAGAGGGAAAGGATCCCAAGTCTCTGGTGGAAAGAATAAATGGGTGCTGAGAGCTCGACTGCTCCTTAGCCGAGTGTTCGTGTAGTGCTCTTGTGTTGATCTAGATCGGATCTCAATGGGTTGATTGATCCCGGTCCCCTTCATGGGACACCCTGCTTTCTCTTTTATAGGCCAAGGGAAAGCATGGGTTACAGCGGAGGAAAAGACAAGAATGAGAGAGAGAGAGGAAGGCCTTCAGGATCGCTGGGTCCTTCTTCTCCTTCACGCGGGTCCTGCCGCCTTTGTAGATATCAACAGGGACAGCTCCACGTCGTGGCCCTGTCCGTCACTAGTGCCATGCGCAGGCGTCGTCTACCGGTCATGGCGTTCCATCCCGTCCCGACGGACGTCGCGGTGAACTAACGTGCCTGTCATCGTTCGTACGAGGGTTAGGCAGAACAGCATCGGCATGTCCGACGCTGTTCTTGATGTGAACCCTCAGATATGGCCCGTCATAGCCACGGGTTACATCGAGGCGTGCTAGTCTCTTCCCTGGTGTTAGAGCTTTGACGCAGGCCCATACGCTTGGACCTAGAGTGGTTGGCGGCGGTATGGTCTCCGCCGAGAGAGACGGGGCCTGCACCCAATGGGTCGGGCGAGGCAGAGCTCGCGGCCTCGAGGTCAGGCGAGGCGGAGCCTGTTGCCTTGAGGTCGGGCGAGGCAGAGCCCGCAACCTCGGGGTCGGGCGAAGAGGAGCCCACGTCCAGAGGTCGGGCGAGGCGAAGCCCATGGCCTCGGGGTCGGGCGAGGCGGAGCCCTTCCCCAGAGGTCGGATGAGGCTGAGCCCGCGCACCTAGGGGTTAGTTCGAGCTATAGTCACGCTCTTGACTGCTCGGATGAACCAATGTTGATGGCCATTAGCTCCTCCTCTTCGGGTACCCTAGTATTGGTCCTGACACTATGTAAATGTTTTCCCTCTATAAAAAATTGTTTGGGTACTCAAATTTCTTTTCCAACGGAAATATACGAGCATGCTTGGACATACATGCTGGCAGTGGCCGGATTTGAAGTGGCAAAATTATTCAGATATAACACACGAAAGCATCACGGAACCGGCGCCATCCTATGCTGCAACACCGTAGCCATCGCGGAATGCCAGAACCGGCGCCATCCTGCGCCGCTGTAGCTCCCTGGTGAAGAGGGCCTCCAGCGCCGAGGCCTCCTCCTTGCCTCCCTTCTTCTCGGCACCCCAGCCCCTGTGGCCGTACACGCGCCTACGAGGGCGTCGCCGCCGACAGCGGCCGTACCTGGCCCTGCCCGCGAGGGAGCCGCGCCTGGCCACATGGTGGCAGGTTCCGTAGCTGACCATGCCCGCAAGGGGCTACGCCCGGCGTCGGCGGCCGCGCCTGGCCAGATCCACGCGGCGGAGAAGAAGCGCCGGGAGACAGTGCCACGAGAGATAGGCCCGATAATTGCCGTATTTTTATTCAGAGGTGAGGAGGTCTGTATTCTTTTACACTGGTTTTGATCCAATCGGGAGGTAAAATTATTATAGTCACCGGTGATCCAAACAACTAATTTTGAGTTGGGTTGAAAAAAATTACAGACCTGTAATTTACAAGTGTTTTAGGCTAAAAGCCAGGCTACCAAACAGGGCCTAAGTGTTTGACATGGTCCAATCCCTGAAGATCCTAACACAAGTAGACTTAATAAAATATAGTATCCATCCTACACATGTCATTGTGAGGGTCCCGTGAAAGTCCAAGGAAGAGGTAAATTGTGTGCCTAATTTCAAACCTTAAATGTAGAGCTTAATGAAAACTACAGCCGGAAAAACATAAACTAAGTCTAACATGATGAGTACTTAAAAATCCTTTTAGATGCTCAAACTTACCTGCAACCTAAAAGAGTTTTGATCTAGAGCCATCGTATCAACTAGCTTATAGCTTATTTAGGAAGATAAAGGCCACACAAGCAAAGCACAGGTGGAAGCAATAAATGTGATAAGTAAAGAGCTAGAGTTAGAGACGGCAAACTCTCGGAGACATGATGATTTATCCCGTGATATCAGTTGCCAAAGTACAACCCCTAGTCCCGTAGTACCTTCTAGTCATGGCGTTGGTCTGCCACTATATAAGGCTGCCACCAAACAACTAAAGACAAGTGTCATGAGTCCTTGAATCTCACACCGCCACCCGACTTTACATGTCACATTGATGTTGTGTCCACTATGGAGTTTCTCCACGAAGAAAAAAGGGTCTCCTTGTAACCCGTACACCAAGATATGTCACTACTCTGCACGAAGATCGGAGGGTTGATGCCTAGAAGGCCACCAAGACCCACATCGGAAGGTCATGGATACATCAAGCTCTCTGGTTCACCAAGATAAAAAGGCACAATAGCCCTAACTCACAAAGCTCCCAAACTTTAAGGTCTAACACTCTTAGGGATGAACTATCGTATCTATCCTAGCTTCATATAAGATATTGATGCACTTGAGAAGATGGATGTAGTGTAGACACACTTGCCCTAGCTTCTAGCAGCATCAAGGTACTCCAACAACATTAGACAAGTTGTGCAAAGTTTATATATACATACATATATATATATATATATATACACACATATATATATACACATTAGACAAGCTATGTCCCCCTCAAATAGTTGTTGGCTAAAGTTTGCCAAAAAGAAAAACTAGTGGAACGGTCCACACCTCGCAGAAATGACCTAGCCGAACAGTCCTGTCAAAACTAGCCATTGAGATTTCAACCCGCTGGACGGTTTGGTGCATATATTTTTTTCTTCTGCTCGGCCATCCGATGCATGCAACGCACAGTGGACTCACCTATGAGTATCACCGGATGATCTATTGCACTATCCTTTATTTGCACACGCTCGTCTATCATATGTTAAGTGAAGAATATTCTCCTTAAAACCTTGTTCGGGATTGGAGAGGAGTGGAGGGGATTAAGGGGGATTTTGACTTATAGGGGATTAAATCCCCCTCAACCCCTCCAACCCCCTTGGTTTCGGGATGAAACGGACAAGACCTAAGGTGTGTTCCTATTAGTTTGTCTAGCGCAGTCTTTGACCATCTGGTGCTTGAGCTAATTCTCCCTAGAACCTATTAGATAGATCATATCTAACATATTTTTAACATACATGTTTTGAAAGAAAGACTGTGGAGCTAAATTCACCCATGACTGTACAAATTGACAGGGCGTCTGTTTGGTGAAAACTTAAACTGCATCTCTTCCGATTAATGTCTCTTAATGCTTTAACATCTCTTAGAAACAGATAGCCCATGCACAACACTAATGACCCCCCATACTGCGTCTGCACACACGTCACATGACACATGACCTCACAGCGTGAACTCTAGTAGCTCTCAATGCCAATCTAAAAAAAAAATGCCAAGATGGCTCATGTTGACGGCCAAACGACCAGACAAATTAGCTCGCGTTGCCACAGTGGCACAGTGCAATGATGGAGCAGCTTTTCCGCTGAAAAACGAATCTCTTTCTCCCCGTAATTTCCATGGTATCATTTTTGCTGATACATCACTTTATTAAATAGAAATGACTTGTAATCCGTCCAAAAGTCCAACTGCCAGTTACCACTGAGCATTGAAGTCTTAACAAAACTGCTCCTGCTTGCTGCCGTGTGATCATCTCTTCTCTGACATTTTCCCGTCTCGTAGCATCCAAATATTAATATACATGCAGTGTGGAGCATCACAGAAACTCAAACTCAGAGAAGAGAGATCATACATACCCTTCCTATGCAACTCGTCACTTGTCACATGTTATGAGCTCTTCTCAGCCAACGCCATAGAAAACTTGCAAGAAACATACAGGAGCACCTGACAGTGGGATCAACAACAAAGCAAACGTTAAGGCCCCGTTTAGATTCCAAAAATTTTTACACAGTACCCGTCACATCGAATCTTGCGGCACATGCATGGAGTACTAAATGTAGACGAAAAAAAAACTAATTGCACAGTTGGGTGAGAAATCGTGAGACGAAACTTTTGAACTTAATTAGTCCATAATTAGACAACTTTTTGCCAAATACAAACGAAAGTGCTACAGTAGCCAAAAACCAAAAATTTTCACATCTAAACGGGGCCTAAAGAAAGGTATCTTCTCTGTTTCCTCCTCTGCTTCTGTTAGCAGTTCACAGGCACTCCATCGTGTGAGACGGTGACAGTGACGCCACCGGGAAGCGATTTGATAGCGTCCATCCAAAATTCCAAACCGAACCCGCGGAAGTAGCAGTCCCCTGACCTTTTTTGCGCGTGCTCCGGGACCCTTTTTGCGCGATTTTCTGAGGGAAAGTGCCCCCACGAAACGCCCGTCCGTTTCTGCGCTGATCTCAGACTCAGAGGCCGCGCTTCCCAGCGGACGTCGCTCGGTCGCTGCGACGCAACCACGCAAGCGTAGCCGAGCCAAAGGAGTAACGAGGCACGAAATCCAGTGCAATACACATCATCGTGCAACGCATGCGTCAATGCGTGCGTGTATGTCGGGGCGTGTGACAGTTAACGCCAGACACCTCCTGCTGAAGCTTTTTCTCTGCAGGCTCCGAAGATGGAATTGGAGGGCGCCTAGACGGCGAAGGAGATGTGCGCCCTGTTCGTTTACGTTGATTTGGCCTATAAGCCATGGCTGAAGGTACTGTTGGCTGGTTTGGTGTGAGAGAAAAATAATATTTGTTAGCTGATAAACCATAGCTTATAAGTCAAATACGATCAAATGAACCGGCTGGTAATCGGCCGGAGTGAAAAGGCAAAGGTGGAGGCAGGCAGAGCCTTGCCGTGCATCATCGGTATGTGGTGGCCGGTTGTTTTTGGTGTATAAAGTGTGCGGGGGGCACTGTCCTTTTTTGGTTTGATGAAGTGTGTTGGTTCAGGTCTCTTCCTGGTGTGTCAAACAGCTGAAGTGGATCTTTTTTACTTTTGTGTAGGAAGCAGCTAACTAAACTAACATTTTGTGGTGGCCAAATGTTTGATGCAAGTACATGGACAGCTCGTTCGTCTTTCTGCCCCTCTGCATCGCTCATCCAGCGAAGGGATTTGGATGCAGCTCGTACACGGCTGCACTTGCGAAACGAAGCACGAGTGCGCTCTCGCTACATGCTCATAGGTGCGGTACTGCTGTAGCACGAATGATGTGCATGTGGGTACAAACTAAGGGCGGTCATTAGTGACGAAACATGCCAAATTGGGTTGCTTCCGTGCTTGTGATTAACAGCCTCCTTTTGTTGATTTTCGATCGGCAGAACTTCTCCGTCTTTTTTACATTCATTCAAAAGCGAAAAGTTTCGAGGACCTGCTCCGAAGAGCAACTCCAGCCCAAGCCCCTACCTGGACCCCTACCCTAAATTTTAGGAGTTTGGAAAAAAATCCAACTCCAGTGGAGCCTCAAGATGGGCTCTCATTTTACATGTCCCCTCAAATTATAATCTTAACCCTCCAGATCCAGCACCCCCCTATCCCGTGGGGCCCACCCCACTTTTCCTCTCCCCATCGCCATCGCCTGACTCTCCAGACTTGCACGACGCGACGCTGATCAAGGCCCGCCGCCGCATCAAGTGCATGGCGCTGTCGCCCGCCTAGCTACTTCCCTCACGACACCGGCTGCTGTTGCTCTCCCGCCGCCGCCGCCCTCACCGCTGCTCCGGTGAACATGGCGGCGCTGGGTTTCTCCGGAGGCGCGCTTCCTCCCCGTTCGGCTGCTGCCAAGAAACGGCGTGCCTTCGTGGCTCCTCATTGCCAATCCTCCTCGATTCCCCTCACTGCCAACCTTCCTCGTCGCCAAGAAGGCCCTTCTCCGTGGCGGCGGCAGGATGCCTCCTCCCTCAGCGGGCGGCAGCGGCTTACCTCCTCGGCTCCCAACGACGACAACCTCTACTCGCCCCTCGCTGACCTTCACGAGCCTCATGCCGCCACAGACGCCGGGCAAGAAGACCACAACATCACCAGCAGAGCTCTATGAGGTTGCCGGCGACGACTTCAGCCCCAACCATTGGACGCCTGCCTACTCGGTATGTGTTCGTAGACTGTAAGAATACCCATGTGACTGAATGCCATGCTCAATCAGTCTTGTGTTCGCTTTGGTTGGGTGAATCATTTGTCTAGAGCACTTGTTTCTTGTATAAATCAGTCTTGTGTTCGCTTTGGTTGGATGAATCATTTGGTTTAGGACAACAGGCCATCTTGCTCATGCATTGTCTATGTGATCGATCGAGTCTTGGTGTGGTTGGGATCCAAAGATTCCTCAACCGGTTGATTCTGTGGAGAAATCAAGTGTGGGATTGTTCATCCCTGAATGTTACAGCTATTATGTCTGGTTAATTGAGGCATTTACCATGTGTTTAGTTTATTGGCACCACATCCTAACTGACCGTTTGTGCTTGTTACCTCCAATTAATTAGAAGGGGAGCAGAACGTATGTATTGTACATACATGATATGCATATGCATAGCAATATGCTTGACTGCTTGAGTATAGTTCTGTCATTTTATTTCTAGCTGACATGATGCTCACATCTTCCAAGTGCTTGATTTCACCTTTTGCACTGTCTTGAGATATATATGGCAGCCATATCTTGAGATGCTTGATTTCACCTTTTGCACTGTCTTTGCAGGAACCAAGGGCTTCAAGTGCAGCTGGATATTACACAAACATGATCACACAGGAAGTGGGTGATGATTTGGAGTTGCTGAGGCAGCAGGATGCCACTCCAAGTACTGGCGGCAAAGGATCATCCAAGCGAGGCAGCAACTACAGTAATCTTGAAGATATCCAACTTTGCAAATCTTGGATTCATATCAGCAATGACCCTATCATAGGGAATGACCAGCCAGGAAAAACTTATTGGGAGAGAATTGCAAATGATTTCCACAAGAATAGGGACTTTGAGTCTGATAGGAGTGCAAATTCACTCGAGCATCGCTTTGGGATCATACTAAAGGAGTGCATGAAATTCCAAGGCTACTACGAGGAGGTTGAGCGTCGTCATCCAAGCGGCATTCCATACCAAGAGCATGTAATTGGTTCATCCCATATCTTGTCATTGCTATATATCTTGTCATTGCTATATATCTAATCATGCACTTGATCTTTGCTGCAGCTGCTGGAAGCTCAAGCAAGGTATGCCAGAAAAGCGAAGGGCAAAAATTGTCAATTCGAACATTGCTGGCTCACGTTGAGGCATACTCAGAAGTTCGAATCGACACTTGAAGGCAACAAGAGGCCGGCCAAGTCCAGAGAGCTCAACCTCCCAGTAGGAAGTGAACAAGACGATGAGTCAACCGCCCAAGGCCAAGAGAGCTCCTCAATCCCTTGTGCCAAGAAAGCCCGACCTCCGGGTAGAAAGCAATCCAAAGAGAAGCTGAAAAAGAATGAAGGAGATGACGAGTACAATAATATGATGCAAAACTTGATGGTAATGAAGACCGAGGAACATAAGATGAAGAAAGAAAGGTGGGAGAAGGATATGATGCTTGAGCAGCGCAGGATTGAGATGGAGGAGCAGTGGCTACAGTGGGAGCAGGAACAGAAAATTATGTTTTGTGATGTGACCACCATGGACGATGATCAAAGGGCATATGTGTTGGTCAAGAGAGCGAAGATTGCGAAGGCGATGAGTGCTAGTGTAGACGAGACGGCTAGTGGTGAGAGTGGAATCTAGGATATTGTATTACCTTGCTGCTATTGTATTACTAAACCTATGTGATTGTGTTATGAGCTTAGTTCTAGTTTTGTTATGAGCTTGCCAAATATACAAAAGTGCATACTTTATTGCTGCCATAGTTTTGGTTCTGTTATGAGCTTATTGTTGTCAAGCAGTAAACCACCAAGCTGTAAATAGACAGTTACAAGCTGTTACAAGCTGTAAATCACACATAATTAAGAACACAGATCTGGATCAAATAACCAGAGATAAGTAAACCAGAGTGATGAGAAGCAACACATAACTGAAGTCAGAAGTCATGTCAAATAGACAGTTAATAATGACACATATCATATAGGTGTGTTATTACAAAGGTTTTATTTTCCCAGAAACTAATGACACAGTGCAGAGTACACAGGATAGTGTGATGTTCTCATGAAAATATTGAGCAAAGCACAGGTACAAATCCACACAGAAACACTAGCTTGAACTATGAATTGCCCACAAGTGCTCTACAAGATCATCACGAAGTCGCTCATGTGAAGACCTATCCTCAATCTCGTCGTGTATCTTCAGGAAGTCCTCTAGCACAAGCGGATTACGACGTTGGTAGTCCATAGGTTGCAACACAGGGACACCCTCCTGATGGTAGTTAAAATCATCTTCCTCATCTCGCTCATCCTCAATGATCATGTTGTGCAAGACTACATAAGCTTGCATTATATACCATAGATCTTCCTTGTCCCACATTCTTGCAGGACCCCGCACAATTGCAAAGTGAGCTTGGAGTACCCCAAATGCTCTTTCCACATCTTTCCTCGCTGCTTCTTGTGCCATTGTGAAGTGGATCTTCTTGTTGCCCTGTGGATGTTGAAAAGCTTTGACAAACGTTGCCCAGGCTGGGTATATCCCATCAGCAAGATAGTACCCCATTGTGTACTTGTTTCCATTGACCATGTATTCCACTTGTGGCGCTGTCCCAGAAGTCAGACTTTGGAAGAGTGGAGAGCGGCGCAAAACGTTGATATCATTTAGAGAACCTGGAAGGCCGAAGAATGCATGCCAGATCCATAGATCTTGTGATGCAACGGCCTCAAGGATCATGGTCGGCCCATCTTCTTTCCCTTTGTATGCTCCTCTCCAACCTACTGGGCACTTGTCCCATTTCCAATGCATGCAATCAACGGAACCAAGCATTCCTGGGAACCCTCTTGCGCTATTAATTGCCAACAGCCTGGCTGTGTCCTGGGCATTGGGGGCCCTCAAGTATTCTTCACCAAAGACCTCGACGACAGCCTTCACAAAATGTTTCAGACACTCAATGATGGTGCTCTCTCCCATCCTCACATACTCATCCAAAAAGTCGGCCGAAATACCATAGGCAAGCATCCGAACGGCGGCAACAACCTTCTGTATGGGAGAGGCGCCAAGAGTTCCGACGGCATCGGGCTTCTGACGGAAATAGTCATCATGAGACTCCACTGCATCCACTATCCGTAGAAAGAGCGACCTGGACATCCGAAACCTCCTTCTGAAATGTTTCTCACTGTATACACACTGGTCGGCGAAGTAGTCCAGGTAGATGCGATTGTGACCTTCAGAAATGTTCCGTGGCACTTTGCGGCGACCCGGCAACGATCCACGAAACTTTTTCTTGCGCTTGTTTCTCCTCGAGCCCTCAAGAAGACCAACAATGATGAAGAGGTCGTCATCATCAGATTCATCCTCTTCATCCCACCCTCGACGAGCTCTAGTTCCAAACCTTGACATCTGCCATAGCAACAAAAATAAGAATAGAATATCTGAGGTTCACTCCTTGAACTCATATACATACAGAACTATGACGAAAATAAGAATATGAGACTATAGATGCTGAAAACAAAATTAGGAATTAAACTGTGCATAGTAGAGAAGTACTTCAATTATCACTTCTTTACATGCCTCTCATCATCCTTTAAATAAATCCAAGCACATTTTCAAACAAAAGAAAACAAATCCAAGCAGAAAGGTGTTCTAGCTAGTACCAAAAGCTACCACCATGGTCTTTCCTGAGTAAGGTAAACGGCTGCCTTATGTCTAGTTAACCACTGCTTTACATTTCATAGCTAGCCACAGGCTCATAGCTGAATGATAGTACTTCAATTTAACATCGTCAAAGTGGAAAATAGAATATATTCTCCGAAAAAAAATACAGAAAAAACTCACAGCCATAATGGGAATGGCCATCTAATCAGCCTAGAAATTGGGCACTATAGTACTCACTACGTATCACAATGTAGTATGTCATGTAATCTACTAGTGATGCAGTGCAAAGAAATGTTGAATCTTTAAGAATCTGTGGAATGCTTAGAAGAAGGTAGCCAGTACCAGGGGAGACGCAGATGCGTCGCGGCGGGCCGGACCAGGAGACGCGGAGCAGGAATCGCGCGAGAGGGGGCTGCTCCTTGGCCACCCGGCCGGGCTCCGGGAAGAGGCGCACGAAGATGGAGCGGCTCTTCTCCACCGAGGGACGCGGCTGGGACGGCGCAGCGCGAGGGCGTCGCGCGGCGAGGTGGTTCGGGCGGTCGACGTCGAGGCGGGTTCGCGCGGCGAGGAGCAGGCGGCGCGCGGGCGGGGCGCCGTTGCTGGCTGCGCGTGGGCGGGGTGCCGGCGGCGCGTGTGCGGGGCGTTCTTGGGCTGGAATAGGGTCTTGGGCTGGAGTTGGAAGCAAATTTGGGTCCCTATTTTTTGCAGGCCAGCATACAAATGAAAAAAATAGAGGCCCAATTTGCATGCTGGGCTGGAGTTGCTCTAATCGGGCAAGCAAACGGAAGCGATGGCGATGTGCGTGCACATGCTGCGTCGTCGTCCCGGACGAAAAGAAAAGCTTGCATGCGAGGGTTTCCTATAGCTAATTTGCCGCTGGGCGCTGGCTGCTGTGCTTATTACCTTACGTACGTCTTTACCTAGACGGGAGCTACTAGCTGTCAGCCCCTTGTGACCTACCTACCGTCTACCGGTGAATCTACTTAGTGCGTGATTCCGGTGCCCCTGCTGTGCTGAGATATGCAGTGGTGCTCCTCCGGCCAAATCTTTCAGTAGCGTTTGCGCTTGCGTTCCGGCCGGACCGCGCCATGGAGGAGCGCTCTCTTGCTTTCGAGACTGAATCGGCAGGAGAAGAGTGCTTCAAGGGCAAGAAAGGCGGGTTCAGAGCCCTCCCCTTCATCTTCTGTGAGTTCCCATCCTCTTCTGAAACTGACTATTGGTCATCGTCCTTAATTTGCTCTCTCTTTTTGTCGTCATTTTGTTCTCTACTACAAGCTTTTGCTTGCCGGTTATGCGGAATCTTCAAGTAGTTCGTCTCTTCTTAATTCTCATTGGCTTTTGTGATCGAAAAATTCTCACTCGCCTAGCTTGCCTTCGATTTTTATGGATAATTCTTTGTGTTTTGGATGCCGCCTAGCAAATGAGATGCTGGAGAAAGTAGCTGGATTCGGGCTCAACACCAACATGATCACGTACCTGACCGACAAGTACCACCTCAGCACCGTCACCTCCCAAACGATGCTGTTCGTGTGGGGCGCCATCTCCAACTTCGCGCCCATCCCTGGCGCCATCGTCGCCGACATGTACCTCGGCCGGTTCATGGCCGTCGGGCTAGGCTCCGTCGCGTGCCTGATTGTAAGTGCACCGAGATCAGAGAGGCTCACTGCCCGTCTGTCTTTTTCTCTCCACTAGCTGCCAGAAGGTAATTAACTCCTTGGAACGATTGCTTCCGTTGCTGCATTCTGTTCACAGGGGATGGTCTTCCTATGGCTGACCGCCACGGTCCCTGGGACGCGGCACCTCGCGTGGCTACTCGCCGGCTTCGCATTCCTGTCCCTCGGCGCCGGCGGCGTCCGGCCGTGCTCGATGGCGTTCGGAGCGGACCAGTTCTCGAGGCACCCCAAGCAGCGTCGGCTCAGGATCCTGCAGGCCTACTTCAACGCCTACTACGCGTCCATCGGCGTGGCGTTCACGGTCGCCGTCACGGCCATCGTCTACCTGCAGGACAACGTCAGCTGGAACGTCGGGTTCGCCGTCCCGATGGGCCTCATGCTGCTCTCCACGGTCAGCTTCTTCCTGGGATCGAGCCTTTACATCAAGGAGAAGGGCAAGAGGCAGATGTTCGCCGGGATAGGCTCCGCCGTCAGCGCGGCGATCAGGAACCGCAGGGCGCGGCTGCCGGACAAGGCCGTCGATGGCGTGTACCATCACCTCAAGGACTGCAAGCTCGCTGTCCCCACGGACAAGCTGAGGTACGTCACTCTCTCACGTGTCACGTCACGTCCCAACATGCAGCAGGCAGAAGCAGCGTTTCAACTTTCAGGGATGCGTGGTCTGACGAACACGTTGGCGTTTGAGTTCAGGTTCTTGAACAAGGCGTGCTTGCTCCGTGGCACCAAGGAGGACGCGCTCTGCAACGGCTCGGACGCGGCGGCCTCCGAGCGGCACGGCCACGACGGGAAGAGGCCCTGCACGGTGGACCAGGTGGAGCAGCTCAAGTCGGCGATCCGCGTCCTGCCGATCTGGTCTTCCACCATCTTCCTCGCCCTGGCCTTGAACCAGAGCTTCGCCGTGAAGCAGGCCGATACTATGGACCGCAGCGTCGGCGCGGGCCGGTTCCGCGTTCCCAGCGGCTCCCTGGCTGTCTTCAACATGGCCACCATGTCGCTGTGGTCGGCCAGCTACGACAGGTGGGTCGAGCCGGCACTGCAACGCTACACGGGCAACCAGCGCGGGCTCACCATGAAGCAGCGCATCGGTGGGGGCCTGCTCCTCGCCACCGCGTCGACGGCTGTCTCCGCGGTAGTGGAGGGCGTGCGGCGGCGGCGGGCGCTGCGCGGGGTCACCATCTCGGCGTTCTGGCTGGTGCCGCAGTTCGCGCTTGCGGGGCTCGCCGAGGCGTTCGGCATCATCGGGGAGATCGAGTTCTTCTACACCGAGCTGCCCAAGAGCATGGCCAGCTTCAGCATGTCGCTGCTGTACATGGCCTTCGGAGTGGGCAACCTGGCCGGCGCCCTCATCGTGAAGGTGGTCCAGGTGGCGAGCAAGCGAGGGGGAAGAACGGGCTGGCTCGTCGACAACTTGAACGTCGGGCACTACGACTACTACTACTGGCTGCTCACGGGCTACGGCGTGGCGAACTTCGTGTACTTCGCTTGGTGCTGCTGGGTGTATGGCGAGGAGGGGAAGAACGTGGAGTGGGAAGAGGACGACAACACGGAGCAGCCCTAGTCCTGTACTGAATACTGAAGCCCGAGTTGGGACTTGGGACGCTTGTGTTACTGTGAGAACCTTGTAGGGCTGAACAATGAACTTCTGGAAGTTGAATGTCCAATATGTGGTAGTATAAAACATCTAGTTAACTTTACTAGTAGCTTATTAGTTACCATTGTCTAGGTTTGTCAGGGTCACCAGCAGTTTTAGACTTCCTACAAGTCGATGCATAACTTCATACTGCACAGTGACTCGAAACTTTTCTGATAAGGAAAGAAATGTGTGTGCAATGTAACTCAGGCCGTTTCGAAATTGGGAACATATCTAGTGCAAACCAACCTCTCCGTGCAAACCGTGCAAACCAACTGCAGGGGAGAGGTGGGATTTGCAAAAATGTAATTACGCCCGCTCCTAATTACACTTTTGCAAATCCCTCCTCCCACCTCTCCCCCGCAGTTGGTTTGCACGGTTTGCACGGAGAGGTTGGTTTGCACTTGATACATTGCCTTCGAAATTTATTCTTCCATGCATGATAACGAAAGCACTTATTTGCTAGTCACTATAATGAGACTGACTTACTAAACTTCAAGCAGGAAATAAAATAAATATATCTATACGCATGACTAAGCTCCTAATAATTTCTTCAGCTCCTTCTTGTTAACCTGAAATAAGCAACGGTTAAGTCAATCACAAGCACAATACGAGGGTATTTTCAAGGAGATCATATCATCACCTTTCCCATGGCATTCCGAGGAAGAGAATCCCACAAGTAAAGTTTTGTTGGAATCTGGCATCCACAGAAAAAAGAACCAATACCATTGTCAAATGATACCGTAGAGTATTTAAACTCAGGAGTCTGGACTGGCATGAAGGCTAACAAGATCATACCTAGATAGCTATGTAAATGCAGGTCTATTAAGGTCATAAATGTCGTAAATGATTTATGAACATTTTTGTTACTAACTTACTATAATAGTTATTACTGACACTTTCTGTTACCAAATTGAAAATTTTATAATGTAGGCAACACTGCAACAGAAAGTACTTGGGCGAAAGCCAAACAATCAAAGGAAAAACATTTATGAAAGACCAACTGTAAAAGGCAGCTAGGGAAAAGGCGAAATAATGCCAATAGCAAACCTTGTATGGAGCAAGCTTATCTTTCGACCAACTTGTCAATGCTTCCAAGGTTAACACTGGCTTTGAGTCCTGCTCGGCCGTTTTCTTTGCATCCTCCTTAGGCACAATTATTGCACATATAACCTCCCCATAGGCTTCATCAGGCAAGCCAAGGACAGCGCATTCCAGTACAGCATCATGCTGAAGACAAAAACAGACGGGATTGGGTAACATGAGTAGGAAAGGGAGTTATTTGACTGTTGTGCAAAGCCTTCAGTAAACCTTTCAGCCTAATATATCTACCTGTTAGTCTAAATTTGAGGACAACGTGAGCTGATTTTGTAGGTGCGTTGACTTTGTTAATATCATGTACTGACTACAGTTCAAAAGTAGTTTCCAGTGTATCCAAATTTACCTCTAACAGTACTGCCTCAATTTCTAAAGCTGACAACTTGTAACCGCCAAATTTCATAATGTCTGCATTTGTGCCTGCACAAGGTAGTGCAAATGAGGCTACAAGCAATCCAAAGCTCTGACCCCAGGCAGAGGGTGTGTTTGGATGAGAGCATGGGATTTTTGCCTGGCCCAGGCAAGGTCATGCGTCTGATTTGCTATGCCTGTGGCCAGCATGCTTTGCCTGGCAGGCGGCTGCCAGCCAGGTCGTCATCCAAACACACCCTTAACACCATGAGGTAATGAAAACAGAAACTAGAAAGACGCAAGTGTGCGTGTGCATAAAGTGTTACTTACGTCCCAAAATTATGAAGTATCCTTCCTCATCTACAGTTACTGTATCACCTGTCTTGAAGAATCCGCCATCAATGAAGGATTCTGCTGTGACCTGCAAACAGAAATTCACCATTTTCAATGATGAAATAATGTATATTAACTTCTCAGCAGGCGTCCTTTACTGGTTCCTATACGACTGAAATACCTAGTAAATTTGACATTTGAGTAGTACAGCTTAGCAGAGATGTCAATGCCAGCAATCTTAAAAATACAAAGTATTAAAAAACAATACATGGTATTGCATCAAAATGAAAAGATGTATAGTTTACAGCTGTAGTTAGTAAGGAGTAGGACCTTCCTAAAGGAAATGGAATGTTCCCTCCAAAACTGTACAACATGATCATCAATTGGCAAAAGCAGAAACAGCAGAATCATACCTCTGGTCTTTTCCAATACTCCTTGAAAAGGGATGGACTTCTAATGCAGAGCTCACCAACTCCAGTTGTAGTTTCAGTCCCATCCTCCATAATAATCTTGGCCTGAGTCAGAAAGATGCTTTAAAGCTATGAAGCAATGCAGAATACACAGAACAACTAATGCTTTAATGATACTTCTAACTCCCATGAATTGTTCATCATACCTCAATGCGTGGAAGGGGTTTACCAACTGTACCTTCTTTTCGGATACCATGCAATGGATTAGACAGCGCCATGACAAACTGTAACCAATATTAAGTCTATCAGAAATCATGTAGTTAATTAGTGTATTGACTAGATGGGGAAGAGTTAATATTTTTTTACCTCAGTCATACCATAGCGTTCCAAAAGACGGTGGCCTGTCACTTCCTCCCACCTCTTCATAAGTGGGGATGGAAGAGCTGATGATCCACACATCTGCAGTGATTCAATGAGTATTAATGATAAAATCTTTATAATTCATGCATCAGTTCCATGATAGAGCTGAAAAAGGTCTACAGGAAAACTCACTAAGAATACAGCTGTAAGAGTCAAACACAAACCAGGAAATCACACTTCGATACACAGCAAGTGAAAAATGAAGAATATATAAAGGAAAGAAGTATATCTTAGCTCTCCTCATTTTACTCGGTGTCAGAGAGATAATTAAGACACATTGAGGACCTCTTGGTCATTGAACGGAGTGTAGCATAAATCCCGAGGTCCCTAATTAGGTAATTATGCAGTTGATTGAACAAGCATAGCCACAATGCCTGTTGGACTTCACAGAACCAATAGCATAATCCAAGAGTCCATGCCCATGGATATTTCCTTAAACCATGTATCATAAATTTGAATACTTTCAAGTACTTTTGTACATAGCATGTAGCTGTGAGGATTTCAGGAACGAAGGGAGCTAGAGAAAGACTTAAACACTGCTTCCAATGAACATGAAGAACTTACCATTAACCTCAGATGCTTTGCAGCATAAGAAGAGGCCAGCTGTTGATCAGGATCCATACTATCATACCCTTGCAGCAGACGTGTATACATGGTTGGAACCTGCCATAAAAGAAGTATCAAATTACCTTAACGTATCAAACAATATGAAGACAGATAGTAGTTTGGAATAATCTGAAGATAGACTGTTATGCTATGACAGCGAATCATACTCCAGTAAATACTGTAATGGCCTCTTTATTTTTACTACCATCGTTGGGATATGATTCTCGCCATCTCTGCCATATCCCGCTTACACTGAATTTTGGTATAAACTCAACTCATGCGATCACAAAGAATATACGCTACCATGGAAGAAACTTTGTAGATGTGCTGCTGAAACAAGCTTCATTGTTCACATCTCCTAAATCAAAAATGCAAATGGATCTATTATGTCCGCAAAAGAGAACTCCAAAACTCCAATAGCTATAGAAGACCAGTTCACCTAAACTAAGCCACAATTGGCATGTTTGGGACCGTGTTATGGCAAAGACAAGCAAAATCATCATGTCAACGCCTTCATGATGCAGACGATTCTCTCGACTGCACATGGCACCAGGACTGCGAGAATCGACTGCATACGGCACCGGGACCACGAAAATGAACTAGCTCCTGCGTTCCCGCAGGCCATGGTCGTGGCGGTTGTGGTACACCGTATGTCTGCAACTGTGGTCCCAAACACACCCAATATCTTTTGACCAAACAGCATTTTTCTCCTAAATTGAGCATTTAGAGATAAATAGGGACAGAAATTACCACTGATCCTGAATAAAGGGGCGCAAATAGAGCATTGAAAAGGCCATGCACATGTACACTTGAAAGTTAAGGACTTCAACAATAATGACAAACAAATGGATCCCCCCGAACATAATCATAATAAGGGACACTATCACTGTTCAAAATAAAAAATGCAATGTGGTCCTAGTTCTACTCCTAGCTACCATCCTATTACATAGTTTTCAATTTTGTTTTCTAATTGAAGGGACTGGTGCAAGTATTTGGTGCTTCAAACCAGAAGGAGCATGACAACTAAAAACAAGTGAAAGAAGAGTAAAGAACTAATGGTACCAAACATTTTCCTAAGAGAGAAGACAAGATAGCATGTAGTACAACTGCACTTAAAACCACTCTATGCCCAGCATGTCAAGAATCAGGATCCATGTGGAGCTGGCCCATGCATCCATAGCAAGCAGCTTACACTTCCTTCCTCCACTTCAAGTAGAAACATTTCATGGAAGTGCTATGTTGGGAATGTATGGGTTTATGTACTGTACTGTTCTAACCTATCTCAACTTTTCATGCAGGACTACTGCCAAAACATTGATATACCTAGACAGCTACTAATCTGTGTTGCTGAACATTGAATACTGCAATCACAATAAGGTGTGGGCTTGGAAAAAAAAAAAGCAATACGAAATATCAGCATATGAATAGTGCTAAAAACTTAAATAGCAACAGCATTCATTGTGGATATGATGCAGCGGGAGACAGTGCAGAAATTGGTCTTCACTTCGATATCCCCACGCTTCTGATAGAATTTGAACCTGCCAAATCAGTGAGGATAAATGTTACGTATATTACATCATCTATCATGCCATCTAAAACGATCATATAGGAAATAAAAACAAGTCACACAAACCATGGAAATGTGGCAAAATACAGAAATAGAATCAACAATATAAAAAATATTGCCTTCTTGCTTCTGTACATTGTTCAACAGTTTATAGAACCATTTATATATCTATTTAAAGATGAAAACGCACCTGAGAAAGTATCCCCTTGTGGGTGTGAACTACTCCTTTTGGTTTACCAGTTGTGCCACTTGTGTAAAGGATAAGAGCAGGGTCATCACCTGTATAATCAAACTCCAGAAAATAGAGGTTAGTAGGAGCAAGCAAAAAAAATATTTGGAATAATTAGTGAGTAAGTTCTCAGGGTTGTATGGAAGTAACAGTAGAGACATAAAAGGAGAGTATAGAAATAATAGTTCAAACACAAAGGGGGACTATAGAAACAGCAAGAAATATCAGCCACTAAGTTCAAGTTGCAGTGGAGAGAGAGAGAGAGAGAGAGAGAGAGAGAGAGAGGTGCGCAATTCACCTTTGATTTTCTTTGAACTGTTGATCTGAGTTATTAAAGTAGAGACTGATGAAGTCGCCTCATTGCTTGAAGGTTCTTGGGGATTTATCTTTGAAGGTATACTAGTGACAGGTGGAAGAAGAGAACAATAAGCAGAACACTTGATAGAAAGGTTCTCCATGACTTCATGATGCTCCTTGGTGCTTAAAACCATAGAAATATCCTATAAGTCGCAGAAATTAGAAACTAAAAGAACAAATTGACTTGGATTTCGATGCTTTATAAAGTTCATAGATTGTAGTTCACAATAGAACATGGTGCAGCACTTGCATAAGAATATAAAACATTATGATCACATGCACAATGCAAAAAAAAGAAGACAAAAGTTTAAAATCTTTTGTAATTAAGTTCTTTTTTTTGGTGAAGTGCACATAACATCATTTTTTTTGCACAAAATCCTGCAGCAAGTCTTTTGTATCTTTCTTTATTTGTTTTTTGTCCTTTTTTTGTGAACCTTTTCAAGTGCAAAGGTGTGCAAACCCAATTAGGTACAGAAATCTGCTTCAGCCACAAAAATGCGTTCATTTGTATACGAAGTCTGTACATATGTGTAAGCTAGAAGATGTCCAATCATCCCGTGTGCCCAATTTAAGAGTTAATAATAAACATTGCTATCTACATCTGCATAGTGATTTTTTTTTGTAACATTATACTTACAAGAAAAGATCAAAATAGAATCATAGCATGGCAGCAGAAAATGGGCGCATTTCATTTATATAATGATATGTTGCAATATGAAATGTTGCTGTAAGCTTGGAACAAACCGAGTCATTCATGACATGAAGAAGCTCAGCTTCTGGATAGCTAAGGGCAAGGGGTACTGCAACTCCACCAGAAAGCCAGGTTCCAAAGACCCCAGCAACAAATTCAGGAGAGGGTTTAGCCACAATGCCAACACGAGCTCCAAGAAGGAATCCTGTTCCATTTATTCCTTTGGAAGAAGAATCTTGTATTCCATTGCGTGTCATCTAAAAGAACAGAAAAGGTGAGGTTTTGCTTGTGTATTATTAATAGGCATTAAACAGATTAACAGAACAAGTACAGTTATGTTTAACAGAGCTCTGTAAGGTAGACTTAATGCATTAAACTATTTGGTCGTAACAAAATTGACTAAGGAAGCAAACTCCTGTAGATTTGGTCAACAAAGTTCCTTGCAGTTAACTTATGCATTAAACTACTAAGCCAAAACAAAATGTCTGGGGAAGCGGGATCCAGTTGGTCACCGTATTCTCAGAAGTAAACTTGAGGGGAGGCAATTATCTTGGTAAACAGATTTGGAATTTAGGAGACAGATTTACAGAAAAGCTTGTGCAATTAAGACATTGATGAGGCCTTGTTGCAAACATGCAAGGTAAAGGACAGGACAAACTAATTGTTTGAATGAAAATATCTGATACAGCATCCTCTAATCAAGATCTTCCAGCCAGTTTTCAGAGCAATCCTGCGGAACACATACACCAGAAGTACCCTCCCAGTTTCCTATGTGCACCCACCAGGACTGCTTCAACGTAGTCATGAATTCTGAACTTACATGTTATTTGCATTAATGCATTTCGTAAGGATTCCCATGTTATGACTGAAAATTATATCATACTGCATCCAGACAAAGGAAAAGGGAAGCTAAGAAAACAATCATATGAGAACCTCGAAATGACACTGAATGGGAAATCTTAAATGAATATGCAGAGCATAAAAGGAGCTGTGGTACATTTTTGCTGCACAGAATGTTGTGGACATCAAAAGAGGCTGCAATGAGCTGGACAAGGCTGTAGCTCTTTTTGTCCGCTCGTATGACAGCACGGACACCATCTGCTGAGCCATGCTTAAGGACTTCTTGAACCACCTCCATGAATGTATGGGTATCCTGTCTGGCACTGTATGCTAAAGAACACAAGGAAATGGAAACGTTAGAGAGCAAAAACGAAATGATTGTGCAATAATTTAAGTATTTAGCTAGAAGCTTCAAACCACAGCATGCAAATTTGATGACTAACAAACCAAGTGCTGTGCACTGATAAAACAGTCAGCACGAATTCCTCTATGAAGTCAGTCAGATGGCCATTAACCTAGACCACTGCTTCTTAGAGAAACCCATGACCATGAAGCGCATGCTGAGCCATGCAAGAGCTGTGGTAACTAGAAAGCAGCACATCAATTCAAAGACAGCTAACAACAGACGCAGGTCTATAAGAATCCTGCCCGAGCACCATGATCGCGTTACACCCTGAGACACAAAGAAGTTAGTTGCAAACCCACTACTCAACTAGGAGCATAGGACAACCCCCTTTGTATCCCCAGTGCTTCACTGGTCCACAATTTGGACCCCCAATTGGACCGTTTATGCATTATTAAGAAAAATCTGCTGATCAGTCTCGTTGATCCGCAGTCGCAACTACACCTACAACCTTCTAGCAAGGCATCCGCTGAGCGGCTGAGGCAAAACGGCGAACACCTTCCGTTCTACCAAACCATGACATGGAAAATTGAGTTTCGCGTCGCCAACTCCGGCCAGGAGTCGCCGAAATTTGCCAGCTCAAGTGGACGTCCTTGTGGCAAAACGACGAACATCTGGCGCTGAACCGAAAACGAAACAAACAAAAAGACAGAGCGAGGAAGTGGAGTAGCCGACCTGGAGAGGAGGAAGAAGAGGTGGAGTGGCGTCGGAGGCGAGAGAGGGCGATGGTATAAGAGGAGGATGAGCAGGCGCGTAGCAGGTGGGGAGAAGAGGCGTGGGCCGCGCGGCGATTGAATGGCGTCATCAAGCGCGCCACCGCCCCGCGCCCCCACGCCTGCGTTCGCATTTACGGGCAGCGCCGGGTTGGTTGGTGTGCGGCGCCTCGCGGTTTCGTGGGTGGGTCTCTCACTCTCGCCGGTCGCTGTTCTCTCGGGCTCGTACGAGTGCCCCCACTCGTCGTCGAGTACTCGAGTATACTAGGTTGGTTGGCCGGAACAACGGAATGGCCGGACGGAGCGGGGGACGCCGGGTCCGGGTGGAGCCGCTTTGGTCGCTGATGATGGCGGGTGATAGTCCGTTTCAAATCTACTCTTTATGTTTTCGTTCCTTATGCAAGGTGTCCACGTTATTCTACACTAAATATCCTACTAGCTTGCAATGCTTTCAAACAAGTTATCCATATCATCCTTTAATAATTACAAGGAATGTCAACATCATCTCTATTACGTGCAATATTTTTTAAAAAAAATTGGCTTCGTAGCACCGAAAGATCGCAAGAATAAAAAATTACCACTGAAAAAACATTATTACGTGAGATACCGTTAAAAGATAAAACCGTTATCTAAGAATAGCATTCCGTGACTCCTCGAAGCAATGGCGTCGGCACCGTGGACCTCCGTCAATCTAACAAAGGCAAAAAATAAATAAAGAAGAAATAAAAACAAATCTACTCGAGCTCTTATCCATCACTCCGACATTGCAAAGGCGGGCTGCAGATGTGCCGACGGCCACGATGCCGAGCTCCCCTGCGCCCTTCCTCCGCCCACGATGGCTGGCGTGCTCCGCTCCGTCGCGTCTCGCCGGTGACGACGCATCTCCCCGTCCGTGCTAGTCGGCAACTGGGCGATCTCTCCACGTGCGGCGCGGGGGCCATGTCCGAGGGCCGCGGCAGAAGCAGCAGCACTTGGCCTCGTCGACGACAACACCTCTGCACGCCCGCTCTGGTTGGCGACAACGCCATCTCCCTCAGCGCAGGGGCCATGCCCGGCAGCAGTGGCGGCGGCGGCTGCCTCGCCCTCGCAGGGGCCGCGCTCGGCAACAACAATAGCGCCATCTTCGCAGCGCAGTGGCCACGCCCGGTGGCGGCGCCGGCGGCTGCTGCCTCGCCCTCGCACGGGTCGCGCTCGGCAACGACGACAGCGCCATCTCCCCAACGCAGTGGCCACGCCCGGCGGCGGCGGCAGCAACCTCGCCCTCACGGGAGCAGCGCTTGTAACGGCGGCAGCGCCTGGCCGCGCGCGATGATGGCAGGTCCCGACCTCGCCGCAGTACTTCATCATTCAGTGTGAAGGAGAAAGAAGCAGCTAGACGGTGTGGTTTCACGTTGCTAGCTCAAACGTGACAGAATGCTAGTTACACACAACAGAGCGATCTTTAAATGGTATTTCACGTCGTGACCTACATCTTTCGTTGGTATTTTTCGATTTCGTGATCTTTCGGTATTATGAAACTAATTTTTCCTATTTTTAATCTCTAATCTATTAACGTGAAGTCATTTATAAATGCTATTTGTTTCATCACCTATTCTTCTATAATGTGATCAAATATTCTATTGGTTTTCTTCTATTAGCCATGTCATCCCTTATTAATTACGAAAAATATCCACACCACCTTTATTATGTGCAATACTTTTAATCTCTAATCTATTAACGTTTGCTATTTGTTTCATCACCTATTCTTCTATAATGTATTCAAATATTATATTAGTTTTTATTCTATTAGCTTACTGATTTTTTTACCAGGTCCGATACAATAAAATAATATGCAAGTTCAATTCATATATATATATATATATATATATATATATATATATATATATATATATATATTATACAGATTTATTTTTAAGAAAATTCCACAGCAACGCACGGGGTATGCTTCTAGTTATAAGGAATTTTAACCGTTTTAAATATATTATTTTTATTATATATCTAAACATAACGTATATTTAAGCGCATTACAAAGATTATATATCTATAGAAGCCAAAATATCTTATAATTTGAAATAGAGAAATTGCATCCTAAACTGAGGCAATAACCACATTTTTCATAATTATTACTTGTTCGATTCCAAATTATAAGATGTTTCTGATTACTTTTACTAGTATCTAGATAATATATATCTAAGTGTATATCAAAAGTCATGTATCTAAAAAGGCCAAGATGTCTTAGAATTTAGAATGGAGATAGTAGATTTTAAAGTTATATACGGTAGTCTCAGTTCAAAAATAGGATGATTTCTATGACTATTAATTAAAATGTCAACTAGATAAAATGGTGATGTTGTATTAGAATGAAGGAACAGGGAGAAAGAAGTGGTTTATTAAGCCCGTCTCAGTGGAAGTTTCATGTCCAAGTTTTTAAAACTGTCATGTGTTGAAAACAGAGTATATATCATGAAACTCATTTCAACCCATAAAACTTTTATCATCTCTTCATATCATCTCTTTCTTTATTTATATTCAGGGGCGGAGCCAGGATTTAATTATAGGGGGCAATGCACAAAGCAAAGTACAACTGATGGCCATGCGAGAGCTAGTTTTAGTCACATATATATAATAGTAACATGTTTCAAAAGTCTTAACCAAAACAAAATTACATATCTATGAACTTAAATTTAGCTCTACGACTAGCAGCAAGATCATAGGTTGTGATAATATCATTGTTGACGGTAGTTAACATTCATCACAAATCGTTAATATAACTCGAATAAATGGCTAAAATGGATCACCAACATAGACTTAGGGGTTTTAACTGATAAATTCCATGAGTTTTGGTGAATCTGTGTTGTCAGCAGGATTTAATCAGAAAACCGCCGAGGAGAACCTATCCGTCAAAGCAAATCACGGAATTCCACCACGTAAATAGCGTGGGAAGCCTCTAGAAGACTCTAGGAGGCTGTCCACCAAAACGGAGCCCGAGCCCCTGACATGTGGGGCCGGCCGGCCTCACCTGCAGGCTGGACGACCTGTGGGCCCCACATGTCAGCTCCTGTTGCTATGTTGGTTCTCCATCACCTTAAGGATTGCATCTCCGTCGTTTATTCAAGTCGATTTAATCCGAAGGCTCAGGATTGACGCTCCGGCCTATATATACCTGCCTGCACCCCCTCCAGGGCATCCATGCAATTGATCCTGAGAGTCTAAGGGCCAGAAACCCTAATCTATATCTCCACCAGGATCATACCTATCAATCAAGAGAAGATTAGTCCTTAATAGGATCTAGTCTTGTATTAGGGATAGAGAGATAGAGTATGAGGGAAGAGTTTCGGAATACCCTAGCGGAATCAAGTTCTTCTTGAGCTTGCTTCTGAGATTTCTCTAGTAATCGACTTCTAATTCAAGTAAGCATCTTGTTCACATTGTTCTTCAAGTTTGCGACTTTCTTTTGAGTACTTAAATCATTACAGCTATTGGGTTAAAGTAGTATTCGTAGTGTAAGCGTGGTGCTTAGACTCGGTAACTCATGGATGTACCCTATTTTCCGAATCAGTGGTAACTCGCGAGGGTGACTCTTATAGCCTCATTGAATCCTTTGTAATCCACCTCCCGTTAGTAGGCCAAACAGGACCTTATTACTATAGGGAACATACTATGCCTGTGTTTTCTTTAGTAATATCCCCAGAATTAAACAATAGAAGACAAAACTTACCGAAGTTAGAACTAGAAGACCTTAGCAGTCTCCTCTACGCTCCTATTATCTAACCTTGGTTGTGAAGTTGGGATAAGTTAGATTTGGTTATTCTCACACACGTTTTCTCGAGTTCGATATAAAACTGGGTACTCCTGGTGAAGTGCTACATCGGTATAATATCTGTGTGATGCGGCGCTGGACTGCTGATAATCTGATCATACTAATCGGTAGGTCGACAGCAACGACGTCGCCGTCTTGTGTAGAGACACGTGCTCGTGTCTGCCATCCTAGTCTTGGGCGTTTGACCGTCTCCGAGCGAGTGGATAGAGCAGAGGCGTGGAGCCGCGGAGAGCGAAGCCAAAAGTCAAAGAAGATGAACAGACGAGGACGAGCGAGACAATCTGGCCACCGCGACGCTTTGCATTCTATTCGACAGAACTGAAGCCGTTGAACGAATGGAGAGGGCTAATTCTAAATGGGTTGTACATAACTGGCCAACCGGGCCTCAAATGGGTTGTACGTAAATGGGTTGTGCCAGCCCCCTCCCTCGCTCCGCCTCTGTTTATATTATGTCATGTCAACTTATTTAATGTCATAAAACTCTCATGAAACCCGCACCGAGACTAGCCTACTATGTCTACATTATTGAAAGGAAAGTGAAAGCGATTTGTGTAATGAAAATAATGATTTGATTGATTAGTAAACTATACAGTGATTACATAATTATACCCCCTGAAGGGGTGTGTTACATGGCTCCGTATCGTATGCAAACCACCATACTTGTGCAAACTTTGCAAACTAATGATTTGGACCCCATGATGCTCATCCGAAGGCTGTGGAGAGAGGTGGGACTTTTTACATTTAACAGTTCGCCAGCACTAGTAATTGTGTTTTGTTTTCCAAATGACCCCCTAATCGCCTGATGCTCCAAAGAGAATCGAAGCCCCTAATCGCTCGATCTTGTCGGTCACCGCCGCCGGTCCATCTTCAGATCGTATGCTTGCTTCATTACTTCGACTCTCTTCGCCGCCGCCGCCTCCTCGTCATGACTCACCGGCCACGGACTCGGAGATGTCGCCCACGAACGCCGCCTGTTCTGTTGCCCACGAACGCCGCCCGATGTCGCCCATGGTTGCGCCTTTGCCTCGATGCGCGTTCATTTCGCCCTCCTATAAGACTGCCGTCTTGACTTTCATCTTGAGTAGGATCATTGCTAACGCCCCTCCCGCATGCATGGGATGGTGAACTCTGCATCATCGTTGATTCTGCGGCCTTTGAGGCCACCAAGATGGAAAATGCCGCAAGATGACCATCATGGACGCCGATGCCGGAGTTGGAGCCTACCTTGAAGAACCAAGCGCACCACGGGCAACCTCTTCTCCTAATATAGCAGATAGTTGCAAAGAACATTCGAAGCCTATGGTTGGAATGACATTTGATACACTCACAGTACATGGAGAATTTTTACAAGGACTATGCACACGGGTCGGTTTCTCTGTTCATGTTGGTCAAAGACAAGAAGCAAAATGAGGAAATATTTTACAAGAGGTTTTTTTTTGCTCAAGGGAAGGGTACAGAAGGAGAAGGTACATGATGTTAGTGATCAATCCGGAAAAAAGGAAGACATCAAATGTGGTGGAAACCCGATGTGGTACGTGAGGCACATATTGTTGTTAAGCTTGGTAGTGATAAGAAGTATCGAATATTTTCAATGTTTGAGGAGCACAACCATGGTTTTGTGTCGCCAGATAAGAGGCACTTGCTAAGATCCAACCGTCGTGTTAGTGAGAGAGCAAAGAGTACTTTGTTCAACTGTCATAAGGCTAGCATTGGCACGTCCTAGGCATTTCGCCTTCTCCAAGTCGAGGATGGTGGATGTGAAAATGTTGGTTGCACGCTGAGGGATTTGAAGAACTATTATCGTGACCCGAGGAGCAAAATCAAGGATGCTGATGCACAAATGTTTGTGGGACAACTTGAGCGAAAGAAGGAAGTAAATCCTGCCTTCTTTTATGAGTTTATGGTGGATAAACAAGGACGACTTGTGCGTGTCTTCCGGGCGATGCCATATGCGGAAAAACTATTCTGCTTTTTGGTGATGTGCTTTCGGTAGATTCAACATATACTACTAATCAATATGATATGAAGTTTGTGCCATTTATCGGAGTCAATCATCACTTGCAAAGTGTTTTTCTTGGGGCAACATTCTTGGTCGATGAAAAGATCGAGTCATTTGTATGGTTGTTTCGCACCTTTCTTAAGGCTATGGGTGGAGTAGCACCTCATCTAATCATAACAGATGAAGATGCGAGCATTAAGGCTGCTATTGCCCGTGATTCTACCAAATCTGACTCATAGACTTTGCATGTGGCATATCATGGAAAAGGTACACGAGAAGGTTGGGCCCACCATAAGAAATAATGAGGAATTCGGGAAGTATTAAACAAGTGTGTTTGGGGCTCGAGAATTCAAGTGAGTTTGTATCTGAGTGGAATTCTATCATGATAAAGTATGAGCTCATTGGAAATGAGTGGTTTTCCCATAAAGTTTGACATTCAAGAATCATGGATTCCAAAGATACTTTATGGACATACCTCTAGCATGACTTCTTAGGACTACATCACGATCGGAGAGTGCAAATTCTTTTTTAACCGTTTCATTCATCGAAAGTTATCCTTTGTTGAGTTTTGGCTAAGGTTTGACACAGCCTTTGGAGTGCCAAATACTAAGAGGAGTTGATAGCCGAATATAAAAGTCGTCACACCAATCCTAAATTGATGACACCATGGGCCATGGAGAAGCAATGTAGTGTCGTATATACTCATGAAATTTTCAAAGAAGTTTCAAGAACAACTCATAGTTGCAAGAGACCATTGCATTATTCAAGGGATTTCGAGTCTCAAGATATGAAAACTGCCACCATCAATGACTGTCTGAAAAAAGAGCGAGTGGTTCAGATGAACAAGTCAAACATGTTTGGTATGTGCTCCTGTAAATTTTATGAGTCCTATGGCATCCCGTGCCGTCATATCATCCAAGTGCTTAGAGGCGAGAAGCAAAATGAGATACCATCGATTTATTTTATGAAGAGGTGGGACAAAAGGTGTAAAAGGTGAGTTGACACAGCTGATTTATTTTCTATTCAAAATTATTTTGTATGTGCAATAGTGTTGATCGGATCTTTATTTTCATAGAGAACTCTTCTTCGATGACGAAGGTAACCTTCTCGATGAAAAAGCTAAAGATCCTATGGAGGTGGCAATGCGGAGAAAAATTTCAGATTCACGCAACAAGTTTGAAGATCTTATCCAGATGGCCAAAAACTCTGAACAAGGAATGGAATTTTTATATTCTAGTTTAGCAAACCTTGTAGAACCTCTCCAAAATATCATTCCTCTTTGCTACAGCAGCTAATAAACAAGATGAGTTTGAAGCATTCCTTGGTGGCAAAATCCCACAAGAAGTGGAGATACATCCACCAAATGATATCAACTCCAGAGGGCGATGCAAAAGAATTAAAAAGGGCAAGGAGAAGAAGGCACCAAGAAAACGGATGTGTGGAAAATGCAAGCAATTAGTGGATCATGACGCCCGTAATTGCCCAAACAATGTCGTTGGCTCATATTTCAAGTTTGCTACAATGCATGATCATTCCTAGTGTTAATAGCTTCATGCTTTCTGAAAGTATCCTGTGTGTTTTGCTTTTCAGAAACAGAACCACTGTCAGTGTACTCAGAATTTGTTTGTCAACGTATCAATTTGTTTGCTTGATACAGAAGACTCAATTTGTTTGCTTGATACAGAAGCATTCAGTAAACCAATCGTAAAAACAAAGATGAAGTATAACTCTATGAAAAAGAAAACAAAGAATCGAACACATCCTTTTGTTCAACACCGAGCATGGCAACTGACATACACTTCTTACATGGCTACATCAACGTTGAATGTAGCAATGAATCCATGCACACAGCACATAATTCTGAACACATGCTAAAATCAATTTTATTTCAATCTTCGTAACACGTAATTCACATGGTTACATCCTTTTGTTCGTGCATTACACACGTAGGCACAATTGCCATTAGCATTACACGATCACCAACTCGAGTCCCGCAAAATGTATCACCAAAACAACACTTTGAGCCCTCGCACTTTCGTGCATTACATAGAAGGCGCAATCGAAAGCAAAGACAAACAGCAACACACCGAGCATGGTCGGGCAGCCTCACACACGCAGCGCCGTGGCGGGCGAGGTTGATCTGGTCGTGGCAAAGCGAGGAGGAGGCGGTCGCGGGCTCAACATGGAGAGCAGCGTACTGTAATGGACCGCGCGTCGGGGTACGCTTGAAGGAGAGGCGGTCGCCGTGGCTCCAAAGACGGCGCAGCGGCTGTGAGCGGTCGGCGAGCGGCGGCGGGCGGAGGAGCAAGAGCGCAGGCGGCTCCTCCTCGGGGTGCTCTCGCAGGCGGCTCCTCCGGGCGCCGCTGGCGAAGGACTTCATGGCCAGAGAGGCGGCGGCCGACGTGAGCGGGCCGGTGGAGGGGGCACGCGCAAGGGGCAGCTCCTCCTCCGGGGGCGCGCGCAAGGGGGCGGCTCCTCTCCGGGGCGCTCCTCCTCCAGGGGCGCTCCTCCTCTGGCCGTCTGGAATGGAGGAGCGACGGGCGAGAAGAAAGAGCGACGGGGAAAGAAAGATGAGGTCGCGACGGGGGGAAAGGATGATGGGGTCTTTTTTGCAAAACGGACTGAGGGCTGGCGGGCGTTTAATCATAAAATTACCCCACCTCTCTCCGTAGCCACTGGATCTCAGATCGATGGTTTGAAACGGAAGTTTCCAAGGTTGCACATCAACCTTGGTTTGCATACGATACGGAGCCGTGTTACATATCTCTTCTTACAGGAAACTGGCCCTATCGGGCTATCCCCGGAAGGTCCTAAACGGTTGGTGCTAATCTTAATTAGCACATGTCTGATTACATTTAACACATGTCTAATGACATTATTAACTGCTAATTGATCACTAATGACTATTTCTAACATTCCCCCTTGATCAATTTGCTCCTTGAATCTTCACGTGAATATCCTTGTCATGACGTCCATTAGTCTTTTAGGAATCCTTTGAATATTGAAGGAAATTGAAAATTGATCCTTGATATTTCCTTGAATATCCTATGGGGAAAGATAGAAAAACATACATAGATTCTTGTATTGATATTGCATTGTAAAACCTCCCATGAGAAAATTAATTAATAACTCATGTAAAATTAGGAAATGCAATATGATGTGTGAACAGGATTAACTCAGGAAAAGGCTCCCCTTGAACCTTGCAAATCTCTGAGACGACGCATACCATTTCCACGAATATATTTTTGGAATGTGGTTGCCGATAAAGATTTAGTGAATAAATCAGCATAATTATCATTAGACTTGAATCGCAAAATGTTAATTTCCCCATTTTGTTGTAACTCATGAGGATAAAATAACTTAGGGGCAATATGTTTGGTGATATCGCTCTTAATGTATCATGTTTCCATCTGTACAATACAAGCTGCATTATCTTCATAGATAATAGTAGGTGCTTCGATAGAACCTATACAACATGATTGTTGTATGTGGTTAATCATTCTGCGTAGCCATACGCATTCGCGTGATGCCTCATATAATGCAATGATTTCAGAATGATTAGTGGATGTAGCCACTAAAGTTTGTTTTGAAGACTTCCCAGAAATGGTAGTTCCAAGATGTAAAAATACAAAGCCTGTTTGAGATCTGGCGTTATGGGGATCTGATAAATAACCAGCATCTGCATATCCAATCATACTTGGATATGTTTTTCTTTGAAAGAAAAGTCCAAGATCTTTTGTCCCATTAAGATATCTGAGGATATTTGTAACACCTCTGGTGTTACGAGCTTGCTTAGCATTGAGGTTTAGACCTAAGGATTTACCGAAACGATTTTCTTGGATTTTAAAATTTAACTTATGTTTAAAAGTGTCAATTTTGGTGAATTATATTGAACAATGGGTTATTTAGTTCCTAGATGTTTTATTTCTATGAGTTAGTATGATGTATAGACTAGTGCTTAAAATGTCTGAAAGTAAATAAATGGCGAATGGCTTATTTATATGATTAAGCATGAAAAACAATTTTTATAAACAAAAATTATTGAAAGTAAAATTTGCTAAATAATAAAACCTTAGAGCTTTAGTTATGCTTGTACATGCATAAAGTTGTTTTAGAAAATGAATTTTTAGAAATTAAAATAATATAAAATATAAACAGAAAAAATTATATCATCAGCAAGATATGAACATCATGAATATGTGGGCATGCTTGTTCGAGTGTCAATGTGATGTTTGTTAGTTTAAAAATTAATATGAACGAAATAGAAATGAAAACGAAAGTGCTGTTGACCACTCATCTCACCTATCTCGCCGGAACGACGGTGGTGCTTTCCCCCAGCTCTAAATCAGTCATCTGATTTATTTGCGTCGCTGCCTGGCCTTGCCTTGTCCTCGACTGCTCTCCTTGGTGCCGCTGCCGCACTGAATGAGCGCAGTAGGCGACATGTGTGCATGCTCCCTCGCGTCCTTCCTCGGAGAGCGCCTTAAAGAATGATGGTCGAACTGCTGCTGCCGTGTACTGCTTTGCTTGCATCCCCTCCCTCCTTGCCTGGTACGCTTAGACCCACCTCATTTCCTCTCCTCCTGGCGTGCGCTCGCCTATGTTTCTGCCGAGGCCGCAGTCGCCGTGCCTCACGCCCACCAGTGTCGGTCCTCCCCCGCGCGAGCGCACGTGAGCCCCCATGGCCCGCTCTGGGCCGCTGCCTCTCCCGTGTGCCCACAGCACCGCCCCTCCCTGTCACACCCAATTTTAAGGATAAAATTGAATGCACTAACTCATGTGTGCCCAGGGATCAATCACACACACAAGCTGACAAATTATAAAAGAGTATCATCACAGTGTATCTTACATCACGATAATAACATAACTTAGTCTTATACATCACAGCGGAAAATGAAAGATAACTCTCTCTCGTGGAACACCATCATAGGGAAGGTCAACTGGTTGACCACAAGCCTAATAATCCTCAGAAAACTCCTCATACATGTTGTCATCTGTTACCCATCCAGGATTTTTATCCAAATAAAGAAAATAAACAAGCGTAAGTACTTCCCGTACTTAACAAGATAACATGGGGATTCATGAGGCTCAAAAAGGTTGACACTGATTTACTGCAGTTAGCACTTTTAGTAAGTCAAGATTTTTTTATCCAGTATTATCAAGTTATGCTTAAGCTCCCATTTAAACCCACTTAATCAGATATCAGCATCATTTGGATCATATCATCATAAACCATCATAAATGAACAACAATAAGTAACCAATTATTCTGTGAGTTTTCCGGGCCGCTCGTGACCGTGAGCACGGCTGTTATAACAGTTTGTAACCCTCTGCAGAGGTGGTGCACATTCACCATGAGTCGTGATTCCCATATGCCCGGGTTAATTACTCCCATGTCACTGCCAAGGTGAGCGGGTAGGGTACAATATGAAGCCATTTCATAGGTTTCTCTAACAAGTTAGGGCCGCTAGGTTTCCTCGGCAGGTAGATGTAGGAACCCCCCTTTCCTATGGCACATATCCATCACGGCTATACACATAAGAACAGAGGCAATCCTATACCCAACGTGGCAAGCCCCTTTTGCACCATAAAGGTAACCTCTAACAAGCTAGAAAAGGTCCTATTACTGAGCTAAAGTCAGAGCCATATGACTCTCATGGTTGCACTGTCAGTCCCAACTTTTACCGACAGATAAGTCCTTATGGAGGGCCGAGAGCATCATGATCGAAAGTCATTTGCTCCATCGCCCTATGGATCAGTTGTTATAAAGCATGTTTTACCTTTAGTTCCATAGAACTAGTAACCATTGTATAAATCGTGTTCAGTTAGAGCACTAGCAATCTACCCATATGCAATTAACCCATAGGAGTCAAGGGAACAAGTCATCAAACAACTAGAATGTCCTTATGGTGATCAAAATTAGACACATGCACATGAGTAAATGATTAAAGTGAATAGGACATCAAGGTAGGCCCATGCTATACTTGTCTTGGTTCACAAACTCTTGCTGATCCTGCTGGTCGTCGAAGAATTCTTGGTCTCCAACGTTCTCCTCATCATCTGAACGCAACCAACACGGCAACATACAACATTCCAAAGGCATTCATGCAAAGCAAACATTCCTATAATTAGAACAGTACACCAACAGTATAGAAAACAAGATAAAATATTTATGAAAATAATCTACGTCTCGCTACGATCACGTCGACGCGAAGTTCACGAAAAACGGAGCTAAAATACAAAAGTTATGATTTAAACGGGATTTCCTATAGCAATATATTTAATTAATTCTAACCATGAAATTTAAAAGTCCCAAACTTGAATAACAGTGGTTCTAACATGTAGATTATGAAATTACGAAGCTAACGCAATTTGAACGGATCAATTCGAAACTAAAACGACGATTTTATAAGCAAAACAGTTCAAATGGCATTTCTGTAAATACTGAAAAGTACTTTGAATTAACACAGTTAACTTTACGCTTTCAAAACGAGAAAGCGTACATGGGGAAATACGCTAAGGACGGCGGGTTATATTTGGCCGAACTTGAGGGGCTCTTTAGCATAATCACCCGCGAAGGGGTATCTTCTAACGTGAACCGTAGGATCAAGATCGGACGGCTAGAATTAGATCAGAGGAGAGAGAGAGGAAGGGGTGGCCGACCGGAACAGTGGCAGCTGTGGTGGCTCAGCCATGAACGGCGGTGAGAGCTTCACCCGTGGCCTTGTTAGGGCCCCACGGGCCACGGAATGCGTATCCGAGGGCACCGGGAAATTGTGGAGGAGCAGGGGAACTCGCCAAGGCCAAGGAGCTGGCTGGAGAACGTGGTAGGCACGGTGGCGGCTATGGCCGGCGGCCGGAGGTTGACGGCGCTCGTGGCTATGGCGCTAGAAGCCACAAAACTCAAATTAAACGGCATGGGGAGGTAGAGGGAGCATGGGGTCTCACCATGGGGAAGAAAGCAGGCGAGACGTCTCGGGAAGGCGGGCACGTGGCGGTTCCCGAGCTCGGTGGATCAGCGGGTCACGACGCCCACCTGCCAGCAGGCGATCTCCTCGAGCACGAACTACGCGAGAGGGGAGGGAGGATGAGAGGGGCGCTCTGGGGCTCGGCCGCTTAAAAAGGTCGGGCGCGGTGGCGGCGCCTCCCACGACGCTGGTGGAGCAGCGCGATTCTTGGCTTGATCGCCACTGCGGTTCTGGGGCATGGGAGGAAGGTGGGGAGCCGACAAAGGGGGGGTGGTGGTCATGGTGGGCGCGACAGTTATTGAGGCGAGCAACAGCAAGTCAAGGTTGGGTTAAGCAGAGTCAATTGGTCATGGCCGCAATGGGGAGAAAAGGTCAGCGGGCCGAAAACAGAGAAGGGAGGGGAAAAAATGAATTTTGCATTTTTCATTTTTTCCAAATAGATTTCCAACAACATTTTCAAATAGGTTTTGAATTCATTTGAACTTTGAATCAAGATCAATCATCACAAAATTAGATATGCAGCAGCATGTACGCATCAAAAAGTTTCTAACCTTATATTTAATTTTAATTCCACAAAATTTATTATTTTCCTATATTTTAATGCACACATATTTGGATAAATAAATCTAATTTACTAATTTTAAAAGAATGAAAATTTTAGGGTGTTACACTCCCTTTCCCGCTCCTCGCCACCGCAGAGTGCCCGACGGGGCCACGACTGCCCGCGCCTGCGGTCGAGACGGCCGTGGCACCATGCCGCCTCCATTTGCACCTGCTGCGCTGTCGCCGGGCTCCTCATGCGCGCAAGCCCACAGCGCTGCCCTCCCTGCCCCACAGCCACCCGAGCCCTGGAGCACCGTCGCTGTGGCCACACCGTACGTCGCCCGTCTGTGGCCCGGTCCCTCGTGAGCGTGTGGGCACCCCCTCGGCCCCGCGCTAGAGCTGTAGACCCTCTACATTTTCCCCACACCGCCACATCTCCGTCGGCTGGGGCTGGCACGCGTCGCTGGGGCTCCATGCTCTAGCTTCGGTCGAGCCACGTCCACCAGCGGGTGCACCCAGTAGTGGGCAAGCTGTGATGCCGCCTCCCCACCGTCGTCGGTGACCTGACGACTGGATGCGACCATCGGTGATGGCTTCCCCACGTGTACTCTGCTCTGGAGGAGGAGGTGAGGACGTAGAACTGTAAATGAAAGATTTTCTGGGGGGCTAGGTGTGAAGCTGTGACTCATACGAACAGTAGCATACCAATTAGATAGAAGCATGGGGATGTTTTTGCAAAACTGTCGTCGCACGTGGGCCGGCCTGTTGGGCCGCTCGCCCTACGCCTCCGCGGCCACGGCCTGCTCGGTGCCCCGTCCCGCGTTGGGCCGCGCCCGCCACGCCTGGGTCGCTCTCGCCAGCGCGCGCACCCCACCCCGCGTGGGCCGCCGGCCTCCACTAGACCGTGTGCATGCGTTTCGTGTTGGGCCGAGGTCGTGGACGCTGGCGCTTTTTGATTTCTAGAGCAATTTCTAATTTAGCTTATAAGGTAAATTTGTAAAATCCAAATAAAATTATGTGGGTGTTCAAAAATGGTGAAACTAATTTTGTTAGGTTCCTAAAATCATGATCTATCTATTAGCATATTTGGTTCATCTAGTTTTAAAATGTTTCCAGGGTTGCTCTAATTATTTTAAAATGTTTAGTGTTGTTAAAACGTGAACTGGTGGGAATTTCCGTGGTAAATAGGTGATGGTGTTGACTCTGAAAATTTTATAGTAAATTACTAATATTATTAGCTGCTCGTTATAATTTTTGTAGCTCCAGAATAATTAATTTGCTAGATAGGTAATGATGCCCTATTTCGAATAAAGATTAAATTGATAGAATGGGATAAAGAAATAACTTGGGTTTGTATAACTAAAACATTTGTTAGGAAATGACGCCTTATTCGACAATATGGATATGTAGCCTAAATACGGTCGTTGTTAGAACTAGCTCGTTAGCTTGAGTGGCGTAAATCGTTTTTTACGAGTCACGATTGCAGTTTATTAATTACGTTTCTGCATTGCATCCACGCATATCATAATAGGAACGGGGATGGATCGAGGAGTCATCTGGAGTATCAGAAAAGATGGTGTCTCGATGGTGATGACATCACGATGGAAAGCTAACTTTTGGTTAAATCTTACCCAGGCAAGCCCCGATGCATAACCCCTACTTTTCTGTACTTTAAATTATATTTGTGCATTAAGTTTTAAGGAGTTGAATGACACCCACTTGCATATATAAATCTTATTCCTATGAGTCTTACTAGTATGACAAGATCGTGTAGATTGCTATGTTACAGGACTCCGATAGAAGTTAAGTGATTGCCTTTAACTCGCGAGAGATAGGAAATATATTATTATTGTTACTATATTATTATCACTCATGATTAAATGATGGAAAGGAAAAATAGAGACCGGGTAGGGATATGGTTTGGGTATTGGTGGGTGTAAGAGGTTGTGTCCTACGACCAACGGAGCATAGCTTGGTTATACTTTTTTCCTGTCTGTATCGGTTAAGGATCGGCCATTGCAATGGACGCTAGGCAAGTTACAGATTTATTATCTTGAGCATATACTTGGGTATGAGCGCAAGGAAGACTTGTTACTCTCTTGTCATGGGTTCCGACTCTTTCTGAACCGACTTTCATGGTGGTTTTTGGGTGGAGGTCCTTGCACCACTCTTAGTCTGGGACTTACGGGCGGGGCTTGGAGTCTAAGTTTGGACGGGGACCTGGACCCCATGATAGGAGGGTAGTGGGTTGGTCCTGCTTGTGCCCAGGGTACAAGCGGGGCGTGTATTTTCGGGGTACCTAGCTGGGCTCATTGATTCACGAATCGCCGCCGTGTCGGTACGACTTGTCTAAACTCTAGCATTATAGTAAGAACTGGAAGATGATAGAAGATAAAAGGAAATCTGATTGCTTACCACCTGCTTGAAAGTAGCACAGGCGCTTACATAGAATGGTTGGTTAATGAACTAATGATGACTGCTAATAAAATTGAATATAAGGACGCACGCTTAATAATGTTTCCTACAGATGCAATAAACCCACAAGCCAGATAGCCTTGCATACCCTTGGAGTCTTTTCTTTTCTCCTGTCAAGTAAGTCTTGCTGAGTACAATTGAGTACTCAGGGTTTTATTTCACCCTGTTGCAGGTGACAGGTGGATGCTAGAGCTGATCCTTGTGTGTAGATTCCTCCTGGTGGGGTCAGAGAGGATTCCTTTACGCTGCGATCATAGTTTTTATTTATAACCCTCACTAAATGTTTTTCTAAATGGAGGTTTTATAATCTGTTGTCATAGTTTATATATCAATGCTTCATCATGCCATGAATAGATATTTATTTCTGTTGTAATTCTGATCACATATTTATATTTCGCTGTTAACTTCAATTGTTCATAACTTTGATAACATGATCATATTCCGCTATTATAAATAATAAATATTATACTCTGATGCTGCATGTAAAGTGATGTAAGAAATAATTTAAGAATGTTGTAAGCTTTATTCTCTCATTTATGATCCTGATGGAAAAATGTGGATTTTTGGGTTTTCCCTTGGGGGTGTGCTTGACGAAACCGTGTAATTTGGTGTCCTCCCTTGAGTACTTAGTGTCTAATAGAAGACAAGTACTCCTAGGAGGCTTAGATTAGGCGGTTCTGCCACAATATTCTTGACTCCTATCCAGTGTCGCTTGGTAGGAATAGCGTTGTGTCTAGCTAGTAAGTTCACTACAAAAGCGAGATCTGGTCGGGTGCTGTTTGCAAGATACATGAGCGCTCTAATTACACTAAGATAAGGAACCTTAGGTCCCAATATCCCTTCTTCTTCATCACGTGGCCTGAAAGGATCTTTATTTAAGTCTAAAGACCGTACAACCATAGGAGTTTTTATTGGATGTGCTTTATCCATATTGAATTTCTCCAATATTTTTTGGATGTAAGTAGCTTGGTAAACAAATATTCCTGAAGGAATATGTTCGAGTTGTAAACCCAAACAAAATTTGGTTTGACCCAAATCTTTCATCTCGAATTCCGTTATTAGATGATTATGTGCTTCATTTATGTCTTGCACATGACCTATGATGTTTAGGTCATCGACATATACAGAAATTATGCAAAACCCAGTTTGTGATTTCTTAATGAATACACATGGTGAATCATCATTAGTTGTGTATCCCTTCTGAAGAAAAACTTTATGGCAGAACCGACCGAAATAACACGCTTCCGGAGGCGCTCATCTTCCACTAGACACTAAGCACCTCGAAAGGGAGCTACATCGGACAGCTCCGTTGAGCACACCCCAAAGGAGAACTTGAAACAATCCACGTTTTACATTCAAAATCCAATAATGAGTACGAGCTTATAATACTTGTCTATTTCATACAACAAGAGTTCTTAGAAATTATTTATTACAATACCTGAGTTCAGAGTGCGATAATTAAACAACGGAATAAAAATAAGCATCTAGCGGAAATGATACAAGAATTCGTTTGTGCCCACTAGAAGAATCCTCCACATAAGAGCTACTCCCCAAGCTGCACCTGCAACAGGGGTAAAATAAATCCTAAGTACACAATATACTCGTAAGACTTACCCAACAAGTGAGAATAGTTTTTCGACTCCTAGGAATATGATAGGCAATATGGGTTTACTGTTTTCTTTTTGTTTATGAAAAGCATTACTAAAAGTTCATCCTTACAATCAAGTTTTATTGGCAGTCATGATTACATCATTAGCTAACCATTCTAGGTAAGCACCTGTTTTACTTTCAAGCAAGGGTTGAGCCATCAGAACCATTTTATCATCTTTCATCTTCCAGTTCTTACTACAGTGCTAGACCATAACCAAGTCATACCATCTCATAGAAACGACGATTCATAAACCAATGTATCCCAGCTGGGTACCCCAAAACACATGCCTCATTTGTACCCTAGCCACAAACAAGACCAACCTATTCCACTCCTGTCACGGGGTCTAGGTCTCCATTCAAACTTGGACTCCAAGCCCCCACACTTGAGACCCGGTTACACCCATCAATACCCATATCATATCCCTGTCTTGTCTCCATTTTTTCTTTCATCATTTCATTACGAGAGTAATAATAATCACCTATCATGAATAACGGTAGGTTACTCACGCTATCAAAAACCTAAGCATAGCAGCTACTCGAATCTGTACTAGTAGGACTCATAGGACAGTTATATCTATGCATGTGGTTTTCATAAAATTCTGTAATATAAATGCACATCGCATATATATATTCAGTGATTATCAAAAATAAGGGTTATGCACCAGGGCTTGCCTTGGGCAGGCGCGGTGTCAGCTGAGCCAGTCAGTGGCGGCTCCAGGACTTCCTCCTATACAAAAATCTCCTCCTTGTACTCCTCGACAATCTTCTCGAACTCGTGATCGCCAGTGGTCACGATCTCCGCCAACTCATTCTCTACATGCATGCGATGATGATGTAATACTTAGCATTTATGCAACAGTAACTCTTAAAATAAGAATACACATACTAAGCTACTAAGCTAGCTCTAATGACTAAGGCACTAAGCTAACTATTATCTTTACCAAGCAAAGTGTTGGGTTCAACTAACAAACACCTAGCTTTACAAATGAAGGATATATCTTTATTTCTACTAATGATTTAATGTATATTGAAACAAACAGCATTTTACTACCATAATGCTTAGTCTATTCTAAGGCTATAAAAATTACAGTGAGCACATAATAATACAATGAAGCTACCATAAAAATTTTAGAACTAAAACTATCACCAATTTACCATAAAAATTCCTACAATAATTCTCCTAACAATATTAAACATTTTCAAATGATTTAATAGGTCCTGGTATCAACATGTACATATATGAACTAAATACACTAACAGATAGAGTACAATTTTAGGAACTTAACAAAATTTGTTTCACAATTTTTGGATACCTACATGATTTTATATAATTTACCAAAAATCAGCTCAAAAATTATATTAGAAAACTATTTCTAATTCCTTATGAAAAAAGATAAATGAATTCTCCCGCGTGACCCACACGCATGGCCCACACGCACGGTCGCGTCAGCGACGAAGGGAAGGTAGCGGTTCGACTAAGGCACACAACGTGGAGAGGGAGTCAAGGCGATGCTAGTGGTGCAGGTGAATTGGCTCGGGAGGGACGATGGGAGAGCTGCCCACACCTGTGGCCAGACGCGGCTTTATCGGCACGGTGGCGGAAGAAACTCCAAATTGGAGCTTGGCCGTGCTCGCTTCAAAGTTGGGTGGGGTCGGGCAGTGAGAGGACGTGATGATGAAGCCGCGGTTGCGACGATTTGAATGGAGGTGATCGTTCATAGGGCAATTGATGGCGCGGCTTGGCAGTGGCAGCGAAGGAAGAAAGAGAGAAAGGGAGACGGGGCGCTGCAGGTGGGCTCGGCTCGTCCTCGCCTTGGTGGGACGTGGTCAGCGAGCTCATGGAGACCCATGCGCAGGCGCTAGCAGACAGGCACGCGCGTTTTGGACCGGCGTGGCCACAGTGTCTTAAATGACAAGGCGATGGCGGCTCAGCCATGTGCGCGCGGTAGTGGCGGCGTAGAGGGTACAACGGACAGGCGCGGGCGCGACAACAATGCGACGACAGCGACAGCGTCGCGGCGCGAGGCTGGTCAGCAGTGCGGCGAGGCGATAGCAGCGCAGCACGGCCATAGCAGCACCAATGGTGGCACGCTGCGCACGGCGCCAACCATCCCGAGACTATGACTTGCACGAATTTTAAAGCGCCCAAAACGACTAAACGGTTGAACCAGAAGCCAAACCATCTTCACCATGCTCAAGAGGGCATATGAGACTACTAAATTAAGCTATAACACTACACCACCCCTTAACCCAATCTCTCAAAATAATTTTCTAAACATAGCAATGTCTAGCTGTTGACAGACTTAGAATTTTTTTTAAGTTTTGAGCCGAATTTGATTTCAATTTATGATTTCTAAGCTAGTAGAAATATTAGCTAGTAATATAATTTTTTGACAACAAGTATTTCACTGTCATCTATAAAGTTTGTACTTCAAATTTTATTTAAGTATCACACACATGTTCTATAGTATTTTTGCTTAATAAAAATTGGTTTTAAACCCTACTTGATATACCTAAACTATTGAATCAACTTTCATTTAACATTTTTATTAGTCATTTTAAGTTACAAGAAATTTATCTACATATTGTATCACATGCATTAACATATAAACATGATGCTCATGACATATTTTAGTAAATGATTTAGGGTGTAACACCGAGGGTGTTACAAAATTCACTTAGTCGATTGTACCACATTCGACATGATTGCTTTAAGCCATAAAGTGACTTTTGAAGATTTACACAATACATGTTGTGATTTGCGTTAGGATTCGGTATTGGGATTCCATCAGGAACCTTCATGTATATGTCAGAATCCAATGACCCATATAAGTAGGCTGTCACTACATCCATCAACTGCACAGATAGATGATTTTGCACTACCAAGGATACTAAAAATTGGAAGGTGATTCCACTAATAACTGGAGAATATGTTTCATTGAAATCAATGTCGGGTCTCTGCGTAAACCCTTGTGCTACTAATCTCGCTTTATATCTCACCACAACATTATTTTCATTCCGTTTGCGGACGAAAACCCATTTGTATCCCACGGGAAAGATACTAGGTGGAGTTGGTATTGCTGACGTAAATACCTTCCTTTTGGTTAGCGAGTCTAATTCCGATTGAATTGCATTCTTCCATTGGGTCCAGTCCAGGCGCTTGTGACATTCTGCCAAGGTCTTTGGATCTAAATCATTGTGAAGGTCATGTGCAATTTGTTCGGAGAAAAATGTGTCGACAACAGTAGTCTTCCTATCATATGATACTCCAGTTTCACTATAGTTTTTTGAAATCTCTCGTATCCCTATTGACTCTTCGTGGTTTCCCATCACAATAGAGTCTGCATATTCCAACATCCTAGTATTAGTATTTAGGTGCACCACTGAACTACGTTGTAGATGTTGCCCATCCACATTGTTTTGGTTAACAGTTTGGTGTCTATCAACATGAGGTTGATTTGCATTTACTGTTTGAGAAGGTTTATTCTTCTATTTCTGCGGTTGCTTATTAGAAGCTTTATCCTGGCTTGTGTTCGTAGGTCTCCCCCTCTTATTTTGAATTGGGATCGAAGTGGTATTTTTAGGTATCTCCACTCGCGCTGTAACATTGCGTGTAGGATTTAGTGATTTCGTGACACCTTTAATATCAATAAATGCATTTGGCAAGTTATTTGTAATATATTGCAAATCTATAATTTTCTAAACTTGAAATTCAGTTTATAAAGTACGTTGATCAGAGGCGGGAATGCCTTGGACATTCCAATTGATTTCCTAGCATTCATTTTGGTACTTCGAATCTCCCCCTAATACCGAAAAATGGTCCTCATTAAATATACAATCAGCATACCGAGCAGTGAATAAGTCCACTGTAAGGGGTTCGAGATATTTGATAATCGACGAAGATTGATATCCCACGTAGATCCCCAATTTTCTATGAGGGCCCATGGATGTACGCTGTGGTGGTAAAATCGGTACGTACGTAGCGCAACCGAATTTTCACAGATGGGAAATACTTGGCGGATTTCCACGTACTAATTGTAAGGGGGAATTAGTATGATAAGCAGTTGGACGCAATTGTATTAAGTTTGCAACATGTAAAACTGTATGACCCCAACGTGAGGTTGGTAATTTGCAATTCATTAATAATGGTCTGGCAATAAGCTTTACCCTTTTGATAAGTGATTCTGCTAAATCATTTTGAGTATGGACGTACGGGGCCAAGTGTTGAACTTGAATACCAAGTGCCATACAGTAATCATTAAAAGCACGTGATGTAAATTCAGCAGCATATCCATGCGAATGGATTGAATTCGATGTTCAAGATATTGCGCTTTTAGCTTAATAATTTGAGCAATTATTTTAGCAAAAGCATGGTTTCGGATCGATAAAAGACACACATGAGACCATCTTGTAGATGCATCTATTAAAACCATAAAATGTCTGAATGGTCCAGATAATGGTTGTATAGGACCACATATATCTCCCTGAATGCGTTTAAGGAATTTGAGTGGTTCAGCTTTCACCTTAAGATAAGAGGGTCTTAAGATTAGTTTCCCTGTTGCACATGCTATGCATATAAAATCCGAAGATTGTGGGAATTTTGCCTCATTTAAATTATGACCAATTGCATTTTTGATAATTTTCCACATCATCCCTACACCAGGATGTCCTAGGTGATCATGCCAAGTTTGGAATGTGTCAACATTCTGATTTTTTTTTGTACACAACATGTGTAACGGGTTTGATGTTGGTGTAGTACAATCCATATGAGAAAGATGGAATTCTTTCAAAAATTTGTTTGCCATATCCAAAAAATTTTGTTAGAAGGAGATATTCTTCTTTGTTATCTTCGTGTGTCTCAATATGAAATCCATTATTCTGGATATCTCTATAGCTTAGTAAGGTACGAGTTGAATCAGGATACAGTAACGCATCTTCGATTATAATCTGTGTACCCATAGGGAGAGTGATAGCAGCACGACCTGTGCCTACTATCATTGCATCGCGTCCAGCGATTGTTAAAATATTTCCATTGCTCTTAGTAAGAGTTAGAAAATATTTCGTTTCCCTAAGTATAGAATTTGTGATGCAACTACCCACTAGGCACAATTCTTCCTCTATTGGATTATTCCCGTTGATAACTATATATATAGAACAAAGAATATAAATAAGAAATTCTTTTCAGATATATATATATAATATGTACAATTTTATTAAATATCAAATATGTTTGATACAAATACAAATATTGTAAAAATATAATATAAATACAAATCTGATAAAATATATACTGTTACAACATTGTTACAATTATTATGGACACTTATTACATGATGTTCTTAGTGTATCTAGATACTGAGCCATGTATGCAAACATGGTAATGTATGAATTCTAGAAACTAGTCCATGTCTCTAAACATGTCGTATGAAGCATATTCAACAATCATGTTCTCCATGCTTGGGAGATTCTCTTGTGGATGAGCTGTTATGTTGTTAGTTGGTTCTTGTGGAACTTGATAGGAACAACTAGCCTCCTTGTTGACGTCAGGTTGAAGATTGAAGTGTGCTTCATATCTTAGTCCTTTGGCGTTTTGTTTACGTCCCAGGGATTGTTGGTAAAGATCAACGAGATGTCTTGGTGTACGATATTTCTTAGTTGCGTGCTTGTAATAGCCACACTTTTGGCAAGTTTTGGACTTGTTAATTTTAGGCTTAGAATTGCCTTTGCCGTGAGCAAAATTATTGGACGTTTGCTTGTTGAAATTTGGCTTCGCCTTGAAGTTCTTGTTATGGCGTTGGAATTTGCCATTGAACTTGTTATTCTGAGCATTATAATTAACTTCAAGTAAGGGTGCTGCGCCTGTAGGACGCTTGTGATGGTTCTTCAAGAGAAGTTCATCATGTTTTTCTGCCTGAGTTAATGTGTGAATGAGTTCAGAATAAACTTGGAATTTGCTTGCATGATACTGTTGCTTTAAGACCCTATCCGCGGGAAGCATAGTAGAAAGAATTTTCTCTATCTTTTCCGCATCTGTAGGTTCTTTTTCGCAAAATTTTAACTTAGAGCAGATTGTATGAACGTCATGGTTGTATTCGTCAATGGATTTGAAATCCTGGAGACGTAGATGGTTCCATTCATAGTTGGCCTCGCGCCAAATAAGTTCTTTTTGTCGATCATAACGTGCTTTAAGCACAAGCCATAATGTCTTAGGATTTTCTTCTAATAGATACTCAACTTTGAGATCTCTATGGATGAATTTTCTAAGAATAGACAATGCCCCATATCTCATTTGATCTATAATTGCAGGATCCCCTGCTTTAGGTTCATTAAGAACACCATTTAATCCACGGGAATGTAAACAAATTTTCATGTTCATAGCCCATGTTGGGTAATTATGACCATCTAGTGCGAGTTCTTCGTACTCTTTTTGGATGGACATTTTCCTACATGGTATATACCATCGTTGTATTAATTTACTTGTATGTAAACTAATAATCATTGTGGCTATGTGTAATAGCGTATGCAAAAATAATTGTGTGGATCTCATATTTAGAAATAATTTGCATGGTAGTCACCAAGGTGGTGGATATTAGATATATATTTTATCCAAGATTAAAATACTAGGTACGCACGTTGAAGGTGATCCCTAAGTTGAAAAACATAGTGGATACCTCACAGTAGTAACAACGGTACTATCTTGTGTAGTGGCCAATATTAATGATGGATTAGGTAATCACCTAGTAGGTGTAGACCTTTGAAAATATATACTTATGTTATTCTGAGTTTATATTGGGTACGCACGTTGAGGATATATATGTATATCCTGCAGTAGTAACAAAGGTAACGTATTGAAAGGAAAGTGAAAGCGATTTGTGTAATGGAAAGAATGATTTGATTGATTAGTAAACTGTATAATGATTACATATTTATACCCCCTGAATGGGTGTGTTACATGTCTCTTCGTACAGGAAACTGGCCCTTTCGGGCTATCCCCAAAAGGTCCTGAACGGTTGGTGCTAATCTTAATTAGCACATGTCTGATTACATTTAACACATGTCTAATGACATTATCAACTGCTAATTGATCACTAATGACTATTTCTAACATACATGAGAACTAAGATAAGCATCCATTGTAATAATCTCTTTGTCCAGTGTTTATATGACTTGGCAGGTATGGAAACCATCTCATAGTTTTTTGGCTGGAACTGACGTTAGAGACAGTACATGCACACGTGACTTAGAATTTCTTGGCTCAATAATGTAGCAAAAGTTGTTAAAAATTAGAAATCTACGTGACTACAAATTTTATATAATGGAAGAGTAGTGTACTTGTTAAGAATTAGAAATCTACATGACCACAGATTGCATTCGGTGTACACATAAAAAGTGCAATTTTGTTCCAATGATTATTTGAGATGGTTGGGCCTATATATGTGGGTTCCCCAAGCTTGTCTAAGCATGCTGGAGTATCTCGAGGTTGCTGTAAGTTAGGACGAGCCATTTTACACTATCCATCGGCCTCTCACATTCTAGGCTAGGATAGTCACTATAATTCAAAGTTTTGCGAGCTTTTTGAGTTAGGGTTATTGTACCCTTGTATTTTGGGAGCAGCAACGTTTAAGGTCCTGGACTCCTGGTGGCCTTCCAACGTTGACCTTCCACGCTTGGAATGGAGCATCGCGGTGACTTGGTGTGCTGGTGGAGAAACTCTATAGTGAAGATGTCGCCAAGATGACCGGGAGAGTCAGGCGGCGATGGTAAACCTTGGTAGCTTACAACACTTGCCTTAGCTAGCGTAAGCATTGGTGGCAACCTATCAAAAGATACTTTGTTATTGAGAGCATACATGGTGGAGCTCCAACTGACAATGGGTTGCATTTTGCCAACCAATACCATGGGACAAATTTTCTGTCTTTGGGAGTTTGCTTTCTCTAACTTTTGCTCTTTACTTATCATATTTATTACTTCCGCTTGTGTGACTTTTACCTTTGCAGATTAGATTAGCTTAGACTAGTTGATGGGACTAGCTCTAGGTTGCAAAACTCTTTGTGGATTTGAGTGCAAGTTAGGGCAAACTAAAAAACCTCAAATGCATAACCTATTTTTATGTTTTTCTAGTGGTTGTTTTATTTGATTTCTAGACATAAGGTTTTAACCAAGCACACCCATTCAATCCACTTTTGGATGCTTACGGGATCCTTTCAAGTGGTGACAATCAAATGAAACCATCTGTTTTACAAGAAAATCTTAACGGAGCTAGAAATTTGATACATGAGCTTTTTCAGGAAAAAGACTGATACATGATTTTTTTCGGGGAATAAAATATTTAATATTTTCATATTTGATGTCAAAATATTTGGGATATTTAAAATTAAATCTTTTAACATAAGCATCACATAAACTTTAGGTGATTCAAACACATGCAGTGCTAGGGGCGATTGCCGCAGCTACCGACCGGTGGCCATCATTACACCTCTATTGCGAGGACCTGCCAATAATTTACCTAAACCGAGTGTCAATGTTCTTGACCAAATTAACTTTGATAATCCCTATAGATGCCACCCGCATGCACACTTGCGCGAGACATAGGATCCTGATTGGTAATATACACATATAGTTGGCACAAATCAAAATTTAATCATAACACGAGGTTAACATATCAGGGGAAGTGTACATAAAAGTTACTAACAAATTAAAGATGGCTATCCTACGGTGTCTCGTCTAACTTTAAAATCCTACTTATGAGCCAGATTTGAAATAGTAACGAGTGGACACCTTTGCCCATAGACGTCACCGGCTCACCGCCATCATCTTGGACGGGGTTCTGCCATTCCTCCACACCTTGCCAACTCTAGCGGGATGTTAGTTTAGTTTCTAACTGTTATCTTTTTTCTTTTAGTGCCTATATTTAGTGTAATTCTTAGTACTATAAGAAAAGCATTGCATACTGATCTATATCGGAAATATTAGCTATTGCTACATGTCAAATTAAAGACCTTATTTCAAGTTTTGCATTGGGGCCTTTAATTTTTTAGGGACAACTATGAGGAGGGGTTTCATAAGTGATGGCTTATAGGCAATTAGATATGGCACGGGCATCAAGCAATGAAGGGGTGCAAAATGGTGGTGTGGTGCAATGGTGTTGCTAGCCATGAGTTTTTTTTTTTTGCTAAGGGAAGAGAAAAATTATATTAAAATTCGGCACAGTATAATTCCATATGACTTCTTTTATGATCTTATTCACTAATGGCTTTCTTTGATGCATTCGATGCTTCAGGTAAATAAAGTATCGTTAAACATCAAGATTAGAGTGTAGTCCTTGTGCCAAATTCAACTACCAATCTCAAAACATTGAACATGTCTTAAGATCCAATGTTCCGGAACCAGTCCGAAAAGTGTCTGTTCGCTTGAACTTATCAGCCATGGTATAACGTTTTTTTTCTCACAACAAAACAGCATCAGCCGACTTATCAGCCGTAGAAACCATCAGCCAAACAGCTCATCGACGGTTGTACCGTTGAGTACAACACAAATCGCAGATTTATCACTTCCAACCCTTGACTTCCTCTAGTGTTTTTCTCCTGGTGGAGCGTTGACTGCTGCTGACCATGAGGGGTTAACAGAGGACATCTATATCTATATGGATTTTTGTGTTCTTACCCCTTACTTTGAAGTGCAATTATGATTTTGCCCTCGTTTTTCTAACTTTGTGATTTTACCCTTCACTACTAGCAAGTCAATGTGATTTTGTCCCTGGTCTTTGTGAATTTGCCCCTGTTTTGACCGTTGACTAGGGGCAAAATCACATTGACTTGCTCGTAGTGAAGGGCAAAATCACAAAGTTAGAAAAACGAGGGCAAAATCACAATTGCACTTCAAAGTAGGGGGCAAGAACACAAGAGCCCCCTATATCTATGTCTATATCTATATCTGTATTCTATATCTACATCTACATCTACTTTATCTATATCTATATTCTATATCTTCTATCTCTCTCTATATCTATATCTATAGAGAGAATTTCTTATTTGACACTGGAAAAATAAGTCGTTTCTTTCTTGGCCCTGAAATTTTCTTCGTTACTTATTTGACACTCACTTGAACTTTCATCCCTAATATGACACCACACTCAAATCCGTTAGCTACGACGATTGTTAAGTGCGCATAAAAGACCTTTTGCATGCAGCTGAATTTGGAGCATGCATGTCAGCGCCTATCAAAGATGCGCCACCATTTGTTTTTAATATCCATACTTAACAATCGTTAGCTAACGGATTTGACTGCGGTGTCATATTAGGGATGAAAGTTCAAGTGAGTGTCAAATAAGTAACGAAGAAAATTTAAGGGCCAAGAAAGGAACGACTCATTTTTCTAGTGTGAAATAAGGAATTCTCTCATATCTATATACTCTAATAAATCTATGGGATGGTTTCTGCGGCTGATAAGCCGACTGATGCTGTTTTGTTATGTGAGAAAAACACTGTATCATGGCCGGTAAGGTAGGCTGATAAGTTCAAGCTAATATGGCTTTATCCCCTATTTTAAGAATTTCACTCCCAATAGTACGGGCGTATTACTACCTATGGTAGACCTGACCAATAACTTCTCGGATTTTAAGCATCGATACCTCTCGTTGGCTTTGAAACTCTCAGTTTCAAGGTGACAAGCGACAATGCCCCGGCGAATTGTTGACATTATTTGCTTATATTTGATCCTTCATAGTGAGCGAAACACCAATGCTTTATGCCTGTATTCTTTTTCTGTAACAGTTAAATCGAGTACTCAAAAATCAAAATCCAGTATCTAAAATATCAGCAAAAATTAGAATTTGAAGCCTGGAACCTTCCCTCCGAGTTCCGAAAGCAGAAATGGCCGGAGGCCATAGAGAGGCCCACGAACCAAAAATGGCGATCTCCACGGGCTCAACAGTGGCCTACTGACCTCCACTGAACCCGAAGACTAGTCACACCTTTTAAAACCCTCGCGCGAGATTTCACGCTACAAAGTGTACCTTCCCGCGAATCAAAATGAAAACAAACTGACATATGGGCCATACCTTATCTGGCCCCATGTGTCATGAGACAAAGACTGCGTAAACCAGGTCCCGGTGCTTTTCCCAGAAAAAGAACTCCACGAGTGACAGGACGGATCACATTGCGCGACGGAGACCCCGGCCGCCTCTCCGCGCCCTCACACCGACTGCGCAGCCCCACCGGATCCTCGTCCCTGTGGCCCACGTGTCAGCAGGGGACGCCGCGTGCGCCGAAGGCGAGGTGAACAATTCCGAACCCGTCGAATCGAACGGCGAGCGGACCAACAACCCCACATCTATGAATTCGAGCCGCAGGATGCTGCCCAGCCGCGCCTCCGCCGTCGGATGGCGGGTCGCCTCCCGGATCCGGCCGTAGAATATGAATTTGATTTCGAAAGGGAAGAGTGGGAGAGAAAGAAAGGGGGAGAGGTGGCAAGAGAGAGAAGAGGGCAGTCGAGAGCATCAGGGAGAGAGGGAAAATCCACTAATTCCCCACCCCAGCTCTCTCAAAATCCGCCATTCGCCTCCGCCGCAAACCCGCGTCGGAGCTCGTGGCGAGCGCCGCCACCCCGCACTCGGCTGCGGGGCCTCCGCCCCCTTCGATCTTGAGCCGGCGGCCGCGATCCCGCCGCGGGGACCCGCGGCCGCCGCGAATTGGGTTTGTGTTGACGTTACCGGTGGGCGGAGGCGTTTTGATCCTGTAGCTGCCGGGTCGAGTAGATGGCGGGCAAGGAGCAGGGCGGCCCTCCGCCGCCGCAGAGGCCTCCCGTGCCCGCTGCGTCCATGCAGCCGCCGATTAAGAAGCTGGTAAGGCAGCTCGATTTCAACTCGGCGGCGTTGGCGGGGAACCCCGCGATGGCGGCGGCCGCCGCCGCCGTATCTAGGGCTCTGCAGCCGAGGGCGTTGCCCGTGGGCTTCCAGCATCCGCAGCACGTGAGGGCTGCCGTGCCGATGGGGGTGCCGCAGCAGCTGCACCAGCGGGTGCTGCCGGTGATGCGCCCGAACCAGGTGGTGGGGCATGTGCCGCTCCCGCGGCACGCGGTGCCGCTGGCGGTCCCTGTACCGCAGCTTCGTCCGATGCCGCCGCAGCCAGTCCAGCGCCCCCCGGTCGCCGTTCCCTTGTGAGTGTCCCCGTTCTGAGATTTAGAAGTTTTGAAACTTCCGCCTCTCTGTTTGGTACGGGGCTCATTGTGCTCTATGGCAGAGCCCGTTGTCGTCTTGATTCATACGCTGAACGTGGGAATGTTTCTGATTTCCTGAGTGTCACCACGAGGCAGTTTCCAAATTTTACTGTGGACTTGTCATTCCTTGGAAACGAAGACACATATTTGCGTTAGATGAGCTTATTGATCTTAAACTAACTCTTCTAGGAAAGTTTCAGCGCATTCTCCCTGCTGAAGATCCAAATATTTCAAGTTTTTTCTTTGAAATTTGCATCTTGCTCCAGTGTTCTAATTATGCTTTGGGACCTTGTAATGTAGGAAACCAGAGTCACCAAAACCACGAGCAAGACTCTATGAAGGAAAAGATAGCACTCCCACGAAGAAGAAGTGCTGCAACTGCAGGAACTCCAAATGTTTGAAGTTGTAAGTCAGATTCTATCCTTAGCTTGAGAAGAATGAAATATAGCAAAGGACTTGTAAGTCAGATTCTATCCTTAGCTTGAGAAGAATGAAATATAGCAAAGGACGTTTTCTCATGTGGATAGTGTTCTCCTCGTAGATGTAGGTTAGATGAATATAGCAAACAACTTAGTAGACACATACATGTAGATGTAGGTTAGATGAGTACAAGTAATTGTAATACAAATAACTCCAGTAATCTTTCTAGCATCCTTTCAATCCTTCATATCGTCTCCAAAACCCTAATTTCTGAGTCTCTGCATACCTTTACAAATCTATACAGTGTGTCATTGTTTTGACCTCCAAGTTCAAGTCAGCCCACCTCCCTTTTTAAATACAAAGAATGTACTGTTGTTGATTTTTTTTTTCCAGCTGGGCATCTTGTGTATATACTTATCCATCTGAAATCTTTTTATGGTTCCTTTTACAGGTACTGTGAATGCTTCGCTTCTGGTACTCACTGCGATGGGTGCAACTGCACCAACTGTTTTAATAATCCTGAGAATGAGGTTGCCAGGCGTGAAGCTATTGAAGCTACATTGGAGCGTAATCCAGATGCTTTCAGGCCTAAGATTGGGAGCAGCCCACATACGAATAGGAATAATGTATGTTCTGTTGTCCAAATATTGTTCGCATAGTTACTTTCTAAAGGAACATTTATTGCCATTTGTTTTTCCTTCGAGTTTCAGTTAGTTATAGCGATGCCCATGCTCATTTAGAGGTCATAGTTTATTCTAATTGAGAGGATTTGAATTGAAAGACCATTCTAGCTGAAGGGAAAAAGGAGAGTATTGCAATAAATTTATACAAGAAGTTTCATGATAATACCTGACATCTTAAAATTATTTATTTTTGAAGAATTCATGCCTGTAACTCATTTTCTCTAAGTTACTCTGAAGTGCCTCTTTGGAAATGTGTATCAATGTAGTTAGAGCAACTCCAAGAGACTCTCTAAATTCTTTCTAAATGCTAGGAATAGAGGTTTTGGTGAAAAACTACCCTCCAACAGCTTGGCTAAATGGTTATCTAAATATAGTCATTCTCTATTCCGGATTTTTCGCTAGCCAAAGATAGACAACGAAAATGGCTCTCTAGAATGTGCACAAGATATAGAAAAGTTGTTGGAGAGTGGAAAGATATAGAAAGCGATTTTTATGCAGATGGCTCTCCAAATGGTGATTTAGAGAGCCAGTTTTAGAAAGACTCTTGGAGATGCTCTTAGATTTGTGTGTGTGCTTGGCATTTTGTAAATCCAAATTTCAACAACAACAACAAAGCCTTACAACAACAACAACAACAAAGCCTTTAAGTCCCAAACAAGTTGGGGTAGGCTAGAGTTGAAACCCAACAGAAACAATCAAGGTTCAGGCACGTGAATAGCTGTCTTCCAAGCATTCCTATCTAAGGCTAAGTCTTTGGGTATATTCCATCCTTTCAAGTCTCCTTTTATTGCCTCTACCCAAGTCAACTTCGGTCTTCCTCTTGCCTCTTCTCTTCACGTTACTATCCCGACTTAGGATTCCACTACGCACCGGTGCATCTGAAGGTCTCAGTTGCACATGTCCAAACCATCTCAACCGGTGTTGGACAAGCTTTTCTTCAATTGGCGCTACCCCTAATCTCTCACGTATATCATCGTTCCGAACTCGATCCCTTCTTGTATGCCCGCAAATCCAACGCAACATACGCATTTCCGCGACACTTAGCTGTTGAATATGTCGTCTTTTCATAGGCCAACATTCTGCACCATACAACATAGCAGGTCTAATCGCCGTCCTATAAAACTTGCCTTTTAGCTTCAGTGGTACCCTTTTGTCACATAGGACACCAGACGCTTGCCGCCACTTCATCCACCCTGCTTTGATTCTATGGCTAACATCTTCATCAATATCTCCATCCCTCTGTAGCATTGATCCTAAATATCGAAATGTATCCATCCTAGGCACTACTTGACCTTCCAAACTAACATCTTCCTCTTCCCGAGTAGTAGTGCCGAAGTCACATCTCATATACTCAGTTTTAGTTCTACTAAGTCTAAAACCTTTGGACTCCAAAGTCTCCCGCCATAACTCCGCTTTACGATTCACTCTGTCCGGCTTTCATCAACTAGCACTACATCGTCCATGAAAAGCATACACCAAGGATGCCCCTTGTATGTCCCTTGTGACCTCATCCATCACTAAAGCAAACAAATAAGGGCTCAAAGTCGACCCTTGATGTAGTCCTATCCTAATCGGGAAGTCATCCGTGTCTCCATCACTTGTTCGAACTCTAGTCACAACATTGTTGTACATGTCCTTAATAGAGCCCGGCGATTCGTTGGGACTTTATGTTTGTCCAAAGCCCACCACATAACATTCCTTGGTATTTTATCATAAGCCTTCTCCAAGTCAATAAAAACCATGTGTAGGTCCTTCTTCTTCTCCCTATACCGCTCCATAACTTGTCTTATTAAAAAAATGGCTTCCATGGTTGACCATCCTGGCATGAAACCAAATTGGTTCATAGAGACCAGCGTTATTGCTCTCAAGCGATGCTCGATAACTCTCTCCCATATCTTCATAGTATGGCTCATCAACTTAATTCCCCGATAATTTGTACAACTTTGAATATCCCTTTATTCTTGTAGATCGGTACCAATATACTTCTCCTCCACTCATCGGGCATCTTGTTTGATCGAAAAATATGGTTGAACAACTTGGTCAACCATACTACAAACTATGTCCCCGAGGCATCTCCACACCTCGATTGGGATACCATCCGGTCCCATCGCCTTACCTCCTTTCATCCTTTTCAACGCCTCTCGACCTCGAGATTCTTGGATTCTCCGCTTTAAAGCGCCTATTGGTGTCATCAAAAGAGTCATCCAAGCCGAAAAGGTTGTGTCCATATTCTCACCATTGAACAATTTGTCAAAATACTCTTGCCATCGATGTCGAATCTCATCCTCCTTTACCAAGAGATGCTCCTTTCATCCTTAATGCACTTAACTTGGTTGAAGTCCCGTGTCTTTCTCTCACGAACCCTAGCCATCCTATAAATGTCCTTCTCTCCTTCCTTCGTACTCAAATGTTGACAAAGATCCTCGTACACTCTACCCTTTGCCACACTTACAGCTCGCTTTGCAGCCTTCTTTGCCACCTTGTACTTCTCTATGTTGTCCACACTCCTGTCATGGTACAAGCGTCTATAGCATTCTTTCTTCTCCTTAATAGCCCTTTGGACTTCCTCGTTCCACCACCAAGTGTCTTTAGCCTCGCGTCCCCTTCCTTTGGTTACTCCACACACCTCGAGGCTACCTTCCAATGTTGGTTGCCATCTTGTCCCACATATTGTTTATGTCGTCTTCTTCCTTCCAAGAGCCCTCTTTGATAACCCTTTCCCTAAATACCTCTGACGTCTCCCCTTTCAGTCTCCACCACTTTGTTCTTTCAATCTTAGCTTGTTTATCCCTACGGGCACGCACCTGAAAACGAAAATCTGCCACCAAAAGCTTATGTTGAGAAACAACACACTCCCCTGGTATCACCTTGCAATCCAAGCATACTCGTTTGTCCTTTCTTCTTGCGAGGACAAAGTCAATCTGCCACTGATGTTGTCCGCTCTCAAGGTCACTAGATGAGATTCTCTCTTTCTAAAGAAAGTGTTGGCTATCATCAGGTCAAAAGCTACCATGAAGTCCGTAACTTCCTCCCCTCCCGATTCCTACTACCATACCCAAAACCTCCATGAACCGCCTCGAAACTCAAAGCTTGTAGTACCTACATGCCCATTAAGATCTCCTCCTATAAAAAGCTTCTCACTACTAGGTATAGCTCTAACCAAAGCCATCTAAGTCTTCCCTGGAACTGTCTCTTAGCACTCTCGTCCGAGACCTACTTGGGGGCATACGCACTAATTACGTTCAAGACCATATCACCAACGACAAGCTTGACTAAGATAATCCTATCTCCTTGCCTTCTCACTCCCACCACACCATTCTTGAGGCTCTTATCAATCAAAACTCCTACTCCATTTCTATTCGTGACTGTCCCTGTGTACCAAAGCTTGAAACCTGTATTGTCCACCTCCTTCGCCTTCTGACCCTTCCATTTAGTCTCTTGAACGCATAATATATTTACACGCCTCCTAGTCGCGGTATCAACTAATTCTCTTAACTTACCTGTAAGTGACCCTACATTCCAACTACCTAAACGGATCCTAGTTGGTTCGACTAGCTTCCTTACCCTTCGCACCCGTCGACTCTGATGCGAAGACCCTTGCTCATTTTTCACTACACCCGGGCGCCGATGTAGCGCGCCACTAAGGAAGCGACGACCCGATCCTTGGTTACTTGACACCATGCCCAGATCACGACACGGCGCGTCACGGGGGTGACGACCCGGCCCTTGCCCATTTAACACCATACCCGGGTTCCGATATGGCGCGTCGCTAAGAGGGTTACGCCCCAACGATTTTCTTTCGGGTTTCATCTCCATTTAAGTGGCTAAGTTTTTACATTGGCTCGCCACGCCTAACACAACCCTCCTCCTTTACCAGGGCTTGGGACCTGCTATGCTGGGACACCAAAGGCGCCCCACCATAGGCGGAGTTAACAACAACAAAGCCTTAATCCAAATTTAAATCCTCAAAATTAAAATCAACATACCATATTTGACATTGCCTGAGATGGAAAATTGCTATTGTTGAACCTTAATCAAGCTCTTGTCTCTTTATTAAACTATTATTGATAAGCTTTCTGTAAAAAATATATCCTGGCAAGGTAGGAAGAAGACAAGGTTGGTGAAAAGTCTAATATTCAGTCTTCCTTGCAAAATGTTTGCCACCTATGCCCTAGTAAAGAAGTGCATGTTTTGTTTCCTTCCGCTTATACTAATATGAAGTGCACCTCCAGCCAAAAAAACAAGCTGTTCTAGAATACATCAACTTTTGTAATTTGTTCATCTCTACACAAAATCTACTTATATTTATTAAAAAACAATATTCATGGATTCGCCAGCAAAAAGTGCTTCAGTGTAATTATAATGTTATTGATTTTCTATAGCGTATTCTTAGAAAAACGATGGTAGAAAGGGTGCATCAGAGACTATTGATACCTTAAGTAACAAGAAATTTAGACTGTAGGACGCAGGTAGTATTTTTAGTTGAAAAGGAATAATGTTTTCAATAGGAAGGCCACATCCATATTTTCTCTTGTTATTCATAGCTAGCAATAGTAATTGGGAACTGATGAGATTTTGATAAATCAAATATGCTATTCCACTAACCTTAGACCCTAACCCTATTCTATTTACTATCAAATACAGACATTATCTCATTATTGCATTTCATTTAGGCCATGTTATTGTGCTTCCATGACATGTGGCATTAATTCTAGTCCATGAAATTGCCAGGAGGTGTCTAGTGATCTCCCTTTAGTAGGGAAGCATAATAAAGGGTGCCACTGCAAGAAGTCAGGATGCCTCAAGAAGTACTGTGAGTGCTTCCAAGCTAATATACTATGCTCTGAAAATTGCAAGTGTATGGATTGCAAGAATTTTGAAGGAAGTGAAGAGAGAAGAAATCTTTTCCAAGGGGATCACAAAAATGCAATTAACATGCAGCAGGTGACAAATGCAGCTGTAAATGGTGCTATTGGAGCCACAGGATTCCCTTCTCCTTCCACATCACGGAAGAGGAAACATATTGATCCTTCACTTGACAATTCAAATAAGGAACATGTAGCGCACAGGAATTATCACATACCTCAGGTAATGGCCATGCCTAAGACTTGAACTTGCACTGTTTTCGCCTCATTTCTTTATCTGGGAATGGCTTTGTGTTCTTGCCTTATTGTCTTCAGGAGCAAGCTGAAGTGCTTTGTTCCATCACTAGGAGTGAATTTTATTCCATGAATTGAATTGATGAATAGTGTCTCAAAACTTTTCTTTTTTACGTGACAGAGCAGTGTGCCAGACTGCCAGTGTTAGCTCCTTATACTCTACTTCTAGTAGATAAATGTGCAAACACACTAGTAGTCCTGTGGTTGGTCACTGAGTAATAATTGTACCACAGCTGGGGTTCAAATCCTGCCTTGTACCCAAATAAAAATCGCTGTGCCTCCACAAAAAGGGATAGGGTCATACTTATCAATGCCATTCCGGCTGCTATTCCGGTTTGCTCACTGGAATGAAACATTTCAGTACCGGATGATACCAGTGTACCATTCCGGGATACAATAAATAAAATGACAAATATATTTACAATTAACAATAACATGTACATGATATAAGCATGCATTCTGGTACAAGCGTTGGAGTTGTGGATTGCAGGCAACAAGCCTAAAACAAAAAGCTAATGAAGAAATAAAACGAGGTTCTAGGTGTAGATTGCACAAACACATACCCTATGGCCCAGCGGTACAGAGCTTGGAGCGTTCGCGACTTCGTGAGGAGAGAGAAAAAGTAGGGCCCTTGCTGCCTTTGCTGGAGGGTGTGCGCTGCGGGAGTACAGGACCATCAGGAGTCATTACACGTTGCAAGAAATGCTGTGGCAGGACGGTACCTAAACCAAGAAATGGAAGATTCCACATGGAATAGCCGGAACTAGCGGAAGTAGCCGGGATTCTGGCCGGTACAGGATACAGTGTTGGCTGTGCCAGTCCTTCACTGGTAGGAGACATTACGGCCGGTACCGGAATGGTATTTACATGCATGGGTAGGGTGCCGGTCTGTGGTAGGTAGTTGCAGGTTTTCTCAGCCGGTTTTGCTGAGGTTTCTTCTTAGTACAAAGCTGTGGGGCGGTATTTCCCCCACCAGTTGAGTTTTTTTATAGATAAATGCACCTTACGGAATTCATTTTTTCTATTTTCGTGGGAGAACCTCGAATTATCTAGAACATAATTGCAAATTAAAATTGATTTTTGACAAGGAGATTAGACAAAGTTACTTGTGGCAGCAGTTATTATGAGACTCTGTTGAAACTAGTTGTATGTACTTCGCACTTTAATCAGTCTTTTTATCAGAAAAATGCAGTACCTGATGGTTCAATTCCAATAAGCCAGTCTGCACATCCTCCAACTCTGGGCCCCTTTAAAGTTACCTACAGGTAACTGTCCATAAGCTATATAACATGTTCATAGAATGCCTACCATATTTGTTTTCTATTGATGGGTTTCTGCCATCCCACTTCAGGCCCCTCTTAGCAGACATTGTCCAAGAAGAGGACATAAAGGAGCTATGCAAGCTTTTAGTGGTGGTATCAGGAGAGGCTGCAAAAACATATGCCGGTACTGCTCTTGTCTTTACGTTGATTTTACCTTTTGCGACTTAGAAACAGAAAGTGACATTCAGTTCTGTATCCATGAGTTATCTTGTCGATATACAGTGAAGTTTTTTTTTTGAACTGTCACCGGGGGGGAGATAATCCCCACCTGAATATATATTGATATGAAATCAACAGCCACGTTTTTGGGGAAAAACGAGGCAAAACCCTTTCATCTAGTTAATTTTGGGAAACCGGACTAAAACCATACAACAGGCCCAGCGCAAGGGCGAGCTTGTGGCATATCCACTAATAAGAAAAAACAACAAATGCCCCAGCACAAGGGTGAAACGGTGGCATAACCACAATACCCGGAAGAAGAGAAAACTGCAACACCAAGCACGGGGACTCTTCAACGATGCCTCCAGGAGGTGAACGCACGCAAGAGCGTAATCATCGTTAGCCAAGCGGGAGCTTAGCAAGGCTTTCGCCCGAGTCTTGTGCCAAGGATAACCACGAATGGCCGAAGTCGCAAGAGGTTCTTCACGACGCCTTCAAGAAGGAAGCTTCCCACGATGGCGTCCCTCGTCATTGGCCCCACCTAGCGCCGAGCTGAGCTTTCACCCGAACCCTCGCAAAAGCTCTCGCGCACGAGGCAACAACAGACATTGCCTCATCCGGACCCAGAGCTAACACCCCGACGCCGCCACCACCACCGTCGTACCGCCGAGACGGCGCTCTGCCCTCCCCGACAGGAGGCACAGGGGAGGGCGCCCGTGGACATGCAGCCCCGCCGCCGGCTTGCCCGTGGCCAAACTGCGTGCACCGCGCATGCACGTGTAGAAGAAGCTGCTGCCAGAGCACCATTTGTGCCCTGGGAACGAGAGGACAGCAGCGGTTCCACCAGATCTGGACGCGAAGTCGCCGGATCCGCCCCAAGGACACCATGGTCACGCAGCACCACCGCCAGCATGCCCGCGGCCAGACCGCGCGCCCAGAGTCCTGCACACGCACATGAAGAAGAGCACCAGATCCGGTCGCCGGCAGCCCCGCCTTGGAGCGGAACCTCCAGATGAGGTAGTCCACGTCCAGCAGCAGCAGGAACACGAGGCAGGGACTTCCTCCAGGAACGGCGACCCGACAGTAGTGTCCGAGGCCGAGGATGGCCCGGCGTCGCCGGCCAGCAGACCCAAGCGACTGGAAGCGCCGGCCTCCTGGGAGAGCACGAGCGCCAGCCACCACCCAGATCTAGCGAGGCACTGGCCGGCATAGGGCGGATCCGGCAGGCACGACACCAGATCGAGCAATTTCCCGGCGAATCGGAAGCTTTAGACGCAGATCGAAGCAGAATCTCAAGCACTCACGTTTTGGGGAAGAGAGAGGTGGGGGAGAAGCAGCAGGGGAGGAAGGAAGGTGCGAACGGGCCGACCTTTTGGCAGCACCGCCGCTGCGCCCGACGGCAGCAGCGACGGCCGGAGGGGAGGGGAGCGGTGGGTTTTTGGGTGGCGGCGCTGGTCGCCCTCGCGTCGCCTCGGGAGGGAGACGACCGAGAGCGCCCTCCTCGGAAAGGTGGATTTTGATATGCAGTGAAGTAACTCACATAGATCAGCACCTGTTTGTTTCAATATTAACTTGTCCCGTGTACATGCAAGTTATTCTTTTCTTGCTTCAACGTTGGATTCGATCTTTTGTTTTGACTTGTTTACAAGTTTACATCATTTCCTGAACCTGGAATTTGGATGCTGGTGAAGTGCTTTATCAAAGTTTATTTTGACAACAACCAGAAGATAAGATATAGGGACAAAAGTGTTAGTGCTTCATCTCTCCATGCAGAAAATAAATGTGGGATACTTATTGTTATTGAGTTATTTGGGTTTTGCTTGGATGTGCAGCTATTACCTCTAATATATACTGTTATGTTATACTCTATAAATTACTAAGCGCTACATATCATGGTCAAGGTTACCATTTGCCTTTTTCCTGTTGAAACTGCACGAGAGTTGGCAAGCAGTTGATATGTACAATCACACTTTCTGTTTCTCAGATCATCTGTGAGCGTTTCACTGCATATTTTCACTTCTGTCCTTCAATGTGCTATATTTATTTATCAATATAAGTATGGACACACATTACATGTAGCACTATTTCATTCCCCCTGAGACCTGCAAGTATGCACTACTGTATGTTAAGAGAATGCAACCAAGAACAACATAGAGGATTAATGGATTATAAACAGAGTCTGCAAAATGGTTAAATGGGCATTAATTGGATGGTTATGTGCTGCTCATTGTATTATTTTTATTAAAGTAACAGGCCGGAAAACAATGGAAGAGAGGGTTGGCGAGAAGGAAGATGAAAGGGGAGGACAGAAGGAAGATGACAGGGCAGATTCCCTAGCATTGACAAACCATGATAGAGAAGGAAATAATCAAGATCCAGATCAAAAAGCATCAATTGATGACCATTCAAGTAGAGGAACTCATATGGGCAAAGCTATTCTAGAAGAATCCAGACCTAACTGCGCTGATGATCAGAAGTCCAATAGACCTATGTCTCCTGGAACACTAGCACTGTTGTGTGACGAAGAAGTGCTCGAGAAAATGTGTGACGAACAAGATACAGTGTTTACGACTTCTCAAAATGCTGTTCCTCAGCAGACAGTAACTGTCAACCAAAACCAATCTGCACTGTATGCAGAACAAGAAAGAGTTGTGCTGACAGAATTCCGTGAATGCCTCCGCAAGTTTGTGGTAAAAGGAAGAAGGAAAGGTACACCAAATGTTCCTATTCACCATGCTAATTGCTAATGCGAAATCCTTACATGTGACCTCATCTTGTTACTTCACATCAGTGATTTTTTTTGAGAGGGGGAATACAGTAGGGGAGGCCCCTACTGTGCAATTTATTTTATTATAAAAAAGAGAAGAGAAAGATAGTTCGGTCAGTGATATTTGCCAGCATTGCATAATATATGGATCCATCTGACTGAATGGTTTTACATGGTCTTGTGTTGTCTGACTTAAGAGTTGAACTTGGTGACTTGCTAGCTCATTTATACAAGTACTTTCTTCCATTTTATCCGGGAACTGAGAATCCATTAGTAAACCTAGGAAGGCTAGAGTGTATATTGTGAAGAGATACATCCTTTTCTGTTTGCTTTCTAGGGCTAGGATGAGTTTAATCCTGATTATTCTCCCCTGCAGAGAACTCCATGGCAATCAAATCTGAAACATCTGGCTATCCTGGACAGGTAAATGGTGTTTCTCAAGTACCATATTCAAAAGTAGATGTACCTGTTGTAAAAACATATCCGCAGAGTTCCAGCAGTAATGCTGGAAAACCTGTTACTGGCTTTTTGGACAAAAACTGAAGCCTGGGCGTTCCAGGTTTGTACTCAGGGTGTTGCAATGATCAAGGGAATCGTGCTTTCACCCCTTTAACATGTTGATCAGATACCTGTATCAGTCTTGATAGATATAATTTATATTTTAGAGAATTCAAATTTATTCTCATTGGTCAGAATAAGTGTAATGCTGGAATCTGGATAGTTAGTTTAGTCATAAATGCATTCAACCTTGTCGTATTTTCTACATTGTAGTTTCTCTCTTTTCTTTTCCTGTCGAAATTTTATCATTTGCCATCCACCTGATTCGACCCAAGATGTAGCTGCTGTTTGTGTTTTTGCAAAGTGTGCGTGTTGCACACAAACCACAACTTGGGCTGGGGAGGATGTGCTTACAAGAGGAGCACAGCTGGGTGGGTGCTTATTTCAAAATCAAAAGTCAAAGGAAGAAAAGGTATCAATGCAGAGATGAACCCATCTGTCGTTGTTGCACTGATGTTATTTTGAACTGGCATGATCTTTTTAGCACCAAGGTGACATGTGCTACATCGATTCCATGGCTCTACAACTTTCGGCTGCCTTGTGAACTGTGATGTTTGATTGCCAACCCACAGGATAATTGTAACGGCGTCCTCATTCACCGCTGGCCATTAGTAATCTCTTTGACATCTTTTCTTCTTTGTTGCGCTGTTTCCATGATTTCAGATGTAAATACCCCTTCGTCCTTGTACGTGAAATTGAATAGCCGAAGCATTCAGTACAGGAAGAATCCGGGTGTCTGCTTTCATTAGACTCGTACAGCAAGAGGTCCCAGTCCAAGTTTTGGTACTAGGAAAACGGCTTTAATCACACTAACCTGTACAGAAAATTGGTAGTGCATGTGTAGAGTAAAAAATGGCAACACTCATAGCTTGCAGACAGTTTATATTGCATAATTGCATTCGGTACGCTTGCAGAGAACCCATGACAGAATGCTTGCTGTCTACTGTCGCCTGCAAAGGTTACTGCCCCAGGATTTGAGATACTGAGTTTTTGATGTTCTTCAGAAATTCTTCCCTGCAGATAATATGAACTAATCAATCCAAAACGCAAAATAGGACCCGTGATGAATCGAGCAATACTAGTTAACTACAATGCTTATATTTGTACGGCTACTTCTAAATTACTCTCCCGTTTTGGTATGTTGGCCTATGGCTTTGGCAGACTTGTCTCACACGGCACGTTTGGCAACTACTGAAAAGGGATATAGGAATTAGCGATGGGAGTTGATGGAAAGAATTCAAGTGGAAATTTAACTTCTAGTCTAAATTCCTTGTTTGGTTAGTGAAGAGAATAAGAAGGGGAGTCGAAGAGAAAATGTATATCCCATGTATCTTGTCATCTTGTGTGTGTTTTTAAGTAGGAAATTATATGAAAAGACATAATGGGCTGATGATACATTCATTTTTCATTAAAAGCACAACTCACACCCAACAACCACCTCTCAGGGAAGTGATTGATGAGTTGGTCTCTAAACTCCCATTCTCCTTCCACCAAAACAACCACTCTCATAAAACAAAAAAACAAAAAAAATCTAAAATTCTAGCTCCAAACTTCCATTCCCTCCTTTCAATTATCTCCAACCAAACGTGTCAATAGTGTTTGTCCTATTGCAGTACGTTTCCTCTTTATACCTGAAGTTAAATGCTTTGAAGAAGAGATGTGTACCATATTATTTAGTAGGGGTATGCTTGAAATCATTTCACATGTTTTTTCTTGAAAAGATACTATCTCTTAATACTTCCTTCATTCCAAATTATATGACGTTTTGGCTTTTCTAGATACATTGCTTTTAAACATAGTGTATATCTAAGTACACAGCAAAAGCTATGTATCTCTAAAAGCCAAAACGCCCTGTAATTTGAAACGAGGGAGTATATCCTAAGAGGTCCGGCAGTCGTCTCATGCCTGCTGCGGCTTTGCACGTATGTAATGGACTAATGGTAGTACGTTGATCGGATGGACCAATCGTACCTATAGCATGGCTGTATGAACGAACATAATGGAACAGGAGTAGTTATTACCTCTTTGGCTTGAAGAGGAGATTGTTGTAGATGAAAAGCTGAAAATGTCAAGAGTTGATAATCAGGGCTCGAGAAAACTTACTTGCGATGATATAAAGTATTTGAAAAGATGGTAAAATTTTAGAGTAAACCCTAGGAGCCTAAAGGTGGGACAAAAACTTACCCATGCAACTAATATCCCAACTAGTTCAAAGAGAAGAGGAAGAACCGGGAGCTTATCGATGATCTGAAGATGAACGAAAACATGGACCAGATTAACCTTATGTGGCTTGTAGGTGAACGCTCATCTGTTAGGAATTGAAAGCTGCAACATGTCATTTGGAATGTACCTCAATGAGGTTGACTGAAGCCCATAATGCAGCTATTGCGGCAAAGCCTATACCAGCTAGACCAAAAATGTCTTCCGCAGTGCTGAACTGTATTCGTTTTTAGAAAAAAAAAATAATAATCAATACGACTATAGGAGTTTAGTTAGTCTTCCGCAGTGCCTCATGGAAGTACTAATGTCACCAAACAAAGCATAACCCTAAAGCTGCAGGATTGATGCATCGGGCATGGAAGTGAGCTTTGTAATGTTCAAAACTGCAAACATGGATCCGTTTTCTGCATTGTCAGTATGATGTCCCCAGCTAAGTTGTAAGTAGTAGCACCCAATCTTGAGAAAGGCCAAATTTGCTTAGCCAACAGCCACACAGTTTACACTGAAGACAACGAGGCAAGTCGCAGCACATTCATAAGAGAGCAAGAAATTTTTGGCCCTTTTGAAGAAGCTCAAACTTCAAGCTTGATATGGCTAAATAGCTTTTCATGAGTCATGACTCACAAGTCACCAGGACAAGAAACTCACAGAAGTCGTGACGTATTTCACTATGCTCCCGGATGATTCTGAACTGTCCTGCGCAGCCTTGGCAACGACACTGCGGCTCCTTAGCTTGTCTGCACCACGCACACATTGCAGAACACAATGATGCATGTGAACTCTCGCATCAGGCCTCTATGCAGATTAACCAGGAGGAATAAACAGCAGCCCATCTGAAGGCAATTTTACCTGAAAGCCTGGGAGATGGCAGCCGTGGGGGACGGCCGCCGGAGAGGCTCCTCTTGCCGGATGGCGCGAGAGATGCCGCAGGCTGGGCGACGGCGAGGGCACACGCCATCATGGCTGCGCACAAGCGACAATCGCTGCAGAACGAGCCGGGATTGAGAGGCACGCGGCGATGGGCGACGCGTGTGGAGGAACACGAAGAACTGCTTGGCCTTCCGACGTCTTGCTGCGCCGCACGGCACCGGATGTGAACCGGAGCTCTCTAGTCCACTAACGCAACATCAGATGTCTGGTTTGCAGATTACCCCCTGACTTGCGCGCGTATTTCGATTCGTCGCCCCGCCAGATGGGAGGTGTAAACACTGATGAACAGTGGCGACAAAGAAGCTCTATACTGTAGGGATTCGGGGACTCTCCGGTCGGTGATGGAGATGGAGCCACTAAACAAACACCACATTCCTTAATCAGGATGGGCACGTGCTGCCTGAAACTAAACAAAACGCTAGACACAAGAATCCAACCGGCACCGGCTGCTGGCAGCTGCAGCAGCCTCGCAAGCACCAGCGCGCCATTCGTCCCAAAGAAAAGAGGAAGTAGCAGCGCGCCCGTGACGAGCCCTGTGCACGGCGCCGCGCCGTCCGAGCGTCCGAGCCTCTCGGTCCTCGGGGAGGGACGCGCGCTTCCACGCCACGAGAAACCCCGTCGTCTTCGCGTCATCGCGTGGGCGGTGTGCCTCCCTGTGCGGAGCCGCCGCCCCGCGCCAAAGGGAGGTCACGCGACCGCCTGGGCGCCTTGGCTCCTTGCCCCCGGCTTATTTGTCCCCGAACGCCCACTTGGCGCTCGTCTGCATATGCCATTTCTGTGCTAGCTTGCACTCATTGTGAAGCCGCCGAAGCTGAGGGAGCGGCGACACACATTGCTACCGTGCTCTCGTCCTGGTTTCCGCCTCAGGCATTTGCTTGGCGCCGCGAGCGGGGAGTGAGTGGGGAGGGAGGGAGCCAGGGAGGGTCGGAGATGGACGCTGAGGCCGGCGAGGCGGGGATGCAGCAGCCAGGGGCGGTGTCCACGAGCACCGCGGCGGCGATGCCGTTCGACAGGTCGTCGTCGCGTCTAGGCGCGCCCGGCGCCGAGACCTTCGACGGCGCGCTTAGGGTACGTTAAGCGGTTCGTCAGTTTTGCTCGGGTGTGTCGTGTCTCGTGTGTGTCCTGCCATGACTTGTTGGTAAGCTTACGGGCTGTCGCGTCTTGCCGTCCTGGGCCGTGCAGGAGCTCAAGGATCTGCGGTCCCAGCTGCACGAAGCGGCGGACTGCTGCGAGAAGGCGTTCCTCAACACCGACAAGAAGAAGCTGTAAGCAGCGCCGCCGCCGCCCCTAGTCTGCTACCCTCATGCTGCTACCCCACGAACACATTGGTCCTCACGGCACGTCACTTCTTCTTTGATGGAATTATTATGTGTGTGCTCTGCTTTCATGCATGTGAAGGATTCTGGAGGGTACAAAGGGTTACATATGTGACGCCGTGGTAGCTGTGATTGATCACTTGGGGACTGTTTCATCCAAGCTTGAGCACAAGCTGCAGGAGAAGACTGACGTCGCACTGACAGAACGAAAGATCAACTTCTTGAAGCAGGTTGGACTTCTCTTATTTATATACTTGCAAAGTAAAATGCTGATTAACAGACTCCAATTTCCAATTGAAGAAGTACTCATTACTAAAATTACGATGACTGCCAATGAGCAAAGACCAAATGACACATTAATGATTTACTGTTTTTTTATGGTCTGTTCATGGCACCAGAGGCTTTTGACATGCGAACAGTATGCCATTTCTCTGAAGCTTTTGACTGTACGAGGGGACCCTGATGCCATTCAATATCATCGTCGTTACATCTCGCAATGTAAAGCTTCTTACTTTTGCTTGTATCCCACATTTTACTGAACCATTAGCATCCATGCTTGCAACTAGAGCAATTTACCTATCTTTGAAACGAAAATTTAGTTTCCCTTAGCAAATATTCATCAGAGAAATGAAAGACTATAACATTCCATATGCAATTAGCGTATTTTTGTATTGTCCTGTGGATCAGTTGTGTTCTGATTTGGTAGTTCTAGTTTCTAGCACAAACATCTTATTAATGTTTTTTCTCTTACAGTTTGTTGGGTGTCTCATGATTTTGCCCTATTGTATTGTTCTTAGACATTATTTCTTATCTTAATGGAAAGATAAGCAGCTCTCCTGTTTATTTGTATTCAAATTCACAAACATCTTATTAATGGTTTTTTTCTTACAATTTGTCGGGTGTCTCATGATTTTGCCCTATTGTATTGTTCTTAGACATTATTTCTTTTCTTAATGGAAAGATAAGCAGCTCTCCTGTTTATTTTGTATTCAAATTGTCTACTGTGATTCCTGTCTGTATATTTCTAGTCACACAAGTTTAGTATCAATTATACTATTTATTTCCATATATACATCATCTTTTGGTCCATCCAAATAGCAAACAGGGATTGCATACTTTTGTTTTTGAACAGTGTACCTTTTTATTCAGTTTCATTTTGCTCAATTATTTCAAAATATACCGGTTGTATTATTGTTTTTGATGGTTCGTTAAAAAATGTTATCATTGATTTGATCGCTGCTATATTTTTCAACAGCTACTCAAATATCCAAACTGGGAAACAGTGTTGGCTCCAGGTTTTTCTTTGTTACTTGTTAATTTTGATCATTTTGTTGTTATTTTGCGTATGGCCTGCACCATTTAATGTTTTTTTTTGCTATATTTATTTATAGTAAAAATGATCCACGGCTTCTGGAAATTACTGGCCCAACAGTATCTGGAGCTACCCTCTTTCTTAAGCCATATGATGTTCAACCAGCCATCGGTAATACTAATATGTAGTATGATGTCCATATTTATATAAGATTATAGTATAGTGTTGTTCCTCTAAGTGATCCCTTATGGTTATCTTCATTCTTTTAAAGAAACAGCTTAGCAAAAAATTGGCAATGGTATTTGAATAATTATTCTGTAGCAACTAGCAAGAGCCTGACCATAAACTGCTAAACTCATCAACAGAGGGGACAATACTGTACGTCTTTGTAGAAAAAAAAAACAAATTGTAGTATGCCTTGAAATTTATGTCAATGTATTATTACAATTCTACTTGAGGCTTAATAATAAGATAAAAAGTATATGTTAATCTTGTATGTTTTTTCATCCATTATCATTTCCTTGAATCATGATAGATCTTCTATGTCCGTTCAATTCTTACTAGGAAAAGAACATACTGTGGTATCAGCAAATTCTGAGGACAGCCCAAGGACCATAAGAATGTCATTTTCTTTTAGAGCAGAGGTATATTTCATTTCTATATACAGAAAAGCTGGTACCTTATGCCATAATTAAATACTATGTCCTATCTAATATGTTGTCTTGACACTACACTGTACAGACACCACAAAGTGATCAAACGCTATTAAAATTGTATAAAGATTTTTGTGATGGTTTATGCTGATCAGAACAAGATTGTTTTCTTTGTACTTTTGGCAGGATGTTCACATTGTTCTAGGTGATCAGAAGAAGAAGGCCAACCATGGGAGCACGAGTAACATCTTGTCATTTCTCAAGAAAACCAGGCGATAAGCATAAGAACTTTGCTAAAAAAAAGCATAAGAATCAATAGCACCAACGGGATAGAATCTAACTGTAGAAGTATCTTTTCCCCATTTGGATAGTCTTTCTTTTGTAGTACTATGTTGGTCCTACGGGTCATGCAACGCTTTCACTGTTTCACAATAAGTGCTGATATACTGAAAGCATTTGTTCAATTAATCAATGGGCTTGTGTCTTCAGTCGTGAAATCTGGTTTCTTGTGCTTCGGGTGGCTGGTTTGGCACAGTTATCCCCACCTCCAGACGCTACGTTGGTGGATTGGTGGCTCCGGGCTTCGTACGCAGGTTCCACACCACTGCCGCCGCGGATTCGACTCCATCACTCTCTTGGTCACCTGGGAGCTGTGGAAGGAGCGCAACCGCAGGATCTTTCAAGCCGAGTCAATGTCACCGCCTGTGCTCTTCCAGGATCATCGACGAGGCAAATGCTTGGATGGGTGCGGGCTTCGGAGCTATGTCGGTCTTCTTGGCGTGGGGCAGTTAGGTAGTCCGTAGTTCTTTGGTCGCAAAGCTGTTTTTCGTATAATTGCTTCTTGTAATGCCCGCCCGCGCCTTGCACAATGGCATCTCGTTGTGCTAGTCGCTCTGTAAACTCTAAATTTCCTCCTTAATAAAATACATGCTAAGCACGTTCTCGGAAAAAAAAAATCAATGGGCTTGTTACTAGGTCCATAGAACTCAATGAACCCAGCATTTTCGTCGATTTCCCCCTATATAAAAATAGGAAAACAAGGGACCACTTTGTATTTCTGCGTGGGAGAGCAAAAGGCACGCGAGGCATGTGACGTCCATATTGGCAGCAAGATAGGTAATGCACAGCGCGAGCTCATTTACAGCAGTAGAGAGCAGGTGGGAGTGGGATTCTTCTCGGCGGCTTGTATTTTGGCTGCTTTTGATCACTGTGGCAACAGTGCCTTGTGTCTTATTAAGCTGGCGGCCACAGCCGCCTAGGCTGGGTTCATCAGGAAGACAGAAAACGAACAGTGCCAATATGTCCAGAAGATCAGAACCAGAACCATCCACGACGGCAGCCACTGGTTTATTTGCTCCAGTCCAGCCACAAGGCAGCCACTGCAAACCATCATTCAAGCTGCACCGTCGTCATCTGCAACATAGCAGCTAACATTCAATCGCTAACAGACTCTCCACCACTGGCCTCTCCCGGCACGCACGCAGACACACACTACCTCTATCTGCTGTCTGCAGATATCTGACGTCGTTTTGCTTTGTTCCCTTCCCCTTCATGCCAACCGATCGAGCTAGCGGTCAAACTTGCCCTGAAGCCTACAAAAACAAGGGCCGGGCCCCCGAGCTCGTCCCTGCACTATATAGCCAGCCCTTGCTTTCTGGCATCGTGAACGTAGCGACTAGCAACGACTGTCTCCGGCTAACTCCGCCGCTCCAGGGCCGGGCATATGGGATCCAGTGGCCGTCAACCACCGCGCACCCCGGAGATCCTCCCAGCTCCGGCGCTCTCGCTCTCGCTCTCTCTTGTCTGTCACCAACGATCTACTCTATCTTCTTCTTCATCATGCACATAGGAATTAGAAGAGCATGGCAGTATACGAATATGATCCTGTAGCTTCTTGACATGCCAGCCGTTTTGTTTTCGCTGTGCAGGCGGGTCCGTTCGGCCGGAACGAACCAGCGGCGGCTCGCGGTGATGAGGTGGAAAACGGCGGCGAGGGCCATGGCGGGATAAGAGGCGGCGGCCTTCGACCAGGCGAGGCGGCGGAGATCAGCAGCGAGAACACCGGGCAGGGAAGCCAGTCCGGCGGTGCATGGTCCGGGGAGGAAGCAGGCCATGAAGATGCGGGGGGCAGCAAGAGGAGGAAGAGCTGCCACAGGCACACTCCCGAGCAGACCAGGGTCCTGGAAGCGTGAGTGTTCACTCTCCGATCCCCACCCGCGTAATAACTTAGAAGAGCGCGAAAGCTTCTGTCCGCACGAGCACGCGAATGCGCTTCAGCCTCCGACGGAAAAGAGAGAGAGAGAGAGAACACCGGGTGTAGCCGGAGAGATCTCGCCGGCGTTAGTGTTCGGGGCTTCGTCAGGGGTTAAGAGGGCTTAAATGACTGCCGGCTTAGAAGAGGGTTTTAGAAAGGTCATTCGACCAGCCGTGGTGGCGGTTGAGACAGTGATAAAGAGCGGCGGGGCCAGGGCCGTGATTGGCCAGTCCAAAGGACGGGGGCGGCCGAATAAAAAGGAGGAGAGGAAGATTAAGATTAGTACGGCGACGGCGGCGGTGAAGGCTACCATGCGTTGTTGTAGCAAGTGAGATTGTGGAGACGGGGGTGCTCACGCCGGATTCGGAAGAGAAGCTCGGGTTAGACACAGACGTGGTTAAGGACGACGATGGAGAGTGAAAATGTCGGAGCTAGGCAGTGAGAGGCGGCGGTGGGGAACGCGAGGGAGAAAGAGGAGAAGGCGTGCAAGCACCCATAACCGTTTTTTTTTCACTCATTAATTACTGTAGGAAAAAACGGCTACGGCTGTAGCCACCGAGTAGGCTCTAAAGAGGAAGGTGAGAAGGAGTGCGACAAACTCCACTGCACTTGCCGCTTGCACAAGAAATTCATGAGTCATGAATAATCGTGATCGCCATAGATCATGTTTAATTGACCATGGGTGTGTGCATGCAAGCAAACGCGAGAATGTCTCAATGTGTGGTGTTTTTTCTTCAAATTAAGGTACTCCTCGTTTCCATTACTCAGATAATGGAAATAATATAGTTTCAAGATAGTTCAGAGAACCGTGCCAAGAAAAGGATATTGACTAAACTTGAATCAGACATCCCCTGTATTCTGTGCCTATCTAATTTAGATGACATAGCAGACCAAAAGCAAACCAGACAAAGATTGGGGGCTACATGTTTCCATCTTACGAACTACATCAAAAACACAACAGAATCACAGCTACATCACTGACTTCACGTACATCTGTCAGGTCCTTAATCTTCATCACCTTGATGTTCAACATCCTGCAACTGCTTCATCACTAGCCTTGATTAGCTTTGGTTTAGTGAGCAACTTTGACACAATATGTAGTATGGCGTTCTCACCTTCTGCTAACTCTTCTTTGTCCACTTCAGCATAGAGGCTTACCCAAAAAGGCAATAACACATAAGAGAGCATGCATAACATACAATTTCAACATGAGTTTTCACAATTTTGCCCTCAAAACAAGCTTGGTTTATTCCAAATGGCCCATCAAAGTGATGCAATGCCCAAATCATGAAATTTATGTTCTCTTGGAAGCTAGAGATTACACCATTTCCAAGCTTGGTGTAGCTCTCTATGAACATTGCTTGCTCCAAAGCCTAAGCTATGATTGTCCACAAAATCTTGGCCATGTTACAAGTCAACAACAAATGTGGGATACTTTCCATTTGGTCATAGAAATAACAGTTTGGACCCCTACCCCCATAGACACATTCCTTTACTCATGTTGTCTTTAGTCAGAATAACATTATTTTCAACTAACCATAAGAAGATCTTGATTTTATTTGGGATTTTCCCTTTCCAAATATTATTATAAGTTGGTCCAACACCATTAACTATTAAGGCATTGTAAAGGGGCTTCACTGAAAACTTTTTATTGCTTTCAAGCTTCCAAGGGACAACATCTTGCTCATATAGAAGCTAAAAAATCATCATGTTGATGCAAATTTGATTATAGTTGTTTCTCAACTCGTCAATAAGCCATCTGCTAAAAGTAATTTGAAGCTTCTCAACTTTTACCCGACTAACACAATATCCTTCTCATCATAAATTTTATATAAGCAAGCAAACAAATCACAGAGAGCTTTATCATAGAGCCAAGCATCTTGCCAAAATTGTGTTTTCGTTCTATTTTAAAATTTTGATTGATCTACCTTGCATACAAACGCATCTTACTTTTAAAAGATCTACCCAAACAAAGGAATCATTAAGTCTAGGTTTCACAAAGTTAATGGATCTCTCTTTTATGTATTTAAATTTGATAATGTCTTGGCATGAGCCATCTTCTTTTTAGAATTTCGACCACCATTTGCATAAAAAGACTTAAATTCATCTTTTTAACATCTTTGATGCCCAAACTCCCTTTCCTCTTACTTTTACAAATTCTGGTCCATTTTACTAGATGATATTTTCTCTTTATACCTCCCCCTGCCAGAAGAAAGTCCTTCTGACCTTATCAAGCCTCTTGATAACTGTTTTGGGTGACAGGTAAATGAACATGTGATAAATTGGTGAATTATTCAAACTGACACTTATCATAGTGGACTTGCTAGCTATAGACATGGTGACACCTTTCCACACATCTAATCTTTTAACATTCTTTTCTTCCAAAGGAAGCCAGTCAATGATATTAAACCTACTAGGACTTGTAGAGACTCCTAAGTATTTAGGGAGAAAGCACACTTGACAGTTAAAGATGTCGGCATAAAACGGACCCTGGTTCTCACGATCATTTATCATTGGGATTTCGCTCTTATTAAAATTGATTTTCAGGTCAGCCATCGTTTCATGCATGTACAATGATAATTTCATATTCCTATCACCTTCCTGATCATGTTTCAAGCATATTATCGTGGCCCGTGTACTGTAAGATGGCCAACACCACCAACAATGATATGGTCAATGAGTCTAGTTATCAGGCCATTAGCTTGGGCTTTAAGGACCATTCTTGTCAAACAATTAGCAACAAAATTGAAGAGAATGGGTGACAAGGATCTCCTTACATTACTCTCTTATGGTTTTCGATGTATAGGTATGTGATGTTTTCAACCTTACGCTATTGTCACATAAGAGACCACTTGTTTAATCCATTCACACCATTTCTTGAAAAGAAACTCTTGCCTCTAAACATTTAAATAAAAAATTCCAGTTGACTTTGTCGTAAGCCTCTTCAAAGTCTAGTTTGAGAATTATGCCTAGTTGTTTCTTCCTTTTAGTCTCATGGAGGATTTCATGTAAAGACATAACATTAGACATAATATTCCTCCCTTTCATAAAAGCATTTTTGTGCTGGGTGTATCAACTTTTTAGCATATAGCTCAAGTCTTATAGTTAGAGTCTTTGTTATCAACTTGTGTAAGAAATAGGAATACTATCTAGGACAACCACCTTATTCCTCTCCCTCTGGAACAAAGCAGCCTTGGTCTCTGATTCAGAGAAGGGTCTACATAGATCTTCATTATCTGATTCAGATGACTACTCGATCTCATCCCTGATGTTGTTGTTCATTTGAATATTGAACTCAAGGGTAGGGCCAAATAGTTTAGTGTAATATCCAGTGGCACGTGTTAACAAATTTTTGTCTCCTTCAATTAAATTCTTATCTCTTTCTAGAATTAAAATTGAGTTCTTTCTTTTTCTTCCACTAGCAATCTTATGAAAAGAAACTAGTATTACGATCTCATTTAAGTAACAATTATCATGACTTCTATTCTACCAATATAACTCCTCTTGTTCTAGTAAGTTTAGATTTTCACTAAGCAACCACGTTTCCTTTTTATTTGTTCATTTACTAAGTCATTTACTTCTTTAGTATTTTCCAGTTTTGTTAATTCCTTTTGAATGTCTTTCCTTCTCGTCCTTATATCACCTTACAAATTAAAGCCCCAGTCTTTGAAGTATTGTTTAAATAGTTTTATTTCTACTGAATCTTATCCAAAGCTGGTTTTGCTTTGCAAGGTTGTGACCATAACTTTTTCACTAAATCATGAAAATCAGGATTATTCAGCCAACTCAACTAATAAAATATGAAGTGTATATGCTTTACAGATTTACCAGAGAAAATGATAAGAGGGTTATGGTCAGATACCTCTCTAGGAAGCCTTTTAGCAATAGCATATGGGAAGTTATCTTCTCACTCTTCAGAGACTAAAATTCTATCCAATTTTTCTAAAGTTGGAAAGTCCTGATTATTAGACCATGTGTATAAACCATCAGTCATCATCAACTCCCTTAACTCATGGAAGTGGATAAGGGTAAACATCCCAGAATATCTATGGACACCATTGTTCTTATTCCTTTCCTTAGCTTATATTATATAATTATGTTAAAGTCTCCTCTAGCTAAGATAGGTTCAATACTATTTGAACAGAATTTGCATTGCTCAGACAGAAATTTCAGTTTATTTTTCTCCTTGGTTGCCCAATAAATAACCAACACTGTGTGTTTGAATTCATGCAATGTGGAAACAAACAAGAACTCATAACCTTTCCTCGTCATCCTCTGTCGTGAGGCCTCGCTCAACGATTGGAAATCTCATGAGGATGAGGAGGAATCTTGGGAGGAATGTTCTGAGGAGTAGACTGCGGTAGACGTGAGAGATTGGTGTGAGAATGTTTGGGGGAGAGGAAGACGACTCAGAGCCGCCATGGATTCGTGTCACCATTCTCTCCGTTCCAATGTGCCGTGTTTTTTTGGGCCGGCCTGCCAAGGCCTTGGGCTAGAGAGCTCCAAAATCCCATGATACGGCAAGAAATTTGGGGTATTAGGATAGTTCCGCACGGGTGTTTTGTTCTGTTCGGCTGTGCCATACGGGACACTGGTACTCATCATCAAACAAAACTAAACTGAGGTCCGGTCCTGCAGATCAGTGCTAACTGAGATAGTGATGTGTTTTTTTTTTTTTTTTTGTTCCTGAATTTGATCAAATGACCAGAGCATTCAAAGAATCGCCGCATCCTGACGAGACGCAGCGGCAGCAGCTCAGCGAACAGCTCGGCCTCTCTGCAAGCCAAGTGAAGTTTTGGTTCCAGAACCGGCGATGTCAGACCAAGGTAAATTAGCTTAACGCACTACATGCATGCCGATCTCTGCACCTCTGATTGCACTGCGTCATGGAGACTATTACAGTACCTTTTTTTTTTCTTTGCTTCGTATGTTCAGGTAATTCAGGAGCGGCATGAGAACTCGCTGCTCAAGCCCGACCTGGAGAAGCTCCGGGAGGAGAACCGCGTCATGCGAGAGCTCATCAAGAAATCCTTACGCAGCCAAGGGCAGCTGCTGCGCCTGGAGAACGCCAAGCTCAAAGCCGAGGTTTGCATGCGCCGCCATCTTGCCAACTCAACTCTTTAGCCCCTGCGCGTGGTTGCAAACACTGACACACGGCGGGCGTGGAACACCACCGTGCCAAACAGATTGAGAGGCTCCGCAGGGGGGACAACGCAGCCGCCTTCTCGACCTCGCCGTCGTGCTCTACGTGGGGCATCCAGATCAGAAGCAGGAACTCGCTGGACGACGTTGGCCACGACAAGACGAAGTTCCTGGAGCTTGCCGGCCGCGCGCTGGACGAGCTGACGACGATGTGCTCCTCCGGGCAGCCACTCTGGGTGCGCAGCGTCGGGACCGGCCGGGACGTCCTGAGCTGCGACGAGTACGCGCGCTTGTTCCGGCACCACGACGATGACTCCGGCGACCGGCGGGGCGTGTGGTCGGTTGAGACGTCAAGGGAGACTGGCGTTATGTACTGTAACGCGACGAAGCTTGTGGGCGCTTTCGTGGATGTGGTATAGTACCATCAATCTTCCTGCACACTACACTGAATCAGAGAATTAATTATCATCTCGAAACCCTGAACTTTTGTGCAGAACCAGTGGAAGGAGATGTTTCCTTCCATGATCACCAAGGCGGCGACGCTGGAAGTGATCCGTGCAGGCGACAACGATCACCGAGACGGAATTGTGCAACTGGTAATCCAACAAATCCTTCACAATGTAATCCTCCTGATCGAGGAACGATCTGTCTACATAAGAATAGCTTGACCGATTGCTGGCTTCAGATGTTTGCAGAGGTGCAGACGCTGACACCACTGGTACCTACAAGGGAGCTGCACTTCCTTCGCCACTGCAAGAAGCTTGGTACCAACAAATGGGCTATCGTCGATGTCTCCTTGGACAACTTTGAACCGGGCGCACAAACGTCGTCGACGCTTCGCATGTGCTTGAAGAAGCCCTCAGGATGCATTGTAGAAGAGCAGAGCCTCGGCCGTTGTTGCAAGGTAACGCGATTCCACGAACGCGACATGGTTCGAACAAATCTTCGACCGAACTGCATGCACCTTGGAAGTACTAAGGATTCACTCATTCGTGGCGTGCGAACCTGCAGGTTACCTGGGTTGAGCATGTCAAATGCCGCGAGGCCGCGGTTCCGTCGGCGTACCGGACGGTGACCGCGAGCAGCCTGGCGTTCGGTGCGAGGCGATGGGTGGCGGCACTCGGTCTGCAGTGCGAGAGGATGGTCTTCTCGGTGGCGACCAACGTCCCGACATGGGGCTTAAACAGTAAGTAAGCGTTGCTCATGCTGTGCACGCAGACTATAATGATAATGACACAGTGCAAGTGCAGGGGTCGCCACACTGTCAGGCAGGCAGAGCGTCCTGAAGCTCGCGCAGCGGATGACATCCAGCCTCTGTCGCGTCATCGGTGCCTCCAGGGACCTGGCGTGGAGCAAGGCGTCGAACCACGGCGGCACCCGTGAGATCCGGGTGATGTGCCGGAAGAGCACCGGTGAGCCGCGGGGGCTGATCGCCTGCGTGGTGCTGTCGGAGCGGCTGCCGGTGAAGCCGGCGGCTCTCTTCGGTTTCCTGGCGGACGAGTCGCGGCGCCACGAGTGGGACTTGATGATGCCTGGACAATCTGTCCAGAGCTACGTGACTGTGCGCAAGGGGGAGGACCGCGGCAACCGCGTCACGGCATACGTAAGTTTCAGCTCGTCTCCGACGGAACCACTCCAATCATGCCATGTACTTATGTGAGTCACGCTCACACTGCTGCTTTTCGGACGTGCGTCAGGCCGTGGAACCTTCCGCCGAGGAGCTGAGGGGCAAGTGGATCCTCCAGGACAGCAGCACCAGCCCCTGTGAGTCGACCATCACGTACGCGCCTATCGACGCCGCGGTCCTGCAGCCGGTGGTCTATGGGGACGACTCCAGCACCGTGGCCGTGTTGCCGTGCGGCTTCGTGGTGATGCCGCACGGGCGGGAGGCCAGGCCGGCGGTGACAACGTCGAGGAAGGATAAGGAGGAGGGCAGGACGGCGGTGGAGTCCACCGGGTCGCTGGTCACCCTGGTGTTCCAGGCGCTGGCTGGCTCGTCGGCGACGGATGCTGCGCTCCCGACGGATGCGGTGAAGGCCGTAACGCGTCTGGTGTTCTGCACGTTGGGCAACATCAAGAAAGCGCTGCATTGTTGATCTGCCGGCGGATGTGATACATATACCTTCCATGGAACAAATATACTTCCAAATTTTGTGTTCAGTTAAACTGCTAAAGGATGTGCTGCAAATTTCCAAATATACTGCTAAGGGATGCTAAAGGATGTTAAATTTTGTTCAGTTCAATTTTGCAAATATACATGTTGAATCGATAGTGTGACTCCTTTTCTAAAAAAAAACGATCGTGTGACGACTCAATAACTGAGGATGTGCCGCCACCCCTTTCTTGTACAGATCCGGCCATCGCATCGCCGTAGGCACGTCGTCGACGTCGATTTCCCAATCCTCTGTACCACTTGCGCACAGTTCAATCAGTGTTCGCTAAAGATTTTGTGCCGGCACACACCACAATAACTGCATATCATGGAGCTCACCTTTGCCAACACGTCACGCTCTCCCTGGCTGATGCGGATCAGATAAAGGCATCCGTAGCGTGTAAAAATGGGTGGTCGTAAGCCTTGAGGAGTTGAGGTCGTTTTTTTTCCTAAAAAAGTAGAAATATATACTTTTCTAAAAAGACAAATGATTTTTTATTTTAACCACATGTACCATTCGTTCCAAATTATACAGCCTGTTCGGTTGGCTGGTTCGTATCATTGCTGGTTCGTTTATGTAAGAGAGAAGTACTGCTGGATGGTTCATGTGAATAGTATTCATGTGAGGGGGCTGGCCAACCCAGCCAGCCAGCCAGATAAACTTTTTCTACTCCATTTGCTCTAAATTATAAATCACTTTTTTAGCTTTTTTTTGGTACATCCAATTTACCATGTGTCTCAGTATACGTATCAAATTCGGCATCCTAGAAAAGTCAAAGTGACTTATAATTTGGAACAAAGGAAGTATATACATGAGTTTTTATATAGCTAGACATAGTGTATATCTAAGTATCCAGAGAAAAAGCTAAAAGGTCTTAAATTTGAAATTGAGAGGGTATTATTTTTTTAGACGAAAGGTGAATTATATTATATGATAGCTGGCTACATCATCACGTTACAAGCATTCTGGAATACACTACATATATCCAGAAACTGATTTTCATCTACATAGTAACCATGCTGTGAATAGCTCTAAATCTCAAATCCAAACCTATATGACGCTTCTTATGGATGACGACACATGCAAACGCTCGGCAAAAGGCCTGAGAACAAATGGCCAACGAACGACGGCCAATATTTCTGCAGACAGTGTTGAGAAACTTCTTATTTCTTGTGTCTTCCTTCTTCTTCCTGTCATGATCTGAAACTTATTCTACTTAGTCCTTTATCATGGACAGATCTAACTACCACAAAACGGAGAAGAGACCGGAGCAAATTCTACTTAGTCCTTAATGTTACCGTTTGGAAAGAAAAAGTCTCCATGTCGTCATGCCGATGAAGTGGCTGACGCCGTAGTTGCCATCCTCATTTTCAACAGAGCCGCCGTGGAGAAAAGCGAATCCACCGTGCTCACTCTCCATCGCTGGAGAGGAGGAGATAAGGGCATGTTTGAAACGCGGGAATTTTTTCCTATTCATGCGTTTTTCCTATGAAATTGAACTGATTCCTATGAAATTCCTAAGCTATTCCTGTAAAATTCATACGTTCCAAACATGCCCTAAAACTTCAATAACAAAAATTTGGTATTAAGAGACTTTAACCCAATGACTCGATCTACTAACAAACTTATAAAAAACAGTGGAATTCTACCCCTCCAGTATCCGGTGAGATATCGGAGGGGAAGGGAGGGGGACCGGCGATGGTAGAGACAGTGATGGCGGCGGCGGCGCTAGGGCTAGTCGCGAGGCTGGGGCACGCGAGTATACGTACGAAAGACTCCATGTGCCTGGCGTGATTTTTTTTATTTTTAATCTTTTTCTAAAACGAATTCCAAATCTAATATTGTAACTTTTTTATTTTCAAATCTAACATTTTTGGCCGCGTCAAAGTCTGTGACGTGGCCAAAACACGTTGCCGTGCCACAGGCATCGGCGCTGCACGATCTGCAACGTCGGACAGCGATTTTCACGTGGAAATCATTGCCGCGCCACTGCCATTGGGCGGCAGCACTGTAGCACCAGGCGGGCGTGGCCACTGCCATCCAGACGGGCGTGGCAAGGCGCAACCTTAGAAAAAATTATATCTTTTTCATACGATCTCGGATGAAGATGATCTTTATATGAAAATTATAGTTCTCGACGAGATCTACAACTTTTTATATTTGAGTTTTTCCATTTGAGGTCGTTAAGATGCTCAAAAAATTAAATAAAGTTTCAACAGTATATTAATCGCGTACAAGCGATTTACAAATTTGTAGTTTTGAGTTTTTGCATTTGAGATCATTAAAATACTTAAAAAAATAATATAAAGTTTTAGCTTCATATTAATCGCGTACATGCACTTGTCGTCTTGAAAAAATCATATCTTTCTTATATGGTGTCAAATGGAGATATTTTCTATATGAAAGTTATAGCTCTCGGTGGGATCTACAAATTTATAGTTTTGGGTTTTTGCATTTGAGATCATTAAGATACTTAAAAAATAATAATATAAAGTTTCAGCATCGTATTAATCACGTACGAGCGTTTGTCGTCTTGAAAAAATCATATCTTTCTTATATGGCGTCAAATTGAGATACTTTCTATATGAAAGTTATAGCCATCGATGGTGTCTACAAATTTATAGTTTTGAGTTTTGCATTTGAGGTCGTTATCTTCAGTGCGCGATGTGACTGATTACTAATCGAAAGTCGACTCGGGAATTCAAATACTAAAAAAAAAAATGGATGAAGATGATTGATTTGTTAGGCTAATGGTAGATAGTTTAGTCACACACTATTACTATCTCACTACACTTTTGTCATCGCTTCGCATAAAAGTTTTATGCAAAGATAGTGAAAAAAGTTACGCAACAATAGACATCGTTAATTTTAAAATTGGCGAGATCTAATAAACTTAGAAATTAAACCATGACCTTAACATATTCATTTTATCATTTAGTGTAACTGTCGGTGCGAAAAGTGACCAATAGGTAAATATTTATAGTTTTGACGTACGTTGTGATCAGATGTGGCCTAGAACTCAATGACATAGGGTTTATACTGGTTCAGGCAACGTGCCCTACGTCCAGTTTCAGTCGGTTGGTGATTTTATTCCTGAGCCCAAGTGCTCGAAGTTTGCCGTGAGGTTACAAACGAGTGGGAATGAAAAGGAGAGTGTTAAAGGTTGAAAGCTCTAGTTTAGTTTTGGTGAATTGATGAAACCCTAAATGCTAATCTAGTTTATCAAGTGATCATGAGATAGGTAGCGCACTCCAAGTGGTGAAGCAAATGAAGATCATAACATGATGATGGTGATGCCATGGTGATGATCAAGTGCTTCGACTTGGAAAGAAGAAAGAGAAAAACATAAAGCTCAAGGCAAAGGTATAATTTGTAGAAGCCATTTTATTTTGGTGATCAAGACACTTAGTGAGGATGATGAGAAGGAAGAAAAGATGGACAAAAAAGATGAGAAGAAGGATGACAAGAAGAAGAGCGTGGCATTCAAGGCCACATCATCCAAGGGCAAAGCTAAGCAAGAAACATCTAGTGAAGAAGATGATTCATGGGAAGATGATAATAAGAAGATGGCTCTCTTTGTTAAGAGATTTGGCAAGTTCATGGTGAAGAAGGGCTACCGTGCTAGAAGAAAGAAGTCTTCATTCAAGAACAAAGAAGAGTCAAGAAGGTGCTTCAAGTATGGAAGCAAAGATCATCTTGTTGCTCAATGTCCATACAATAGCGACAATGATGATGACAAGAAGAAAAACAAGAAGAAGAAAAAGAAAGAGAAGGACAAGATGACCTTCAAGAAGAAGGGTAGTTCATATGTGGTCACTTGGGATAGTGATGCTTCCTCAAGTGATAATGATGATAGTGATGATCACAAGACCACCAAGAAAAAGGCACTTGCAAGTATTGCTATAAATGAGAAGCCTTCTCTCTTCGAATCTTCATCATGCTTCATGGCTAAGACCACTAAGGTACAATCTTGTGATGATGAAAGTGATGAAGAACATGATGAAAATGAACATGAAAATGAGAATGATAGTGATAGTGATAGTGATAATGATGAACCTATTAAAGATGAATTATTTGACATGCTAGAAGATGCTAGAGAACACTTTGACATTAAGAGAAGAGAATGCAAAAGCTTGCGTAAGGAAATTAAAGCCCTTAAGCAAGCCTTTGATGAGCTCAATGCATCTCATGAGAGGCAAGAGGAAGCCCTTGAGAAGCTTGGCAAGGATCACAAGAAGCTTGAAAAAGCTCATTCTTCTTTGCTTGATGAGCAAAATAAAAAGAAACATGTTGAAACTTGCAATGTAGGTTTAACTTGTGATATAATTGATGAATTATTATCTGTGCCTATCATTATTGCTCCCACTAACCCTTCTTGTAGTACTTCTATTTCCACCGCATCTAGTAGTGATGGTTTCACTTGTGATGCTTCACTAATGGTTGAGAATGAGAATCTCAAGAAGGAGGTCAACAAGCTCACTCACACTTTGGCTAAGGCCTATGGTGGTGAGGACCGCTTGCTTATGTGCTTGGGTAGCCAAAGAGCTTCTCTCTACAAAGAGGGATTGGTCTATACCCCCAAGAAAGACAAGGTGGCATTTGTTCCTCACAAGACTTGTTTTGTGAAGAACAATGGTCGGTTTTGCATTAGTTGCAAGCAAGTAGGTCATAAAGAGCATGAATGCACCAATAAGAGCAAAAATGCTAATGTATCCTCCCTTAAGCTTGATTCATGCTATATGCTTACTAAGGGTACAAATGATGTGAAGGCTAAGTTCATTGGTAAACCATGGATGGGCTCAAAGAAGAAAGCCATTTGGGTACCAAAGAGCTTAGTGACTAACCTTCAAGGACCCAAGCAAGTTTGAGTACCTAAAAAGAATTGATCTTCTTTTGTAGGTTAATTATAAAGCCGGAGGAAGGCATTGGGTTCTTGATAGTGGGTGCACTCAACACATGACCGGTGATGCAAGAATGTTCAACTCAATCAACACCAATGGCAATGATGGTTATGATAGTATCACATTTGGTGACAATGGCAAAGGCAAGGTCAAAGGGCTTGGTAAGATTACAATATCCAATGACATGAGCATATCCAATGTGTTGCTAGTAGAGAGCTTGAACTTTAATTTGCTATCCGTGGCTCAATTGTGTGATCTTGGATTCAAATGTATATTTGGAGTAGCTGATGTAGAGATCATAAGTGTAGATGGCTCTAATTTGATCTTCAAAGGCTTTAGATATGAGAATCTATACTTGGTTGATTTCAATGCTAGTGAAGCTAAATTATCTACATGCTTGTTCACTAAGTCTAGCATGGGTTGGTTATGGCATAGAAGGCTTGGTCATGTTGGAATGAAACAATTGAATAGATTGGTTAAGCATGACTTGGTTAGAGGCTTGAAAGATGTTGTGTTTGAGAAGGATAAGCTTTGTAGCTCTTATCAAGCCGGAAAACAAGTTGGAAACACCCATCCTAAGAAAAGCATGATGAGCACTAGTAAAGCATTTGAGTTATTACACATTGATTTGTTTAGGCCAACACAATACACTAGCATTGGCGGTAACAAATATGGCTTTGTGATAGTGGATGATTACACTAGATACACATGGGTATTCTTTCTAGTGGACAAAAGTGATGTGTTTGCAACTTTTAAATCATTTGTCAAAGGCATTCACAATGAGTTTGAAACAACCATCAAGAGAGTTAGAAGTGACAATGGTAGTGAGTTCAAGAACACTAGAATTGATGAGTTGTGTGATGAATTTGGAATTAGACATCAATTCTCGGCCAAGTACACTCCACAATCAAATGGCCTTGTTGAGAGAAAGAATAGAACACTCATTGATATGGCAAGGTGTATGCTTAGTGAGTATAATGTGAGTCAATCTTTTTGGACCGAAGCTATCAACATGGCTTGCTATTGTAGCAACCGCCTCTATTGTTACCGATTGAAAGAGAAGACACCATATGAGCTCTTGAATGGTAGAAAGCCCAATATTGCATATTTTCGGGTATTTGGTTGCAAATGCTATATTTTGAAGAAAGTCACTAGATTGGACAAGTTTGACAAGAAATGTGATGAAGGATTCCTACTTGGTTATTCCACTACAAGCAAAGCATATAGAGTTTGGAATTTGGATAGTGGTACTCTTGAGAAAGTTCATGATGTTGAATTTGATGAAACCAAGGGTTCACAAGAAGAGAATGAGAATTTGGAAGATGTTAGAGGCATTCAACTTTCAAATGCCATGAAGAACATGGATATTGGTGAATTGAGGCCTAGGCAAGTAAATGATGATGAAGATGATCAAGTGCAAGTGCTCTCCAACTCAAATGTGCAAGATGATACAAATCAAGCTAGTACAAGTGGCTCTCATGACAATGAACAAGATCAAGTGGTTAATACATCATCTCAACCCAATGATCAAGCAAGTGCAAGCAATCAAGTTCCAATCCTCCAACCAACCAATGTTGCAAGATATCATCCATTGGACACTATCATTGGTGATATTTTAAGAGGTGTGCAAACAAGATCAAGATTGGCATCCTTTTATGAGCATTTATCTTTTGTGTCATCCATTGAACCAAAGAAGATAGATGAAGTATTGAAGGATGTTGATTGGGTGAATGCTATACATGAAGAATTGAATAACTTCATAAGAAATCAAGTTTGGGAATTAGTAGAGAGACCAAAGGGACACAATGTGATTGGAACCAAATAGGTCTTTAGAAACAAGAAAGATCAAGATGGGATAATAGTAAGGAACAAATTAAGATTGGTAGCACAAGGCTATACACAAGTTGAAGGTCTTGACTTTGGAGAAACATATGCCCTGGTTGCTAGATTGAAAGCAATTAGAATCTTGCTAGCCTATGCTTGTGCCCACAACATCAAGCTCTATCAAATGGATGTTAAGAGTGCATTTCTCAATGGTTACATCAATGAAGAAGTATATGTTGAGCAACCTCCCGGTTTTGAAGATGACAAGAAGCCCAACCATGTGTATAAGTTGAAGAAGGCATTGTATGGCTTGAAGCGAGCACCTAGAGCATGGTATGAGAGATTGAGAGACTTCCTACTCTCTAAAGGATTTTTGATGAGCAAGGTTGACACCACTCTTTTCATCAAGAAGATTGGAAAGATCTATTTGTATTGCAAATCTATGTTGATGACATCATATTTGGATCAACCAATCAAGATTTTTGTGATGAGTTTGGAAAGATGATGGCTAAAGAGTTTGAGATGTCCATGATTGGAGAGTTAAGTTACTTGCTTGGTCTTCAAATCAAGCAATTAAAGAATGGTACTTTTGTAAGTCAAGGCAAGTATATCAAGGACATGATCAAGAAGTTTGGCATAAATGATAGTAAGGTCATTAGCACACCAATGGGAACAAATGGCAACTTGGATAGTGATGCAAGTGGGAATATGGTGGATCAAAAGTTATATCGATCAAAAGTTATATCAATCTATGATTGGAAGCTTACTCTATGTGACCGCATTAAGGCCGGATGTCATGTTTAGTGTATGCATGTGTGTAAGATTTCAAGCCTCACCAAGAGAAAGTCATTTGAAGGCTACAAAGAGGATATTGAGGTATTTGAAGCATACACCAAATGTTGGTTTGTGGTATCCCAAAGGAGCAAAGTTTGAGTTAGTTGGTTACTCCGACTCGAATTATGCGGGATGCAAGGTTGAAAGGAAGAGCACCTCGGGCACATGTCAATTGTTGGGAACATCACTTATTTCATGGTCATCAAAGAAGCAAAATAGTGTTGCATTATCAACCGCCGAAGCCGAATACATATCCGCCGGTAGTTGTTGTGCACAAATACTTTGGATGAAGGCCACTTTGAGTGACTTTGGAATCAAGTTCAAGAAAGTGCCATTGCTATGTGACAATGAGAGTGCAATCAAGCTAACCAACAATCCGGTTCAACAAGCAAGAACAAAGCACATTGATGTCCGCCACCATTTCATAAGAGATCACCAACAAAAAGGAGACATTTGCATTGAGAGTGTAGGCACCGAAGATCAACTTGCCGATATATTCACCAAGCCATTGGATGAGAAAAGGTTTTGCAAGCTAAGAAATGAGTTGAACATATTGGCTTTCTCAAATATGTGTTGATGCACCCCCCACTTATATGACATGCCTCTCCTTCGAGCAATCCAAGGTAAAAGTTGATTGGCATGGCATACATCCTTGCTAAGGACATATTTAGTGCATCTAGTCATCTCTCTATTTTATTACGCTCATTCATGAAAATCAAATGAATTTGATGTTTATATGGTATCACTATTTCTTCTATGCTTGACTTGATCTAGTGATAGCATATGACATGTTTATGAGCTTGTAAACCTAGTGTTTAATCTAGAAAATGAGCTCTAAGTGTTTAACTCAACATGGTACAAGATAACCCTTAATTAGAGGTGTGAAGAAGCTTGTCCTTAGATCAAACCGAGTTAAATATTTTTGACAAATATTCTAGTTTGAACCAAATTTGGAAAATGATTCTTACCTCATTGATTGACATTGATAATCTCAACCTATCTACCTTTTACACCTTTATGGTCATTGATGACAAAGGGGGAGAGAAACAAAGATATAAGTGATAGGTGGAGAAATGACAAAAAAATTAGTACATGGGAGAGAAATAAAAGATATTAGTGTACTAAGATGGTAAAAAGACAACAAAGGGGGAGAACTTGACATAGGGGGAGAGATATGACAAAGGAAAGGAATCAATTAAAATTTTGAGCACACAAGTAGGGGGAGCAAGGTCATAAACTTGTATGGTGCATTTGAAGGTGCATTTCATATGTTTGCTTGCATGACACATGTTTCAAATTTCAATATCCATGCTTGTGTGGTGTATGCTAGTTGTAGGTTTAAATAATGAAATAAAAAACTAGCATGCATTGGACATCTAATGATTTCATTTCCAAAGTGTTGTTTCCAAGTGGTATCAAGCTAACTATGGTGCTAAGGATGGTATAATGGTGCACTCCGATTGGTATCACGCTTCAAAGGTCCATCTTTTATACCTTAGCATCACTTGGTAGACATTGCCTCCTATATTTCCTATCTAATCATATGTGCAAGCTACAATCCAAACTCTTAGCACATATGTAGGGGGAGCAATTGCTACCATATAGAGTCCATGAAACTTGTCCATATCCTTTTACAAATGGTAAAAATGCTTGGACAAGCAACATGGATTCAATTGAATTTTAATTCATATCTTTGTATAAGGGTTGTCATCAATTACCAAAAAGGAGGGGATTGAAAGCTCTAGTTTGGTTTTGGTGAATTGATGGAACCCTAAGTGCTAACCTAGTTTATCAAGTGATCATGAGATAGGTAGCACACTCCAAGTGGTGAAGCAAATGAAGATCATAACATGATGATGGTGATGCCATGGTGATGATCAAGTGCTTCGACTTGGAAAGAAGAAAGAGAAAAACAAAAAGCTCAAGGCAAAGGTATAATTTGTAGGAGCCATTTTATTTTGGTGATCAAGACACTTAGTGAGTGTGATCACATTTAGGATCGATAGCCGTACTATTAAGAGGGGTGAAACTCATATCGGAATGCGGTTATCAAAGTGCCACTAGATGCTCTAACTCATTGCATATGCATTTAGGATCTAGTGAAGTGCTAACACCCTTGAAAATATTTGTGAAAATATGCTAACACATATGCACAAGGTGATACACTTGGTGGTTGGCACTTTTAATCAAGGGTGGTGAAGTTTAGGTGCAAGGGTAAGAAACTCCACCGGCGGAGTGCGGACAGTCTGACGGTGCCACCGGCGCCCTAGACAGAAAAGACGGAGGTCACTGTAAGTGACCGAACGCTGGTCTCGGTTGGACCGGCGCGTCCAGTCAGTGACAGTAGAGGGCGTGCGTTTCGGTCTCATGACCGGACGCTCGCAGGGTGCGTCCGGTCAGTGCTGACGTACGCTGACATAGGGCGTACAGAGGAGACGTTGTGTGACTGGATGCTGGCTGTGTCTGGTCAAGCATGACCGGACGCGTCCGGTCAGAAAAAATCACGTTTGGAACCTTACTGGAAACGACCGGACGCTGAAGTCCAGCGTCCGGTCACTTTCTAACTGACGCGTCCGGTCAGCAGACGAACGTTGAAATCTGACGAACAGTATTTGAAGCAGGGGACACGTGGTGTGAATCACGTGACCGGACGCTGAGGGCCAGCGTCCGATCACCCCGCGTTGTGCCTAGTGAAGGGGTACAACGGTTCTATTTCATGGGGGTTCTATTTAAGTCCCATGGCCGGCTCAAGCTCACTCTCTTGGCCATTTGCATTGACATAGCAACCTTGTGAGCTTAGCAAAAGTCCTCCCACTCATTTCCATCATAGATTAACCATCTTTGTGAGATTGGGAGTGAATCCAAGTGCATTGCTTGAGTGTTTGCATCTAGAGGCACTTGGTGTTCGTGTTTTGCTGCGGGATTCGCTTGTTACTCTTGGTGGTTGCCGCCACCTAGATGGCTTAGAGCAGCGAGGATCGTCGAGCGGAGGATGGTGATTGTCTCCGGCTCCGATCGTGGTGATTGTGAGGGGTTCTTGACCTTTCCCCGGCGGAGCGCCAAAAGGTACTCTAGTGGATTGCTCGTGGCTTGTGTGATCCTCATCTTGTGTTGGTTGTGTAGCACCCTATTGAGGGTTTGGCGTGTGATGCAAATTAGCGCGTGAACCTCCAAGTGAGTGAATCACCACAACGAGGAGTAGCTTGCCGACAAGCAAGTGAACCTCAGTAAAAAATCATTGTGTTCATCCTTTGATTCCAAGGTGATTGGTCTTTGTTGTTATTTACTCTTGTGATTAATTGGTTCCTTCATCTACATGGTGGTATAACTTTCTTGATCACTCTCTTTACTTTGCCGCAAACTAGTTGTCAAGCTCTTTAGTGTAGCTAGTTGTGAGAGCTTGCTTGCTTGGTTGGTGTGGCTCTTTAATTAGCCTTTGAGAGCACACTAACATAGGGCAGTGTCATAGCTATTGTGTGAATAGATACTATCTAAACTAAAATTGTGGTAGGTGGCTTGCTTTTTGAGTAGGCTAGCACAACTCTTGCATCGCCTCATAATTGTCTAACCATTTTGTTAAGTGTTGTTGTAGAAATTTTTATTAGGCTATTCACCCCCCCTCTAGCCATTAGGACCTTTCAAAGGTCTGGTCAGGATCCGAACCAAAAGGCCAAGAGTGATGGGAGCTTCAACGTGCGCTTAGTATTGGAACGTACGCTCTGTGTACCTTTAGAGTTCTAAAGCTATGGAGCTGTTCGAGTGCTTAGAATGTCTAATCTAAGAGGAGAAAGAGTCAAAAAAATTACTATCCTTTTAGGAGAGAGTGCATCTCCTTTTATAGATGAAGGGGATGGCCTTACAAGTTAGGAGAGAGAGAGTGTGTGTGTGTTTCCTAGTCTTGTTGCCCATGCCGTCGGGTACAAGATAGTTTGTCGGTGCCCACAATACTGTTGACGCCTAGATGCATGTGGCAGGCTCCATCGTGTTTTTCTGGTATGGCAAATGTCGGCGCCTACCATACTATTGGGCAAATATCGGTGCCCACAACACTGTTCGTGTTCTGACATGTCAGAAAGGTTGCAAAGCACCCTTCTGGCATGGCCTGGCGGTACTATCCTGTAGGTGTGCAGGGTATGGTCCTCGGTATTGCGGTTGACTTGAGCGCCTTGCCTTATCTGCTCCGCCTGCCTCTTGGGTCCTTACCGAATGGGCATCCCCGGTAGGTCGTTCCCAGTCGGCTCCGACCGCGCCGGTCGGAGAAGATCCGTAAGCAGAGGTTCGGTGTATTCTTGGTTGGAAAAAGCGGGTCGGAGTCGGAAGCGAGCGTCGTCCCCTCCTTGGCCAGGCCTTCCGGTCGGAAAAAGCGAGTTGAAGTCGAAAGCAAGCGTCGTCCCCTCCTTGGTCAGGCCTTCTGATCAAAGACTAGATCGCTCTTCCAGCCTGTCGTTAGGTATCTGGGCCGGCCCAGGAGTCCTGCATCGTTGTAATGTCGTCTGTTGGGCCGAGTTTTTACTAGAAAGCGGGCCCATCGGGGACCCTGGGTTTATGAACCCGATAGGCTCGACGGAGCGCGGACCCAAGGGTTGGGCGTGGTCGAGGGGTTGGTCTAGTTTCGTGCATTACCCCGTCCATGATTTCCACAACCAGAGGGGCAGAGCTAACGTCGCTTGCCTCGATGGCTCGAGTGACACGCTCGGTGAGCTCTCTAACGAGCATGTCCGAGTGGAATCAGGGTCCATCGTTCATAATGGGGTCGGCATAGCCCTCATGTGGCATTCCACTGCTCCTTAACCCGCCTCCCGATAGGTGCCTGAGCCATTCTGGAGACCGACTCAGGTGGCCCGCTGGCCTTCCCTCGATGGAGATTCTGTGGGCATGGATCGAGGGTAGGATCAAATGAGAAGGTCGAGATGACCCTGTCTGCTTCTAAGCAGATCGGGCGAAGGCCGTTGGGGCTCATCTGCGTTTTCTCCCCAAGCTTTGTTTGATGTGATGCAGCCTCGAGCCCATCGTGGGTCGGCCTTCGAACCTCGACCGATCGTCGCTCATGTCGAATGAGGCGACTACCTCTTCGTGACGTAACATGAAGCGTTGTGATGCATCAATTGTATATGCAATGCTTTGGATGTATGGGATGAATGAATGATTGCATGGATGAATATGTGAATGCGTGTATGAGGAAGGATGAATGAATGACTATGCATTAGAAGATAAAATAAAGTATGAAGGTTTGGTAAAGATACCTTGATGACTCGAGTGGCGGGTTTGAGGAGCTCTTATCAGATATGTCTGAATGGGATCCATGTCCATCATTCGTGATGGAGTTGGCGTAGCCCGCATAGGGCATCCCACTGCTCCTTACCTGTCTCTCGGTAGTCGCCTGAGCCATCCGATCGACTCAGGTTGCTCGTTGGTCTTTCCTCGACGGAGATCTTATTGGTGGGCCCTTCCAAACCCAGCATAGGAAGGGGGAGGGTCATTTGCATGCGGTTGTGCCTTTTTTCCTACACCTGGGTTGTGGTAGTGGTGGGCCCAACCTAGGCCACATCCTGTTTTAACCGGGCGATGTTGTGTTGGGCAGGGTGCGTCCCATCAGTCAGGACGCATCCCACCGCATGCCTATCCGCATTAAATAGGGGAAGAGAGAGGGGTTTTGTCCCATTCCTTTGCCTTTCTCCACCTGCCGCCTCTCCTCCTTCCTTCTCGCCAAGCCCGTTCATGCGCCGTGATGATTTCTAGGAGAGAGAGGGTAAAGCGAGGGAGAGGAGAACTCATAGATTCGTTCGTGACTCTGGAGCATGATGTCGAACTGGAGGCCATCCAACATAGAAGGGGCTGCTCCCGCCGAAGGAGGTGGTGCATCGGAGGGCTCCTACGCTAGGGGAAGCTGTTCTGCGACCTCGGACCAACAAGGATATCTCCTTCCTCGCCTTCCATGAGTGCGGGCTAGGATATCCCGCGCACTGGTTCTTGCGCGGGCTCCTCAATGAGTGCGGCCTGGAGCTGCAGCACCTCAATCCAATTGGGGTGCTGCACGTTGCCAGTTTTGTTACCATTTGCGAGGCCTTCCTCGAGACGGAGCCGCACGTGGACCTCTTCCGATGGATCTTCACCGGGTGAGCCTTGTCGGAGGAGAAGCCACCCAGAACCATGCTGGCTGGGGGCTTTGCAATGCAGAGGAAGCCAAGGCTGTCGGGCTCCTACCCCACGTACTCCCCCTGTGACTCCAATCGGGGGTGGCATGGCGAGTGCTTCTACATAAGGAACCCAGCGGAGGTGACATTCCCGCCATTCACCGGAAGAAGGCCGGAGAGGCGGGAGAGCTAGTCGTGGGGTCCCTCTAGTTGGTAGAACAAGCTAGAGGTCATCAAGGCAGAGCTTCAGAAGCTGATGCAGCATGACCTCGATGGGCTACGAGTGTTCCACACCTTCTTCCGCCATCGAGTCGCCCTACTGGCGGAGAGAAGGCGAACGATGTGGGCGTACTTTGGCCCAACTAATCCTGACCACGCGTCGCTGGAGTTGTCGAAGGATGAAGTCTGGGGTTCACTCAACCGGGTGCTGCAACTGAGGGACAAAGTTCCCTTGAAGGAAAGCCCGGACCTCTTCATGCCGCGAAGCTGTCCAATTTGGTATGCTCCCCTCGTCTTATTCCATGTCTTTTTCCCTCTTGCTCTCCTATATTTTGACTTTGAGTCATCCGTTTCGTAGGGACTCGTGGGTTACAAATCCCGACCACATCTTTCGAGGGGGCCAGAGGGCGTAGCTCGGCAATCTGCTCTGAAGGAGGTAGCGGTTGCTAAAAAGAAGAAGAGAGCTGAGAAGGCCCAAAGGCGGTTTGAGAAGGAGAAGGAGATCGGTCGGTGGGTCTGGGCGAGCGAAAATAGGAGCGACGTGGAGGCGGAGCTAGAGTCAGAGGAGCCTACGGAGATGGGGGGCAACATGAGCACCTCCGAGGATGAAGGAGACAGGGGCGTCATCGTGACCTCGGTGGAGCGTCGTGTGCCTACAGTCGTGTCTATCAGTGGTGGGCAGGATACGGAGAGGCGCGGCGATGTTCCTGTGTCAAGGAAGGCGCTGTGAGCTCGGACGCCACTGTCGAGCGAGAGGCAAAGCGAGCGCGGGCGCTGCGCCCTTTGGAGGCATCGTTGGCTTCGCCCCTCCTACTCCGAGCATGGCGGGGCACGCCGGCTGGTCGAAGGAGCATGCTCGTACCCCCACATCCTCGGGGTCGGTGCGTGCGTGCGACCCACAATAGGGAGATGCCCCGTCAGTTGCCCCGGTGGGTGCGCCACGAGCCAGCGGTCATGGCGATTCATGGGCCAATTGGGAACCGATCGGGTCAGCTCCTCCCTCGGTCGATGCAAGGGGGCATGGGTCACGACTCGTAAGCAGTCCTCGTTCGGCGGGCTCGTCACCAGTGGGTTGAGGCTTCAGGGCCCAACCGCTTTTGTCCAGGTATGCATCTAAGTTCCTTTTTGATCTCATAGCTGAGTTTTTTTAGCGCGACTGACCTGTACTTATTTGACAGTGGCCAGGGACTGACGGGACTAGGCATTGCCCTGCCTCCCGTGCATGAGTAGTGGAGACCTATCCTGCAGTGAGTCACGACGAGCGGCGGGAAAAGTAGACTGGCGGTGGTACGACCTTCCCTTCTGGGGGTTGTGTCCTCCCGGCCGGTCGCAAGTACGACGACAGCGGTGGTGGCGGTGATGGCAGTGATCCTCGTGGTGATGGCGGAGGTTGGGTCAGAGGTGACCCTTGTGATCCCTCCCCCAACGGCCATGATGGTTGAGAGGAGGGAAACCGGGCTTCCTGCCTCGCTCGGTGGAGGAACGCATGGTTCACCTTCTTGGTCGGAACTAGAGGGTTCAGGAGGAGACGTCGCCAGGTCAGAGGCAGAACATCCGTTGGCGGGCTGTGGAGTCGAGATAGTGGAGATCCCCTGCTCCGGCAAGGCAGGCATTAGGGCGGAGCCGCCAGCCATCCCACCGTCGTGGGAGTTGGCGATGATCTGGTCATCGCACGATATTGCGATGGCTGGATCTTCTAGCGGGTTGGGGGCAACCCGTGAGCTAGTGTGGCCCTACCCCAGCGACCTGAGGAAGGCTTGTTTCGTCCTTCACGATGAGGAGGAGGTGGGGCTCTAGCACTTGCTGGAGGAGAGAGGACTGTCAATGGAGTTCGATCTCGCTCAAACCAAGGTGAGGCTCAAGGAGGCCTTGGAGCGGGTTGAGCTCGTCCATTAGGCAGTCTTAGTCGACCTGTCATGCATCGCAGAGGTAAGAATTCTATGTTTTTAGCGTTTGTCCTTGACTCCTTGGTCTTCCACTGGTTGTTTCAGCATGCTTGCTTCTCGCTTTACATGATTTAGAGGCGACGTTGATCCACAAGTCCAGTTTCCTTCGGGAGGAACATGGTTAGATGGAGCGGGAAGCCATGATGTCGTAGTGGGTTGATGAGCTTGAGCACCAGCTAGAATCCGCCCACCGCGAGTCCCAAGACCGGGTGGCTGAGGCGACGGGAGCACGGGCGGCGGAACTGCTCGCGGCGGAACGGGCGACTGCTGCTGAGCGGGGACTCAACGCGGTGAAGGTCCACCTAGCGAAGACTAAGGCAGCGCTCCAGAAGTCCTTGGATGCTCTGGAGACAGAGCAGAAGGCCCGGTCGGAGGCTGATCAAGAAGTGCTCACGCTCTGAGGGTAGGTGCTTGGGGCGGAGGAGTCGAACGCTCGACTGCTCGAGAACGTGACCCAGCAAGAGGAAGGGCTCTCCATCCTCGAAAGCACCCGCCTCGGTATGTATCTATTCCACCTTTGGTTGATATCTTGGTTTTTCCTTTTCATTGCTTCTGAACTTATCGTCCTTTTTCTAGAACTGGGTGGAAAAAATGGTTCTCTAGAGTGAGAGCTAGAGACAGCCAGGGCGGTGATCGGTCAGAGCATGGAGGCACTAGCCAAGTCCCTTGAAGAGAGACATGCTCTCAAAGGGGAGCTCGACCAGATCCACAACGTTGCCCAGGTGGTTGTTTCTGAGGTGTTTGGGTCGGCATCGAGCACCAGCACGCCCGCCGTCCATCTAGCGGAGGTCCCAAATGAAGTTCGAGCACTCATCTCCAATGGCAAGTTCTATGGGACGTCGACGGTGCTGACCTCAGTGGCAATGCACCACTCGGACCTGGACTTCGCCGCCATCTACAGAGGGTATGCCGATGGTTGGAGCGCGGATGCAATCCATGCGCTTGGGGAGAGCTTGGTGCCATATGCATAGATGGTTGCCGAGCAAGTCTTCGCACAGTGGGTGATGGAGGCTTGCTGTTTGAGCATGGCTGAGGGCGTGCGCCAAGAAGATGTCATCCAGCCTACGGACGGTGTGGGGACCAGGTCAGAAGCGAGCATCGTCCCGCCTCTGATCGAGCCGAACGTTGTCCCGTCGGAAAGTGAGCAGCCCTTATCCTCGTCAAACGAGCCATCAGCCGATGCCACCGGGCGGCCATAATAGAATTTAGAGTAGAAAAAGTCAGTATATGTAAATGATAAGTTTGTGGGGGAGCCCTTGTGTGAACAGTTTTTTGTATTCATGAATACTTCAGTTTCGTTTTGTGATGGAATCACTCGTAAGGGGAAGCTTGTCCCATCCCTCTTTGTTTCCACCCTAGCATAGCTTTGTTTTTTATTCTTTCTTTTTTTGCACCTACCCATTTGACCTATAGGCTGCAAACTTAAGAACTCGGGCGTCGTCCGCGAGGCTCAGCTGCTCGTAACCATAGGTCGTGGCGGGGTGTGATCGGTCGGGAGTTTAAAACATAAGTTACGTAGGGTAAATAAAGGAACGGACTACCCTTTCGTTTGGGTGAAAAGTATTACTATATGATAGCAAAAAAGAGAGGTGGTATCACACCCTCGTGGAGCCCCTGAGCGACCCAGACCGAGAGTGCTCAGGCTGGGGTGCTTGTAGGAGCAAACATTAAATGAAAGAAAATGGTAAGACCGAGCTTTAGGGGAAGAAACGACGTAACTATTCGATGTTCCATGTGTTGGTGAGAATGTTGCCGTTATCGTCCTTCAGTCGGTAGGCGCCCGGTCGGATCACCTCGGTCACCATATAGGATCCTTCCCATGGCGGAGAGAGTTTATGTTTCTCCTTGGTTGATTGGGTTCTTCGGAGCACGAGATCACTGACCTCGAGGATGCTTCCTCTAATTTTTCTTTCATGGTACCTGCGGAGAGTTTGTTGGTAGCGAGCGGAGCAGATGATGGTCGTCTCGTGAGCCTCCTCAAGTAGGTTGACTGTGTCCTATGGAGCCTCCATGGCTCGGTCTCGGTCGAAGGCCTTCACTCTTGGGGCGCCATGGTCAAGGTCGGAGGGCAGCACCGCTTCAGCTCCGTAGGCCAGGAAGAAAGGTGTGAATCCTATGGATTGGTTCGGGGTCATTCTCAGGCTTCAGAGGATCGTTGGGCCCTCTGCAACCCATCGCCCAGCATACTTATTGAGTCAGTCAAAGATACATGGCTTAAGTCCTTGGAGGACCATGCCATTGGCCCATTCGACTTGATCGTTAGTATGCTGCCACGAGGGGGCTTTTGCAAGAGGACTCCTTCATGACTTGGTCGTTGACCAACTCTGAGTCACTATGGATGTACAGCCGCGTAGCACCGAGCTCAATGGCGATGCGCAGTCCGTTGATGAGGGCCTCGTATTCCGTGGCGTTGTTTGAGGCCAAAAAGTGGAGACGGATCACGTAGTGGAGCCTGCTCCCATCCGGGGAGATCAGAACTACTCTAGCCACCGAGACGAGCGCCATCACTGACCCGTTGAAGTACATCGTCCAGTACTCATGGGTGACATCTAGGGTCGAGAGCTGGACCTCTGTCCATTCGGCGACAAAGTCCACGAGAGCCTGAGACTTAATACCGGTGCGGGGGATATACTGAAAGTGCATTTGCCCCCTATGTGGGTTTTGGTGTATTGATGACATCCAAATTAGGGACTAATGTGATCTTAATGAGATATGTCGCAACTATTAGTCCCATGAAAGATTCAAAGAGTTGATAGAGATAAAATGGTATCCCTCAATTCTTGAAGTTGAAAAGGCGGACGGACTCAAAACGCTCTCTAAAGGTTTTAATTTTGTTTTTGAGTTTAGGATCAGCCATACTATAAAGAGGGATGCAAATTTAGTTGGTCCGAGGAAGATAGAGTGCTCAAGCATTAAAATAAAATAAAAAGAGAGACACTCTAGCACTCCATGAGCACGTAGATTATTTTTCTATGACTATCGGTGTCAGAAGTTCCGATGTAAGCTGAAACTCCCGATAGTCGGAAGTCACGACTCTTGCTGGAAGTTCTGACTCCCAGTCACTTAGCCTGCGTGGTGACTGTGGACGTCGGAAGTCCTGACCCAAGCCGAAAGTCCCGGCATCGGTGGTTCTGTTGGCCAACTATCTACGCACGTCGGAACTCCCGACGTATGTCAGAAGTCCAGACCCAAGCCGGGAGTCCCGACATCAATGGTGTTGGCTGGTTGTTTAACTGCGCACGTCGGAAGTCCCGACGTACATTGGAAGTTCCGACCGTCGGAAGTCCCGACGTTTGCCGGGAGTTCCGACATTGACTTGCATGCGCAGACTTCTGACCCTTTATGAACAGTGTTTTCTGTTAACATCGAAAGTCCCGAGATCTGTGTCGGAACTTCCAATGTAGATCTGAACGGTTAGATTTTCACTTAGAGTATAAATACCTCTCTCTTCACTTCTAACTGTTACGGACTCATTTACAGCTGACCCACTTCGTGCTCAACAGCTCCTAAGCAACTAAAGCACCCCTCTCCTTCCCCTTTGCTCTAATCTTCGATTCCCTTAGGGTTTTGAGTGAAAGGAGAGTGGATTAAGTGAGAGCATCACTTTGACAAGCTTGAGCACTTGATTTCTTTGTCAAGCCGGTTGATTTTGCATCTATTTCTCTTGTGCCTTTGCCCCTAGCTAGCTAGGCGTTGCCCAAGAGCTTCCATCTTGTGGAAGAGCCTTGGGAAATTTGTATCACCCTTTGATTTCTTAGTGGAAAGCTCAAGTGACCTTTGTGGTCGCTTTGAGAGAGGCAAGGAGGTGGAAGAGACTCTGACCTTGGTGGTCACCTCAACAACGAGGACGTAGGAGCTCCTTTGTGGGGTTGCTGAACCTTGGGATAAATCCTTGTGTCCCACGTGCTTGTTGTTGTTGTGATTGCTAGAGATTACATGTATTTGTTTGTCTCTTTCTCTCCCACACTTCCATTTTAGGGTTTGGACTCGATCTACGGTTTGGAGGCATTACGGCGTCAAGTGAGTGACCCAATATCTTCACCAAACCACTTGGAAGTGAGGTTGTAAGATTATTTATCCACAAAGTTAAATTTGGCACTGCTTTGTAGTTCACGTAGGCGTCGGAACTGCTGACGTTTGTGCCAGAACTTCTGACAACGTAGGGAGTTCCAACCCAAACGATGGGACTTCCGACATTGACTGACAGATTTGAACTTAGCGTTTGCAGTAAATTTTTAGATATGCCTATTCACCCCCCTCTAGGTATTGTTAGATCCTTTCAATTGGTATCAGAGCGAGGTCTTCTCTTTGCGCTTCACCGCGTGAGAAGAAACAATGTCGGAGTCCGACCAGATGCAAACCATTGCCGCTGAGATGGCCAAGAAAATAGCCGAAGAGTTGATGGGTGCTCAAGTCATGTTCTTTCAAGATGAAATGAAAAAGATGCAAGATGAGATGATCAAGATGAAGGAAGAATTGAGCAAGAAGTTTGATGATGCAATAAGTGACAAGAATGAAGCAAACAAAGATGCCGCTAGTGATATTGGAGCCGGTGAGCATGCTCATGGAAAGGGAATATATTCAAACATGAGCTTTGACTATGGACAACTCATAAAAGGTTCAACACTACATACTCCGTCTGTCAACATTGGCAAGCCACCTCACTTTGATGGAACAAGATACACCGATTGGTCTTACAAGATGAAGATGCATCTCATTGCCGTAAGACTTTGGGAAGTTGTGAATGTTGATGTGATGATTCCTACCGATGAAGATAGAGAGATAACACCAGAAGCAGTGCACAACCTCCATCAAAATGCACAAGCCGTAGCATTGCTTGTGTCAAGCCTAGCTCCGGATGAGTTTAGAAAAGTGAATGGAATGGAAAGTGCAAAACAAATTTGGGATACTTTGAAAGTGTCATTTGAAGGGGATAAAAGTGTGAGAAAATGCAACATTGAGTTACTTCATGGTGAAATGAAAAGATTTGTATTCTTGCAAAATGAAACAACACAATCCATGTTTGATAGGCTCATGGCATTGGTCAACCGCATAAGAGCTCTTGGAAGCACCGAATGGGATGACAACAAGGTTGCTAGAAAAATATTGAGAATCTATAGAGCCAAGAACAACATGCTAGCGTCCATGATCATGGAAAGGCCCGGTTACGATGAGATGACACCTCAAGAAGTTCTTTCAAAACGCAAGCATCATGAGTGTCTAGATGAAGATGCAATCATTGCTCACAATCAAAATCCTCATGCAATGGGATTCAACAAGAGTGCATCCCTTAAAGCAACTCAACAATATAAAGATCAAGCTTTAAGTCAAGAAAGGAAGAAGAAAGTGAAGGATAATTCCTCAAGTGGAGAAGAAGATTCTGATACGGAGGTTGCATTTGTGATTAGAAATCTTAGAAAGTTTATGAAGAAGAAAAGCAACCGCAAGACCTATGGTGATGGAAAGAGAAGGTTCAAAAAGAGATTTTGCTATAGATGTGGTCAAACCGGTCACTTCATAGCCGATCGTCCTAATGAGAAAAAGAAGCACAAGCATGACAAGGATGAAGACAAGAAGAACAAAGGCAAGAAGAGAGGTGAAGCTCATCTTGGGGAAGAATGGGAGTCAAGTGATAGTGACTCAAGTGATGATGAGAAGAAGAAGAAGAAGGGAGCCGCAAACATCACCATCCACCACTCTTCTTCACCGACCATGATCTTCCCCGACTCAACTTCACCACCAAAACTCTTCTCCAACCTATCTTCACCACCGAAGCTCTTCTCCAACCTCATCGATAATGACTACTATACCCCAACTTGTCTCATGGCAAAAGGGGAGAAGGTACATACTACACCCATTTCCTCTAGTGATGAGAATGATAGTTGTGATGAGAACATAGAAGAAATTGAAGCAACTATGATAAAGAAATTTGGTAAAAGGCCTTTACTAAAATAAAAATGCTAATGAAGAAATTAGAGAAGAGGGATAGATGCTTAGAGATGCAAGGAGATATAATCACTCAAGAGAGAGAGAAAACTCTTGCACTTGAAGCATCTATCGCCGAGGAAAAGATGAAGGTTGAGAAGTTAACCGTAGAATTATCTTTAGCCAATAACTCAATTGGAAAATTGACTAAGGAACATTCCTTGGTTAATGATCAAGTAGCTAGCCACAAGAATGAGAAGAGTATAGCTCAAGAAAGCCTCACAAGCTTAGAAGAAAAATATCAAAATCTTGAGCTAAACTATAGTACTCTTTGGGCTAGCACTTCAACTTCTCCTAAGGCAACCGAAGACTCTAATATCTCCACTAGTGATGGTTGTAAAAGATGCTATAAAATTGATGTGAATGCATATACAACTAACCTTGTTGAGTTAGAGAAGAAAGACAAGGAGATTCATAGGTTGAAGATGATATTGAAGAATGGGTGCAAGTGTCAAGAGCAGTCCAACAAGACTATATACAAGTCATCAAGGCACCCATCAATCAAGAAAGGAATTGGCTACAATAGGTATGATGGAAAGCCCAATGGAAGGAACATGGTCAATGGTGTGCCTTGTGTGAAGTTCAACAAGGGTGTTGCTCTTGATGAGCTTATATGCAAGGCCAACAACAAGGTCTACATTCCAAAGATCCAACCTACAAGAACCAAGACAATCAAGACAAAGCAATCCGATGTCCCCAAGCCACAAGCACCACTTCCATGGTGCTATGCTAGTGACTATATGTGTTGTTGGGGCAAGGATGACAAGATTGTGTGCCCAAAAGAAAAAGGAAATTATGAAAAGTGTTTAGGTGCCCAAGTTTTATGTGACTAACCTCCTAGGACCCAAATCTTTTTGGGTACCTAAAATAAAAGCTTAATTTGTCCTTGTAGGAATATTTCTCCGGTGGAACAAGTTGGGTGTTGGATAGTGGATGCACCAATCATATGACCAGAGAGAAGGACATGTTCACATCATTCCAACCAAGTCATGATCAAAGTGGAAATATTGTGTTTGGTGACAATGGAAAAGGAGAAGTCCTCGGTTTGGGTAAAATTGCTATATCAAATGATAATTTCATTTCAAATGTTTTACTTGTGAATTCGTTGAGATACAATTTGTTGTCCGTCTCACAACTTTATGAGATGGGTTACAATTGTCTCTTTACGGATAAGGGTCTGAAAGTCTATAGAAGGGAGGATTCCTCTATTGCATTTACGGGTCATTTAAAAGAGAAACTCTATCTAGTTGATTTCACATCAAATAGAGTAAATCCCGAGACTTGTTTAATGGCAAAATCTAGCATGGGTTGGTTATGGCATCGCCGACTTGCCAATGTTGGGATGAGGAACTTGGCCAAACTTTAAAAAGGTGAATACATCTTTAGACTAACAAATGTTTCTTTTGAGAAAGATAGTATTTGTAGCGCATACCAAGCGAAAAAACAAGTTGGAGCTAAACATCCGGTCAAGAATGTTGTGACAACCGAAAGGCCATTGGAGTTGCTTCACATGGTTTGGACCCGCTTATATAAGCATTGGTGGTAACAAATATGGTTTTGTAATTGTTGATGATTATTCTCGTTTCACTTGGGTATTCTTTTTACGTGAAAAGAGTGAAGTCCAAGGTATCTTCAAGAAGTTTGCAAAAAGAGCCCAAAATGAGTTTGATGTCAAAATCAAGAGAGTTAGAAGAGACAACGGGACGGAGTTCAAGAACACCAACATTGAAGAGTTTCTTGATGAAGAAGGAATCAAGCATGAGTTTTTGGTTCCATACACTCCACAACAAAATAGTGTTGTGGAGAGGAAGAACCGAACGCTCATAGAATCCGCAAGAGCAATGTTGGATGAGTACAAGACTCCAACCAACTATTGGGTGGAAGCGGTCAACACGGCATGCCATGCCATCAATCGCTTATATCTTCACAAGAAAAGAGAAAAGACTGCCTACGAACTTCTAACCGATAAAAAGCCTAAGGTCCACTACTTTAGAGTTTTTAGATCCAAGTGTTTCATACTTAACAAGAAAAATCCAAAAGCTCTAAGTTTGCACCAAAGGTTGATGAAGGTTTCATGCTTGGTTATGGTACTAACGAACATGGATATCGTGTTTTCAATAAAACCATCGGTTTGATTGAAATCGCGGTAGACGTGACTTTTGATGAAACCGACGGCTCTCAAAAAGAGCAAGTCAATGTTGAGATTGTAGATAATGAAGAAGCTACACACAAAGCAATCAAGAAGCTTGCCATTGGTGAAGTAAAGCCCATCGAAGATGAAGATGAAGACCATGTTGTGCATGATGATCTTGATCCAAACATTCATCATGTTTCATCCAATGAACATGGTGAAGCTTCCGCAACAAGAAATAATCAAGATGGGAGATCAAATGAAGCACAAGGTCATTCTCATGAAGATGGTGTCAACAATGAGCAAGCTCCATCTCAACTCAACAATAAAGAAAGAAGTGAAGTCAACCCTCCATAAGCTCGTGATTGTGATCCTCCAATCGATCATGACCGTGATGATGACGATGATGGCCCCATCCAAAGATCAACTCAAGTGCCACATCCTAGAGTACATCAATCCATTCAACGGGATCATCCCGTTGATAACATATTAGGGAGCATTCAATGAGGGGTAACTACACGTTCCTGTTTAGCAAGTTTTTGTGAATATTATTCGTTTGTTTCTCCTTTGGAACCTCGTAGAGTGGAAGAGGCACTTGATGATCTGGATTGGATGATAGCCATGCAAGAGGAGTTAAACAACTTCACTCAGAATGAAGTCTGGTCCTTGGTGGAAAGACCTAAGCAAAATGTGATTGGAACCAAGTGGGTCTTCTGCAACAAGCAAGATGAGCATGGTGTGGTAACAAGGAACAAGGCAAGGTTGGTGGCTCAAGGATTCACTCAAATTGAAGGATTGGACTTTCGAGAGACCTATGCACCAGTGGCTAGGCTAGAATCAATTCGTATTCTACTTGCCTATGCTGCTCATCATGATTTCAAGTTATATCAAATGGACGTGAAGAGTGCATTTCTCAATGGCCCCCTATCCGAGTTGGTGTATGTAGAGTAACCACCGGGCTTTGAAGACCCCAAGTATCCAAACCATTCTTCAAGCTCGACAAGGCGCTCTATGGGCTCAAACAAACCCCTAGAGCTTGGTATGATTGTTTGAAGGATTTCCTACTCAAACAAGGTTTTGAGATAGGAAAGGCCGATGCTACTTTGTTTACTCGCAAAGTCAATAATGATATCTTTGTTTGCCAAATATATGTCGATGACATAATATTTGGTAGTACTAATGTAGCTTTTTGTGAGGAATTTAGTAGGATTATGACAAATAGGTTCGAGATATCCATGATGGGAGAGTTGAAGTTTTTCCTTGGATTTCAAATCAAGCAACTCAAGGCTGGCACGTTCATAAGTCAAACCAAGTACACCAACGACATGCTGAACAAGTTTAACTTGGACAAGGCCAAGCCCATCAAGACACCCATGCCAACCAATGGACATCTTGATCTTGATCAAGGAGCAAAGGACGTCGATCAAAAGGTATATCACTCCATGATTGGATCACTTCTTTACCTTTGTGCATCTAGGTCTGATATTATGCTTAGTGTGTGCATGTGTGCAAGATTTCAAGCTAATCCGAAAGAATGCCATTTGATGGCTATTAAGAGAATTTTTTGGTATTTAGTGCACACTCCTAATATTGGCTTGTGGTATCCTAAGGGCTCCACTTTTGAGTTACTTGGCTATTCCGACTCAGACTATGCCGGTTGCAAAGTAACTCGAAAGAGTACTACCGGGACTTGCCAATTTATTGGTCGATCCTTGGTGTCTTGGAGCTCTAAGAAGCAAAATTCTGTTGCTTTGTCCACCGCCGAAGCCGCGTATGTGGCGGCCGGCGCTTGCTGTGCCCAACTACTTTGGATGAAGCAAACACTAAAGGACTTTGGATGTGAGTTAACCAAGATTCCACTTTTGTATGACAATGAGAGTGCCATTAAGTTGACAAACAACCCTATAAACCACTCTCGAACAAAGCACATAGACATCCGGCATCATTTTTTGAGAGACCACGAAGCCAAAGGAGATATCGCCATTCATCATATGAGCACCCAAAAACAATTAGCCGATATCTTCACAAAGCTCCTAGATGAGTCAAGATTTTGTGCTTTGAGGAGTGAACTAAATATCATTGATTCTTGTAACGTGGCTTGATCCCTTGCACACACATTTTGTTTGATCTAGTTAGGAGAAAAGAATTAAGAAAACATTGTGTGACACTTTCAAAATCTATTTTATAATTTTCATAAGTGACTATTGCTTTGTGTTGGTTGAATAAAATCTAGTCACTTGTGAAAATGTTAGTGTCCATCATATGTTTGCCCCACATGGTAGAGTAAGTGCAAGTTGAAGTGTTTTTCTGTTTCCCTGCGTCGGAAGTCCCGACGTATGCCAGAAGTCCCGACGGCCGGAAGTCCCGACTCGCGCCGGAACTCCTGACCACCGGAAGTCCTGACGAAAGCCGGGAGTTCCGACGTAGATCTGGATTTTTGACTGCCGCGTCGTTCGTTTTGACCGCGCCACACCATTTCACCGTCTCATTTACTCGGCCCGGTCCCTTCTCCTACGGTTATTCTCTCCCTCCCCACACACCGCCGCTTTCCTCTCCACGCCATCCTTGTGCCTCCTTGCGCCGCCCTCGGTCCTCGCACCGTCCTCAGTGCTCGCCTGCCCGTGGCTCAGCGTGCTCTAGGCCACCGAGAGTTCCGACGCCATCTCCTTTTCGGTTGTGCTATCGGAGGTTCCGCTTTCTCCACCCCCGTTCCACCGCACGTGCCTTGGTGTTCTTCCTCGGATCGATGGTGGAGGTTCCATTGGTGGTGGTGCTCACGCTCGTGGATTAGTTCGTGGACTGCGATTTCATTTTTCTTCATCTCATCTTTCCTCGATTCAAGGTACTACTGTGGCGCCCTTACCCTATTGTCAATGTACCTTGCGCTTTGGCTCTATTCTTTCTCCCTCTCTACTCCTCTATCTTCCTTGAATGAATGTATGTCGCTATTTGAAGCCCCATGAATGGGATGGTCACCTTGGGCGTCGGAGGTCCCGGAGGCCGTCGGAGGTTCTGACCGTTGGAACTCCCAATGTCAGGTCGGGACTCCCGGCTGTCGGAAGTCCCGACTATGGCCAGAACTCTTGACCCTATGGTGACCACTCCATTCATGTCTCTTCACTTCTCGATGTTCGTTCGTATCTCCTTGTATTATTTCTTAGTTCCACTTCGTGTTCTTCGCAGTCATGGACAGTGGAAGTCCCTCGTGTCATCAGGAGAAGCGATCCAAGAAGAACCAAGATCATGCCACTATCCCCAAGCTGTCTGGCCGCACCAAGGTGGCATGCAAGCGTGGTGGTGCTGGTGGTTCTTGTGCTGCCCGTCGCCGTGACGACCAAGGGTCATCGGCTGCCGCTCCTCCTCCTGCTCCTACCCCTGTTGGGGATGTGCCGATGGTTGATAAATAAGAGGAAGCCCTTGAGCATGCTGGCCGCACTATTGCTGCTCCACCGGTTCGCACACTAACTCGCGGTCCGGGGTTTGTCTCTCAGCTTGTTCCCTTCCCGGGCATTTCGCCGATCATGCGGGAGCTCGCCATAGCTCCCAATCTGGCTGGTGGTTGGACTCCTCCTCTACCAGTGGGACTATCGTCACCGAGTTAAGGACATTAGGTCCATGAGGGGAAGGAACCTTTATGCTGAGGACGAGAAGGATCTACGACTTGAGTATCGTTTCTGGCACCCATTTCATTATGATTTTTATGATTCCATTCTATATCGGAAGTTCTTGAAGAAAAGGGAGCCACCAGTCCTTTAGATGAAGTGCATTGATGCATACTCTCTTGGTAAGTACAAGGAACCCGAGCTAGAGCAGATGGTCTGAGATATACACTCAATGGGGCTATCCTACCTGCTAGAGTTTAGGAAGCATTGGAACAACGAGCTAATCTGTTAGTTTTAAGCTTTCTATCATCATGAGAGAGACCCTACCGGTGCTGTTGACATTATTCATTGGACCATTGAAGGCAAGCATTATAAGGTGGACTTCATCACTTTATCTCGCCTTCTTGGTTTGAGTCACAGCGATCGCACTGTAGCTGAGTTGACTAAGTATGAGGATGTCGCTTTGGAGGAGTACCAACATATGTATCTTGATGGACACACAGCTGATGGACAGACAGCATATCTGAAGCCCTATTTCTATGTCCTTAATAATATTCTGAGATAGATCTTGTATTCGAAGGTAGGTGACTCCACCTTCCTTCGTGATGATTCTCAGAAGGTGCTTCAGCGCTTTGGCGACGAGTTTTAGAAGTTTTTCATCAGGCACTATATTTGGAACAAGATCCATGATGTTGCTGAGGATCCGGTGAAGCATCTTCCCTACGCACCATACATTATGCATGTCATTGAGCAAGTGTCCGGCATTCGATTTCCTTATGACACTCAGCAAAAGCTACTCAAGATATCCAACAAGACCTCCATCATTGCTGCTAGAGAACTGAGGGAGAAAAGTGATGCAGCCAAAGCAAAAAGGAAAGGTGTTTCGGGTTCTCGCTCTCACCATGGGGCTTCACCACCTGCTGCTGTTGCTCGCTCTTCTAGTGTTGAGCCCCTCTCTTCGTCCTCCTTTGGAAACAAGCCCGGCAAGTTCAAGTTCCTAATGACATATATGTTTGGACAGTGCTGTGCTAGTGCTCAACGTGAGCACGATATGCAAGAGCGCCTCTACCGGTTGGAACAGCACGCAGGGATTGTGTCTTCTCCTCCGCCGCTGTTTGTGCCTCCCCGTGATCCGTTGGCTCTATATGATGAGGCATGTGCGGCATATGAAGCTGATGTGACTTCTCACCCTCATGGCAAGGGCAAGGCGATGGAAGAAGATGAGGAATACATTGAGGACGATGATGATGAGGACGATGATGGTGGTGAGGACAGTGACCAAGATGAGGATGATGACTATGAGGATGAGTAGTTGGTTTTTCATGCGGCCTGCCCCTTTTGGCACTTGTTGACAAAGGGGGAGAATGTTAGGCTTTGATTTATCTTGTAATAAGTTAGTTGGTCTTTTGGTTTCCGAACTTTCAAAACTTTAGCTTGTGTGAACTATTCCGTGTGGTGGCTACCGTGTGATGGACAACTTTGTATATATGTTTGTGATGAATGATTGTAGGACAAGTTATGGTTATCTATTTATCTTATTAGCTTATACTTGTCTCTACTTATGATGGTGAATGCATTTTGGATGGCCATGTGTTGCTTCAAATTCTTTTTTGAAATCTTGGCCATCATATTCTCTTTTACTTGTTGTGTAAAATAACATGTCATATTGCATTTCTTTTCATGGATATATATATGTTCACACACACTTGTTGCACCCCCATGGATTGCAAAATTTAGGGGGAGCTTTTGTCTTGAGGTATGCAAATCATGTATAGATGATTCAAATGGATATTCAAATTCATGCATACATCAAGGGGGAGCTCTTCATAAATTTTGGGGTTCAAAAGCTTTAGACTCTTTCATTCTTATAAAAACCTAAGTTGGTTGTCATCAATTACCAAAAATGGGGAGATTGAAAGTGCATTTGCCCCCTATGTAGGTTTTGGTGTATTGATGACATCCAAATTAGGGACTAATGTGATCTTAATAAGATATGTCGCAGCTATTAGTCCCATGAAAGATTCAAAGAGTTGATAAAGATGAAATGGTATCCCTCAATTCCTGAAATTGAAAAGGCGGATGAACTCAAAAAGCTCTCCAAAGGTTTTAATTTTGTTTTTGAGTTTAGGATCCGCCGCACTATAAAGAGAGATGCAAATTTAGTTGGTCTGAGGAAGATAGAGTGCTCAAGCATTAAAATAAAATCAAAAGAGTGACACTCTAGCACTCTACAAGCACGTAGATTATTTTTTTGTGACTGTCGGTGTCGGAAGTCCCGACGTAAGCCAGAACTCCCGACAGTCGAAAGTCACGACTCTTGCCGGAAGTTCTGACTCCCAGTCACTTAGCCTGCGCGGTGACTGTGGATGTCCGAAGTCCCGACGTGAGTCGAAACTTCCGATAGTCGGAAGACCCGACCCAAGCCGAAAGTCCCAGCATCGGTGGTTCTATTGGCCAGCTGTCTACGCACGTCGGAACTCCCAACGTATGTCGGAAGTCCCGACCCAAGATGGGAGTCCCGGCATCAACGGTGCTGGCTGGTTGTTTAACTGCGCACGTCGGAAGTCCCGACGTACGTCGGAAGTTCCGACCGTCGAAAGTCCTGACGTTTGCCGGGAGTTCCGACATTGACTTGCACGCGCGGACTTCTGACCCTTTATGAATAGTGTTTTCTATTAACGTCGGAAGTCCTGAGATCTGCGTCGGAACTTCTGACGTAGATCTGAATGGTTAGATTTTCACTTGGATTATAAATACCCCTCTCTTCACTTCTAACCATTCTAGACTCATTTACAGCTGACCCACTTCATGCTCAATAGCTCCTAAGCAACTAAAGCACCCCTCTCCTTCCCCCTTTGCTCTAATCTTCGATTCTCTTAGGGTTTTGAGTGAAAGGAGAGTGGATTAAGTGAGAGCATCACTTTGACAATCTTGAGCACTTGATTTTTTTGTCAAGCCGGTTGATTTTGCGTCTATTACTCTTGTGCCTTTGCCCCTAGCCGACTAAGCGTTGCCCAAGAGCTTCCATCTTGTGGAAGAGCCTTGGGAAGTTTGTATCACCCTTCGATTTCTTAGTGGAAAGCTCAAGTGACCTTTGTGGTTGCTTTGAGAGAGGCAAGGAGGTGGAAGAGACTCCAACCTTGGTGGTCACCTCAACAACGAGGACGTAGGAGCTCCTTTGTGGGGTTGCTGAACCTCGGGATAAATCCTTGTGTCCCACGTGCTTGTTGTTGTTCTGATTGCTAGAGATTACGTGTATTTGTTTGTCTCTTTCTCTTCCAAACTTCCATTGTAGGGTTTGGACTCGATCTACGGTTTGGAGGCATTACGGCGTCAAGGGAGTGACCCAACATCTTCACCAAACCACTAGGAAGTGAGGTTGTAAGATTATTTATCCGTAAAGTTAAATTTGTCACTGCTTTTGTAGTTCACGTAGGTATTGGAACTGCTGACGTTTGCGCCGGAACTTCAGACAACGTCGGGAGTTCTGACCCAAACGCCGGGACTTTCGACATTGACTGACAGATTTGAAGTTATCATTTGTAGTAAATTTTTAGATATGCCTATTCACCCCCCCCTCTAGGCATTGTTAGATCCTTTCATATACCTGATGTCATGGCCCATTAGTTTGAGTGCCCATTTGGAGATCTGTCCCGCGGCATCGCGGTTGCGGACGATGTCTCCCAACGGGAATGAAGTGACGACCATGACTTCATGGTCAGTGAAGTAGTGTAGGAGCTTCTGGGTCGCCATCAGCACGACATATAGAAGTTTCTACACCTGGGGGTAGCAAACCTTAGCGTTGGTGAGTACCTCACCGATGAAGTATATGGGTCGCTAGACCTTTAGGTGGTGTCCCGGTTCCTCCCTTTCGATGACTAGGGCGGCGCTCACCACGTGGTTGCTTGCCACGACAAAGAGGAGGAGGGGTTCTCTCCGTTCAGGAGCGATGAGGATTAGGACCGACGTCAGTGATGTTTTGAGGCTTTCCAAAGCCAGCAGTGCTTCCTCAGTCCAGATGAATGCGTTCGTCTTTTTGAGAAGTTTGTAGAGAGGCATCCCCCGCTCGCCTAGCCAGGAGATGATCCGGCTTAGGGCGGCTAAATAGCCGGTAAGCCTCTGTATGCCCTTGATGTTGCGTATAGGGCCCATGTTGGAGATGGCTATGATCTTTTAGGGGTTGGCCTCGATGCCGTGTTCGGACACGATGTATCCAAGCAGCGTGCCCTTTGGAACCTCGAAAACACAATTTTTGGGATTCAATTTGATGCTGAACCTTCGGAGGTTTGCGAACGTTGTGGCCAAGTTCGCGATCAGGTCGCAAGCTTGAGTCGTTTTGACCACTATGTCATCTACATAGACGGCGATTGTTGGTTTTGGCCGCTTGACGTGGTCAGGCTAGTCGAGCGGGTCGATTTGGTCGGCGAAGCATTGCTGCATGCACCGTTGATAGTTGGCGCCAGCGTTATTTAGACCGAAATGCATGGTTACGTAGCAGTACAAACCATACAGGGTGATGAATGAAGTCGCGAGCTGGTCGGACTCTTTCATCGCGATCTGGTGGTAGCCTGAGTAGGCATCCAGAAAGGAGAGGATTTCGCATCCTGAGGTGGAGTCGACTATCTGGTCTATGCATGTCAAAGGAAAATGGTCCTTCGGACACGCCATGTTGAGGCCAGTATAATTAACGCACATTCTCCATTTCCTAGTCTTCTTTTTAACAAGAACAAGATTGCAAGCCAGTCGGAGTGGTATACCTCCTTAATGAATCCAGCCGCTAGGAGTTTGGCGATCTCCTCGCCTATGGCCCTACGCCTCTCGTCGTCAAAGTGATGTAGTCATTGCTTGGTGGTTTTTGAGCCTGGGACAAGGCATAATGCGTGCTCGACGACCTCCCGCGGTATGCCCGGCATGTCAGAAGGTTTCCATGCGAAGACATCGCGATTGGCGCATAGAAAGTCGACGAGCTCACATTCCTATTTGGCCGGGAGCTCGGCCCCGATCTGCACCGTCTTGGTTGGGTCGGTGGGGTCGATCCCCACCACCTTAGTTTCCTCGATTGGGTGGAAGGCAATCGAGGAGCTTGGCTTGTTGCAGTCTGGGACTACCGGAGTCGATGAATTTCTGAGCTAAGGGAGCTCAGTTGAGTTGATGACGGCAGTGGCGAGCTCGAAATGCTCGCGGTCGCACATGTAGGTGTGCGAAAAGGTTCTACCCACAGTGATGACGACGTTCGGTCTCGGCATGTTCAGCTTGAGGTAGCTGTAGTTGGGGATCACCATGAACTTGGCGTAGCATGGCCGCCCCAAGATGGCATGGTAGGACCCTGGGAAGTCCACCACCTCGAAGGTGAGGACCTCCGAGTAGAAGTTGGCTCAGTCGCCAAACGTGACGGGTAGGTCGATCTGCCCGAACGGGTATGCCTACGTCCCTAGGATCACGCCGTGGAAGAGAAAGCTCACTGGGCGGAGCTTCGACCGGGGGATGCGCATGGCATCGAGGGTGTCGACGTAGAGAATGTTGAGGCCGCTGCCTCCGTCCATCAGCACCTTGGTGAGGCGCTTCTTGTGGACAATGGGGTCGACAACGAGCGGGTAGCAACCCGGTCTGGCAACGTGGGAAGGATGGTCCCTCTGATCAAAAGTGATCGAAGATTCTGACCAGCTAAGGAAAGAGCGGACGGCTGTTTCGGCGACGCATGCCTCTCTATAGCGCACTTTGTGCTAACGCTTAGAGCAGATGGCATCGGATCCCCCAAAGATCATGAGGCATTCCTTAGGATTAGAAAAGTCGTCCCCATCCTTGCCCGCCTCACCTCTCTTCTTAGCCACTGCCTCCTTGCCCTTTTCTTCTTTCGGTCCGCCGGCCTATCGCAGAAAGCGCTTGAGGAGTTTGCAGTCCTTGTAGAGGTGCTTGATGGGGTAGGCATGGTTGGTGCATGGGCTCTCCATGAGCTTGTCGAAGTGGTCGGGCTGGCCCTGCTGGGGCTGCTTGCTTGCATGATCGGTCGCGGTGACCAAAGCGGAGTTGGTCGATCGGCGCCGATCCTTCTTGTTCTTTTTGCCCCTTTGCATGGAGGGCCCCTCGTCTTGGTCCTCACGCTTGGCCTTGCCCTTGTCCCAGCCTACACTAAAGGCCGCTCTAACCGCCTCCTTGCCAGAGGTGTGGTTCATGGCGACGTCGAGCAGGTCGTGGGTGGTACAGGGCTTCATACAGCCGAGCTTGTGGATCAAGGACTCACAAGTTGTCCTAGAGAGGAACGCGTTGATGACGTCCACATCGATGACATCAGAAAGGGAGTTGCATCATTTTGAGAACCTATGGATGTAATCCCACAGGGACTCATTAGGCTCCTGCTGGTAGCTCTTGAGGTCCCAGGAATTCCTAGGACGGATATACGTTCCCTGGAAATTCCTAATGAAGATCCTCTTGAGATCTATCTAGTCGCGGATGCTGTCAGGCGGGAGGAATTCGAGCCATGCTCGAACATGCTCCCCCATGTAGATGGGGAGATATTGAATGATGAAGTGGTCATCATCCACTACTTTGGCTCGACAGACGAGCCGAAAGTCTTCGAACCATATACCGGGATTCGTTTCCTCGGTGTATTTGGCGATGTTGCTAGGTGGTCAGAAGCGCTGTGGGAACGACGCTTTCTGGATGCGACGGCCAAAGGCCCGTGGTCCTGGGCCGTCCGGGCTAGGACTCTGGACGTCCGGTCGATGACCAAGCCAAGGGTGCGTTTCCCCGCTCCCCTCAATGGTCCGACTGGGGCCCATGCCGCCTGCCCTCACCGCCCCTTGATGGTCGTCATCATCACCCTAGGCTTGACGCCGATTGTTGATGACGCTGCGAGCGTCTTGGTTTGGCCTGAGCCGTTCGCGCATAGGTGGTCAGTGTGGAGCGGGCATCGAGTCAGGCCATGGTGTAGCTACGTCCACCTGTTCCACGCCCGGCGACTGTAGTGGTGAGTGGATAGAGTGATTCGACTGGTGCGCCTCCATTCCCTCGGTAGGGGAAGAGGCCTCGACTGGTGCGCCACATGCATCTCTGCCTGTTGAACGGCGGCGGTTTCCACCAGCACCTAGAGGTTCTAGTGGATCGCCTACTCCTGGGGGTCGATAGGCTCGGGAACACCGCGCAGAAGCATCGCCGCAGTGGCGATGTTCTAGCCAGGCCGAGCGAACTATGGGAGATTATTTTCTCCGTCCATGATGTTACGCTGGACCTAGCAGGTGCAACCTCAGGCGCTGCTCGCCAGGTTACGCGCGTGTGGCACAGCGTGCTGCGCCGAGCGCATCGGCGCAGGTGGCGGCTTGCTCTGTCGTCGTTGTCGTAACTCCTCGTCGTGCTCCTACGCGCACGAGGGCCTCCGCACGAGGGTCCGGAGGGTGTGAGTCTGTAGAGACTCCGCTATCACCGGTCACTGTCCTGAAGCATCTGCCATAGCGCACTCCTAGGACAGAGGGTGGCTAGGTGCCATGACATCGCCAATGCTAGAGCCGTCGCTTTCAACCTCGTCATCCATGAGGTCATGGAAAGAGGTGAGAGCGTAGCCCGCTATCCCCATGAATTCGGATGTGAGAGGGGGCGAAGTCAGCATCTTTCGGAGCCCTCATGCATCTGCGTCCATGTCTGCAGGGGACGCGAGGCCGTAGGGGAACCGGTCGCACGGTGGTTGCGGTGAGGACAACGGGGTCCCTCTGGAGAGTCGGCGGAAGATATTAAATAGAGAGTAAAGAACAATATATACGTTACTCAAAGTGGGGTTTGAGCCCAGCGTGGGCTCAGAGCGAAGCGCAGGTGTCTCGTTATTGAGGTCGTCGGGTGGCCCAGAGCCGGCGGAGGGCGCTCCTCCTCTGACGGGCGTCGGGACAAGTGCCTCCTTGCGTAGGCGAAGTACGCCGAGCTGGTCGGCGATGAAGTCTAGGCTTCCAAAGATGAAGGTCTGGGATGGCTCAAAGATAGGAGGAACCCACATCCTAACAGGTGGGAGTGTGGGAAACTCTAGCGAGCCAAAGCGAATCATATCGCTTGAGCCTGTCATGACGAAGATGGCAGAAAGGTGGGCCATCTGATGACCAAAGACGTGAACGTACGGTGTTCTCCTCACGGACGGCGCCAACTGTCGGTGCAAAAAGTGACCAACAAGTAAATATTTATAGTTTTGCTGTATGTTGTGATCGGATGTGGCCTAGCACTCAATGACATAGGGTTTATACTGGTTCAGACAACGTACCCTACGTCTAGTTTTAGTCAGTCGGTGACTTTATTTCTTAGCCCAGGTGCTCGAAGTTTGCAGTGGGGTTACAAACGAGTGGGAATGAGAAGGGGTGTTAAAGGTCCGGTCAGGCTCCGAACCGAAGGACCAAGAGTGACGGGAGCTTCAACGTGCGCTAAGTATCAGAACGTTCTATGTAGCTTTAGAGTTCTAAAGCTATGGAGCTATTCGAGTGCTCATAATGTCTAAGCTAAGCGGAGAAAGAGTCAGAAAAATGACCGTCCTTTTAGGAGAAAGCGTATCTCCTTTTATAGATGAAGGGGACGACCTTACAAGTTAGAAGAGAGAGAGAGAGAGTGTGTGTTTTCTAGTCTTGTTGCCCACGTCGTCGGGTACAAGATAGTTTGTCGACGCCCACAATACTGTTGACGCCTAGATGCATGTGGCAAGCTCCATCGTGTTTTCTGGTATGGCAAATATTGGCGTCTACCATACTATCGGACAAATGTCGACGCCCACAACACTGTTCGTGTTGTGACATGTTAGAAAGGTTGCAAAGCATCCTTCTGGCATGGCATGGCGGTACTATCCTGCAGGTGTGTAGGGTACAGTCCGCGGTATTGTGGTTGACTTGAGCGCCTTGCCTTATCTGCTCCGCCTACCTCTTGGGTCCTTACCGAACGGGCGTCCCCGGTAGGTCGTTCCTAGTCGACTTCGACCGCGTCGGTCGGAGAAGAGCCGTAAGCAGAGGTTCGGTGTATTCCCGGTCGGAAAAAGCGGGTCGGGGTCGGAAGCGAGCGTCGTCCCCTTCTTGGTTAGGCCTTCCGGTCGAAAACTGGATCGCTCTTCCGGTCTGTCGTTAGGTATCTGGGATGGCCCAGGAGTCGCGCGTCGTTGTAATGCCGTCTGCGGGGCCGAGTTTTTACTGGAAAGTGGGTCCATCGGAGACCCTGGGTTTATGAACCCGACAGTAACCGTATTCTCTCGCCATATTTTCTTGTACCTAAAAAAGGGTATTTTTCTCTTTAACTAATTATCAAGCATGTGTGACACGCACTAGAAAAGATTTTTATGAGGCGTTAAGCTCAAGTACATAATTAATACACTGCTAAAACTTTATATTATTATTTAGCATCTTAATGATCTCAAATAGAAAAATTAAACTATAAAGTTGTAGGTCTTATCGAACTTTCAGGTGGTGAACTAGACTCAACTCTGCCCCAGGAAGCTCAATAATTTATTTGATCTAAATTTATTTGGGTAGAATTTGAATTGTGAACTCGAACTTATCACGTACCACTACAGTGTCACATGGGAATTTAACACTTTTTCAAATTTGTTTTAAACATGCCTAGCCACGTCGCGCGTCCAAGATAACGACCTCATATGAAAAAACTAAAAACTATATATAAAGTTGTAGATCCCATCAAGAGTTACAACTTTTATGTAAAAAATATCTTTATTTGACACCATATAAGAAAGATATGATTTTTCAAGACGACGAGTGCTGGTACGCGATTAATATGATGCTAAAACTTTATATTATTTTTCAAGCATCTTAATGATCTTAAATGTAAAACCTAAAAATATAAATTTGTAGATTTCACCGAGAGCTATAACTTTCATATAGAAAATATCTTCATTTGACACCATATAAAAAATATATGATTTTTCCAAGACGACGAGTGCTTGTATGTGATTAATACAATGCTGAAATTTTATATTATTTTTTGAGTATTTTCATGATCTCAAATGAAAAAACTCAAAACTATAAATTTGTAGATCTCACTGAGAGCTATAACTTTCATATAGAAAGAATCTCCATTTGACACTATATAAGAAAGATATGATTTTTCCAAGACGACGAGCGCTTATACGCGATTAAATGATGTTGAAACTTTATAATATTTTTCTTGAACATCTTAATGATCTCAGATGCAAAAACTCAAAACTACAAATTTGTAGATCACATCAAGGGCTACAATTTTCATATAGAAAGCATCTCCATTTGACACCATATAAGAACGATATGATTTTTCCAAGACGACAGTGCTTGTACGCGATTAATATACTGCTAAAATTTTGTTTAATTTTTTTAGCATCTTAACCACCTTAAATGAAAAATCTCAAAACTAGAAAGTTGTAGATCTTGTGGAGAGCTATAATTTTCATATAAAGATCATCTTCATCCGAGATCGTATGAAAAAGATACAATTTTTCTAAGATTACACGTTGACGCTCTAGTCTGGATGGCGCGGCGCTACAGTCAAGTATTTTCACGTTAAAATCGTTGTCTGGTATGGCAGATCGTGCCGCGCCGATGCATGTGGCGCGGCAACGTGTTTTAGTCGTGCCGTGGACTTTGGCGTGGCCAAAAATGTTACATTTGAAAATAAAAAAAACATCCGTGTTAGATATGGAATCTGTTTAAATAAAAGGTTAAAAATAAAATAAAAAAACGCCAGTCCAGTAGTCCACGCCTCCACGGACCACACGACCAGCGGCAGACGGCACCCGCACGTAGGCAGTAGTCACGCACACGCCGCCACGGCTCAGCCACGACTCCAAAAACAGCCGTCCACGTCGCTTCCCCGGTCCGCCGGCCACGCCCGCCGTTTTATACGCGACCTGGCGGCCGCACCCGGGTTGCGCACGCTGTTCCCCACGCCCCCCGCTCTCGGTTCCCTCGCCCCGCACCAGGCACGCTCACGCGCCGCGCACCGGATGGCCCCTGCTAACGTGCGCACGGCGCAGGCCCCCAGCGCCGACCGCAGGTTAAGGACGCTGGTGCGCCACCTGCTGCCTTCCTCCCCACGAAGAGCAGCAGCAGCAGCAGCCGACACCTCCGCCACCCTCGAATCGTTCCCCACCATGGCGTCGCAGGGATCCTCCGTCTTCGCCGCACTCGCGCAGGCCCCAGAGGACCCCATCCTCGGAGTAAGGCCGTCTCCCCAGCCTCGCCTCTCCTTCCTCGCTGTCGCTGTCGGTCGCGCGGTTTCGACGCGATCGCGCGGCCTCGTGGGTAGTGGGTTTGTTCTCGTTTATCGGTGTTCGTTTGTTTTCTGGGGCAGGTGACCGTCGCCTACAACAAGGATCCCAGCCCCGTAAAGGTCAACCTCGGCGTCGGCGCCTACCGGACCGAGGTGAGATGAGTTTGGGGATTTGCTGTGAACCTTCTATGGCGCTTTCTGTTTTTTATTATTTGGATTGGAGATGGATTTGACGCCCCTGTTCCTATTCTGATCTGTGCAGGAAGGGAAGCCCCTCGTGCTGAATGTGGTCAGGCGCGCCGAGCAAATGTTGATCAATAATCCGTAAGTGTTATGTGAAATCCATATGATCCGCTTGATTTCGTGATCGTGCCTCGGGGGTTATTGAACTTTCAGGCTTAAAGCTACTGCCCTCCGCCCAAGTGGAAACAAAATTGGATTTAGTTAGTCACTGGATCTAAAATCTGGATAACGCGCCTCTTAATCTGACTACTACTTTCATTCACCACCAGATTAATTATTGACTTGCCCTCTGTAATTGTAGGTGACCTTTCTGTTCTACGGTACATTTTGTTTCTATACTAGTTTTTAAAAATGAATTTTCTTCTACGATTGGAACTAGTATTTTTTTTCTTGCGACTGGGTCTGCTCTGTCCCACTGCCGTGTAAGATTCTCTTTCGTAGTCGACCTTGCAGTTGCTTCTATTGCTTTCCCTCCTTTCTTTTTGTGGTACCTGGGAAATTGACCTCAGTTTTGTCTGTGGGGGGAATGGTTTGTCGTTTGCAAGCACTGCAATGCTCCCTCTGTCCCTTTTTATAGTATTGTGTTGGTCAAACTTATGTTCGTGGAAAATATCTCCAAATAAGTTTATTATAAAAATAGAGTTAACGAGCTTTCTAATGATACTAACTATGTATCATAAATATTAATATTTTTTTATATATTTGGTCAAAGTTGAGGAGGTTTGACTTCTTGAGAAGCGAGAGTGGATAAAAGGAGGCGGAGGGAGTATTAGGTCAGTCTCAGCGGGGGTTTCATGTCTCGATTTTCAACCTACTCATAGTTTGGAAGCAGTGTAGAAGAGCGTGTAGAAGAGTTTTGTCCCCGTGAAACTGGCTCTACTCCCATGAAACTTTCAGCATCTCTCTCTTCATTAATAAAGTGCCATGTCATCGTATTTAATACCCATGAAACTCTATGAAACCCCATTGAGATTGGCCTTATGCCTCATGTGTGTATAAGCCTCTGCATGCGGTAAACTGTCGGTGTGGAAGATATTTGAAGCTGTATTTTAAACATGACTTTCTTCCTATTTCTAGGTCACGTGTCAAGGAGTACCTACCAATCACCGGTTTGGCTGAATTCAATAAGCTGAGCGCTAAGCTTATCTTTGGTGCTGACAGGTATTTTTCTGTTTGACTTTCATTTATTTTTCTAACATTGGCGATATTTGTGGTTCAACTGCTCCGAATGGTTATGTTGCTAACTGTGAATTCCTACTGCTGAAGTTTCATTACATAAAAATAAGTTCCCTGGCCACCGGTCATCTCAGGTTTTATTTAGGGAGCTGATTGTGTTTTTTCTTTACAAATGGAACAGTCCTGCTATTCAGGAGAATAGGGTTACTACAGTGCAGTGCCTATCGGGTACTGGTTCTTTAAGAGTTGGAGGTGAATTTCTTGCAAGGCACTATCATGAGGTTAAGAACTTTTCCTGCTCCTTTCTGTTTTGCTGCTTCCCGATTTTAATGCATGATTGCTAGATCATACAAATATATTCCAGCGCACTATCTACATCCCGCAACCAACCTGGGGAAATCACCCAAAAGTCTTCACCTTATCTGGATTGACTGTTAGGAGCTACCGCTACTATGATCCTGCAACCCGTGGTCTTGACTTCAAAGGTATGGATTTCATTTTTCATGCTAGATCTGTTAGAATGCTTTAATAATGCGAATATGCTAGGAACATTTAAAACTTTATTATATGTTTTATATTTGCAAATTATGTCATGGCTCTGCCATTGACCCAAATTTTGTTTTGTTTTACAGGACTCTTGGAAGACCTCAGTTCTGCTCCTTCAGGTTCAATTGTACTGCTGCATGCCTGTGCCCACAACCCTACTGGAGTAGATCCTACCATTGATCAGTGGGAACAGATTAGGCAGCTGATGAGATCAAAATCACTGCTTCCGTTCTTTGACAGTGCCTACCAAGTATGCCGACGTACAGAGTCAGAATTGACTTGACAGAGTCAGAATTGACTTGACATTGCAAAAACACATCTGATTCCTATACACTAATCATCACATTTGTTGATTTTTGTTAACATAATAGGGCTTTGCGAGTGGAAGTCTTGACAAAGATGCTCAGTCAGTGCGAATGTTTGTTGCTGATGGTGGTGAATTGCTCATGGCTCAGAGCTATGCTAAGAACATGGGATTGTACGGAGAGCGTGTTGGCGCTTTGAGCATTGTAAGATATCTTAACTCTTGCTCTTGTTGGTTTCACTTTAGTTCATCATGATCTCAAGGTTGTTGGCATCTTCCTCTGGTGTTCAGATATTACTATGTTTACCATCCATCTTGTGAGCTTAATGCTATAGGAGTGATTGATGTGTGGAAAATTCTGTCACATGCCTTCAAATGTGCCTCTTTATTTTCCTACTTGTTTTGAGATATGTCGGTTCCTATAGCTTGTATCTGTTTCATTATCGGAAATAAGAAGTGCATTGTTGTGGACGGTTTAAGTTGTCAATCACTTGTAGCCACTGGTGCCTAAAATTTTAGCCTTTTGCTAGGATTGAATTCTTTCGCATCCTTAGACTATTATATTGATGTAGATATGTATTAGCTTTTAATGTTACAGGGGACAACTATTTACTTCCACCAGTTCCAAAAATATTTGACTAGTTGTTACTTATAAGGATATGCATAACTTTATGACTTTGTTGAATGATGCTGCTGCTTTTCCTACATGGTGCCCTTCTGAACAGTCTTTTATGCCACAGAGTGTCCATTCATTGTAACTTCATGTTTCAGGTATGTGGAAGTGCCGATGTAGCTGTTAGGGTTGAAAGTCAACTCAAACTTGTGGTCAGGCCTATGTATTCAAACCCCCCTCTTCATGGTGCCTCTATCGTGGCTACCATACTCAGGGACAGGTATATTCTTGTTATTGCAGTGCTATATTTAGAGGTGGGTCCAAGAATAATACAAAGTGGTTACTTCCTGATCATTGACTGTATTTATTTAATTTTTCAGTGAGATGTTCAACGAATGGACTCTAGAACTGAAGGCCATGGCTGATAGGATCATTAGCATGAGGCAACAGCTATTTGATGCGCTGAAATCCAGAGGTACTTGTTTCTAGCAATTGCTCTCTCTTTTTCTACAAAATATGGTTAGATGTTGTTTGCAATGTAGCTTAGCATTTTTTCCTTACCATTTCTTTCATGATCTTGTATTGCAACTATGCAACTCTTGGTGCAAATGTTTTTCTTTTGTCCTGGATTAATGTGGCTGCTTCAAGGCAAGCTATGTAGCTATTGCTGCATCCAAGATCTCTTGGGTTATCAGAATCTAACAAAATAAGAGAACTTCCTCTTGTTACCTTCTCAGTTGATTTCTCAAGAAATTGTATCTGACCTTAAAATAGTGTATCAATCTGTGTGACTTACTTGGGGGAGCACTATTAATATGTGTTTGGAATGTTTCTATTGATTTATTCGAATTGAAAGGCCATAATGTTACATCTGGTTTGCACTAGTCCAGAAATTATGATAATTCAATCTCAATATATTGTTCCTTTCTTTTGTCTTTTGTTCAAGTGGAAAGGTTTTGGGTCCTATCACAATGGCACTCAGTCTTGTTAATAACGTGCAGGAACCCCTGGAGATTGGAGCCACATCATTAAGCAAATTGGGATGTTTACTTTCACTGGGCTGAATAGCGAGCAAGTGGCATTCATGAGGCAGGAATACCACATTTATATGACATCTGATGGGTAATTGTCTATTCAACTTTTATAAGTATATAGCTGTACTCTTGTATTTTTTTCGTCTTGTTACTACTTAACAGTGGCTGGCCACATTGGAGTTCTTATTATTCTATTTGCCTTTTTTTTTCTAATTCATAAGTTGGAGTATAGACCGTTTAGTCACTTGTTGTCTTAATATGTTACTCCCTCCATTTTTAAATATATGACATCTAGGAAAGCTAATATTTTTTGTTCGAACTGAGGTAAACCTATTTCCGCCATCACAACGGAAATACAAAAGTTTGTAGAAAAAGTAACATTGAACCAGAAGAAAAGGCCTAATGAGGGCTATGCCTAAGTGCCTAACTGGACTCAGGCTGTCAGACACAATCTCAGGTAAAGGGATACTAGGACAACTTCTACCATTTGCACAATGAAACAAAAGCACCAAAGCCTCCCAGGTGATAACATACATTCCCAACAAATCCTATTACAAAACGCTAGAAAGGCTGGAGACCTGCTGCCCAGTCTAGCAACATCGATTCATGGCAAGCAGCTTGCTGCCAAGTCTTCCCAATACCAGCCCTCCTCCCCTCAATTTGCAGGGTCGCCTGATCCATGTTTGATGGATTTCCCAGCAGTCTTGATGCCACCTGCAGCATGACGTTTCACACTTTCACCCCTTCGAGTAGCCTCTCTTGATCCTCCTTTAGAGTATAAACGTGTCAAATATTGCATAAGTGCACATGCATAACAAAGGTTCTCAATAGGTTTTTTAATCAATTTTCCTTCTTGTTCCTTGTTTTCCAAGTAGCCCAGCATATTGTTGCCAATCCCAGAGTGTAAGGCATTGAACCATTAGGAAAGCTAATATGACAAGCTAATTAGTTCAAAAATGAATTATTAGCTTGTCCTAAACATCATATTACTTTTAAGATCATATCATTGAACAATCTTGATCGGCACTATTTGATATTGATCTATGACTAGGTTTCGTTTTCTCACCACCCTATAATGGAAGTCCGAACTGTCACTGCTATATTGACAATGTATATATTCTTCTTGCAGGAGGATCAGCATGGCTGGTTTGAGCATGAGGACTGTGCCCGATCTTGCAGATGCCATACACGCTGTAGTTACTCAACTGAAATGAGGACAGTATGGCAGCTTTCGTGAATAAAATCTGAATCACCTACAACAATGTTCTAAGGACTCAGCCGGCGGTATTTACTGGCTGACCTACTGTAATCTGCCTTGAAATAGGAGTACGGTTTTTTACTCTGTTGTTGGAACAGTTTTGTACTGGCAGATTCAAATTCAAATATTATATGGTCATAAGGTGCTTTCGGAACTCCAAATAAATACGCGCATGCAATTTTGCTCCACCGGTGCTAAATGTTTATCCTACAACAACCTGCAGTAGTTTTGAAAGCTGGTCTTTGCCTACTGTATGGTTCCTCTGCTCATAAGCTTTCTAATTGTTGTATGTTACTGCTTGCTCTTCGTGACAGCCAAGGGTGAAAAATATGATTCTAGATTTTACTTCGTGCTTGCAGTACCTTGCGGTCGTTTATCGCAAATTCAAGCGAACTATGATCCCGCGGTCGTGGTCCATAAGCGTCCAAGAGTTTTTTTTTCCTCGCATTTTTCTTCCCCTTTTTTTCCTTTGCTTTTATATTTTTCACACTAACCTACCTATTTTTCTTCTATAGACTATATACTTTGAACAATTTTTAGGTTGGGAAGTTTCTACAGAATATATTATATAAAAAATATGCTGGACAAGTTGTGTATAACTTTTGAAAATATTGAACAACAAAAAAGTTGTGTATGTTATTGTAAAATTTGTTATATAAAAGTTGCTTTACAAAAGTTTAGCTAGTCTATAAAATTGTCAAAAATATATATATAAAATGTTATGATTAGAAATTATGGTGATAAGTTGTGTCTGATAAAATATTATGTACAAAAGTTATTGATACAACTTCGTAACTTTCGAAAAATAAAAAACTATGGAAATATTTTTTTTTTAAATGAAAAGGGAAGTAGTGGGGTTTACTGATTGTTCATTGGTAGGTTTCAAAATTTCAATGAAATGTCACCAAACTTTCATGAATTTCGTGGGTGACTGAAAGAAAAATTCGGAATTTCATAGTACACTAATATATGTGCTATATAACTCTATACTCATATTTTCTATTATTTATGTTGCATATTCTTCTACTTAATAGATATGTAGTCATAAATTATGCTATATTTTATTTAGATCTAAAAAGTTTTAAAAGAATCATACTTCATATTTAAGTCTCTAAAAAATTTCAGCCAAATTTTAGTTGAATTTCATGAATTTCAGTAAACCCTGTTCACTGGTTTCTAATCTAGCCAACGTTTTTTTATTAGTGGAGATGGTCGCAGCACTTGTTTTTCTTTGCTCTTTTTTTTTTTGAAAGGACGGCAAAAGCTTAAACGCAATTTTTATTAGACAGAGAAAAGACAAAAAAAAAAGGTTTTAGTACAACACACATACTCGCCTAAGTGCTTCAGCCAGGATCGTAAGAAATACCAAAACAAGATAAAAAGTCTGAAATCACCACCGACCGAAATAAAAAACGACTAAAGCGCAACCCGCTAACACCTAACAACAACAAAGGCCCCTTAGGGAGCAACCAAAACTGATAACCATGTCGACTAACTCGAGGACGTTCTAGGAACCATTGCCATGTTGTATTGGTTGATATCATCCTTGCATAAACTGGCTACTTCTCTGGGTCTTCTTGTCTTCTGTTGTAAAGTTCTTCTGTTACGCTCCTTCCAAATATGCCACCAGAAATATATAATGATTCCATCAAACATTTCTTTGCTCAGTTTATTGCTTGAAAATGGAGACAGCGGTTTCCATGCTTCTATGTATTTGGATTGTGCGTTTATTTCGTGCCTGGTTTTTTTTTTTACAATCTATATATATATATATATATATATATATATATATATATATATATATATATATATATATATATATATATATATATATATATATATATATATATATATATATATATATATATATATATCTGTGTGTGTGTGTGTGTGTGAGGTCGAAGTCCTGTCAGCTCTAAATTTTCTCTATTTATCGATGGCTTTGATACAATGGCCAATGCCTTGGAATCGTACATGAGAAGAGGAGGAAGTCTGTGAAATCAGGAAGTCGACACGACGGGCTACTCAAGCGAGAGCCCACTTTGATCCAATCCAAAATCCAAAAATACAGTATATATGTACACTAGCTCACACGATACATGCAAAATCTCGTGTCGTGCCATACTGCCACGCCATCTCCTAATGGCGACCTGAGGGGCTTCTGTTCCCGCTGAGGAAGTCCAGCTTGTCCATGTACGTCTGCTTGAGGTTGGTCATGATGTTTGGCAGCTTCATCAGCCTGCCGTCGTCCTGCGCTGGCAGCTCCGGTGGCGGCGCGGGCGATACGTCGTCGTTCTTGCCCTCAGGGTCACCGGTCCACCCCATGAAGTCCAGCAGGGTCGTCTGCTTGCTCTGGTCGTCGTCGTCGCCGGCCTCCTGCGGGCAGCGGCATCCTGCGGCGGGGTCCGCCGCGGGCGGCGCGTTCTTCTTGGCCTTCTCCCTGGCCACGTTGTCGGCCTGGATGACGTCCTCTATCCGGGACATGACGTTGAACGCCAGGCTCTCCAGGACCCTGGAGTAGCTCTCCAGCAGCGCGAACCCGACGTCCTGTCGTCGTCGGCCATGGCGCGCGGCAATGTGTCAGTGCATGCAAGACCGGCAAAGATTACTACTACTATACTAGCCAAGCCAACGGTTGCATTGCATGGCATCGCGTGCTCTGCTCAGTGCTCACCCTGTTTTCTTGGATCTTTGCGATGTCGAGCGCGGACTGGGGGATGCCGGGGAACCTGTGCTTGATGATGAGCAGCAGCGTCTGCGCCCGCTCCTCGAACTGCTCCCTCTTCTCCTGGCTGACGGCGGAGCCCCAGGAGGACTTGCCGTCCTTGTTGTGCACCTTCCTGTTCCAGATGATGACCGACGCCTCGATCCGGTCCTTGAGGTCCAGGATCTTGTGCTCCGACGTCAGGTCCACCGTCGACAGGAAGTCGTCCGGGTCGAACTCCACGTCCGTGATGATCCGGTACAGCGCGTCCCCGAGGCTGGCTCGCCCGTTCTGCCAACCTCAGGCAGCAAAAAGGTTGAGGATTCAGATGCTGTACATGTTTGCGAGATCGCACGCATGACAATTGCCAAGGACTAGGAGGCAGGCAAGGACCTTGGGGAGTGTGTCTATATACGTGTCCGGGATGCTCATCTCCATGAGGCAGTTGGCGTTGATGGCCATGGCCGCCTTGAGCACCTGGTTCACCAGCTCCTTCTGGTGCAGGAGCCAGCCTCTGGAGGTCAGGGAAAGCCCGCCGGGGGGCACCTTGACGATCGGGATCCACCATTTCTCGTCGGACCTCTCCTCGTTCTCACTCTCCGAGCACGAGTCGCGCTTCACGTACCAGAACTCGTTGCGCTCCTTGAAGTTGTCCAGGTAGTCCTGCAGCTCACGGGTAACAACACAACAGCAGGAGAGAGTTTAAGTTTAACTAACAACATCTTTTCCGAACCCGTCGACTGCATCTGGCTTTGAGGTGGATCCACTCATACATACGAGAAGCATCGTGTCCAGTTTACGCAATGCTGGAATGTTCGCCTGGAGATCCCGTCTCTGCTGCGTGCCCATCACCTGCGACGAGCAGCAGAACAGAGTGTCACCGGTCGGGCTGGTGAGGAAGAAGATCGATCAAGGGGCATCAAGGAGCGGCATGCACGTGGTGGCTGAACGAACCTCCATTTCGGTGCCGTTGTCCAGGACTTGTTTCTTGGCGACGAACTCGACGATGTGGTCGGCGACGGACAGAAGCCAGCCCACTTCTTTCTTCCACCTCCCCTTTCTGTCCGGGGCCATGGGCTCCAGCTTCCGTTGTTCGCCGAAGACAGAGGCTGCAGGTGAATATGGCACGCATGAAATTATTATAAAAAAAGGAATCGTGGTCTCTGCACTGCAGCGACCGAATTCGACAGGAATCACCTGCGAGGTTGGTGACGGCGTTGGAGAGGGCGAGCGCGGAGGGCACCCCTTTCCCGGACCCGGACATGTCCTCCCCGAGCAGCAGCTTGCCGAACTTCTCCTTCATCAGGTCCATGTCTGCACGCAACGCAACCACCTGACGCCTCATCAAGACCGGCAACACCACCGGCTCCACCAAGAACCATCTGCCGGCCGGGCCGATGCCGACTTACCGGAAGGTCCTGCGCTCTGCTCGGCGAGGCGCGACTTGGGCGCGGCGCTGTCCTTGTCGAGCACGGGCGCCGTGCTGGACCCCTGGCTCCGGGACATGACCTCCTCGTCGGGCGGCTGGCCCTGGTCCTCCTCCTGCACCATGCTCTGCGACCGCCGCACCGAGCTCCGCCGCTCCAATTGCGCCCCAGCGCTCATCGACCGATCTGCCGCGTTCAATTGCGTCACAGCCGGCGCCCCGTCATGTGTCACATCCAATCCATCCCCATGCCATGACGACGGCGACAAAAAGGATTTTCCGTTCCAAGGAAGGAGAGAGAAAGATCACCATGATGCCGGCATACCTGTAAAGCTTTGCTTTCGGGGCCTCGAGCGCAGCGCGGGTGTCTGTCGCCGGCGGAAAGGATGATGATGAGCTAGCCGAGATTGTGCGCGCGCAGAGAGAGAGCGCCAAAAAGAACGAGAAATGATTAGCTCCGAATGATGGATGATTCCTGTGGGTGTCTTCTGCAATCCATGAATCGGCGGTTTCTATGGATCGTCGTCATCTGCTCTTCCTGTCCTGTCCGAATAGGGGAGGCCCCGGACCGCTGGCATGGGAAGACAGGAGTGAGTATAATTAGGGAGTGGGACTCGCTTTATTATTAGAAAGAAAGCGCCTGCCATTCTTAGCCTCCTTCCCCTGCCAGTGCTTGTGCTTCCCGTGTATTGAACGGTCGATCGGGGAGTGGGGGTTGGACGGAGCTAGAGGAAGAAGAAGAAGCAGCCCTCTCGCTACTCTATCGATCTTTGCCGGATCGGAGATGCGCCGCCGTCAGGTCTCTCCTTGTAGCCTTGTACTACCCTCAACCATGGATATAACGGTAGAAATGGATGGCACGGCATTACTAGTAGCTGTACCATGGACGCGTAATAATGCAATGAGTGCTATCTTTTGTGTCACCGGCCGAGGCAACTGCTGCGCTTCGAGGGACCGGAGGGACAGTCTGGTCAACTTTCGCCTGTCTGGAAGGTTATGTGTTCACTCTTCACGTAACATGTCCTCGCTTACACTTGCTGCTACAGAAGCTGCAATTTAGCAAGATTGTACGCCTCAATGTCAACGGTAGGCTAAGTTGAATGAAGAATGATCATTGCTTCCCGTGATGGGAATGGGCCCTGAACGTACATCTAAAATAAAACAATTCTTACGAAACAAAGCATCCGACCTTAGCTCAGTTGGTAGAGCGGAGGACTGTAGTGTCTGCAGATCAATCCTTAGGTCGCTGGTTCGAATCCGGCAGGTCGGATAATTTTGTTTCTTTTTTTTAAATCGTTTTTTTTTGCCGTTTCTGTAGATGGAGGTCTGCTTTGCTCCTGCTAGAATAACCCCCCAAGAAAATTAAATTTTCATCCATACACCATCATCACCAAATTAGTCTAAATTTCGTATAAAAAAGCAAATTGACCAGCGATGAATTCCACAGTTTCCAATCTCCCACAATGTTTCAAATCTACTGGTACCATCGTGCTCCTACAGACTACAGTGAGGCAACATCGACGCGCCAGCGGCCGCCGCCGTGCCACCTCGTCGCCCTCCACAAAGCCGGTGGAGGAAAAAAAAATCCTCCTCCACCTGCTTTGCCTGGTCGTGATGTTTTAGCTGCCATGGGCTTGTCATGCTGCCGCCCCTTTGAAGACGAGGAACCTGAGCGACTCAAGGCGGAAGTAGATGAAGCTCCCCTTGCTGTGCGTGAAGTAGCAGCCGAAGCTGGAGCCAACCACGCATTGCCATCCGGGGCCATGGATCGCGTCAAACTCCTACAGCCAATCCAACTGCAACTGGTGAGCAGAGCTGCATAGGGTGGATGGAGATGGGATGGCACGCGAGCCACGACGAGGGAGTGTTGTTACCTTCTTGATGTGAGCCGCGATGCTCCGGCAGTCGAGGACGTCGAAGCGGTCGAGGGCCCTGGACGCCGCCGACATCGCCTGCGCCTGCATCTTCGCCGGCATGTCGGTGTCCTCCACCACCGCCTTTCCTTCCAACATGGCGCTACGGTGTCCCTGCTCTGCTCTCGCGATATCGCCTCCTGTCCTGCTCTCCTGTCCTGCTACTGCTAGCACGCACCAGCACGGCACGAGGGCTCAGCCAGAACGTGATCTGAATTCTGGAGAAGACGACGACGACTCAGAGATGTGCGCGTATCTGTGCATTCCCCCGTCCTTGTTATATAGCCGGAGCCGAGAGCCGGGAGAGGACGGGCTCGCGGATAATACGGCAGTCATCCATCCACATGTATCCGCGTCAAGCTGACGTGCTTGCGGCTACGGGTAACGACCAGGTCGGGCCTCCCTCGAGTTCAAATGTTCAATTCAATTGTTCAAATGCCAAGGACGAGCAGGATGCATGAAGCATTGGTGGGAAAACACGCACAGGTTTTAATTAACTCATGCTGTGGGTGCTTTGCCGTGTTGGATATGGCCAACGTCACGTCCAATCTTTTGGCGGGTGGAATTGGGCGCATGGGTGGATTTTGGTGTGCGGATTGATTTCGGAGAACCCAGCATCGTATTCTCTTTGAGCTTGTATTGCTACTGTACTATTGGTCCGGTGGTCCCTATCGTGGCGAGGTGTCCACATCCGGGTCAGGCCGGGGCGGCGGGCTGGAAAGTGGAAAGTCTCGGGCTCTTTCCGATCCTGCGGGTAAAGAAATCGATCAGTCGGCCCTATTTTCGTCCCGTTCGGCTGGTCATGTTTCAGCTTGTTTCAGCTTATTCTTTCTCACAGAATACTATTCAATCATTCAAAACAATCTAAAATCTACTGTTGAGTGGTACCGTACCATGTGTTCCGGATGGGGGCTCTGAATTCCTGATCACGGGAGCACACAGCTTTATGCAGTCTATCCTTTCTCATCTCTTCAAGTCGCAATATCATTCCCCGCTTGGCACTTCATCTGTGTGGCACATGAACATGATGATGAGACTCTAGAACTTTCCTCGCAGCAGCTACGCGATTTTCTTTTCATTCCTCGTGCATTGCCAAAAAAAAAAAGTGTACCTTAGAGCTGTTGGGTTTCGTCAATCACTATATTGCCTTACCAAACGAGCATATATATATATATTTTTAAGATAATGAACAAGGATATTACATTAGGCAGTGTGTTTGATACTAGGCAAGGCTACCTTGGGAATGGGACCTGTGTAAGCAAGCTTTTGCCCTGTTAACATGAGAGAGCTAAAATAGCTCTCCTAGCTTGGCAAGCTTCTCGTTGCTAAAGCAGCCTCTATAGGCTATAGCTCGGAAATATATAACGGTTGCATCATCTATTCTAATACTATTGGAATCGAAATTTGTATTGTTGCCGAACACGTGCGGTTCTAACTTTATGAGCATGGGTTATAAGTCCAGATCTGAGATGAGACGAGAAGAGAAGCAAGGGCACTTTCGGAAGTAACAGAAGACGGTAGAAGAATCACTTTAATATAATATAATATAATATAATATAATATAATATAATATAATATAATATAATATAATATAATACATTACCGTATAGCATAAATAATATAGTATAATATGATGCAATATAATATGTAGATGTATAGATATACAAATATAGGTATAGATGTAGATAAAAATATAGATATATGTTTTTTATTTCTTATTTTAGACTGCTGCTTTCTTAATTTGAGCGAGTGTGTATGCTTCGGTTGTGCTACGCCACGAAGCCAACGGGCCCAATGAGCCTTGGGGATCGGCCTCACGCCGCCTGTGCCTCTCTCTCGTCGTCTGTCCAGGAGTGGCGGCCCTTTCCCATGCAGCCCGGCACACAGCAAGGCCCACCACAGCTGCATTCCTCGCGACCAGGTCGGGCCTCCCAACGGCCAACGAGTTCAATTGTTCAAATGCCAAGGACGAGCAGGGAATGAAAGCACAGGTTTTAATTTACTCGTGCTGTGGGTGCTTTGCCGTGTTGGATGTGCAACGTCACGTCCAATCCTTTACCGGGTTGAATTGGGCGATTGGATTTTAATTTGATCCCGGATCGTAGTTCAAACCTCAAAGAGTAGCTTAACAGATACGTACGTGCTAGTTGGAAAAGGAATTTTCAAAAAGGACGGAGCAAGTTTTTTTTAGGTAACTCCTATTATATGGGAGAATATATTATATGAGAACTAGAAAGGCACGCGGTCTTGCCGCGCAGTGTCTGTATTTTGTCGTAATATTATAGTTGATACAGACTTTATTTCATGCATAGAGTAATAATAATTGTATGTAGACGCTAAGGCGCAGATGCACACTTTTTTTAAGCAACGTAGGTAAGACAACCGTGGCTTTATTATTTTCGCATAGGCGTCAAGGTTTGCAGCCCGACCATTGTTATGAATGTATTATTTAATAGGGACTCTTGTGTTCTTGCTCCTACTTTGATGTGCAATTGTAATTTTGTCTTTACTTTTCTAACTTTATGATTTTGCCCTTAACTGTTCATGAGTCAACGCGATTTTGCCTCTGGTCAACGGTAAAAACAGGGGCAAATTCGCATTCACCAGGGGCAAAATCGCGTTGACTTGTGAACAATTAAGGGCAAAATCACAAAGTTAGAAAAACGAGGGCAAAATCACAATTGCACATCTGTGTAAGGGGCAAGAACACAATTTTTCCATTTAATAAGATATTATTTTTGATATTGAAATGGAATTATTACATTTATTGGCAATATTTATTGTGGAGAAAGAAGGGGTAAAACTATTTATTAAGGACGGAGGAGCATAAGTAGCTAGAAGTTTAATGTAGTTGTAAAAAAACGAGGAGAATTCGACCTCGAATCATGAGATTTAGGAATCCCTTAGACGTGATGGTATTTTCTTTAATGAAGTAAGGTTAATATTAAAATATGATGCGTAGTTATAGAGCTAGCACGAAAAAGCGTAGAAGAACGATGATACCATATTTTTTTTAACAAAATATAATATTTGGTTGGTGTGGTACTTTCTATGAAAGTAGTGTCAGTATTAAAAATGACCCATTGCTGTAGGGCTCCTACAAAGAGACGTAGACAATTGATGGTACGATTTTTTTTTTTTTTTTGCCAAAATAGGGTCTTCGTTTGCTGTGGGTTGGTTCTATAAAATATGAAGTTTTTTTTCAAGAATAACGTGTCATTAGGTGGAGCGTGGATTAATTTTATGCAAAATGAGATTTTTTTTGTGAAACAGGGAAGAAACACGGATTGTGGATTTATTTCTCGAGTAAATAGGGTCCATTTTCTAAATCAACGAAGGAATGTGCGGAAGGCAGGTTCATTTTCTAGAAATTTGTGGTTTCTTTTGTAAATAACTAAAGATAGACTGTTGATTGATTTCAGCCAAACTTGAGGGGTTTTTACAAAAAAAAAAACTGAGAGGTGGCCTAGACTCGGGTTGATTTAAGTGAAGCTCGAGGGGTTTCGAGAAAAAAAAAGATATTAACTGCCTCGGATTACGGGTTGATTTATGTGAAATAGAAGGGTCTTTATTCAAAATTACGGGGCCACGATCTGGGCCGTCCACGCGCCCAATCCAACAGCCGGGAAAGGCGCGCGACGTGGCCACACTCTCCGCTCGTCTTTTGGTGCGTGAATCGTATTAAGAGATTCCTAAAGGACACTCGGTTGTTTCCGCCAGCTCCAGCACGCGATTTTCTCTCCGCCTGCTCCTTCCGCCGCCACCTGCAGGCCAGTTGTTGCCCCCTCTGCCGCTACCCCCAGGGTGGCCGCTGCTCCCTCCGTCGCGCGGGCCCTGCTCATCTTGATGGCGCGGGCTACTTCCAAGCGGCAACGCGCGCAGGATCCCTTCGTCTGACGCTGCCAGATGTTCCGCATCGGGAAGAAGACGCCTGAACCATAGGTAGAAGAGAAGAGAATGGACGTTCGATCTTTGTTTTGGTATGTTCTGTCTCTGACATTTGTGAATAATTTGGTACATATTTGTCTGATATCTGCAATCCATAGAAATAATTTATATTTTTTTGGACAATTTGAGATATATTTCTCTAAGATCTGCAATCCATAGAAATAGAAGTTGTGAGCATCTCCAAGAGTTTTCAATAAGTCCTCCCAATCTAGGATTTTTAGTAAGAATAGAAAAAAAAACCATCTCCAACCGTTTCCAAACCTAGCTCCCAATCTTTCCGCACTTGGAAAAATAGATCGATCATGCGGATATATATGGAAGGACATGGGAAAGAATAAAAAGCAGGAAAGGGTTCCTGATGCAAATGTACAAGAAAGAAAGAATATATAAAGTGGTTAGGATAATTTAGAAATAGTATATGATTTGTGATGTAAAATTGACTTCTATTAGGAGGGAATTATTGAAAACTGTTGAAGATGGTCTTATTTATTCCCCCGAATAATTTTTGACGAGTTAGAAAACTCCATAGTTTTGGAAAAAAATGTTATGAACTCTTAGGAATGCTCTTATCCCTAAATTACATCACTCTTTATAATAAATTATAGTAGAAAAATTATTGTAAATATAATAATAAGACAAAAATTGGACCGCCGCAGATCATCTATAACATGAACAGCTAGGAGGACCATTTTTACTGGGTTGGGCAAGGAGGACCTCCCCAAAAGTAATCTACAACATGAACAACTAGAGATCAACGAATCAAGCAATGGCCAGGCAACTCGATCTCCTACACAATGCCTCTCTGCTCAGCAATCTGAGTGACTTGTTCCAGAGAAGCGGCAGAGTCTTATTGGTTTAGGCCGGAGGGAAGAAGCGGTTGAGGTTGAATGGCAGGCTGTAGAACTCCTCGTTCCTGCTGTCGCCCTTGAACGCCCGGAACCGCAGCCACCACGGCATCCCTCGGTCCTTGCCCGCGTCCTTCATCTCCAGCGTGTTGTCCAGGAACACGGCCACGATCAGCCCCACCGTCGGCGGCGACGAGAAGATGGTGTTGATGTAGTCGTTGAACTGCAGTCATCCCAGGTCACACACACACACACAAAAGTTAGCCGACATGATTTGAAGAACTAGTGCCAGCCGCCATATGATTTGATATACTCCTACTTGCTGCTGTCTGCTACTGCACTGCACTGTCTATCTACATGATATCTCAGGTACTGTTTGACCTTGAGCCATGAAATAGGGTAAAGAGAGACGTACCCATCCAGCTTTCGTGTGCGCAGGACCACGGTGAGCAGCCATGGTGTACCGGAAAAAGTATTCCGGCACGGAAAGGCCCAGGAAGATGGAGACACCGACGATAAAGAGGTTGCGCATGGAGTTCATGTTAGTGAACTGTAAGAAGGACAGCCCCACTGCAGCTGAAAGTCAGAGAAAGGTGAAAAAAAACCGTCAGCCCAGGCAGCAGCATTACCAAAGCGCAGCAGCAGACTGCACACATCAGGAGTGTTCGGACCGGTGACTAAAATTTAGGAGGTGTCATATAAAGATGTCGTATGGCGTGTTCGGATAATAATAAAAAAATAAATTACAGAAAGGACTCCACGGGAAGAATTTTATTAAGCCTAATTAATCCGCCATTAGCATATGTTTACTGTAGCACTACATTGTCAAATCATGGACTAATTAGGCTTAAAAGATTCGTCTCGTAAATTAGTCGCCAGCTGTGCAATTAGTTTCGCAATTAGTCTATATTTAGTACTCGCATAAGATTCGGACGGGTTCAGGGAAACAGGATGACCAACCAACTAGTCCAAACAAGACGCAGTACACGGCTGCAAAGATGGTGAACGGGATGGAAGCGAACAAAGCTCCAAATTTCCCTGCAATTCGATAAATGAAGAGTGTCAGGAGCTGCTCCTCGCACTCAGGGCCTCAGTTGCAGACATGATCTGCAACAGTCCAATTACTACACGATCAAACAGTGGCTCACCCAGCATGGAGAAAAATATCATGAAGCCAGCTGAGATCTGTATAACCCGCCGGCTCCCAATCCTTGTCGACCCAAGCAGCCCAACGTTCTCCCTGCATCGTTGTGCCAGACAAGTAGTGTCAAGGCTTGTAATACAAAACATCTGCAGAGGCACAGTGGTGAAGAAGATTTTGGCATAGACACTCACACTGAGACAGTGGAGCCAGTCCCCGTTCCAAAGAGCCCGTCAAGGAGGATGCCGATTCCCTGTTGTTCGCCAGAGCATATTTTCAGTTTTGAACATCTCATGCAACATCAAAAGAAGAACAATCATGGGTGCAAGAAAGTGTTTACCTGACACCCAATGCCTCTACTCAGGATATGAGCCGGAGGTGGAGTCGCACTTGCAAGCCGAGCAGCGGCTTTGTAGGAGGCTGTGGACTGTCCGAGAGAGATATTGTGTTAAGGTCAATTCTGTCGTTTCTGAATTCTAAAACAAAGGATCCAAGGCTGAAGTATGTATCACCTCTACTAGCGAGACCAAAACAGCAGACACCATACCAAATGACTGGCCAGCATTGAAGGTTGGTGCGCCCCATTGCAGTGGGTAAGGAATTTTAATCCTGGGTGGAGTCAATGGATCAATTTGCAGAGAAAAAAGACGCAAACAATTCCGTGTCTCACAAAAAGAATGCAACTGAAGATCTATCTTAAGTTGGGACAAATGCACTTAAGCTGTTGGTGGCTCCAATATGTCACTCTTTGTTACACCTCCATTGCAAAATCAGGATTCCAAGTCTCCAACATTAGACCATTGTTATTTTTTCACAATATATTGAATTATTGATAGTAGCAGTAACCAATCATCCGTGCCTTTTCCACAAACGAACAAAAAAAATGATGAACACTCTCAAACAAATCTAAGATTGTAAGGTGTCAGACGTTTAGGAAAACACTGATCTAAGGTGTCAGGTTCATGTCACTGAAAACGCGTATGCTAGACCAAAAATGGGTTCAGACTTACAAAAATTGACTATCGGATATGTTCAACATACAAATAGCGCCTAATACTGGATTGAGCATTGAGCATTGAGCATCTTTACATCTACACGACACACTTAACATCGTGTTGGCAAGGGTACTAACCATGGGGCAGAAGAGATCAGATTGGCTCTGTCAGTGCGGCAGTTGTTCTGAGTGACCTCAGAGCTATTTTTATAGGCTCCACCTGAGGTGAGGATTTGAGCATATGCCCATACCAATGCGATACAGATGAAAAGGGAGAACCTTTCCAGTATGGGAATTTCTTTTATTTGTATATTCTTCAGATACTGGGAAAGAATGGAAAGGCACAAATTAGGTATGTTTAACTTCCCAAGATGAATTTGGTGCATAGAAAACTGGACAGTATGGAGTTTTGTCAAACCTGAGAGAGTACAACAAAGAGAATCAGCATTGGCAAGCCAATCTCAACGCATCTCCCAACCTGGTGCAATATCATCAGACATTAATTGGGTGAACAAGCTTATTCCTCATCAACATATCCACGTCTTGCGTGGTCATGCGCACAAGTTGACAATACAAAATGGAGTCGGGACAAAGCAAGCGGTACCACAGGGAAACCTCTTTCGAAAAGGCCAAATCCGAGCAGCGCAACCACTGGGGTCATCCCCACTGGACTGAAGAATCTGAAAGAGGATATGCATTTTTCGAACCAATCAGTAAATCCTAGGCACTGTCAAAACTGAAATGGAATGCAGAAGCATTCATGGGCCAATCCATTCCAACATTTAACTACAACTAGAATTGGGTAAATCCTAGTTCTTCCAAGGCAAGAACACTAGAACTAGAATGCTTGGACTGTGAAGTGTGAAGGAAAGCAACCTGGAGAAAATACCCCACAGCTGGCTGTAGCCCAGGATGATCTGAATGCTGGAGGACACTATCAGTGCCCCCTGTATCGCCTTCATGGTCTCGAGGAACCTCTGCTCAATGACGGATGAAAAAACTTGCAGATTAGACCACCGCCTCATCAGAAGCAACAGACTGGACACAGGCAATTGCTCACCTGGTGACCATCGGGTATCCCCGAAAGCGACGGGTCCTGGATGATGGCCATTATCGGGATCACGAAGGCGTAGGAGCCGCCGATGACCGTCGGCAGCCGGGTCCCGAAGAGGGACTGCAGCAGCGTGTTTATCCCCGTCACGAACAGCAGCGTCTGCACCACCCTGACCCTGTCTCCCTGCAAATAGCGACACCAATCACAAGCGAAAGGGAAAGGACCCAAAACATCACATCACCAAACTGATGCTGCCAAGAACCGGCACGAATCTGGTGTGGCCAAAAAGCGGAAGGCATGACACAGGAGCTCACATCGTCGCCGCCCATCATGGGAACCAACACCGCCGGGATCATCACCGCCGTGCCCAGCGCCAGTATGTAGTGTTGGAAGCCCAGTATGATCGCCTCGCCTGAAATGAAAGCCAAAAAGGATTTTTGTTAAAAAAAAAGAAGACGAAGAAAAAGATTCAGAGAGCCGAATTCCAACACAAATGTGAACTCATTTCAGCTCCTAGCTACGATACGCACCCCAGGGAGGGTTGGAGTCTATGCAGTACTCGAACCCCTGGAGCTGCTCCATGGGCGGATGGCTTATCTCCTCCGGCTTCACCTCCGCCATTTCCCCCGACGAGTTTTGCCCTCTTGGACCAAGACAAACCGGAGGAAAGAGGACAGGAAGAGAGCTCTTGTCCCTCAGGCTCCCAAGAACACGATCTCGTCCCTTAAAATCACCAGACCGCCGCACGCCGATTCGGTGAGTGGTTGGTTCCTGCGTGCTTCGTCTGCTGGGCCTCTCTTGACAAAGCAGGAAGAAGAATCCAAAGCAGTGAGATGTATAGAGATGAAACGTATCCACCGGCAACAGCCGCCCTTTGCAGGAGCGCACCAGGACGAAATCTGTTGGAGAAAAGTTTTCGAGTGCGAGGGGTGCGGGGACAGGCGGCGCAAGAGGGAGGGAGGGACACCAGCGGCGGCGGCCGAGAGCGATTCCGCACACAGGACACAGCCCAGCGGCGTCTAGCAGTGGCGAGTACTGGTCGCCGGCCGGCCTCTCTTATCTCGTGATGCTTCCTTTTGTTTTCCTTGCCTTTTTATCGTTGCTGGGCAGGGTTTTGCTGCGGGTTGCTCGCTGGGTTTAATCGCCTTTGAAGCGCTCTTCCCTCCTCTCCTGTGGTGGAACTGGCCGTTGGCTTTTTTGCTGTGACCAAATTGCCCCTCCTGTGTCCTGTATGTACAGTACGGTACCGCTGTTTTTCACCTCGTGGCTCGTGCTGACGCATGGGGCGACTGCTGTCTGCTGTAGTTTCAACGTACTGTTGACTGCTGTGTTTTTGCCTCTTTTGGCAAAAGGAAGTTTAGTAGTAGTAATAATCTTTTTTAACATTTCTTGATCCGAAAGTTCATTTGTGATACTAAGATCATTCGTACAATAATATCCAAGTTAGCAACGTATGAATAAATGTTGATTTCCCCGTACCTTCGGCTTCTGCTTTTCAGGGGGACTTTCAATCTTTGCCACAATTAAGTCCACAATATTGTACTCTATTAGAAAAACTGAAAAGGTATTCTATCTGTTCGAAACTATAAGTCAGTTGTGGTAACTTTATGTAACTAGATATAGGTACATAATTTTATGTATGTGTGTGTATATATACACTTAGATATATAATAAAAGTAATATATCAACAAAGTCGGAACTACTTAAAAGTAAGTATTTACGTACGGACTCCCTCTGCCCCATATTAAGTGTCGTTTTAGCTTTAGGCACATCAATAAGATGAGTGAAAAAGGTGTGGTACGAAACATAAACGATAAAGATAGAGATATTTTGGGAAAAAAAAGGATTCATGGCAAAGTGGGAATGGCAAATAATTTGGAACAAATATAGCAATGGCAGATATAGGAATTCATAGAAGATGTACTCAAGCAATCTTCAACTTTTAGAGTCCTTTCTTTCTCTCTTACATGTTTATAAAAATTAGGAGTGTGGTTTCATTGTCGCGGAAGAGGTAGGGGAGTTTGAGCATCGCCTGTCTTGACACTAGGCCTACCTCCGAATATAGAAGGTTGGATGGAGTACTTGGTTTACTGCTAACGAGGCTGCCACGACGACAGCCTAGAAAGACAACGGATTCTAGAGAGGGAGTGCATTGCATTCCGCGTACATTTCCCTGATTCCTGCCAACCGATGGGACAATTGCTCCAGTTAGGGGCAGTCCCAATGCTGTAGTTTCTATATCTCTTAATTTTCATAGACACTACATATAGAAACCATAGTCCCAATGGATAATTTTTACGGAATAATTTTTTATCCAATCATATACATTCTCTTTTCATTCTCTATCAATCACATCCCTTCATGTTCTCGTATAGACATGGTTTCTAACTTAGACCCGGTTTCTATGATTTTTGCTCTCTCTCTCTAATAACTACCTTGTCACATCAGCAAAATGTTTAGGTGGTAGTACAATTAATGTCCATAAAAACTATGCCCTTAGATATGTACAGCGGCACTTGAGGGGGCTGGTCCAAAACCAGAGGTCTGAGGATACTTGCTCCTGATCCCCTCCCCCCCCCCCCCCCCCCAGTTCACGTCGGCGCATGTCCTGACCCGCAGTCCGAGTCGGACAGAGAAAGAGAAAGGGAGGGATGGGCAACCGGCAACGCAAAGTAACCGTTGGGTGCCGCCTCTCGCCGCCCCTCGCCGTGTGGGCTGGTGGTCGGACCGATGTTTTCCATCGCATTTTTTGCATCGTGGGACGAGCCAAGAGCACAACAGCAAGCCACGCACGCAGCCCCGGCGGCTGTCTGCCTGCCTGTTTTCCTTGCCCTGCCCTGCCTGTGAGTCTGGGTCTCTGGCGGTCTGGCCGTGTCTGCCGTGGCCGCGCGGCAAGCCTGCAAGACGACGCCCTTCTGCTTGGGGCCGCGCGGGACGGGACAGCGATCTGAGAGATGCCTACAGCCTACAGCCTACCTGACGCCCTGAGCGCACGGAGACCCACGCTGCGCGCGCCGCTACCGCGCTACTACGCCTCTGCCGCCGCTGTCCGTAAAACACCTGCCGGCCGTGCCATGGTCTTCAGCAACAGAAGCGGCGGGGAAAACTCCCATTTCTATGGGAAATCCAATCAGGCTTACAATGGAAATCCCATTACTATTATTACTACTAGTGGAGTACAAAGACTAGTTGCGGGTACTATTCCGTTTTCCGCTGCAGCGTTGGTTACCGCCAATGGATGACTGGTAATAATTTATTGTGGTTACTGCAGCCCGCTGGGTAGGGGTAGCGAGGCCAACGGGAAAGTCCCTCTGCAATTGCCTCTGCCTGCCAGAGTGCCAGTGCCAGATCTACGGTGGTGTGTGCGCAGCACTGTGGTGAATTCATGGACGTGCGTCGGGCCAATTCGGGAGTAATGAGCTGCACCGAGCCAGAGACGGTGGTCAGATTGCCGGTTGGTGGTGGCGAGCTGACGGTGGTCGCTACAGTTGGCGCAGATTGCTGACCGTTTGGGTTGCAAACGAGAGCTTTCGAGGTTGCCGTGACCGTGGATGATAATTCGAGGTGGGTCATGTCGTCGTTGGCTTTGCTGTTGGGGGGCACACGGTGCGTCGTCTGTTGCCTGTAGCGCTACCATCTACGCTGTAGCGGTGACTTATCCCATAATCTACCGCACTGTAGCATTGCGTGTCGCGCGCCAGTAGTAGCGTGTTCAACTGCAGACCGCACGACATCAGCCCTGAAACATCACATGGATATGAGTGACTGCCACCGACCATGTTCTGCTTGATAAAAGTAACGTGACCGTCTTGATAAGGCTACCAATTGGAAATCCTAGCATTCCAGCGGCAGAGCAATGAGCTGGACACAAAAACACGCCCACGGCCACGCTTCTTTTTCTTGTCCTAAAATGTTAATTTTCTGGTACCTTGTATAATACAAGACTACAAGTTGGCAAGTTGCTCTGAGGGCCTTTCCTGGAATCATTTCCCTTGGACTGATTTTAATTGTTTTGTTTTTTTTCCTTATCCACATTACAAAAACTGTCACTTAAAAACTCAATGATACACTGACTCCTTAGAATGGATCAAAAAGGTGGGTGGTGCTACGATCTTCTGTCTGACTTATAATCGCTTCTCTTCTCTACAGCCTCTTTTCTCTTTTGTTGCCTGGAAAACAAGAATACACTGTTATAATTGAACAACAAATTGTAATGGAAAATATTGTCAGCTCTATTTTCTCTTCATAATATATCACAATCCCTTTAATTGCTTTTGCCATTGATTCTACCATTCATTTTTAACCAATGCTTGTTTTTTGAATGCTTGTTTGTCTTTGCCACTTTCTGCAATCTTGGGTCAGATGCTGTTTGTTAGTTAGGGCCTTAGGGGCATATACAACTTACCAAATATGGCTTCAAAGGCTGTGGATAGCAATGGCATATGCTTAGTGAGGTTTTGTCAGTTGTAATGATTGAACCTTAACATTCTTTTCAGTCACATATGGTCACTTAATTGCAAACTAGAGTTATGGTGCAAACAAAAGGTAACAAAAACAGATGGAAGTAACAAAAGAAATAAGTGCCAGTAAAACTGAACAAGATTTCCCCCAGTTGATAGGTGTGAGCAACAGCTAGTGGGAGGGCACCTAGACCACCTACAGCACAGGAAGATTGCTACAGGCCTATAGCAAGAAATAACATTGTGCGAATGGATAATCTGAACATGGTAAAGACAGTCATACTGAAGCAACAGAACTTACGCAAAAGCAGCATATCCAGCACCAGCATTAGCTGAAGTCAAAAGTGCCGCAGAAGCAGTTGCTGATAAGTTGTCATGTCCACTAGGAACCAAATGGTTCTTAACATCACCATCAACCTAACAAGTAACAAATAAAAGCAAAACGGGAAGTCAACCCCAAAGATCAGTATTCCAAACAAGGATAGATGCCTAGAGTGGTTGATTAAACACCTTATCCCATTTTGACTTCTTGTTTGGTCTAGTCTCTTTCTGCAAACCTTCTGTAGGTACCGGTAGTGTACTGACACCAGCCAAAGCTGAGTATATATAACAAACATCAGAATAATAAAACCACATAAATGGAGGCTGTGCTCCATCCAGTACTGCCAAAATAGAAAAATAGGACTGCTTCATGTTCACTATACCTGGGATCTTCGGTATTGATGCACTAATTGGAGGTTGTACCCCTCCAGTAATAAATTCAACTTTTGGGCTCCTTTTCTTCTCCTGTTCCTTCCTCTCAAGTTCACGCTTCATTTCAGCTTCTGCATTCAAATAGTACGGATAAGATGTAAACTGGAATACCATTATATATCACCAAACAGACAGATTGAATGTTCAGTATTGGTGCCAAATATAATTTTGAAAAAAAAAATATTTGCAGCTGAAATATCTGTCCCTACTTGCATAAGCACAACATCAATAGATATATAATTTCAGTTCACTTTAAAAATGAGTAACTCTTTTTGTGAACTTATGGTACATTAAATATTCCATTTCTATAAAAAAAAATCAACGACACTAGATTATTCCATGTTCTGCCCGTCTAACTTGGTGTTTTACATATACAGACCTGAATAGCTAGTTTAGCCTCTTAACTCTTATAGCATTTTCCTCAAAAAAAAAAAAGTGAGGCAAACATGCACCCTTGACAATTCGAGATAGGTGAACAATAGAACATTTTCTAAATGTTCCTAATTGACCAGGTCCTAATATTTAACCAGTAAAAGGGACTTTATTGTAACGCTCCCAAGAGGATAGTATATTGAACAAATACAAATACCTATCTCATCATAGTAGTCGCCCTTGTCATACCCATAAGGATCAAAAACATCTTTACCAAAACAGGTCCCTATCTGATCGATTTCTTGGTACCGCACAGCATGCTGCAAAAAGTCAGGATTTCTGTAGTCCTTCCTGTTGCGCACTTCAGCATTAAAGCTCTTTCCAGCCTTTTTGTATGCAAGGAACCTGTTAATTTTTTGCTGCAGAAAAAAAAACAGAAAACAATAGGTAATGAGTTTTAAGTAAATACTTGCAGTAAGAACCAACACAAGAATAGCTGAATAAGTGTGAAGGTGTGTAGAGACATTCCTAGTGTAAATATTGCCTGAATAGCAATATTATCATGATGCTTTCACAAAACTTGAAAAGAGAAGCAGACAACCAGAAAAAGAAGAATAGAAAAGCCTTCAAGCATAAGAATAGGTGAACTGATAACGTAAAGCTATCACATAGGACATAGCCTATTCTCGATAACATCATGTTAGCATATACAGGTGTGGAAATATATGATGCAGATGTTTAGCTTTGCCTTCACATTACAGGAGAACATGATAGTTTCATCAATTTTAAATATAGATTATGGAGTTCATCGAACACAATAACAAGGAAGAGTGGAAGACATCCCACCATGAGCTGATATTTTGTACGAAAACGTGACAAAGTTGTTTAGGGTTGAAAAATAGGTAACATAATTATTTGATCATAGGATAACCTGTAATGCTGCAGAGCATTTTGTAGTCACAGGTGGAGGAAGGAAACGACTCAATGGATCATCATTTTCACCATTGGTTGAAATACCAGTAGTTTCCTCCACCTGGGCATCTTCAGTTTCTGATCTAGTTACATCCACTTCCATGTCTGTCCCTACTTGGTTCTGCTCGGGTGCATCAGGATGATGAGACATTTCTGCTGGAGTATTTGGGGTCATAATATGAACTGTGCCAGAGAGAGTTCGTTCTTCAAGATCCCCTAGAAATAAGATGGAAGGGTAGATCATATTAGATAATCCGATGGATGTTTGACATTGCAATGACTAAATTGCTCCAGACATGTAAACAGAAAACATAACTTATATGTATTTTTTATACAGAGGTCAGACTGTACACACCAAGCATCCGATATAATTAAGTCAAATTAAAATATCAAGTACTCCAGCTATGTGATCAGTGGCTTCCCAAATAATGTATTAAAGAATGGGAATGCACAAATTGTTTTGCTTCACATCAATCAAATTGTTGTACAAACTGATAATTACGTGTGTGTTTTTTGGAACAGAACTGATTTAGGGTTGGATAACAAGCAAACTGCAATTTTTTTAGCTTTCTTCGAATTGACATAATCTTATGGCCTTCTGAATTGTTTGATACTCAACTTCGCACCAAGTTTAATGAGCCAAGCCGAAGTCAAAAGTCATTCAAAATCAACTCATTTTTGTTCTAAAAGAAAAACGAGTTCAATCAGAGCAGTTTTAAACCGACCCACCGAGTTAGGTCAATAAGTTTTTTGTCCAGACCAACTTATAATCATGAATGGAATTTTTTTGAAACCATATGGCATCTTCATGCCTGTAAAATAATTTACACTTCCTGGGGCCTACGATGCACTTTCAGAAGCTAAACACTCACAGATTTCCAAAATGTACTTAGCCAAGGTTAAAGAACCTACATCGTTGTGCCATACGCCTAATGGGGGCTAAAGGTCCATCTGGCCCAGGCGCCAAGGGCAGCAGCAGCGCCGCCACGAAGGGCGGCAGCAGCGCTGCCTAGGGGGTAGGCACGCACAGCAAGGGCAGGCTCCCGCCGCTACACTATCCATACTCGTAGGATCTTCAATAAAGGAAAGAGGATAGGAATAGGATTGGTTGAGATTAGATAGATAGGGAGGAGTCCATATCTATAAGGACTTCCCTCATTAGATTACTTAGGATACAAGTCTACTCAGGACTATAAATAGAGAGGCTATGTAATCATTGAGATCAAGAAAGAACAACCTCAGGCTTATCCTCCCCTTCCCTCTCCCTCTCTCCCTGCGCCAACTCCTCCTCTCCCTCCCTCTAGCGCCGCCGCCTTCTCCCTGTGCCGCCCGCCCACACCCCCCTAAACCCCAGCCGCCGCAGCCCCTAGGGCCCCCTCCCAACAGGGCTCTTACACGTTGTTACCAAGATTAACAGTAAAATCAAATGCATTGGTACCTCTAAGTGTTTATGTTTCAAGAGGATGCTCTTCAGGGCACGCTTATATCAGCAAATGCACCAGTGGGGAGGAGGAATAAAAATGTCAAAAAATCACTCATCTGACAGTTTGTACAAGAGCACAACAATTTTCCTAAAAGCATGCAATAAGATTTGACCGAAACAGTCCACTGAATCTAGTTAATCATCATAACCCTATTTTTTTCTTGCGTTGTAATGCAAACCACTAGACAACAGTCCACTGGATCTAGTTGATTATCATAGAAGTTTACTTTCTTTTTCATTGCAATGTCACACAAGAGATCACAACCCTATAATATTGCATCTTTGTATAGCATTAAAACCCGTTCAAGATCAAGCAGACCAAAATGTAACAAGTCAAAGATGCCAAATCTAACCAGTCCACTAGATCTAATTGATTATCATAGAAGTTTACTTTCTTTTTCATTGCAATGTCACACAAGAGATCACAACCCTTACTACATTACTATATATCGCATCTTTGTGTAACATTGAAACCCGTTCAAGATCAAGCAGACCAAAATGTAACAAGTCAAAGATGTCAAATCTAACTGCATAATACCCATATCAAGAGATGGAATGGAGAAACAGTCTAACATTCTAGCATATTGTTTCACATCATGATCTCAAAATAACTACTGGTTGATGGGGATGTGTACATGACTAGTTGCAATTAAAGCACATAAGGTGACATCATCATACTTTCAGCCATATGAACAACAATAACTCGATGTGTTTGATAATTCTGCTTGGCCATGGCCATCTCTAGTAATATCATGGCATGGCTACTATGCATGATATTCACATGAAAGTAAATTGAATTACAAGCATGAGTAGAAAGTAACATAAGAACAATTCAGATATCCTTAGTTCCTTACATAACACATTTTCTGCAAACTGGTTGGGCTAAGTTTATTTGATCTGTATTGAAACTTAGTAACATATATATAACTTAGTACATGGTCACAACTAGGAACTTACCGTCCGCAGCCTGAGCATCCGAGCCAAATCTGTGTGTGTGGCTCATGATCTCCCCATCCTGCAAGCAATCCATACTAATATCATCAATTAGGAAAACGAGCAGGTTACAAACAGTATAACTGAAACACATACTTCACCGGTTCTACCTCCTGCTCGGGCGACATAGCCGTCTCGTCGTGCGCATAGTCCACGATTGCAAGCGCCCCGCGCCGTGGTGGGCGCGGCAGGTCGGCCGGCGGCGCGGAGGATGGTCCCCGTAGCGGGGAGGGGGACGACACTGCAAAGGGCGACGAAGAGCGCCGCGTGGGAAGTGGCGGAAGTAGCCCCCGCGCCGGGGAAGGGTGGGGACTCGCTAGGGTTTTGAGACCGGCCGACTCCTCGGGACGGGGCGGCGACGGAGGCGCCAGGGAAGGGTTAGGGTCCTCCGCCCCGGCTTGTGGGGACGGCGGCGAGGAGGAGGGGACGGCCGCGGGCGGCGCTGGGGAAGGTGGGTTGGGCTCGTCGGCGTCCTCCTCTTCCTCGTCGTCGTTGTACATCGAGAAGAGGGCGGCGATGCCCTCGGTATCGGACGCCATGGCGAGGACGGAGATTGAGGAGGGAAGGGTTGGATTTGGGGACGATGCGGAAGCGAGGGCCGAAAGCCCGAAACGGCGAGGAAGGAGGCGGAGGATTTCGGGGTAGCAGCAGTTTTGGCGAGTCAGTGTGCGTGGTTGAGCCGTGGATGTGAGAAAAAGGGCTGTGAGCGGTAGGAAAGTGAAAGCTATTTGGTTAAACAAGTATAAAATATATTTTTTATCTTTATTTTTTTTGAAATAACTATGGAAGAGCTTTTTATTCCACTAATTTTAAAAAGCAGAAAGCTAAAAGCCAAAAGAAGGGTCAAACCAGCTTTTAAAAATGTACTACGGAAAAGCAGCTGCTTCTGAAAAAGCCGCCTGGAAAAGCAGCCTCTTTGGTTGGGCTTTTGGCTTTTGGGGCGAAAAGCCAAATCCAAAAGCCCAACCAAACGTACTCTCAAACAATGATGGCACGAGGTGCACGTCCCATGTTGTTCAATCAAACCTAAAAGGTGTCATTCTCGAATCTCGAAGAAATCAATCATTTTCAATTTAAATATATATAACAATTAACTCATATACTCCCTTCATTTCTTTTTACATGTCACATTAGTTTTGTTCTAAATCAAATAGTACTATTTTTTACCATCCATTTAAATAAACCTTTATATTTTTACAACATATAAATTTATATATTATGAAAGTAATACTCATGGTGAATCTAAAGATATATATATCTTATAGGATCCTATCTTATATCATGAATCTATATATTTTTTTTAAATGGATAGTCAAAAACACAAATATTTAATTTAGGACAAAGCTAATACGACGTGTAAACAAAATAGAGGGATTAGTTATCATACAAGAGAGTTGCGATCAACAAGAATAGAGCGAGCAAGAGTAAGACAAAGCGTCAATTAATCCATGTTGGAGCACCGAGAGTTACCAAAAATTCGGTGATACCCTCATCCATTAGTGAATATCCTTTTGCGACTCCGATATGGTGGGTTTCAATGCCATACATATCTTTTGGAGGCTCCTTACAATAGCTCCACTGAGAAAGGTCACCAAAAGACTTGGATTTGCAAAAAACCTTTTCAATCAGGCTATTATTAAAATAATGGATAAAAATATTTTAAAAAACTCTATAATAAATAAGATGGCACTATTTATTATTTTCTACTCTCTTCGCCTTGAAATATAAATATCGAAGGTTTAAAATGTATCTTAGATTGTAAGGTATTCTGAATTGCTCAACCTCCTCCATACGTGTCCGTCTTTTAAAATCCATCTATGAATGACTGTTGAACATGTTACCAAGAATGACTCATGTAAGTTTTTTTACGACAAACATGCTTTATTTCAATAGCATCTAGCTGTTAACGGACTTACAGAGTACAAGGGTACAGAATGCAGTGCATCCGTTAATGGGCACTGTGAAACATGAGGTGTGTTCGAATAAACACACGCTAGACTTAGAGAAGGCAAATGAGAATCCGAAAGAGCCTGTGTTCGAATAAACACACGCTAGACTTAGAGAAGGCAAATGAGAATCTGAAAGAGCCTGTCTAGCTAGTCTGTCTGTCGTTTGGTTCTGAGTCCTCCGGATCTTTGAAATTCTTGTGCTCTCTTTGTCTTGTGTAGTTACTGAAAAGCTGAGTAAAGTGTTTGACCCTCCTATCCGTGGTGTTGGTTTGATAGAGGCATTCACGAAGTGCACAAGCTGTTCAATGACAATAAATTTATGTCCTGCAGATTGAAGCGGTCGGTGATAATTGCAGCTAGCGCCAGAGCAGCAGCTTTCGCCATCAGGACAGATGTTGACTCTGTCACACCGCCTTGATGTTGTAGATGGTTCGAGTCGGTTGCACCTAGGTGTTGATGATGAAGACTCCAATTCTAGTCCTTCTTGGCAGAAGGGCGGGAAGATCAGGCGAAGTTGATGCATCAGTGTAGCATCTGATGCCTTGTAGTAGTCCAGAAAGTTGGACTGTGTATGTGTCCAGCGAGCTCCTCCCGTATCTGTCCGCCTAAAACATTGTTGATGACTCATGTAAGTTGGTACCGTAATAAGTAGCATGCACGCCTGCCTTTTAAAATTATGCCTTATTTAGAAATTATAAGCAAGCTAACAACCAAACTAATTAATGATGATGAGCAAATTATTAGGGTTTTTTTAACAGACTTTAGTTAGCTTGTATTTCAAAACGGATAGAGTAACCTCTCGATCCATCATCAGCACGAAAGGGTTCGTTTCTGTTTGCTCTATTTTAGCGATTGCCATTTTATCTAAAAGAAAACAGATTTAGCGATTGCAGCACGAGCACGACAAAATCTGGGACAAGCTAGCGAGAGACAGGCTTTGCTTTTGCCATACTACTCGACTACACTAGTGCAGCATCTCCGCGATCAGTCATGTGGGCTTTCCATAACAGGTGAATTTCACACGAGCCCTTCTGAACGGGCAAACAAACCTGTGGCTCCGCAAAGCTTCCCTTCGCAGCAGCTACAAAGTAGTAGTACAAACAGTTGCCAGGCACTCCCGGTTTCCCTTTTTTCGCATTATTAGGCGAGGTTTGTCCATCCTGCAAACATGCAGCATGTTCGTTTGCTCGTAAACAATCGTAAATTTTCAGTCGGGAACAGTGTTTTTCTCTCACACCAAATCAGCCAGCAGTAAATAATCCACGATACGATACGACCTTCCGAACAGACTGATGGAGAGAAATTCCCCGCGATGCGCGCTCATCCCGTCGCGGACGCCAGGGATGGACCGCGACGCCTGCGCCGGAGATAGACACCGTTTGTGGCTCGTGACCGCGTGAGATGCCGAGCCTTTCGTTTTCCGTAGCCCGGTTCTGGCGTCCGTCTCTTTTCGTTGCTTGTCTATATCACGAACACTCCACGCTTTTTTGTTTAGGCCCTGTTTCGTTTGGGTTTATATGGTTTATAAGGTATGGCTGAAAGTACTGTTGGTTAATTTAGTGTGAGAGAAAAATAATATTTATTGACTGACAAGGCTAGGGCGTGCCAGCGATCGATTGTGGCACGGAGAAAATGACGCGCGCGGGGCGTGTGTTTAACTTGTTGCGTGGGCGCTAAAGTTCGCAGCGAAATGTAGCACGCAAAGCCAGTACTGGTGATGGTGGTCAGGCAGGGTCACACATTTTTTCCCCTAGAGGTTTATTCGAAGTGTTCCATGATCATAATTAATAATACTATAACTCATAGAGCCACGCCGTAGACCGTACTTAACAACGTCACGTTCTCGTTTGGGCTTGTTTAACCTTATAAATTTTACTTTTTGAATCAACGAATAATATTTTTCTCTCCCTCCAAATCAGCGCAGTACTTTCAGTCATGACTTATCAACTGACAAATATAACGAACAGGACGTAAGAACAAGTGACGCCATATAAAACGATGGGATGCGGTGTGGTGTTTTCACGTCTACCTGTGGCTACGAGCTGCCACTGCAACTGCAAGCACACGGTTTCCCGGTGCGTTTCCATTTCGGTACGTTGGCAGGATCGCGCCTCTCTGTGGCTCAGGCAGCAGGTTGTATATCCCGACGCGAACGCACGAGCTCGCTTGGTCGGTCGTCCGTTCACGACTTCACCAGTCACGACGCGACCCCATATCTGGGGTGGTAGGAGAAGAACCCAAGCTGCGCGCGAGGACCGCACCGTCGTCCCCGATGACTTGCCCCTGTATCGGTCGCTCGAGACGCTACACCTGTCCGCTCTCTCGCCAGCTCGACCACTGCCGGCGCTCCACGCATACCGCGGTGTCGCCACCTCACCCAACCCCGATATTTACTTGCATACTAAAAAAAACCTTAATAATGTGGCAGTAGTACAGTTTTCGTTTGCTTAACGATGGAAGAGTGCTGGATACACGGTTACACCACGTACACCTGACGCGTGCGTCAAGGTGCTCAAGGCGTCAACCTAACAACGGTGCTGCAGCGCGTGAGGTGTGAGCACCAAGTGGGATACAGGATACAGCTAGCATATTCAGTTAGGGATGGATCCGACCGATGGAGTAGTCGAGTGGAAAGGGGTTCCCGAAACAACGGCACCGGCCTTCTCAGAAACGTGAATAGGAAATGGAGTGTTCATGTTCACGTACACGAAGAGAGGCACCGGCTTGCTGCTTAGTCAACTTTGCTTGTTAGCATTGCACCGAATATGGCATATGATTTTATTCCAATAGCGCATTGCTTTGATAGTAGTATTAGATAGATAAAAGGTTAAAGCTTGAAAAAACAAATGGACAGATAGAAAAGTTTCATTTTTTAAAGAACCAAACAATGTGACTTGAGTATACTCACCTAATTGAGTTTCTCGTGGTGGAACCTACCCACCCACTCTCTCTTTACCCCAAAAAAGGTAAAGCTATATGGCACTCGAGTGTTTCACGCGCTGTCCGCACTCGATTCCTTCCTGGCTGTCGGATCCATCGCCAATGCCTGCAGATCCGCCTCTCATGTTCATCTTCTCTAAGTCCGACAACCTTACAAAGGGAGCTTCGGGAAGGTAGGCGGGGCAGGCGGTGGGGACAACTTCCGAGCGGTTAGGGGCCCTGGCGGCGGATGGAGGCAAGCGGGCTAGGTTGGGGTGGGGCGCCCATGGCCGAGCTTGCCGCGGAAGAAGGAGGGAGGATGGGAGAAGGAGGCCGCAGCGGCCAGCCGCAGAGCTCCAGCGAAAACTTAGCACCGCCGCGGGGCGGTGGGCGACGATGGGGACAAGGAGGAAGATGAACAGTACAAACAAAATCGAGTGTTCCTCCCCAAAACACTCAAACTGACAAACTAAAAAAAAAACAACCAATCCAATGTTACCGAAAAAAACCACAGCCGCAGAGCTCCGGTGAGACTCTAGTGCGGCCTCGGCGGAGAGTGATAGGTGAGAGGAAGATGGGCATAAAAAAAATCTGAGTGTTTCTCCCCCAAAACACTCAAACCTCGTGTATTCAGACTGAAAAAAAAAACTATCGCAAAAAACAAACAAACAATGCAACCGAAAAAAAAACCAACGCAATCACGCGCATCACGATGCCTAAACACGGAAACGGCGAGGGCATAACAGGGCCACAACAGAGAAAAGCAGTACAACAAGAAACCACCCACGGCCGACATGGACCCAGCTCAGCAAAACACGGAAACGGCGAGGGCATAAAGCAAAAGCACCCACACACACACCGGACTCCGGAAAAACTACAATACACAAACGAAACGAGCAGACGAAAAATCTGCCCACCCAAGCAGAAGCCGATAAAAATAGATGTCGAAACTATTTATCTATAGCGCTATTTAAAGGAAAGATGAGTGTTGTATTTTAGGTCATGTTTGTTGGAGATAGTTCACAGAAGATCTATTGTGAAACCCAAATTTAAAATAGGTCTTCAACGTTATACTTATAGTCTACCGTAAAGTATCTATATGGAAGATCCATTTTAAATGACGAAAGATGTATAATCTAAATTTAAATATCATCTATCCTGAAGACTTATTTGTAGAAAGAATTATCTTTTATGTTTTGTTATTGTAGAAGACTGAAAATCTGTATTTAACTTTTTGTCAGTTGCGTTATTCAAGATATGAATAGGTTATTTTGGGTCGCGGTCCTCGGAGACGGTCCGAGAACGCGACAGGCTGCGCGAGGGAGAGAGAGAGAGGGGAAGAGAGAGCAGAGCAGCGCAGCTACACAGAATTGTTATCGCAACTTCGCTGCCTGCCTCCGCTGCCGGCCGCACTACCTAATCCCCGCGCTCGTTTCCCCACCGTCCGATGGCCGCCGTCACGCCCCCGCCGCAGTCGGACCCGCCGCCTAAGACGGGGCGCCCGGCCTCGTCCGCCGCCGCCGCCGCCGCGGCCGCGGCCAAGGGAGGAGGGGGCGGGGCGGGCGCCGCCAGGGGGCTGCTGATGGGGAAGTACGAGCTGGGGCGCCTCCTGGGGCACGGCACCTTCGCGAAGGTGTACTACGCGCGGCACATCGGCACGGGGGACAACGTTGCCATCAAGGTGCTTGACAAGGAGAAGGCCGTGAAGAGCGGGCTCGTCCCGCACATCAAGCGCGAGATCGCCGTGCTGCGCCGCGTGCGCCACCCGAACATCGTGCACCTGTTCGAGGTTATGGCCACGAAGACTAAGATCTACTTCGTCATGGAGCTCGTGCGCGGCGGCGAGCTCTTCTCCCGCGTCTCCAAGGGCCGACTCAGGGAGGACACCGCGCGCCGCTACTTCCAGCAACTCGTCTCCGCCGTGGGGTTCTGCCACGCCCGCGGCGTCTTCCACCGGGACCTCAAGCCCGAGAACCTCCTCGTTGACGACCGCGGGAACCTCAAGGTATCGGACTTTGGACTCTCCGCCGTCGCCGACCAGTTCCGTCCCGACGGTCTGCTCCACACCTTCTGCGGCACGCCGGCATATGTGGCCCCCGAAGTGCTCGGCCGCCGCGGGTACGACGGCGCCAAGGCCGACGTGTGGTCGTGCGGTGTCATCCTCTTTGTGCTCATGGCCGGGTATCTCCCTTTCCATGACAAGAACATCATGGCCATGTACAAGAAGATTTACAAGGGCGAGTTCCGCTGTGCGAGGTGGTTCTCCAAAGACCTTACCAGCTTGCTGACGCGCATTCTTGACACTAACCCCAACACTCGGATCACTTTGCCGGAGATCATGGAGTCGCGCTGGTTCAAGAAAGGATTCAAGCCTGTCAAGTTCTATATCGAGGATGACCAGCTGCATAAAGTTATAGATGATGAGGATGGCCTGTTGGATATGGGACCGGCTGGTCCTGTTCCTCCACCATTGCCACCTCCACCACCGCCTCTACCTCCGCCAAAGGTTGATGGTGATGAATCAGGGTCGGACTCAGACTCGTCGATCTCATCCTGCCCTGCTTCTGTGTTATCTAATGAGAGCCAAAGGCCCCGTGGCTCGCTCCCACGTCCAGCAAGCCTTAATGCATTCGATATCATATCATTCTCAAGGGAATTTAACTTATCAGGGTTATTTGAGGAGAAAGGGGATGAAGTGAGGTTCATCTCGGCTGAGCCCATGTCGGATATCATAACGAAATTGGAGGACATTGCAAAGCTGAAGAGTTTCAAGCTGCGGAGGAAGGACTGGCGGATCTGCCTGGAGGGTACAAGGGAAGGAGTTAAGGGGCCATTAACAATTGGCGCGGAGATATTTGAACTCACACCTCCCCTTGTAATGGTGGAGGTAAAAAAGAAGGCAGGGGATAATGAAGAGTACGAGGACTTCTGCAACAAGGAATTGAAGCCAGGGATGCAGCACCTTGTCCACCATACGGTCCGAGCTCCAAGTATGCTTACCGATGCCGAGTAGGTAGAAAGGTAGTAAATTTCCTTCACCTTTTCTTATGATGTTACTGATGCCATTCCTAATAATATTTTTAACAATATTTATTTGCATGATCCAACCTCTGTAGATTAAAATCACATGTGTTCTACTTATGCTAATTCAAGCATGATATGTTTGCTTTGCTAATTCTGTGTGAACAGTCATGAATTTCTTGGCCCAGATATTCTCTTGCTAGTCTTTGAACATACTAGTTTTTGATAATTGCTTGTTGGAAACAAGCGAGGTCTGGAATTGTCTGCAGAATGATTACTTAAAATGTATCACCGCTTGATCAAAATTAAAATTTATATACCATGTTCTAGTGGTTCTGCAGTTGCTTAACAGTTGATTTCTTTATTTCTAGGTATAGGTCACATGCTGGCTTCACTAAGATCCATGCATTATGAACACATGTCACGGGCACAAGTTATCTTTGGCATCCCAATTGATTAGTTTTTCGCCTAGCTTGATTGGATCTCTATTTTCTGTAGCTATTAGTTAGACCAGGACATTTTTCTATATCACATCTTCACTTTTAAAAGCTTCTGTTGTGATTATCCACATTCTGTTGAAACTTACCTTCTCAGCTCGCAAGTAAAAATACAATGAACTTATTTTATGTTCTTATGCCAGCATTACTTCCATAATACTGCTGTTGCATCTAGTTGTGAGTAATCTACACCCCCTTTGTTACTGAATGTTATCAAAAATAAAGGAAGAAGGAGGGGCTCGTTCCTTTTATTCCATAAGGAAACTTTCTCAGAAGGTTTCGAGCATGCTAGTCCAAATTTGGGAACTTTAGGGTGCATTTGGTTCCTCAACCAAACCTTGCCTACCCTTGCTGAGCAAGGATTTGATGCTGCTGCTGCTGCACTTGGATGTTTGGCTAGCTTTGTCTCAGTTCTCGTGCTAGCAAGAATTTCCAACGTTTCAGCTTGCTACCAGCGGTGAGCCAAAATGGCTCTCCTGGGGAAGCAAGTTTCTTGGAGCTTGTGCTGGTAGGGTAAAATAATCTTGCTTGGGAACCAAACGTCTTATACTCTCTGTAGATAAACAATTCAGGTTTATGCGGTGTATCGCTTTTATCCCTCTATCATAAATTACAGTTACAGTGATGTTATGACTTCTTCCTGCATTAGAGTTATTCAGGTTTACTTGTGCGATGATGGCAGTAGGTTGTATTCACCATTTATTGTATGTCAGGAGCTGATTTGTGGGGTTTGTACTTTGTACATTGGTGGCTTTATGTTAAATTTCCTCATTGTTGCATTATTGATCCATAATCATCATCTGTGTGCACACATCTACCTTTTTGGATCCATGTTGATCACTTAATTTGACAAATACAGTCATAATTATAATGAAAAACATGGATCACATTAGCACAACCAAATCTTACGCATATCTGCAGCCACAATCAGGAGTTGCTACTTTCTTGGTCAGCTTAGTTGAATGAAAATTTAAGCATGATTAATCCTTCCAGGCACACACAAAAAAAAACATCATTTGAGCTTCTTTTTCTCTATCAATTGCCCTTTCTTGAACCTGAAGTTTTCTATGTCTTAAATCAGTCTGCCTAATGTTCTTCACATAAATAATTGGATCCGGTAGTAATACTATCATCCACTGGGATCATATAGTTATTAGTTCCGGCACATGGAAATATTTTGATTGTTCAGCTGTAGGTTTATTTAGGTATAGTATCAACGGATTTAAACTTCCTTTGCGGCCCGATGGGGCATATGAATATTAAAGCTTTGCAGGGTAATGTGATTGTATTTAGATGCACAAATTTCCTGATAGGTTATAAAAAAAATGGTTTGCTTGTCATGGATCAGCATGGATGTTTATTACGATTTCTGAAACTTGTGACAGGACTGCAGAATCGATTGCTTTATTATCTGACCATTTCCTTTGCTCACTGCAGGCTTTGAACTTAACAACAGCACTTCGCACGGAGCTACTGGTAACAGGAGTGACATTCGGAGTGGCATGAGGCTAGAGACACAGTTGAGCACAGCACAGCTGACCAGAAGAGATCGTAGTCGGAACAAAAATCTTGACCAGTTCCACACCACTGTAGTTCCGCAGATGATGAGCTCGACATCTCTTGACTGAATAACTTCTGTTCTCCACGAGGGCAAACAATGCCCGCCATGGCAGAGGGAGACTGGATGTAGTACATACTCCGGTGTCTTTGTTGGTACCTGAGGTTAAGTTGTTGCTGAATGTTGTTGTATCGCTGGTGGTGTAGTCCTGCTATTGGTTGTAGGCGCGCAGCAGGATAATAATAATAATTTGGTTAAGCTCTGTTCGGCTGGCTGAAAAAAAGACTGCTGATTCTGATGTTGATTTGTTATCGAGAAAAACACTATTTTACGAATGAAAAGTAGCGCCCATAGGTTCAAGCGAACCATAAATCAGGTGCATCCTGGACCGGCACATCCGCACATGCTCAGCTCTGGCCTGATTGGGATTCCGAATCTTCGATTTCTGATTCCGCATAATTGTACAGTCCCGATTTGGAGAGGCGCTGATGTTTCGGACTCTGCAGGAGTCGTCTACCAGGGACAGGGAGGCCGGATTGGCAGGGAGTGCGGCAGCCCTAGTCGAGCACGTGAGCCGGCGTTGGGGCTGGGTGGCCTACCCACCGGCGCGCGTGGGCTGCCGGGCCCGACCAAGAAAGCGCCGTGTGCGGCTACGCGGGGCTCGGAGTTGGGCCCCCCACTTTTGTTGCTGCGCGCCTGCAGAGATAAAGATCGCATAATTATCGTGATGAATGGGTTTTGTGTCGCCGTCCTATCTGTGACCGTGTTCTTTTTTCTGGATTCGCCGATAAGCACAATCGGTGATACTGACACTGACATGCGAGCGATGAAGAATGGAACTGCAAGGGCCGCGGATATGTCTGATATGGGTGGTGCTAAACTTGTTAGAGCATCTCCCTTGGTTTTTAGCGAGAGAGAGAAAAAACCTCTCCAGCAACTTCTGATTCATCCTCCTAATCTTTTATAATTTGAGAAAAGTCATCATGTTCCGCGTAAAGTTACGAGCTTCCGAGTCACGTATATCTTCTCTCTCCCGAGTGTGTTTGTCGGCCAATCTAAAAGTGAAAGTGCGTGGAAAGAATAAAGAGTACGAAATGATTTTCTTATGCAAATGTACAAGAGAGAAATAATATATAAAAGTGGTTAGGATAATTTAGAAATAGTATAGTTCTTCTATATTTTAGGAGTGATCTATATTTTAGGAGTGGATTATTAGAAGCTCTTGAAAATGGTATTCTTTATTCATTTTAATATTTTTTTATGAATTGTAAAACTTCGTAATTTTAGGAAGAAAATATTAAGTACTCTTGAAGATGCTCTTAGAACCTTGTCGATGTATTTGCTGGGATGAAATGTCGTAAACAATACTTCTCAACTCTAGTTTCTTACAAATTATTATCAAAGACAATGAGGTTGCCTTCTTCTGTTTTCTTTTTCTTTTTTCGAAAATGAATGAAGATACTTCGAGAGCCTATGTTTTCAGAACATCTACGACTGCAGGTAGTACTCGTATTCACTGGGCCATGTACTGGCTAATGAAACTTTCACTGAAACGAATTGTACACGCTATAACAATTGGCATATGATGTTCGTCCGATCCATATCTCAACTCTCCATCCGAAGGACTATTAATAAATGGTGGGGATTGATCTTTAGAGGCGGTGGAACAACTCTGAAGCCACTGGTGGGTTCAGGTGGGTTGGCCGATCCCACCTCTAGCTCCTTCCATGTGAATCTTTGTCATTATATCTTGAACGGTGGATTAGAGCTCATTGGAGTCAGTTTTGTTGCAGGCTTGATTTGTTGAGATAACATGGCCTACTTGGTCCGTTTTCTGAATAAACCCTCCTGCATTCACAGAATCACCAAAATCTGTGGAAATAATTAGTTCAAACCACTACACTTATGTTGATGATTGATTTTAAGGATAAGTGCATGTTATATTGACGGTTTATGATTGTCATTAATGACCGTCAACAAGTCCCCCAAACTTAATCTTTGCTCGTCCCTGAGAAAAGCCTAAACTTTAAACAGTGGATTATGAGTTGCTACAATGTTTCACATTTCAAGAGTACCACATGTACAACAAACATATTTCTCTTTTGTATGGAAACATTAGCAATATGAAAATTCACCCATATTACCTTAGTCCTTTATGGGGCATATGACTTTTTTCCTTTGTCTTGGGTGGTTGAGAGACATAACAACTTTTGACTTGAACACTATTTTTCTCATTCCGCATAATTTTCATATCGGAGGTTTTTGATATTTTTCAAAAGAAAACTTAATGTTCTTAAATGGTACTCTCATGTTGCTCAAATGGTGTATGATTCCTCACCAAGGCATATTTTTGAAATTACCTTCTCATCCTACTTCTATAAGGCTTATATGGAGCTTAGGTATGGATAAAATATGTAGCATACTTACCTTGTATATATTGTAAAGCCAAATCCCGAATCTAAGAAGAGAAGTGTCGTACTCGTAGATCAAGATATGCATGTGTATGAATATATAGTGGACATATATGATGGATAAATAAAACTTATTATGCTCCTTAAAACATATCTCTCTTGGAATATATTTTGTGAGAACATGAGCTATCTTGTTCTCATCTTTCTTTTTCTCATTCTTTCGTTTTTCTTTCTTCTCTTTTTTTAATAAGAACCTCATGCCTCTTTTTTCAATAAAATTTTGAGAGAGATATTATCAAGAACTTGGAGCATTTATTTTGATGGAACCTAACAGGCATGTTTTGCCTATTTCCAGTGTAGTAGTAGAATATTTTTGGGTGGATCTAAATGAAAAACATGTTTTTACGTACTTCCAGTGTAGAAGCAACATATATATGTAGTGTGTATGTGATCTAGATCTTTCGAGCATGATAAATCTCTTAAACAAGGGTCAACAAGACTTGACAAAGCTCAATACAAAGCAATCAACTTATGTAGAAAGCTTATATCATGAAAGATCATATATGACTTTGGTAGGAATTTATCATCATCGAGGAACAATTTTTTCATTATTTTAAGAAATAAATCTTCGATAATCATACATGTTTGGAACAATATTATACCAGCTTTTGTCTCACTATATCATATCTCACAACAACTTAAACTCAGTTACAACACTTGCAACCCACAAAGTTTTAGGTACATGATGGTTTCATATGAGCCAAGTTATCATATCTCACAACAACTTAAACTCAGTTACAACACTTGCAACCCACAAAGTTTTAGGTACATGATGGTTTCATATGAGCCAAGTAATCCATACTTAGAGAAATATCAAGCTGTAAACTAGGTACTAGAGAAACATTAATAGATCAACTATTCATCATTTTCGTAAAGAAAAAATAGACATTCATAAGATATAAATAAACAAAGGGAAATATTTTTGGCATTTTTATCATATTCAATTTTTTTTATAATGCATTGCAATAATAAAGAAATAAAATTATCTAAGGTGCACATGCAAGGAAAGAAATACTTACCTTATTGGGGAGAAGGAACCTCCCTCAAGCTTGTCTTTCACTCATGGTTGTGGTGGATCCATCCCATGGTATGTCCAGAAAGCTCTCCAATTGTGGGTTTGCTCGCGTTGCATGGCCATGATGAGTTGGCGATTTTGAGCAACATCACCACGTATGGCTTGTTGTTCCACACGCATCTCACTCAATTGATGGGTGAGTTGGTGCATGTCCCGCGTCAAACCAGGATAGACCTCGTCTTGTGTTTTCGAGCAAGAAGCTCGCGCACGTCTTGTGCGTAAAGGACGTGGTGGACGTGTCCCGCTTGAGCTTGTGCTGTGCCTGGAGTTTGATGTTTCCTCCTCATCAGCAAAGTGAAGTCCCGGAGCTCAGGATGTGTCGTCTTGTGTGGCGTTCGCCATGCTGCGCGTCATCCGTCGACCTATGCTAGTTCCTGCAAAATTACCTTGCACCTCTCCTTGGTCCAAATGAATTGTTAGTTGGTTGACCCGATACAACCAAAGATCCGCACATGGAAGTGGGATTATGGTTATATGGCCATGATAAATCATTTTCATAGAATTATTTAGACCTTTCTTTAGCATATGACCTTGCTTAAAATATTCAAAATTGATTAAGCTCCTAGGTGTGGTAATATATTGCACAGGATTATTTATTAGTACACCCATTAAGTCGGCAATTCTAGAAATCAAAGAAGCAAATTCAATTGGTCCTTTTCTTTCCGACACACTTAGCCAATGTGCAACCATAGCTTTCACAGGTGAAACATGAATTTTGTGAACCATAACATACAGTACTCTCATGTCATCATTTTTAACAACTCTAACATCATCACGTGGAAATAAAGTTATGCCAATCCAACGATGCATGAAACGCAGAGTTGGGTTGTGAATATCATTGGTTCGTGGTCTAAAACATTCATTAAGTTCGGTTATATCATGCCAAAATTCAAATTTATCAAAATCATGAGTGGCAGATTCAAGATCTATATTGCACGAATGAGCAAAACCCAGCGCAGCACTTAAATTAGTCCATGTGAAGTTATAATCATAATTAAACATCCGAAAATAAACTCCATCATCAGAGGCTTGTAAAGTGCTCAAAAATTCTAGAGTGAGGGTTTCACTACCTAGATCATGAGAGAAGTCCCAAAAAGTACTCCATCCAATGTCATTAAAGATAGAATCAAATTCTACGTCCATACCTGTTTTAGCAAGTAGTGATGGGTCAAATACCTTAGTATGTTCAAAGGTGCGTGTTTGGAGTTTGGTGAAGATGAGGTACTCTTGTGGCGTGTGTAAGGGACCGTGACGCCTAAAGGGGGGGGGTGAATTAGGCAACTTAAAACTCTAACTCTAAACTATGACCTCTTTTTCTATCCTTAGCAAAAACCTATACAAAAGATAAACTATCTAGATGTGCAACTACGGTTTTGCTAGTGTGTTACTATCTCTACCGTAAAAAGGAGTTATGCAACCTAGGTTCCAAACCTATCAACTAGCCTATCACTAAACTAGGAAAGTAAAGCACAAACCAAGATTGCAATGTAAATGCGCAAGCTGAATAGTAAGGTAGAGATATGCAAACTCCCGTCGACGACTCTAGTATTTTTACCAAGGTATCGAGAAGCGCACAAGCTTCCCCCTAGTCCTCGTTGGAGCCCCTCACAAGGAATCCCTCGCAAGGGCCAAGCTCCCGGTCGGGTAACTCCGTGGATAGCCCCGGGCCTTCCCCACGCGCAAGTGGGTCTCTGGTGTGCCTTCCGGCAAGCCTCTCCTAGGCCGCTCTCCGCCGTCTTCACTATCAAGCTTCCGACCGAACCGCCACGGGCCTTATTCCCTTCGGTACACGGTGGCGACCACACCACAAACGCGGTTGGTGTGATCTCGCAAGACTACAAGCCCCTCCGATGTACAACAATGGTGCGCGCAAGCACCGAGTGGTAAGAGGTATGCAAACCTCACTAAACACTAGGCCTAAACCTAGAGCAAGCGCATAAGCGGTGGTCAAATCAACCTAAGCATTTTACAAAGCACCTACGCTAATCACCTAATGAATCACTAAGCACTATACAAGTGGAGATCACTAAAATGGTGTATCAACACCCTTGATATGTTTCCTCAACTCTCCTCTTATCAAATAACCGGTTGGGAGAGTCTATTTATAAGCCCCATGGAGAAAGTAACCATTGGGGACGAAACCTAGCTTTTTGCTACTGAGCGGACGCTGCTGTCGTCCTGACCGACGCCACGTCCGGTCGTTCCGAATGTTGAGCGTGCGCGTTGATTGGACTCTGGGCCGAGTCTGGTCTCACTCGATCGGACACGTCTAGTCACGCTGGCGCCGCTCTAGAACCTCTCTGCACATGATTGGACACTGCTTCTTGGTGCGTCTAGTCATCCTATTGTCGTGTCCGGTCACGCTGAGAACATTGCCGTTGATGGTGAATAATGAAGTCCGTGCGTCTGGTCACTACCTCGCTCAGCGTCCGGTCGATGATACTGACGCCTGCTGTTGCCGAGCAACTGATCGGACGTGTTCGGTCCTCATAGGGCCACGTCCGGTCACCTCCGCCGAGCTTGTTTCTTCGCGATCTTGCGTCCGGTTTGGTTCCCATCTTTGTGCTTGGACTTTGTTTGATATCTTGGGTCTTCTCTTATGCTTCTAGGGTCTTGCTTATGGTGTTGATTGTGGGATCATCATGTCACCTTCGTCTAAGTCACGTCTTGCACCCTATTGAACTACAAAACAATTACTTGCAAATTCATTAGTCCAATTTGGTTGTGTTGGTCATCAAACACCAAAATCCAAAATAAATGGACCTAGGATCCATTTTCCTTACAATCTCCCATTTTTTGGTGATTGATGACAACACGACCAAAGCAAGCAAATAATAAAAATTTTGTTGTTTAAAAACTATTTATTTGCTAGGATGCAATGCAAAGGGTAAGGTTATATGATGCTAAAATATACCACATGTAAACATCTTTGGAAACTTATCTTGCCCTTGCAAATATCCCCATGTGGCATTATGGATTTAAGCATCCCCCTAACTCCATAATCCACTATCCTCCCTTCTCAGACCATTACCACTTGTAAATTATTTTGACCAGGGCTTACTTTTGTCCTACAAATTTCTCCCCCTTTAGAATCAAACAACGAAAAGGAAGACATTAGTAGCACAAGAGAGGGTCAAACTTTATGATCCTTTGTATGTGGAGTGGAATAGTGTCGACAAAATATCATCGGTAGTCCTCCGAGGGGTATCCCACGAAGGTAGATTGATCGGCAGAGAGGCGTGTAATCAAGAACAAGAAGGCAATAGAGACACACGAGTTAGACAGGTTCAGACCATTAGTATGACATAATACCCTACTCCTGTGGTCTGTTGGATTGTATTGGCTATCGTATGATATTGCGTGAGTTTGGAGGGGGTCCCTGCCCGCCTTATATAGTCCAGGGAGCAGGGTTACAAGTCGGTTAGATCCGGGAGATAACCAAAAAGTAATAACAGATTACAGGAATCATGGGATCATACGTATCCTAATAGATCTCATAGAATCTTCAGGATATCTTCCCGGTGTCTTACGGGAGACACCGAGCAGCGTCGCACCCCGCAAGGCTTCGTCTTGTGGGCTGGGCCGCCCCTAGGGCATAGCCCATGTGGTCTGCCATGGGTATCCATGGTCGTACCCCCCACAGCTAGTCCCCAAGCGCCTTGTATCCATTGTGCAATGCTGTCTTGAGCTTGTCTGAGCAGGTGCGAACAAAGCTGAGCAGTCAAACTCATGGTCCGGCCACTGTGATGAGTTGCCAAGCAGTTGTGAGCAGTTGCCGAGCAGCGTGAACCGTCGCCGAGGAGCGTGAACTGTCGCCGAGCAGCGTGAACCATCGCCGAGCAGCATGAACCGTCGCTGAGCTGTGTAACCCAAGTATGGCTTGCCACAAGGGTGTAAGGAGCTCAAGTTCAAAATCAAAAATTTCTTTGCAGTGGACCAAGTGTGCCCACTTAGAGTCCGACCACGAGAAAAGGAGATAGTCTTCTTTAGCTTCAAGAGGCGTGGAGTCTTCTAGAATAAAGCAAACACATTCACCGCGAGGTGAAGTGTGCCCACTTAGTCCCCGAGCCTGACAGTAGATGACATAGTCATGTGGTGCTAGGGTCCAAAGTAGAAAAATAGTAGAAGACCAACCGAGCAGGCAGCCAGTCCCCGGGCGTAGCCCTAAAATGAGAAAAAGCACATTCACCGCAAGGTGAAGTGTGCCTACTTAGTCCCCGAGCCTAACAGTAGGTGACGTGGTCACGTGGTGCCAGGGTCAGAAACAACAGTCAACTGAAGAAATATCCCCAATGCGGTGAAGAACCAAGACGTAATGCTGACACAGTCCCCAAGCTACAAGAAGAAATATTGGAGAAATTAAATCACGGAGAAAATACCGGTGTAATGGCTGTACAGTAATAATTACTGAGCCATAACGGTTGGCGGAGAAGTCGGTGAATATTCGGCGAGCCGTAACAAATTACGGAGATAAATCGACGATATGGTCCGTAGTTGCGCGAAAGCCCATGTAACGGCCCACCTTGCTGTTGCGGAGAATTCGGAGAGGTGCAAATCGCAGGAACGGTTTCCCAAAAACCCTTGAATGTGAAAAGGTGGGTGGAGTGCTTTATAACTGCGCCGCCGCACCCCGCGCTCCAACCTTTGCCACTTTGCCATTTTCATCTTCTTCCTTAGCCCTCGCATTTCTAGATTCACATCCACACGCGCTTCCACCGCTTGTCCCCATCTAGATCTGAGAGATGGCGTCAAAGAGGGGAGCTATGAACCCAAAGAAGGTGAGCCCAAAGAAGGCGGGTGCCGGAGCCAGTCGTGACGAAGAGTGGGTGCCGTCGCGCATGGGGGAGGCGGAGCTCGATGGATTGGTGGAGGCGGGCATTCTTCCTGACCTCGTCACCGCCGGATGGTGACCAGCCAGTGGTGAGCCCTTCCCAATGCCTCACACTGATGAAGTAGTGGTGTTTGAGGATTATTTATGGCGAGGATTGGGATTTCCTGTTCATCCTTTTTTGAGGGATCTGTTAGAGTTCTGGGCACTTAGTCTGTGCAATCTCCACCCAAACACCATCTTGCATATCTCAATCTTTATCCACTTCTGCGAAGCGTATTTGGGGATTCTTCCACACTTCAACCTCTTTAGACACCTGTTCTGGTTGAAGAAGAAGGGCGGCAACGGTTCTAAGGTGGTCGGCGGAGTGTATCTTCAGCTACATGATGGAATGGCGGGCGAGTACCTCACTGTGCTGCTGAACACATCGCTGAAGGGGTGGAATGCCATGAGGTTCTACATGAAGCAGAGCCATCCTGCCATCCGCTGCGACATCGACCACATCCCGGAGAGCCAGAAAAGCTGGTCGAAGAGGCCAAACAGTGCTGATATGGATCAAGTGAGGGAGCTCCTTGGCCTAATAAAGGGCATGAAGACCAATGGTGGACTGGTAGTGGTGAGCTTCATAATGCGCCGCATCCAACCCTACAAGGAGAGGGCCCATGCGGGCTTTGACTTTAAGGGAGACACCGATGACACCCGGAGAGGTTAGAGATGCTGTCAAGAGACGAGGTTGTAGAGCGGCCCGCAGAGCTATTCGCTCCATTGGCCTCATTTTGGGTGTCAGGGCAGACAAGACCCTTTAACTACATGAATCCGCCTCCTTAGGTAACCATCTCAATTGTTTGGTCCTAATCCTTTTAATCATGTAGCATTGTCGAGCAGTGAACTGATTCACTTATTGGAAGATTCATTCGTAGGAAAGAGCGGTGTACTTCTCGGGCGTGCCAAGGGGTGATTGCCCGCAGGCAGTAGATGCCCGGCCACCAACATAGCCTGAGGAGGGAGCCGTCAGCGCCTTGTCGGAGTCTGGAGGCACGGATGCTGGTCGGACGGAGAGTCCATCCCCGGTGTTGGAGAAAATCCGGGGAAGAGGGCAGCGGCAGATGAGCCGTGAGCCGCCTAGAAGAAGAGAAAGACGGCGGTGCCGCTCCCCTCAAGCCGGGCGACATCTCGCTTGGTGGTGACCAGACCACTCGGACGTGGAGTACCGCGATGTCCGAGTGGTCGGATGACGATGAAGTTCCAGTGGCTCCTCCACCGAGCACTAAAGGCACCTCCACGCAGCACGCGCGCAGAGGAACAATTGAAGGGGGGAGGAAGTCTCCCAATAGCAGGCAACGGGAGTCCCCGAGCAGTAGGCAAGGGGAGTTCCAGAGCGGTGGGTGGAGGGAGTCCCCGAGCACCAAGCGAGGGGAGTCCCGGAGCGACGGCAGATGAGAGGCCGATGACGGAGCCAACGAGACCTCCACCCGGGACATAGGAATCGACCCCAAGGCCGCGCTAGGGGCTCGGTAGGCAGCGCCGGTTCAAAAAAATCTACCAGAAAGCCGCTATGTAAGTACCCTTGTCTTGGAGTTATTTGGTTATCATATCCTTATCCTTTTTTGGCGAGTGAGGAGCTGATCTGATGCAGAGCGAGGTGTATGGAGGGTCCGTTCCTGCCCGTCCAGACTGATGAGCAACCGAAGGCTGGCCCCGGGTGGAGGAGATGCCGGTGAACCCTGTCCCGGAGTCCTTGGGTGCTCGGCGGCCTGCAGAGGAGTCAACCGCCGCTGCTGGCGAACTTGGCGGTGGTGAATAGTTGGCACCGACAGCGGATGGTTTGCAGCGGTGATGCCCGGGGCAACGGCGGAAACCGTCGGGTCTTTAGCGGCGAATGCAAGAGAAGCCGGTGCCGCGCCCGAGTCTGGGGCAGCGAAGCCGATGGCGCCCGAGGAGTAGCCAATGCCTCCTAAGGCGTCATAGGGTGTTGTCAGACCCGTTGTCCGGCCATGGAGCCCCCGGTGGTGCCTCCAGCCCAGCGGAGGAGGAGGACGAGGTGGAAGAGATTGAATGTGAGAAGTCTCAACCCCAATCTGTCCGAATCCTCCGCAGATGCGGTGATGAGGTGGTGGTTGTTGAGGAGGAGGACACCACCAGGGAGCTAAAGAGACTAGAGTCTGCCCTTGCCAGAGTAATGAAATAAATCAAGGTTAGTACTACATCTGTAATGTTTATCTTTGGCGTTGGAGATTCTTCTTCTTCATAATCTTGGTGTTTTCGTAGGGGATAACTCGGACTGCCGAGCAGCGGCGCCAGCTGATAAAGAGGATGGAGCCCCTCACCAAGGAGAACGATAAAATCAAGGAGGCGATGAACCTTATGGAGAGAAACATCTAGAGGGCCTAGTGCGAGCGAGACCTTGCTGAATCCAATGCGCGGGACCTGGAATACCAGAAAGGCATCTTGTTCGAGCAGCTGGCGACCGTGTTCGAGCAGCTGCGTTGCAAGTCTGCCACTATCTCCGAGCAGCTATGAAGTGGTTCCAAGCAGCTAGAGCGGAAGTCCGAGCAGCTGAGGAGCATATCCGAGCAGAAAATAGGTATGGCGTATCGGCGAATATGCTTTGTATTGTTGAACAACCATATCTTTGGTGATGACTATTTTGCTTGTAGAGCAAGATGCAGAGCTCAGCCAGTTGGGCCAAGCCATCGACCAACTCGAGAGGAGATGGCGAAGGAGACAGGGCGAGCAGACAAACTGGCCGAGGAGCTGAAAGGTGAGTACTTCCTGGTCGGAGTTATTGTTGAAGTAGCTTCCTTGCTTGATGGAACCTTGTAATGCTTGTAGACTACCGTCGGAGGGTCACTGCGTAGTTTGATGTGCTGGAGCAAGAGGCCACCACCCAGCGGAATAGGCTCAATGCTATGGTTGTTGGAATCAAATCGGTGCTCGACTGCGTCGACCTGGAGGTGGCTCCTCAGCCCAATGGTAGGCCACCGTGTCCGGCACCATCATCGAGAGGTGCAAAGCGATGTGGGAGAACTTCAAGGGCTTCAATTACGATGCCATTGTTACTGCCATTACTCATGCCCTTGCGGTGGTTTGGTCCCACTATCTAGCCGTTGACCTTCAGGCAATAGGGGCCGGATTCGCTGAAGTGATGGGTGAGGTGGAGCACCAGCAGCTGGAGGATGAGGTGGAGGACGTAGCGAAGAAACTGGCCGGCAACATCGACCTATTTGGCGAGACGGACGGCGATGGCAATGCTCAATGATCTGCTCAGAGAGTCGCGCTTTATTAACTGGAGAAAGTAGTTAGAATGCGCAAGGGCACAAACAAACATTTATGTATATGTACAAATGTTGACATGTGCATGTTTATGCAGTTTGTAATGTTGTGGTGAAGAAATCATTGTAGTATTAACCCTAACACAATTATACGTAGTATAAGTAGCGTCCGAGTAGTTAGTTCATTACTAAAATCTTTGGCCTTAGCTAGCCAATAGTCCATAACGTCGAGCGTGGAGCCCGTGCATGTGTAGGAGGAACAGGCATGGCCAAGGAACCATAGCCAACCACCCATAACGCAGAGCGCAGAGCCGTAGCACGTGTAGGGAGAGATCGGAGACTGGATCTTCTCCATAGAGAACAGAGCGGAACGTGTGCTGCTTGGCGGTTGGCGAAATAACTTGGAGATAAATTTAGTGTAAGTAGCGTCCGAGCAGTTAGTTCTTTACTGAGCTCTCGGCCTTGGCTAGCCCATAGTCCATAACGTCAAGCACGGAGCCCCTACACATGTAGGAGGAACAGGCGTGACCAAGGAACCGTAGCCAACCACCCATAACCCATAGCATGGAGCTTGTAGCACGTGTAGGGAGAGATCGGAGACTGGGTCTGCTCTGTAGAGCGCAGAGACAAGACGTTTGTTGCTCGGCGATCGGTGAAATATCTTGGAGATTTGGAGAAAAGTGGTCGGTGATTTGGAGAAACATGTTCGGAAAAATACGTTGAAGATTTGGAGAAACGTGGTCGGTGATTTGGAGAAACCTATTCGGCGAAGTACGTTGGAGATTTGGAGAAATGTGGTCGGCGATTTGAAGAAAACTGTTCGCAAAAACGTTGGAGATTTGGTGAAACATGGTCGGCGCAGTTATGGCGATCTCATACTGGAGTTCGTTAAGGAGTAGCTTAGAGCTCGGTGACCGGAAGTGGAGATTAAATCGTAATGGAGACAAATTATGAAGACCACAACTTTATTCATCATGAAGTGGAGAGTACATATCTAGTAGTGTTTCAAGGATAGAAACATATAAGGTGCTCGATGTGCCATGAATTGGGGACATCAATTCTGTCTAAATCACATAGGCGATAAGACTCTGGTCGGGTAACCTCTTTGACGACGTAGGGCCCTTCCTAGGGGGAGGAGAGCTTGTACATCCCTTTGGTTTTTTGTTTTCTGCGGAGAACGAGGTCGCCGACAGCAAATGAACGACCTTTGATGTTGCGGTTGTAGTACCTCCGTAATCCTTCTAGATATTTGGCTGTGCTGACGTAGGTGATTAGGCATTCCTCCTCGACCCTATCGATGTCCTCTGTCCGAATAGCTGTGGCTTGCTCTTCATCATAATTTTCCACCCTAGGTGCTTGGAAGGCAATGTCCGCTGGTAGTATGGCTTCTGAGCCATAGACCAAGAAATATGGAGACACACCGGTGCTGCGACTAGCTTGAGTGCACAGTCCCCAGACCACAGCTGGTAGCTCTTTGAGACATCTGCCTGGATGCTTTTCTTCTTTCTGATATAGCCTCTTTTTGAGGGCATCAAGGATCATGCTGTTCGCCCGTTTGACCTGGCCATTGGTTCTGGGATGGGCCACAGAGACATATTTGACGGAGATGCATCGATCTTCGTAGAAATCCCAAAAATGATGACCAATAAATGTGGTTTTGAACTGTTCGGGAGACCAAATCTGTGGATGATATCTTCAAAGAGCTCGACTGCTTTCTTTGCAGTAGACGAGACGAGCGGTTTATACTCGATCCACTTGGAGAACTTATCGATGGCGACATATACGTACCGAAAACCACCTGGTGCTGGCTTGAAAGGCCCGATCATATCCAGTCCCCAGCATGCGAAGGGCTAGGAAGCTGAGATGGTCTGCAGTTCTTGTGCCGACACGTGTATTTGCTTGGCGAAAAATTGGCATCCTTCACAACGTCGGACGATGTCTTCTGCATTGGAGATGGCCGTGGGCCAGTAAAAACCAACTCAGAAAGATTTGCCGACTAGGGTTCTCAAGGCCATGTGATTGCCGCAGGAACCAGAGTGAATTTCAAGAAGTAGCTTCACTCCTTCTTGAGCGATGCATTTCTGCAGTATCCCTTCCTTGGCAATTTTCCTCATCAAGTTGCCGTCCACCAGCATGTAATGCTTACTTCGATGGATTAGGCGCTCGGTTTTAGTCTTATCGGTGGGTACTTCGGCACTGATGAGGTACTTGATGAAGTGTTCCCTCCAATCGGTGGCAAGCGAAGGTACCGTAAGTACCAGCTGCTAGCCAGGGGGAATTTCTTGCACTTCCTTCTCTTCCTTAATGGATGGCGCCAAAAGATCTTGAATGAAGACCCCCGGCGGAATCACGGTGCGAGAGGAGCCTAACTTGGATAGGTGGTCGGCGAGCAGATTTTGATCTCGTACCACATGGTGATACTCGATACCGTAGAACTTTCCTTCAAGCTTCTTGATTTCGGGCAAGATGCATCCATCTTCTCACTGGAGTAGGACCAATCTTTGTTGAGCTGGTTCATGACCAGCGTGGAGTCCCCGTATACCATGATGTGTTTGATGCCAAGGTCAACGGCTATACGGAGTTCGTGGAGACATGCCTCATATTCGGCGGCGTTGTTGGAGGCCGAAAAGTGTATCCGGAGAACGTATCGGAGCTTTGGCGTGATGAATAGAATGCTCACACCAGCACCGTTGATGTTGAGAGTGCCATCAAAGTACATCACCCAGTGCTTGGGGCAGATAGCGACGATGGGCTCTTGAATCTCGGTCCACTCAGTGACGAAATCAGTGAGCGCCTGAGACTTGATGGTAGGCATGCTTCTGAATTCAATGGAGTAAGTACTGAGCTTGATAGCCTACTTGATGATGCGGCTGTTGGCCTACTTTGTTGTGGAGAATGTCCCCCAGAGGGAACTCGGTGACCATGGCGATCTTGTAATACTCGAAGTAGTGGTGGAGCTTGCGCGACATAATCAGAATGGCATATAGCAGCTTTTGGACCTGAGGATAACGAGTCTTGGGCTCGTTAAGGACCTCGCTGATGAAGTATACCGGACATTGCACCTTATAGGCGTGCTCGGCCTCCTCGCGTTCGACGACGACGAGGCGAGAAGTAGCGGTGATGTAGATCAGGAGAGTTTCATCTGGCCATGGCGCCGTCATGATCGGAGGCCTTGTTAGGAACAACTTGAGCTGCTCAAAAGCTGTATCTACCTCCTCCGACCAGGAAAAGCGCTCGGAGGCCTTGAGGAGTTTGAAGAACAGTAGCCCTTTTTCGCCGAGGCGTGATATGAAGCGGCTTAAAGCAACCATGCAACCTGTAAGCTTCTATATATCCTTAACGCACGTTAGCCATTTCATGTTGGTGATGGCGGAGACCTTGTCGGGGTTGGGCTCGATGCCACGGGCGCTGCCAATGTAGCCCAGTAGTATACTAGATGGAACTCCAAAGATGCACTTTGAAGGGTTCAGCTTCCATCGGTACCTTTTTTAGGTTGGTGAATGTTTCCTCGAGGTCGGCGATAAGATTGTCAGTGGTCTTAGACTTGACGACCACATCATCGATGTAAGCCTCGATGTTGCGACCGATCTGTTGATCGAGGCACATCTGGATGGCCCTTTGATTGGTCGCCCCAGCGTTCTTGAGTCCGAAGGACATGGTGGTGTAGCAGTACGCACCGAAGGGCGTGATGAACGATGTCTTGATCTGGTCTTCTTCCTTGAGAGAAATCTGGTGATAGCCGAGTAACAATCGAGGAAGGAGAGCAATTCATAGTCGGCGGTGGAGTCTACAACCTCATCTATCCGAGGTAGACCGAAGGGGTCTTTAGGGCAGTGTTTGTTAAGATCAGTGTAATCAACACACATTCTCCATTCTTTATTCTTTTTTTGAACGAGAACAGGGTTTGCTAACCACTCAGGATGATACACTGCTTTTATGAATCCGGTAGCTAGGAGCCATTTTATTTCTACCCTAATAGCCTCCTTCTTGTCTGGTGCGAATCGGTGGAGTTTTTGCTTGATCGGTTTGGCAGTCAGCGAGACATTCAAGGAGTGCTCGATCTTCTCCTGCGGTACCCCCGACATGTCTGCAGGTTTCCCAGCAAACACATCGGCGTTGGCACATAGGAAGGAGACAAGCACGCTTTCCTATTTGGGGTCGTGGTGAGCCCCAATCTTCATGGTCTTGGAGGGGTCGTCGAGGCCGAGATCGACCTCCTTGGTTTCCTTGGACTTGGTAGAGGCGCGAGGAGGCTCCAGCGATGGGATCTCTAGGTCATCGGCGGGCGCCATCTTGGTGTCGGTGACCACACTGGCCATCTAGATGGAGAGGTCGGTGGCTTCTGCGAGGGTGAGACTCTCTGTCTCGCAGGCATAGGCGATGGAGAGGTTAGCTCGCATGGCCAGGACTCCTGCAGGCGAAGGCATCTTCAGCACCAGGTAAGCGTAGTGTGGTATAGCCATGACTTGGCCAGAGCTGGCCGACCAAGTATGACATGATAGGCGGTGTTGAAGTCGGCGACGTAGAAGTTGATATGCTCGACGCGGTAGTTGCTTGCCGTGTCGAACTGTACTGGTAGGGTGGTCTCACCAAGCGGTTTGGATGCCCTGCTATGTACCACACCCCAGAAGGAGGAGTCTGAGGGTGTGAGATCTGTTATCCTAAGGCCCAACTCCTTTAGGGCTTCGACGAAGAGGAGATTCAAAGCGCTCCCATTATCGACGAGAACTTTTCTAAAAGCACTTTCTAGACGGTTGCATCGAGGACAAGGGGAAAACGCCCTGTGTAGGGGATGTCCACCCACTGGTCGGCCCTGCTGAAGGTGATGGGGACCTCGGACCATGGGCGATAGCTAGGGTTGGCGGCGGTGTCTTCCATAGTGACGGCGAGCACCCGCCGGTGGTGAGCTTCTGTTCTCTTCTTCTCTCGGTGGAGGCGAGGCCCCTGAAGATGGTTGGAGACCACCTTCTTGTGATCCTGGAAGGCATTATTATTGCCCCTAGGTGGTCGGCGGCCTTCGGCTCCGTCGTTGGTGTCGTCGTCTCAGCTTTTTATCTTGGAACTCCTTAGCCAAGCTGAGGCAAACCTTCATTTTATGCTTGGCGTTCTTGTGGAGAGGGCATGGGCCATCAATGATCTTCTTGTACTGCTTGTCATAGTTACGCTTGGCGCGAGGTTCATTAACGGCGGCGACGATGTGGTCTGGCCGACGGCGGCGATTTTGACCAGACTTGGGTCCTTCTGGCCGATCACGGCCGCTGTCATGATGGTAACTGCGGTCGTCGTAGCGGTGGTCGTTATGGCATCGGTCGTCAGGGCGATCATCATAGCGGCGTGTTGGGCGATGAGTGCCCGCATCCACGTTGAAGGGCACCTCGGCTTCCTCGGTGTTGATGTACTGGTTGGCGGTCGTGATCATCTCGCCAATCCTGGTGGGTGGCTTGTGGTTGAACTTGGAGCGAAGCTCGCGGTGATGGAGTCCTCGGATGAAGGTGGTGATCACCTCAGCTTCCATGATGTTGGGAATAGAATTCCTCATCTCGGAAAAGCGTCTGATGTAGCTACGGAGGAGCTCGACGGCTTCTGGTTGATGCGGTTGAGATCATGCTTGGTGCCCACCGAGTACACATAGCCATATAATTGTCGGTGAAGACTTTTTTCAGCTCTTCCTAGGATCCGATTGAGTCTGGGGCAAGGCTTGTGAACTAGTTCATGGCGGTTGGTGTGAGCATGATGGGAAGATAGTTCACCATGACACTGGTGTCTCCTCCGACGGCGCGGACAACAGTGGCGTATGCCTGTAGCCACTATGTTGGGTTCATCCTTCATTTGTAGGGCTTGACCCTAGTGATTTTAAACCCACGGGGCCACTAGAATGTTCGGAGCACCCTCGTGAATGCTGGGGGCCCTTTGGGGTTGTTGGTGCCATCGTCTGCAGCGTTGCCGGTGTTGAGCAGCTCGAGAGATGAGTCCGGGTTACCGTACTCTTGCTCGTACTATTAGCGGTGACGTACTTCTTCTTCATGGCGATCGAAGCGGTGTTCGTCGATACGTCGTCATGCATCTCAAAGATTGTTGAGGTGCACTCGGATGTCCTGGTTGACCTCCTGGTCGTGTTGGCGGTGGTATTCAATGCGGTTGCCCTAGCTCCGCCCTAGAGGGGTTGCCTGTCATCGTGGTGCTGGTCGGTGAAGCGACTTGGGCAACGATCAGATCTTGGCGTGGCTGATCGGCGAATCAAGGTTGTCGAGTATGAAGGTCTCTGATCCTGGCGGATCTCATTGACCTGACAGTGTGTCACTTTAAGCATTGCGGCGACCTTGGCGACCTCGGGTGTCTGCGGGAACCGGGCGAGCTTGTTGGTGGCCACTGCCAGATTAGCGCTTGGGGTCTTGTAGATGTCGTGGCCGTCAACACGGACAAACTCGTCGTCGAGATTGTGTTGGAGTGGCCTTCCTTGCGAGTCAAGCTGCTGCTCGGCCATCGCAAGGGCAACCTCGTTTGCTCAGCGCTGCACACGGTTGACGTTCTAGTTCTCGTGAGCGGCGTATTCCTCCTCCTCGGTTTCGTCGTTCCGAGGGGGGCTATCGACGCTGACGTTGAAGATTGTGCCACCACGGAATAGAGGGAGAGGAAGTAGTTTGGTGGTGGTTTTGGTGACGGTCTCCATAGAGCCCTAGGACTCGAGTCCAAATTCTCCTCTAGGATGGTTTGGAGGGATGCTCTGGGGCGTCAGCCGACGTGTAGCATGTTGACGGCCAGCGGAGGCTGGTCGGCGAGAGGATGGACAGCTCCAACCTGGTCGGTGAATTTGCCCCTTAGGGCATCTTGGTAAATGGCGACGGCTTTGGTGAACCCGAAGGGTAGGGCCGTAACCCCTAGAGTTGCCTGAGCAGCCTCCAATAGATTTGGATCGGAGGGTGGTCGGCGCTAAACCAGAGTGTCTAGAGCCGATTCAGGCGATGGAGAGGCAATCGGCGAGCTTCAGACCAACTAGATCGGTGGATGCGATCAGATTGTCATTGTTGATCTGCCTCCTCTGGTAGCGAGGAAGCGGGCGGCGAGTTGTCGATGAAGGCAACCTCAGAGGCGGTTCCAAGATCGGATCTACAGTCGTAGGTGTTGGGGTGATCGGTGTAGAATCTATCTGCTCCGGCTCGATGAGCTCTCCGACTCTGTCAGCGTTGATGATCCATGAGATCAATCCGACCATGAAGATCTGGCCGGGCTGCGGGAGGGATGAAGAGCCTGTGGAATGTACCATCTTGTTCGATATAGAAACAACACTCACTCCCCAACCTGGTGCGCAAAATATCGACAGAATATCATCGGCAGTCCTCCGAGGGGTATCCAACTTTCGGGATCCAAACCTTCTTGGTGCTCTTCATGTTGGAAATAATCTCCTTTGGCACCCAAATGCGTTTGGTCCCATTGTTGGTTTGCTTGTTCACCTTGATGGCCACCACCTTGTCATTTTTCTTCTTCTTCAAGAGATAAGGTGTGGAGGCCTTTTTGTCCACCTTGTTGGTGTAGGTGTTGGAGAGCTTGCTTGTTTCCTTTTTGTTTTTCTCTTTCTTCTTAGCTCCTCCCCCATTCTTCACCTTGCACTCATAGGACTTGTGGCCTTCCTTGTGGCACACGTGGCAAATCATGGTTTGTCCTTCATCAAGCTTATTCACTCCCTTAACGGTGTTATCTTGATGATGTTGGGCTTGCTCCGTTTTGCCTTTTACTTGAGTCAAGTCCTTGGTAAGGCGAGCCACTTCTTGCTTGAGTTGCTCATTCTCCATTGTGACCTCTTGTGTGCATGTATCTAAAACAACTTTCTCAACACAAACTTGGTTGCACAAGGGTGAGTCTAAACATAAATCATTGTAAGAAGTAGGGGCATCCTTTTTAGGCATGTCAAAGATAGAACTTTTCTTTTTAGGTGCCTTGGTAAGTGTTGTACCGACGGCTTCAAGATTATCAACTTTATTAGTTAGCTCATCACAATGTTTGCACATGGTTTCCATTTTAGCAACCAAACTTTTATAAGCATCTTGTGAGCTAACTAACTTTTCTTTTAATTTTTCATTTTTTTTACAAGTTGCTCATCTTTGATTGTGCATGCATTTGTTGTTGCACTAGCCTCAAGTTGCTCAATTTTAGTAGATAGTTCAATATTGATATTAGCAAATATCTCATATTGTTCAAGCAAGGTTTTATATACTTCTTGTGAACTATCTAGCTTTTCTTGCAACATTTTTAGCTTCTTTTGTTGGCTAGTGCAAGCCTTAGCATATTTAAGATTTTCTTGCATAAGTTCATTAAGAGAAGGCATTTCATCATCACTATCACTCTCACTAGAGGATGAACTTTTGTTACCTCGTGCCATAAGGCACACACGAGAAGAGCTTGATGATGAGTGCTTGTGGCCTCGTCTCTTGTGATGGTCTTCTTCTTCACTTGAAGAATCATTCCATGACCTTATTGATGTGAGGGCTTTGTCCTTGCATGCCTTCTTCTTTGTCTTCGGTGTGGGCTTATTTGGACAAACTTCCATAAAGTGCATCAACTCACCGCATCCATAGCATCCTTTCTTTCTTTGCTCATTTCTTTGATTGGTGAAGATGAAATCTTAAATTTGGATGAGCACACCCTTGACATTGAGCCTTTGGATTATCTTCTCCACCTTGTTGGTAAGTTTGATTGATTCTTCATCAAGGTCGGAGGTGGAGGAGGAAGATTGATCATCATCACTTGAATCATCATCATCATCATCATCATCATCATCATCATCATCATCATCATCATCATCATCCTCATCTTCTTTTTCATCTTCACTTGAGGAGCTTGAGCTTGAGCTTGTCTCAACTTGCTTGCTCTTTATCTTTTTTTTCTCACTACATGCGAGAGCTTTGCCTTTGCTTGATGACGAGGCATCTTCTTGACCCATCTTCTATGACATTTCAAATGCCACTATCTTGCCAATGACTATGGCCGAGGTCATGGTGCTCAAGTCCTCCATGTTGTGAAGGATGGTGATGATGCTTGCATATTTCTTTTATGGTAGCACGGAGATGATCTTCCTCACGATATCCGCATCATCTAGCTTCGTTAATCCTATTGAATGGAGCTCATTGATAATTAAATTCAAACGAGAATACATATCTCGAACAAGCCCATCATCATTCATTTTAAAGGAATCATAATTTTGTTTAGCTAGATAATGTTTTTGCTCACAGACATTAGTTGTGCCATCATGGAGCTCTTGGAGTTTTAGCCAAATTTCATGTGCTGTATTTAAAGTGAACACTTGGTTAAACACATCCATGCTAAAAGATTCAAACAAGTAATTTTTAGCTCTAACATTGAAATAAATTTCTTTTCCTTCACTCTTTGTGGGTCTATCGGGATTCTTAATAGGTTTCATCCCATCACGAGTGACTCTCTAAACACCCAAATCTACCGCCTCAATGTGACAAGTCATTCTAACTTTATAGTAGGGAAGTTAGTGCCGTCAAAGTGCGGAGGCTTAGAGATATCCATCCCAACCACTCTAAATAGCGTCGGCTCAACGGCGGTGAAGCCAAAGGTCCAAATTGAGCCAACCGGCTCTGATACCACTTGTAAGGGACCGTGACGCCTAAGAGGGGGGTGAATTAGGCAACTTAAAACTCTAACTCTAAACTATGGCCTCTTTTTCTATCCTTAGCAAAAACCTATGCAAAAGATAAACTATCTAGATGTGCAACTACGGTTTTGCTAGTGTGTTGCTATCTCTACCGTAAAAAGGAGTTATGCAACCTAGGTTCCAAACCTATCAACTAGCCTATCACTAAGCTAGGAAAGTAAAAAACAAACCAAGATTACAATGTAAATGCGGAAGCTAAAGAGTAAGGTAGAGATATGCAAACTCCCATCGACGACTCTGGTATTTTTACTCAGGTATCGAGAAGCGCAAAACTTCCCCTAGTTCTCATTGGAGCCCCTCGCAAGGGCCAAGCTCCCAATTGGGTAACTCCATGGATAGCCTCGGGTCTTCCCCACGCAAAGTGGGTCTCCGATGTGCCTTCTGACAAGCCTTCCCAGACCGCTCCCCGCCATCTTCACTATCAAGCTTCTGACCAAACCACCGCGGGCCCTGTTCCCTTCGGTACACGGTGGCGGCGACACCACAAACACGGTTGGTGTGATCTCGCAAGACTACAAGCCCCTCCGATGTACAACAATGGTACGCGTAAGCATCCGAGTGGTAAGAGGTATGCAAACCTCACTAAACACTAGGCCTAAACCTAGAGCAAGCGCATTAGCGGTGGTCTAATCAACCTAAGTACTTCACAAAGCACATACTCTAATCACCTAATGAATCACTAAGCACTATGCAGTGAAGATCACTAAAATGGTGTATCAACACCCTTGGTATGTTTCCTCAACTCTCCTCTTATCAAATGACCGGTTGGGGGGGTCTATTTATAAGCCCCATGGAGAAAGTAGCCATTGGGGACGAAACCTAGCTTTCTGCTACTGACCGAACGCTGCTGTCGTCCTGACCGGACGTGTCCGGTCGTCTCGACCGTTGAGCGGGTGGGTTCATCGGACTCTGGGCCGAGTCTAGTCTCACTCGATCGGACGTGTCCGGTCATCGTAGCGCGCCGCTCTGGAACCTCTCTGAACATGATCGGACGATGCTTCTTGGTGCGTCCGATCGTCCTGCCGTCGATTCCGGTCACGCTGAGAGCGTTGCCGTTGACGGTGAATAGTGAAGTCCATGCGTCCGGTCACTGCCTCGCTCAGCGTCTAGTTACTGCTGCTGATGCCTGCTGTTGCCGAGCAACTGATCGGACGCGTCCGGTCCTCATAGGGCCACGTCCGGTTACCTCTGCCGAGCTCGTTTCTTCGTGATCTTCCGCCTAGCTTGGTTCCCATCTTCGTGCTTGGACTTTGCTTGATATCTTGGGTCTTCTCTTGTGCTTCTAGGGTCTTGCTTATGGTGTTGATTGTGGGATCATCATGTCGCCTTCGTCCAAGTCACGTCTTGCACCCTATTGAACTACAAAATAATTACTTACAAATTCATTAGTCCAATATGGTTGTGTTGGTCATCAAACACCAAAATCCAAAGTAAATGGGCCTAGGGTCTATTTTCCTTACAACGTGAACTATAGTCTTGTCTCAGGATCATACACTCTTGTGGGAGCAGTATCTTCTACGTCCATGTCCTCACTAGGTGGTACTTGCTCATGTTCACCGAAGTAGTTTTCATTACTTGGTGGCATTTTCCCATACACACCATAGTATTTACCTCCATAGCTCTCCCCATTGCTTGGCAGGATCTTAGTAGAGTTGCAGGCGGAAGTTTTTTCATCCCTTGACCCTGGGACTTGCATCTCGATGCCACGAGATGAAGCTCCTCCTGAGTCATCATGAGAGTGGTGGGAGCGCCTGGCTGAGCTCCCTCCTACAACTTTCTTCACCTTCTTTGGCACGTGCTTGAGTGGGTTCTTTATCCTGTAGCATCTGATTTTAAGGACAAAACTAGATACACACCATATGTGAGTCTAGGTAGTCAAATCACACATATGGCTACAAATAGAGATAATCATCTAAATTGAATTAAGTCAAATTTATATTTGAATTAGAAAACAAAAGTAAAATTAACCATATTTTATTTATAAATCATGTTGCATAATCATTATTCAAGTTAGGATTTAAACCATGAAATTCCAGAGCTAGTGACATGGTAAACATTATTACTAACATGTAGATTATGTCATTATTAATCTAACGCAACTTGAACGGGTCAAAACGGAGTTAAAATAGAGATTTTATGGCCAAAACAAGATCAATAACAGTTTTGTAAATGCTGGGAACTGATTTTTGAATAAAAATAAATACAAATAAGATTTTGAATCCAATATCGTATCTCTTAATATGAATCTCGCACCCAAACCGGCACCCGCTAGGGTTAATCCAAACCGTTGGATCCGGCGGAAACACGATATGGACCGTTGGATCGGCACGTCATGGTCTCCAACCCATTAAGTCACGAACCGGAAGGTCGCGATTGTTCGCGAACCCACTCGGCGGACGACCCGTCCGTCCCGGCGCGCGCGCGTCTCCTCCTCCATTGCCGCTCCATCGTCGCGCCGGGCAAGGGCTCTTGTCTCGCGGATCATACACTCGTTGTGGGCGGCAGGCGCGCTCGTCTGCTATGTCTGCAGCAGCCAGGCTCACAGCGCCCGGCGCCGCCGCAGGCGTCATCTCTATGTCCATGTCGGAGGCGGAGAGGACGGGCGGTGGTACTTACCGCTCATACGTTCGCCAAGACATAGTAGGTTTTTAGCCTTACCGCTTGGTTTGCATTTTCCATCTATTCGCTCGTCTTTGAAACCGTTCATAGTTTGCTACACCATGTTCACGAGTCTTTACCTCCATCCCGTAGTTGTTTCCTCCATTAATCCGCTCAAATTTCTACCTCGTCCTGCGAATTGACCATTGATTATTCTTCGTGATGTAGTAGTTCGCGGCGCCTCCGCCAGGAGGGTCACCATCGGGGAGCACATGTCTTCGCTCTCCTCTGACACCGCCACACCATGACATGCCGCTTGCATGCCGACTGCACCTTCGACGATCCGACCGACTGAGTCCCGCCAAGCACTCCCAAGCTCGGGTTGAGGAAGAGGTAATCATACATTCAAAGATCTATTCTTTTCACTCAACTGTGTGTGGTGCTTCGATATGAATTTTGTTACTTAATCAACTCGCAAACTACAAATTCACAATGCGTTCTTGTGGTCGGACTCGAGCCTTTAAAAACCTTATTATGAAGTCCTTGCCCGCAATAGGACCCCTTTTATAATTATAGGTGACTTCCGTGTGTGTATTTACGCTTCATTTGTTAGTTGAGTGTTTCACATGATATCATCCTTTTGAGATATGGAGTGTCAACTAACATGGACTTTGAGAGTTAGACATCCAAGAGCTAAGAACAGTCAAGTGTGTGGTACCCCATGCTACTACTCTATACTTGCTAATGTACCCATTGAGGAAAGACAGATATGAGGGGTTCATGACTAATATTAGGAGAACATGGCTCGTGAATAGAAAGTTTGTTGGTGGTCGGTGGGACTTTGAGTGTAGATGCAGAGTTACGGCTATATGCATCAATGTTGAATCATTGTCTTGAAATTAACAACCATGTTGGCCGATTCTTTCTTGGTTAAGCGCCATGTTCTTTGAAATGATGTTTGTTTTGTTGTTTACCGAGCTTTACTGGAATGAGCCAAAGGCAATGGATTACACACATTACCAATGATTAAAATTAGGTGTTATGTTCAAGTAGGTTCGTTCTATAGTAGCAGTGGGTGTTAATTAGTCGTATAAGAAGGTAATATAGAATGTGAACTAGCATTTTTGTCGATGAAATGTGCTCTTTGTTATTACATTATAGTGCTGCAATTATTGGTTGAAGTACTTAGGTGTTCGTGAGTAAAGGAGTTAACAAATCTGTTTCCATGGTATTTTAATCTCAGAGCCCTATGTACTTGTTCTATACATGGTATTTTAGTCCAGAGAACGCACACACCGGGAGATCGACACACAGCTATTGGTGTGCTTCCACCCGTCATCCATGTGCATTGTAGATCCTGCAATTTTTAGGGAGATCCCCGATGATGTCTTTTTTTAGGGAATAGAGGGGCTTTTAACACAGTGATGTCTTTAGTCGGTGTTTTTTTAAGGTGCATGTTTTTCCTTTAATTTTTGAACTTCTTATTTGTGACTTGCGGATGATGTTCAACAAGGATATTATTGGGAAGAATGGGTATTTATGATCGATGATCGAGATTGGCGCCTCGATGTTGACAACATGACATATGAGGTATCTTCTCACACGCATACCATGTAAAATAAAACAGAAGATTTTATGCCTTCATCATCGCTCACTATTTCACTTGACAGAGATTGCTCGATCTTGAGGACCGGATTGGACATGTAAGTACAGGGCTTCGTGAAGATAGATCATTCAAAAGCTTAGGATGGTCAAGTACTCCGCCTTCAACCCCAAGCATTTTTGTACAGAAATGGATAGGAGATGTAGCATCTGTCAAGTATGCCCTTCTCTTTCTCTTTTCCTCCTCACTTCCTGCACCTCTACTCGGCACCTGATGTGTAGCCATCGATTCCATTTCAATTTTCAGGAAGAGTTTGAAGCAAACGAGGAAACTGGGAAGCTGAGCTGTGGCCACAGCTATCATGTGAATTTGTAGGTGCCTCCAAGAAGCCAATGAAGGTACATGTACTAGGAGCCTGGAATGTTCTTTTTCTATCTTCCTAATTTCTCATTCAGATTGAAGCCTGGCTTAGTGGTACTCTAAATTTCTGACTATAGTACAGCAAAATGTCATATAGTAGTGCCACGAAAATCATAAGTAATCCCAAAATGAGTATGGCACTTCCACCATTGTACAAAGTGTGCCATTTTAACCGTTGATTGTCAAGTGGGTAATTCTAGAAAAATAGTGGAATTGCTTTGGAAAATCTAATCCTTCATCTTGCTTTGTTTAGCTACTTTGGTAATTATAATATATAACCTTTATGCAGTGTGCTATTTCGCACCATCGTGCAATTTATTGTTAAATCCATGATTTTGTATGATAAAAAAATTATCTTTATTTTGTATTTATTTGGAGCTCATTTTCATTTGAGATCTGTTGTTTATTATTATTGACAATGAAGAGCAAAGGCGAGTATCAGCACGGCCTTTTGCTTTAAGTTATTATGATGGGGATCTAGTAGGGCGCGGCAAAGCCGCGCGTGGGTTTCTAGTTTTCTACGAAAGTGCAAGCGCTGGCGGTGTTGACCGGGTCACTGCCCACGTCAATTCTCGAATGGACGGCTGAGGTTGGATCGGGGGCTTATGGGTTGTCGGGGCAGAGTTTGGGCACGGTGACGCCATGTCCGGCGGCTGCGTGAACTCGCCGGAGGAATGGAAGAAGGGCCTCGGGACCTTGGTTCGCCACGGGAACGGGGAGAAAGAGGAGGTACCGGCTATCTCACCTAGGGTGTTCTCGGCGGCAGTGAAGGCCCGGAGATGACGTGGGGCTCGACCGGGCGGCTCGGCAGCTTCCTGCAGAGTACGGCGGCGGCGTGAGACCGACAGAGGGCGAAAGAGGTGGCGCGGTTGGTGCCCGCGGATTCCTTACTGGCTTCCGAAGCAATGGAGGCGGCTCGACGCGACTACGAAACGGCACGGCGGCGAACCGAGCAACAGCAGCGGCGGCAAGGGTTAACAGCGCCGCTTGCGAGCTCCGGCTGGGACGGCGGCTGTACTAGGGTTTGATGGGGGTGGCACGGCACCAGGGCTCTGCTTTTATAGGGGCGAGGGCATGGCGCGCACGCCAAGATTGCAGAGGATTTGGGCGGCGGTGGGGGATTTCCTTCCCTGCAGTCGAGTCCGGCTCGAGGAAGACGACGCCGACAGTAGGTCCTGCGCGTCAGTGAGAGAGGTAGTGGGGTCCAGCTGGCAGCCAGCCAGAGAGAGAGAGAAGGTGCGCTTGCGCGCTGGGCTTCGGCTTGGCTGGGCCGGGACGCCTCACTGGGCCGCGGGAGAGGGGAAAGGAGCTTGGCTCTGGTGGCTTGGGCCTGTGGGGCTGAGCAGGCCGAGAGAGGAGACTAGGCCTTCGGGCCAAAAGAGAGAAGGGAGGGTTTTCCATCTCTTTTTCTTTTCTTTTATTTCACAGCCATTTATAAATTCTTTTTAAAAGCAATTTGAATCATTTTAAGTTTTGGGTCAAAACCACTCATCTCAATAAAGAATATACACCAACATGTATGCACAAACAAGTTGCTAACCTTATGATAAAATTTTATTTAACGAAAATTTTGATTTTCCTATATTCTCATGGGCACAAAAATTGACAATTAAATCAATTTATCTCTGTTTCAAAAGGAGCAAATTTTAGGGTGTTACAATTCTACCCCTCTTAAGATGAATCTTGTCCTCAAGATTCGGAAGATGACAATCAAAGAGATTAGGATACTCCGCCTTTGGATTTTTTTCACTTTACTAGCAAAGGTGCCCGTGCGTTGCAATGGGAAGTATAGTTTTTTGTATGAGACACAGTACTATGGTCTCTGGACGGCTTGCAACTCTGAAATTATTTAACGATCATGTTAAGTGTTCTAGATCCTCTTAGAATTGAATATTGTATAGTACGTAGACATGCATTGCTCCAACTCATATGGACGTAGGAGGATTAGAGATTTAACTAATGATATCATGCGTTCCAACTTGTTATTTCCATGGTACATGTGTGCGCGTGCGCGTGTCTATGGATTTTAGTATTTTAAAACAAAAACCAACGTTTAAAATGGTCAAGAAGCTAATGTAGTCACCATCCTTCCACGGATGAACGCTTGGAAAGCAACGTACTATAGGAGTATATACTCCTGCTCACTGCTCAGCACGGCCAGCTTCGGCTATGCTGCCCACACCTGAGCCCATGGCACCTCGTCACGGCTACAGATGCCAGTGGAGGAACAGATCCCAACGCATCGTCACACAACCAATCATACACACTGCAGGTGATCCCAGCCGTCTGTTTCAGACTTGTCTCCGTTTATTTTTATGGTCTTCCGGTCTTCCCCTTTCACGTGTTCAGCCGCTAGCCCGCTCTCACTGTTGATTCCAACTCTCTCTCCCTTCTTTCTTCTCTCTGATGAATCTCTCACTTGGAGATCTCATCGAGCGTCAATGAGAGCTGCTGGAGAGGGGCAGTGTCGCAGCGAGCGACGGCCTTAGTTGGGCCCGATCCATGCCGACGAGGAGACAGAGCTTTACATTGGTTCCCATATGCCCCCGCGATTTATCAGATGCTGCTCCGCCTCATGAACAGAGTGAGGCCGGCATGTGGTTTTCCTTGGAGAAGGACCTGCCATCTCTATGAAATTTTGTGATTTATGCGGGTTGCAAGCAGTAGCCACATTTTATATACGAGACAGAAAAATCCTAGACCATTTTTTTATTCGATTCACAGCTTTAGTCGATTTCTCCTTGCCTTCTCTTTTTTTTTGCGTTGTGCATGTTGATATTCTTTGCATGGTCTGAGGATAGGGATTACTATTTATGGATTTATGGTGCATGGATTCGGTTGCACACGGGGACACCATATCAAACAACAGAGCAACGGACTGCATCAAATTTGATTCGCCTAGTGAACATGCACGTGACACGCACGTGTCTACAAATCATTTGTTTTTTAATGGCCATTCTCTTGCTTGTCTGCATTTATCATCTTACTCACATGGGGCATTGAAATCCTTGTGTTCATGAGTTCTCCCTAATAAGGGCAGATCAATGGCGGCCTCTTGAGATTATTGGTTACTGAGATCTCTTACTCTCCTTGCTAATTGCTTTCCTAATTATTCTAAATCCATGCCGAAAGAAAAAGTGTATTAGAGCAAAAAAGCTAAATCAATATTTGCTAAAAAGGAAAGGTATTAGATAGTATGATGGACAGCTAGTTGCATCGACCATATTTTTACATATTACTATATATATGCTCATGCGTTGCACGGGGTCACAATTTTTTGCACACTCCTACGGCCACGCACCTTGCTTGTGGCTTATATTAAAAAACCTACAAATAGGCATAAAATATATAACTACCAAGTGGGTATTAGAGTAGTAGTCTGTAAAATAGATGGCTGGTGTTTTGCTGTAGTAGATCATTTTTGACAAGTAAACACAAATGAAAGGTAGTATTTTTTAAATCATAATAATTAAAAAATAAAATATAAGTTATTCTAAACACATGAGGGGAAGTATATTTGTTTTGTCAATGCCAAATATAGATTAGTCTAAACAAATGTGTTGTGGCGGTCCTGGTCAGTCCGATTGGATTTTGTTCTGGCGGTAGTTCTTTGCCGTTAGAGTTTTTTCTTTCTGGCCTGGCCAAGTACTTTTCAGAGTCAGTCCTGGTGTCCAGTCCGATCGTAATTCTAGTTTTTTTATGGAGTTTCTTTTTCCGTTCTGTCGGTAGAGGCTTTGTGGACGATTTGCTGCTGATTTTGACAAGTAAACACATCCGGATAGTGTACGTATTTGTTGGATAGTATACGTATTTAGTATGGTTTTTTTTGTAGTCTTTGTGACCGGATCGTATACGTTTTTTGTATTACCAGGTAGATGATTACTTTAGAGATTTTTTAGGTGTAATAGATTACTCCTAACCGGTGATTAATAATTTGTCGATGTTCAAGCTGTTCCAAATTTTCAGTGTTAAAGTTGCTCGCCTCTACAAATTATATTAATAAAAATATATGTTGATTTGAATAATTAAATATTGATATGTTATTTATGTGACTTTGAAAACATCCTATTATAATGTAAATTAACAAATTACTTACCGCCTTGTGTATTATCCACCTCACGGGATAAAACGGATGTAGCGGGGGCCAAATACACGTTGATTTTCTTGTCAAAGACATTTATAATTAATTTGCAAATTCCTCTTAACAGATGTTGTAATTCAAATACAAGACTAAAATTACAACCACTAAAAACCATAAGTACTTCTCTGAAAGAGACATCAATAAAGTTCTGAAGCATGAATGTGTATTGCAACTATATATATTTTTTCTATTAAGTGGAATGGACAAGATGTTGGGAAGGCTATATACGAAACGAAGCTCTCCACGAGGCTAACATCATTTTCTTTGGAACAACTAAATATTATGTTTGCTTCATCAAACCAATGAATAGATCTCAGATTATCAAAAGAATTAAGAACTAAATCACTGATTTCAGAGATGTAGGTAACAAGCACGGGCCGGGTTAGATGCATACCTGCACAGGAATTAAGAAAAATAACTACATCCGCTCTTCTTCCAGACATGCAATAGTGCAACGGTATTGCCGCTCGCCTTCGTGAATTCTATAGCTGTCTGGGATCACCTTCGTTGTGGCACTACGTATCTAGCACACCAAGAAAAATAATAAAGAAGTCTTTGAATATTATATTATTCTATGCCACAAGAAAATTAGGACAAAAATGTTTATAAATGTCCCTTCGCAAGCTTTAATTTCCATCTAAGAAAAATACTAAAAAATACTTTGAATATTAGATCATTGTATGCCGCAAGAAAAAAGAACAAAAGAATTTATGTGTACCTTCACAAGCTTTTTATCTAAGATGAGAAAAACAATAAAGATTACTCTGAATATGAGATCTGTATACCATACAAAAAAGAGAAAAAATGTATACGTGAGTCCCTCTCCGCAAGCTTTCGATCTAGCATTCTAGCTTCATATATATATACATCAAATCTATAGTATAAAAGTCTACCACTAATTTAAGATTGAATTAACTAAAGAATAGGTAATCATGCACGCAATCCTATGTGAAACTCGTTGATGTAGATGCAGTGGAGGACTGGAGGCTACGGAAATCCGGGCTGCAGATGAGGGTACGGTGGTGCTTGCTTCTAGAGTGCCATGCGTGTGATCGCCGTGCGGGCCGCACGAAGTTCCTGGTCACGGGGGCAGAAGCTGCTCCAGGTCGGCGGCAAGCCTTGGTCGGCGGTCGCCCTGACCTGCTGCCGTGCTGCGACACCGACGTCGATCGGAGATGGGACCTTGAGACATTCATCGCGCATCGACGAGATCCGGTAGCTCGAGCCATTAGCGCCGATGAGGAGGAGGAGCAGGGAGCGCACCCCTGGCCGGGAGCAGACCGTGATTCTCGCCAACGTCGCAGGCGACCCCGAGAGCTCACCACCAAGCCAGCGCGGCGCGGCGCCGGAGATGAGGAACCACGCGGTGCCGTACCGGAGGCACGCGTGCAGGCCGTGCTTCTCGCCAACGTCGCAGGCAACCCCGCCTTCCTGCCGCTGCACCATCGCCATCACGGGCACGGCTGCGGCAATGTGGACGTAACGGATGTGCACGACGGAGATGATTCGTGTAACGATGGACGGGAGGCGTGGTTGTGCCGTCGTGGTCAGGGACATATGATTTGACTGATGATTTTCTTCCGTGATCCTGGATTTGCCGCCGAGTTGTAAGGAAGGAGATGCAAAAGTGATCGATCGGGAGATCGGAGAATGTACCGATTTTTTTTTATGTAGCCCACGTACTCTAGAGTCCTAGTCCCGTCGTATACCACATCAATGGAAACGCGCGCGCCGGGATTATCGGTGTGAGGGAGGAGAGGAATCTTGGCTTAGTAGGAGTCATCTTACATGTACGGGTCGTTATTTTCACTCTTAAGTTGTTAACACCTTTCTCGTGCTCACAATTTTGTTATCTTTTAATCCGTCGATGACAACCTGCATCGACACCCTTGACGACAATATGTATTGACTTTTTATTTGTTTGTTATTTGGCTATATCATGGCTGTTACCTGTTAGTATCTTCATGATTACTACGTAGCGTGTCCGTGCATTACTATAGGATAGTTAACATTTTGTACTAAAAATACAAGGATTGCACGATAAAATAACAATACTGTAAAAATTAAATATTAACGTTAAAGTTACTGTTAATCAAAAAGCAAAGTTCGCGTCTACTCATGTTGATCCTTTAGGCTATATCTTCCGTTTATGTGCCGACTACTTTATGGTTCTATCTTCATAAAGTATGGCTAATGCACCACTGAGAGAGCTATGGATTTGTCAGTGTCCTCGTACTTTTATAGAATTCGAGGATGTATACGCTCAAGCTGAGTACTTTTTTGCAGGTATACCTTATACGTCTATATTTAAAAATACATAGTTAACTGTTCATGCTCCTATTCCATCAATAACTGTTGTTTGTGTTTGTAGATGTTCTTGGTATAGTTGTGCATGTGTCTAATATTTGAGGAAGGGATGACGTGCGATGCGACCGTACATATATGTGGTGCTGATGAATGAAATGTGCTTAGATTGAAAATTTTATCATTGCTCTATGCTATCAATTTTTTATTGTTTGATGCTAATCAATTTTGTAACTCGTAGGTACCACTGCATCATAATAACCATCAAGTATACACACATATGCCGTCACTTATCGGAATGGCGGCGAGCGGCATCAAAGTTGCGCATTTTAGCTGGTCTCCATGTACAAATGAATAGAAAGAGAGGTATTGTATCACTGATGTCCTCATATGTATTAACTAAATAAAGTATCAGTTATTACATTTTTTTGCTCGTGCATGATAGGCGGAGTGACCACTACTGACGATTTCAGCGAATTGGTATTCAGTCCTATTTGTAATCAGGCACATGATTTTCAAAGTGAGATTCTTTTGAGGGTAATTCATTGATTTAATTTATTGACTACGACACTGACCCAAAAGTTTTTTATTTGTTTATAGGCCTACATAATCGTTTGCTTGTTGATGAAGCCAGACGTCATCGAGTTTAAGAATTTGCTAAGGACACCGTGTCGCGTCTCATAGATGAAGAGAACTAAATAATATTGATATTATTTACACGCTTGTGACATGCACTTTGAATAGATGATGGACATGAATTTAGTTTAATATAATAGTCATTTTGTGTATTTTCATTGGTCAAACATGTTTAAAATATGTGGATTGAGCAATGTTTGTCTGACATATTTGATTGCTTCATTTAGTTTGTAATATCGGAGACTTCTTACCAATATAAAACATTATTTTAGTCGTATCACGGAAAGGTTTATATAGTAGAGTTTGTGAGCCTGCGGTACCGTGCTCTTAGTGACTGTTAATTTCACAAACTTTGCTTTTTAGATTAAATGTCAGTTTAATATCTTACAGTATTGTTATCTTATCATGCGATCTATGTGTTTTTAGTATAAAAGTTTAGTTGTCCGGTAGCAACGCACGGGTACAAACCTAGTAGATAGCTACGAGAGTCAAGAGGAGTAGATATTTTTACCCGGTTTCAATGAGTTTTGGCCACGTGATTGTGATCAAACGGTGAAAAATTATTTTACTGTCGTGTTGTGCATGCCCAAGCGAGCGAGTCATGGCCTCAGTTCTGTCTGAAAAATAGAATAATATTTATGAAGAATGAAAATCAAGCCAACAATATGAGTATGGCAGCACGAGCGCCGATTAGAAAGCTAGATTTCTAAAACAGCTACAAGGTGTTCAAACACTACATATATATTACATGAGACATAGAGAGTGTCCAAATAGTACTTATATCTTACACGAGACGGTCCACACCGGTACACTAGATGTCAAGAAAGTACATAATTTTACATGAAACAGACAGAACACTGTCGATGTTTTACCACCGATAGCCTGCCACGGGGTTATCCGGGACAGTATGTTCGGGCTTCAGCGTATACGGAACTCGACGGTGAACACAAGAGACAGTCGATTTATCCTGGTTGGGGCCCTTGATCGTTGATCGAGTAATAGCCCTACGTTCAATCGGTGTTAGCCTCTACGTTGTATTGATTGTGTGTTGTTGCGTTGTTACAATCGTTGTCCTCTCTAGGATCCTGCCCTCCTTTATATAGTCAGGAGGTTAGAATCCTAGTCGGTTTACAATGAGAGTTCTTAGTAGGATTACAGAATAAAACTACTACTAAGATTATATGGGGAGAATCCTAGTTAGACTAGATCTTCTCTCTTTCTTGTGGGGTATCCTGTGGGTCCCACACCGACAAGCCCCCAAGCACTTCATGGTTGTGCTCTGGAAGCCTCGTCTTGTTCTTTCAGGTCTTGTCGAGCAGGAACAAGCATCGTCCGAGTGCTTTCTTGAGCGAAACCGTGTAGCGCTATGTGAGATCTGCGCGTGGTGTGTATCTTTTTGAAGAAAAAAGTACTCCCCTTTGGGTGTAGCCCCCGAGTCTCTTGCTATTTGGTACAAGGAGCGGAAGGGTCTTGTCCTGAAATCGCTCTGATCCTTTGTTGAAATGTTCTCGAGCATGTACCCGGGTTCTTTGTCAAAAAGAACTCGGATATAGCTCGGTCCGGCTTCTTTTTGTCATGAGTCCTTGAAGTAGTTTTGTCTTGAAGAAGTCTTCTTGGTGTCGTGCACTTTTTCGAAGAAAAAAGTGCACTCACTGAGTGTAGTCCCCGAGCCTCTTGCTATTTGGAACAAGGAGCTGGAGGGTCTTGAATCTTATGTTGTTTGAAAATTGCTGTCTTGAAAAAAAACCTTTCGAGTGATGTGCGCTTTTTTGAAAAAAAGTGCACTCACTGAGTGTAGCCCCCGAGCCTCTTGCTGTTTGGAACAAAGAGTTGGAGGGTCTTGAGTCTGATTTGTTTGAGGAACTAAAATCTTCCCCTGTTGCAGCCTCTGAGCATTTATCCGGGTTCTTTGAAAAAAGAACTCGGATGCATTGTCTTGGCGTATTCTCTGGTAGTCTGCCGTTTGTCAGGTGTAGTTGTATGGTGGTGGTTGAGAGTAAATGTTGCATGTTCACGGGTCGTACAGTGTCGGCATATTCTTCTGAATATGCTCGTCTTCGAGTACTGTTCCTTCTCGCCTGAGTCCTCTATTATTGAGTCCTATCTTTTCACTGTGTCCATTGTTGGGCTTGTTTCGTTAGTACTCCTAGTCCATGTGCGCCGCTCCTTCGATCGATAAATACCCTCCCGGAGTGCTTGTTTTCATCCATTGAACATTTTGTTGAAGCCTTCGTGGTCATGAATATGGTAGTTTGTGAAGTAGAGCAGCCCCCGGGCGTATTTTGTATTTCCTGTGCGTCTTGTCATAGCTGGAGGAAGTCTTGTGATAGGGATTAGAGGTGGACTAATCCCGCAGCAGCATTGAACTTGGAAGTACGTGGTGGTAGTTGGAGGAAGTCTTGTGATGTGGGATACGTTCCTTCATCCAGCAGTTCTGGGTTGATCTTCCTTGCCCGCCCTACGACTATCCGGTGCAGATAAACACCTGATCCTGCATCACGTCGGGCTTGGGTAGACAGATGTCTGCCGACTTCCCCTGGTCTATGTTGTCCCGCTGTGCTGCTGATTTCCGCCTTGGATGCACTGTGTCCGTCCTTTGAAGAAAACAGTGTAGCCGAGTGTGGTTTGTTCTACCGAGTAGCAATTTGGGACACGTAGTCGTTCCAGAGCCTAGCTGTGTCTGGGTTCCTCTTTGCTACCTTGATTGTCGTAGTACCGAGTTCGTTAGGTCTTGTAAGATGTGTAATCTTCTATTTTTTGAAGCCACTTGTAATGAAAAGAATCTTGTCTTCTGAGTTGTCATTCATTTTTCTGCTGTAATCCTGGTTGTTCATGAGATTCCCGAGTTCTTTCTGTAAGAACTGGATTCTTTTGTTCCTTGTGAGGTAGTCCTTCGTTTCTTCATGGTTGACGGGTTGTTCTTGTAGTAATCTGATAACTCAGCCGTGATGCTGGATGGATAAGTCTGAAATCTGCCCGTTAAACTATACCATTGTGTGGATTTGTGACGTCCGTCATTTTAGCTGTGTCAGTAAATGGACCATTGCGTTTCCACACCGTGTTTTAACGGGCCTGGTGGGCCGTTTTTATCGCTGTAAAATCTATTTAAAGACCTTTCATCTTCTTTTTCTTTACTGCCCTGCTCTTGCCTTGAAACCCTAGCTTTCAAAAATCCACCGCCGCCATTATCGCCGTCACCCGAGCGCCGCCGTCCTAGCTTCATCTTTCACCAGTGCCTTTTCGCTTTCGCTAGTTCATGGGTAAGAAGAAATCCGCAAACAAGTCCCAGGCAGCCTTCGTGGACGAGGAGTCATCCCTTTCTTTGATCGAGAACAAAGAGTTCGTGGCCATGAGTGCTGCTCAGAAGGTTTGGCCGGCTCCAACAACAACCGAAGACCAGCTTCGCGAGCTTGTCGGCGACGGCTTGATCCAGAGCAAGGACATTGCTGAATGGAGAGCTCCAGGTCCTGGTGAGATCGTCCTCTTTGTCTCCTTTGTCCGTGCTGGACTCTGCCTTCCCGCTTCTGCCTTCCTCCATCGATTCCTTAATTATTTTGGGGTTACTTTGTACCATCTTACCCCCAATGCTGTCCTCCATCTTTCTGTTTTTGTTCATCTTTGCGAAACTTTCCTTGGAATTCCCCCTTCTCTTTCTCTCTTTCGCTACTTCTTTCGTCTGAAACCCCAACCCCGCCGCGAAGACACCAGTGTTCTTGGTGGCTGCGGGATTCAGTTTCGCTAGTGTCTTAAGAGCAAGTTCTTTGACTATGACCTGATTGCTTCTGTGAGGGATTGGCGTGCCGACTGGTTTTACGCCGCCAATCTGATTCCTTCTCTTGCTGTTCACTCTGGATCTGGTCCCTTGGTTAATGACCGATGGGATAAGAACCCTGTGACGACGGCTGAGGTTCAGGTGATCCAGCCATTTCTTGATAGGATAAGTACTCTGAAGCAGCAGGGCTTGACCGGCTTCGGTATTGTCTCAAGCTTTCTTCATCATCGTGTTCAGCCTCTGAAGGAGCGAGAGAACTTTGGCTTCGAGTACTCTGGGGCTGAGGATCCTTCACGTATGGTCCTTGCCCTTGAGTTGACCGACGAGTAGGTACTCGAGCGTCTCCAGAAGATGCTGAAAGAAGCAAACATTGTCCCGCTTACTGTCTCAGAGTTCTCTATCAACAACCCGCCTCCAGCTGTAAGTCATTTTCTCTTCATGAGGGTACTTTCTGTATTTCTTTTGCTGTATCCATTTTTGCTTAATTTTCCTTGTCTTGTTGTTTTATTCTTTTCGTAGGAATTGGGGCGCAACTTTGTTGACCCAACCCCCCTTGATGTCCCCCCTGCCGTGGTGAATACTGGGGAGAACCTTGCTGGGGCTTCTGTAATCAGTAAGTTCCAAATCACCATAGTGTTTCCTGGAGTTTCTTCTAGAGTTGTTGATGTATATGAAGAATATGTTCCTCGTCCAGTCCCTCAAGGTCCTCGTAGTGTCTCGAAGAGGGGGCGAGCGGATGGTTCTTCATCTGGTTTACCTGCTTCCAAGAAGTCTCGCCAGCCGAGTACTCATCCAGGTACTCCAGTTATAGGTAGCGTGCTCCTAGGTGAGCATATTAATATGTTCAGTCTTTCTGTTATTTATTTGTGCCTTTGACCGAGTTCTTCTCTCTCTTTTTCAGATGGCGTTGTAGCTATCTTGCTGGAGACTGAGGAAGATGAGGACGATGATGTGCCCCTCATTACGCATCGGTGAGTTGTTTACTTGTCTTTGTTTTGTTGAGCGTTTTTTCTTGTTCTGACTTCGTCTTGGCTCTTTTCTAGCAAGCGGTCATTGGGTACCAGTCCCTCTGGGGCTCCAGCGCCAAGTTCTTCCGGGGCACCGGTACCGGGTTCCTCTGGGGCTCCGGTACCAGCCGCGCCGCTCCTGTCATAGGGTGGCGGTGATGTTTTTGCTGCCGTCGTTCCCCCTGCGAGGTCTTCTTTGTGTTTTACAAAGAAGAAGATAGCCGGGTGAGTGACTTCTGGTTTCATCTCTTTGCTTCTATTTTCCTTTTCTTTTATTCTTATTGGCGAGTTTCTTTATCAACTTTCAGGCCTTTGTCTTCTCTCGACCCTCCGTCGACTTCTTGCCAGTCTTCTGGTGTGCCACCGAGTACCGAGCCTCAGGACTCGGAGCGCACGGTCGGCGAAGTGGTTGTGGGGGAGACAAGGTTTCCTGGTGATGATGCTGCTGGCTTGGTTGCCCCGGAGGTGACCGTGGCCATGGTGGTGGATTCATCTAGGGAGGTAGCCAGGGCTTCCCATGATGTGTCCCTGCTCTAACCTTCTCCGCATCGGCCGTCTTCCCCCTCCGCTCCTCTCTCTACTGAAGATGTGGTGCATCAATTTGACGCCACTCATCGGTTGTCAGAGTTGACCGCTTCTTGGGGAGACTTTGCGACCTTTGCAACTTCTTTTGGAGAAAAACTCCAAGTAAGTTTTCTGAAGTTCTTTCTTTGGATGTTCATTTTTCTCCTGTTCTTATGCCTTTTTTTCTTTCTTTCTTCTTGTTCAGTCCTTCTCTCAGGACCATACCGGCTTCTTTTTCTCGTCGAAGATCGAGAAGAAGTTGTCTTCTGAGTTGAGCGCCTTGAAGACAGATCTTGGTCTCTGCCAGGTCAAGCTGGAGGCTGAGCGTCAAACGCATCAGAAGGAGGAAAAAGCTCTTCGTGCCCGGGTTGTAGAGGTCGAGAGACAGAGGGATGCTGCTATCTAGGAGGCTTTAAAGAACTCGGAGGCCATGAAGAACTTGGAGGCCGCGAAGAAAGAGTGCAATGGTATGGCAGGTTCTTTTTGTTTCCTTCTGTATTCAAACTTTCCTTTCTGCTGACTTGTTGTTTGGTGCCTTGTCCTGCTCTCCGAGTTGAAAAGCAGAAGCTCTCGGAGAGTATTGATGAAATGAAGACTCTTGTTTGTTCTAGTCACAACACGGCTGAGGAGGTAATTACTCATGCTAAGGAAGAACTCACGCTTGCTAAGTTGATTAGGCGTGGAGCTGATAGAGATCTTGTGCAGGCTCAAAAAACTATTGAAGACTTGTCTGGCAAGTTGGCGACGGCTACTGAAAACTGGAAAGCTTTGTGGAAATCCTTTCGTTCAGTAGCCGATGCTCTCTGAACTCCAGCGGATGATGGGCAATCTTGGGCTCAGTAAATTCCCCGAATTCTGACTCGTTTTCAAGAGTTCATGAAGTGGTACGCCCAACTGTGTACCAAGAATATCCTAGCCCAGGTCTGGGTTCTTGCTCTAGAGGTGCCTTTGTCCAAGATAGCAGAGGAAGCCGATAGTCAAGAATACATTGATGCCATTGAGAGAATGGAGCCTGAGGTCGAAGACTTAGCCAGTAGAGTTGTAGATAATCTTAATATTGTTATCTCTTCTCCTGATGATGACGCTTGATGTAATTGACCTTTATGCTCGTGCCTTGTAATATGACATTATACTTCCTTTTGAATGAAGATTTTTTGTTGATGTCTTCTCTGCCTGGATGCCTTGTTTATTCTTTGGATGAGTTGTCCAAGTGATCAGAGTTATTTGACATCCCGAGTACTTTGTCTTGCTTTCATTTTTGCCACGTAAACAACTCTGCGTGTTATCTTTGTGTTGACAACCTTTCTTGATCTGTCGAGTGCTTGTCTGGCCTTCGTCTTTGCCATGTAAACAACTCGATGTAGTTCGTTTGTTTTGACAAACTTTCTTGGTTTGTTGAATGCTCGCCTGGCTCCTATCTGTGCCGCATAAACAACTCGGTGTAGACCGTTGTCTTGACAGACTTTGTGATCTCAAGTGTCTTCAGTGTAGCCCCCGAGCCTCTTGCTATTTGGAACAAGGAGCTGGAGGGTCATAACTTGAATTTTTCCTAATCCATGCTCAGGCTTAGTCATTTTGCTTTTTGTTCCGGGTGTTAGCTTGGTAGCTACCCTCATCGGCGGGCTCAAGCATCTTTTCAGCTATTTTGCTCTCGGTCGGTAGGCTCAGGCATGTTTTAGCCATTTTGCTCTTTGTTTCGGGTGTTAGCTTATTAGCTACCCTCATCGGCGGGCTCAAGCATCTTTTCAGCTATTTTGCTCTCGGTCGGTAGGCTCAGGCATGTTTCAGCCATTTTGCTCTTTGGTTCGGGTGTTAGCTTATTAGCTACCATCATCGGCGGGCTCAAGCGTCTTTTCAGCTATTTTGCTCTCGGCCGGGATGCTCAGGCGTATTTTCAGCCATTTTGCTTTTTATTTTGGGTGTTAGCTTGTTAGCTACCCTCATCGGCGAGCTCAAGCGTCCTTTCAGCTATTTTGCTCTCGGCCGGGATGCTCAGGCGTATTTTCAGTCATTTTGCTTTTTGTTTCGGGTGTTAGCTTGTTAGCTACCCTCATCGGCGAGCTCAAGCGTCCTTTCAGCTATTTTGCTCTCGGCCGGGATGCTCAGGCGTATTTTCAGCCATTTTGCTTTTTGGAAACAACTCAGGGTTAGCTATCATAAGACATATATTGTCGGAAAACCATCTTTATTGATCATGATCGTTTGACAAGCCATAATACATATTTTGTCGAGGAACACCATCTTTATTGGCCGTGAACGTTGATCTCTTGTGGTTTGTACATATATTCTCCCTTGGGTTGTTTTCATGCGTAGAATCTTCTTAGTTGGTTGATGTGCCATGTATTGCTGACTTCTTTGTCATCTTCAATTATTAACTTGTACGTGCCTGGTCCAGTGACTTTTGAGACAATAAAAGGACCTTCCCATGGACTGAGTAGTTTATGGCATCCGTTAGTTTTTTGTATTCTTCTTAGCACTAGGTCTCCGACTTGTAGTGATCGAGGCTGGGTATTCTTATTGTAGTGGCGTCTTAATTCTTGGAGGTATCTTGCTGATTGAAGGGTAGCGTTTACCCTGACTTCTTCTGTACTGTCGAGTTCTAATCTTCTAGTGTGTTCTGCTTCTTCTTCGTCATACTGTTCTATCCTTGGTGACATCCAAATCAAGTCGACAGGTAGTATGGCTTCTGATCCGTAAACTAGGAAGAAAGGCGAGTATCCGGTGGCTCTGCTTATTTGAGTTCGTAGCCCCCATACTACTTTGGGTAATTCTTCAATCCATTTTGATCCATAGTCTGCTAGCTCTTCATACAGTCTTGGTTTCAATCCGGCTAGTATGAGTCCATTGGCCCTTTCTACCTGTCTGTTGGCTTCTGGATGTGCGACTAATGCATAATCTATGCCGAAGCCACAATCCTATGCCCAACTTTTGAACTCTGTGGCTATAAAGGGAGAGCCTAAATCTATGATGATTCGATTGGGCATGCCGAAGCGGTGCATAATGTCTTGGATGAACTCGACTGCTTTGGCTGCGCTGTATTTTGCGAGTGGTTTGTATTCGATCCACTTGGTGAACTTGTCAATTGCTACGAAGATGTACTCGAAACCGCCCTTTGCTTTCTTGAGAGGTCCTACTTGATCTAGTCCCCAGTAGGAGAATGGCCAAGCGGGTGGGATGCAGATGAGATTGTGAGCTGGCACATGAGCTTGTCTTGTGAACATTTGACAACCTTTGCATTTTCTGACAAGTTCTTCTGCATCTTTTAGAGCAGTTGGCCAGTAGAATCCGGTGCAGAAAGCTTTGCCGACTAGTGTTCTTGAAGCGGCATGATTTCTACAGCAACCTGAGTGTATTTTGTCTAAGATCTCTTTGCCTTCTTCAAACGAGACACATTTTAGGAGTACTCCTGATGATGCAGCTCTTCTATAGAGCTTGTCCCCTACTAGGACGTAGTTTTTGCTTCTACGAACAACTCGGGTAGCTTCCTCTTTATCTGCTGGCAACTTATTCTCTTTGATATAATCAATAAAAGCCTGTGTCCATGAAGTGTTGATTACCAGAATCTGGTTGCCTTTGTCAGTGAGTTCTGGGCTTGTCCCACTGGGTTGTTTGATAGAAGGAGCTGATAACTCCTCTATGAACACGTCGGGTGGGACCTTTGCCCTGTCTGATTCGAGCTTGACGAGGACATCTGCTGCAATGTTGGAATCGCGCAGGACATGTAGAATTTCCAATCCTTGGAAATGTTTTTTGAGTTTTCGGATTTCAGCGCAGTAAGCACCCATGTTTTCTTTGGTGCAATCCCAATCTTTGTTGACTTGGTTGATGACTACTGTCGAATCGCCATATACAAGTAATCGCTTGATTCCGAGAGTAATTGCCACTCGTAGCCCATGGATGAGAGCTTCGTACTCTGCTTCATTGTTGGTAGCTTGCCATAATATCTGGAGGACATACTTGAGTTGTTTTCCGTCTAGAGAAATTAGGAGAACGCCTGCACCGGCTCTGCCTAGCTTGAGTGATCCATCAAAGTACATCTTCCAGTGGTCAAGGATTGTATTTGACATAGGTTGTTGAATCTCTGTCCATTCGGCAACAAAATCGGTAAGGGTTTGAGATTTGATTGCTTTCCGCGGGGTGAAATCGATGTTGAGAGCACCGAGTTCAATTGCCCACTTTGATATGCGCCCTGTTGCGTCTCCGTTGTGTAAGATGTCTCCGAGTGGAAAATCTGTTACCATGGTAATCGGATATTTGATTCTAACAGTACTTCGCTGATGTAGTATACGGGTCATTGTACTTTATACACGCGCCCTTCTTCTTCTCTTTCTACGACTATCGCCGTGCTGACCACAGTAGAAGTTGCCGAAATGTATAGCATCATGTCTTCATCTTTCTTTGGAGGTGTGAGAACTGGTGAGGATGTGAGGTATGCCTTAAGTTTCTTGAAAGCTTCATTGGCTTCTTCCGTCCACTCGAACTTGTCTGTCTTCTTTAGTAGTTTAAAGAAAGGTAACCCTTTTTTGCCGAGCCTTGAAATGAAACGATTGAGTGTTGCCATGCAGCCTGTTAGCTTTTGCACATCTTTGACGTTTTGAGGTGGGCCCATCTCTGTTATGGCTCGAATTTGCTTGGCGCTTGCTTCGATTCCACGATGACTGACCAAGAAACCGAGTAGTTGTCCTGAAGGAACTCCGAATACACACTTGTTTGGGTTCAATTTCCACCTCCATCTTTTCAAGTTCTCAAAGGTTTGTTTTAAGTCTTCAATCAGTGTATCTAGGTTCTTTGTTTTTACCACCACGTCGTCCACGTATGCTTCTACATTTTCACCGATCTGATCACCAAGGCATGTTTGGATAGCTCTTTGGTAAGTGGCTCCAACATTCTTGAGTCCAAATGACATGGTCTTGTAGCGGTAGGCACCGAACGAAGTGATGAAAGATGTCTTGCTCTGGTCTTGCTCTTTTAATGCGATCTGGTGATACCCTGAATAGCAATCAAGAAAGGATAATAGGGTGGATCGTGTTGTTGAATCAACTATCTGATCAATGCGTGGTAGCCCGAACGGATCTTTGCCGAGAGGTGGGTGCTGATGATTGCTGTCTTAGAGAGATCGCCAGTGCCCAGGTCGATTTGCTTGACGTCGGCTTCTTTTTGTGGTGCGAGGATGCTGGGCTTTTTAGCCGGTATCTCTAGTTCTTCTTGGCTTATTTCTGCGGCAATAGTGGCTATTTCTTTTCTACCATTGTCGGCTTGTGCTTTGGCTGTGATTTGGATTGCCTAAACATCGCAGTCAAAAGCGCGCTTCAAATCACTTTGAAGAGAAAGGACACCATTGGGTCCTGGCATCTTAAGCAATAGGTACGGATAATGCGGTATTGCCATGAATTTTGCAAGCGCTGGACGCCCGAGGATTGCATGGTATGATGAATCAAAGTCCGCAACCTCAAACTTGATGAACTCTGTACGGTAGTTCGAGGGAGTTCCAAAAGTAACGGGTAGAGTAATTTGTCCAAGTGGCATGGCTGCATTGCCGGGTACTATGCCGTAAAAAGGTGTACTTGTTGGTGTAATCATCCCGGCGAGTTGCAGTCCCATCTTCCTTAGCGTTTCTGAAAAGATGATGTTGAGTCCGGCTCCCCCGTCGATTAGTACTTTGGTGACAGTCATACCGGCAATGGTTGGATCTTGAACTATTGGGTAATGGCCTACGTTTCCCACGCTAGTCCATTGGTCTTCTCTTGAAAATTGGATTGGATACTGTGACCAATTGAGATATCTTGGAGTAGCCGGTTCTGCTGCCATGATAGTTCGTAGTGCTAATTTTTCTTGATATTTGCTTCTGGAATCTGGGGCCCTGGAGAAGATCACTGCTACCACCCCCCTGGATTTTTGGAATCCCTTGTCTTCGTGGTTGTCCTCATCTTTTTTCTGATTGTCTTCTTTCGTGTTCCCCTTACTATCTTTTCTTGTGTATCGATCATTGAAGGTGTAGCAATTTCTGATGGTGTGCTTCCCATTAGGGTGCAATGGGCAACGTATGTTTTTGATGTCGTCATATCTTCTGGGTTTGGAAAACTTCTTTGATTTGTCAGCCATTGCCATGGTGTTGTCTGGTCTGCGTTTTCTTTCCTGATGTCTGCTATTTCGATGATTTTGCTTGTCCGGGTTGTCTCGGTTGCTTCTATCCAGGAACCTCTCTCGTGTCTTCTCTTCCGCAGTAATCATCTTTTCTACTGTTTGTCTGAATTCTTCATTGTTTCTTGGATTTTCTTTGCAGAAGTCTTAAAATTGCCACCTGGCCATGATTCCATGAGAGAAAGCTTCAATTACTTCTCGTTCGGTGATGTCATGCACTTGAGCTCGTAGTTCGCCGAATCGTCGATAGTAATCTCTGAGACTTTCACCTCCCTTCTGCTTGAGTCCTTTTAACTCTGCGTGGGTGATCGGGTGTGTAATGATCCCTGTGAAATTTTCACATAAAGCTCTTTGTAAGTCCTCTCAATTTCTGATTGATCCTGGATTTAATTTGTCGAACCATTGGAGAGGCATGGTTTCCGGGGCCATAGGAAAGAACAGGGTCTTGATATCGTCATCTCCTCTGGCTAGTTCAATCGATTACGAATATATCCTGAGCCACTGCTTTTGTTCAGTTTTGCCATCATACTTAGAGTGGTTGGACGGTTTGAACTTGTGAGGTAGTCGTATTGACGCAAGTCTATTTGCAAAACAGGGAAATCTATCGTGCGTTCCGGCTTCTTTGAATTCCGATTCGGCACCTCCTTCTGGCCAACTGTTGTTTTGATGAGAGTAATTCTGCGAGGCTGTCTGGGCAGGCGCCCTGCTTCTGGTCTTTCTTGGTTGTTCAACTTGGTGGCTCTGACTATGGTCCCTTCTATTTTCTCTGTTATGACTTCCACTTGGTCCAAGTCTCTCAAAAGCAAACTTTCTTTGATTTTGATCTTCTTGCCTATGGGTCGTTGATCTAGCGGGTAGTCTTGAGTGGGTCTTTTCTTCATGCGTCCTCAGGGCTGCTGACCGGAGAAAGTCCTAGAGCTGTTCATGTTTTTCACTAGGATGTGAGGTCGCTCTGTGTTCTTCTAATGCTTCTCGGATCTTATCATAGGGCGTACTTGCCATGCGTCTTTCTTCGACTTCTCGTTGTGATTTTCTTCTGTCGTACTCGGCCAACTCTGACTCATATCTGATCCAAGCTTCCTTGCGCTGCCTAGCACGGTGTTGGCGTCCTTGCTTCAACTTGTTTTTTCTTTCTCTGGCTTGTTTCTGATTCTTGGTCTCACCATCGTAGCCCTGGGCAAAGGGTGATATGTTGGATTCTGATTCATCCGATGACCTGACATCGGGCGCTTCTGCGGGGACCAATGGTGATCGAGGACGGTGAACCATGAGTACTTCCCGTGCGTGAACTGTTCTGTTATTGGCATTAGTTTCCACACTATCGGAGTTGCTGATAACTTTAGTAGAGGCCTCGAGGTCACAGATCGAGTCTCCTTCTTGGTAGGGTAGAATTGCCGTTGTCATCGTGTCGACCAGTCGGGTACTCCTATCCTCAGGAACAGAGCCCGACCAGTGGACGATGCAGTCTTGAGATGTTATAGTTAGTACGAGACCTTCCTGAGCTCCCTTCAGTGGCATTCTAAGCACCAGATCGAGGAATCCTCCGGGCCGTGTATGATAAGATGTTGCCATGTTGTGGAATCCGAGCGGAAAAGGATCTGACTTCTTGAAAAGATTCTGCATGTACTCCGAGTTGTATTCTTTATAGGTCAGGGCCGCGTTCTTAAGCCCCATCGGAAAAGAACTCTGTTTCCCGAAAGAACTCGGATAAGACTCTATCTCAGATGCGGAGCCTGAGTTCGAGTCGGATGCGCAAAGCCGCGAAACCTGAGTTGAATCAAACATCATGAGCTGCGTGAATCTTTCGGAGATTTGATATGTCGTAGTCGCCAAAATAGAATAGTCTTCATGGTGATTCGAATCTTCGAGGAGACGGCTTTGGAGCTTGCCATTGTCGTCCGCCTCACAGATCCATGAGCCGAAGATGAAAGTTGATCCCGTCGAGAAGATCATGCTGTCGAGGTCCATCGAGCTCTTGGATGCAAATTCGCCGAAAGCCCCTACCTGGCGCGCCAGCTGTCGATGTTTTACCACCGATAGCTTGCCACGGGGTTACCCGGGACAGTATGTTCGGGCTTCAGCGTACGCGGAACTCGACGGTGAACGCAAGAGACAGTCGATTTATCCTGGTTTAGGACCTCGATCGTTGATCGAGTAATAGCCCTACATCTAGTCGATGTTAGCCTCTGCATTGTATTGATTGTGTGTTGTTGCGTTGTTACAATCGTTGTCCTCTCTAGGATCCTGCCCTCCTTTATATAGTCAGGAGGTCAGAATCCTAATCGGTTTACAATGAGAGTTTCTAGTAGGATTATAGAATAATACTACTACTAAGATTACATGGGGAGAATCCTAGTTAGACTAGATCTTCTCTCTTCCTTGCGGGGTATCCTGTGGGTCCCGCACCGACAAACACCAAGGAGGCATATTTTCTGAGATGGGGCGCGCGCCATTGCGTGCAGGCTAGCACCAAAGATATTTTAAAACAAACTAAGTATTCTAAATTATTAGATTCTAAGCATTCAAAACAAATTACACAAGATATACACATCTTTTAAAGCAAACTAAGCATTCTAAATGGCTATATTGGGCACATCACCATATCGAGAAGAAAGATACATCTGATTCAAATCAGTACTTAAAATGGCAGCAAGCAGTGGTCGAAATCACTGCCTGCATTTTTCAATATGTAATGTAATATAGGCTGTGCGTAGTGGTTACACATACAAACACTGTTCTTCAGATATCGCATGCAAAAGCAGCCATCTCATAGTCATTAGCTATAAAAAAACATATGTAGGGCAGTTTTCACCTAGCCAAACTAGTGACAGCCGCAGGAGCGAAGCTCGGGCTAGAAGTGCAGGCCTTTAGGAATATGAGGATTGAAATTCCATAGAGATGAGCACTATCTGCCTGTAAGCATCCATCTGGTCTCTACAGTGTCCAAATGGATTGGCATTTGGTACAAGACCAGGTGATCGGACCACCTGGTGCTCAGACTTCTCTACCGATCAACTGGTCAGACCGCTAGGTTCATGGACTTCGTCGCCGACCAGTTGATCGGACTGTTCGCCGGTCGCTTCTACTCAATGCTCACTTCGCCGCCGACCAGTTGACCAGACTGTTTGTCGCTCATGCTTTGTCGCCAGCTACATCGGGGGCTCCTCGGTGTTCGGATATCACCAGATACGTTGGGGACTTCTCGGTGTTCGAACATCGCCAGCTACGTCGGTTACTCCTTGACGCTTGAATTCTTCGTGCCCGGGGACTAAGTGGGCACACTTCACCCCACTTCACCTTGCGGACATCGCCAACTACGTCGGGGACTCCTCGGTGCTCGGACATCGCTAGCTACGCCGGGGACTCCTCGGTGTTCGGACATCGCCAGCTACGGTGAGGACTCCTTCGGTGCTCGGACATCGCTAGCTACGCCAGGTACTCCTCAGTGCTTGGACATCGCTAGCTACGCCAGGGACTCATCGGTGCTCGAACATCGCCAGCTACGCCGGGGACTCCTCGGTGTTTGGACATCGCCAGCTACGCCGGGGACTCCTTCGGTGCTCGGACATCGCCAGCTACACCGGGGACTCCTCGGTGCTCGGACATCGCCAGCTACGCCGGGGACTCCTCGGTACTAAGTGGTCACACTTCACCCCACTTCACCTTGCGGACATCGCCAGCTACACCGGGGACTCCTCGGTGCTCGAACATCGCCAGCTACATCGGGGACATCTCGGTGCTCGGACATCGCCAGCTACGCCGGGGACTCCTCGGTGCTCGGACGTCGCTAGCTACGCCGGGGACTCCTCGGTGCTCGGACGTCGCCCGCTACGACGGGGACTCCTCGGTGCTCAGACGTCGCCAGCTACGTCGGGGACTCCTCGGTGCTCGGACATCGCTAGCTATGCCGAGAACTCCTGGGTGCTCGGACATCGCCAACTACGCTGGGGACTCCTCGGTGCTCGGACGTTGCCAGCTACGCCGGGGACTCCCTTGATGGTCGAATCTTGCTACGCCTCATCGGTGTGCTATCAAGCTTCTCCATGCTGTTCGGATCAGGGTGCTGATCTTGGGCAGCACGTCTGGGGTCTTGATACGCGCATGTCAGACGTCGTCGGCAAGCTTTTAGACTTCTTTTTCTTTGACCCTGCTACAAGATTCATTCTTCATCTTCCAGCAGGCTTGGGGACTAAGTGGGCACACTTCACCTTGCGGTGAATGTGCGCTTTTCAATTCAGGGCTCCACCCATGGACTGGTTGCCTGCTCGGCCGGTCTTCTACCTTTCTTCTACTTTCTGACCCTGGCATCACGTGACTATGTCACCTACTGTCAGGCTTGGGGACTAGCTATGGGGGTATGGCCCTCGGTATCCACAAGACAAGACATGGGCCTTACCATCAGAGGTGGCCCAGCCCACAAGATCAAGGCATGCACGACACTGGTCGACGTGCACCGCAAGATATTGTATAGTACCAAATAGGATACTTTCCTTATAACCCTACCCCTCCAGAGTATATAAGGAGAGGCAGGGATCCCTTAGTCGACATCTTGATATATCTCATATCTAATATAATACACCAAAGACACAGGACGTATGGTATTACGTCGATCAGACGGCCCGAACCTGTCTAAATCGTTGTCTCTGCGCCTTGTGTCACCATCCGGTTCCTGATTACGCGCACCTCCACCGACAAATCTACCATCGTGGGATACCCCTCGGTGGACTGTCGAGCATCTTTTGTCGACAAGACAGTTCTGATACAGGCGCAAGGTAAAGCTACCTTCCTTAGCAATCGCCGAAAATGGTGAGCAGCGCAACAGCTGCTACATGTTGCCTTCAATGTATTTTCTAGCTGGAGAGTTATTACTGATCATCCAGAAAGAGAGGAAATAAATGGCAAAAGAAAAGTATGTCATTGCTTTTTTCCCCAAAGATTTCTCACAATAGAAAGCCAATGTAGAAGCACCAAAAGAGCAAATCACAGCAGCAAGGATCAATGCACATCTATGTAACCCTCACCATATAACCTCTAATGCTCTGTAGGTAGACTAAAACAACTTTTTTTCTCTTTGAAAACAACTTTTGGAGGGTCACTGAACCACGGTGCAGAACTAAAAAAAGCTCTTACTTTTGTAACCATAGTCACTTTAGTCTAGAATGAGAGCCATTTTAGTAACATACATAAAACTAAAATAAACACCATAGGAATTTAGTACTAGAACTGAAATAAACATCATTACGATATATAGAGCAGAGCCAGTTGTCTAATTAGGTAATTCACTAATTTGTCATGACCTATTGCAAAGGAACTACAACCGAATATTGAACTGGTCAAACAGGATGGCTGAAATGCTGAAGTATGACAAACATATGGTGTGTGCTAGGGGAGCAGGTCCTCTCACTGCAGGGTACACACATTAATTATAGTGTTATATAATATAGAACAATTTAGTAATTTTATTGGCTGGTAGGAAATATTTCTGAAATAAACTTCATATATGCTTCTATAAAAGAATTAGACTTTTGATTTCCTTTGTTCACATAGGAAGAATACTAAAGCTAATCCTTGTCCATTGTTGACAAGACAACAATATAAACTAATGATTTTTATTTGGCAGCAAGCCAGCAACTTCAATAAGAACTACACTGTTTGATATAACTGTAAGCATTAACCTGACAATATATCATCAAAAAGATTTCCAACCTATCGTTACTAATCCTTGGTGCTACCAACCAATGAAATGATATCCATGTAAAATATTGAAGCCTATTAAGGCAATAAGCAAGAGAAGAAAATTGTAAACAATAGCAGTAACCAACAGTCAGACACATAATGTAAATTTATAACTAAGCTAACCCTAATGTACATCTAACCTTGCATTATACAAAAACAAAATCTCAAATTTGAAGTATAGGAATCTAATGTTGAATTGCTTCTTGATTGGTACCGGTACATCTGCTATGAAAACATTTGACATGGCACTGCTAATAACTTGACAGATGAGAGTACCAGAGAAGGTATCAAAATAAGGAGCTAATAAAGTCATACAAATATGGGAACCTTCAATCTAGCAATGTAGTAACAAAAAAAACATGCTCAAGGCATCAATAAACCATGAAGAGACCATATTTATAGTAATATGACATTAGTAAGTACCTATGTAGAAATAGAAATCATGCAGGTTACCAGACCTATGATTTGTCGTGCACTGCTTTTACATAATAGACTACGAACCTTAAAAATAAAAGTTTCAACTTTCTACATAGGATTGGTGCTCCAATGAAAAAAAAACAAGGCCAACACAGTATTGCATATCACTTTGCTTTTACACTATGTGTACATAGGTCCATGATATTAGCATTATCTTTCTAAGTTTTTAGAATAATGAGCCTGTGAGAAAAGTATACATGTCCATCAATGAAAGCTTATCCATTCGAAGATGGTATACTTCAGTAAATAAGTCACTCTTTCCTAATATCACTAAGCAATCTGTAAAAACACAAGATACGTGTTCAGACTACATGGTAGAGTGAATATACTAAAAATGTGGTATTAACATCCTACACTACACTCCTAGCTAGTTTAAATGTTTAATTAAGCTTAGGGATCACTATCTAAATTAAATATAGTGAAAGATAAGTGACCAGGAAGTTCCAAAAATTATGCCTCTCTATTTTCTGTCCTTGCATGGCTATGAGAGCTGAGGCGCGTGTTGTCACTGTGCCGCCTGCTGGGTCGAGTTTTGTAGGGAAGGAGGTCCATTGGGGACCCTGAATTTATGAACCCGACACATGATTCTTGCAAGTTCAAAAAAACTTATCAAATACATGAAAATAAGACGAGTTGGGTTCAATACAGATCAAAGCCACTCATGACTACAACTACTACTGATACAAATGTTGTGACCGAGTCACTCCGTAGGCAATAGTTTTACTCAGCTCTGTACTGTATAGTGTCCGACGAGATCAAATGTGCCATATTTGAACTTTCTTGTGATCGTCGTAAAATATGAGAGTGAAGCGAATGCATCAGAAAAGCTGGACACAAGAAGTGATTCGAGAAAAGGAGCTTTTGACACGCTTGTGATAGGTCTTTTCTATCCTTATTTGATTCTAGTCCAAGCAGTCACAGCAGTTGAGGGGCAGACTGAAGGCGTGTCCAGCACCGTCAGATTTACAATGCTTGGACCATCACAGAGACTCTAGGGAAAGGCAAGATAAAGTTTTTTTTTTCAACCGGTGTGCTTCGCCTCGGGTGCTGTCGCACTCCCTCGGGAACCTCAACCAGTCGTACCACGGAAGGTGTGTTCGACCAGAGATGCAGGAGTATTGACGTTCACAAGTGTACAGTGATGAAAACAAAGCACATCTCCTCCATTTACATCGGTGAGACGGCGTCAGTCTCGGCACTGGTTTTTACTACATGTTAGCTCCACTGATGCCCTAACAGTGTATGCACTCCTAGCGTTTGTGACAACACCAGAAACACAGAAAAAAGCCCCCCCCCACCACCACGAGAGGAGAACAAGAACAGAGACATACCGGTAAGGATTCCTCAAGACTGTCAAGTTCTCGAGTTGGCACAGTGAGGCTGCAAGAAGACCTTCCAAGACCGAGCCAGAGTGACCTAGAGTGCATGAAGATCCTTCTTCCTGGATTGTATACAAAAACATTAGTAAGTGCCCGTTTTCTGTGTGCTGAATCCGATCTGCTGTGGTTTGCCTTTGGGAATGAACTTGTCCCTCTATCTGGCTATGTTGATCGTTGTGCACGTAGAAACTGCCAGCTGCAATGGCCCAGGCCGTCGAAGGTCACCGAAAACTAGAACTTTGTCTGGACGATGAGTAGAGCCTGGCCCAGTGGAAGGTGGAGGTGTTCCCCGACGGCGGTCACTTGTACCTCGAAGATGGGTTCTCTCTTGTATTGCGGTATGACGACCGGTCATAGATTAATGTCAAGGCCTTTGACCTTACCACCTGCCACAAGCAGTACCCGCACGACTTCGAGGCCGGCGGTAGTCAACTCTCCCTGTCCATCATGGATCCAAGGAGTTTTGCAGTGATCCTAAAGAAGTACCACCTCAAAGGAAAGTATCTAGTGAGCACTCGCACGAGACAAAGAACGTACCGATGATGTCGCAAGTTACCATTGTTCTTTCTGTCATCAGTCTTTTTTTGTGCGAGGCAAAGAACGTGCCAATGGACTTCAAGCAAGCGCACGACTACAAGCAGCAGCGCATGGTCGAGCTATAGATGGCTGGGTAGTCCTGGTTCATGGGCTTGGAGAGGACCCGACAAGCAGTCTTGCGAGTGTCATTCAAGTACGGGTGGGGTGCCATCTGCGCTAAAACAACCTCAATGTCGGCGACACCTGCTTCTTCAGCGTGATCCGTGAGGCCACCTACAACAATGACGACGATGAGGAATGGGGGGAGGAGCTGGAGGACGATGAAGCTAAGCTCAAGGTGGAGGTTTGCAAGACAAACAGCGGATGGAGGTGGTGAACTCGGTGCAAGAGTTGACATGAACTGTATTTTGTTGTTTCATCAATACTATTATCCAGCCTGCCAAGATTTCTAAGTACCAGACTGTCTTAGGCCCTGTTTGGATGAACTACGCCTAGTTAGCCATGGCTAAAAATTAGCCAATTAGTTGTTTTGTTAGTCCATACTTGTTTGTATCGTGAACTAATTGTTGGCTTCTATGGACTAGTTGGATGGCCCATGATAGTTGCCATCACTGTATTTCCTTGTTCATCAACTCGCAGTGATCCAGAATGTCTATATTTCCTAGGGTCGGATTGTCTTAGGCTCCAGAAAATTTCAACATCTATATGCCCACGTCCTCCGATCAGAAAGGGCGAACACCGATAGTATACTACATATCAGAAAGAGAACTACATGCAAAAGCAACCAACAGGGGCTAGACAGAGTTGAACCCATGTAATACAAAGTTCAACAAAAGTTAACGCAGACATAGTGATTGTATGGGTTAAACTCTATTGAGCGTGGTGTAGATCAGGTCCTTTGGTCATTTGGTAGCCGTTTTCTAGCCCTTGTTGGTTGGTTTTGCCTGTTGGTTTCTTTCTGGTTCTCTTTTTGATCTGTAGTATGGTAAATATGCATAACGGAATTCATCCAATCAAGTCTCCCATCGATCTAATGCCTAACGGAGGAGCCACATAGCTATTCAAAATTTACTGCACACATAAGAAAGTCCGAGCATTGTAAATCTGACCGGGCCGGACATGTCTCACGTTATACAGGGAAACCTATTTCATACTAGTACTTCATTGAATCCCTCAGGCCTTGTTTGGATACACATATATTCATCTCAATCCACTATATTTGAGGACAAATTTCAAATGCCAGAATACACTACATTCAAAAAGAGTGAATTAGTAGTTTCTTATTCCAATTTGCCACTCGAATAAAAGGATTTCTTGGCAAAGCCTACAGTCCTCGCTGCAATACAGAGCCCTTCTTTCCTATCTATCTGCATAGCCGCAGATGCCGCCTGCGCACAGAAGATCACCGCACACCTATGCCGGTAGCGGCAGCGACAACTTGCCCCACGTCGTTAGGAGGACCACCTCGGCGGCCGAGAGACGGCACAGCACACACCCCTTGTTCCTTAGCCACCTACTCATTGGTCTACTGCCGCCGCCCGACGTCGCCACCCACGATACTTCCTCGCCCTTGACCCATCTTATGTACCGCCTTGTAGTGTCATCATCGCCAGCATCGCCATTGTGCCTATAGAGCAATAGGGCGACCAGATAGGCCACCATATTGTGCCCGCCATCAGTGGCGTGGGCGAGATTGTCGAGGCATGGCTGGGCGCTGTGCTTTTCCATGAATACGGTTTGTATCCCGATGAGGAAGCAGGCCTCTGAGTTGCCGGCTTGGGTTAGGCTAGCAAGGAGGGCTTCTTAGTTGACGGGGTCGTCCCACATCCTCCCGCGTCTGAACCGATCCAGTGCTAGACACCGACCAACGGCAGGGTCACCGTAGATGCGGTGCATATATGAGCAGGTCACTCATAGGCTGTGGAGGTTGTCCATGGGCCGCTCTGAGGTCACAGCGAGATGGCCCATGATCACAATTTGCACCTCGGTAGGGAGCACCATTAGCGACATGATTGCCGCGTGGATCGAGCTACGGCGTGTGGACGGCGGTGAGCCAAAGGGCTAGAGAGGTGGAGTGGCACGACGTACATTGATTGAGGAGGAGGCGGGGGAGGCCACCGAGCGGGGGCAACAGTAGGAGTCAAACAATGGGAGTGAGGCCAGGCTTTGTACACATAGGGACGCTAGGGCTGGAATAGGCTTCTGACGCAAGCGCACCACGTTCATCATTACTAGTATCCGAGTAATGAATATTTTAGTCGGGTCGGACCTTGTGTCATCCAGTGAACTATACAGTGGAGTCCTATCTAAGCAGTCATAGGCTCACAGCAGCCGAGGGGCAGCAGCTAGCTAGAGATGGGCACATTACATGGTTTCATAGGTTCTGAGCGTCTACACTCCCTTGGCTGTGTTTGAAGCTGTCGGTTCAGGATTCATGCTTACAGCCACGGACGGTGCAACTCCTGTTTGTAGCATAGCCGATCAGGCAAAAGTTCTACTCATAGCTATACAAGAGTTACATGTCTGGCCCGTTTAAATTTATGCTGCTCGGACTATCAGGTGAGCATACGATTTACAAGAAATAGGTAAATGTCATTTCGTCTAATATACTAGAGGGACATGGTTGGGGAAAAGTTGTGGTTGATACTTGTAGAGCACGCATCCCTGGTATGGTGATTGATGCAATGCACGCTATCGGATGAGGGAAGGGGGACGCTCCTTTCATATAGATCTTGCACGGCTGACGAGAGAAGCGAAATGCGGCAGGAAAGCTGGACACAAGAAGTGAATCAAGAAAAAGAGCTTTTGACCACCATGACACGCTTGACACTTGAATGCCTAGTGCGGTTGTGATCGGTCTTTTCTATACTTATTTCACTACAATCTAAGCAGTCACAGTAGTTGAAGGGCAGACTGATTGCCATGACACTTTATACTATCCTACAAGATCAAATACACAGCGGGCGGACTTTCTTGCATTCGCAATAAAAGTCAACAGCTATGGCTCATCCATTCTACATTAGATCAAGGCGAGACTTGTTTAGATGAACTCCTCGCTGCATGGTTCTTTCAAGTCCAACAAACTTTATCAAAGAAAATTTCAACATCTATATACCCACGTCCTCCGATCAGAAAGGGCGAACACTGTTAGTATACTATAGATCAGAAAGAGAACCCGAAAGAAATCTGTAGTCAAAAGCAACCAATAGGGACTAGAAACAAGTTACCAAATAACCAAAGGAATTGAGCTACACCACGCTCAACAGAGTTTAATAGACCTAATACTAAGTTCAACAAAAGTTAACACAGATATGCATGCAAATAATTAAGACTTCACATACGGTCGTCCCACAAACCAAACCTAGTCATGACTTGTACTACTGATACATCCCATAGATCAACGGTCGAGGCAGTCGTGCAGGATCTCGTCCATGTTCACCTTCGCTAAGACGACGTTGGCGGTCGGCTCGACGTTCTTGAACAGATCATCAATATAATCTTCATCTTCCGGCATCGGTGGAAAAGCCTGCTGTACCACCTGGACTTTCACCACTACACCAAACTCAAGCTGGGCAGTGACCAGTGCTGTGGTAGCCCCTTGATAGATGGCTTCGAATGCCACGGCCCGAATGCGGGCCGATAGGGCTCGTAGGCGCTCCTCTGGTACAATGATCAGATCGTCCGCTATCTGCATTGGGAAGGTGATGTCACAGGCATCAGTAGCATCGACAAGTAGGGTCTAGACCTCTGCCTCAGCGGACGCCTTCTCGTCTCACGCCTGGGCGGCTTCTTGTTGGGCGACACCAAGTGTGGAGCACGCGGCCTTCAGCTCATCGCGCAGATTGTCGGCGTCCAAACTGGCCCCTGAGTACACATCTGTGACCTCGAGGTAAGCCTCCTTTAACTTAAAGTATTCTTCATGGTCTGACGATGCATCACCCAAAGATTGTCCGGGGTTAGACGGGATCGGCAACAACGTCCGGTGATGGGATGTATCTCTGCACAATGTAAGCCAAGTTCAAGCCCATAGGATAAGGGGGAGAGCAATCTGATTGAGAAGGCAAACAACTCACCGGACTGTCCAGAGCAACATGGGACAGAATCATCGCTGGTGGCTGCCCCCACTGGGGGATGGTTCCCGGGGCCGCTTTTCGAGTGCGACCGCGGACAAAGAACCCGGCTCCAGGGCCAACGATCCTCGGGACGCCATCGCGCCCACGTCCACCTATTGAGAAAGTAGGCAATTTCCAAATACTAGTTAAATTAAGCAGCATGAACATAAATACTAGCGTGAGCATTGCTTGCAGACTCTAGTTAATTTAATGAAGAGAAACAACATGAACAGTTACACGAAAAAATCACCTCGTCAGGAGGAACTGACGGCAGGTGTGAGACCACACCGACGAGAGGTCCGTCTGTCGGTGGTGGATGGCCGGCGCTGAAGGCCACCGGGGACTCCACCCTGCCATGATCCATCGTGTAATCTCCCATAACCTTCATCACCCCTTGGTCTAGGTCATCCTCACGGATGGTGACCCTCAACTCGATTGTAGGGTCTATTGGGCCTCGGAACTCCCACTGGGGGTGGTGGCTCATTTTCAAGGGGAGCACCCGACGGCTGATGAAGTTACAGATCACCCTCATTCCCATCAGGCCACAGTCCTTCAGGTCCTTGATCGCATCCAACAAGTTGGGCACATGGTGCCTGTAGGCCTCCAGCGGCGGTAGTTCCTCCCATGACTCCGGGAGGTCACCACGCAGCTGGTTAGGAGAATAAGACGGCAGCAGAGGGCTCTCATTGGGGACATAGAGCCATGACTTTTGCCACCCAAGTCCAAAGAAGGGTAACGGTCAAGGCTCAGGTACCTGTCCTCCAATCTAGGATGAAATTGGATCAAGACGCCCCCATCTGAGGAAGATGGACCCCCCAGGCACTGAACGAACCACCCCGAATAAAGACTGCCATAGCTCATAGTGGGCAGGGACTCCTAGGCAGCCCTCACACAGCATGATGAAGATGAAGAGGTGGAAGATTCGCTCTGGGGTCAAGTCGTGGAGCCAGAGCCCATAGTAGTACAGCAAACCACCAGAGTAAGGGGTGGCACCTCGAACCCAAAAGAATGGAAATGGGTGAAAGAGACGACCTCATTCTCCTCTAGTCTCAGCTCTACTTCGGTTCTCGGTGGGACTCTCCACCCGATCACGTCGGGGGCCTCCGGGATCACCGCGTTCAGTCGCAACTCATCGAAGGCCTTGCGATCGATGGACAACTTCGTCCACTGCGTGGTCATGGTCCTCGCAGGAGGCGTCGGCGGCGAAAAGGGCGTAGTAGGGTGGAGGGCAAAAGCTTTGGCATGGAAGGTGAGGATCTGGGGAGGGAAGGTAGATGATCGCAGAAGGCAGCAGATAACCTCCCCTCTCGCGCCCTTGTGTCTTCTATAATTTGGGGGCCATGGAACCACCCCATGCCCCACGACCACTGACACGTTTGTGTGGGCAGGTGGTTCGGCTTCGCCCCATCACATCAATGCGATGGGCCGTGAGGCGACATCCCTACTAGAACTGCCTGCTGACGCCTCCCACGTGCGTGCGCTTGCATGGCAATCTAGGAGCCTACAAGACAAAAATGAATGCCGCACGTCGTTCATTAATACTATCTAGGTAGTCACGACTTCCAACCGCCGGACCTTCTGTGATAAACCTTATCGCTCCACTGGTGTCCGGCTAGTGAAAATTTTAAAGGATCGTTCCGTCTATAGGGTGCAGAAACATTTCAATTGTTGTTCATCCATCCTTTGACGGTTGTGATCAGCCCAAATCTGAATTCAACTACTCCCTGCATCCCAAATAGATGAGTCAGATTGTCAAATTTGACAAAATAAAAAAAAATTCAATGGAATAAAAATCAACCGAAGTATACGAAGTATGAAAGAAATAAAGGAAGATAAATATAGTTGGAGCAACATAAAAACTTCATTCCATTATAGAGAAAAGTACATTACGTAGTTTTTCTCTAATCTCTAAAGTCGAAAATAACTCATCTTACCAAGGGGACTCATGTCAGATGGTTGACAAATTTCATTCAGTCGATCAACATGAGTGAAGATGACAGAGTCTCCTCCCATAAACACAGTAACACTATCAAGTCTTTTCATTTGCTCGAAATTCCTAACACGGACAAAAATCTCGCCACTATCATAGTCTTTGACAACTATAACAAAGTAATCTTTACCAAGCATATAACGAACTGTAGCTTCAACAATGATCCGTCGGGGCTATTGATGAACATGATGTCCCCAAGCAACAAGCACCCCTTGTACGATACCTAGCGACACTCCTAGCTGCCAAAGCGCAAGCTTGCTGATGGAGTAAACATGGGTGTTGTGGTACGACGACATCTCTCTATATACATACAGAACAAAAAACACAAGGAAAAAATCATTAGAAAAAACCACATATGAAACACTACACCTTGAACAAGCAAGAACCACCACAAAGCAACAGAATATTGTCTAGGCCATATCTTAGCCTCGATTGAGATCTTGACTAGAATAAAATGACAACGAAACTAAAACTCCCCTCAACAAGGACGATCACAGTTGTTCTATGGGCAACAGCTGCTAACGAAGTTGTAACATAGCCTCCTTTCCTTGGCTAGCAACTTGCAAGTGATAAGTAAAAGAGACTAGGAAGGATATTTATACTCGACGTAGACGGTAACAAACGCTAGAAGCCGTGAGTCCCCATAGCGTTACTAATTACTAATAAAATAGATTTAGAATACGAGTAGTCAGAGTAGTAGTCGAGGCGTTGGCGCATTTTCCTACTCTGATTACAAGAAAGTTCAGCGCGTTAAATACACAGAGCCGTGGACTTTCTCGTTATCAGAGCAGGAAAACGCGTCAACCCCTCGACTACTACATTGACGATTCGAGTAGTAACGGCGACGAGCAATGGGAACATGCTCAAGCGATGGCATGTACATCACCGACTGTGACTCCAGCGAGGAGGAGGACGATCTAGAGTACTATGACTCGTCCAGTGACGAGTCTGGCGAGACGGCGAATCGTCGGAGCACTAGCGAGGACGAGGATGCTTTTTTCTTTTTCTCTGAAAACTCAAATCCCCTTAGAATCCATGACTTTTCCTAGGTTGGGAAATCCAATAACCCATTTAGTTATTTATGTAGGGTTTTCCATCCTAAGGCCTGCCTTCCCCTTGTTTCCAAATTATAGGCCTTAATTCAAACAGCCGCAGATGCAGTCACACACATAAAAAAATAATCAGCAGATGCAACGCAACTAGCTACAGCAAGTAGTTTTTTTGGTAATTTTTACGTGTCAAATTCATGCATCTTTTAATTATTTATTTATTATCATCCTCTTTTATATTTATTTATATTATTATGAAAAAACCAAAAAGGCAACAACTAACTCATCGAGTATACAAACATGTGCACATGAGAAAAAAATGAAAAGACGGATATTAGGTAAGTAACATTTTGTAGTAATCATTTCCTATTAAAACACGGAATAAATTTCGGTCTCTGCTGAGCACCGCGCTAAGCAGTCCCACCAACACACCCCAAAAATTTGATTTAGCACCGCGCCGAGCAGTCCCGCCAACACGCATCGAAAATTACATGTCTCTCTTTTGCCCTCCGTGCAGAAAATAGGTTTACCACGCCATCGATTTTAGATAAGGGCATTTGTGGTAATGTGATGGCCACAAAAAAGTGCAAAGAGTCAACGTCTCCACCACCATCTCTATTCTCCACCCGCATCGTCTCTCCTCCAGATCCAAATCCTAGTCCCATGGCCTCCCTCTCCACTCTCTAGCCGCCCCCTCTGTCACCCTGCTTCGGACCCTAGGCACCATCGGCATAGCAGCTCGACTCCCTCTTGACTCTGTAGCCGCACCCTCTCTCTTATATTTTTGAACCCTAGCCTCGACAGCGGTACAAGCTAGATTCGGATCCCCTACCTCGTCCCTGCCACCATCGACCGGATTTGAACCCTAGTCGGAGCCAGATCTATTAACCCTACGTCAACGCCGGCCACACTAGCTCTGCGACCATGATGATAAGATCGGATCTGAACACGAACACGGAGGAAGAGGTACCGAAATTCCTTCTATGATGTGTGATCTACTGTAGAGGGTGAACCAATGATATGAAGATAGCGATGGGGTTACATATTTCCTATAGTTGAGTGTAGCTGACATGTGCTTTATTAGATTAATGACTTAAATATAAGTTGTAGTTACATACTAGTTAGGTGCTTATTTGCAAACTCTTGATGTGTTGTGTTGACATACCGTAGAAGCTTTAGTTAATAAATACCTTTATAATCTAGAAAGATGGAAGAACTTAGAATATGTGTGGGCCCAAAACCTGTGTCTCCAAAGGCAAAAAAGTGAAGCACAAAGGGTAGACATGGTGAAGATTTAGAATCTATCCCTGAACCAGGGGAGGTAGTTGAGGGATTTGATGTTACAGATGAAACAGATTCAAATTTAGAAGATGAGCTAGTACCCCTAGCAATTGAGGTGCTTGTTCTATCTTGTATTTAGTTCAGAGGGGGTACGTAGCAATATAATGCTTTACTGTTTGGATAGCAATGCAATTTATACATGCTTGCTGCTTAAGTTTGTATCTCCAATTTTAGTGTTCGGGTCAAAGGAACCACAGAGCAGGCTCTACCAGCAGGACAAAAGGCAGCGCTGCCATGAGTCCTAGGCGAAGGCACTCCAAGCGAGTGAATTCAACACGACTAGGAGAGTTTGTTCTTGGAGTTCGTACTCGGAGGGTTGCCGCTGGCAAAAGGGTGGAGGTATCAGTAGTAGGTGAACATAATTCTCCATCACCATGGACACCTGTACCCAGGGATTAATTCAAACTTCATGAATTGACTGGAGACATTTGTCGAGATGGCTCCCTACCTAGCCCTGTGAGAGACTACCCACGGCCAGATGATGATAACCATGCCAAAGAGGAGCCCTCTGAGCTACCTCGCCCTATGAGAGACTGCCCACGGCCAGATGATGATAGCCATGCCGAAGAGGAGCCCTCTGAGCTACCTAGCCCTACGAGAGACTGCCAACAACTAGATGATGATAGCCATGCCGAAGCGGAGCCCTCTAAGCAAACTCCCGTCTCCACCTATCCGCAGAACAATAAAAGTTGCCTAGGTTGGTATTACCTTACAGATGTCTATCAATCAATTCACACTAGCTATTTGATATCCATGTTACTTTTTCTAACAATATGAATGTATAAAAACTTTATAGTACCATTGCCGAGAAGTACGAGGAAGCCAAGGCCTCGAACTCATGGAATTTTGCTTGATAAAATGAGCAAATCAATGGGAGGATTGAGGATGCCCATCTCTGTTGTCGAGGGGAACAGAAGGCCACATGATCCAGTGTAAGCTGCCAAGTTTGCCTCAGAGGCAGGTGTAGTAGTCAAGCATCAAATACCAATTTTGACACATTGAAAACATTACAAGAAGCCCTTCAGTGTTGTCCATTACAGAAATTTTGTGGAGAGGCTAACTGTATGTATGGGTATCCTCTCTTGACATTCAACTTTGCTTTGAGCAACTTTAACAGATTTACTTTTCATTCACACTACTGCATGCAGTCAAGGCTGGACATTGACAAGGCTCACCCACCAACACAAGAAGCTTGCTGGAATGTATTACAGTGTGGTGTACGGTAGGCATGCTATAGGTTGAAGCAAACCTACTTCAATGGCGTCCCTACTAATCAGATCCTTATGACCTCTCATGTCCCGTGCATGAGCGATGCACAGTGGTGTGAACTTGTCGAGACTTGGTCTAGTGCTAAGAACAAGGTATGTGTGAACCCATCGATTTCCTATCTAGTCTTGCTATAGTCTACTTGTGCTGCAGTCTAACACAAATGAAGCTATAGGAAACATCTGAGACGAACAAGCGAAACCATGCAAAAGTGAAGTACCACCAGTCTATAGGATCTCGCTCCTATGTTGTCCAGCTGCAAACATTTGTAAGTGATGGTTGTGTTTTATTGTTACTCTTGCCTTTGTATATATATAACAGAAACTCATGTGCAATATGAATAGAAGGAGAACAAGAGGAAGGCAGCAGAACATGATCAAGGACTTGATGAACAACATGATGATCCAGGACTTGAACAACATGGTCGACCTGATGAAGATGTTAACGCTGTGGAAGTCTTCAAGGACTTTCATACCAGTACGAAAAAGGGCCTGAGTGATGCTGCAAGAGCAGTAGTTGTAAGTACCCTCATTTGCTTTCCTTAAAATCTACTAAACCCATTGCCATAAAAGAAGGAAACGTAGCAGGAGCTTAATGTGGCAACATCATTTAATTTTGTAGTTGCAATTTTACACCATTCAATATGGTACCTGTACATTGTGCTTATGTAATCTCTATCGGCAGTAGGCTGCAAAAGACCTATGCATTGTGCTTATGTAATCTCTATCAGTAGTCGTCTGAGGAAGTTATATGCATTACTTGTTATGAATTAATCTCTTAGGTTTTCAGTTGAAGTCATCTTCCACTATCTGTAAACAAATGTTTTACTGACTGAATTTCACAGGAAGCTATGCAAGCAGAACTTGTTGCTGATGGGCAGCAACTAATGACTAGTGCTGATGTTGTTTCCATGGTTCTATGCCTCTACCAGGGCAAGCGCCTCTCCCAGGCAAGCAGCAAAAACCTTTTTTTAAAGAATGCTGGTATCCTGAGAAGCTCCACCAGAGCACAGACATCGGCGGAGATGATACTTCAGGAGCAGCTTGCTGGTGAACAGGAAAGTACATCTAAGTTCACCGAACTAGTGGATAAACTGAAGGTGAGGACAAAAAAGGTTAAAAGGGAGCTTGAGGAATTCAAGCAACAGCAACAGAAGGAGTACAATAGGCTCAGTGAGCTAGTCTTGCGCTTAAGCTCTTCTAGTAATTAACTCTCTGTCTTCAACTCCTGCGGCTTGATGCGGTGAACATTTGTGGTCTGTTGTGTGGACGCATGTGATGGTTTGATGTTGTGATACTATGTCAGTGGTTCGCTGCTGACGTGTGAAATGTTAATTGTGGTTATTTGATTGCCTGGCTGAATTGTTATGTAGTCAATCTGTGCAGTAGTGACGATCTCGAATTACTTCTATGACGAATTAATTGTACTCCACGTGGTAGAACTAGAACAGGCCACGTGATCAAATAAAAATGCGACACGTGGAGGAACCAGTGCATGACTCATGAAATAGTGAGAGCACGACACGTGGGCTATTAAAAATCCGACACGTGAAAGGATGTCGTCAAGCCACGTTGCCGAATAAAAATGCGAAACGTGGACGGACAGTGCCGTGACGCGTGGTCAAAAAAGAAATGGCCACGTGGACCAATAAAAATACGCCACATGGTCCAATGAAGAAGTGACACGTGATCCAACCGCAACATGACACGTGTGCCCATAGAAAACTAACATGTAGAACAAATAGGAACACGACATGTGGTCCAGTAAGAACCTGAAATGTGCAAGAACCAGAGATGGCCACGTTGTGCAATAAGAAGGTGATACATACCCGAACCATCTCCAATGTAACCGGCTATAGCATGTAGATGTGGAAAGCATCTCCAACGGAAGCACCCACTAGCGTGGTAGCCCTCTTGCCACGCATGCCAAAACAGTTCTATGACGTTCTGTTTTCGTCACAGATCAAGCCACTTCTATGACGTTTTATGAAAATCGTCATAGAAGGTGATACGTATCCGAACCATCTCCAATGCAACCGGCTATAGCAAAATTTGTAATAATATATCATTGGCGGTTCAATTCTAATGGTTTACTGAAAACATAATATTTAACATATTACCACTATTTAGGATGAGTGGCAAATGATTTGTCGCTTTGTAAGGGGGGTCAACATGGGAGGAATTAAGCATTCCCCTCTAGTAGTGACAAGACATTAATAATAATATATCATTACTGGTTCATAATAGATCCGGTAGACAAAACAGTTTTCACCGGTGGTTTTTGACATGAACCGACGATAAAAAAGGGGCCATGTTCACCAACGGTTCCTATTCGACGAACTGTTGGTGAAAACGTTTGTACTAGTGTAAAAGGTCTGATGCCTAGCCCGCCCACTTTAAAGCTAACCCTAACTTCAACACCCCCTCAACCAAAGCCCCCTCTCCCAGCCACCATCCTCTCACCCACTCATGGCCATCCCTCCACCCCGTGCAAGCAGACAAGGCAGGTCTGGCAGATCTCGAGCCCGTGTGCTAGTGTCTAGTAGATCTCGAGTCCATGCACTGGCCATACCCCTCCCTCTCTCAACCCCAGATCTCAAGCACGGGCGACAATGGTGATCGTTTAATCGATGAGCGCGACACGGGTGCCGTGGGCGAGCGCAACCACGGATGACAAATGGATAAAGGATGGAGTGTGTCAGCCAGATAGATACAGGATGGAGTGTGTCAGCCAGATAGATACATTAGCAACACATGACAGTACTGTCAATACGACAAGTTTTTGGCGCATGGATGACTAAATATGTTAAGTTCTTGGCGCATGGATGACTAAGGCCACGTTCGCTGGTCTGAAACTTGACAGAAACTGACTAGTTTTGTGAGAGAGAAACACTGTAGCGGCTGATTAATGAACAGTGTTCGCTGAGGAGGATCAGTCGGCTGGTTCAGACCAGCGAACACGCCCTAAATATGACAAGTTCTTAGCGCATGGATGACTAAATATAGAACAAGTTCTTGGCGCATGGATGACTAAATACGACAAGTTTCTTGGCGCATGGATGATTAAACCTTGTCCCCACCACCATACTGTCCTGATTAGCCTTTAGTGACTTGAGGCAACTAAATGCTTGCACGTCATGTAAGAGTTTTACTTTCTAGCTACGCCAATCTGGATGGTTCCTAGCACCTTGACGCTAACCCTCATGCTCATCGTCCTACTCACCGGACTTGCGACTTATGCATCGCACATAAACCAGACTTGTGGCATGAGTTGGGAAGAAATACGTGTGCACATAAACCAATTGATTCACTTAATATTGCACATTTGACATATTCACGATGTACTGTCACTTAACCCTTGTGCTCACTATCACGCCTCATAGACAAAGCCTCGCTTGTAATAAGTTCAACCAGGAGTATGCATTGTAGTGTACTGCCACATCCACCAGGTCCTTAGATCCTTGATGCCAACAAGTCGTGCCCATCGTCACGCAGGTCAGACCACTTCATGTGATATGAGTTGAGAAGAAATTCTTGTAAATCAATTAGGAGTTTCACTTTCTACCACACTTCCCATCTAGCAGGTTCTCTGCACCCTTGTACCCAACATCACACTGGCTAGAGCTTGCATATCATATGAGCAAGGTGTTGCACTGTCTAGCACCGCTCAATCTACGATGTCGGTGTTTTTTTACGTCCGACTTGTAAACTACAAACCATGAACGATAGATCAAATGGGTTATACACATGACATATTTATTACTGGTGAGTTTATATATGAGTTTTATTGCTTGTGCGATGTGTGCAGGGTTTGCAGTGGCGTTGATGAAAGGCGTCGAGATTGTTTTGGTTCTAATACTCAGTATAGTTTAGGGGGTAGGGCTACATCCAGAGTCCCAAATAGCTCACTAAAATAAATAACTATATTCCACCGTCAGAAAAATCTTGTTTGCAGAAAACATCTCAATCGCTTGCGAACGGTGAAATGCTTGCGAACGCATTGCACATCTCAATCGCTCTTTCCTATTGATATCGACACCATTCGACGATCATTTTCTCGCCTGCTCTGCCTCACTTCTGTCAAGATGGTCACAGTCTCAGAGAGGGCCAATAAATTAGCCAGAGCGCAAACAAAAGTAAACTCACATGAGTCACGATGCACGCTCCACGCGCCACGCATGCAAGCGCGCTTTGCAGAAAGCTGGCGGCTGCCCCGGTACTCTCGGCTATCGCCCATGCGCCGGCCGGCCACGCCGACGCCGTCCACGGCCAAACGGCATGACGCAGAGCGCCGAGCGATGGTCCATGCTGGCCTGTGTGTGCGGCTGTGCGCCAGTCTGCCTCGTTTCGCCGGGCTCGGCGGTGATGTCGGGGCACTGAAGGCGACGCGAGAGACGACCCGGAGCCCCCTCCGGCGTGTCCATGTGTGCAGCAGTGCGCGCTGGGTGTTAAGTGTTCACGCCCCGCCGCCTCGTGTAGCACTGTACCTACGCCGGATACAGAAAAGGAACGGGAAAGGTGAGCGCCGGTCACGGCTATGGCCCCGTTTGATTGTCTTAAAGTTTGGCTTGTTCAGCTTGTTTTTTCAACCGGAACAGTGTTTTTTTCTTACAACAATTCAGCCGGAACAGTGTTTTTCAACCAGTTTCAGCCAAAGTTCAGACCAGCGAACGGGACCTATACTACCCACCATCGATGGACAGCCCAGGCAGGCAGGCGGCGGCCATTAACAAAGAGTAAAAAAAACAGAAAAGATGAGACGTCCACGGCTTCTCTTCTATGAAGAAAGGAAACACTCCGTGTATATAAAGAAAGTGTGGTCCGCGAAAGACGCAGAAACGGTAAAGGCAAAACGAAGAAGAGAGATCAGCTACTCATGCAAGCACACAGATAGAGATAGGCTATTTAGTTGCGGCGGTTAATTTAGGTTCTTAACAATACATGCACCAACTTTGTACATATTAAGGGCCCGTTCGGTTACCGGGGAATGAGATCATGGAACTCTTCCGACCAGGAATATCTATTTAATTTGTATGTCCAGAGTTGAGCGGGATTCGTTCCGGGACGGAAATGACTCAAACGAACGAGCCCTAATGGGGTGGACGGCATGAACTACGGTGATCGATCGGTCTATAGAAACACATACATGCGGTACTAGAGAGGTGGTGTCCACGACCACGCTACACACGGGATGCTAGCTGCAGGCAAAGGGTGAGGAATGGCAAGCCTTTCATGGGTTCCGGCGGACGGTGGCGGAGGTGCTGCCGGCCGTCCCGGCGCTCGGCCCGTTAAGCTGTTGCTGTGCGCCAGCTGCTGCTTCCCTACGGCGGGTCCAGTCGCGGACGGAGAGGTGCAGGTGCTTGCTTGCCGCCAGCATCTCCACGGCTTGCCGCGGCGTCAGGATCTCCGTCGCCAGCGCCCGCGCCGTCGCCATCCTCAGCTCATCGGCCTCCACTAGCAGCCGCGACAGCGCGGCCTCGTAGCTGTCCAGCGCCGCGTCCACCGCCTCGGCGTCCGCGCCGCCTCCTGGCCCGGCCGCCCCGAGCCGCCGTACCGCGCCGTCGCAGGTTCCGCGGGCAGCGCGCGCGCCCTGCCGTGCCGCCGCCGCGGCGAGCTCGCCGCGCTGCCTCACGATGGGCAGGAGCGGGCGGTCGGCGACGTCCTCCTGCAGGGTGGCGAGGCGATCCGACAGGGCGTTCTCCTGGTGCACCGTCCGGATGTGGAGGTCGTTGATGAGCAGCAGCTGCGCGGACGTGATCCCCAGCGCTCCCGTCGGGACGACGCCGTGCCTGAGGCCGCCCAGCAGCTCCTCCACCTGCGCCTCCAGGCCCTCCCCGGAGAGGTTGTAGAGCAGGCGGACGGTGAGCGACGGGCGGCAGCCCCCGAGCCAGAGCACGGAGTTCTCGAAGGCGGTGCACCAGGGCGGGGCGAAGAAGGCGGCGCCGTCCTCCCGCGACAGCGCGCGCCTGCGGGTGGCGTAGTCCTGGTACCCGAGGATGCACCGCTCCACCACGGCCCGCAGCTCGGCGTCCGTCGCCCGGCCCGCGGCGGCATTGGCCGACGCCGCCTCCAGCTCCGCGAGGCCCGCCTCCTGCCCGGCGATCCAGTGCCGGTAGCACGACTCGTACCGCGCCATGTCCATCCCCGTCCAAGTCTCGTCTCTGCTGTGAGACCGGGACTGGAGACTGGACTTATCGACGAGAGAGTAAGCACATGGCCTATGTATTCCCACTATATATAATCCGTACTTATAATCTATACTTTTTAGCTTAATTTTTCGACCTATCTCATATTTAATCAGTCGAAACGATATTTTAATTTATTTTTTCAACGAAACGAAAAGGAGCAGCTGCTGTACTCATGTAGTACACTTGCCTCTTTTGACCTTTTCCCTCGTTTCAGTTTTCTCTATGGTTCGTCGGATTTTGCTTGTTTGTTTCTGCGCTGCGGTATGTGTAAACCGGGACGACGGAGACGAGGCTTCGATATCACCTGTTCGCTTCAGAGCTACTTTTTCAGTCGGATGGATGCGTGCGTGTGGAGCCCATCTGATCTGGATCTCTATCTGCGTCTGCGTCTGATCTGTATATGTATCCGATGTCGGCGACGAAACTTTTGGGAAGCAAAAGGACAGGGAAAATGGCACGCAAGATTGGTCATGGAACGGCGCATCCGGCTGCCCTTCCTCTCGGCCCTCGGCTTCACCTTTTGCGTGGGCAGGTGAAGGGAATCGGAGGCCGGACCGCGGACGAGGGGGCGGCGGCGGCGGTGCATCCTTGTGCACCGAGAGCTTCCGGCGAGTCCAGTGCAGAGGTACGGTCGTTCCTGCGTGCGCGTGCAGTGGCTCACTGGCTCGTTTGCGCAAACATAGTAGGAGTAGCTTTGTGTCTACTGTCTTGTCGTTTGCGTAGAAGCCCAGACTTGGGATAGAAAAATGAAAAATAAATATTCGAATTATCTGACATTGGAATCTACTAAATTTTGTAATACAGATATTCGTATTCATATTTGTTTTTCAGATACCATGTGGGTAATTTTTAGTATTAGTTAATTTAGTTGACCTAATGTATTTGTTGTTGTAAATTATTTAATACTTTCAGTTATTTATTTATTTACTGATATAAGTTGTTCTATATAATTTATAATTTGGTGACATCATGATTGATTAATTATATATTTAATTTTACATATTTATTGATAACTGTATTTTTTATGAGCTATCCTTGTTACCCACATACTCTAAACTCTACTTGTGTAATAATTTTGTAATTACAAAGACATTGATAAAGCAAAATGGTTATTTGTTGCCTATCATTTTAAAAAAAAATTAACATCTATAATTTTTAATTGAATTTCTTCACTTGACCTATCATTTAATTAAATATTACTTCCTCTGTCCCGATATATAAGGCGTAACTACTTTTTATCCATGTCCCATAATATAAGACGTGCTCACTCTAGAGACGCGTACATCGATGCAGTAGTACTAATGTTGAAAGAGAGAATTACACGGTCTATCTACTGCACACTCGGGTGATTTATGGCCTCCTATGACCCGAGTGAGCCAAGACTAAAAATCGCTCGATTCTGCAAAGAAGACAGAACCAAGTGATTTGAAGCCATCAATCACCCGATTTGCAAAAACCATAGGATCCAAATCCAATGGACTAGATAAAAAAAACAAATTAACAGATTTTTTTATGAAATGCAAATTGAATAAATTCAAAAGAAAAAACAGATAACATACAAATTGCAAATAAAAATAAAAGAAAAATTACCAGATCAGTTCTATGTAAGACAAATTGAAAGAAATTCAAATATAACAGAAAGAAATACAAATTTCAAAATGCAAATTTACAAAAACGGTCAAACTAAAAGCAAATTACATCAACAAACACATAAGTTTACACCTGGCTGTCTACTCACCTGTCGAGTGTTTTACGAGGACGGGACATTCGAGTGTCGGATGACAAACCAACACTCGTGACTGATGAAAGAAATAAAAATCGAGTGTTTTTTATACATGCAACACTTGGTTGTTACGACAATTGGATATAGATCAGACGAATAAAAAAATATCCAAATAACACAAAAGAAATTAAACAAACCATACTATTTCTATGAAAGCCAAATTGGAAAATTTTAAAGAAGAACCAAATAAAACATACAAAAAATAAAAAAACAAAAAAAATATCAGATAACTGTTAAATTGGAAAATTATTGTAACAAGAACCAAATAAAACATACAAAAATTTATGTGTGAATATGTGTAATATAGGGTGTAAAACAATTTACGATAACTTGAAATGATCATCAGAAACGCGAAACGAAAGATATATTCAATGTCGCGTTATATCACTTAGGGTTTTAAATGAATTTTTATTGAACGAAAATACTATAAAATGCATATACGGCACTTTAATAAAGTTTGTAGTATAAGCTTCGTAGGTGTCGATGTTTTACCACCGATAGCCTGCCACGGAATTACCCGGGACAGAATGTTCGGGCTTCAGCGTATGCGGAACTCGACGGTGAACGCAAGAGACAGTCGATTTATCCTGGTTCAGGCCCTCGACTGTGGTCGAGTAATAGCCCTACGTCCAGTCGGCGTTAGCCCTTGCGTTGTATTGATTGTGTATTGTTGTGTTGTGTTGTTGTATCAGTCGTCCTTTCTAGGAACCCCGCCCTCCTTTATATAGTCAGGAGATCAGAGTTCTAGTCGGTTTACAATGAGAGTTTCTAGTATGATTACAGAATAATACTACTACTAGGATTATATGGGAAGAATCCTAATTGGACTAGATCTTCTCCCTTTCTGGTGGGGTATCCTGTGGGTCCCGCATCGACAAGCCCCCGAGCACTTCATGGTTGAGTTCTGGAAGCCTCGTCTTGTTTCTTTAGGTCTTGCCAAGTATAAACAAGCGTCGTCTGAGTGCTTTCTTGAGCGAAACCGTGCAGCGCTTCGTAAGATCTTTGGTTGGTGTGTACCTTTTTGAAGAAAAAAGTATTCCCATTTGGATGTAGCCCCCGAGCCTCTTGCTTTTTGGCACAATGAGCTGGAGGGTCTTCTCTTGAAATCACTCTAATTCTTCGTCGAAGGGTTCCTGAGCATATACCCGGGTTCTTTATCAAAAAAGACCTCGGGTATAGCCAGGTCCGGATTCTTTTTATCTTGATGTCTTGAAGTGATCTATCTTGAAGAAGTCTTCTTGGTGATGTGCGCTTTTTTGGAGAAAAAGTGCACTCACTGAGTGTAGCCCCCGAGCCTCTTGCTATTTGGAACAAAAAGTTAGAGGGTCTTGGATCTTATGTTGTTTTGCAACTCTTGTCTTAAAGAAGTTTTTCGAGTGATGTGCGCTTTTTTGAAGAAAAAGTGTACTCACTGAGTGTAGCCCCTGAACCTCTTGATATTTGAAACAAAGAGTTGGAGGGTCTTGAATCTGAGTTGTTCAAAGAACTGAAAACTTCCCCTAATGTAGCCCCCGAGCATTCTTCAAAAAGAACTCGGATACAGAATCTTCGCATATCCTCTGGTAGTCTGCTGCTGTCAGATGTAGAGTCTGCTGCTTTCAGATATAGAGTCTACTGCTTTCAGAGATAGAGTCTGCTGTTGTCAGGTGTAGTTGTATGGTGGTGGTTGAGTGTAAATACCATTTGTTCATGGGTTGTACGGTGTTAGTATATTCTTCCGAATATGCTTGTTGTTGAGTACTGTTGCTTCACGCCTGAGTCCTCTTTCATTGAATTCTGTCTTTTCACCGTGTCCTTTGTTAGGTTTGTTCCGCTGGTGCTCCCAGTCTATGTGCACCGCTTCTTTGGTCTATAAATATCCTCCTTGTGTGCTGCTTTGATTCATCAAGCACTTTGTTGTGTGGTTTGAAATCCCCGTAGTCATGAATATGATAGCTTGTGAAGTAGAGCAGCCCCTGGGTGTATTTTGTAGTTCTTGTGCATCTTGTCGTAGCTGGAGGAAGTCTTGTGATAGGGATTAGAGGTAGACTAATCCCGCAGCGGTTTCGTACTTGGAAGTACGTGGCGGTAGTTGGAGGAAGTCTTGTGATGGGTTGATCTTCGCCGCTTGTCTTGAGATTGTCCGGTGCAGATCAACACCATATCCGGTATCACATCGGACTTGGGTAGACAGATGCCTACCGACTTCCCCTGGTCTATGTTGTCCTGCCGTGCTGCTGATTTCTGCCTTAGATGCACTACGTCCGTCCTTTGAAGAAAACAGTGTAGCCGAGTGCGGCTTGTTCTACCGAGTAGCAATTTGGAGCACGTAGTTGTTCCAGAACCTAGTCGTGTCCGGGTTCCTTTTTGCTACCTTGCCTGTCGTAGTACCGAGTTTGTTGGGTCTTGTAAGATGTGTAATCTTGTATCTTTTGAAGTCATTTGTAATGGAAAGAATCTTGTCTTCTGAGTCGTCACTCTTTACCCTGCTGATTCCTGGTTGTTTTTGAGATTCCTGAGTTCTTTCTATAAGGAGTGGGTTGTTATAATCCTTGTGAGGTAACCTTTCGTTGCTTCATGGCTGATGAGTTTTTTTTGTAGCAATATGATAGCTCTGCCATTCTGCGGGATGGATAAGTCTAAAATCTACCCGTTGAACTGTACCGTTATGTGGATTTGTGCCTTCCGTTACTTTAGCTGTGTCAGTAACTGGACCATTGCATTCTCATATGGTGCTTTTACGGGCCCGGTGGGCCACGTTTTTATTGCTGTAAAATCTATTTAAAGGTCTTTCATCTTCTTCTTTACTGCTCTGCTTTTGCCTCGAAACCCTAGTTTTCAGAAATCCGCCGCCACCATTGTCGCCATCATCTGAGCACCGCCGTCTTAGCCTCGTATTTCCCTAGTGCCTTTTTGCTTCCGCTAGTACATGGGTAGGAAGAAAGCCGCGAGCAAGTCCTAGGCTGCCTTTGTGGACGAGGAGTCATCACTTTCCATGATCGAAAACCAGGAGTTCGTGGCCATGAGGGATGCCCAGAAGGCTTGGCCGGCTCCGACAACGACTGAAGACCAGCTTCGCGAGCTTGTTAGCGATGGTCTGATCCAGAGCAAGGACATTGCTGAATGGAGAGCTCTAGGCGAGCATCGAGTCCCCGCTCCAGGTCCTGGTGAGATTATTCTTTTCGTCTCCTTTATCCGTGCTGGACTTTACCTTCCTGCTTCCGCCTTCCTTCATCAATTTCTCGGTTATTTTAGGGTTGTTTTGAACCATCTTACTCCCAATGCCATCCTCCATCTTTCTGTTTTTGTACATCTCTGTGAAGCTTTCCTTGGAATTCCTCCTTCTCTTTCTCTCTTCCGTCACTTCTTTCGTCTGAAGCCTCAACCCCGCCGCGAAGACACCAATGTTCTTAGCGCTGACTAGTTCTATGCCGCCAATTTGATTCCTTCTCACGCCGTTCATTCTGGATATGGTCCCTTGGTTAACGACCGGTGGGAAAAGAACTCCCTGACGTCGGACGAGCTCCAGGCGATCCAGCCATTCCTTGAGCGGATAAGCACTCTAAAGCAGCAGGGCTTGACCGGCTTCGGAATCGTCTCAAGTTTTCTTCGCCGTCGTGTTCAGCCTCTGGGGCTGAGGATAAGCACTCTTGAGCGGATAAGCACTCTTGAGCGATAGAACTTTGGCTTCGAGTACTCTGGGGCTGAGGATCATTCACGCATGGTCCCTGCCCTTGAGTTGATCGACAAGAAGGTACTCGAGCGTCTTCAAAAGATGTTGAAAGTAGCAAGCGTTGTCCCGCTTACCATCTCCGAGTACTGTGCAAAGAACCCACCTCCAGCTGTAAGTTGTTTTCTCTTTATGCGGGTACTTTTTGTATTTCTTTTGTTGTATCTATTTTCGCTTAATCTTCCTTGTCTTGTTGTCTTATTTTTTCGTGGGAATTGGGGCGTAACTTTGTTGACCCGATTCCCCTTGACGCCCTCCCTACCGTTGTGGGGGCTGGGGGTAGTCTTGCTAGGGCTTCTTTAACTAGTAAGTCACAAACTGCCATAATGCTTCCTGGCGTTTCTTCCACAAACCCTGATGTATATGTAGAGTATGTTCCTCGTTCAGTTCCTCGAGCTACTCGTAGCGTCGGCAAGAGGGGGTGGGTGGCTGGTTCTTCTTCTGGTGTGCCTGCTGCCAAGAAAGCTCGCCAGTCGAGTACTTGTCCAGGTACTCAAGTTATAGCTAGCATGCTCTTAGGTGAGCACATTAATACACTCTGTCCTTCTGTTGCTTGTTTTTGTCTTTAACCGAGTACTTTTGTCCTTTTTCAGCTGGTGCTATGGTGGCCTTGGTCGAGACTGAGGAAGAAGAGGATGATGATGCACCCCTTGTCATGCGACGGTGAGTTGTTTTCTCATTTTCCTATTGTTGAATCCCTCCTTTTGTTTTGACTTTTGGTCTTGATCCTTTTGAAGTAAGCGGTCGTCGGGTACGAGTTCTTCTGGGGCTCCAGCCCCGAGTTCTTCTAGGGCTCCAGTACCAGCCGCGCCGCTCCTGTCATAGGGTGAAGGTGATGTTTTTGCCGCCATAGTTCCTCCTGCAAGGTCTTCTTTCGATTTTTTCAAGAAGAAGATAGCTGAGTAAGTGACTCTTTGTTGTGCTTCTTTGCTTTTTGCCTTTCATTTTCCTAACTTGTGTTCTTATCGACGAGTTTCTCTACCATCTTGCAGTCCCTCGCCTTCTCTTACTCCCCCGCCGCCCTCTAGTCAGCCTTTTGGTGTGCCCCCGCGTACTGAGCCGAAGGACTCAGAGAGTACAGTCGGTGAGGTGGCTATGAGGGAAGCTGGCCCCCTGCTGCTTCTGACCCTGTTGCTCCAGAGATGACTGTGGTCACGGCGGTGGGTACTTCTGAGGAGGTAGCCGGGGCTTCCTAGGATACAGCCCTGGCCTTGCCTTCTTTGCCTGCGCCGGCTTCTCCCTCAGCTCCCCTTGGTACCAGTGCTTCGTGCTTGGATGACGATGTGTTGCATCAATTTGATGCTACTCATCGGTTGTCTGAGCCGACATGCACTGGGGAACTTAAGGCATCCTCTCATGACTTCTTTTGGGGAAAAGCTCCAGGTTAGTTTTTCTGAGATTCTTTCTTTGGCTGTTCGTCTTTCTCTTGTTCTTATGCCTTGGTTTTCTCTCTCTCTCTATTTGCTCAGTCTTTTTCTCGTGATCATACCGGCTTCTTTTTCTCGTCTGAAACCAAGAAAAAGTTGTCCTCAGAGGTGAGTACCTTGAAGGCGGAGCTTGACGTCTGTCTGGCCAAGTTGGAGACCGAGCGCCAGACGCATCAGAAAGAGGAGAAGGCTCTCCACGCCCGGGTTGTTGAGGCGGAAAAGCAGAGGGATGCTACGGTGGAGTCCCTAAAGAATGAGTGCAAAGGTATTGCGGGTTCTTTTTGTTTCCTTTTGTATTCTGATTTTCTTTTCCGCTGACTTGTTTTTGTTGCCTGGTCTAGCTCTCAGAGTTGAAAAACAGAAGCTCTCGGAGGGTCTTGAGGAAATGAAGACCACCACCCGCAATAGTCACAACAGGGCTGAGGAGGTAATTACTCGCACTGAAGAAGAACTCACGCTTGCCAAACTGATTTGGCGTGGAGCTAACAGAGATCTTGTGCAGGCTCAAAAGACTATTCAAGACTTGTCTGATAAGTTGGCGACGGCCACTGAGAACTAGAACACTTTGTGGAAATCCTTCCGGTCAGTAGCCGACCTTCTCCGAACTCCAGCAGACGATGGTCAACCTTGGGCTCAGTTCATTCCCCGAGTTCCAACCTAGTTTCTAGGAGTTCATGAAGAGGTGCGCCCGCTTATGTACCAAGAATGTTCTTGCACAGGTCCGCATTCTTTCTCCGGAGTTTCCCCTGTCCAAGATCGCTGATGAAGCCGAAAGTCGAGAATATGTTGATGCTGTTGAAAGGGCGAAGCCTGAGGTCGAAGACTTAGCCAGTAGGATTGTTGATAACCTTAATATCGATATTTCTACTCCTGATGACAATGCTTGAATGTAATCGACCTTTGTACTCCGGCTTTTGTAACAGAATACTTATACTTCTTCTTAAATAGAGTTTGAATGAAGATCCTTTATTTTAGTTGACGTCTTCTTTGCCTGAATGTCCTTGTCTTGTAAACAACTTGGTATATGTGGGTCGTTGTCTTGACAGACTTTCTTGATCTGTTGAGCGCTTTGTCTGGCTTTTTATTTGTGACCTATAAACAACTCGGTATAGATCGTTGTTTCGCCAGACTTCGTGTTCTTGTTAGTACTGAAAAGGCTTAGGACCGGCGATCTTGAGATTGATAAGTCTCTGAGCATTTCATGGTGGAGTTCTGGAAACTTCTTCTTGTTCCTTCAGGTCTTGCCGAGCAGGAACAAGCGTTGCCCGAGTACTTTCCTGTGCGAAGCCGTGTAGCGCTTCTTGGATCTATCCAAGTGTAGCCCCTGAGCCTCTTGCTATTTGGAATAAGTAGCTGGAGGGTCTTGTCTTGAATTTGCTCTGATTTATGCTCGGGCTTAGTTTCAGTCATTTTTGCTTTTTGGTTCGGGTGTTAGCTTGTTAGCTACCCTCATCGGCGGGCTCAAGCATCTTTTCAGCTATTTTGCACTCGGCCGGGATGCTCAGGCGTATTTTCAGCCATTTTGCTTTTGTTTCGGGTGTTAGCTTATTTGCTACCCTCATCGGCGGGCTCAAGCATCTTTTTAGCTCTTTTGCTCTCGACCGGTATGCTCAGGCATATTTTCATTATTTTGCTTTTTGTGTCGGGTGTTAGCTTGTTAGCTACCCTCATCGGCGGGCTCAAGCAACTTTTCAGCTATTTTGCTCTTGGCCGGGATGCTCAGACGTATTTTCAGCCATTTTGCTTTTTGTTTCGGGTGTTAGCTTGTTAGCTACCCTCATCGGCGGGCTCAAGCATCTTTTCAGCTATTTTGCTCTCGGTTGGGATGCTCAGGCGTATTTTCAGCCATTTTGCTTTTTATTTCGGGTGTTAGCTTGTTAGCTACTCTCATCGGCGGGCTCAAGCATCTTTTCAGCTATTTTGCTCTTGGCCGGGATGCTCAGGCGTATTTTCAGCCATTTTGCTTTTTGTTTTGGGTGTTAGCTTGTTAGCTACCCTCATCGACGGGTTCAAGCATCTTTTCAGCTATTTTGCTCTCGGTCGGTATGCTCAGGCATGTTTCGGCCATTTTGCTTAGTGAAGACAACTTCGGAGAAAGTCATAACAAGACATATGTTGTGTAGAAAGATCATCTTTATTGATCGTGAATCGTTGATGAGCCATAATAATACATATGCCGTCGATGAACATTATCTATATTGATCATGGACGTTGATCCCTTGCGGCTTGAATATATATTCTTTCTTGAGTTGTTTTCACGCGTAGAATCTTCTTAGTTGGCTGATGTGCCATGTGTTGCTGACTTCTTTTCCATCCTCGGTTGTCAACTTGTATGTGCCTGATCCATTGACTGTTGTGATAATAAAAGGACCTTCCCATGGACTGAGTAGTTTATGGCATCCTTCAGTTTTTTGTAATCTTCTTAGTACTAGATCTCTGATTTGGAGCGATCGATGTTGGGTACTCTTGTTGTAGTGGCATCTTAAACCTTGTAGGTATCTGGCTGATTGGAGGGTAGCGTTTACTCTGACTTCTTCTAAGCTGTTGAGTTCTAATCTTCTGGTGTGTTATGCTTCTCCTTCGTCATACTGTTCTATCCTTGGTGATGTCCAGATCAAGTCGGCAGGTAGTACGGTTTCTGACCTATAAACTAGGAAGAAGGGTGAGTAACCGGCGGCTCTGCTTATTTGAGTTCGAAGCCCCCATACTACTTTGGGTAGTTCTTTAATCCATTTGGATCCATAGTCTACCAATTCTTCATACAGTCTTAGCTTTAATCTAGCTAGTATGAGTCCGTTAGCTCTTTCTACCTGTCCGTTGGCTTCTGGATGTGCGACTAACGCGTAATCTATGCCAAAGCCGCAGTCCTATGCCCAACTTTTGAATTTTGTAGCTATGAAGGGAGATCCCAAATCTATGATTATTCGGTTGGGCATGCCGAATCTGTGCATAATGTCTTGGATGAACTCTACTGCTTTGGTTCGCTGTATTTTGCGAGTGGTTTGTATTCAATCCACTTTGTGAACTTGTCAATTACTACGAAGATGTACTCGAAACCGCCCTTTGCTTTCTTGAGAGGTCCTACTTGATCCAGCCCCCAGCACGAGAAAGGCCAAGCGGGTGGGATGCAGATAAGATTGTGAGCTGGTACATGAGCTTGTCTTGCGAACATTTGACAGCCTTTGCATTTTCTGACTAGTTCTTCTGCATCTTTCAGAGCTATTGGCCAGTAGAATCCGGTGCGGAAAGCTTTGCCGACTAGTGTTCTTGAAGCGGCATGATTTCCACAGCAACCTGAGTGTATTTCGTCTAAGATCTCTTTGCCTTCTTCAAACGAGCCACATTTTAGGAGTACTCCTGATGATGCGGCTCTTCTGTACAGCTTTTCCCCCACTAGGACGTAGTTCCTGCTTCTGCGAACGACTCTGGTAACCTCCTCTTTATCCGCTGGCAGCTTGTTCTCTTTGATATAGTCAATAAAGACCTGGGTCCATGAGGTGTTGATTACCAAAATCTGGTTGTCCTCAGCTGGGAGTTCAGGGGTTGTCTCACCAGGTTGTTTGATAGAGGGAGCTGATAACTCCTCTATAAATACACCGGGTAGGACCTTCGCCCTGTCTGACCCGAGCTTGGCGAGGACGTCTATCGCAATATTAGAATCGCGCAGGACGTGTAGAATTTCTAATCCTTGAAAATGCTTTTCAAGCTTTCGTATTTTAGCACAGTAGGTGCCCATGTTTTCTTTGGTGCAGTCCCCATCTTTGTTGACTTGGTTGATGACTACTGCCGAATCTCCGTACACGAGCAATCGCTTGATTCCGAGGTTAATTGCCACTAGAAGCCCGTGGATGAGGGTTTCATACTCTGCTTCATTGTTTGTAGCTTGCCATAATATCTGAAGGACATACTTGAGTTGTTTTCTATCTAGAGAATTTAAGAGAACGCCTGCTCCAGCTCCTCCTAGCTTGAGCGATCCATCAAAGTACATCTTCCAATGGTCAAGGATGATGTTTGACATAGGTTGTTGAATTTCTGTCCACTCGGCCACAAAATCAGCAAGAGCTTGGGATTTAATTGCCTTCCGTGGGGTGAAATCGATATTGAGAGCTCCAAGTTCAACTGCCCACTTAGATATGCGCCCTATTGCGTCTCTGTTGTGTAGGATGTCTCCGAGTGAGAAATCTGTCACCACGGTAATCTGGAGGCTTTCAAAATAGTGGCGTAGCTTTCGTGAAGTGATCAGGAGAGCGTAGAGTAACTTTTGCACATGCGGGTACTGGATTTTTGATTCTGATAGAACCACGCTGATGTAGTATATGGGGCGTTGTACTTTATATACGCGCCCTTCTTCTTCTCTTTCCACAACTATCACTATGCTGATCACCGTAGAAGTAGCCGCAATATATAGCATCATGTCTTCGTATTTCTTTGGTGGCATGACAACGGGCGATGATGTGAGGTATGCTTTAAGTCTTTTGAAAGCTTTGTTGGCTTCCTCTGTCCACTCGAACTTGTCTGTCTTCTTTAGTAGTTTAAAGAAAAGTAACCCTTTTTCACCGAGTCTTGATATGAAACGATTGAGGGCCGCCATGCAGCCTGTTAGTTTCTGCACATCTTTGACGCTTCGAGGGGGTCCCATCTCTGTTATGGCTCGAATTTGCTTGGCACTGGCTTTGATTCCACGATGACTAACCAAGAATCCGAGTAGTTGTCCTGAAGGAACTCCGAATACACACTTGCTTAGGTTCAATTTCCACCTCCCCTTTTCAGGTTCTCAAAGGTTTGCTTTAAGTCTTCAATAAGTGTGTCCAGTTTCTTTGTTTTCACAACTACGTCATCCACGTATGCCTCCATGTTTTCGCCGATCTTTTCACCAAGGCACGTCTGGATAGCTCTTTGGTAAGTGGCACCAGCGTTCTTGAGTCCAAATGACATGGTCTTGTAGCAGTAGGCACCGAACAGAGTGATGAAAGATGTCTTGCTCTGGTCTTCTTCTTTTAAAGCTATTTGGTGATATCCTAAATACCAATCGAGGAAGGATAATAGGACAGATCCTGCTGTTGAATCAACTATCTGATCAATGCGTGGTAGCCCAAATGGATCTTTCGGGTAGTGTTTGTTGAGATCTGTATAGTCGACGCACATGCGCCACTCGTCTGTATTCTTCTTTTGTACTAGAACTGGATTTGCTAGCCAATCCGGATGAAGGATTTCTCTGATGAATCCGGCTGCCATTAGCTTTGTGATTTCTTTTTTAATTGCTGCCTTCTTGTCGGGTGAGAACCATCTTAGTCGTTGCTTCACAGGCTTGGAGCCTTCGTTGATATCGATCCTGTGCTTAGCCAACTCTCTTGGGACACCTGGCATGTCGGCCGGCTTTCAAGCGAAGATATCTTTGTTGTCCCGAAGAAAGTTGGTGAGCGCGAGTTCCTATTTTGCCGAGAGGTGAGCACTGATGGTTCCCGTTTTGGCGGGATCACCGGTTCCCAGGTCGATTTGCTTGATGTTAGCTTCTTTTGGTGGTGCTAGGATGCTGGGCTTTCTAGCTGGTATCTCTAGTTTTTCTGGGCTCAGTTCCGCGGCAATAGCAGCTATTTCTTTTCTACCATTGGTTGCTTGTGCTTTGGCTACAATTTGAATTGCCTGAACATCGCAGTCAAAAGCGCGCTTCAAATCACTTCGCCGGGAGAGGACTCCGTTAGGCCCTAGCATCTTTAGCAATAGGTATGGGTAATGTGGTATTGCCATGAATTTTGCCAGTGCTGGACGTTCGAGGATTGCGTGGTATGATGATTCAAAGTCTGCAACTTCAAACTTGATGAACTCTGTGCGGTAGTTTGAGGGAGTTCCAAAGGTAACCGGTAGAGTGATTTGTCCAAGTGGCATGGCTGTCTTGCCGGGTACTATCCTATAGAAAGGTGTGCTCGTTGGTGTAATCTTCCCGGCGAGTTGTAATCCCATCTTCCTTAGAGTTTCTGAAAAAATGATGTTGAGTCCGGCTCCTCCATCAATTAGTACCTTTGTGACAGTCATATCGGCGATGGTTGGATCTAGAACCAGTGGGTAATGACCTGCGTTACCTACACTAGTCCATTGGTCTTCTCTTGAAAACTGGATCGGATATTGTGACCAATTGAGATATCTTGGAGTAGCCGGTTCTGTTGCCATGATGGTTCGTAGAGCTAACTTTTCTTGGTGCTTGCTTCTAGAATCTAGGGCCCCGGCGAAGATTACTGCTACTGTTCCCCTAGATTTTTGGAATCCCTGGTCTTCGTGGTTGTCTTCATCTTTTTTCTGATTGTCTTCTTTAGTGCTCCCCTTACTATCTTTTCTTGTGTATCGTTCATTGAAGGTGTGCAATTTCCAATGGTGTGCTTTCCATTAGGGTGCAATGCGCAATGCATGCTTTCAATGTCGTCATACTTTCTGGGCTTGGAAAACTTCCTTGATTTGTCAGTTACCGCTACGGTGTTGTCTCGTCCACGTTTTCTCTCTTGGTGTCTGTTGTTTTGATGATTTTGCTTATCCGGGTTGTCTCGGTTGCTTCTTTCTGGGAACCTTTCTCGTGTCTTCTCCTCCGCAGTAATCATTTTTTCTACTATGCGTCTGAATTCTTCATTGTTTCTCGGGTTCTCTTTGCAGAAATCCTAAAACTACCACCTAGCCATGATTCCGTGAGAGAAAGCTTCGATTACTTCGCGTTCGGTGATGTCATGTACTTGGGCACGTAGTTCGCCAAATCGTCGATAGTAATCTCTGAGACTTTCGCCTCCTTTCTGCTTGAGTCCCTTTAGTTCTGCGTGGGTGATTTGGTGCGTAATGATACCTGCGAAATTTTCACAGAAAGCTCTTTGCAAGTCCTCCCAATTTCTGATTGACCCCGGATTCAATTTGTCGAACCATTAGAGGTGCATGGTTTCTAGGTCCATAGGAAAGAACAAGGTCTTGATGTCGTCGTCTCCTTCAGCCAGTTCAATCGATTGTGAGTAGATTCTGAGCCGCTGCCTTGGTTCGGTCTTGCCATCATATTTAGAGTGGTTGGACGGTTTGAACTTGTGTAGTAGTCGTATTGACGTAAGTCTGCTTGCAAAACAGGGGAATCTATCGTGCGTCCCGGTTTCTCTGTATTCTGATTCAGCACCTCCTTCCAGCCAGCTGTCGTTTTGGCAAGAGTAGTTCTGCGGGGCTGTCCGAATGGGTGCTTTGCTTCTGATCTATCTTGGTTGTTCACCTCAGTGGTTTTGACTGTGGTCCCTCCTGATTTCTCTGTTGTGACTTCCACTTGGTCCAAGTCTCTCGAATGCGGACTTCCTCTGATTTTGATCTTCCTTCCTATGAGATATTGATCTGGTGGGTAGTCTTGAATGGGTTCTTCCATCGTGTGTCTTTAGGGCTGCTGTCCGAAGAAGTTCCTAGAGTTGTTCCTACTGTTCACTAGGATGTGAGGTCGTTCTGAGTTCTTCAAGTCCTTCTCGGATCCTGTTGTAGGGTGTGTTCGTCGCACGTCTTTCTTTGACTTCTTGTTCTGATTTTCTCCTGTTGTATTCGACCAGATCTACACTCATATTTGATCCAAGCTTCCTTGCGATGCCTAGCACGTCGCTGGCGTCCTTGTTTCAACTTGTTTCTTCTTTCTCTAGCTTGCCTTTGATTCTCAGTCTCACCATCATAGCCTTGAGCAAAGGGTGATATGTTGGACTCAGATTCATCTGATGACCTGACGTCGGGTGCTTCTGGGGGGATCAATGGTGATCGAGGACGGCGAACCATGAGTACTTCCCATGTGTGAACTGTTCTATTATTGGCGTTGGTTTCTATACTGTCGGGGTTGCTGATAACTTTAGTAGAGGCTTTAAGGTCACAGATTGAGTCTCCTTCTTGGTAGGGTAGAATTGCTGTTGTCGTCGTGCCGACCAGTCGGGTACTGTTATCCTCAAGAATAGAGCCTGGCTAGTGGACGATGCAATCTTAGGATGTTATAGTTAGTACGAGACCTTACTGAGCTCCTTTTAGTGGCATTCTATGCACTGGGTCGAGGGATCCTTCGAGCTGTGCTTGGTCAGACTTTGCCATGTTGTGGAGTCCAAACGGGAAAAGATCCAACTTCTTGAAGGGATTCTGAGTGCACTCCGAGTTGTATTCTTGATAAGCCGAGGCCGCGTTCTGCAGCCCCATTGGAAAAGAACTCGAATTCTCGAAAGAACTCGGGTCATACTCCATCTTGGATGCGGAGCCTGAATTCGAGTCGGATGCGCAAAGTCACGAAACCTGAGTTGAATCGGACATCACGAGCTGCGCGAATCTTCCAGTGACTTGATCTGTCGTAGTCGCCGAAACAAAACATCTTCGTGGTGATCCGAATCTTTAAGGAGACGGCTTTGAAGCTTGCCATCGTCGCCAGCCTCGCAGATCCATGAGCCGAAGATGAAGGTTGATCCCGTCGAGAAGATCATGTTGTCGAGGTCCATCGAGCTCTCGGATGCAAATTCACCGAAAGCCCCTACCTGGCGCGCCAGCTGTCGATGTTTTACCATCGATAGCCTGCCACAGGGTTACCCAGGACAGTATGTTCGAGCTTCAGCGTATGCGGAACTTGACGGTGAACGCAAGAGACAGTCGATTTATCCTGGTTTAGGCCCTCGACTGTGGTCGAGTAATAGCCCTATGTCCAGTCGGCGTTAGCCCTTGCGTTGTATTGATTGTGTGTTGTTGTGTTGTGTTGTTGTATCAGTCGTCCTTCCTAGGAACCCCGCCCTCCTTTATATAGTCAGGAGATCAGAGTCCTAGTCGGTTTACAATGAGAGTTCCTAGTAGGATTACAAAATAATATTACTACTAGGATTACATGGTAAGAATCCTAGTTGGACTAGATCTTCTCCCTTCCTGGCGGGGTATCCTATGGGTCCCGCATCGACAGTAGGTGAGGATGAAATACTTGAGGCCGCGAAAGGAATTCACTTGCTAGCGTATCGAATAGCTTAGAAACCGAATTCGACGCGAATCTGATCGAGACTTAGTCGAATTTCCTAAGTCGGGAAGCGGTTTGACAAGGCCAAGTTTGGCAATTTTTGTAGGGGAATTGGATTAAGTAGTGGTAGGGTTTCATGGTTGGTTTTGATAGCCTAACATGCCTTCTTGAGTATGGAATAGGTGGTTTAGCAATTGAAGCATTGAGTTGGATTTTTGGGACGCTTTAAAAAGCATGCATGACACGTTTCCGGACGATTACAGCGTCTGGGCACGGTCACCATGCCTCGGCCGGTGTCGCCGCTCGCCCACGCATGCACCCATGTGCACCACCGCTGTCGCGCTCATGCATGCGACACACGCACGCACTCACGCGCACGCCGTGCTCAGCGGGACGCTGGGGCCCGGCGAGCCTGGCCGCTCTGCCACCGTCGTCGCGTCCGCATGGCCGCTCTGTCGCCTCATGGTCGCCTACGTGGGACCATCATCTTGTCACATGTGGGATTGCCCCGCCTGCCTTTGGCATCACATCCGCGCTGGATGCGACGCTACGCTGCTGCCTCTCCCTAGACCGGCGCCTGCCACTGCGACGCAAAGGGCCGAGCCGCCGTCGGCTTGCTAATTATGGCAATGCGGCCAACCGTCCCTAAGCGTGTTTGGATGATTCCCCAATGGCCTGTAGCATGTGCGTGCTTGAACTCTGAATTGATAGCCACGTCCTTCCACGGCAACGTCGAGCCAAGCCATGCCGGCCCTTCCCATATCTCCTCTCTCGCCATGGTCGTCGGACCCGCGCCTTCAATTCGGCTTGGTGGAGTCACCTCGGTCCAATTAACTTTACCCGCAGCTCCGTTGTGTAGTCAACCAGCCACCCGTCCCCATTTTGTAGTGATTCTTGCCGTGCCATGCTCCAATTTGGAGTTTCCTTCCCGCCGGGTCGATAAGACCGTATCGGCATGCGTCTGCGGAAGGCCCTCACTCCAGAGCTGCTTGCGCTCGATCCGTTGCACCACCCGCTTTGCCTCCACTTACTCATCACCCAGCGCACCCTTGCCAGGTTGCTATCACCTCCTAGCCACACCTGACGCGGTCTTGCCACCACGGTCCACCACCGCACTGTCCGTACGCACGCAGCTAGCTTGGCTTGGGCCGCCTCCGGTCGAACCACCACCTCGTCTGGGTCTGTGGTGAGTACCTTGAGCTCATGCGCTACTCCTACTGCTCTCGGCGTCGTTGTGGCTAACCAGAACGGCACCGTTTTGCTGCAGGAGCTCCGCCGCCGTGGTCCGGCTTTACTGTGGCGTCCCGGCTCGCGTTTTCATCACCTAGCATCTCGCGTTCGTGCCTAGGCAGGTACCGGCTCCTTAGATAGGGCGAGTAGGGTCCCGGGTGCCCGGCGGGGGCCGTCGGTGCCACTGGTCGCCGCGCCGGCGTGCGCAACCAGGTCAAGGACCTCCCCGATGTGAAGACAGGTTGCTGCAGGGGCCGTTTTGCATAATCACAGACTGATGGAATAGTGCGCTTAGTGCTCGCGCTACTACTGGGTAGACCGAGGGCGTTTTCGCAAAATGGCCAGCGCGCGCGGGTCTCCGCGTCGCGGGCCGCCGACGCGCAGTTGGGCCGCACTGCGTGGGTCGCGTATGCGTGCGCGATGCGCGGGAGTGGGCCGCGCCGCTCGCTCGCGCGCCGAGCGGTGGATTTTGGTTTTTCATTTTCCAGTAAATTAGTAAAGGTTTATTCAATTTAGTTTTGAACTGAACTTTGAAAAAATATAGTAAATTCTGTAGATGTCCAAAAATAGTGAAACAAAATTTGTTAGGTTCACAAAAATACTATCTATCTATTGGTGTAGTTAGTTTACAGTTATCTGTGATAATGATATATTCATTAATTCATGTAGGAAAGCTTAGTATTATTTAGCTTAATATTTGTAGGAATTTTGTGGCAAATTGGTGACAGTTTTAGCCATAAAATTTTTACAGTATGTTCATTAGATTATTATGTGCTCACTATAATTTTTATAGCCCTTGAGTAGACTGGTATATAGGGTAGCTAATACTCCTTGTTTTAGTATATATATAGTAAATCCGTATTAAGAGTAAGCATGCCTTTAATTGCTAAGATAGTACATGCCATGTTTCATACATGTTAGTGGTAGTAATAGGTAACTTAGCACCTTAGTCGGTAGAACTAACTTAGTAGCTTGATAGGTGTGTTCGTATTTTAAGAGTTGCTGTTGTCATATTATTAAGTGTTGCATCATCATTTCATGCATGTAGATAACAAGTTGGTAGAGTTCGTTCCTGCGGGTGAACAGGAGTTCGAGGAGATCATTGAGGAGTACGAGAATGAGATTCTCATACAGGAGGGAGCCCCGGAGCCGTTCGTTGCTGACTCTGTTGACACACCGCCTGCCCAAGACAAGTCCCGATGCATAACCCCTATTTTTGAATGCTCATTGAATATATATATATATGTGTGTGTGATATGCATTTATATTATAGGCATTTTATGGAAACTACATGCATAAATATACTTACCTACGAGTCCTACTAGTATAGGTCGAGTAGCTGCTCTGCTCAGGATTCGGTAGCGTGAGTAACCTACCGTTACTCACACTAGGTGATTATTATCACTCATGATAAAATAGTGGAAAGGAAATTGGAGACCAGGCAGGGATGTGGTTTGGGTATTGGTGGATGTAAGAGGTTGTGTCCTGCGGCCAATAGGGTATAGCTTGGTTACACTTTTTCTCTGTCTGTGTCGGTTAAGGACCGGCCGTTGCATTGGGTTCTAGGCAAGTCACAGACTTATTATCTCGAGCACATACTTGGGTATGGGCACAGAAAAGACTTGTTGCTCTCTTGTCGTGGGTTCTGGCTCTTTCCGGACCGACTGATTAGAGGCGGGGATGGTGGAGGTCTAAGCACCACACTGAGTCCGGGACTCAGGAGCGGGGGCTTGGAGTCCAAGTTTGGACGGGGACCTGGACCCCGTGACAGGAGAGTGATGGGTTGGTCCTGCTTGTACCCGGGGTGTGTTTCGGGGTACCCAGCTAGGCACATTGATTCGCGAATCGTCGGGCAATCCGATACGGCTTGTCTACAGTCTAGCACCGTAGTAAGAACTTAAAGATGAAAGGTGATGAGATGGAACTGTTTGCTCAACTCTTGCTTGAAAGTAGAATATGTGCTTACATAGAATGGCTAGATAAAGAATTAATCATGACTGCTAATAATAACATAAATAAGGATCCACTATTAGTTTTGCTTTCTACAAAAAGGAAACCAGTAAACCATAAAGCTTATCATATCCTTTGGAGTCGGAAAATTATTCCCACTTATCGGATAAGTCTTGCGAGTATATTGTGTACTCAGGGTTTATTTACCCCTGTTGCAGGTACTACTTAAGGAGTTGTCGTTGTGTGAATGATTTTTCTGGTGGGCACAGACGGATCCTTGCTTATTATCGATAGATGTTTAATTGATGTTTATTTTTATTCCGCTGTTTAATATTCCGCACTCTGAAGTTGGTAATGTAATAATATATTTTTTAAGAACTCTAGATGTATGAAATGGACTAAGTATTATAACTCGTTCTCATTACTGGATCCTTGGAGGAAAATGTGGACTATTCGGGATCTGTCTTGGAGTGCGCCTGACGGAACCCACCCGTTGTAGCTTGTTTTCAGGGTGCTTAGTGTCCGGTAGAAGACGAGCGTCTCCAAAGATGTGTTATGTCGTAAGGTTCTACCACAATTATAGTCTACATTAAATAGAAGTTGTAATAGTAATATCTAATCTAGAAGTACTAGTCCTAAAGGAATCTGCATGTATACATGAGTCTAGGGGCTAGTGATGTGACGGCGACCGCAGCAGGCCTGACCAGCAGCTTTACCTGACTGCATGCAACCGAGGCCCTGTTTAGTTTCTAAAAACATTTTAATTTAAAGTGTCACATTAAATCTTAAAAAAATAAAACTAATTGTATAGTTGGATGAGAAATCACGAGATAAAACTTTTAAATCTAATTAATCCATAATTAAACAATAATTATCAAATACAAACGAAAATACTAACATAACCAAAACCAAAAATTTTTGCCAACTATAACACGCCCGGAATGCACGTGGTCCCGCGCATCACATGCAGCTGACCGCATGCAGCCATGCATGCCATCTGAGTACTCCGTATACCGCATGCACATGGCCCCCGCGTAGATCTCGGGAATCAAATCGTCTCCGTTGTCAGTGACATCCGACGGCCAGGTGGATCGAGTGAGCCGAGCAAAAAAAAAAAAACACTCGGGTGAAGTACAGATTTACCGTAATTAAATGTGCTCGTCGGTGTTTGAACCGTTACATCTTATATACTGGGACGAAGGAAGTATATGTTATAATTTAGTTTACCTCAATATTAGAGATTATTAGAAGTGTATTTTGATTTTATTTTCACTTTGGTTATCAATGAATTTAAATAGTAAAATTATATTTATGTATATTGAATTTAGCATGTGACAGGATCTCTCACAAGTCACAAAACACATTCTCGGCATGCTCCGCTAGCGTCCGAAAATTCTGAGTGTAAGAGTGTAAGCATGAGCCACGCGCAGTCCAGCGCGGTGTATTCGTAGAACAGAATCATATAGGCGGTGGACACCACGCCTGCCATCGTGCATTTCGTGCCAAACACCGAAAGGCCAAAAGTCCGAGACGAGACGGCCCGCCTTCTACGCTCTTCGGGCACGCGCGATAGCTAGAGCGAGTGACTGTTTTAGGCCAACTTCATCAATGTACTCCATTTTAGCATATAATTTTTAATATAGATAGTTTCACATGACACTCTTACATAGAAGTACGTAAGAGCTAGCTTTTCTCTTTCTTCTATTAAATATGAAAAAAATTAAAGCTAGCTTAACGGTCAATGGTTGGAGCTGCTCTTCCAAAGTCCCACACCAGTTTTTTTTTTAGGATACGCCAGTAGTATTCTCGTTCGAGCTCGAGGTGCGTGCGCGCATTTTGCGTTCCAGGATCAGGATTCGACGGCTCGCATACACTATACTGATTGGGTAGTGGAGAACAGTTGTCGCTGCAGAGCTAGTAGTGTGTCCAACCATAGGATCGGCGCGGCGCCATGCGTTTCCGAATGACCGAGTCTGACAATATAAGTGTTCGGCTGATGGTTGTGCGGCAGATAAATCGGCTCACGTTACTTTATCATGACTTAGGAAAAAAAACATTATACCATAACTAATAAAAAGTCGAAGGACCGCACTGATTGGCTTGTGCCTGTGCGTGATGGGGTTCTTGGACCAGTGCAGTTTGTTGGCAGCCTGGCCTTGACGACCTTGCTCTCTCCGATTTTTCAGGCTGGGCCCAGAAATCAACCATGCAATCAGGTCCGTCAAGAAAAAAAAATAAAAACAAAAGACAAATACTGACAATCTTCTACGGAGTATGTAATAAATTTAATAAAACAGAAAACGTTTAACTTAGAACAAACTATAAGGGCATTTTTTGAGAGAGAGGTAATAGGAAATAATAAAACAACAATTTAGCCCTATCGACCTTTTAGAGCTCATTTCGAGTGCAAAAATTTCACGAGGATCTACATGTATTTCACGGAAATTGTTTCAGTTTCACAAGAAAATCATAGTAATAAAAAAATCTTGTATTCTCTATTCTAAAGTTTACAAGCTAAAGTTAAGGACTAAAAACTTTAGACACTTTAGCTCACTTTTGAGATCTAAAGTTTTGCGAGGTGGTCTAAACTTTATATAACACTCTAGACCTTCTGTTTGGAGCCTCAAGAGATAAAATTGTTTGACTAAAATTTAGACCATAAGATCAAACAGACCTTAAGTTGTTTCAACAACCACCACGCTAACAAGTTATCATTGTAAATGTTTCCCGACTCCCGAGCATGGAGCGCTGTCCAGCCCACAGGAATGCTGCAAGCAGGCACCAAGAGTATTTTCTTGAGAAAATTCCTATATACTCCCTGTGTCTCTAATTGTTTGTCGCCATGATTTGCGTGTCGATAATTTTGACTCGATTTATAGAAAATGTGTGCAATATTTCTATCTCCAAATAAATTTAATAAAAAATTATATTCAAATATCTATCAATGATACTAATTATGTATCATAAATATTAATATTTTTAATATATATTTAGTCAAAGTTGTTTATCGAGAAGCGAAAACGACAAATATTTATGGACGGAGGAGTATCACCGAAGGCTCAAAGCTATATCTACCCCTTACATGCCATCCGAAATTATACATTCCTTTCACTGCCATTAATTCTGAATCCTTTTTCCCTTTTGTACTATTATCAATTTAGCTGTTAAGTGAAAGCAAAAAAGACAACCTTACCCTTAAAACATATGGAACCATTTTTTTTCTGGTCTTTCCATGTCAAGCTCAAGAACAGTTATGTATATATTCTAAAAAAAAGAACAGTTATGTATATATTGTTGGCATTGATTTTTGTTCGCACAACACTTAATAGTTGAAAAAAATGTAAATTTGACAACAATGGCATGTAAGGGATGAGACGGTCTATAAATGAATAGCAACAAAGGAATCAAGGAAGCTATAGTTTTTAATGGCATATAAGAAATAAAAGAGTATAAATAAATGGTAATTAAAGAAAGTTATAATTTTTAATGGTATAGACGACTATAGAGAGTGTTAGGTCCTGTTTGGAACCTCTGGGCTAAACTTTAGCCAAGGCTAAAGATTAGCCCTTAATGAAGGGGCTAAAGATTAGCCTATAAAGTTGTTTGGATCTAGGGGCTAAAGATTAATCTCTTACCTTACAATGATCAATTTGCTCCTAATTTATTACCTATGCACAGCCATGCATGGGGTGCGTAGGGAGTAATATGAGTCTTTTGCCCAACAATACCACTTTTAGCCTTCTTTGGCCCACTTTGGAGGGGCTAATAGAAAATGGGAGGGCTAAAGTTTAGCCCCCACGTTTAGCCCTTCAGTTTGGATCTATGTAAGGCTAAAAGTGACTAAAAGGGGTGGGGCCTTATAGCGTCTCCAGCAGTTTTTCAATACCTCCCCCTCTCCTCATAAACTGTCTTATTGGGGACAGCTATTCTTTTTTTTCTCCAGCAGTTTCCAATACCTCTTCCTTTTTTTTGGTGGCATCAATATTTCTCTCATCTCCCCTCAAAGAAAGGGGATACAACTCCACCAATACTATGGGATCATCTCAACTACCACTTTCCGGCTGTATTTTCTCTTATACTCCTGTGAGACCCTGAAAGTGCATCAAGCCCTTTAGTGGGTTTTGGATGATTGAATGACAACGTGATTAAAGGACTAACCCGTTTGCTAAGTGTGAACAGGTAATAGGTTATCTCACAGGTACTTAATGAAAGCCAAAATGATGTGTTGTTGTATAAACAATCTAGTTCGAGCACAAGACAACAATGCAAATGGAATTCATATGAAGGCTTATTTTTTGTGGGATTTCCATTGACTATGTGAAAGCAAGCTCATGATTATTAGTTAATGAGACATGAGGGATTGCATATGGAATGGTCTCATATTTGAAGCTTGCTAAATTAAAATGAAAAAGATAACAATACATATGAATGGATGATTCAACACAAGATGTGACTTGATGGCTTGAGATGGTGAAGATAGCAAGGAAAGGCTTCGAGGTACTAAGCAAGGGTGAAGGGCAAGCGACGGCTTGGCGGCCGAAGAACCTAGCTAGGGTGAAGAAGAAAGTACTTGCATTTAGTTGAGGTACTAATCAAGCTAAGATGGTCATATTGATGTGAAGAATCAAATCTATAATGAAGTATTTGATGGAAGTGACTCGATACATTTGGGGTTATTCAAATTTGATGAATGGAATCAAGTCACATGCTCAAGATGGCTATGCTCAAATGAAAAGATCAACATCAACTTGTTAGCACCCTTACTTGATGAAGATTGGAAGGACGGCATCAATTCAAAAGAAATCAACTCAAGTGGTATAAATTCTTTTTCTTTTGATCTTGAGTTTAATAGGTATGCCGTACTATTAAGAGGGATGCATCATGTTGATAGATAATGTTTCATAAGTGCTCAAGCCAACCCATGTGAGGTTTGATTATTTGAGCGACAAATGTGCTAATCGATTTCTTCTTTGATGCGCAATACCGGACGTGTCCGGTATTCATACCGGACGTGTCCGTATTTGTCCAAAGAAATGCAAAATTGTTGTTCTCGGGTTGTTTGCTGGGAGTTCCGACGTAGGTCGGGAGTTCCGACGGTCGGGAGTCCCGCATGAGTCGGGAGTTCCGGCGCCTCGCACTTCAACACACTTTGAGGTTTCATCGTCTCGGTCATACGGACGTGTCCGTATTCACACCGGACGTGTCCCAGATGGATGACCGAAGCCAACGGCTAGTTTTCAAAAGCCGTGAGGGTCGGGAGTTCCGACATGCGCCGGGAGTTCCGACACCTCACTAACTTTAACTCGCCATATGTTTTTCAAAATTGCCGAGGGTCGGGGTTCCGACTTGAGTCGGGAGTTCCGACGGTCGGAAGTCCCGGATACTTCGGGAGTTCCGAGGCCTCTCACAACATCATCAGAATTTAGTTACCATTGCATCGAGTCATACCAGACGTGACCGGTATGCATACCGGACGTGTCCCAGATATTGCAACGGCTATAAAACGGTTAGTTTTTCAAGGGGGCTATAATACCCCCAAGCCTCCACCTTTGGAGGTCACGATTCTACTCGACTTAGACACACGCTTTTTGAGCCTTGCCAACCCTCTCTTAGTGAGTGATTGATCAAACTTGCAAAATCAATTTGTGGGTTGAGTGAAATTCAAAAGAGAGCCATCCAACCACTTGAGCACTTGTGCATATTGTCAATCTCGTGATTCGCATTTGTTACTCTTGGACTCTTCGGTCCTAGACGGTTAGACGTCACGGAGAGCACCCGGAGATTGTGGTGTGCCTCGGAAAGTTTAGGAATTCACGATTCCGCCTACCTCGGAATCAATTAGTGGAAGGAGGAAAAGGAGTTGGAAAAGACTCCGGCTAGAGTGACCTTCGTGGTATCCTCTAGGGTCGACCTTCACTGGTCGCCTGCAGCCCCCTCAACGGAGAGTAGGACTCGAACGAGTCCGAACTTCGGTAAAACAAATATCGTGTCTCAATTCGCATTTCATTTGATATTTGTGTTGCTCTAGCACTTGTGCAGGTTCTCTCGTATACCGATAGTTAAATTAGGTGCCTGCAGTTTGGTTTGAAGATAGAAATCAAAAGGAGCAAGTTCGGGCTGATCTGCAGAATCGTATATACGGGACATCGTCCGAGATTCATACCGGACACGTCCCCAGTATTTCCTCTACACACTAAAAATATTTATTCTCTGTTCTAACTTGATGTTGTAGGGTTGTAGCTTCTAGATATATTCTTTATACCTTGTTTACTCTGTGGCTAACTTGTGAGGGGTGGTAGTACTTAATTTGGAGTTTCCATTTTGGAAACTCCCCTTTCTAATTGTTTCCGCATTTAAAGGTGTTAATTTTCAGAAACGCCTATTCACCCCCCCTCTAGGCGACATCCTAGGTCCTTTCAATTGGTATCGGAGACAGGTTCTCACCTAAAGCTTCACCGCCGTGAGAAAAGGATGTTGACGCCTATCGAGTTGGAGCCGGTGCTTCTCCAAAATGATGGTTCAAACTTTCTACCTTGGTCAATACATGTACTCAATGCTTTTAGAGATATTAGTCCTCTTGTTGAGCATATTGTGGATGCAAGCATACCTCTTTCTATAGTTGATTGGAGCAACTACAAAAATTTGTCAAAAGAGGAAGAGATATGCGTGCAACTCAATGCTCAAGCTATTAATATTATTTTGAGTACATTGAGTGTAGAGGTTCAAGATGAGGCAATCTTCAATGGACAACCACCTCCGGAGAGTGCTCATCTCATTTGGACTAGACTTTTTGATTTGTATGGAAAATCCAAATGTGATGATGCACTTGAGATTAAGTCATTGGAAAGTATGTCCATTGTGTCATCATACAGCGAAGAAGCCTCACAAGACCTCAAGAGCACCGAGCCAGAGCAAGAAGTGCAAGCAACAAGATGACCATTGTCATTCTCACTTTTGCATGTACCGGACGTGTCCCGGATATGCCTACCGGACGTGTCCCAGATGGTCGAGGCAAAGCAGAGACCAAAGAAGCAAATGCTTAGAAGCGATGCTCAAGCCCGATGGCGACCAAGTGATGAGTCAACCTCAGTATCTCATGATACTCATCACTTGTGTCTCATGGCCAAGAAAAGCAAGAAGAAGAATAACAAGAAAGATCAAGAAAAGGAGAAAGCACAAGTAGATGATCAAGATAAGAGTGATGTTGAAATTGAAGACAACTACAACCTTGATCATCTCAACCATAAAGACAAGTTCATCATCATGAAGATAGTTGAAAAGAATGATGAGCTTGAAGAAGAGATTGAGAAGCAAGAGCAATCGCTTCAAAATCAAGAAAAGTTTCTCATCTCCAAATTGCAAGAGCTAAAGGCAATAAATGAGAGGTATGAAAAATTGTCAATTGAGCATGCTTTAGTTACTAATTCCTCTTCTAGTGTTTCACAACTAGAGAAGGAAAACTTCGAGCTCAAGGCAAGGCTCGATGAACTATCAAGCAAGTATAATGAGCTACAAGCAAATTATGTTCATCTAAAGTGCTCTCATGAGGAAGTAGTAGAATCAAGCATCATGCTTGAGGTGGCTCATGAGGTTGTGATTACATCGGTAAAATTCTCTCAACCTCTCACACATCCGCTCACTAGTACACCATCTCAAATAAATATTTCTTGTACTAATGAGTGTGCTCCTCAAGCAAGCCAACCTTCGATTGAGCTAAATCTTATAGAAAACATAGAGCTCAAAGAAGAAGTGCAAAGATTAAAGAAAAATGTGATTCGGTTGAAGGGTAAGGAGAAAGCACAACCTTCTCAAGATAACCGTGATAACATGGTGAAGAAGCTTGAGAAGGGTTCAAACCTTGCTTCCTCCAAAGCCCAACAAAAGAATCACATCTCAAGCAAGGCCAACACAACCAAGAGCAAGAAACATGGAAAAAGGATGTGCTATGGTTGTGGATTGTATGGACATGAGTGGGCTATGTGTCCACACAAGAGTTGGGCCGACAAAGTTGAAGCCGCCAATCAAAAGGCTTCTACCAAGAAATGCCCAATGTACAAAGAAGCAAGAAAGGAAGCCCAAGTTGCAACTAGAAGATGCTATGGGTGCAATGAGATGGGCCACAAGGTTGATAGATGTCCATACAAGCAAATCAAGCATAGAGCACACAAAGGCCGCATATGCTATGCTTGTAGAAGAAAGGGCATCTAAGCTATGAATGCCCAAATGGTAAAACTCCTAAGCCAAACACATTTGTTTATAATGATATGCTTAGGAAGACCACAAATGGAGTTAGCACTAGTAAGGTAATGTGTTCACCACAAGCTAATGCTAAAGCCATTTGGGTGCCTAAGCACTTATTGACTAACTCAAAAGGACCCAACAAGAGTTGGGTACCAAAGTGTGCTTAGGTTAATGATGTAGGTACTTGGTAATGGGATGAAGGTTTCAGGGTGGTTGAGCAAGCAAATTGACAATATTCACTCAATCTATCAACCAACTCTCATCATAATTCCTTATATGGTTGACCCGAAGATAATTCAATGAATATATCATATATTTCATTATCACCATTGGTAACAAGTACCTAAACCTTTTAGGATAGCCACTTTGTTCGTTTCATGTTCTATAGTTCATAAATAAGTACATTTGTGAAATAATGAAAGTGGCTAATTAGATTCAATTAAAAAGAATTTTACTTTGTCATATGATGCTTTTAATAATTCTCTAGTAGAGCAATTCATTTGTTGAGGTGCAAGTATACAATAAATACTAGAGCTAAACAAGAATCACAAGCAGAGAATTAATTGTCTCTCGTCTCAAAATATCGGACGTGTCCCAGATATTACTATCGACGTGTCCCAGATGGCCAGACGAAAAAGTCGATGTTTCGCTTACGTATTCCAGACGTGTCCCAGATACAACCGGACGTGTCCGTATTACAGAACCGTAACACAAATTAAATTGCAACTGAGTCTTTGATTAATATATGATTCATAAATCTCTAATTTACTCGTAAGCTTGTGATTTATTAAATCTAAGTGGATTGTGAGCATCTCCTAACTCAATTTCAAATATGGCAAACTTATTTGATTTATGGTCAAAATAGAAAATTGGCTCCCGATTTCTTAATCGAATAAAAGTGCTCGTTGAAAGTCATTCAAAATACTTGAAGCACTTATTTAGGGGGAGCTAAATTTCTATTTTGCACTGCTAGGACTAACAAATTTATCTAGCACTCTTTGTAGTCCTTTGGATGAAAAATTGAATTTGTATCAAGCATGATTACTTGGCAATCAAGGTCAACATAAAGATTATCATGCCATGTGTCTTCTTAGTGGTATTCTTGTGGGCTCAAGGCAAAGGTATGTTTTTACATACATGCATTGTAAGTGCATCTAAGGCCCTTTACATGTTAGAATGTGCATTTGTGTGACATAGAGAGATGTTTTCAAAACCCACAACTAGCATGTGTAGATGGTGTGAATTTGAAAACTATTTGAATCTTGGTCTTTGTGACCTAGCCTTACCATGTGATGATTATAGCTCTCCTTGATTGTTTGATTGGCTAATCACACATGACATGGCTTTCTTAAGTCCACAATCTGCTTTGTCTCTCTTTATCTCTCTCAAGCAAGCAAATTTTTGATTATGCCATTTATTTGGAAAAGAGAAAATAAATTGATGGCATTCGATACTGAAAAGTGATAGTACTCGGTTTGGATCAAGATCATACACCTTTTTGGACCGAGCAACAACAGAGAAAGGGTTTGGAAGAGTGAGAATACATTTTGAATTATTTGGGCCAGCCAGCAGATAATGGACGTGTCCGGTATGCTACCGGACGTGTCCGGTATGAGCGGGACTATAAAAACAGAGCGTACACTCTTCTTCGCCCAAACAGACTTGCCTCCTCCAAACCAACCACCAACGCCTTCTTCTCCCCCTAAGGCGACCAAAGGATTTCACCAAGGAAAAGAGAGAGAGGAGATTGCATTGGAGAAGGCTTGGATCAAGGATTGAAGGCCCGTGGATTTGGATTTCACATCGCTTCTCTCTCTCTCTCTCTCAAGGTACCATAAATCACGGACCTCGTCCGATCTTCATGGTTAATGCATGATTTGGAAATTCCTTCGGTAAATATGCTGCATTAGTGATATAGAAGCAATGCCCAAAATTTGGAATTGATCCGTGGTGGTTTGAATCGAGAAACCCCGGTTAGGGTTGTTTGATCGCCCATACCGGACGTGTTCCGGTATGCTACCGGACGTGTCCGTAGATGGCTCAAAGCAGAAAGCGCATTGCCTCACGATCTCCCGACTCAATCCTATCTAGAATGGTTTGTTAGGCTTAGTTTCTTTTGTATCTACGTTTTGCAAACCTTGTGACAATGGTGTGTCGAGGTGATTGCAAAACCTTGGATGAAAGAATCTATGTCTAATTACAAGCTATGGGCATGTATCTAAAATTCTTTGGAAATCTTTGGATACAGGATACCGCCATGAGTGGACGACAGAGCCGAGGTCCAAGCACGTGCATGATCCAAAGACTTGAGAAGTACAAGAAGGCAAGACAGATATGCATCCCGGATTTCACCCGACCAAATAGGAGGTCCACCGTATCGCCACTAGTGCAAAGCAAATCAATATGCGTATGGGTCCGGAGCTCTTCTTCCGGCTACGACATAATCGATGAGTTCAGAGGGAGTCTAGAGATGAAAGAAAGAGGAAGAGCACCGAACAGAGGATCGATGGTGACACTCATGATGAGGAGCAGGGAGATTGAGGAGGAGGAGCCGGGCTCCAGCTTCGGCACCTGGTCGGTCAAGGGATGCATTATGGTCTTCTTGAGACACGCCCGCCCAATGTGCCCTCCTATGTTCCCAGAGTTGACTACAGGGGAAAGGGTATGACCAGGAAGGCTAGAGATGAGCGAAGGGTTGATCCGAGGAGCTTACCTAAGGTTCAGTACGATCACCGCTTCCAGATAGCCTTTCACCTGGATTTCTACTCCAGTGTGATTCTCACCAGGAACCCAGTAATTGCCAGGTCTCAGTGGATTGACTGGCAATATATTAGAGAGTTGCGAAGGCCTCGCTTGATCATGCTATTGCCATCTCGCCAGAGCACAGTGAGTTTATGAGATCATGGAGTTCCAACATGACTGGAACACGAGGTAGTAGCTCATTCTATGCTACTCTATTTGTTGAGGAGGATGAGCGGCGGATGCACCGGATGCTTGAGGGCCAAAGCAGTACAGTGTTGACTATGATGTTTTTGCCGCCCATCTTGGCTTCTCGGAGGATGATCTCCAGAGGGACAGGATCCACACCGAGCGGTGTTACCTCCCTGAGCAAATTTCGCCTACATGTATCCTGGGCTGGTGGTGAGAGAGAGGAGCTGTGGGGAAGGTTCTAGGTCTTCACCCTACCTACAGTGCACCGGACAGGATGTTCAGAAGACTATTGACTGCAAGGGTGGAGACAAGGGCACCATTGCTTGATTACTCTAGGAACCTACTCCACAGATGGCACACCCCATGCTCGGCCCTTCAAATAAGTGTTTGACTTTATTTGGTCCGAGATCGAGTGTTGGAGAGAGGCCCTCAAGGGCTGTGGTTTTGCTCCTTATATCATGCATATGATTGAGCGGTGACAGGCACACATTTGAGTATGATAAGATTCACAAGGCCCTCAAGATTATTGCAGATTTGCTCGAGACAGGTTACCTCCAACTGGACCAGAGGAGCAAAGAAGAAGACTGCAGAGGCGATGCACTGGAGTGGTGCACCAGCAGGAGCTTCACCTTCACCACGTGCTCCTTCACGCTCTACTTCACACCATGGCAGGTCCTCCTTCGCCTATCCGTAGGCTTTTCAAATCTATTTTTGGGATGTGCCGTGACATCCAGACTAGGCAAAGAAGAAGGAGAGGGAGGCTAGGAGGAAGGACACTCGGACTTTGAAGCAAATTGCTTCTAATCTTGAGCTTGATCCTCCTAGGTCTCCTCTATCGATGAGGCAGCTAGTGAGCCCGAGACCGAGGAGCAAAGCAAGAGCTAGATATGATAGAGAGTATGTTGAGTTCATACAATGACAAAGACAGCAAGAAGAAGAGCACACTGTGCACCCCGACACTCTACCACTTCACGCTCGTGTGCCTACTCACTCTCGACCACGTCCCAAAGACTGCAGACGGGCTATGCTACTGATTGGTGGAGTGACCGGCAGTGTGGTGGTGGCTTTACGGGTCTGGTGGCCATGACGCTCTGGTGCGGGGTGGTTCTCGTCCCACCGTTGTTGCACGCCGTATGATGAGGATGCTGGTCGAGATGATGATGATGAGTGATCTCACTTTCGTGATGACTTTGTAGCCCCTTTGTCCTTAGTATGTCATTGTTGGACCTTTGTGGTGATAGATGACAAAGGGGAGAGAGACTGATTAAAGCTTGTGGATAGTTTCATTTGCTTATCTTTGTACCAAGATATGTACTGCAGTCAGAGTTTGTTTTTGAGCTTCATTGATGTATCTTGGATTTGTGATAGATTGTATCATGTGAGAGATGAGTCTTATTTATGCTTTATCTTTGTATCTCTTGAGACATGATCTTTATCTATATATATCAGTGGTTTCTGGACTTGAGAAAATTTGTAATGAGTGCTATGTGTGAATTACATATGTCATATTTATTTTCATAAGGACTATGCAAGCTAGAATGAAAATATTTGATGTGATGCTTTTATATTTATTCTTGTGTGATATATCTTGTCATATGCATCACGGTTTCACTTTGTCACACACACATGCACCCCACGGATGCAATGATTTAGGGGGAGTCTCCTATATGTTTTAGTATGTGCAATTGACATTTGAGGTCATTTTGTGAATTCTAATCATAAGCACATATTAAGGGGGAGCCTCTCATAAATCATTGAACCCAAAAGTTTAAATGTTTATATTATTTTGTAAAAGCTTTAATCAAGTTGTCATCAATCACCAAAAGGGGGAGATTGAAAGTGCATCAAGCCCTTTAGTGGGTTTTGGATGATTGAATGACAACGTGATTAAAGGACTAACCCGCTTGCTAAGTGTGAACAGTAATAGGTTATCTCACGGTGTACTTAATGAAAGCCAAAATGATGTGTTGTTGTATAAACAATCTAGTTCGAGCACAAGACAACAATGCAAATGGAATTCATGTGAAGGCTTATTTTTGTGGGATTTCCATTGACTATGTGAAAGCAAGCTCATGATTATTAGTTAATGAGACATGAGGGATTGCATATGGAATGGTCTCATATTTGAAGCTTGCTAAATTAAAATGAAAAAGATAACAATACATATGAATGGATGATTCAACACAAGATGTGACTTGATGGCTTGAGATGGTGAAGATAGCAAGGAAAGGCTTCGAGGTACTAAGCAAGGGTGAAGGGCAAGCGGCGGCTTGGCGGTCAAGAACCTAGCTAGGGTGAAGAAGAAAGTACTTGCATTTAGTTGAGGTACTAATCAAGCTAAGATGGTCATATTGATGTGAAGAATCAAATCTATAATGAAGTATTTGATGGAAGTGACTCGATACATTTGGGGTTATTCAAATTTGATGAATGGAATCAAGTCACATGCTCAAGATGGCTATGCTCAAATGAAAAGATCAACATCAACTTGTTAGCACCCTTACTTGATGAAGATTGGAAGGGACGGCATCAATTCAAAAGAAATCAACTCAAGTGGTATAAATTCTTTTTTCTTTTGATCTTGAGTTTAATAGGTATGCCGTACTATTAAGAGGGATGCATCATGTTGATAGATAATGTTTCATAAGTGCTCAAGCCAACCCATGTGAGGTTTGATTATTTGAGCGACAAATGTGTTAATCGATTTCTTCTTTGATGCAGCAATACCGGACGTGTCCGTATTCATACCGGACGTGTCCGTATTTGTCCAAAGAAATGCAAAATTGTTGTTCTCGGGTTGCTTTTGCCGGGAGTTCCGACGTGGTCGGGAGTTCCGACGGTCGGAGTCCCGGCATGAGTCGGGAGTTCCGGCGCCTCGCACTTCAACACACTTTGAGGTTTCATCGTCTCGGTCATACCGGACGTGTCCGGATTCACACCGGACGTGTCCCAGTATGGATGACCGAAGCCAACGGCTAGTTTTCAAAAGCCGTGAGGGTCGGAGTTCCGACATGCGCCGGGAGTTCCGACACCTCACTAACTTTAACTCGATTACATGTTTTTCAAAATTGCGAGGGTCGGGGTTCCGACTTGAGTCGGGAGTTCCGACGGTCGGAAGTCCCGACATACTTCGGGAGTTCCGAGGCCTCACAACATCATCAGAACTTAGTTACCGTTGGCGGCTAGCTCGAGTTATACCGGACGTGTCCGAGTGCATACCGGACGTGTCCCAGATTGCAACGGCTATAAACGGCTAGTTTTTCAAGGGGCTATAATACCCCCCAAGCCTCCACCTTTGGAGGTCACGATTCTACTTGACTTAGACACACGTTTTTTGAGCCTTGCCAACCCTCTCTTAGTGAGTGATTGATCAAACTTGCAAAATCAATTTGTGGGTTGAGTGAAATTCAAAAGAGAGCCATCCAACCACTTGAAGCACTTGTGCATATTGTCAATCTCGTGATTCGCATTTGTTACTCTTGGACTCTTCGGTCCTAGACGGTTAGACGTCGCGGAGAGCACCCGGAGAGATTGTGGTGTGCCTCGGAAAGTTTAGAATTGGCGATTCATGCCCTCGGAATCAATTAGTGGAAGGAGGAAAAGGAGTTGGAAAAGACTCCTACTAGAGTGACCTTCGTGGTATCCTCTAGGGTCGACCTTCATTGGTCGCCCGCAGCCCCTCAACGGAGAGTAGGACTCGAACGAGTCCGAACTTGAGAAAAACAAATATCGTGTCTCAATTCGCATTTCATTTGATATTTGTGTTGCTCTAGCACTTGTGCAGTTCTCTCGTATACCGATAGTTAAATTAGGTGCCTGCAGCTTTGGTTTGAAGATAGAAATCAAAAGGAGCAAGTTCGGGCTGATCTGCGAGAATCGTAGTATACTGGGACACGTCCCAGAGATTCATACCGGACACGTCCGGTATTTCCTCCTCGCACTAAAAATATTTATTCTCTGTTCTAACTTGATGTTGCAGGGTTGTAGCTTCTAGATATATTCTTTATACCTTGTTTACTCTGTGGCTAACTTGTGAGGGGTGGTAGTACTCTTAATTTGGAGTTTCCATTTTGGAAACTCCCCTTTCTAATTGTTTCCGCATTTAAAGGTGTTAATTTTCAGAAACGCCTATTCACCCCCCCTCTAGACGACATCCTAGGTCCTTTCAGACCCACCTTTTATATCGATATTGGAGGAGATATATTGTAGCATCTTCCTCAATAAATCTAGAAAGTGATATTAGACTACTCTAATTCCATCTTATTTGGCGAGTTATATCGGGGACTACTGGAGATGCTCAGTTGGCTTATGAAATTTTCCCTAGTGTCATAAATGAATTGATTTGAGCGCCTGGGTTGAAGTGACCGGCTCAAAAGGACCGAAAAGGGCATTCGTGTACTTGAAACAAGATGGGACTCAACACACTTCTGTATTGATCAAAGAATCGGTATAAATACATGTACAGGCCAAGGCTGCACGGCTAGCCATGCCTAGGGATGCGGACTCCACAGGCATTGTGCGGAGCGAGTGCGGCGGGCGTTACCGCGCCGTGACGAGCGACGTGCGCTAAATTTAATTAACGAAAAAAAGGTATATTAGCGGCGCCACAGAATCTTTCATCTCATCAGTCCATTTGTTTCCGCTATCCGCACTCCTGATTCGTGTTTCGTGTACTCCATCTTTTCCGCTTTCCATTCTTTCCCATCCCCGCTGGCGACTCTTGAACCTTGATGCACCCCTGGCGCCGCGCCTCCCGGGCCGCCCCCGGAGCCTCCTGCTCGGAGCCCGCGCGTCCGCTCGCTGGTGGCAACGCGAGGGTCTCGCCGGAGGTCTCCGCGGAGCAGGATGATGAAGGGGAGGAGGGCGACGTGGGGAGGTGGTCGGCCCTGGTGCCCGAGCTGCTCGACGACATCCTTCGGCGCGTAGACGCCGGCGCCGAGAGGTGGCCACAGCGGCGCGACGTGGTGGTGTTCGCCTACGTGTGCCGCCGGTGGCGCGAGACGGCCGTCGCCTTGGTGCGGCCGCCGCTCCGGTGCGGGGGAATCACCTTCCTCTCCTCGCTCAAGCAGGTGAGGCCCCACCGAATCCTGACCGTATACCATCTTCATTGTCTTGATTGGAGCTGCGTCGTCAGTCAACGATTGTTTCGCTTTTAAAAGAAATGGAAAAGGCTGGTGGAGTGGAGTGTGGAGCATGCGATTTCTGGTGCCGCATCTGTTGCTTTAATTATTTTGCCTTAAACAAAAGAAGTGAGGCATTGCTCTCGGTAGTCAGGGGCCTGCTCGTAGTGCCCAAATATCTTCTAATGGATGCGATTCCTCTACCTTTCAATTTCTTTGACACATCGCCACATGATTAAGGTGTTCATACCTTTTATAGAGCTGATTGCACCCACACTTTAGATATTCTGATTCCAGATGTCACCATTATGACAGCTTTGACTCGCAACTTCTGTTAGAATATACAGTACAGTTAAATAGCGAAAAGTTATATTATGAAAACATTTTCGATGATGAATTTGGTAATGTGAAGCATGTGTTTGAATATATGTAACTTTTCATATTGATGGTCCAAATTTAAAAAGTTTGACCAGATAGAATCCTCAAACGACCTAAATTTGGGATAGGGAGCACTTTTTATTTGTATGGACAAAAAAACTAGATGGTTTCTTGTTTAATAAACTTATACTATTTCTGAAGTATTACTTGCAATACATTAGTCAACTAGGGTAGAAGGATGAAACTGCTGGCTATAAAATTCAGTTTAGGTAGTTCTTGGCTTCTTGCTGGTTTACCACAGCACCAAGAAGAATGTACTATTTTTTTTTTTTGAAGAGAATGTACTAATATTTTGATTATTATGTTCTATGTTACTTGGTGGATGCGTCTGATTTTGTACAGCCTGGACCAAAGGATGCGCCGATACAGTGTTTCATCAAGAGGAACAAGAAAAACTCGACTTTTCACCTTTATCTCAGCTTAACACAAGGCTAGTTGGTTTCATGTCGCATTGGAACGGTATTCACTTAGGATCTGGTAGGCTGTTACATAGATAAGAAAAGGAGTACAGTCACTTAGATCATGGTCCTCCATGTTGATATAAATTTCAAAGGGTTCTGTACATCCTCTTTTCAAATTAAGAAGATTATAACTATTTTTATCTTTTGGTAAGGATGCAATGAGCCAATGAGGACTGACAAAAGCTTAGTTGTTACAAATAAAATTCAACACGATGCACTGTTGCACAGTGAATTCAACCTACATGTTTAGGTTCTTCGCCATTTCATCTATTGATATCACTAGTAACTAAATTTGTATACACACAATAGTAAGGTGTCTACGTTTTTTTTAAAAAAAAAATTGACACCTCTAGGCTCTAGCTCTGTAGTACTATGTTTTCGCTGACATTTTCGTTTAACAGCATTAACAGGTCAAGGGAGGTTTCTGTTGGCAGCTCGTAAGAACAGGTGTGCGTACCGTATGGAATATATTATCTTTATTCGCAAGGATCTCTCTCATGGAAACCATGTCGGAAAGCTAAAGTGAGGCCTAAATCTAATATTTCAATGGCTTCTGACTGCTGCAACATTGGTGAAATATTTCAATTTTCAAGAAACAGTTTTCAACTTTATATCTATATTCTCATAGTTCTAGCCATCTAATTTCTTTTTCATAGCATTGAAAAACCATGCCCAGATGTACTATTGGGTTAATTCTATCATATCAATATGGCATTTTTCTTCTATAATTATGATATGGATTGAAATGTGGCTTTATATACTATTAATAAAAATGTCTTTTATATTATATAGGAACTATTTTCTAAATATTTTTTTCAATATTCAACCATCACTAAGGGAATTTGTTTATCAAACACGTGTATGCCGCACGTGCATTTCCACTAGTGTTCCTTTATGTGTGAAAAAATATGACACGCCATGCATTTCATAGGTAAGTGCTACTAATTGCCTCAGTTACAAATTTATCCGCCAACCGCCATATGTACTTTTAGCATGCTCCTTTTGATGCATGCAACTCCATTTTCTCTAAATGACCCCAAACATAATATCAGTCATGGGTGAAGATAGGTCCAGTGTACACTAAAAGAAAGTACATGTAAATATCTCTTACGGCATAGGAAAATTTGATTTCATATCAAACTGTCCAGATTCTTCATTGATAGAGCAACCTGTGCTTGTAGGTCTGACTTCACGAGAACAAAGTTCACTATTTATGATCTGCAGCTACAATATGAAGGTGCTAAGGTGCCAATCAGCAGATAGAGACCCTGGCTTGCAAGGAAGCAGATAAACCCGCTCGTTTCCACTGGCAATGTTGAAACCGGAGAAGTGACCTATGAATACAATCTTCTCAAATCAAGAGGACCGAGAAGAATACACTGCAGTATCCAGTGCCCTGTAAATGAGGACACTGCAATAGATCAGCACGAGGCAAAGCAACTCTGCACCCCTAGTTCCTTGGTTCTGTACAATAAAGCACCACGTTGGCATGAGGATCTGCAGTGCTGGTGTTTGGATTTTCATGGTCGGGTTATGGTTGCCTCTGTGAAGAACTTCCAGCTTATTGCTCCAGCGGGCACCGGGCAGCCATGGGGCATTCAGGATGATGAAACTGTGATACTTCAGTGTGGAAAGATCGAGGATGATGTTTTCACGATGGACTATCGGCAGCCTCTGTCCGCATTCCAAGCATTTGCAATCTGCCTCACCAGTTTTGGCTCCAAAGTTGGCACGTGAAATAGGTATCTGTATTTTATAGGACCTCTGACCCCCCCCTGGGATGGCCATCAACATTTCCTGAGAAAAGGGAAACAGTGACCGTGATCATTTCCCACCCTCTCCATCATTCTGTTTGACAAACATGTTCATCTCTTGTGACAAGAGAGTGATCTGAATACTGAGGTTTATTTAATCATATGTTGGCATTTGAAAGCGCGTCACAAATTCTTTGTATATATTTGCCCTATTCGGCTGATGGTTTCTGCGGCCGATAAGACGGCTGATGCTGTTTTGTTGTGAGAGAAAAACACTGTACCAACTGATAAGCCTGTTGTGGACGAGAAATACACACGGAAGAAAAAGCAAGGAGAACATGCGGTGTCCACAAGTGGCTAAAGAATTACTTTGTTGCAGCTTAGTAGCATAGTGTTTTCTTTGTTTGTTTAGATCAGAATAGGAGTTGTTTGGTGAAGTTATTAGTGCCGCCTTTATTTAGAGCTCGGCAGATTCGTTTGACACTAACCAAGACATAATTAATCCACTTAAGGCCTTGTTTGGATGCATGTGTATTTACTTCAATCCACATGTGTTAGAGTGAAATGGAATGAAATTTAGTTTAATTCCACTCCAATTCACTTCAACACATGTGGATTGAGATGAATAATTGCGCATCCAAACAAGACCTAATTTGATTGTTCAGAGCCTCTTGAGGCCGAGCCTTATCCTAGCCAACCCATCAACCATATCAAATATAGATCATATTTGTTTCAAAAGACGCAAATACATTTTCAAGCTGATGAGAATTCACAAAGTTCTAACAATGCAAACTAGCAATCTAAGAATAATAAAGTGGACACTGAGTTCCTGATGCTTCGGAAAGTATCAAGCGTAACCGGACACCAAAATAGATCAGGAGCAAACCAGCAAGGCAGCAACCCATCAGGTCGAGATAGTATCAGATGTGCAGCAATGTGATGATTATTGAGGTCAAGATGATTGAACCATGCTACACACTGTTTCCATCCCGATCAGTCTCCACTCTAACAACGCGTGGTTAACAGAAAACAACAAAGCTTGTTACAGTAGACTGCAGTCATCAGGAGTCAAGACAGCTCCATTTCTACGTGATCAACTTGATCAGAAGCGCCATCGCTGTCAGAGTCTGCCTGCATTTCAGAAGATTAACACCGAATCATTCAGCAATCGGGCAGAATGGTGGCACACGAGCACATATCCAAGGGGACGGGGCGGGACCACGAGAGAACATGATGCTCACCGGCGGAGGAGCGATCCGGCCTGCGCCCCATCCGAGCAGCAGTCCGACGGCGTCGGCGAACGCGCGGTGCGCCAGCCTCCTCTTGGTCCGGGCGATCGACCCGGCGTGCTGCACGAGCGCGGCGCATCCGGCAAACCTCTTGCCCACCCTGGCACCGCTCCCCTCGCACACCAGGCAAAGGAACTGCCCCTTGTCCCGCTCCGCCTCGTAGAAACCCCTCAGCGCCGTATCACTGCCCAGCAGCTCGCTGAAGAATCGAGCCGCATTGCCCCCGTTCTCCTCCTCGTCGTCATCTTCGATCTGCGATGCGAAGAACGCGCGGCAGGACCTTACGGCGACGGCCTGAGGGTGCAAGGGGACCGCGGCCGCCACTTCGACTGTGGGCTGTGGCGGCGTCGGCGAGGGTATGGCGGGCGGGCCCCAGCTCCAGGAGTCGGCTTCCGCCGGGTCCGGGGGCGGCGGCGGGTCACACGGCCAAGGCGTATCGGGCTGCGCTCTGGAGGGGGACATGGATCCGGTGGCGGCCGGGAGGGGCGGCGGGGCGCCGAGAGGTTGCCACCGCGCGAGCTCGTCAGCGAGGCGCTCCTGCCGCTTGCGGTCCTTGCGCTTGCGGCGCTCCTCCCGCTTGAACGCCGTGGACTTGACTAGCCGAAGCGGTTGCTGGTGGTGGCCGCTAGGGTTAGGGGCGGGGGAGAGGTTGGGGACGTCTCGCTCGGTATCGGACTCCATTGCCGCGGTTCGTGGCGCCGCGCCGGAGCAGAAGCCTTCTGTAGCGCCAGTTTGGCAGAGTTCCCGCTTCCGGCTTCTTAGGACCGGCTCTCCATTTACATTGGAGCTAAAACTCCGCTCCCAACCACTTCCCATTGCTTCCAATTCAATCGTCGCTATAACCACTTTAAAATTAATTCCTTTCTACCCTGCTCCTCTATCAAAATAACTCAATCGAACAATCAAGAAATGAAACTCGAGAATCAAAAAGAGAAACTACTAAACTGGCTCATAGTTGGGTGCCCTAGGCCTATTTCCTGCGCGAGGCCTGGGCCTTGTTATACCTTTCCCATGTCACGGACAGTTAATAACAACAGCATATCCAAGAGTTTTCAAAACACACCCATAATCTTGATTTCTAGTAAGACTGAAAAATGTCTATGTAACAAATCCTTATGTAACTTTCAATCTTTTCACACTTGAGAAGATGATCCAAATATTGACTGTTGAGTAACGTGCAATTGACGTTCAATCCTGTCCTCACTGGTGCGTATTGACTGTTGAGTGTTGACCGCAAATGCAGCAGTGCATCATCCCGATTCGACGAACCGACCCGACGTGCCAGGCCACGGAGCAGGGGCCGAGGGGCAGGGTGTTGCCGCTGGGGCCGAGCGCACATTTCCGAAGTCCCGCCGCGACCCACGACCGCGAGGTTCAAGTTCAATGAACGAAGCGCGTCCGCTCCTTTCCCCCGAATCTCGAGCCCACCTCCTGACCCCCGATCTCCGCTCGGGCGACCCAACCAGAGGCCGGCCGCGGCCGCCATCCGATGCGGGACGACACGACGCAGCGCTCCTCGCCGTCCTTTTCCGGCGCGCGACACCTGTTCGCCTGCGCCCTTCTGCTAGTGCCGCCTATTCTAGCTCCGCATCGTACAGTGTGCTCCACTGAAACCGCCGGCCTAGATACCGACCGTCCTTTTTTTTACCACAGGCAATGGGGTTAGGGTTCGGCGCCGTACGGGAAGGGTGAGGCCGTGGTCCCTGGAGGACTGGAGGTGGAGGCGAGGGGTCTGTTCGCTGGTTGGAGCTGGTGCTGGTTTGGGCTGGTTGGTGCTGGTTTTTTGTGAAAAAAAAATACTGTTGGCTAGCTGGTTTGGGCTGGTTGAAACCAACAAACGAACAGGCTGGAGCACTCGTCAGCAGAAGCAAACGCACCGAGGAGCGAGGACGAGGCCCTGGGTGTGGTGGCACGAGGAATGCGTTCCAATTGTAAAATGGGCACGGACAGGTAGTTTTGTTGTGTTCCCCCAGAGCACATCGACAATTCGACATGGCTAATCTTTGGTTTGGACTCATGCATCCCGTGACATGCTGGTCCCATGCTGATTTGGTCCCACATGTCATGGACTGAGATGGCGGTATGTGCAGATTATTTACTGCGCCAGTAAGCGGCTGCTCCCACCCGCTGCGCCACTGCGGGCTCACGTGCCGCAGCCCGCAGCCGCCCTGCCCCGCGTGCGCGCCACCCACCGTACCCCTTCAGCGTACGCGAGGGCCGGCGCGCGAACAGCGGCTCCTCCTTCCTGGACCTGGTCCGTGCACCACAACGCAGAATGTCCTGACCGGCACTGTCCCAGGGGCTGTTCGCTCGAAGTTATCAGCGAAATTATTAGTTATCTATAATATTTTTTTCTCATAATAAAAACAGCCACAGCAATTTTAATACCAGACGAACATGCCCCAGCCCACCAGCCCACCAGCACCAGAGGGCCGCGTGACCCGCGCCAGGGATCCGCATGTCATGTCACAGGCTTGGCGTCGCATGTCGACGGGTAGTACGTACTACATGGAACTTGACTTCCGCGACCACGCCGCTGGGCGCGGGGGCCCACGGCCCCACCACCTAGTACACTCTCCACTCCCGGCTCATAAAAAAGACGACGCGCAGCAGCAGAGGTTGCTTACAGAAAGGACCCGTTTCGGGCCAGGGCATCTCACCCGACACCCGGTCACCAGCACCCCTCCTCCTCGGCGCCTCCCCAACCAGGCAACCACAGTAAGCCCCTGCCCCTTCCTCCCCGACGCGACCCTCATGGCGAGGAGGCGCTGCTGATGCCTCGCGTCGTCGGATCGGACGCGGCGGCCACGACACCCAGCCGCTTGCGGTGGCGCTCGCCGATCCCTACGCGCCCAATCCGCCCGGCGCGGCTCCTCGGATCCTCCCCGAGAGATTCGGGCCTCGTCTCGTCTCGTGCTGCCTAGGTGAGGCTCTGGCCTTCAAGGTGCGTGGGTGGGATCTGCTTCGGTTTGCGTTCTTCCCTAGTGCCCTGCCCATACTCCAGCAGCGGCCCAGTCGACTTCCCCAGGTGCCGACCCCCACAAGGTAGCGCGCGCGCGTCACCTCAACCCCTTGCATGCGCTGACGCTAACCCTATCTAGGAGACGGAGCAGTGGGCCAGCGGCCACGCCGGCAAAGAGAGGACGGCAGCCTGCAAGAAGAGAAGGCCCGTGTCAGGCGGCAGTCATAGGTATTGGCCTCCCCTGTTCCTCTCCTTGATGTGCCCTTAGATTTTGAGATTATTCGACAAGGGGTTGGATTTTGGAATTAGAGTATTAGATTAGACTAGCGAATGATGAATCATTTGTATGAATAACGTGATAAACCCTTCGAAATTATGGCAACTTCTTTTTATCCTTCCACTCAATTAACGTCGTTTGATGCTTTGGTCTGAAAACATTGGACTACAGTTTGGCCAGTTTGCCCAGTTATTATTATAATAAATAATAATGCAGTGAATGTGTGGTAGTAGTTTTTTTTCCCTGACATTGAGCCACTGAATGTGTTTAACCATGGGAAGCGGCCAGTTCTTGGTGTGTGGTCTAATGCGATCCTGCTGGTATCTCTGATGTTTGATACTTTGTAATGGTGTTGGTGATCATGTCCTGTGGGTTTTAGATGAATCTGGGTGAGACATTTCAAACGAGTGATTGCACCTTGGACTTATGGCAATTCGATGGGGAGCAGTTGTTAATCCATTTGCTCATGGAGTATCACATTTCATTTATTTTTCTACGTGAGATCTTTTATTTTTCCTCATGTTTTGTTGTTTGAGGTATCAGTAATTTTGTGTATTGATATAGTTTATGTGTTTACAATCTATAATGATTATATTTTTGGACTGGAGGACTTAGATTAGCATTTTACATAGCTAACCATCTGCTAGGGTAAATGTGCTCTATGGCTTTAGCTTTTCGGTAAGTGCTCCCAAAGGGGTGAGGATGGCATCAAATTGTCGAACAAGCAAATCTCTAGACTTGAATACATAGCAGCTTTTACTAGAGTGAATCACATTATAATTCAGTAACTCACCTGATCTTGATGTGTGGTTGTTATGTTTTTACAGTGTATTTAATCTTCATCCGTGTTAATACGAAGTCTGCATTTGTCATACCATTCTCAAGCTACACTTTATATGATTTATATACCAATCACATTTATTAAATATAGCGATATCCATACAGGTTTTCCTTTGTTTTCTTCATTATCTTTGTTTTGAGGAGACTGTTCTTGGATAATCTCATGGAACGAACTCTTGTTGCTTCAGTAGGTGCAAGGATAGGCAACCAGTGTCCAACAACACGTCTGTGGATCAATTGACCTGTATTTCAGCCTTTCAGTTGAGGATTAAAGTAGAGCTTTAAGAAGCTTGACAATTGGCATCATCTCAAGAATACATTGAAGTGCAAGATGCCAAAAATAAAGAATCTCTCCAATGCATGTAAAGTATCATTTTCTCCACAAGGTCCCATATCTGAAGAGGCGCTTGAGAGAGTCCGCGCACTGTTAGGTAAGTCAAATCTGTTTATCTTCTGGAATAATTGGTATCTTTTACCATTGCCTAGTTGTGTTTTTCATAGTGAGCTTGAAATGGAAAGTGAACCTGTTTGTGACCATGATGTTATATTTTTGCTGGTGATTTGTTCTGGAACAAGACATTCATGATCTTTTCTTTTATATGTTTTTTACAGAGACTTTTCTTTTATATGTTACTTCATAAACAGTGTTGTTTGCCTGTTCTAGATCAGTAGCTTTCAGTTGCTGGCATTGGTCAATTGGTTTAATTAATTTGTTTGTTGGTGGGTCAGACTATGAATTTCATTGTGATGTTCCAACCCGCTGCGAATAACTGATAAGCGATAACACAATTGAACTTCAACTGAGTGCTGCCAGCTTTAGGTACGGGGAATTGGGTTCGTAGTTTTGAATCTGTCTCTCCAAACAGACATTGAGTTTTTGCAAAAAAAAATTGGTGCTGTTGTTAATCTCTTGATACTAACAGGCGCTTTGTGTGGAGGAGTCAAGAATCGGAGGTTAGAGAAGCCTTGAAAAGGATGAAAGGGGGCAAAGCGATGGGCCCTTGGTATCCCAATCAAGGTGTGGGGATGTCTCGGGATATAGCTATAGTATGGCTAACCGAGATGTTCAACAATATCTTTCGATCGAACAAGACGCTTGAGGAGTGAAGAAGAAGCGATGTATTTACGGTCACACAAGAATGGACCGAGTTCGGAACGATGATATACGTGATCGCCTAGAGGTAGTACCAATTGAAGAAAAGGTTGTCCAACATCGGTTGAGGTGGTTTAGCCATGTCCAAAGGAGACCTCCGGAGGTACCAGCGCATTGTGGAGTCCTAAGCCAAGCTAATAATATGAGGAGAGGTAGAGGAAGACCGAAATTGATATGGGGGAGGCAATAAAAAGAGATTTGAAAGCTTGGGATATACCTAGAGATCTATGTTTGAATAGGAGTACATGGAAAGCAGCTATTGAAGTGACTGAACTGTGACTTGGGGCTCTTGGTGGGTTTCAACTCTAGCCTACCACAACTTGCTTAGAACTGAAAGGCTATGTTGTTGATGTTGATGTTGTTAATCTCTTGATAGGTTTATTTATCTTTTCCGCTGTAAATAAATCTGTATACTCAGTCCTATATGTTTATTTGATATATGATAGCAACAGGAGGATTCACTACAGCTGAATTCCCTCCAAAAGGAAGCAACAACTTGGTTTATTGATTTCATTAAGGTGTTTGGCTTGCATGTATGATATAAAATTGTGTTCTGGCACTGCTGCTCTAAACTTTATTTCAGTTCTAACATTGAGTTCTGATTCGTTCTGTGAGATAAGAGCACCGGCAGACTTAAAATATGACCCCTGTTCCTTTTTGCAGATGAGACCAGACCTCTAGATGTCGGCCTAGATAATGAAGCACAAATTGCACGCAATTGGAGTAGTTCTACGCGTCCGTCAAATGGGAGACGAGGACGTAATGGGGCTAACCAGTTCTCTGCTCCAATCAAATATTTGCACATTCATGAATGTGAAAGTTTCTCTGTAAGATCTCTTATTCATTCATTATTCCATTTCTATGTTTATTTTGTGCAGTTTTCAGGAGATCAGATAAAGGGGTCTCTGTGGTGCTCACTGCGTTCAGGATTTACTAAATTTATATATGATTTTGCAGATGGGTATATTTTGTATGCCACCTTCTTCAGTTATTCCACTTCATAATCATCCTGGAATGACTGTACTTAGCAAGCTTCTTTATGGAAGACTGCATGCTGAATCTTATGACTGGGTTGACGTACCTGATCATCCAATTGATCAATTACAAAGTGAGTTCTGACATTTGAATTGGTTCATTCCTTCTGCATGCCATTGTTTATTATGGTATTATTTGTTTGTCAGAGAATATACTTATTGTAAATGTTTTTTTTTTTTGGGGAAAAAGAACGATAAGGCATAAAATTACAGTTTGAAGTTGATTCGTCTGTTCTTAAGAAATGGAACTTCACTGTCTCTTGTTTCTTGCACATCTATTGTGTTCATTGATTCGTTTTAGCTCGTAGTGCATAAATTTTATAGATGCAAAGCACTGTCCAGTACTACCTCCGTCCCAAAAAGAATGCAATTCTAGGTGTATTCTCAGTTAAAGTGCCTAAAGTTTGACCAAATATATAGGTAAAAATATTAATGTTTATGACTTCAAATAAGTATATTATGAAAATATGTTTCATGACAAATCTAATGATATCTATTTATTACGATAAATGTTAGTAAATTTTTATATAAATTTAGTCAAACTTGACACTTAAACATATCACTGTTCTAGAATTGCATTCTTTTAGGGACGGAGGGAGTACGTACCTAAATCATAAAAATAAAAATAGGTTAATAGAAACTTGACCAACCTATGGAATTACATGGTGTTATAAAGAAGAATTAGGCATCCAAATTTGAGCCGAAGAGGACTCCGTTCCTACAGACCCACATCCCTACCTACTATCTTTGTAGGCCTAGGCTATATCATGCTATAGAATGTCTTTTCGGCATTTTATGTTTACTAGCAAATATGCCCGTACGTTGCAACGGGAGAAAAAATCTATTAATTTAAAAAGAAATTAATATTTTAATTTAAAGTTTTATCATTAATGTAAAAGTTCATATTAGCACTGCCATTATGTATTTCTTTTAACTTTTCTTTTTTTTCTTGATTTTCTGAATCCCTTTTTGTTTTATTATTATTTTTTGTCTATTCTGACCAATGTGCCTTTTTTATTGTATTGTACAATACAAAATGATTGATAAAAGGAAATTTGAATTAAGATTACAGGCTTTTTAATAGCTCTTAATTAATATTCAAGAGATTTTTTAGGCCCATAAGAAGGCCCATTCCCAAAAAAAAAATCCTGCTTTGGCGTCTCTTACCCTCGAGTGGCTCTAGTGTGACCTGCGCCTGCTGCCCCGCTCCATTGGCCACTGCACACAACAGTGGCCGGCTGGCAGGCGCGCGTGAAGGCACAGACGCGCAGCGCAGGCCACCGTGACGGCTGCCGGCCGCCCTCCGACTCTCTGATTTCTCAAGCTGTTTTTTGATCAAGAACTGTCTCTAAAAAGGATTCCAAAGAGAGGCCATCCCTAGAGAAATTGATTTATGGTGGAGGGTGGTGTTATCTGCTGAACAACCCAGAGGGTGGTAAATGGAGCATTACAGTTTTCTCATCGAGCAGACAAAAATGCTAAATTACAATTATCCACACGTTGAATCCCTCCACTAATCAATCAATAGTTAGTAGTGACACAATCCAATGGAATGATACACTGCTGGAAAACTTAAGCTTTGCTGAACTGCAGTAGCAAGCGGATAAACAGAACAGCTGCAGGGGACTGTTCATGCTGAAAATTAGTCACCTGAAGAAACACTGTCAAACTGACCGTGGAAAACTGCAACACCAGAAGCTACTGGTGCACACCTGAAAACCGAACGAGCAACTCCTTTGGAAAATCGAAGATGCAGAGCAGTAGCTACAGAACAGCTGTTCTAGAACTCAGGGTGAAACTAAAAACAGCAGCCACTGCACTGCCATCATAGCACAAGCAAGCTGCTGCTGGGAACCTGGGATTGCTGCGCTGTTCCTGCAGAAGACAATCACAGACAAAGGAGCAGACGTGAATACAAGCTGCCGAAAATAATTTCTATAAGAAAAAATGGGCTGCATATTGGTCAAGTGGCCCAGCAGAAACAAGCTGTGATTAAATTGAAAAGACCCTGCTAAGCCTCACAAAAATCAGTGTGTTGCTCCTTCACTGAACCTGATCGATGCAGTTCTGGTGCTTCTGTTCATGAAACATATTGTCGTTTCAGAAACAACACAGGAAACAGAAGCTAACCAATCTGCACCAAAACAAAATCCCAGAAACTGGAATTTGGATCACAGCCTCACACCATCACGAGAAACCAAACCCAACTTGATCCATCCAAAAATATTGAAACAGTCTCACAAATTTCAGAATCCATCAAAAACAGGGGAAAAATATAGTTTTACATTCAAGGTAGCATCCCATATCTATATTTATTGTTCAAAAAAATTAAATAGTGCAAAAAATTAGTTAGCGTGAAGTTCAAGAACTTCACAAATTGTTAGTTAATTTCCTGATGTAAATAATCCAAGTACTATTGTAGCAAAAACATCTTGTTACAGTGTCGGCGGCGCCTAGTCAGCTGTGGAAATGTAATTAAAGACTCATGACTCATCTCTCACTGATGTAGGCTGTTCAAAATTATGGTTACCGCCACAGAGCATCTCTCTTCAGTGCTTTGTGCAAATTCGGTGAGCTAGGTGAATCAAAGTCCGTAATGTCTGTATGCATGTCTGTATGCTCTTCTGTAGATCCAGTGTTCAGTAGTGCATTGTTGCAGTCTCCAAGGAAACTTTTCAGTAGCAGCTTGTCATTATGCTTGCCAACCCTTGTACTAAATTGCATGGTAGTTATTAAGCAATATATACTTGTTTCAGGAACCAGAATCCTTTAGATATTGAAGAAATATAACCACTTTGTTGAGGGTGCAGAGCCCTTCAAATGAGTCTCACATGTATGGGAAAGGCAGAGGATGAACTAAAGCACAGCTATAGGGTAAGAATTGATTTTAGACTGATTCGATAATCAACAGTTTCAGGTGCTCTAATAGTTGTACATAAATAAATCGTCTACATTATAAAAAATATATGAGGAAGCTATTTGACTATCTCTAAATCTGAGTATTTTTTATACATTGAATGAAGTCTTGAACTGTAGGTAAGTTGTTTTCACATTTATAATCCTTCATTCAAAGTCTATCCCAAAAATGCTTTTTTGAGTTCATAGTCATCCCGTTTGTAATAAAATAATTAACATATAAGCACCACATAAGTGAGAAAACTATTATTATATATAAAACTAATATTAATATTTATGGTTTTTACCTTTGTTGGTGGCAATTGTAGTTCTTAATGTTTCCATGCAGACATGATCTCTTTAAAGATCGGACATCTAAATTTTCAACATTGTCTGATTTAATATTGAAAGAATACATATTCTGCAAAACCAACAAAAGGTAAAATTAGTACAATGTAAAACCAAGACTTGTAAATTAACAATCCATCATATTAGTCCATCTAATATTAGATCTATATTCTCAGAATAAAACATCTCTCTTGAAGGTTTACGCGTAATTCCAGTTGGACGGCCAACATGCTTACCCATCGTATGCAACGCAAGCGATCGCATGGAGCAGTACCACACCAACTTGCTGCGATAGCTGAAGCGAAATCGCTGCAGGACACACATGACCCGGGGCTCGTAGTGCTAAAAGACTAACATGGCATGCATGGTGAGGCAATATGTATATTCAGAATTATACAGAGCAACGCGTAGTACCTGCTGCGGCGTCTGGCCGTCGGCGTCGACGTCCTGGAGCAGCGACATCATGGCCCTCAGCGGCCTTGTTCAACTCGGCGAGATCAGAACGTGTGTACTTGTTCAGCTCGGCGAGATCAGAAACTTCTACACGTGGATCCCAATGATCCAACGAAAAACAGTAATAATATATAAGTAGTAGTAGTAGCAGCAGCAAAAAAAAAAGCAGAAGAAATTTGAGTCGAACTGGAGTTCATGTCCAACATACCCGGGAATTGATTTTTGTGATAGGAGCATATATAGGAGCTGGAGTCTTATTCCAATCCAATCCCGATTCCGACTCGCTCAACCAAAACCAAGATTTGTGCCGGGCTGTCCAATCCCGATTCCGACACGCTCAGCAAAAACCACGATTTGTGCCGGGCTGGGCGGGCAGCGGCGCAAGAGCCTCCCGCGCGTCGGTGTCCATGCCGGAGTCGGACGCGGCGCGCTGCAGCGAACCCGGCCGCCGCCACCAGACCGGTCGCAGCCGGCCCAGGCCGACCGCACAGCCGCCAAGGCCCTTCTCGTGAAGGGAGGGGGCGGGCAGAGGAGAGGAAAGGGCCCTGCCGCCGTCTCACGCACCTGCACGAGCACCGGCCACCGCCATCGTGACCGCCGCCGCGCCGCCCGGCCACCGGACCGGCAGCCCCCGCCTGCACCGCCACCTTTAAGAACGTGGAGGAGGGGAGGAAGGGAGAAGGACCGGTTGAAGCGACGCCCTTCGACTCCGAGACGACGAAGGACGGGACGGGTTGAGATAACGACGGAACGGCATCCGTGCCTATTTGGGCTGAGTTGACTGAAAGGAAGAAGTGGACTGGACTGTTGGGCCAAATTGAATGGGCAGGACGAAAAGAAAAAAAGACCTGAAATTTTGCCTTTTTATTATTAGGGATAGATAGTGCATAAGTATTACTTTGCATTTTACTTCAACTTATTGGGGCTTTGGTGTTCATGCCCTAGTTTCGAATAGAAATGCTGATTTTGCGCTTGTTTTTTAAACTTTGTGATTTTACCCGTGTTTTCAAACTAAAGGAAGAGCTTGCCCCTATTTTGTGATGTCCGGTTAACGGTGTTAACTTTCGGACGAAAAGACTAGTTTACCCATGTGATTTTATCCCTGTTTTGTCAGAGATCTTTGTGAAATTACCTGTATTTCAAGATCATAATTTTGACATATTTGGTAGGGATGTTAGCAACAAAATTGGACACAAATTTATGCATTTGTTTTATTATTATAAATCTGTGCAAAATTTATTTTCCAAGAAGGATTAATCGACTGAAAGAAACTTTATTTGCAGGAACTAGAGTAGTTTGCTTTTCAGAAAATGAAGCATCTCTAGCACAAGCAGCGGATCAGAGTGACCAATAAAAATTAGCTCTGAATCACTTGTAGGACCCCACCATCCAAATCGAGCTCGCCACCATACAATTCGACCTCACCAATATCCAAATCGAGCTTGTCACAGCACGAATCGTCTAGGCTGTCGTGCACCTCTGCTCACCCACAGGACCTGCTCTCAGCCACGCGCCTAGGCCCATGCCGTGCCTGGATCCACTGGCCTGAGTACGACACCAAGCCGTGTCCCTGCCTGAACTTTCTTGTTTCACTCCCTTTTCCTATTCTTTTATTTGTTTAATCTCCCAGCCACTAACGGCATCCCAAAGTAGGGGTAAACGGCAGATTCAAAATGAAAGCACGAGGGTAAACTCACGAAGTTAAAAAAAAGAGAAGTAAAGTCACCATTAGCCTGTACAGCAGGGGTAGAAACACCAAATTCCCAAACTTATTTAGCTGTATTCTCCTGTATTTTCAGTATTGGCCTTGGTTCCATGTGATCTGCGATCACTAAGAATACTCTGATTTGCTAAAAAATCTGTATCATTAATCAAAACCTAGTCTGGTGGACTGCTCATTTGCACTCTGCCAATGTGCAATCACTAAGAATGCTCCGATTTGCCAAAAAAAAAAAAAACTATGTATTTCATCAAAGCCTAATGGTGAGTGTTCATTTGCACTCTACTGCCACCACCTTTTACTCACACTTTCTTGTTAGTCGATACTGCCAACTTTGAGTTTGTCACTTGGTTAGCCTGGTCAATTGTATGAGCTGATTTAATGCTGAGTTTAGAGCTAAACAAGTAGAGGTACATTCCACATGGTAGTCATGTTTTATTTTCTTCTGTTGTATGGAAAAGCTGTATTTTCTGTCATTTGTTTAATTAGTGCTGGATGGGCCACAGGTATGGTTATTTATCACAAAGATCCTATTTTTGTTTCTTTGACTAACCATGCACATGGTCTTTATAAATATATTATTCTGTACTTGTCCCATGATGTAATAGCTTACCTATTGGAATTTGCAGCAAGGCCAGCCAAGCTTGTTAAAGATTGTGAAATGACTGCTCCGGAGACAACTATTCTTTACCCTAATGCAGGTGGTAACATCCACACTTTCAGAGCCATCACACCTTGTGCTCTCTTTGATGTCCTTTCTCCACCATACTCCGCTGAGGATGGGCGGCACTGTTCATACTTCCGAAAGTCTCAAATGAATCAACCACCTGGTATGTGGAGATCTTGAATTTTAAGGTTTAAACCTACAGTTATGTTTCTGCCGAGCTTTCTAACTTTGGTTAAAATTTCTGCCTACCAGTTGTTTTGCCTGCTGAGATAGATAGCTCACAAGTAATTTGGTTGGAGGAATTGGAGGACCATCAGCCCCCAGAAGGCTTTGTTGTTGCGAGAGGTCTGTATAAAGGCCCTGTTATTAGGAGATAATTTGCTTTGGAGCACAGAATTCACCAAACTGCAAATCAGCTGAAAGACGATGCGCTTGTAGTGTCTATTGCAAGCATCATCAGGTCATGTGCAGCCTACGGTTTACTTTGTACATGTACCTGATGATGCTTGCAATAGGAGATAATTTAACAGCAGTTTTACAGAACAAGAATGGATGTTTTTTATTTGGCTGCCATTTTAATTGTGTCCCACTGCTGGAGTATCTCTGACCTAGTTATGGAGCTCTTATCATATCAAGACCGTGGAGCACATACTCTTGAGCATAGTCTAGCATAGCTATTGTCATGGTGTACTAGTAGGGAGATAAATGGATAATTTGGTGATTTCAGAAAGAATTTGGTGTGGGGGTACCTTTTTGTCTGTGTAATAGCAGCATTACTATTTTTGGGCAAGACTGTAAATTACAGGGAGGAGCCGTAAACAATTCTGTGCACATCATCTCCATGTTTCATTTACGTCCGCTGACACTGTAGTTGAACATGTTGCTCGTTGCCCGTTATGTGCATATGCCTTCTTTCTTTCCCCTCAGTAAAAAAAGTCGCTTCGAGACGAAGGGAAAATTGCCTAAAACTGTCTAGAAGTTACTTCTGTGCAAACTTTAGCACTTGCGAGCTACTCCCCTTGCTAAAATGAATGCAATTCAAGAATAGTGTTAAATCAAACTATTTTAAATTTAACTAAATTTATAAAAGTATATTAATACAACGCATACTAAATAATATTATTAGATTTATCTTAAAATATAATTTTTTATATACCTATTTAGAGTTTTATAGTCTTAAATATGTGGTTCTGACGCAGAAGAGTCACTGAACCATCTGTCCATCTCTTTCTCAGCTGCCCTTTTGTTGCGAATCGCTGGCACTTGGTGGGCATGTTTGTGGATCTCATTCTCCCTTCGCCTATCCAAGTCCTTATGTCTTTTAAGGATCAGGTCCAAGTGCCTTTTTTCATGGAGATTGATATCCTTCTCCGCTGGAGCATTTGGTTTGTACGGAATAATGCAATATTCCAAGGATTTGCGTCTTCGGTGGATAGAGTCAAAGGTGTCTTCATACATGAATTTGCCCTGATGCTACAACGGGCAAAAAAGAGATACTTCCCCTTGATTAACTCATGGTTGGAATCTTGTTTGTAATTTTTCTTATTTTCTTCCTTCCTTTTTTCGTCTCCTAAACCTTTTGTGCTACTTTGTTATTTTTTCTTTTAATAATTTTTTTCATCAGGGGTGCACCACCCCTCCTGTTCGCCTATTTTTTTCATAAATTGAGTCGAACTTGTATCATTGTATGTTTGGTGGGGATCTAGATTCTCGTAGAAATACTTCGGATCTAGACTAGATTTTCTCAGAAATATGTTTCTCTCTCGAAAAACGTTTCTATAATGAATCAGGATCACTCTATAAGACAATTTGGTTGATAGTTCTGATTTAAAAAAAATATTGTCCTTATAAAAGAATCCATGTAAATGATATATGCTTCAAAAAATACTGAATTTTTTGTGGGTGAAGAACAGCTTAAGCCCATGTTTGCTTTGCATCCATACCCAGTCTAAATAGAACTGCAGCAGTGCTAGAAGTCTGGCAGATACCCAAATAAGCTATAAAAGCAACTAAGCAAGTATATGGTGGCCTGCTTGGATCCTTCGCTAACCACCGTTCCACCTTGCTCAACTAGAAACTGGGATTGCTAGCTTGTTTGGATGTCTAGCCAGAATATCTTGATTCTTTGCTAGAGCAGGAGAGCCAAATTAGCTCTCCCAACCTGGCAAGCTTCTTGTTATCTGTGCTAGCCCAACGAAAACCAAGCATGCCCCAAATCTCTGGTCAACAAGCAAACAATAGGCAAACAATATTGTGGTGTGGCAAACTTTGGAAGCTATCCAAACACACCCTAATACAACTTATTTTAATTTGTTGTGCTTAATTCTTGGCGAATCCACAAGAGAAGTACACGAGCTGAGAACCGTGCAAACCCTGGGGCTTTGGCCGTTTCACGTGCTAACATAGGAAACGTGAATCCAGTTGCTGATTCTTCCGATTCTTATGAGAAACGGACACGTTTCTTGTATTGTATCCAAACGCGTATAGGCGCTCTTAAGTTAGTTTAACTCTGAATAAACCTAGAATTACATCATTTTTTAGGATGGAGGTATGCGAAGTATAAACCACCATCTTTGTTACCACCTACGACTACGAGCTACTTCAAGTTCTGTATTCTCGCGTGAATCGCATATTTATCTCCTTTTTGTATATATGAGGGAAAAGTTCTAGAAGTGGCTCAGCATCTCATCTCGTGCAGTAGTGGAAACATATACTTCGAACTTACCTAACTTTGGTTCAAAAAGAAGATCTAACGAAGTTTGCATTCATATAGGTTTTTGTTTTAGTGGACGCGCTCAGTGATTTTTTATCTTCATCTGACTGGGGAACAAAAGCAAAGAGCCGAAACTCGAGTTAAATGCATGAGTGGCTAGGTCCATAAATTTTGAAAATACATTTCTATGTTCCTAAAATTATTAAGCGATGCACCACAATGGTGCATCGGTCGATATGGTACAGAAATGGACCCATAGTGCACCATCTCTATTTACATGTATGTACGGTGCACCACTTAACAAGTTTAGCCGAGTTTTAGGGCAGAGCGTCTATCTTTGAATATATAATAAAAAAGACAAGTTCAGATAGAGCGCAGAGAGTGAAAACATCCACCGACTAACTCGACTACACAGCTAAAAACGGACAGCTGAAAAACAACTTCTACACAACACAAAAGACCTAAAACAAAGACCACCTCCAGCTCCAGAACCGCTCAAGCTGCCAACTCCAGCAGTGTAGCACCTGTCTACACATTTTTTTTTTGATAAGTTGTTCACAGAATTCATATGATGTTTACAGAGCACAAGAAAATATCTGTGTGAGGCGACAAATAAAAAGGCCCAGGAGTGTTCTAGTTGAACAGCACTACAATCCATTCGGCAATTAACCCCTCATCCGATAGTCAAGTGTTGAGGCCATGCGTCAATTCATAAGGTTCTTCTGCTCATCGGATAGTCAAGTGTTGAGGCCACGCGTCAATTCATAAGCTTTTACAGTTGGAACGTTGCTGCTGCTGCTGCTATATAATCTTCCATCTCGATGCCAACCAACGACAACAATGTAGCAAATAAAATTACTAGATACTTATTTGGTATCATGAACATTAGCGGTTTTTTATATAAATTTGGTCAAACTTGAAAAAGTTTGACTTAGGACAAACCTAAAACATCACTTATTCTGGGACGGAGGGAATACGCAATATGCTGAATAAACTTACTGTCAGACACAACTGATTACACACAAAATATGGCACTAGATATAGTTCTATGATTCTATCAAGCACAAGTACTGACATATCCAGGTGATACAGTTATGAATAGAAAATGTATCAGGAATGGAAGACTAATCTGTTTTGATATTTTATTCTTTGGGATACATTACATTTTTCAATAAAAGATTTTTTTGGTATGAAGTACTATTACATGATTTCACTATGGACAGTAAGGAAGAAAGCTGAAGTCATCCTGTATGAATATAAGATTTACACCAAACCTAAACCACCACCTACCAGATTACCATGAGAAACATACTGACCATAGTCCAGCAAACATGGCATGTGAATTCCAATTGCCAACATGGTAAGTGGCAACCAGCTGCTGCATCAAAGTGACCACATCTGTAAAAAGAGGAGTCACATCTGGGGAGCTCGTTGAGTGCCGGTGAAGTATATGACCCTGATAGCTTTCAAGGCATCAACACCGTGAATGGATAAATACTGGTTTTACAAGAAGACGTCATATCTCCGAATCCAATGAAGTTGGTTTTTCTACCACCTAAACAAATAAATTCACACATGCATATCAGCAATGGCTCCATGACGCATGAGCATGTAAAAAAACAAAAGAGAGTAAAACATAGAGATATATGCAGAGTAGAAGAAAGTTAACTCTTACATCTGCAAATCTTATTTGCCGTGGCCTCAAAGGTTTATGATCATTCGCCTTTGGTTGCATTGTGGCCCAGGGAGCTTGTTTCTTTGAGTGTACTTGAATTCCAAGAAAAGATGGCAGAGGTGGCTTATTCGTCACGGATGGCAAAGTGCGAGAAAGCCATGACTCTGAAGGTGATTTTGGGACAGGTAAAGGGAGAAGAGATTGCAATGGTATGGTTTCCTTTTTGGCAACATTATTGTCTTCCAAATGTTGTGGTAACTCATGACTAGCATCATGCCGCAAATCTTTTCTATCATCCAACGGAAATGTGGGTTCTCTACGTTCAGAGATCTTTCCGGTCAATGGATCATTGACTTGATCTTTCACAATCGAGTTCCTTCCAACTATCTTTTGCCTTCCAGGCTGAGAGTCATATATATTTGCATTCAAAGCTGCTTTTGTATCCACAAGCACACCTAAGTGGCATGTGTCAGAATCAGTATCTCCACGGTGATCCATTGAATCTTCATGCACTGCTCCATCTTGTCCTGAGCTCATGGAACTTGATCCCTTTAAGCTACTATGATCTGATCCAACCAACGAGGTTCGATCATGGTCTTTCCCAAACGAACCAGAACCATTGCTCCTACTTGCCTTATCTCCTGTTCCAGACGACCCATTTGGTTTACTTGATGGTGACATCACAGGATAGCTGCGATAAGGAGACATGCCACCAGCTATGGAATGATAGTATGGTGAAGAGCCATCCCCAGTCGGTGAATCACTCCAGAAAGTAAGCTGATTCGACTCACTTGTCAGCTTGCTCCTACCATCCTCTCCTTGGCCAAGATACTTCTGCTCCAACTTATGCTTATACACGTCCTCCCAGGATTGCTGCCACACAATAAAATCGAGATGGTCAGAACAATCATTCCTAAGAATGAGCACAAGAAACACAACTACAAAGCTGAATCCAACCAGCATGCAATGCGCGCTGGCATTAGTACCCCGTTGGAATCACATCCCAGGTGCTTGTTCTGCGAGCTCCGGGAAAGCGGACTCTGCGCCATTTGGCCCCTGCCTTTGCATGGTAACTGCCAGCCTCTAACTTTCTTGCCGCGCTTCATTGCAGGCATTGGATTCAAGAGCAACAAGGAAGTTTTCACACATAGGCTAGGGAGCAAACCACACCCCTTGTCTGAAAACCCCCGGGTACTATGCACGTCATAGCCATCGTCATCCTCTTCATCCTCCTCTCCATGCTCTTCGTGTCTTGGATAGGCGCAGGACAAGTAATTGGTTGGCAGGTGCTGGTAAGGGAGCTGGACAGGCGCTCTCCTCATTCGATCCTCGCCATTGCCCGCGCCTGCCTTCACCGCAGCCGCGCGCGCGTACTCGCGGCCAGAGTTGCCGGTGCCAGCAGCGGCGGCGCCGGCCTTCCGAAAGGTGTACTGCGGGGGGCCCACGGCGACCGCCTGCGCGGCCGGCAGGAAGCGGTCCATCATGAAGCCCAGCGAGCCTGGCTCCGAGCCCTGTCCGGGGTCCGGGGCGCCGCTGAGGCCGCTGACGCTGCAGTTCATGGCAAAGGACTCGGTGCGGGAGAGCGTGTCGAGCGCGTCGGAGAACCTCTCCTCTTCCTCTTCATCTTCCACTTCTACGCCGCCGTCGCCGTGCTGCTTCCGTAGCACCGCAGCCACCGGGAGCGCCTCGTGCTTCTTCACTACCTCGGTCGATTCCGCCGCCACCGCAGACTCGTCCTCCACCACCACCACCTTGCGCGACGCGGCGGCAGTCCGGGAACCTCGGTCGGCGACGCCACGAAGCGCCTGGAGATCGAGCTCCCCGAGGGCGTCGTGGTAGGGACTGCTGCCGCCTATCTCCTCGCCAGGGAGCGTCCAGGAGGAAGTCTCCCGCGGGGGCGTCGGCGGCGCCGCGCGGCGGGTGCGGACGCTCTTGGGCTGGCCCGGGCGCTGCTCCCAGGCGAAGGGCACGGCGCCCGGGTGCCGCAGGGGCCCAGAGTTGAGCTCGGCCTTGTACTGCGGCGGCGGCGCGTCGGCCAGGCGCGCCGAACGGAGCGGCGCGCCCAGGTCGATCCGCTGGTTGTGGTTGCTGCCGCCCCCGTCACCCATCGCGCGATCCGCCCGCATCGCCCGTAGGACGTAGGAGCTCGCTCGGGAGCCACGGAACGGAAAGGGGTTCGCGCCTCGCTTCGGCCGCCGGGAACGGGCGCGGGGAGCCGCCGGTCGCAAGCGTTGGAAGCGAGAGACGGAGAGAAGGATCTGTATCCCGCTGGCCGCGCGCCGCCTTGCCGTGCTTCGGCCGATGGACCCAAATAATAGACTCCCCCGAGAGCTGCGACTGCGAGGCCCAGCCAGCCGCCTCCGCGGCTCCACTTCACTAGTGCGGAGTGACACGGTGCGGTGCGGTGCGAGTGCCGCAGCCCGCTGGGTTAATGCTGCGCGTGCGGCGTGGGGATGGTGACTCGGGCGGGCGCGTGGGCACCGTGCGGTGCGAGCGCGGTGGGTGCTCGCGCGCACGTCAAGACCAAGAGCCGACTCGGGGAGTGCGGGGAAAAAGTGCGAGACTTTCTGGGGGGCGATCCGCCTAAAAAGGTGGTGGTATTCTATGGCCACCCGCCACATGTACCGATGCGGCGATGCACGGCCCGGCCTCTAGGCAGAGGCTGGCAGGCTGCCGTCTCCGTCAACCAAAGTCTGGTCTTGTTGAGCAGGGGATTCGGTCGCATAGGATACGAGATACAGCGCCATACGACGCATGCTTATGCTGATTTATCGGAGAGAGAAAAACTCAGTTTATTCGCTGAAAATACTGTCGAAGTAGTTCAAGGGAACAGGGCCACAATCATTTCCATTCCACGGTTTGTATAGTACTTATAACTAATTTTCTATCCATCCAGGCTGCATTAGTAACAACTGCCCTCCCTTGGATTCCCAATGCACGATTCGTACTCGTCTCTATAAAGAACAACGTAGCAGCTGAGGTGCTCTTGCAGAGGAACAAACAAGTGAGCTCTACCGTACGGCCTGGGGAATGCGACAGACATGCGCGTCCACTGCCAACTGGATCCACTCCTCTTTCCGTGTCAGTTGTCACCCTAGTACGATTATGAGCCGCCATTGGTGATCGGCTTCTATCATGGTCTCGCGCCATTACTGCGAATACTGCAGCAGCTAACGAACTATAGGCCTTGTTTGGCTGACCTCAAACTAGATTGATCCGCTTCTTTTTTCATTCGGAACAATATTTTTTCTCACAGATTCAATCATAAACAGTAACTTTCAGTCGGTAGCTGTGTTAGAGCAGATGCAATGTCGGCGTCGACTGCGCGTCTCCGTCATGGCATGCAGATCACGTCGAATCAGGTCGTTTTCTCCGACAGCCAGCGCGAGGACGATGGGGGTGACCACGGAACAACTCTGCGGCGACCAGACACAGGCACACACAGCTGGGCCTTTTTAATAAAAAAAAAGAATTAAGAAAATGTTCCCCTGCTTTATTAACAACAAAGTGTATTGGACAGTGATTAAAAGTCCGCCGTATTCTAGCACGCCTGCCTCAAATTACAGAAGAGTATCAACATCTATGATAGACGACATCTCCTTAGATAGCCCAACATCTAGTACTCCTGAATGTAACTGCACTGATGGAGGCCGGCACCAATCCCGATTGTCCAGAATCTGAGTTTTGATCTTTCGAAAAACAGAATCTGAGTTTTGTTAACCACCCAATATGAAGCGGAAGGCTTGCTTGTCTTCTTTTTTTCATTTTGCCAGTGAACTCCTCCAGAGTACTTGCACATCCTGTTTGAACGTAGCAAGCCAGTGCCTCAGCATTCTGGTAACAAAAGTCATTTCGGATTTTCCATAACCACCAAAGTACCGCAGAGCTGACAATATTAATTGTCACATTCTTCTTATTGCTCAACTAAAAAACGAGCCAGAAATTCAATATCTTGGTCTATAGAAATATTCAGAGTATCAGAAACTGTTTTCCAAATGCTTATGGCCACAGCTGGGACTTCAGAGGATCACAACACGTGCACAAAATCTGTCAACCTCATAGTGCTGAAATTGAGATTCTGCTTTTTTTCCTTCGTCAACTCCTAAAAGAGGCTAATTTCCCTAGAAATCACTTAAAATTAAATCATCTCCACGCTGGTTCAGTGCCGCTACCGGCTCAGAGGTTTGACGACCCCATCGTGAGAGGATGCCGATCGCTTTGCTTGCACACTCAACAATACGTCGATTCCAGCCTAGGCAGAGTTGACGGATGAGAGGTGATGGCGTGAGGCCTTGAATAGGTGTTGACCATGCATCCATGCTTGGCTTGAAACTGCTGAATTGTCAAGAAAAGGGGGAATCGATCACATGCAGCTCATTCCCATCTAAGTACAGAATCACCAAGTAACTTCGGACTCAGAGGATGCTTGGTTCCCGGCCACAGCGCGCAACGCCACAAAGTCTGCCAGCCACGGATATCCAGGCGAGTGTTTGGTTCATGAATAGGTGTTGATAGCCACACGTTTCATAGTTCATTTTTTCGCCATAGGCGGCAGTTTTCGCCACACCTTAGGCGGGGCCGTCACAGTGGCGTGGCGGGCGTTGGCTGGGAGCCAAACAGCACACCACAAAAGTCGTATTATCCATGCAGTTTTGGTTCAAATAGCTTTAAGCCACTTTCATTTCATTTTTTCGCCACATGGTTGTTGTTGTTAGGCTGCCGCTAATGGTACCAGTGTCCCAGCATTACTCAGTTTACCGCCAGCCTTCTGTTGCTGCCAAGGCCCAGTGTAACATTACTCGCCTACCGCCAGCCTTCTGTGAAGGCCTAAAGAGCAATGGTAGTGAAACACATAATCCGTAGAAATGACGCTGTGGCAGTGCCTGTACTGAAGACGGTAGACGTTATTCCTCGCTCCGACAAGGTTATAAACGAAAAGAAACAGCTACGTACGTAGCAGTACAAGCACGGCAATCGATCCTTGCATTTCATTGTATGCTCAGCAGATCATGTCGACTGTTGATGGCCGGCGTCGCTAGCACGGTCCACTAGCTATCGGTAGATAGGCACAGGCAGAGATGGTCAGTGCAGTGCGGCAGGCGGCAGCCAGGGGAAGGGCCGGGCGGTGCCGAGCGCGCATCATGCACGGGCAAAAGGATCATACGCTCGAGGTGGCGTGTGAACGATTTCAAGATCGGCGCGCGGGGCATGCATGGACCGTGTGAAAAGCGGACTCGCGGCTCCGACTCCGATCTATCCCTAGAGCTCGTTACTCCTGTCGGCTGGCCGGCCGCGAGGGCGGTCCCGTGGCTTCTCTCGGCAGGACGGGTCACGCCATGTGCGCCCGTGAGCGGCCGTGGCCGCGTCCGCGCCCTACCCAACCTGCAGGCTTCCATTCCACCGTTCGCTTCCGACGATCTCTGAACTGGCCGTTTCTTCTACGGCTGTACGCCTGTACTAGTATGCGACACCAGTAGCTGCGCCCATCTGCTGGAGCCCGTACGCGGCGTACGGTACGAGTGGCACCGGCCAGTGTTCGTCTTCGGTTGTTGAGGCCATCACTTTCAGCTACGTTTGTACCGGCTAGGGTAGGTGCCCTGGTGGTGTCTGCTCTCACTGCGTGTCCACTAGGCGTTCATGTACTGCAGTCCTAGCACGAAGTGTTTACTGCTCTGTTTCGTGGTACTGCACTGCTGATTAAGTAACTTAACCGGAGTGTTAAAGAAGAGCACGGATGCTTGGCGCTTTCACTGTGGGAATCCAGAGCAAACCATCTCAATCCAAGTTGGTACCTGCTCTCGTCTTCAGCTCGCTACCTTTTGGTCTGATAGAACGAGTGACGAGGTGCGTGCACCAATCATTCCGCCATGGCACCATGTCGAAGGTGTGCTTCTTCAGTTCTTTGTCAGTCTCGGGCGGTGCATGGCACTCCATCTCTCCTCTCTCCCCACCCAGAAAGGGGGTTCTTGCCGTTGCAGAGCCCGGGCCCGAGGAGTTCATGATACATTGATACCACATCCGTCGCGTAAGGCGTATCGTCGAAGCAAAGAGGAGGCCCGTGTATTAATATACTGGTGTTCCAGCCTGTGACTGGGCTGCATTATTAAAGGGTCCTTGGACTCTTCCTTCTCACGAAATTAGTCTACAAGATTCCCTGATTTGGAATCTCTCGTCTAAAGTTTTTAAGACTTTGGGAGGCCTCTGTAAAGTCTAGTACGGGGCATGCGGACCTGCGGTATCGAAGTGCCGAACAAATGATGGGAAAGACCGAGAGAGAGAACCAATCATAAATTATATGGCGATTCCATGTTCAAACTGTTCTAGTTCCAGTTGGACCGTTCCATTGGCCCAATGGTATGTGAAGCCCATGCAGAGCCATATCAGAAAATGACAAAATGAACGGTTCCACAGAGGAAGCAAAACTCAAAAATAAAAAATACGGCCCGTAGGTTCAAGATAAGCCCAAATAACAATGTTTCGGAAGTGGCCCAATAAATGGGCCAAAGAACATTGAATTTCCGAAGTTGGCCCAAAAGTTACTCTGGCCCATGACTTTCGGCTCGGATAGGTTTCCCTATCTGCTCTCTGTCCATTTAATCATGCGATTGGTCCTCAGACATTGGAGCAGTGTTCCAAAAAAAAAAATATACACTAGAGCAGTGTAGCAGGGTGTTCACGTTACATCCCGTCTCCGCGACCTTATTTCTAGCACTTTTTCTAATGGTCAGTAGGCGATACCGTATCCCCTCCTGCCTTTGATTAGCCTTACATACTCATGAGCCAACAACGGTAAAAATTGTTGCCTGAAAAACATACTATATTTCAGGCACTTGAAATGTCACAAGTTCCTATTTCTAGTGACATTTTACGTCCAGGATGCCATGTTGCTGTGTCGTGTGATCGAGTTTGGTCCCATGACTGGCTCATGCGCACTAGGAAAATTCAGACCTAACGACTCCCAACAACGGTAGAGGCTGGCTATTGGTGAACGACAGGTGGCCCAAGCGCAGGGCCCCGCCAGATCTAGCCTAAAAGGGCCTGAACAGCGAGCAGATAGATACGATGCGCAGCGTTGCCTCTATTAGCTTTAGGTAGACACCGATAGATGCGTGGAGCAGGAGGGCAGGGACAGAGAGCACACTGAGAAATGGAGAAAAATCAAAGAAGAAAGAATATGTTCAGGAAGGAGGTCGTGACGCGAAGGCATGCGCTCTGTTCGCTGGGCTTATAAGCCGTATTTTTTCAGCCAACGAATAGTATTTTTCTCTCACAACAAATCAGTCAACGGTACTTTCAGTCATAGCTTATAAGCGAGCGAACAGGGTAACGCAGTGCACAGTCAGATTTTACGTAGCCACGGCACGCGGACATATTCCTCCCATATATTAGGGAAATTATTCAGAACGAGAGGAGCAGGCGAGCACTCAGTGTCGATGCCTGTTTAACGCTTTTAAACCGACACACGGCACGGTTATTTTTCCAAATCAATCCTTGTCCACACGTAATACTAGCAAGGAAAACGCACTTGGTAAGAATAAGCTGCAGTACTCCTAGTGCATGGATGTGACGATATACAGATGGAGCACAGGTGTCAGACCTGTGACGCTGCTCCTAGTGCACTGAGCACTGCAGGGAAGCACCGAAGCACTGGGTACTTTGGGTAGGGCCGACGCCATGGAAACTCGAAAGCCGAAACTCGCGCTGCCAATTTCCTGAACACTTGGTACGCCTCATCACTTTCTGAGGCGTGCGCCCAGGCGCAGGTCTATTGTCTCGTACGCGCGCGGGTAGCCACAGCCACGCACACGCACACGCGGGCGGGCGGCATGCACGTACGCGCCCCACCACGATCTCGACTGGAATTACAGGAGCCTTTTTTTTTCCCTCCTACAGGCCGGAACCGGGATGCACGAACGGAGAAAGCCAACCGCCCTAATCTATAGGGCTTCCCCAACGCAACACGGCGGCGTACTGCCCCATCATCCATGTAGCGGGGACAGTTGATACGTGAAAGAAAGAAGGAATCATCGTCACCTACTCAACCCAACCCAAGCAGTCCAGGTCCATGCCATGCCATCACACTCTCGGCGAAAAGCAGCGAGCAGATGGGAGTTGCACGCGCCAAAGTAAAACTCTCCCGTTCAACCCTTCAATCCCGCCCTAAAAACTAAAAAGGAGATGCTGCCAGCGCTAACTCCTCGTAGGCCACATTGGTGGCATGCCCCATATAGCAGCACTTGCAGCTCGGAATCGCTAGCTCGGTGAGTGCTGAAGTGAACCTCGATGGATCGAGTTGATTGATGTAATGCCACCGGGGCGCTCATCAGCCTCCCATTCCCTTTTGCTGCATGCCGAATGGCAATTGACCGCGACAGCGGAGCACTAAACCCCCGCTGCTGTAAAGTTAGTTCCGGGCGTTGTTCTGCCATTTGACTTTTGCCGCGCTGGGTGGACGATGGATCGACGGATTTCGGTCGATCGGCGCTGCCCAGGCCCAGGGCCGCCGCCGGTCCCCCACGCACTACATGCACTCGCTCGCCGCGTATCTTGGCAGCTGCGGACGAAAGCGTAGGCGGCGATGCTCTTTCTTTCTATAGTAGGGACGCTAAAAAGGCAGTGGTTACGAATTCTACGGCTGCCTAGCTACCATGCATGGCTCAGGTCGGATAAGATTGGATCGTTTCCGTTTCGTGCATCATGTGGCTGGCTAGCAGGGTCGTACTGTTGCGACGGCAGCCGTCCTGGGGATGGACTCTGGTCTCTGGTGGTGATCCAATCCAATGGAATGGAACCCATAATTGGCGCCTGATGAGGGAGATCGAGGGGCCGTGTATGCGTGTAGCCGGGTGCATGAGTGCATCATACCATCGGCGATACTACTGGGTGAGATCGGCTGGGCGGACGCAACAGGTCATGGGTCTCCAGCTTTCCGGTGACAGCGACGGCACAGCCGGGATCAGATCGATCGGGTTGGAATCATTGGCGCCTGGCGGCCTGCCCGTGCGTGCCTCAAGCCTGCGCGGTGCGCGCGCGTTCTAAGCTGATTCCTGCAGGAATGTCTATCAGGGCGAGTCAGTTCGCTGTAGGCGCGCGCGCGCGACCAATATCGTCTGATCAGGTCGGGCGGTTGGCCGTCGGCGTGTTCTGATTTGCCGCGCTGCTGCCCGTTATCATCTTCGTCTCGGCGGCGGCCAAGGTAGTATTGCTGGCAGAATCGACATGCTCTGTTCAGATTTATGTGCAATGACGCGGACATGAAAGTACCAGCGCGTTTTCGTATCAGATGTGAAATCCCGGTCCACTGTACAACGATTTGGAACGCTGGTACTGTAACGTCGTGTCCAGAAGAGGCTAAGGCCTAATGCAGAGTGGATCCGTTCATGTACGTCTACGGTCTCAGGCCAATTATACTTGGTGTTGTCTACAGATTTTCCTTTTTCTTTTCCCTATATAGTATATACACTTCTCAGGGAGTTTTATTTTTCTTTATCATCAGAAAACGCTATTGTATTCCACCTTTTGTCAACGTCAAAAAAGAGGCAAAGTAAACATCCAGGGTGGGAAGATTTATAGGTTCAGATCGTTCTCACCTAAAATTTCAGGGTCCATGCATGGCCAAGACCCAAGAGAGACGATCCACCACACGCACTCAAAGCTTCAGCGAATTTGAGCGTCTCCATATAGGGTTCCACGGTGCCCACAGGTATTTGAACACGCAGGCCCAAACTGATGCGGGGCGTAAGACAGCTTCTCGTGGCCTGCAGTGCAACGTGAAGTGAAGGAACATATCGATCGACGCATGGAATTCGAATGAATGGATGGATTTATGGATGCAACCAATCTGTCATTAGCTAGAAGTTGGGTCTCCTCTCCTGTGACCACAGAGACCTAACGGTGACCACCCCCTAGCTCCCGGTCCGGATCGGTCCCCTTCTAATGGCCGGGGCAGACTGCACTGTGCGCGACGACTCCGGCACAGTACGTATTGCTTTCATTCGTGCATGCGTACGTACGTACATACATGCACGCATTGACGCACGCACGCCAAGATACATACCGATCGACGACAGACAGGCAGGTGGTCCGGCTCTTGTTGTGCCAGATATGCACACCTGTGATAGATTGTCACACTGATTCTTGTCAGTTCGCATTATTAGGTGACACTAACAACGTACTGTACAGTATTATAAAAGTAAATTAAAGAGCATCAGGGTGCCGATTATTAGAGCTGAGATGCATGGATGATTCAGCGATCCACAACTGGCTAAAAGGAGCTCTATCGACACGGACAACACGTTGGATGCATGACAAGAGCATCAAGGGCAACTGTAGCCGCTTAATTAGGCCTAGGATGCCCTAATACGTAGGGCACTGTTTGCGCTTCCGCTTTCGAAATCGAAAGAGAAACAGATAAATAAAGAGAGCGAGGGCAGGCAACAAAGTAGTACTGCACCGTAGTAGTAGACAACTTGTTCAAGAAAAGACGAAATAAAGAGAAGGATATGAAAGAAAACCAGACGCACGCAATCATCTCGTTCTCATCTGAGCCCATTATTTGTCGCATATATGACGAAGAACGAAGCTCATATGCAGAGATCGTCTTATCAGCTTTCGCAGATGGATGGACAGCGCACCAACCAATCGATTGGTCTAACCGGTGGTCATGCTACAGGACGCTCGCATAGTTTTCCAGCGAGGAGGACAAGAGGTAATCAAGTGTCACCATGCATTTCCGCGAAATTTTGTTTGGCTCAGGAGTCAGGACGACGAAACAAAAAGGTTTCAGGCGATGTGTAACCTGTACGGTCCGATAGGGAAGCTAGCGTACGTGGAAGCTAGCGTTATTGGGGGCAGAGTTGCGATTCGCCACGGCAGATCTTGGCAGGAGAAAAAGCGAATCGCGAGCCCAAAAAAAGAGAGACCGATTATCGGTTCGGAACCTGTCGTTTCAGCCTGACGCGCGAGGCGGCTTAAGAACGTGTTGTGTGGACCGATCGATCGATCAGGTCCGGGCAGCACTGCACTGATGAATGCCACTTGAGTGGCGGAGCTCGAAAAAAAAATTAGGTGAGACGCATCGCAGACATAAATTTTTAATAACAACATAAGGACACACATCAACAGCTAATCTATGACAAATTTAAATAGCGATTGATGATGGTACCTCTAATTTGAAGATAGTAGTCCGTTAATTCAACAAAGATCAACCGAACAAGAATAAGTGTTCAAATTAAAGACCAAAACTCAACATTCCAAGAGCTAAGAAACCTATAAATTTGAAGAGAAAATCAGTTAGTGACTTAGTATGTAATATATGAATTATAATTCAATAATAAAGTTATGATGAGACAACACTACACCACTAGCCTACTATTAAAGAACTAATCGTGTCTAGGTCTTCTTAGTGGCCTAGGCAAGTCGATAGCCCGATTTTTATGGCTTGAAATGTCTTCCTGATTTCATCTCCGTCAAGGCCTCTAAAAATCTCCTTCTAAATGTACGAGTATCAAGTCATTAAGCCATTCATCGGACATCCTATTGCGCAAATCTGTCTTGATTATATTCGTAGCCAAGAAGGCTCTTTCAACAGTGGCAGTTGCAACAGGTAGAAGCAATGCTAGCTTGATGAGGCGATAGACCAATAGAAAAGTGATGTCTCTTTCACTTTTAACCATCTGTATGGCCAAACTTCTAAAATCATGACAAGCCTTGAATTGTTCAACTCTACTCATGTGAAGGATGAATGTCTGAAGTTGTTCTCTTATACTAGAGCGATCCAAGTCAGAGAAATCTTCTTCATATATTTTAGTTAATCGAGCAATCTTTTCAACATCAAACATGGAAAAGGAGTTTCTTGGATCAAGACATGAGAAGCAAACAAGTAACTCTGATGATACCTCATTGAAGCACCTTCAACATCAACTTCATATTCAAAACAAAAGAGAAACTCTCCATCTTGCGCACCAAACCACCCGCTCGACTAGTATTACGCTCATCCTCATGAATCATGGACAAGACCTTAACCATAGAATTCCACATTGTCTCAATACGAGCTAAGGTTGTTAAATGAGAACCCCACCTTGTTTCTCCAGCTCTGACTAAATTTGTCCTTTGGTGCTTGCCCTTTCATGAAAAAATTTGACCACTCTCCAAATTTTCCAAAATTTCTTCTCGATGTTTTGTTATTAGCTTATCCTTTCTTTTCAAGATGAACTAGCACTTGTGACAATCAAACTGACATAGTTGAAGAAATCATCAAAGGATGAACAACTAGATGTGACAGAAACAATTACCAATTGCAATTGGTGGGCAAAGCAGTGAACATAGAAAGATTATGGGTTCTCATCACGAATTTGCTTTTGTAGCCTATTGAATTCTCCTCTCATATTTGAGGCTCCATCATATCCTTGTCCCCTAAGCCTAGCAACAGATAATCCATACTTAGCAAGCATCTCAAGCAAAGATTTTTTTTAGTGCATTTGAAGTTGTGTCCTCCAAGTGCTTGAGACCCAAGAACCTTTCCACAACCATTCCATCTTGGTTCACAAACCTGCAGCACATGGTACAATAAGGATATAAATAAAAATAAATCAACAATGACACTATTGACTTATGAGACATACATCAACTAACCTCACAATAACAGCCATTTGCTCTGCTATTGAGATACCACGAGATTCATCAATGAGAACAGAGAAAAGAGAGCTATTTGTGGCTGCAGCGAGCGGCCAAGCGCCGAGTGGGAGCGGCGCAGGTGCGTAGCTCGGGGCCGGTCAGCCGGGGGCCGCGGGGCGGGCGGGCGGCTGGCCGGCTGCAGCGAGCTGCCGAGCGCCGAGCGGGAGGCAGGGAGCGGCGGCGCGGCGCACCTCAGGGCTCAGGGCCAGTCAGCCGGGGGCCGGGGCGGGCGGGCGCCGAGCGGAGCGGCACGAATAGAGGAGCCGCCGAGCCGGAACGATTGCCGATTGGGAATTAGGGATTTAGCGTTGAGGACACACAGTTCCACCTAGGCCGGTTGCCAGGCTGGGCTTATTGGGCCGTTTTTCATTGTGGCTGGACGGCTGGCTGCAGCTTTCGTTGCTCGTCGGCCGTCGCAGTAGGCGCCATTCGCGTCGCTCCACTGGCTGCCTGACCGGAAGGGAGGAAGACGTGGGGCTTGTAGTGATGCTACTCCGGCGGTAGGTGGGGCGGCCCCTGCCGCATGGGCAGCTCCGCCTCCGGCTTGACCGCTTGCTCAGCTCGACGACATTTACAACGTGCAGTTTATTTGGACTGATCTGCCGGTAACCTACTCCGTACTCATGTGTGCGCGCGTTTTATTAATTTAGTCGTCTTTGGGTTCGCCGCAGTTTCAGCTGTCCCGTCGAGATCATGACCTTCGTTGATTTGGCGGTGCCGAAAAATATTTTACAATTGAGATGCAAGCATGCAGCCACTGAACGGTATTTGTCACAACTGTACTGTTACTGTTGCCTATCTCGGCCCTTATCGTGTCGACTTTCTAGTGTCGAGAGGAGGATCACTTTCGTAGTTCTCTTTTTAACTATTCGCTGTGGCGACTCGATGCATGCATATGCGTTCTGTTGGCTTGATTTATAAGTCGTATTTTTTAGTCAACGAATAATATTATTTTTTTATAATAAATTAGTGAATAGTACTTTTAGTCATGGCTTATCAGCCAAGCGAACAGACCAATAACTGCACGATCATGGACGATGGATAACGCTCCAATAATCCACGCTCGTCTTTAACTTTCTCTAATCGGCAACGCATGACCATGACATGTGCTTTGTGGTTTCTGACATGGAATGGAGCCCTCCTCCTCTCCCCTTTCACCGGCAGAGGACGTGACAGATGATGCTGCGCTCATTAATCCACCCCATCTGCCGAATTCTCTGCCCCCAACCGAACGTGTCGTCTGATCGTCTCGTCTCGTCTCGTCTCACACAAGCGTCGCCCTGCCCCTAAAGCGAGAAAATATTCTCCTTTAGGACAAATCGCGTCTCGCTAGCCAGATGCATGCTTCGTTGGCGAACCATGAGAGCAATGACGAGAGAGAGCCTTTGCCGCGCACTGTAGAGTTTTGACACCACGGCCGGCCGGCGCCACGAAGATCATAAAAACGAAAAACAGAGTTCGACGTCGCTGTCGTGAAGCACATGCCAGGAGCCCAAGTGCGCATAGGCATGCGGCGCGCACAGTGCCAGTGTGCGATCTGATCCGATCCGTCACGCGCCTGCTGCTGAAACTCGTCCCGTTCCAAAGAGAAGGGGGAGGCGCCGGCACCGGGCAGCAGCAGAGCAGCTGCACGTTCGCGAGTCCCAACACGGAGAGAGAAGGGAGAGGGAGGATCCACGCGCCCCGCCCGACGCGGGGCTTGTCTTGCCTGCCGACCACGCGCCAAAGCGCGGCTCGTGTCCTGCACACCGTCCCCTTTCGGACGCTGTTTAGTTACCAAAAATTTTCATCTAAAGTATCATATCGAATCTTGCGGCACATGTATGGAGTACTAAATGTAGACAAAAAATAAAACTAATTGCACAGTTGGGTGAGAAATCGCGAGACGAAACTTTTGAACATAATTAGTCTATAATTAGACACTAATTGCCAAATACAAACGCCAAAAAATTCGCCAAACTAAACGTGCCCTCAGCGCTCGACACGAACGCGCATAGTACTATGTACTGTACGTCTCTCGGTACTACACGCGGCCCGAGCACAGGCTTGCCCGATTAACACGCCACGTGTCATGAACGAGAGGCCGCTCCTCGGCAAATTACTACTACCGCCCCACAGCATCTGGTGTGGCTCGACATCCTCCGACCTAGCGCAGGGCAGCACGAGGATCGAGCTAGCTTAGTCAATAGTGTTCTAGAACAGGTGTCAAAGTCGCCCTAAATTCTGAACAGCCTGGTCGTGCAAAAAACAAACAAAGTTTACTAGAGTACGGTAGTCCGGTCTCATCTCATGTGCGAATTATCAAGTCGGGAATCAGCCTGCCTTGTGGGGCCGTACAGAGAGAGTTTGGGTCGGTCCGTCCCAGCAGACCATAGCAAGCAGAGGAGCGGCACGTGAGCCTCCGCGCGCGCAGAGAATCTCGCTCCGTTTCGTCCCCTTCGCAGCGGTTTCGCCGACACGTTCCGCGCTGCTCTCTCTGCTCTGCCGGTGCCGGACGCCCGGACCGATCGGCCTCGCGCTAACCCAGAGCGTTGTCCACGAGCAGCAGCAGATGGACGACGACCGCTGGCTGCTGCTGTCCCCGGGGCCTAGCAGCAGGACGTACATGGACGCTGATGGCGTTGCGTGTGCTGCGTGCGGCCTCGCCTCTATCTTCTATGGCCCCCGAAGCCCTTTCTGCGCGAGCCGAGTCTTGTGTTTAATAACAGAAGCCAAGATACAGGTGTTCGTCGTCGCGGCATTCGTTGCCGGTAAGTCTATGTCTATTGTTCATGTTCTCGGATCAACCGAGGATCATGTTTGCTTTGAGAATCAAGCATGGGGATTAACTTGTCGAGTCTCTGATGAGCCTGTCACGGCCGGTCCCTCTGCTCTAGCCTCCGCCCTTGAGTAACGATCATCGTTGGCTGGCCCCGGGCCTGCACCTGTAGAATGACCCAAGACGTGCATAATCTGGGTTCAGACTCTCGCAAGCACAATCATTTCTTTGCCGATATGATGCTAATTGTCCCCCTAACCAGCGGCGCACGTACTTGTCCACCCCCATGCAGGTCGCTGCAGCAGGAAACACCATCAACTGGCCTTCATTCATCGCAACAGTGACGGCACGACCCGATATGCCTGCTTGCGCCTAGCTCCGCGCGCGCGGTCCATGCCCAAACCAGGGCCCTGTTTGCAGATAAGCTGCATGAGTAAAAACGACGGTCAAAATAAGCTGGTCTGATTCAGCTTCTGCTTTTTAGTATAAATGGAAGCTGTGAAAATAAACGTAGCCAGATTAAACTGTTGAAAAACGTAACGTTTAGCTATTGATTTCAGCTTATTTTGATCATAAACAGCTTATAAGCTATACCAAATAGACCCACGTTCATATGGTGGCACCATGACCACGTACAGGTACAGGCACGTATATTATTACTGCTGCTCCCTGCACTGTTCCCCCGTCTCGGCACTCGGCAGTCGGCCCCTGCCTGCGTTCCAGGTTCCACGTCACTGTGCGGAGTGTGGTCCAGGCCCAGGTTTTACACGCAGGCCATCCTCCTCTCCGGTTCACCTCCAAGCACATGCACGATGCGCCCACGAGAGAGAGCCAGCCCCCCCGCGTGACGCAAGTACAAGGCCGAGGAGGAGTGGCAATGATTTGGGCCAGGAGGGGGTTCCACTTACACACCAGAGACCAGACACCACCACCACAGCTACGATCGGCGTGCGGCGCAAAGGAGGGTCAGAGGAAAGATATCCATGAAAGGCAAAACTGAAGAGTGAACAGCAGCGATAGACGGATTGAATTTTTCACAGTTCCTACTCGGTTCTTTGCCACACAGACAGGCACCGCTTCTTTATGTACACATCTTCCCATCCATCCCACGTTTGAATGGAGCCAACAAGAGAGCCAGCAGTGGAAATAGTAGAAAAAGGAGGGGAGGACCTGGGGCTGCTGCCACTGCTGACTGTAGAGTGGACTGGCAGTAGTCTGCTACAGCATTGAGCAGCGGCAGCTGCCGCAAGAACCAGTTCCCTCGCCGCCCGTGGGTCGTCTGGTACAAATAATACCCCGCGTCTGCGCGCATCTCCTTGGTTCATTCTCCTCCGGCTAGCTCGGGCTCAGGACAGTATCGTATCAGATCCAGGGCGTAATCACATCATATGTTACCTGAGGTATTATATAGGGTGTTCGGATACTAATAAAAAAATAAATTACATAATTCGTCAGTAAATTGTAAAACAAATTTATTAAACATAACTAATCCAACATTAGCACATGTGTTACTGTAGCACTTTATTGTCAAATCATGGATTATTTAGGTTTAAAAGTATTCGTCTCGTAAAGTAGTCACAATCTGTGTAATTAGTTATTTTTTAATCTATTTTTAATACTCTGTGTATGTGTCAAACGTTGGATGGCACATGGTGTAAAATTTTGACTGAGGATCTAAACAAGCACTAACAAGGTGCAGCTATATAAAAGCGAGCAGCTCGGACATACCCGCACCAAAAGGACCCAACGCAGACAAAGGCCAGACAGCTAATCGAGCCTCGCGAACCAAAGCTTAGCTCGTGTGCGCGGCGCGCATCGCCCAGCTCCTTCCCTTCTTCCTCCTCGATCGACTTCTCCGTGCTCACTGCCGCCGCGCGCCGCGCGCATATATGAACTACTAGCGCGCGCAGCAGCTGCCGGCCGGCCTACAAGCGGAAGGCGAGAGGGATCGGTGACGGTGAGGTCCGCGCGCGGCCACAGGGATTACATCGATGGAGACCATCAAGTGCTGCATCGCGTGCATCCTGCCGTGCGGGGCGCTGGACGTGGTGCGGATCGTGCACTCCAACGGACGTGTGGAGGAGATCAGCGGGGGCCCCGTCCTGGCCGGGGAGATCATGAAGGCGTACCCCAAGCACGTCCTCCGGAAGCCGCCGTCCACGTGCCCGGCCGACGGCAGCGGCGGCGGCATCGTCGTGCAGAAGCCCGTCATCCTGCCGCCCAATGCCGAGCTGCAGAGGGGCAAGATCTACTTCCTCATGCCGGTCATGGCCACCACCCCGGCGCCCGCGCCCGAGAAGCCCGCCGCGAAGCTACAGCCGCCGGAGCCGGCGCCGCCCGCCGGCCAAACCGCGGCGGCGGCTGCTTCGGTGGCGAGGAGGCGGCGCCGGAGGAAAGACCACACCGCCGCACGGGACGGAGCGGCCGCCGCCTGCAGCAGCGGGGCCGCGCCCGGGCCGGCGCCGGCGGAGGACGAGAAGGAGCGGCTGCTGGCCAACGAGAGGTACCTGTCGGAGATCATGAAGGAAAAGGCCTCCACGGCGCGGGACCGGCGGCGGGGGCGCGTCGCCGTGTGGCGGCCGCACCTGGAGAGCATCACCGAGGATGACTTGTAAAGCAAGGTGTCTTTGTTTCTTTTTTTTGTTCTCTCCCCCAACCTTTTCTTTCTCTCCATTTCTTTTGGTTTTTCATTGCTACGTACTTGAGTAGTAGTAGTGGTAGTTTCCTGGCTTTCTCCTTTGTTAATGCCTCCTTGCTGCCCTTTGGCCTTTATTTTTTGCCATCTTTTCTCCGGCCCGTCTCCTTTAGAGCACCATCATCATCATCATCCTCCTCGTCTCCCCTGCTCCCCTTCTTTACAAGATGAACCATGTCCCTGTGAAGAAAAAGATACAATTTTTGCCATGTTCCTTCTCTTTACAGCAATTGATGGTTTAGGTAATGAAGTGTATATTATCAATCCTCTGTTGTTGATAGATTGTGCATGCGAGTAAATATCTAGCAAAAGAAAGACGTGTACTGTAAATAGCATGAATACATGGATCTTCTTCTCCCGTCCTTTTCTTCACAATAGGGGGAGGATAGCAGAAGCTCCGATCCATTCTTCTTTTTCCTCCATTTCTGCTAGAAAGTGGAGCAGCGGCAGTGCTACTCTGCTAGTAGAACTACTACGACCAGCTCTACCCTTGATACTGGTGCACTCCGACTTGTAAATTCCTCTGGAAAATTTTAGAATTCCGTGCAGCAGCCTACATTCCATATTTCCCTCCCCTTTTGTGCTGCAACTGCAAGACGGGCAGGCAGGAAAGCAGAGACTAGAGAGAGGGCCGCCGAGCAGAGCTGCTGCTGGCCTGTGGCCCTGCGTAATGCGTGCATGTTGTCCTGGCCATCCAACCATGCATGATGAGCATACGAAAGTTCTGAGAGGCGCTAGCAATCAATGAGTAGACCAATGATTGCCGGCAAGGCCCCATGCATCCGCTCTCCAGTCCTCCACTACCACCAGACCAGAGTCGATCGTCCAGAGCATGGATGGGCGATTGGACAGACGGAGCTCCGGCTTTAGGCCGTGCGGTGCTGTGGCGCCATTGACGCACATCACCCAACAACCGTCGTTCGTTCGTTGCAGCGACCAGCAGCTCAAGACTGAACAGCACTGTTAGGCCGGGGATTATGGATAAACCTCGCCGGGGCCCGGCTCAGGTCTCTGCTTTAATTAATGGAGCTGGCATGCATGATCGGTGCTGCGTGTCTGCGTATATGAATTAATCTCTGCATCCAAATCCTCTTGCCTTGGCCCCAATAATCGCGCTGATGCGTTAGGAGCTTCGCTTTACTTGCCTTTAATAATGACTTCATTTCATTTCCGCAAGGGTTTTAGGGGTGTCTGTTGCTGGATGGCTAGCCTAGATCTCTGTAGATAGAGAGATGTACTCCAGGGGAGTAGATATAGCTAGTGCTGATGCTCTTTTCAGTTTTCACTTGGGGGTAAAAGTGGCAAAGTATAAAGGTTCCTCCTTGCAGGAGCTAGCAATGGAGTACTTATACGGATTTGACGTAAAGATGGGCACGTACAGTGTGTTTCGCCTCCGTCTTTCTCTCAATCAAACGTCTCCAGACCACTGAACGCATGCACTACCTTATCTGAACTCAGAGGGAAGCTTGCATTGGTTTGTTCCATGCATTAGCTTTTTTAGATAATAATATCGATGGATTAGTTAGAGGGCATATTTAGTATACTCCTAGCTAGCTATATGATTTCGAATCAACCTGCTGACTACTGGCTACTTAATTCATGCTAAAGTATAGTCCAAGTAGCTAAGAATATATATAATAGTATATATATAGGAATATGATATGACATGCGAGCTATTGGAGATGGATACACATGCTAGTAGAATATAGTACATGTCGCGAGGCCCAAATGGAGATTGCTTTTGCTGGGGGGTACGGTGTCGATCGACCGCTGCATGATTATCGATCTCGCAGCAACTCAACCATCGATATCCCCACACACACGCACTCGCCTAGTTTATTAATCCTTCAATTTCCCCCAGGGAGAGTGCTAGCTATCTACTTGATGGATTTACTATTGGATTTGGAAGCTCGCTTTGTTGCCCTAATGGGGTGCATAATCAGTAGTTTCGCGCCTAGCTTCGAAAAAGAAACCCGGCCCGCGGGCCGTAGGCAGCACGACGCCGTCGTCCGGCGGGCGCCGCGCTGCCTCGGCTCGATCTCCCCCGGCCCGACTCATAAACAACCAATTAAATGCAGAAAAATATTTGCATGATCATTGCTCTGGAATTCGTGGAATATAATGATTATCAAATAAACATTGGCCGTCACTATCTCGCCAGTTCCACCTTTTAATCAATCTGCTGTAGAAAGAAGGGGATGTTCGGTGCATTTCTTTCGTTTCTCTTCTTCTGTTCCACTGCTGTGATGACTACTGATGAGATCGAGCAACTGGTAACCAAATTCACACATCGACCAAACTGGTGACTAATCTTGGAGTAACTAATTGACAAGTTCTGATGGAACTAATAATAATAAGCCCTTTGATGTGATGAAGCTGTGCTGTCTAGTTTTGTAATGCCAAGTGGATGCATGGGAGCAGTGGTGTCGTAGCTTGATATGCAGATTAATAAAGGGGGCCTTTAAGCAACTGCCAAGCTGATAAACAAAATAAGAAAGAAAAAGAGAATTGATGGGGCGCTTGCATGTGTCCCGGCCGGAGCTCTTTTTCAGATGGATACGTGCTAACTGAACTGTTGTGTAGCCGTGTAGGCTCCCTTAATTTAGTTGTACAGGCATACCATACCACACCCTCCCAAATATATGTAGGGTTTGGCCTTTGGCCCCTAGCTTTTAGCTCGTGTGCCTGCAACGACATGTACAGGAAACGTGAAGCTGTCGACCTAACTAGCTGGCCTCGCTCGCCGGCCGGCCCCGGCCCCTTTCAAGTTCCAAGAGAGATCTTGCGAGGCCGGCTTTAATCTAGCTGCCATTGCCAACTCAGATGGCTTAGCTTATAGGTCGTGTGCACGCATGTGTGAGCACACAAGTGATTTTCGTGCGCGTTGGGGAAGATAAGAATAAGATGCATGATGTGTGGGTGGGCCGTGGCTCAAAAGCTGTGTTAATCTGGGGGCTCCGAGTGGGCCAAACCATCTTTATATATGCGCGCAAATGAGCCGTGGACCACAGGCACCATCATGGCGATCATCCACGGCGCACAATGCAAGCTCGACGGCAACAAGCTAGCTAGGTGATGAGGTCTCGACGGGTCACCTTTTGGTGTCAATTCCCCGTCCGCCGAGCCGAGTTGGATGGAGCTCATGTGCCTGAATGGTGGCGCCTTTTGGCGAAAAGCTGGGGGAGCCCAACTGCTTCCAGGGTAAAAGCTGGGTGATGAACTGATGATCGAAGCGGCCGGGACCTTCTAGTGCTAGCTATGGTTACCAGCTTATAGCTAGCAAGCTCGCGATAGATTTGACATGGCAGTGTGCCGCTAATTAATTAGCGTACGTAATCCTCGTCAGACAGCCAATTGTTTACTTCAGTTCCTTCCTCTTTTGTCAGGCACCCGTACCATGCAGATGCAATGCAGTAGTCGCCGTCCACGCGCACTTGCGAATAACAGCTGTCGGTTAGTGCTGTAGCACACACCAGCATTTCCAGCGAGCATATAGATAGTTGAGACTTTTACCTCTGTACCATTATAAAAGATGGTCGTTTCCCACGTGCCACTAAAAAGTTGAGCCGCACCCAAGTGCCATCCACCTAAACTTTCTTGTCCCCAATGCCATTCCGTCCACCTTCTATTCGGTTTGTAACGTCTGACAGGTCTGACATGTGGGACCGAGCAGGAGAACTGACCATCTTACCCCTTGAGACTGGAGTGCATATACGGTGGGCAAATTGACTGGCATTGACCGCCATCTCACTTCTCTCTCTCGATTCCTCTCTCTCGTCTCTTCCCCAAACCCTAGCGGCGGAGTCCGGATCGGCGGCGGCGGCGGGTGAGCAGCGGCGGCGGCGGTACCCTAGAGGCGTCGCGGCTGGGAGGCAAGAATACCCATCCCAGATGCTTGTGGCGTCGATTTTTGGAGCTCGTGTTTACTCTGTTCGTCTGCTCGAGTTCGTCGGTTCCTGTCTGTGCGCACGGGTGCTCAGCACCTGGTGCTACTGGTGCAGGCTGGAGCAGAGCCGAGCGCTCCTAGTCGTGCAGCCGAGTCTAGCACAGCCTCAGGCCAAATTGCCCTTCTCTTGTGAACGGCGAGCGCTTCCTCCGCCTTTTTATTTTCGTCATTTTGCGGCCGATTTCTAAATCCACAAAGATAGGTGTTAGAAATTGGTTTGAGTTTGCTTGCTCGTTCTTCGTTCTTGTCCAGATATCCGTTCAATTTGCAGCAGCGTGTGCGTTCCTCGATTTTAGTATCTTGCAGTTAGCTTTTGAGCGGCAAGTCAAGATCCCCTATACCGCTCCCGGTGATCGTGGCAACAACATCAATCAAGCGGCGGTTCTTTGTGTTGTTCCTCATGCAGTAAGCAAGCGAGGGCAACAGTTTTTTTGGTCATGATAAATATGCATGTCATTGTCAAGCTATAGTGATGCAATAATGAATATCTTTTCTTACAATCTTTATCTAATGATTTAAGCTTCAACGTATTTCCTCTAGCTTGAGCTAATTTATTTGCATGAGGAAATTTACACGGCTTCTACTCTGAATGTTTAGTGTGTCCAAAAATTGTGTGCTCCTATGTAAGATGGACGCAGACAGTAGCTTCAACCTAGAAATCCGGATTGTTGCTCCCAATGCGCGTGGTCGGTGGTACTCGTTGGACATGGTTGTGGATGCTGACCGGACTAACTTCAGAGATTTGTTTGGGTCCGTTGTCGACAAGTGCCCTCCCACGCACGGTGATGTAGCTCGAATGTTTTATTTGTGTCTGGACAGTAAGCTCCATGTTGAAGTCTGCAAAGACCAAGACTTGGTTGAAATGTTTGCCAAAAACAAGGCTTCAAAGTGCTGCTATTTGACATTTGCATATACTAGCCCAACTAGTGAGCCTCAGCTTCCTGATTGGGAGTTTGGTGACAATGCCCACTCTATTCAAGCCCCAGTCACCCCTTCAGTCCACTGTCCTAGTATAGCTGAACCAAGCAAAAACACCCAGAGCGTGTCTGTAGTGCCTGAACATGAATCACTTGAAAACCCAAATCCATCCTATGAGCATGTGGGTGTTGATGATGAAGGATTGTATCTCGACCTTGGTCCTGATTATCCCGAACCTTCCAATCCTCATAAGCCAAGACAGCCTGCTACCCCTGAGGCCTCTGAATCAGACACTGATGAAGAGTCTGATGTTGATGATCATGATGATGAGAAAGATTATGAAATAGAGGATGTAGATGATATTGTTAAAGATAAACAGCCTGAACAAATGCCTGATGCTGACTATGACAAGAAGGACCCTCCTATGGCAGTAGGCACTGTGTATTCAGACATTAATGCTTTTAGATTGGCTGTAGCTACTCATGCTGTGAGACGTGAGATCCATTATGACATTGAGGCTAGTGACACAGGGAGGTTTAGGGCAAGCTGCAGTTTCAAGGAAGAATTGGGCTGTCGGTGGAGAATTCATGCATCAACTACCAAGGATGGGCGTCTTCAGAAGGTATTACTGCTTTACCAAATGTACATTCATTTATTTTTTTGGGGCCTAATGATTGTAAGGACTGCTTTTTTTTTTTAGGTGAAGAAGAATCCATTTGGCCATGACTGTCAAAGTGCTAGGAGGACTGGAGTCTGTGTAGGAGTCACACAGTTTTGGGTGTGTCATCAAGTGATTGATTGGCTGAAGGAAGATGGGACTCTGGGTGCCAAAGAACTGCAGAAGAAGTTGAATGCTGAATTTGGGATCTGGGTGCCCTACAGGAGAGTGTACAAAGGTAAAAACCTTGCCATGGATAAGTCAGTATGGGCCTTGGGACAAAAGCTTTGATAACCTATTTAGACTTAAGGCTCAGTTAGAGGAAAGCAGTCCTGGTACTTTTTTTGTCATTGATCACCACACCATCAACAACAAGATAAGGTTTAATAGGCTGTTTTTTGCATTGAAGGCTTGTGTTGATGGCTTTTTTAGAGGTTGCAGACCATATCTTGCAGTAGATAGTACATTTTTAATAGGGAGGTTTAGGGGCCGCCAGTATTGCATTGCACATGCAGATAGATGGGCACAACCGGATGTTCCCATGAGATTGGTGTCATTGATTCAGAGACTAATGAGAATTGGGTGTGGTTCATGGAGAGGCTGAAGGAAGCAATAGGCAGCCCAGATGGACTTACTTTCAGTACAGATTGTGGACAGGCAGTGATGCATGGAGTTAGTGAGGTTTTTCCAGGATGTGAACATAGGGAGTGTATGTATCATCTAGTACAAAATTTCAAGAAGAGGTACAAGTGGAAAGATTTTTGATGATCATTTATGGGCAAATTTGCATATTCATGGAGCCCATACATGTTTAATAAACACTATCGTGCAATGGCTCAAGCCAAACCAGAGGCCATGGTATATCTCCAAGAGACTCACAAGAAAAAGTGGACTAGGAGCCAGTTCTTCACTAGTTCAAAGGTGGACTATGTCACTAATAACTTGGCTGAGTCCTTCAATAATTGGATAAAGCCTGAGAAAGGGAAGCACCTGGATGACTTGATGGACACCATTAGACATAAGATATTGATCAAGTGGAATCATAGGAAGAGGGTGGCAAGGACATTTGAAGGCAAGATTTTACCTCATATTGTGAAGAAGCTGAGAGAAGACAGTTTCAACCTTGACATAGAAGTGATCACAAGCTCACTTGAAGGTGTTGCAGAAGTTTGTGCTAAGGGGGCAGTTCATTTAGGTTTGTGGTTGACTTAGGTAATAGAACATGTTCATGTAATGCTTGGCAAGGGTCAGAATACCACTGCAAACATGCTATTATGTACATCACTTCAATTTCGGAGCAAAACTAGAAGACCATGTAGATGAGTACTTTTCTATCCAGAAATTCAAAGAAGCTTATGCAGCCTCTGTCCCATGTATTCCTGACAAGTCCATGTGGCCCAAAGCCAGACATGGGTTCTTCATGCACCCTCCATTGCTTAAGTCAACAGCAGGAAGAAGGAAAAATAGGATGAAAGGGGCTCTGGAGGGAGGAAGTGGGAAGAAGAAGAAGAAACATGAGTGTCCCATATGCCATGAATTGGGGCATCACTGGTACACTTGCAAGAATGGAGATCCAGCAGACATAGCTGCAATGGAGGCAGAAAGGTAATCAAATACATCTACATAAATGAAACTATCATTTAACTGAACTACATTTTCTATTAACAATTGTCTTTTGCAGAGGTCTCCCAAAGAAAAGACAGAAGAAAGCAGCTAGTACCAATACAGAGACTAGACTTGTGGTGGCCACTCCATCAACAGGGATGGTATTCCCACACAATGAGGCAGTGGCCAATGCTGCAGAAAAGAAGAGGAAGAGCAAATCATCTTCTTCAACAACTTCCAAGAAAAAGAAGGCATCAGCTAGCACTGCACCATCAACAACTCCAAACACCCTATCTGGCAGGTATGTTTTTCCTATATTTCTGCAATTTTCCATTGTAATAAAGCTTGTTCCAATAACTGGTATTTGATAGTAACAGGTCTGGAACTGGTTCCAATGAACTGGTCTCCCTCCAGGCATCAACTGCAACAGTACAGCCACCACCAATGGAGGTTGTTCTGCCCCAGAGTTCACCAAGGATGAAGATAGGAGTGAAGAAGAAGCTGACACCTAAGAAGCCTCCCCTTGTACTAGCAAGCCCAGCCAGCCCAGCTTCAAATACCAGGAGCAAGAAGAAGGTAATGCTGGAATGAAAGGTGTCTGTCTGATTGTTGTGTGGGGATGTCTTTTGGCCTCATTTGCTTTTGTGGCTGTTTTGCTAAAGCTGTGTCTGGTGCCTGCTTTTGGATGAGTAGTACATGAGCTACTGCTGTTTGCTGTGCCTGCTGGCATCATTTCATTTTGGCTTGACTAGAACTTACTGTCTGGATGAAGCACTTATGTGCCTGCTGTAATGTTGGTGACATGTTGAAAACTTTAGCTAATGCGTTGAAAACCAGTGACCAAATGTTGGTCTATCAACCAAATTATTATTATATATTGTGTTTATTTCTTGTGTTGGCATCACGTACATACTCCAGTTTTTTTTGGCATTAAAAAAAGGTGCACATTAATTCATATGTTCATGCATCACGTACATACTTCAGTTTTTTTTTGCGCCAACACAACTGGCTAGCTCGGCCAGGGAGTGGCACAGAAAGACAATGGTGATTTTGATCAGCCTCTATGGCCTGAGGGCAAGCAGGTCTTTTCTCCATGCCGTTTCCCTCCGTTAGAGTGCAAAGTGGATGGAATGCCCTAGGAGACAAGAAAGTTTAGGTGGATGGCGCATGGGTGCGGCCCAACTTTTTAGTGGTATGTGAGAAACGACCATCTTTTATAATGGTACAGAGGTAAAAGTCTCTAGATAGTTCCGAAGCACATTTTTTTAATAAAAAAAACTGGCAAGTTTGAAATCCAAGGAATGTGGTTATTTTACTGTACTCCTTCTTGACGTGTTCTTTTCAGCGAGCTGTTTACCGCGTGGCATGGTGCCCTCGTCACTCGGCAGATCTTCGTCGTCAACCAGCTCTTTCGTTTGGCTGTGGCTTGTCGTAAACGATCGTAAATTTCTAGCCGGAACGGTATTTTTCTCTCACACAAACCAGCCAGCAGTACTTCTTCACGAACCAGCAACGAAACGAACCAGCCAACTGAACAGGCTGTGCAAGCCAATAGCTCCTCTAGTTATGTCAGACGAACACCGAATTGCTACAAAAGATTATCTTTCTCATTGGCCTAGATATGCCGTCAGAACTTGACGAAGATAAGGGGGGCCAATGCAACATGAGACAAAAGCGATATATAAATTGAGAAAACAAGAACTAAGAAATGCAATTTGACACGCTTTTTTTTTAAGGAAATTTACACGCTATTTTTTTTTGGGTGCCAACTGCCAACGTCTTGTGTTCCGGCCCAAGATATTATTAGCATCTAGGCCATGAACCGATATTGGATCACAGGATGGGCATACGAAGTCAGTCAAGGCCCAAACATTGGTTTACAGAAGCGGAAGGCACACTCAGTTTTCTTTTACATACAGTATAAAAAAGGGCTCGCCTATCATAGTACTCCGTACTAGTTTCTGTTGGGTACATACACAAAAAAAAATACCCATGAGAAATCAATTTATATGAACATTTTAAAGCCGATCAAGTCACCTTCACCGAGATTGAGGCGAACTCAATCTTTATCTGTTGATTCTGTTTATTGGCACATCCATGATTGGTCGCTTCAAAGGACCTACAATGTTCAGCAGAGCAAAACAGTAAGACCCGAAATCTACATTAGCTTCAACTTCAAATCCAGACACTCATCTTCCATCACATATCGTGCATTCTTCCTATAATAATCATTGTTCCCATGATATCTATGTGTATTTTATGTTATTTGCTTAGTATAATTATGGGATCTTCGATTGCTGTAATTAATTGTTCCTATCATGTATGTATGAAATGTTCCTATTTTCCAAATACCGATGCTAAATCTGGAATATTATTCTTCTAAAACTAGAAATTTTTTTAAGGTGGAACATAGATAATTGAACCTAGAACATTGCCCTGCTTATATAACAAAAAAAAAAACAACCCTCTATCTTTACGAGATTTAAGCTTGACCCATGAACGAAAAAATGCTCATTCAGCAAGATAGCTACAAAATGCAACCAAATAAATGTGGTAACATATGATCAGATGGGGACTCTTCATCCCTCGCGTCGATTCATATAAAGAATAAGGGGGAAAAGTTGCTCAATTGATCGAGATCATGCATTCATGCCTTGTGCATCTCTACAGTCTCCATGCAAAAGGTTGTCTCGACTTATAACAAAGCTCTGCACTGTTATAACTTACACACAATCTCCGAGCAATACAAGTATTTGTTTCATTTATGGATTGGGTCAGAGTTCCACTCATAGGACAAAGAAGGATCATGACAGACCCATGTCCCACCGCTGCACGGAACAAATCCAGAACCATCTATCAAATTATACAGCTTAAATCTTGGGTCAAAACTTAGAGCCACCTTCTGAAGTTGTGTGGCATGTGCAAGCACTCGTTGGATGAAAGAGCTTTCGCAGTCAGATCCTGCTAGACTCGTGAACAATACTTCCTGGATATTAGTCAAGTATATCTGATGGGATCTCCAATGGTCCAGGTGATCGCACAAGGAGTTGACGCCGCGACGTGGATGCTGTAAGAATGAGGGATGTATTGGTGATTTTAGTGCGACGTAAAGGAATGATGTAGGAAATTTTAATCAAATAGATTTAGGTACGATACATACTCACCATATCAATGGAGCAGTGTACGCGGAGGTAATTCAGATAGCTACACTGTTTTAGGATGTCTGATAGACCAACTCCAAATGAATGCAGATCTGAGGAACGAACATGTCTTAGATAATCTACTACTTTTTTTTTGAACACACAGGAAGAGAAGGCGGCGACGAAAAGGCTCCCTACTATGGTACTGTAGCCGATGTAGAGGTAGACGCCGAACGGCTCACCTGCCGTACTGTAGCCACATGCAGGGATAGGCGTAGAAGTCAGTCCTACTGTGTTATCTAGTCACTGTTGCAGCAGGACAGTTGTATTAGGACTAGATGAGTTTAGTTGTATACATAGTTTGTCACTGCAACTCAACAAAGAGAGTTCAGATTTGCCATCTCCTATATAGGGCTCCGGCCAACGCTGGTGCTTATACTATGTTTGTATGCTCTGTTCTCCCTCTTCTTCTATCTCTAGCCATAGTGTGTGTGTCGAACAACGCTTGTTCGTGGTCGGCATAGCTAGTGAGTGCTCGGCAACACTAGCGGATGCTCTGCGAGACTGGTGAGTGGTCGACTCACCTGTGCCGGTGATCCTGTGGCTAACAAGTGGTATCAGAGCCGTACAAGCGTCGTCGCCGGACTAACCGCTGGTGATGACGAATGGTTCGAAAATGGGCGACAACAGTGGCACTGCTGTGGCTGCCCAACCACGATCTGAGGCCGTTGTTCGCACGGTGCGGGAGGTCAGCGGCACCAGTTGACCGACGCTGACTCGCACCAACTATGGAGAGTGATCGGTGACCATAAAGGTCAAGCTCAGAGACCGACGGCTTTGAAATGATGTTGACAAGGGCACCGAAAATGAGAAAGATGACATGTCAGCGTTGGAGGCTATCCTCGCTGCTGTACCGATGGAGTACATGGAGCCGTTGGGGTGCGAAGAGCTCTTCTAAGGAGGCGTGGGAGGCTATTGCGGCGATACGCGTCGGTTCCGACCACGCAAAGAAGGCGACGACACAGCTTCTGAAGCAGGAGTACGTCAACCTCAAGTTTAAGGATGGTGAAACGGTGGGGGATTTCTTCCTCCGTCTGCAGACGCTCATCAAGCAAGCTGAAGATCCACGATATCACCATCGACGAAGAGGAGGCGGTCTCCATGTACCTCCACTCCGTGCCGGCAAAGTACATCCAGATCGCTCTCTCCATAGAGACGATGCTGGACTTGTCCACCCTCACCATTGAGGATGTGACAGGCTGTCTGCAGGCGGTGGACGAGCGCCTGAAGTAGGCGACAGCAACGAAGGACAGCGGCAAACTGCTGCTGACAGAGGAGGAGTGGGCTGCTCGGAGAAACTTCAGGGTAGCCTCCTCTAGCTGTGGTGGCGATGGCAAACGCCGCGGCAAGGCTTCTTTGGTGAAGAAGTAGGTCGACCCCAACGCCTGTCGGCGCTGCGGGAAGACAGGCCATTGGGCACGAGAGTGCCCAAATCGCAAGCAGGAGAAGAAGGCTGAGGCTCATCTGGCGCAAGCTGATGATGATGATGAGGCCACTATCCTGATGACGACGTTCTGTGCACTGCACGACGTCGAGGCCGAGGAGAAGGAAGATGCGACGACGGTGGAAGGACCTAGGAAGGCCCTAAAGGTTGTCAACCTCGATGAACCACGCGCCCAAGTCCACCTCGGATGTGTAGGCGCCGACCAGGAACAGAGGTTATACCAGGACTCTGGTGCCAGCAACCACATGACGGGCTCAAAGGTAGCCTTCTCCGAGCTCGACGACGATGTTACCGGTACGGTGAAGTTTGGTGACGGCTCAAGGGTGGCAATTCAAGGGTGCGGCACCATCATCTTCAGGTACCAGAACGGAGAGCACCGCACGCTAACGGATGTATATTACATCCCACAGTTGCGTTCTAGCATCATCAGCATTGGTCAGCTGAATGAGCGCGGTAGCGAGGTACTGATCAAGGACGGAGTCCTTAGGATCAGGGATCAGTTACAGCGACTTCTTGCCAAGGTGAAGAGGTCCTAGAACCAGTTGTACCTGCTCGACCTGAAGGTAGAGCAGCCGATGTGCCTGGCGGCAAGGCACACCGAGGAACCATGGCTGTGGCATGCCTGGTTTGGACATCTCAGCTTCGACGCACTTGGTCGGCTGGAGAAGATGGTCCGAGGGCTACCCCACATCAAGCACGGAGGCGAGCTGTGTGACAGCTGCCTGGCCGGGAAGCAGATGAGGCTACCATTCCCAAAGGCGGCCAAGTATCGCGCGAAGGACACTCTCGAGCTCATCCACGGTGATCTCTGCGGGCCGATCACGCCAGCTACAAACGGTGGTCGGCGGTACTTTCTCCTACTCGTGGATGATTACAGTCACTACATGTGGCTACAACTCCTGACGAGCAAGGACAAAACGGTGGCGGCAATCAAGAAGTTCAAGATGCACGCGGAGGCCGAGAGCGGCAAGAAGCTCCGTGTGCTGAGGACTGATCGCCGCGGTGAATTCACTTCGGTGGAGTTCACTGCGTACTACGCGGATCAGGGTGTGGTGCGACACCACACCACGCGTCGTACTCGCCACAACAGAATGGCGTGGTGGAGAGGCAGGACCAGACGGTGGTCGGTATGGCTCGATCCATGATGAAGGCCAAAGGCATGCCGGCAAGGTTCTGCGGTGAGGCGGTGACCACGGCGGGGTTCATCCTCAACCGCGCCCCGACCAAGGCCCTGACGGGCAAGATGCTGTTCGAAGCTTGGTATGGGCGCAAGCCGAGCGTGTCCTTCCTCTGGACATTCGGCTGCATCGGCCATGTCAGGAAGACAAAGTCGATCATCACCAAGCTGGAGGACAGGAGCACACCGATGGTGTTCCTGGGCTACACGGAGGGTACCAAGGCGTACCGGCTCTACGACCCATGTGGAGACAAGGTGCTTGTCTCGCGCAATGTCGTGTTCGACGAGAAGGCGGCTTGGGACTGGAATAGTCTGAGCACGGGGAAAGCTGGAGGCTTCACCAACACTTCATCGTCGAGCACCTGGTCATCCACAGTGGTGAAGACGCTGGGGAAGAGGCGCCGAGCACTCCGGGGGCGATGTCGAGCACTTCGGGAGGGATGCGGAGCACGCCAGGAGTGGTGCCGAGAGGTTCTATAGTGATGACGACCACTTCAGGACGGGTGCCAAGCACTCCCGTAGCGGAGTCGAGGGGTCTTGCAGTGGTGCCGACCACTGCAAGACGTGTGTCGAGCACTCCGGGAGGGGTGCAGACCACTCCAGGAGTGGTGATGAGCTGTCCAGAAGTAGTGCCGAGCACTACAACCGGGGTGCCGAGCACTCCAGGTGCTGTGCCGAGCACTCAGGCGGAACATGGAACTCCATCAACACTGATCGAGTTCGTCTCACCTCCAAGTGACATCACTGAGTTCGTAGATGCCTTCCACGAAGGTGAGGAGGTGCGATTCCGTAGGCTGGACGACATCGTCGGCGGCACAGGGCCCTTAGGCCTGGCTAGTCGGCTGCTCAATAATCAAGAGCTGCTGCTCGTCAGCGTAGAGGAACCACCCACGTTCGCGCTGGTCGAGCGCGACGGAAACTGGAAACCGGCGATGATGGAGGAGATGAAGGCGATCGAGGAAAACAAGACATGACAGCTCATCGATCCACCTCCAGGATGCCGTCCGATCAGCCTGAAGTGGGTGTACAAGGTCAAGCGAAACGAGCTCGGAGCCATTGTCAAGCACAAGGCGCGCCTCATCGCCCGAGGCTTTGTTCAGCGCGAGGGCATAGACTTCAAGGAAGTCTTTGCGCCAGTAGATGCATTGGAGTCTGTCTGTTTGCTACTAGCCTTGGCAACAGCAAAGTACTGGTGCGTCCATCACTTAGACGTTAAATCGGCATTCCTCAACGGCGAGCTGGTGGAGACGGTCTTCATCAGGCAACCTCTAAGTTTCACCGTCAAGGGAGAGGAGCACAGGATGCTTCGACTCGTAAGGCACTCTACAGGCTGCGGCAGTCCCCACGAGCATGGAACGCCAAGCTTGATGCCACGCTGGTCGAGCTTGGGTTCCAGCGTTGCGTAACCGAGCACGCGCTCTACACGCGGCGACGGGGGAAGGAGGAGCTCGTCGTCGGCGTGTATGTGGATGACTTGATCGTCACCGGCGCACGCACGGAGGACATCAACAGCTTCAAGCACGAGATGACAGCTTATTTTCTAATGAGCGATCTCAGCGCACTCTCCTACTACCTCGGCATTGAGGTGAGATAGGGGAAGGAGGAACTCACGCTCGGTTAGAGCGTGTATGCCTCGAAGCTGTTGGAGCGGAGCGGCATAGCTGAGTGCAAGCCATGCGTGACTCCGATGGAGGAGCAGTTGAAGCTGACGAAGGCCAGCACCGCGGCGAAGGTGGATGCAACTCTCTACCAGAGCATCGTCGGCGGTCTACGCTACCTAGTCTACACGAGGCCGGACATTGCGTTCACCGTGGGTTACGTCAGTCGCTTCATGGAGGATCCCAGAGAGGATCACTGGGCTGCGGTGAAGCGGCTACTGCGCTACATCAAAGGGATAGTGGATCAGGGGATCATCTTCCCCAAGACCGGCGGGAGTAGGCTGCAGCTCACTGTGTTCAGCGATACAGACATGGCGGGGGACATCGACGGACGGCGGAGCACCTCTGGAGTGCTCGTCTTCCTCAGGTTGGCTCCAATTTCATGGCTGTCGCTAAAACAGAAGGTGGTGACGCTATCTACGTGCGAGGCAGAGTACGTAGCGACGGCCACAGTGGCGTGCCAAGTTGTGTGGCTGCGCCGGCTGCGGGGCGAGCTGACCGGTGCGGAGGCTCACCCACCAGCACTGATGGTGGACAACCAGCCCGCCATCGCCCTCGCGAAGAATCCGGTTCTGCACGACCGGAGCAAACACATCGACGTAAAGTTCTACTTCCTCAGAGACTGTGTCGATGGAGGGCAGATCGTCATCGAGTTCGTCGAAACTGGTCGACAACTCGCGAACGTTCTCACCAAGCCGCTCGGATGTCTTCGACTCACGGAGCTGAAGGAGGTGATCGGCATGGATGGGGTACAAGGGATAGCAGTAGGATTATGGGAAGAATTGTTAGATAATCTATTACTTTCTTGTGTGAACACACAGCAAGGGAAGGCGGCGCCGAAATGGCTCCCTGTTGTGGTACTGTAGCCGCTGTAGAGGCAGACGCCGAATGACTCACCTGCCGTACTATAGCCACATGCAGGGACAGGCGTAGAAGTCAACCCTGCTGTGTTATCTAGTCACTGTTGCAGCATGACAGCTGTACTAGGACTAGATGAGTAGAGTTGTATATATACTTTGCTACTGCAACTCAACAAAGAGAGTTCAGATTTACCATCTCCTATACGGGGCTCCGGTCAACGCTGGTGCTTATACTGTATGTGTATGCTCTGTTCTCCCTCTTCTTCTACCTCTAGCCATAGTGTGTGTGGTCGGACAACGCTTGTTCATGGTCGGCATAGCTAGTGAGTGCTCGACAATACTAGCGGGTGCTCGGCGAGACTGGTGAGTGGTCGACTCACCTGAGCCGGTGATCCTGTGGGCTAACAACATGAACAGTCAAAGATATTAGGAGTGGAAGGTGAGGTATCCTCCCACTAGTTATGTCAGCAACCCCAAGTTCTTCCTAATAAAAAGGGGGGAAAAAGAGAAAATGCAAGTAAAATATAAGCATCTCAAAGACATAGGTGATATTTCTTTTAACCAAAGAAGTAAAAAGAAGCCAATGCGAAACACAGGCCACTACAGCACACTACGATATTCCCTTTTTGTTCATCTGGTTTTTTGGAGAGAGAAAAAGATTTCCCTTTCATCGGACATGATTCACATATGGATGTTTAGTTTAATAATAATTCTAATGATTTGTGGCAAATGACACATGTATAAAAATAATAATATGAATGGACGAATTCATAAGAATATAATATAGCCGTTTTTATGCTACACACACATGAACCGTCCGTAGTGAGCGTAATATCCATATAAAGGAATGCAACCTGAGAAATGTTGTCAAGGCTCGCCTAACAGCCCTCCTCCGATCAAGGAACCTTTATTGGAAGAGCAGATATACAGAAAACATAATCAAATTTGGTGATGAGTGCACTAAGTTTTTCCATGCAATGGCCACCATTTCTTTCAGGAAAAACACCGTCACACAGCTGAGAAATGAGCAAGGAATCTGGATACACGATCATGAGGGTAAAGCAGGAATTATATGGAATGCTTTCAGGAACCGAATGGGTGTAACTGAAGAACCGGCAATGTTATACAATTTAGGTTCTCTTTTCACTCCCCACGACGACCTTAGCTCCCTAGTGGAACCTTTCACCCACGAAGAGATAGACAATATTGTCAGAAAGATGCCGGTGGACAAAGCACCTGGACCAGACGGATTCAACTGATTGTTTCTCAAGAAATGCTGGCATATCATCAAGGGAGACTTTTACAACCTGTGTACCAGTTTCTTTGAAGGGAATGTGAACTTGGAAAGTGTCAACACCTCCTTCATCACCCTTGTGCCGAAGCATAACAACCCTGAATCAATTAATGACTTTAGGCCGATCTCGCTGCTCAACTCTAGCTTGAAGCTCCTGACCAAGATACTCGCAGATAGGCTCCAACAAGTCATCCTTCAGCTCATTCATAGATATCAGTACGGCTTCGTTAGAACCAGAACTATACAGGACTGTTTAGCTTGGAGTTTTGAGTTCATCCATCAGTGTCACCAGTCAAGACGAGAGATAGTGATTCTAAAACTCGACTTCGAGCAAGCCTTCGATACAGTGGAACATAGCGCTATCATATCTGTGATGCAACATATGGGGTTTCCAGACATTTGGCTCCACTGATCAGGCTAATTTTTTCTTCAAGAACATCGGCGGTGCTACTCAATGGAGTACCAGGGAAAAAAATTCGTTGCAAAAGAGGAGTACGTCAAGGTGATCCCCTCTCCCCACTGCTCTTCGTTCTAGCAGCGGACCTGCTCCAAGCTATCATAAACAAAGCATCCACCATGGGTCTATTGAGAAAACCCATTCCTCAGCCAGGTGAAGATTTCCCAATAATTCAATACGCGGATGATACACTCTTGATCTTGGAAGCTGAGGCCAGGCAGCTCTTCTTCCTTAAAGGCATACTCCAATCCTTCTCAGAGTCTACAGGGCTCAAGGTCAATTACTGAAAATCACAAATTATACCGATAAATCTGTCACCTGCAAAGATGAATATTCTGGCGAACACCTTTGGCTGCCAAATTGGTTCCATGCCCTTCACTTACCTTGGGCTTCCAATGGGGACTACTAAGCCTCGTTTTGAAGATCTCACACCACTCATGGATCGGGTGGAACGCCGGCTTTCGGCTTGCTCATCCTTGCTGTCGTACTCAGGACGACTGGAGATGGTCAAATTTGCTATCACACCGATTACCACATATGCGTCCTGCGTGATCAAGTTGCCTAAAGGTATCATCGACAACATTGACAGCGCCAGAAAACAGTGTCTTTGGCGCGGCAACTCAAACCAACAAAGAGGGGGTAACCTGGTAGCATGGCCAGTAGTCACCATACCTAAAGACAAAGGAGGCCTTGGTATTCTCAACCTGCGCCTTCAAAATGATGCACTGCTGCTCAAACATCTGGACAAGTTCTACAACAAGTGTGACATCCCCTGGGTGCAATTCATATGGTGGAAATATTATCAGGATAAGGTACCTCACGCTGCTAGGGAAGTCGGCTCCTTCTGGTGGAAAGACATACTCAGATTAAGCAACCTTTTCAGAGGGATAGCTCGATGCGCCATTGGTGATGGATCCACTGTTCTATTCTGGGATGACCATTGGACAGATCATCTACTGTCTGAACAGTATCCGAGGCTGCTGTCATTCTCCAAGGATACTAGGCTTTCCGTCAAGGACGTGTTGAACACTGAAGAACTTGAGGATCTCTTTCATCTCCCCCTGTCTCAGGCTGCATTTCAGGACTTTGAGCAACTCCAAGAACTTCTGTCCGGTTTGCCAATGCCTGAGTCTGAGACAGACAACTGGTACTACATCTGGGGCAATAACAGCTATACATCACAGCGTTTATACAAGCTGGCTTTTGCCAACTCTGATGCACATCCGGCTTTCAAATGGATTTGGAAAGCCAAGTGCACCCCCAGAATAATTTTTTTTGCTTGGCTGGTGCTAGTGGATAGACTAAACACTAAAGACATGCTCAGAAGGCGACATTGCAACATTCAGGATGATGATCTCTGCGTCCTCTGTTCCCTTGGTGCAGTAGAGGACTTGGATCACTTGTTCTTCTCCTGCACCTTTGCTAGAAGATGTTGGCAAGCTCTGCAAGTTCAGTGGGATGAGCAGCTTAGTCTGCTGCCCCGTCTAGCCCAAGCTAGAGCAAATTCAGCCCTGCCTTTCTTCGTGGATTTGGTAATGATAGCTTCATGGGAAATCTGGAAGGTGAGAAATGAGAAGATCTTTCACGGCAAAACCCCCACCTTCAATATTTGGCTCTCGAATTTCAAAAACCAATGTAATCTTCAAGCTCTTAGATTTAGAGGAGACCCACGGTCTTCCTTTTGCGCTTGGTTAGATGCCTACAGTTAATTCCTGTTTGTAAGTATACCCTGTAACACTTCTTTTCTTTATTGTTTATAAATAGTTTGAGCTACTGTGGGGATCTCCTTCACAGTCTTTTCGTTCAAAAAAAAATCCATATAAAGAGTATATATGTAAGTTTCATAAAATAGACCAATAGAGACATCTATTATCACTGGCTGTATAGAAAGCATAGACAAATAATTGGTTCAAGCAGTCCAACAGAATGGTGAATGTAAAAAAAGAGAGAGAGAGAGAGAAGAAGATAGGTTCAAGCAGAAACAATGCAAAATCAGTGGTTTCATTATTTGTTATGTGTAGCCGGAAAAAAAATAATAAATTACAATTGTAATAACGTATTATGTGTGTAGCACTTGAAAACAGCTATATTTTTTGCTAGTAGAAGCAATGCAAAATCAGTGGTTTCACTACTGGAAACAGCAACATTGCCGAGGGCAAAAGACTTTGCCGAGGGCCTGATTTCGGGCACTCGGCAAATCCTTTCTTTGCCGAGGGCCGCCCTCGGCGAAGCTTAGCCCTCGACAACGGCTCGTTCGCCGAGGGCCGGACCCTCGGCAATCAACGGCCCACGGCAAAGGCCCACCTTTGCCGAGGGCCGGGCCCTCGGCACAGTACCGCCTCTCGGCGACCTCGGCCGAGCGTGACGGCGGCACCGGCCGTCAGCCTTTGCCGAGGGCTCGGCGTTAGGCCCTCGGCAAAGAATTTGGAAATAAAAAAATAAAACTCTTTGCCGAGGGCCCGTTGTACCGGCCCTTGGCAAATATTTTGAACGGGATGGCGCCATGAAATAAAAAAAATCTCTTTGCCGAGGGCCTTGGATGTTGGCCCTCGGCAAAGAAATTAAATAAAAAAATAAAAAATCTTTCTTTGAGGCTCGGATCTAGGCCCTCGGCAAAGAGGGGACCCATATAAAAAAGGAACGGCCGGGCGGGCGGCCTTATCCCAAGCCGCGCGCCCACCGAAGCCGCCACTCGCCGCCGCCCGCCCGCCCGCCGCCGCCGCCGCCGCCACCCGCTGCCGCCTGTGCCGCCGCCGCCGCCGACGCCACAGCCACAGAGAGCCGCCGCCGCCCCCCCCGTCGCCCCGTTTCCTCCTCTCCTGTCGTCTCGCCCGTCGCTTTGCCCGCCCGCCGCCCGCCCGCCAAGGCCCTCCGCCGCCGCGTCGCCTGAAGGTTCGGTGCCTCTGCTCCCTCCCCCCAGCTCTTCTTTACAAAGTCACCTTGATTTCGCAATCTTGACCTGAAACCTTGAAATGTTGTTATTGTGCATCATTGTATTGCTTTTGCATGGATTAGTCTTTGTTGCTAGTGAACTGATGATTATTTCTGCATAACTGATCCGTAAAGGGACGTTTGAAATGATTCTACTACAAAGCTTAGCAAAATCTGAATAACAACATTTATGCTCGCTATTAAGTATGAATGGAATTAACTCCTATAGGAAGAGAAAAGTGTAATGTGCTTACTTACAGCCCGGAAAATTTAGGATTTACTTGGTTCAAGATTTTTCTGCGAGCTTGCACTTGTTTTATTCAACTTGCCTAAGCGGGTCATGTTTTGAAGCAATTACTTGGGCATGCAATGCGGTGGTTCTCGGATAACGGCCTCGTCTCGACGACCTTGCCGTCACCTTCACTTCCCGTCCCTCGGTCAAGTAGAAGGTAAAATCATGGGTTGTCGGCCATCGCGCCGCTTTTTGATGTGGATGGCCTTCGTGCCTCCCATTGTTGATGTGTCGGCCTTTTGTGCCGTGAATGTGGGTGTGTTGGCCATCGAGCCGATTTTTTTTTGAGTTTTGGAAACCTCCCGTGTGGGAGGTTCTCCGCCAAATTTTTAACTTATACCCTTTTTTTTTGCAGCAGCGAGAGGACGTCAAAGGAGCTTCAGTAGTAGTCGATTGTCCTCGTCGGCGCCTGCGACTCTCCACCGCCTCGACTCGCCACCGCCTCGCTACCTGCCTCCACCGCCACCTTAGGTATAAACAACCTCTACTCCTGTATCTTTGTCGTGACCTGTAAAACCAGATTAAGCGTCTCCCGTCCGAAAAGAGATACGGTTGGAGGCATGCGAGATCACCGTGTGTCTCGACCGTATCTCTGTTTCGGATTGTCCACGTTTTTGGACAGCCACGTATCGTAGATGAGATCGGTCGATTTCCATGCTCGCTCTCCGATCAGAGCGAATTTGGCAGACACCTCCCATTGTTCTCCGAATACACAAACTTCTTTGCGGGACGTGTATTGGGAGAACATCGGAGAGGTGTCACCAAATTGCCCTCGATAGGAGCGAGCATGGAACCTGACCTCATCTACACATACGCTGGTGGATTAGGATCTATCCTCACCTATTAGACAAAGTAGGAACACCGGCTAGGTGCGCTTGATGGTTACGTTACTCGGTGATGTATTTGTCAAAGGATGGAGGACCGTCAGTGGATGTACACGGGGCGAAGAAGTCAAAACGATTACGACGTGGATTGGGTGAAGAGGACAGATGACTTCTTGAAACATGCATTTGGCGAGGGTGTAGCTAAAGGGCATTCTCTAGTTTGGTGTCCGTGCAGCCACTGTGACAACAGGAGAAGGGTGGACAAGCAGACCATGGGTAAACATCTTGTGTACCATGGTTATACGCCGGGCTACCACCGGTGGATCTACCATGGTGAAGCCGATCGTATCAGAGAGGAGGTGGTGAGACCACGTCTCGAGCCTTTTGATGATGATGCTGGGGTAGCAGACATGATAGATGACGCTCACCAAGCTCAGTTCGCTGAAGGACGTGACAAGGAGGAGATGGAGGCAAACGTAGAAGCCTTCTACAAAATGTTGGACTCGGCGTCTAAACCCCTTCACGAGCATACAAATATTTCTCAGCTGGATGCCATTGGGTGTGTGATGGGGCTGAAGGCCGAGTTAAACCTGAGTCGAGAAGGCTTCGATAAGATGTTGACTGTGTTTGGCGCCATGCTACCGAAGAACCACATTCTGCCCCCCCAACTTGTACGAGTCAGAAAAACTCCTTCGGGCGCTCAAGATGCCATATGATAAGATACATTGTTGTCCAAAAGGGTGTGTCCTATTTTGTGTACTAACAAGTCTTGTTCATTCTTCGTGCGTGCAGGTGATTGATCAAAGATGGCGAGCAGCCGGCCACGACGTGACACACCCTCGGCTTACGCGAGGAGGCCGCCGGAGGAGGGGGAGGCAGGCGAGGGACAGTTGCAGGAGGCAGCGGGAGGACGAGGGACAACGGTAGGAGGCCGCGGGAGGAGGGGGAGGCAGACGACAGGAGGCAGTGGTAGGAGGCAGCGGACTCAGCCCCCTGAGCCCGTGCCACCGACGGAGGAGCACGAGGAGGAGGAGGAGGTCGAGGAGGAGGAGGTCGAGGAGGAGCAGGGTGCGGCGCCCGAGGACGAGGGAGGCGAGGCGTCGGGTGTCTACCAGCGAGGCCCGGAGACGCTCCCTTCGTTTCCGCTTCCTCAGAACCGTCTAGTGCTTCGCCCTGTGCCGCCCAAGTAAGTAAATATAAATGATATCACAACTACTTCATATGATATGTTTGAAATCGAAAGAGAAACTGATAAATTTTCTTCTTACTTGTGCAGGGCTTGGGAGGTGTTGTCAGGTACTCCTCTGCGCTCTCCCGCGACCGTCTTGGGTGTGTTGTGCCAGAAGTGGTTCCCCAGCATTGTGGAGTTGCCGTCGGAGGCCCGAGAGCCACCTACACGGGGACAGTGTACATGGCGAGGACGACCAGTACCGCAACAAGCAGGAGCGGATACTTGCTGAGTTTTGGGTAAGTTCCTCTCGCACAACATTAATCAATCCTTCACATTGAATTCTATTTTTTTCAAATAACGATTGGATATATCATCTTTTATGCAGGTTTTTCGGGGTCGAAGAAGGAACCGAGGGCCTCACGATCGTGGTGGCGATGCACATGTGAGGGAAGTATGTCACCGACATGTTTCACGAGGCGCGCGTCCCAGCCCACATAGACTACTACGCGTCGGCTCGTAGAATGACAATCACCAAGAGGGAGGCTCGACGGATGATGCCGCCGACCAGGAGCAATACTTTGAGGTACATGAATAACATTGATATTGTTTTGTTTTTGAATTAAATATGTTCAATTTCATCTTCATATATGTCAAACACTCGTTGACTTGTAGGTGATTCCCTGGTGGTGCCGAGCGCATGCCGACGCTTTGGACAATGATCGTGGCTAGGTGGTTCACGCCGCCTACATAGAGAAGCACGAGTCTCGGCCAGGCACATCACGCGTATGCTCTCGGGCCACCGCCACTCACCATCAAGGCGCAGAGGAGTCTCCCAGATTCAAATCGGCATATGTAAGTGATTTTTCTTCTATTTAGTTTCACGCTTAACGTATGCCCGATTGCTCACCACCGCCGCCTTTCTCGCAGGAGGTCATGCGCACCCTGACGAGGATGTCTCAATGTTCACGGCGTGGGCTATGTCCCACTGCATCAAGGTGGCCGGCGACGTCACACTGGGGACCCGGCTGCCCTCGCGAGGCATACTCCGACCCTAACGTGTACACTAAAGTCCGTGAGTACACGTCGGCGGTATGCAGCCGCGGCACGGGCCAGAGTCTGACGTCCGCACGACGAGCCCATTGATGTCGAGGCCATCATGAGGCTCGGTGGCGGCGAAGAAGCACGGCCGGACGTGGATTGCGAACGCCGCCATCGACCCCACCATCGTTCCCACTCTGAGCCAGCCTCCGAGCACGAGCACGAGTTCCAAATGCAAATTTACACGTTCACGGCCTCTCCCGACACTCGCAGCCGGGTCGATGCGCTCGAGGTAATTCTTGTTTTACTCGTCGAAATTAATATTCTCACACTTGAGTTAGATTTGCATTGCTGAAATATTGGAGTGCAATATTGCAGGCCCGTAACAACGAGAAGACGGCGCGGCAGATCACGGCCCTCACCGCTTTCATTGGAGGCCGAAAGGTGCCGCTTCGGGAGGCCCAGGAGGTCGATTGCGTAAATGATGCAAATCATGCAAGCTCTTGGGCGTAAGACGCAGGTGTGCTGTCATGCAGATGTCAGGCTCCTCCGCCTCGGTGCCGCGCGCGTTTGCGCTTACTCCTGTAAGCGTTAAAGTTCACTTCTCCAGTGTGACATAGAAACCCGAGAGAACATCAAGCACTGATTTGCTTGTATGACATAGAAACCCGCACAACACTAGCTATAAAAAAATTTGATAGGTTTCGTCTAAATACTAAAACTGTAGTCCTAGAATAATTACGCAATCTCACATAAGCATATAATTGTTTGTGCAGCCTCGGTCGGCGGGTTCCAATAACCCCCTCGTCGCCACCGATTACGGAGGCTTGTTATACCACCCTCGACGCAGAGGCCGACGGTTGGGAAGGTTGGTGACGCAAAGGCCGACGGTTGGAGAGAGGTTGGCCACCTCAATGGATTTGAACTTGTGGACTTGACACTTGAGTTAGATTGTGGACTTATGGAATTGTTGAATTTGGACTTGTGATGATACATGTGATGATCTATGTGATATCTGTGAGATATATGTGATATTTGTGAGATATATGTGATGATTGTGATATTTGTGGGATATTTCTGCATTTGTATATATATATATATATATATTTTATATATATATATATATATATATATATATATATATTTTGCTGCATGGAAAGCAAGAAACAGTGGAATGTTGAAAATTTTCACTCGGTCTTTGCCGAGGGCCTTGACCATAGCCCTCGGCAAAGAAATTCCCAGGAAAAATTAAAAACAGGTCTTTGCCGAGGGCCTTAACCATAGCCCTCGGCAAAGAAATTCCCAGGAAAAATTAAAAAGTAGGTCTTTGCCGAGGGTTTTGAACACAGTCCTCGGTAAAGAAATTCCGAGACAAAAATAAAAACGTAGGTCTTTGCCGAGGGCCTTCGATATAGCTCTCGGCAAAGAAATTCTGAGAAAAAAAAAAAAAATAGGTCTTTGCCGAGGGCCCTTCGGTATAGCTCTCGGCAAATAAATTCCAAAAAAAAAGCTCTTTGCCGAGGGCCTGTATGTCAGCCCTCGGCAAAGACGCCGTGGAAAATAACCGCGTACCTAACGGCTACTTTACTTTGCCGAGGGCCGCCGTTAGCCCTCGGGAAATACTTTGCCGAGTGCCCGATAAAAGGCCCTCGGCAAAGACTCCTTCGCCGACGTTTTTTTTCCCGAGGGTTCTTCACCGAGGGCTGCCCTCGGCAAATCCTTCGCCGACGGCTGAAGAGCCTTTGCCGAGGGCTTCAGGCCGGCCCTCGCAAAGACCCTGCGTCCAGTAGTGTTTTATTTCTTATTTAACCTTTTTTCCTTAAAACCGGTCTAATTTGCTTTTAAAATTATGCATAAGACCCTGCGTCCAGTAGTGTTTTATTTCTTATTTAACCTTTTTTCCTTAAAACCGGTCTAATTTGCTTTTAAAATTATGCATACTGCAAGCTCATTTTTAAAAGAAAAAAGAAAACATGAAACTTCAAGTTTGGTTTTCAAGGAGTAGTTGCAACTTGTTGCGAGCCATATCATAAGGTGCAGTACTTTGTATGCATACCGCCGTTGCTACTTGAAGAGACACCTCAAGACATGTGAGTGACGTGCAACACCGGAGTAGGCGAATGCTACCGCCGTTAATGTCATCTTTATATCCATGCGACCACAACTCAACCTTGAGGCTCCCCACGCATGGCAATTCACCGTCAACTTCGATATGGCCAGGTTGATTAGGCAAGAAGCTGATCTCCTCCAGCTTAGGGGCGGAGATTCCAACAAGTGTCTCGATATAGTCGTAGTCCTCTACATGGAGAATCCGGAGGCTAGGAGTTTTCAGTTTCAGAGTCACAGGGCCTCCTGCATTTGGTCGGCCTGACATGGATAACTCCAAGAGTACACTGGCCTCGATAAGCAGCTCATTCAGTTCAGGGAGCCTAAGCTTCCTCAGCTGTAGCTTCTGCAATGACGGACAACATGCCGACGACAGGAGGCGGGCAAGGAGGTGGCCACTGGCAGCAACGAGCTCAATGTTTTCAAGCAAGAGATCCACGAGCGAGGGGAACACTGCAGTGGCGGGGAGCCGGAGCCTTACGCCTTCCAGTTTACAACGCATGGTCTCTAGCTTTGCTGAACTAGGAAGATTGATGAGATCCATCATGGGTTGCACCATCCAGTTGGTCTCAAGGCAGTACCACTTCCATATAGGAAACAACTGCAGTTTAAGGACGAAAGATTTAGCTGTTTTTTGCATGGCGTACAGAATACACCCTTGCGCAGCGTCAATGGACCGCAGCACCAGCGGTTTAGTTGCCTTTCCGTCGGCAGGAGACATGATCGCGAACGAGATCGCCAGTTGCTCGAGGGCGGCATCCGTCTTGGCGTCGTGGACGTCGTGGGCGAGGGCGTCGTGGACGAAGTCGAGGAACCTTTCGTCGCCGCTGCTGGCCCTTTTGAATTTCCGCCAGCTGGAGTCGAAGGTGAGGGAGTTGGCGCGCGTCCAGAGGCCGCGAGAGCGCGCCCGTGCGCACCGCGTCCCCCGCGTCTGGCAGCTCGAGGATGTGCACGAGCACGTCGTCGCAGAGGCCGCTGATCAGGTCGGTGCCCCCGGCAGACGGCCGTCGCCGTCGCTTCGACCTGCTGCTCGCGCCCATCGTGTCTGCCGCTCCCGCCGCCGCCGACGACGGATGCGATCGGATTGGTGCGCACGGCGTGTGCTCTGTAGGGAAAAAAATAATTGGACGACGATAACGCGCGACCCGTCGCGACGTCTGATAGCGTGCGACCCTCCAATCCATCGCGTGAATGCGTGATCCGACCAATTCTCTTGTAGTCTGTTTCCATTTTCAGCCAACATAACATATTTAATATGTCCTTTCTTTTCAGCAAACACAACCATCCAACGTGGCAACAGGACAGGCCACAGCCCCGCCGTGAGCAGCTGCTCATTTCCTAACACGATGAATTATTTAAATTATTATAACTTTTGAGTGCTACTATCCGTTTTCAATTCTGTTTGCATCGGTCTGTCTTCTACGTTACGAGACGAATAAAACTAGACCCCACTTACATATATTTTAAAAAAATTTATTTTATTAACAATTTATGTAGAAATATGTGCTAAGAAATTATCAAAGAAGTTACTATCATATAATACTAAAGTTATTACTGCAAAATATACTAAAGTTGTTACATATGGCCCCATTCGGCTTGCTGAATCTTGGCTGAAACTAGCTGAAAATACTGTTCTAGCTGAATTGTTGTGAGAGAAAACACGGTTCCGGCTGAAAAAACAAGCCAAACAAGTTGAATATGGGGTAAGCCGAACGGGATCATTCTTATATAGTATTTACATAAAAGTACTAGACTTATATTATAGTATTTTAAGAGTACTAGGTAACGTGCCCGTGCGTTGCTACGAGATAGCTAAACTTGGGTAATAGAAACACATGGATCACACGATAAGTGACATTTAATTCAAAAGGCAAAGTTCGTGAAATTAACAATCACGGAGAGCGCGACGTCGTAAGCTCACAAATTCTATTGTATAGAGCTTTCTATGATGTAGCTAAGATAATATTTTATATCGGCAGAAAGAAATCTCCGATATTCATTTCTTTCGTGCGCCAATAAATCCATGAATAAGTTCCGCCGCATCTCCGTACCATCTTGTCTACAGGTTCAAGTATATATATGTAAATATTAGTGCCTGACATGGATAGCACTAAAAATCTCTCACAAAATCTCCATACCAAGGTTCGAGTATATATGTAAATATTAGCGTCGTATGGCGGTGGCACGGCCTCCCCACATGGGACGGCGGCAGCGGCGCTAGGGTTGAGCGGCGCGGCCTTCCCACGTCGGGCGGCGGCGACGGCGGAGCTGGAGTCGAGCGGCGCGGCGTCACAGCATCGAACGGCGGTGGCGCTGTGACCTGGGAGCGATGCTTCAACTAATGTAGCGCCTAACGTTTAAGTAATAAGGTCTACCTAAGAAAATGTATGAAGTACATATTTCTAAAAATAAACCATCCTCCTCCATAATCGTACTATTAAAACCCCCATTCTTACCTCATCTTTGCAATACTTGGCACAATCATGAATTTATAATCAATATGACCAAAACTTAATTACACCAGCATAAATTGGTATTGGTACCCATACATTGTATTATGCACCAAGCATCTTCAATGGTCTACGTATTGCCAAGCATATAAGAGGCTACATCAACCGATTTCTCACATCTGAAATCATGATGAGTATCATCAGCCTTGGTATCGATAATGGAATGCATACTTGATGCTTGTAGGACAAGAGAAAGGAAATGCAAATTTCTCTAGACACGGAGCCATTTTTGTAGCATAGCATTACCATATAACCATCAGATTCAATAAGGTCAGGGAACACATGCCCTTCAAGGCTTAGTTTAGCTTCTACTATTATCCCAACTACTTACAAAAATAAATAGATGACGAATTACATACAACCATCAGGTAAACATGCCAAGTAACCAAATAAATTTTGAGCATGTCTTCTCAACTTCCTGTGTTGCTAGTACCAAGGATAGTTTCAAACTTTTAGTGCCGTATATGTTACTAGTGAGAGGTACTCCATCTTCCTGAAGCTCCTCAGCGTCAGTCCCCTGTTGTGTCGCTAGAATGCTACTCAAGATGACCTGCTGCTCAACCTGCAAAAAGGAGAACGTATGAACGAGACTAATCTTTCACATATCAGAAAGAACACATCTTTCTGATGAAGACAGTAGTCTAGCACAAGAAACAATTTCAATATTTCATATTTCCATGATTCCATCAAATCCTACAAGGGCATAAATTCCAACTAAGAAATGTGCTGATTCTTTAGACTCAGTAACAAATGGCATACCTCAGTTTTGTAAAACCAACAATTGGGATGGCAATTTCGCGAAGCCACTTTTTCGGCTAGCAAAAATCTAATTTTCTCCTTAAACAAAGCAGAGAGAAGGCTTGTTTGTCAAAAGCAAACCTTAAACTAAGTTCCAAAATATAACTTACAGATAAATTAGTTTGCACCAAATCTAAGTATATACCTGAGCAGGTTTCTAATATCCGTCTTTTAATGAGTAATGATACCACAATGTCACCAACCCTGGAGAGTTCAAGATCTGTTAACATATAACCATCACTCATGCAAAATATATATGGAAAAAATAAATCATACAGAAGTATGAACGATGTACTTAATTAGATATCTAATTTATTGGTACTTACAAATCGGTGTCATTTAGATCCTTGATTAATTTCCAAAGCCTTGTATCAAAAATTGATATGTCAGCTAGCTTAACTGCAATTGAGACACATTAATGTTAGCCATTTGCACAGAATAGAGTAGGGATAAGGGCATGTGAAAAGCTAGATACTAATTGCAGTAAAGAAAAGCCAGATATTGAATCAGTAGAACATATAAGAATCATAATATTAGTACATTCTTCTCGGCGCTGTAGTAATCATAGAACATCTTCTCGGTGCTGTAATAAACCAGCAGTGACTATCTTGACTAAATTTAATAACCAACAGTGACTATCTTGACTGAATTTAATAAACCAGCAGTATGAGTTTGATAGCTACTACTCCAAGGCCCTGCAAATGGTAACCTTCAAAACTAACAAATATGCATTAAGGGGGGAAACACAAAATCTCTCTGTTAAAACTGGCAAAAAAAATAGTTTGAGACACATGTATATACATGCTTTAGAAACATGTTTTCTTTCACTTTGCTAGCAAACCAGTGCAGCTAATAAAAAATAGATCTGCAAGGTCCCTAGCTCCAACATGGTCTGCATGGAAACAATACAGTTATGCTAACAACAACACCTAGTAAGCATGACCTGCCAGCGCATACAACCATAGGCAAACTCTGAGCGTGTCTGAACTTATCCAGTCTAGGGATTCAGCATGCATGAGATGCAAGAATTCAAGATAAAACTTATTCTTCTTTTTTTACACTTTAGTAAGGTTCCATGTGGGCAGCTGGAAAATATGATCATAAGAGAAAAACCAAAGTAGCTAATTAAGCATTGACTCTGATGGCACTTGTGCACGCAGGTAATGAAGATGTTTGGTTTGTTGAGCACTGCATTGAAAACTGCAGTGGTCGATTATACAGGAATAAAGCATTGAACAGTGCAGGTGAATCGTTAAATGGAAAGAGGACTTATTAGGACACAAAACTGACTTATTAAGACATAAAACTGGCAATCACTTTAACTATATTTGGGTTCACAGCAATGACCTTGCAAACAAACCTTCAATGGATCGGAACTCCAATGCCAAGCAACTTACCAGTGTGGGGAGCTCGTTGCGGGCGTGGGGAGTTGTTTAGAGGAGTCGAACAACACCATTGCTAGAGCAGTGCGCCAATGCTAAACCAAGAGCGCAGATTGGCGATTTGTAGCAAGACGCGTTGAATCGGGTAGGGATCTCACCAAGGGGCAGCAATGGCGGCGGCACTGATCGATGGGAGCGACGTCCAGTAGATCTAGTATTGTAGATATTTATTTATGAATTCCAGTTTCTACAAGTGCAGGAATGAATATCATTCGTTATTTCATTATTTGCAGAAAAGACAAATTGACACAAAGAAGTGAAACTGACCCCTATTGTAAAGACTTATAGTATATCCGTTTATAGTGGTTGTAAACTACAACAGATAGCACCTGCAGGTTTACAAGGCTACATCAGTGCATCGCTCCCAACTAATTCAAAACTACAAAGCTATTGTCAGTATACGAGCAAAATAATAAAAGAAGGATTTCCAAATGTATTAGAGAGATGAAAAACAACATATCGTGAAGAAAAAAACAACACATCTTCAATTAGAGTGCTGGACATTTTTTCTAGCATGCAGAAAGGAGTGGAACTGTACAATTGATGAACTATTTTTTCAAAATAATTCAAGGGTGCAAGCAAGATCTATTTCAAATTAATAGTTATCTAGAAAACATATTCCATAAGAAACCATTTTATACCATATATCGTAGTAGGTGTTTGAAAATAGAGCCTCCACCAACAGTTGACATGCAATGGTGCAATCGAAGCTCGCAATTATTGTCCCCTACGGTGCAAAAATTATGAATAACTTACGATGCATTGAACACAGAGAGTAGAGTCAGCTAACAGAGCATAGTTGCCCAATCAAGATAAGAATAAGTCGCATTTCAATTAAAAACACAAAGGCTCCACCATTTCCAATATCAGCAACAGGAAAAGACTGCATTATAGGAGCTTCACAAAATTCACATTTAGCTATTCACTTCACGTCAAAAATTTTCTTCCCAACAAATAAAGTAGTCATGTGCCATAATCAGTACTTATTAGAAAGCTAGGGCGTTGGAAACATAGGTTATAATTAGCTGACTATTTTTAAGCATTGTGGTTAATTTGATTTGCAACCACTATGCATACATTTGGACACGTAGGGGTAGTTTCCCTGTTGTCCACCAACATCTAGGATCACATCGAGAGGAGGCTGTAATATAAGCATTAAAAAGAACCTTGCTACAAGATAATGTAGAGATTGCTTCATGGCTACTAACACACATCCAATCTTTAAGCTATTACCATGACTAATGGTAACCTTAGATTACTATGCACAGAGCATACACCAAATCTCCACATTTAAATAAAATATCTAAAACACTATCAGAATACTTTGATTGCATTATAAGGAAATAAGCTACATATGAAAAACAACTTTCCAGCGCAAAAGAGACAAATCATCTTTGTTTACAGAAGAGAAAAATGATCGACGTTAAAGGTAAACAAAAGGGACAAAACAATAGGTTCGTGGCAGAAAAAACTACTTAAATGGTTCGCTTCTACAGAAAAATGCATCATCTAATCAACCAACATGCAAATGACATTAGAAAAAGGCTAATCACATATTCTACTTACTCCTGGACCAACTAAATCTAGAATCAAAGGCAAGGACACAGGTTTGTAGATTTTTAATACGCAGAACAAAACGCATGGAGGGTTGAGCTCCGATGGGGAAATTTTGCATGCATGGAAAATAGATTTCAGTGTGCAAGATACATGAGGCTGCAAGGCGGTTTAGTAAACACCAAAAAAGCAAAACAAACCTAAGTGAAATTTCATCGAACATGTTACCTGCAAAGAAGACGCGTATCACAGAGATTGGGAAACGAAGCAACAACAAATTAATAATTGCACCATAGAGAGTTCGAGCTTGTTAGATGTCTCCTCATCAATCTGACACGCAGAACCCAAAGCAGCCCTCACATGAGACGTTGCAGATGTTCTTTTTCACCCAAAACCCATCTCAATGACCAACTTGAGCAACCTGATGCGTATCAAAGATCTCTCCACAACATGCATAACCACAACCACCGACGTACCTGCCATCACATATATCCTTCTGGTATTCCATCTCTCTGGGGAGGGGATCGGGGTATCAGGAGAACAATATGGAAGAGAAACAGGAATCGAGAAGTGTTGACCTTAGCAATCAAGGTCTCAATGTAGATCGAGATCCATGGAGCACAGAGGAGGTGGATTGGGGCCGGAGAATGGACGCATCATAGTCGTCGTCCACGACGGGTGTGGACGTCAGTTGCGGCAGCGGTTCGGTGATTGAGGGCGGGGGCAGTCATGGCGCATCAAAGGTCTCCTACGGCGTCCGACTTGGCGAGGTGCCGGTGCAGGCGTGGAGGATGGTGGAGAGGCGACGGCGACCTCCACGTATCGCTGTGTCTCGCTGTCCTAGAAGATGAGCAGAAGGCAGCGCGGTGCACGAGGGCCGAGGCAGGGAGGGAGAGGCGGCGACGGCGATGCGTGTGCGCGAGCGTGATTGGAATGGGCTTGCAGGAGCAGATGGAGCGTGGATGGATCGTGGGATTGGGGCGAGCGGGCATCATGGTCCCACCTGTTGCCGCCTTCCATCTGTGCTCGCGGGATCGCACGGAGAGAAGAGGGGCGCCTTCCTTCGAAGTCGCCCAATGTATGACGCCTTTCTTCCTTCGCCGCAGTATCGTATCGCAAGGGGCGCCTTCCTTCCACGTCGTCGCGGTATCGTATCGCACTAGGAGAGGCAGGCCCAAAACAAATGTCGCACCAAAAAGTATCCACACTTTGTTCTTTTTAGTTGTAGGAGATATTACATGGATCGAGTTGCTTGGTGAGAGCTTGTTGCTACTTATATATTGTAAAGCGAGTAATAATTCATGTAGAAACAATGCAGACTAGCTGCCAACCAGGAGAATTTATTAAAAAAACAAGACTAGCGGCAAAAAACAAGACAATCTGCAATCTCGGGGGCTAAATTATTAAAATAAGCATTGCATAAGCTGCCAATTTAGGGAGGAAGTAATTATACAATCCATTGCAAAAGCCGAGAAATATGACTATCTGCCAACCAGGGACATTTATTAAAAATAACGAGATTAGTGGACAAAACGAGACAAGTTACAATTTGGATAGGTAAAATTGTTAGAACAAGCCTTGCATAAGATGGCAACTAAGAAGAAGTTATTGTACTACTCATTGCAGGAGTCGGAAAATATGACTAGTTGCCAAGTGAGGACATTTAATAAAAAAAGAGAGTAACGGTCTAAAATAAGATAAGTTGTAACCTGAAGGGGCAAATTATAAAAACAAGCATTACGTAAGGTGCCAACTAGAGGGCAAATTATTATACAACACATTACAAGAACCAGGAAATATAACTTGCTCCTGACTGGGGGTATTTATTAAAAAACGAGGGTAGCGGCACAAAACAAGACAAGTTACAACATGAGGGTAAATTATTAGAACAAAGCATTACATAAGCTGTCAACTGAAAGGGCAAGTTATTATATAACCCACTATATGAGCCGGGAAACATGACTAGCTGACAATTTTATTTCACTAGCAATTTATGTGTAAAAATATGCTAGGAGATTTATGAAAGAAATTGCTACAATGTAATACTAAACTTGCTACTTTAAAAATATACTAAAGTTTTTACGTGGTATGCACAATCTCAGGGGCAAAAAATCAAAGTTACTATCATGTAAAACTAAAGTTGTTACTTCAAAAATATACTAAAGTTATTACATACTATGCACAAGCCAGGGGACAAAAAATATCAAAAGGAGTTATTACCGTGTAAAACTATAGTTGTACAAATTAGGGGCAAATTATTGCAACAAACCTAAAAATAGAAGCTAATGCACAAGCTCGGGGACAAATTATTACAACAAACCTAACAATAGAAGCTGTTGCACAAGCTGGGGATAAATTCTTTTATGATACTTATGTGTGCAATGGTTACCATTTTATGGCAACTTATATATTGTAGGTGAGGTAACTAATATGTAGGATTTAGAAAGGCATTCGAACATAAAAAGGTGACTGGAAACTGAAATTTAAAAAAAACTGAAAACTAAAACGAAAAAACACTGAAAAAAGAAAAAAACATGAAAAATATGCAACTTATACGTTGTGGGTGAGGCAACTAATATGCAGGATTTAGGAAGGCATTCGAACTTTAAAGGTTGACTAAAAACTGACAATAATTTAAAAAAAACAAGACTGAAAACTGAAAGAAATAATGAAAACCTAAAAATAGAAACTGAAAATGACAAATACAAACTGAAAAGGTCACTAGAAAACAAAACACAAAACTCATAAAACTGAAACTAAAAGGATAAATGAAATAAAAATAATATTTAAAACAAAAATTGAAAAAAATGAAACTCATATCTCATGAAAATGAAAGGGTGACTGAAAAAATATAACTCATAAAACTGAAACTGACGATGTCTCCGTTGATAGTGAGGCGCCTGTGGTGACTTCGTGAATCTCGAGATTTACTGACTGAGTTATTCGGAGATGCTCATAGGGATAGGGTTTACGTACATTTATTCATAAGTGTGAGTGTACGTGCGTGTTGTAGACGTCTACGTTGTAGTGTGTAATTTAAAAAAACTAAGACTATAAGAAAAACAAAAACTGAAAAATGATACTCATAACTCATTAAACTGAGAGGAAAAATGAAACAAAAGAAAAAGAGACTAAAAGAAAAACTGAAAAATTGAAACTCATATCTCAGCAAACTGAAAGGATGGCTGAAAAATGTGCTCTTATATGAATATAAATATAAATATAAAGTATATAAGTGGCATGAAAAAAAGTTAAATTGATGCATACTCTCTTCGTTCCTAAATATCTACTATTTGTGTTTCCCAAGAAACAACTTTGACTAAATACATATTAAAAAATATTAATATTTATGGTATATATTTAATATCATTAGAGAGATCTTTAAATCTAATTTTTTAATAAATTTATTAGAAAATAAAAATATTACACGTATTTTATATAAATTAAGATAAACTCATGCAACACACATGAACAACGATAGTTATTTAGGCTAGGCGCAGAGAACGGTGCTAGTAGCTCCTTGGGTCGTGGCCTCTCGTTAGCAGAGAGCAGTGCACTAGTACGCTGCCTCCACTTCTTGGTAGTTGGGCCAATCTCAGCAGTGCTAGACGAAGATATATATATTAAAGGTCTCTTTGGCATGGTTTATATTGGCTTCGGTTTTATCTATTTTATATAAATCGAGGCACTGCAGCGTAAAGTTGTTTTGTAAGTCAAGATTAAAATAAACTATAAGTTAAAAAAAATCAGTTTTTCTGGCTTTCATCGATTTTGATTTTATTAGTGAACCCGTTTTAGATGAGCCGTGCCAAGACGGGCTTAAATCGTATCTATAATCTATCACATGTTTGGCACGTCCCATTTTGCCTCCTGCCATCGGATGCCTGCCACGCAGGCCTCCCCAGGCCCCCATGCCCAGGTGGGCCCCGCACCCCACTACATCATCGCCTCCCTCGGTGTCGCAGCCAGAAAAAAAAAACGCAGCGGCGACGCTTGCGAGGAACTCGGCCGCTCTCCTTGCGGCGGCGCGGCTGCAGCGTCGACCTCCGCCGCCCCTGCGCCACCCGCCGTTTGCGGCCCCGCCTGCGGCCCCTGGCGCCTCCGCCGTCACTGCGCCCTCCACCGGCTGCGGCCCACTTGCGACCTCCGTCCGCCGCGTGGGGAACCGGCAACAGCGCGCTCCCGAATCCGGCTATCTCGCTTGCGGGTTACCGCGGCGCGGCGCTGCGCAGCCCCGGAGCGGCGCCGTCGAGGCGTTGCCCTGCAACGGCGCCGGCCCGCTTCCGGCCGTCTCGCTCCCGCCGCTTCGCACTCGCGTCTCCGGCCTCCTCCCTTGCACAGCACCTCGCCCGTGCCTACAGCTCTCTTGGACGGCAGCTCTGGAGCGCCAACGTCCCCTTCCGCCCTCCGCACCAGGTATGCTCTCCTTTTTCCCTCTTTATTTTCTTATTAATTTTTTCATATGGTACGCACATGCCTTCTCAGTATATATGCATTGATATGTGCAGACCAGTTACGTGGAACCTCTCCTTTTTTTTCCTCTTTTTATTTTCTTAATTTTTCCATATGGTACGCACATGCCTACTCAGTATATATATGCATTTCTATATGTTCATTCTGTGCTTTTCTCCTATGAACTACACATTGTGTGTCTCTGCTTCACTGCTGTGGTGTTATGTGGCTGAATTTTTTAGATTATTTACAACACATTAGTTGTCAATATTACATCTGTACACTACCTTAATCAGCCCTTTTTGCCGTACTGCTGATTCTTTGACCTGCTATTTGGTGTGTTCATATATACCTGCGTGTTATAGACACGCTCAGTTTTCGCATTTCATTTTGTGCCTGTTATTCATTGTTCAGCTACACCGCTTAATTCCTTAAACATGCTTTACGTACATTTGCTAGCAAAGGATGACACATCAGGCATCGGACTATTTCTCGGCCCATGGGCAAACATCGCCATCACAGGTCCCACATCGTGAGGCACTGAGGCGTCGGTCTATGATGCTTCCTAACGATGTACGAGCCTCCGCTAATGCCACCTCTCCTCATGGTATTCCTGCTCCCTTTGCCAATATGTATTTTTTACATACAAAACAAGTTTACCTACACTGCCTTCTATAGTTCTTCAGTTACACTAATGCATCTTCATCCTTCTTTGCAGTGTCCCCACCATTTGGGCCTTCTATTGCTTCTACAACGAGTCGCAAACGTAGAGCAGACAACATCCTCCGCAGTGATGGTTAGTGCAACCATTGTTTACCTACGTCTAACTGCTTGGTCGCATTCAGGGCAAAAATATTTACGTGTATATTCTTCATTATGGTCCTGCTCTCCAGCTCTCCATTCAGCAACTGTCAGTACAGACCACCGTGTTGTTTCGGTGTCTTCCTCTTCAAGATCTACCCGTCGTTGGAGTTCACTTGCTCAAACGAATGCCACCACGAATCCTGCTCTTCAATACTTTGGTCGACACAAACGTTAGCCTCTTCTCTCAAACCGTTCTCTATACCAATTTACTCATGCTGCATGTCAATGCTAAATCCCATTGCAAATCCATTCCGCCCCTAAATCCAGTACTATATATTGACACTACCGCTATTGTTACATAACCATGCTATTATATGCCTTCAGACCATTGTCCATATTGAATGAGATCTTTGTCAAATTCGATTGTTCATAGCCAATGCTCATGCTGCACCACATAAACAAACATATGTTCAAATAGTGGCTACTTCAGCTGACCCTAAGTGGCCATTCAAAATTAAACGGCGCCAATTCCCCGTTCGTGTTTTATATGCCATGACGATAAATAAAAGCCAAGGCCAAACATTAGGTAGAGTTGGTGTTTACCTGCCAAGCCCTGTATTTTCCACGGCCAATTGTACGTTGCCTTCTCACGTGTTACATCTCCAAGAGGCGTATGGGTCCTCAATGAAAATAACCCCCCTGGATATAAAGACAGTACCCATAATGTTGTTTACAAGGAAATTTTTGAAGAGATATCCAACTGATGTACTCAGATTGGCCACGTCCCCTCACTAACCTCGATTTCCTTTAACATCAACCACCTGTACCTGTTTATTCTCTAATGCATCTGTTATTGTTTCAGTTTTAGTCTACTGTGTTACTACCCACATGTAAGAACTGCACAGGCTTTGTGCCATCTCTGTATTACACCCTTTGCTATGATCCATGCTACCAAGAAGCCCCCTGCTTATAAGGTAACAATTTCGCCTCTCACAGTTAGACTTAGCTTGCCCAAATATTATCGACATACTCATTTTCCTCCACCAACAGCTGAGTTTAATTATGTACTCTCCAATTTAACACTTTATGCTTCAAGTTAGATGCACATTGTATGCAGCCCTTCTATTCCAAATACTGGACATAACTTTTTGTGTGTGTTTTTATAGCTTCTTCTCCATACCTACACAGCAGCCAGTTGCTCCAGGTGCAAGCGACTGACAGTTGATTCGTGAAACTTTGGGTAAACACGTATGCAATATTAACTCTTTCCTTGCCATTTGCCTTTGTCCTCCACAGCGCCAAAAATATTCTTAGTAAGGGCCACACATGTTCTATGCCCTCTATATGTGAGTCTGTTGCCTCCAAGGTCCATGCAGCCACACCAGCCTTTTGTTATCAGATAATAATACTCCACATCACACTCACCCCAAAAAAGGACTATTACCAATACAAACTCTGTTTATCAGCCTCCTTCACTTTTACCATCAGGTTTTAGACTTGGTTTTCAACATCTAAACAGAGATCAAAGCTTCAGGTGCAAACTAAAGTAGCTATTTTCAATATGTACACAGGGATCAGAGCTTCAGGTGAAAACTACAGTACCCTTTTCCAGTTTTTTCCCAGCACATATGCAAGATTGCCATCTTCCCAACATCAGCAATTGTCCATTGTAACACAAATACCTATTCCCATATGCAGTAAGGAGCAGTAACTAGAGACCGTGCAGTAATTAGATAGCACTGCTTGATATCATCTATCCTTTACCTCAGTGTTCCCTTTTTTAAGTAATATGTTCCTTATTTTAATTTATGGTCCTCCTGCCAATAGTCTCAATTCCTAATCACGTGCTGATTGTAGAGCAAAATGTTATAATGTGCCTTCTTTCGCTGTTACTTTTGGCTGCTCCTCACTGCTTTCAGCATGCATAGTCATCATTTATTTTATATAAATTGAAGTTTCAGAGCAATAGGCAATACATCATTTGACAAATTGAACAACAATATAGAAATTTAGTCACTCTACAAAACATGCTATATTCGCTCTTTGCATATCCCTTGCTCATTTTGGTATAAACATTCCTATCATGCCCCTTGCACACCAGGTGGGCGGTTCTGCAAAACATGAATCCACTTTGGACAGTCTCACCCTCATCCTGTTCACCTTACAATTCATTTTGGTAAGTATGATCTCGATTTGGTGTGCTACGTCACCTCATTTTGAGTTTAACATTCAGCCATGATACGTTTGTCATTTATAATTATTCTCATCCTCACAATATCTTCACTCCTGTCCCAAGAAGATGCCTATTGACAAAGTTGGTCCTGCACAGCTGTTTGCCTTACAAAGCATGCCATAACTTTGCCTTGCTTATACGATACACAGAAACTGATGCTTCTGTTGTTACTAACCTTTCCTTCCATGTAATTATGAAATTATTCACAGTATGTTTTTTATTCACCTTTGCCACCTTTGGTCTGGGCCAAAGGCTTGCTTCTGACTCTCACTCCGTACCATGTTCATGCAGTTAGGGCCTGTTTGGCATGGCTCCACTTCTAAACTCCAGCAACTCCATTAAAAAATCCAGCCAAACACCCCAACTCCAAAACTCCACGGAGGTGCCAACTCCATGGAGCTGTAGTGCAAATGGAGATGGAGTTTTGGAGCACCTCTTTTGCTGCTCTAGAACCCTCTCTTTTGAACCTCCTCGTAGAGTTGATGGGTAATTACCCACCAATGCCACTGGTTACAGAGAAAAAACGTTTCGCTTCTATTCTCTACCCCCCCCCCCGCTGAAAACGTTTTGCTTTCGCTTCCCAGTCCCGCGGCTCTCTCGGCCCTGCCTCTTCTCGCGAGACGGCGCGGCGCATTAGGGTTTCCGCCGCCGCCAGCAGACCGACGGCCGCCGTCCACCCGCTGCCGGCCGGCCGAGCCCCGCACCCGGCCGCCCTAGGCCCGCCGCTGGTCTCCTAGCCCCGCCCGGGCGCCTAGCTCCGCCTCCCGCCACGTCTGCAGAAGCCCCGACGCCTGGCGCATCCTCCCACCGTCGGAGATCCCCCGCCGGCCGCAGCTCCCCACCGACAGCCGCAGAGGCCCGCCAACAGTCGTCCGTAGATCCCCCGCCGCCGTTCACAAGGTATGGTGCCTGCTGGTTCGATGTTTTGGCCCGCCGCAGAGGCCCGCCGCCGTTCTATCGGTGCCTTTTGGCTGCCGTTCGATGCTCTGTGTGCTGAAATTATTGCCTAGCTTGAAATTTACTAGGATTTAAGCAGTGATGATATCTCTTGTCTGAACACTAATATTATGTCTTGCAAACAAAAGGTAAATACCGTGTGATGAAATTCCATCCTTCCATCACGCTCTGTTTGAAGAGAAAGTTGCTTTGGGTTAATGGCCAAGTAGTGCTTGTTATGATTTCTGAACATTTAAGCAATGATGATATCTGTTGATTGTTATGATTGGTGAGAACTTGAGCTTATAGGGGATGCTTTCTGTAGCTTACAGACCTACTATCTTTCTGTACTTCTGTTGATTGTTATGATTGGTGAGAACCTGAGCTTATAGGGGATGCATTCTGTAGCTTTCTGTAGAATGAATCAAAGAAAAGAGTGTGTTGTTTGGTATAATAATAAGTTGCTCCTTGCTTCACCTCCATGTTTAGGATGGGGATATAGTTGAAGTGAGGGTATAGATGCAACAGACTGAGAGTTTACTGTGTATAATCAATAACCCTCAGTTCTTGCCAGATCTTGGTTCCTCAGTTCTGTTGCTTATGTACACAGTTTACTGTTTATTGATTATACTCTCAAGTCTGTTGCATTACCAGTTTCCAGTACACCTTTCTCAGGGTTATTGATTATATTGGTTCCTCAGTTCTTGCCAGATCTTGGCAATGCAACATACTGAGAGTTTACTGTGTACATAAGCAACTGCAAGTAACATTAGGTAACTTGCCTTCTAATATGAAATTTGTGAGTTCGATAGATGCCTGAAATTGATTGGAACTCGGAGAACACTCGAGTGTTGTGTATGTTGTTTGCCGAACAAGTTGGAAAAGGAAATCGGCCAAACACACACTTGAATGCACTTGGTTATGCTGAGGTTGAGAAAGGGTTCAAAGAAAGGACTGGAATTGTGGCTACCAAGGTTCAGATCAAGAACAAATGGGACAAGTTGAAGGAAGATTTCAAGGCATGGAAGAAACTAATGCTGAGGCAAACAGGGACTGGTTGGGATCCTATAAAGAAGACTATTGCTATGGATGATGAATGGTGGAAAAAAGCTAGAGCTGTAAGTTGGTTCAAAATTTTTGCTATATTTGTTTTACATATGACAAATCTGTTGGTAATACTTATAATAATACCTGTTGTTCTGCTTGTTTCAGGACATTCCGGGTTGTGGAAAGTTCAAAAAGAAGGGCCTTGAGAATGAAGATGACTTAGCTAAGTGTTTTGCTGACATCACTACTATTGGTATTGATCATTGGTCTCCTCATGTTGTGAATGTTGAAAATGTTGATGAGACACAAGAGGAGGCAACCAATTTTGATCCACAAGATGATGATGTCATTCCTGAAACACAAGAGGAGGATATTGGTATTTCTCTTCCACCTGCAAGTGGCAAGAGATTGGCTAGGCCTGTTGAAAAAAGTGGCAAGAAGGCGAAGTCTGGAAATGCACTCCTAATTCAAGAAGCAGTAAACAGTATGGCAAGTTCAGCCAATGAATATGTTTCGAAGAGACATGGAAAATACTTACTCTATTGATGAAGTGATGGAGGTTGTGATTGCTTGTGGGGCTGGCTATGATAGCAATGGACATTACATTGCAACTGAACTGTTTGTGAAGAAGGAGCAAAGGGAGATGTTCATGACCTTGCCTACTAATGAGATTAGGTTCACTTGGCTTAGGAGGAAGTACAATGATAAATATGACAAGTAGAAATGGTAGTGAGATTAGGTTCAATGGCAGTTGTATGCTATATTCTATTTTATTCCAGTTCACTTATGTATGGCAGTTGTATGCTATATTCTATTTTCTTGCCATTCATTTATGTATGGCAGTTGTATGCTATATTCTATTTTCTTGCAGTTGTATGGCAGTTGTATGCTATATTCTTTTCTTTGATTCATTCTTGTCGATTGGCTTTCTGTACTTTCTGTACTTTTCTGTATGGCAGTTGTAGCTTTCTGTATCTTTCTGAACTTTTCTGTAGGAGGACGCTTTCCGTAGCTTTCTGTAGCTTTGTGTAGTTCATTTTCTTGCAGTTGTATGGCAGTTGTAGCTTTTTGTATCTTTCTGTACTTGCAGTTGTATGGCAATTGGCTTAGGAGGATGCTTTCTGTAGCTTTGTGTAGTTTATTTTCTTGCAGTTGTATGGCAGTTGTATCTTATATTTCATTTATGTCAATGTTCACAGATGTCTTCTAAGTGAGTCTGATGATTCTAGTGATGGAGATTTTTTTTAAATGGTTGAGAGCAGTGCAAAACTAGCACAAAGTTATCATGAATTGTATATGGACAAGGCACCGCCGAGATTCATGTTTTCACAACAAAGTGGAATGGGATGGCTGATGGAGACGGTAAACACTCCAGGGGAGTGTCATCGAATGCTTCGGATGAATGAGGTTATTTTTCATGATGTTCATGATGTGTTGGTTAAGAGGTACGGATTAAAACCATCGAAACACATTAATACATATGAGATGTTGGCCATTTTCCTATTCACATGTGGTGGGTGTGAGTCAAATAGAAGAGGACAAAATAAGTTCAAACATTCAGGTGAAACCATTAGTAGAAAATTTCATGAAGTTCTAGATTGTGTGGTTGCCATGGCACAAGATTTCTTGAGACCAACATATCCTAATTTCCACAATGTGCACAAGAGGATTAGGAATGACAAGAGAGCATATCCATATTTTAAGGATTGCATTGGTGCACTTGATGGAACCCATATTCGTGTGTTTTTATCACCTGAAGAACAAGTGAGATATATTGGTAAGACTGGAATTGCAACTCAAAATGTGCTTGCCGTTTGTGATTTTGATATGCGCTTCACGTATGTGGCTGCGGGTCAACCGGGTTCTTTGCATGACACTAGTGTATTGTACCATGCATTGGAAGCAGATGTAGATGTCTTCCCACATCCACCTCAAGGTAAATATTTTTGCTTACGTTCTTTTTCATATTTGTATGCACAAATTTATCTTGTTTTACATATGTGTAGGCAAGTACTATGTTGTAGATGCGGGCTATCCTAATCGTCCGGGGTACCTAGCTCCATACAAGGGTGAAAGATACCACTTAACCGAGTGGCATCGAGGTATGGAACCAAATACTCCGAAAGAGAAGTTCAACCGTATACACTCATCTGGTCGTAATGTTATTGAGCGCTCATTTGGAGTATTAAAAATGAAATGGCAAATCCTTTACAAGATGCCCGGTTATTCAATGGTCACACAAAATTGTTGCTGCTACCATGGTCCTACACAATTTCATACGTGAACATGCTAGTGTTGATGTGGACTTTGCTAATTTTGATAGAGATCCTACCTTCATGCCTACTATTCCGGAAAGGTACAACAAGTATGCCGTGTCTCAACATGCCTCCGATGGATCAACTTCGGAATCAAGCTTTATGACTATGGACACATTTTGTGATAATATGGCTACATCCATCGCCCTAGCATGAAATTAGTGCAATGGTTATTGTAACGACCTTATTTTGGAACTATGAACTCATTTTGGATCTATGTGTACTCAGATCAATCATTGCAACCATTTGCAGTTGATTAATGACCATTATCGATGTCATTCTTCATTGTCTGAACTGCCTTGTTCTGTTCCATTTTGAATCGAAATCTGAAATTCCGAATGCAAATGCAATGCAATGCTGCTCTGCCACTCTGAACCGGCCGCCAGCTTCACCAATCAGCATGTACTTTCACGGTAGTTGCCACAGATCTTTTCACCAATCAGCTAGTGCAGCAGCTACCCTCTTCATCTTTTCACGGTAGTTGACACAGATCGATGACAGTCAAACGAAAGTGTGCCTTCTAAAATCTTCTTGGCATAGTACAACAGTAGTATTTCACAGCATGTACTTTCATTTCATATTTGTGAGAAGTAGTTCAAATCGAACCAGGGGCAACAATGGCAATCTACCCTTAAACTCCTCTTTTCTGGAGCTGGGACACCCTCCCAGCCAAACACCTCCATCAGACAACTCCAACTCTACCCAGAGCTGACTCCACCAGGAGTTCTGGAGTGAAGCAGCTCTACTCAGAGTTAGAGTCATACCAAACGCCTTAGTTCTATGACAACTCTTCAACCTACGGCCCCAGTGAGCCTTTGGGTGTTTTTTGTCTACTTGAATGTAATATATATTTCATCTTCGGTGCAGGTCCTAGATCTGCTTATGCTGGAATGGCGACCTGGCTGGCTTACCCCATTTAATCGACGCCTGCAAATGCCTTTTCTGTCTAAAGACACATTCAGCCTGTTCGTTTGGCTGGACTTGTTCGTTGCTGGTTCGTGAAGAAGTACTGCTGGCTAGTTTGGTGTGAGAGAAAAATACTGTTTCAGCTAGAAAATTTACAATCATTTACGACAAGCACAAGCCAACCGAACAGGCATATTGTCACTACAGTTTTACCCAAGACAAAGAGATACCAGGATTATGTTTCCTTGCTTCAGTTATGCTAAGAGATCTTCAATGTACGTATATTCAGTTCTAAAACTGTATACACATGCTAATAAAGTTCATTCTGGAACTTAGTTGCTATACAAATCTTAAACAAATCGATATCAAGATTTTTTCCCATGACAAATATCTGGCAGATCGTGACTGCTTTCCAAGCTGCCCGCGCAACGCGCGGGGGCACATGCTACCCTGACGGCTCGGAGGGCCAGAAAGGCCACACCGCTCGCCCGCCCCCGGGGCCGGGCCTCTCGCGCGCAGGTCGCGCGCTAATCGGGTAGCGCGACCGGAAGCGCATTAGACTTTGCGAAAAAATTTCGATTGAAGCATGCACAGGACGAGGCTGGGCCTGGTGGTTCAATAAGCTGCTCCCGGTTGTCTGAGTCGGGGCCTGGTAATTAATTGGCTACCAAGCAGCCCAACACGTCCAGAGCCCGTAACTGAGCCCGCCCCATGTCTCTCGAATCTCTCCAGGCCACCGACCCGGCCACGCCTTCCCATCCATCTTGATGGCACCTGGGGAAGGTAGGAACACCAAAGGTGCCCTTGTCACGTGACAAAGGAAAGCGTGGCATGGATTCGATTATTCATTATTCCCACGTCCCATCGGTCTCCCTCCAAGTCCCACGGTCATTGGCCATATTATGCCCATATATTCGTGCTCCACTCCACACCGAAAGCGGAGAGAACCGACGCACAGAGCATAAGTTGTGTTGCGTGACTTTCCTTAAGCACCCCGATAATAATAGCACGCTTTTGAGCTGTGGGAGCGTGTGTCCCATGTGTACACGAAGGCTTGGCCTCCTTATACAAAAAACGGGGCGTAAAGAAGCTAGGTGTACAGCGCAGGCGCCAGGCGGTAGTGCGGTACGCTGTACGCAGGGCGTAGCTACTTATAGTCTACGATACAATGATGATGTGGTTCACGGTTCATGTAAAATTCATCGATAAGACGATAACCGGTACTCATCTGTAATCCCATGAGACAGAAGAGCACGAAAACACTCAACGAGGGGGCAGACGAGCACATCGCGCATCAGGTCTGCGGAGTGCTAAACTGCAAACTGCGTGAGTTTGACTGAGCAAACCTGCAGGCTGCAGCGCCAGCGCGGGCAAAGGGAGCACATGCCCGAGGCCGCAGACGTTAATCAACGTGCTCGAGGCCCGCCGGTCTGCTGTTCGTCTTCGTCGTGTTTGGTTTATAAGCCACGACTGAAAGTAATATTAACTGATTTGGTGTGAGAAAAAATATTATTCATTAATTAAAAACAAGCCAAACAAATCCAAAACAAACAGGACGTTTGTCCTTGAACTAACCTACGGCTATCGGCGCCCATCGCAGCAGTGTGCCAATATAATGTGATCGCTGCTTCTAAACATGCATGGCACTGGCAAAATCAACGAAAATTTCGCAACCAGTCCAGCGTTGCGACAGCATAAAACAAGGCGAACGAATATGTGCATTTCAAAAGGAGCCCTTGGGCCAATTCCCATGGCCTCTAACGAACGTGTACTGGTTTGATGAATTGTACTTCGATCTCCTGCCGTCCGCCCGTTTTATTCCACCGCCATTCTCCAACTCCATATTTTTCTTTGTTTTTTTTCTCAAGACGAACGAACCACCCGGATTGTTTTGCAGGGCTCTCGCGTGTCCAAAATAGTTTTAGCCCTGAATTCTCCTAAAACAGCTCTTTTTAAAACTAAAACTGTCGGTGCAGAAAGTGACCAATAAGTAATGTCGTACGTTGTGATCGGAGGTGGCCTAACACTCAATGACATAGGGTTTATACTGGTTCAGACAACGTGTCCTACGTCCAATTTGAGTCGGTCGGTGACTTTATTCCTAAGCCTAAGTGCTCGAAGTTTGCAGTGGGGTTACAAACAAGAAGGAGAAAGATAGGAGGTACAAGAGATCCGGTCGGACTTCGGTCGAAAGGGCCGAGAGTGACGGGAGCCTCACTATGAGCTAAGTGTTCAAGCGCGTGCTTATGGTTCGAACCTGGCGGTTCTGTGGTTGTGAACTAGGGAACTTGATCGACCTGAATCAATCTGACCGAGCTTAATGAATCTTTTGTTGGGAGAGAGCGCATCCCCTTTTATAAATGAAGGGGATGGCCTTACAAGTGAGAGGGAGAGAGTACGTATGTTTCTAAGCCTTGTTGCTCACGTCGGCGGGTACAGGATGATGGTAGGCGTCCACAACACTGTTGGATGTCAGATGCACGTGGAAGGTTGTATTGTCTTCTTCAGGTATGGCAGACGTCGGCGCCCGCCACACTGTTGATACCTGGAGGTATGCAATGAGTTTTACCACGTTCGTCTGGTACGGTAAATACCGGCGCCCACAACACTGTCGATGCCCAGAGGCATGTGGGGGGAGGCTTACCGTATGGGAGTTAATGTCGCCCATAATACTGTAGGGGAAAAAATATCGGCGCCTACAACACTGCTTGGGTTCTGACGTGCTAGTGAGGTCACAGAGTAGTGTTTTCGCAGATGTACAGGGTACGGACCCCGGTATTGCGGTTTGACTTGTGCGTCTTGCCTTACTTTCTCCGTCCGTTCCCTGGTCCTTACCGAGCGGGCGTCCCCAGTCGGTTAGTCTCAGTCGGCTCTGATCGCGCCAGTCGGAGAAGAGCGGTGAGCAAGGGTTTAACGCATCCCCGGTCGGAGACGCGAGTCGGAGTCGAAGTAGTGCTTTGGCAGGCCTTTCGGTTGGAGAAGACGTCCGGAGTCGGGCTGGGGACCGAAGCGAGCGCTCCGATCGGAGATGTGAGCCAAAGTTGGAAACGAGTGCCGTTCCTCCTCGGCCAGGCCTTCCGATCGGTGATTGGATCGCCATTCTGGCCCGTTGTTTAGGTACTTGGGGCGACCCATGAGTTGCACGTTGTTTGCAACATTGCCTGCTGGGCCGAGCCTCTGCGGGAAGCCGGTCCGCGAGGGACCTCGGGTTTATGAACCCGACAGGAGCCCCCGAGCCCCGAGGCGATTCGGGTAGAATCGTCTAGGAGATTTTTGTCTTGACGGCGGGTGCGCGCGAGTGCAACCGCGGGTGTAGCCCCCGAGCCCCCAGGTGGTTCTGGCAGAACCGTCTGGGGTTTTTTTCGTGTTGCTAGCGGGGGTGATTTTTGTTTCGTCAGCGGGTGCGCGCGAGCACACCCGCGGGTGTAGCCCCCGAGCCCTCGGGCAATTCGGGCAGAATCGTCTGGGGTTTTTTTAGTGGGTGTGTGTGCGTGTTTTTAGTCAAGACGGAGTTGTCAACCAAGGCGTCATTGTGCAGCCAAGGTGTTTAGTTTTTAGGATCGGGCGAGACGGAGCTCACGGATCCTAGCGTCGGTGCGCGCCGTGGGATCGGGCGAGGCAGTTAGTTTAGGGATCGGACGAGACAGAGCTCACGGGTCCTGGCGTCGGTGCGCGCCGTGGGATCGAGCGAGTCAGAATCGTGGATCCTGGCCTCGGTGCAGCCTGCGTAGTCGAGGCAGTTAGTTTAGTTAGTTTTATGGATTGGGCGAGCTGGAGCTCGTGGATCCTGACGGGGCGAGTTCGGGGTCGCAGACCCAGGCGTTTTTGGAGTGCAGTCGAGGCGTAGCCGAGGGATGGGGCGAGTTTGGGGGTGGCAGACCCAGGTGTTTTGGTGTGCAGTCGAAGCGTAACCGAGGGATGGGGCGAGGTCGAGGTCGCAGACCCAGGCGTTTGGTGTGCAGTCGAAGCGTAGCCGAGGGATGGGGCGAGTTTAGGGTCGTAGACCCAGGTGTTTTGGTGTCTTGAGCCCCCGAGCCTGTTGGGCCTTGGTAGGGGTCGGTTTGAGTTGTGTGCGTTACCCCGTCCTCGGTTTCTCACAACCGGATGGGCTAAGCTTTGTCGCTTGCCTCGATTGCTCGGGCTCGAGTGACGCGCTCGGTGAGTTCGTTAACGGGTATGATCGAGTAGAATTTGGGTCCATCGTTCGTGATGGGGTCAGCATAGCCCTCTTGTGATATTTCATTGCTCCTTTACCTGCAACCCGGTAGATGCCTGGGTCGTTCCAGAGACCGACCCGGGTGGCCTAATGGCCTCTCCTCGATGGAGATTTTGTGGGCTCAGCAGAGGCTTAGGATCGAACGAGAAGGTTGAGATGACCCTATCTGCTTTGGGACAGATGGGGCGAGGGCCGCATGGGGCTCATCTGCGTTTTCTCCCCTGGCTCTGTTTGACGTGGGGCGGCCTCGAGCCCTTCATGAGCCGACCTTCGAACCCCGGTCGGTCGTTGCTCATGTTAAATAAGGCAACTGCCGCTTCGTGACGCAACACGGAGCGTTGTGATGCATTTTGCTGCACGTGCGATACTTAGTTCCCGAGCCCCCGGGCGGTTCAGGGCTCGAATCGTCCCGGGGCACGGGCGTATGGAATGAATGCGTGTAATGATGTATGAAATGATTATAAAGAAATAGCGGGGGTCGGTTGTATTACCTTGATGACTCGAGTGACGGGGTTTGAAGAGCTCTAATCAGAAATGTCCGACCAGGACCCATGCTCGTCGTTCGTGACGGAGTCAGCGTGGCCTACATGTTGTGTCCCTTTGCTCCTTACCTGTCTTTCGGTGTTTTATCCTGAGCCGTTTGATCGATTTTAGGAAGCCCGGTGGTCTCTCCTGGCGGAGATCCTGTTTTGGATTTTTCCAAGTCCCGCCTGGTGAAAGCTATAGTTTGGTTTTGGTGAATTGATGAAACCCTAAGTGCTAACCTAGTTTATCAAGTGATCATGATATAGGTAGCACACTCCAAGTGGTGAAGCAAATGAAGATCATAACATGATGATGGTGATGCCATGGTGATGATCAAGTGCTCGGACTTGGAAAGAAGAAAGAGAAAAACAAAAGGCTCAAGGCAAAGGTATAAATTGTATGAGCCATTTTGTTTTGGTGATCAAGACACTTAGAGAGTGTGATCACATTTAGGTTTAATAGCCGTACTATTAAGAGGGGTGAAACTCGTATCGGAATGCGGTTATCAAAGTGCCACTAGATGCTCTAACTCATTCCATATGCATTTAGGATCTAGTGGAATGCTAACACCCTTGAAATTGTTTGTGAAAATATGCTAATACATGTGCACAAGGTGATACACTTGGTGGTTGGCACATTTGATCAAGGGTGGTGAAGTTTAGGTGCAAGGGTAAGAAACTCCACCGGCGGAGTGTCACCGGCGCCCTAGACAGAAAAGACGGAGGTCACTGTAAGTGACCGGACACTGGTCTCGGTTGGACCGGCGCGTCCGGTCAGTGGCCGCAGAGGGCGTGCGTTTCGGTCTCATGACCGGACGCTGGGTCGCTCAGCGACCGGACGCTGGCAGGGTGCGCCCGGTCAGTGCTGACGTACGCTGACGTAGGGCGTACAGAGGTAACACTGTGTGACCGGACGCTGGCTGTGTCCGGTCAAGCATGACCAGACGCGTCCGGTCGGGAAAAATCACGTTTGGAACCTTACTGGAAACGACCGGACGCTAAGGTCCAGCATCCGGTCACTTTCTAACTGACGCGTCTGGTCAACAGATGACCATTGAAATCTGACGAACTATATTTGAAGCCGGGGACACGTGGCGTGTATCACGTGACCGGAAGCTGAGGGCCAGCATCCGGTCGATCGGACCGGAGCGTCCGGTCACCCCGCGCTGTACCCAGTGAAGGGGTACAACGACTCTATTTCGTGGGGGCTTCTATTTAAGCCCCATGGCCAGTTCAAGCTCACTCTCTTGGCCATTTGCATTGATATAGCAACCTTGTGAGCTTAGCCAAAGCCCTCCCACTCATTTCCATCATAGATTAAACATCTTTATGAGATTGGGAGAGAATCCAAGTGCATTGCTTGAGTGTTTGCATCTAGAGGCACTTAGTGTTCATGTTTCGCTGCGAGATTCGCTTGTTACTCTTGGTGGTTGCCGCCACCTAGACGGCTTGGAGCAGCGAGGATCGTCGAGCGGAGGGTAGTGATTGTCTCCGGCTCCGATCGTGGTGATTGTGAGGAGTTCTTGACCTTTCCCCGGTAGAGCGCCAAAAGGTACTTTAGTGGATTGCTCGTGGCTTGTGTTATCCTCATCTTGTGTTGGTTGTGTGGCACCCTATTGAGGGTTTGGCATGTGAAGCCAATTAGCGCGTGAACCTCTAAGTGAGTGAATCGCCACAACGAGGACTAGCTTGCCGGCAAGCAAGTGAACCTCGATAAAAAATCATTGTGTTCATCATTGATTCCGAGGTGATTGGTCTTCATTGTTATCCACACTTGTGATTGATTGGTCCATACATCTACACGGCGGTATAACCTTCTTGCCTACTCATTACATTACCGCAAACTAGTTGTCAAGCTCTTTAGTGTAACTAGTTGTGAGAGCTTATTAGTTTGGTTAGTGTGGCTCTTTAGTTAGCTTTTGAGAGCACACTAACTTAGTGTAGTGATATAGCTATTGTGTAGATATACTTCATCTAAACTAGAATTATGGTAGGTGGCTTGCATTTTGGTAGGCTAGCGCATAACTCGCTTCACCTTATAATTGTCTAATCCTTTTGTTAAGTGTTGTTGTAGAAATTTTATTAGGCTATTTACCCCCCCTCTAGCCATTAGGACCTTTCACTTGGGGATGCGGAGAGCCGCCTGCGTGGTGACGCTTTGGTTTTTGCACCCGGCTTGCGGTAGTGGTGGGCCATACCCAGGTCACGTGTCGTCATACCAGGCGGCGTTCCGTCTGACCAGGCGTCATTCCGTCGGTCAGTGTGCGTCCCGTCGGTCAGTGTGCGTCCCGTCGGTCAAGGTGCGTCCCATCGTTTCCCATCCGCATTGAATGGAGGAAGGGAGAGAGTTTTCCGCTCTGATCTTTTGCCCCTCTTCAGCTGTCGCGTTTTCTCTTTAAATAGGGGGTGGGAGAGGGCTTTTCGTCACAGTCTTTTGCTTGTTCTCCAACTATTGTCTCTCCTCCTCCTTCCTCCTCACCGAGAGTTCCTGTATGCCGCGGCAGTTCCTAAGTGAGAAAGAGGGTAAGCGAGAGGGAGGACTTACAGATCCTTTCGTGAGTTCAGAGCGTGATGTCAAGCTAGAGGCTGCTAGGGGCGGTGCTGGCTGTCTTTGCCTAAGCAGGTCCGGCTTTCGCCGAAGGAGGTGGCGTGATGGATTCATCTATGAGGCCTTTTCAGGATGTAGCCGTGTGTGGATTTTCTCCAATGGATCTACACCGGGCGCGCCTTGTAGGAGGGGAAGTTGCCTAGGATCATGCTGGTGGAGGGTTCTGTGCCTGTAGCTGCTCAGGTTGGCCAGTTCATAAGGTTTGATGAGATCTCTTCCAGCCATGGCGGCCATACCTTGGTAGCAGCGTCCCTGCCCAGGAGCTACCTCGACTGCATGAGAAGGTCAGGAGCTCCATGCTCTTCTGCTGAGCATCTATGGGTGCGACACCCTTGAGGTACCCGTTGCACTCGTCAAAGTCGAGGCAATGGAACCGGGCAGGTCCCTTGAGGTACCCGTTGTGCTCGCCGAAGTCGAGGGAGCGGAACCGGGTGGGGCCCCTATGGTGGTGGTTATGTCCGACGGCGTGTGCCATGGCCTCTCCTTTGGCATCAGGCGATGTTGTCGAGGGGCCGCAGTAGTATTTGGATTAGAAGTAGTTAGAAAATGTAATAGTTGAATTCGTGGGTGAGCCCCTATGTGAACAGTTTTTTGTATCAATGAATACATCAATTCTGTTTTTGTGATAGAATTACTATCCGTTCCTTCTTTTTATCCTAGCATAGCCTTTGTTTTTGTCCTTTCTTTTTCGCACTTGCCCATTTGTTCCATAGGCTACAACTTTTAAGAACCTAGGCATGGCCCACGGGGCTCGGCTGCTCGTAACCGTAGGTCGTGGCGGGGTGCGTTCGGTTAGGAGTAAGAACAAAGTTACGTAGGGCAATCACAGGAATGGAATGTGCTTCCGTTCGGGGACAATGTTGTTTACCATGTGATAGTAAAAAAGAGAGATGTAATATTTAGTATTGTACCCTCATGGAGCCCCCGAGCGACCCGGGCTGAAAGTGTTCGGACTAGGGTGCTTTACAGGAGCAAGTGTTTGACTAAAAAGCGGTAAGACTAAATTTAGGGGGAAAATGATGTAGCTGTTCAATATTCTAAGTGTTGGTGAGAACGTTGCCGTTGTTGTCCTCCAGTCGGTAGGTGCCCAGTTAGATCACTTCGGTCACCATATAGGGTCCTTCCCATGGTGGAGAGAGTTTTTCCTTCATTGATTGAGTCCTCCGGAGTATGAGATCACCGACTTCGAGGATCCTCCCCCTGATCTTCCTTTCATGGTACCTGCGGAGAGTTTGCTGGTAGCGAGCATAGTGGATGACGATCGTCTCGCGGGCCTCTTCGAGCAGGTCGACTGCGTCTTGCCGAGCCTCCATGGCTCGGTTGCGGTCGAAAGCCTTCACTCTTGCGGCACCGTGGTCGAGGTCGGAGGGCAGTACTGCTTCAGCTCCATAGGCCAGGAAGAAGGGTGTGAACCCTATGGATCGGTTCGGGGTCGTTCTTAGGCTCCAGAGGATCGCTGGGACCTCTGCAACCCATCGTCCGGCGTACTTGTTGAGTCGGTCAAAGATGCGTGACTTGAGTCCTTGGAGGACCATGCCATTGGCATGCTCGACCTGACCGTTAGTACGCGGGTCTCCGACCGAGGCCAAGTTGATTCTGATGCCGTATCCATCACTGAAATCCAAGAACTTCTTCCCGGTGAAGTTAGTCCCGTGGTCAGTGATGATGCAGTTAGGAACACCGAACCGGTAGATGATGTCGAGGAAGAATTTGACCGCCTCTTCCGAGCGGATGTTGGTGATGGGCTTGGCCCCTATCCACTTGGTGAACTTGTTGACTGCTACGAGTAGGTTACTGAAACCGGGCCCTTTTTGAGGGGTCCCAACATGTCGAGGCCCCAGACTGCGAATGGTCAGGTGATGGGGATGGTTTGGAGCTCCTGTGCCGACAAATGGGTTTGCTGAGCGTAGAACTGACATCCTTCACACCTGCGGACGACCTCCTCTGCATCTCGTAGCGCGGTGGGCCAGTAAAAACCTTGACGAAAGGCTTTTCTGACCAGCGACCTCGGGGCCGCGTGATGTCCACAAATCCCGGCATGGACCTCGAGGAGGAGCTGCTTGCCCTGGTTGGTGGGGATGCACTTCATGAGCACCCCCGATGGACTCCGTTTGTAGAGTTCATCACCGAGCACGATGAAGGTCTTGGTGCATCGAGCAATCCATTGGGCTTCAGTCCTTTCGGGTGGGAGAACCTCCTCGAGGAGGTAGGTGAGTAGCGACGCTCGCCAGTTGGTTTGATCAAGTGCCAATATGGCGACGTTTGTGGGTGATGTCGTCATGGAGGTACTAGGATCGGAGCCCCCGGGCGCTGGCTTAGCATCGGGGTAAGAGCCCCCGGGCACTGGCTGGGCGTCAAGGTGTGTCTGGACCGGTCCTTCCAGGATGCGGGCGGATGGCTCATGGACGTCGTTGATGAAGACTCCGCTTGGGGATGGATCTCGCCGCGACCAATTTTGCAAGAAAATCGGCAGCATCGTTGTCCTTTCGGGGGATGTGATGCAGCTCAATCCCCTAGAATTTGTCCTCGAGCTTGCGCATCTCTTGATAGTATGCTACCATGAGGGGGCTTTTGTAGGAGGACTCCTCCATGACCTAATCAACGACCAACTCCGAGTTGTCGCGAACGTATAGAGTCTCGTAGCACCAAGCTCGATGGTGATGCGTAGTCCGTTGATGAGGGCCTCATACTCCATAGCGTTGTTTGAGGCTAAAAAGTGGAGGCGGATGGCGTAGTGGAGCCTACTCCCGTCCGGGGAGATCATAACCACTCCAGCCCCCGAGCCGGGCGCCATTACGGAGCCGTCGAAGTATATTGTCCAGTACTCGTGGGTGACGTCCGGTCGGTAGCTGCACCTCTGTCCTTTCGGCGACGAAATCCGCGAGAGCCTCGAGATTTAATGGTGGTATGAGGGATGTACCTCATGTCATGGCCCATGAGTTTGAGTGCCCACTTAGAGATCCATCCCATGGCATCGTGGTTGCGGATGATGTCCCCGAGCAGGTATGAAGTGACGACCGCAACTTCATGGTCGGTGAAGTAGTGCAGAAGCTTCTAGGTTGCCATCAGCAGGGCGTATAGGAGTTTCTACACCTGGGGGTACCAAACCTTGGGGTCGGTGAGTACTTCCCCGATGAAGTATACGGGCCACTAGACCTTAAGGTGGTGTCTCGGCTCCTCCCTTTCGACGACCAGCGCGGCGCTTACCACATGGCTGCTGGCCATGATGTAGAGGAGAAGGGGTTCTCCCCGTTCAGGAGCGACGAGGATCGGGGCTGATGTTAGGGACGCTTTGAGGCTCTCTAGAGCCTGTTGAGCTTCCTCAGTCTAGACGAAAGTGTCCATCTTTTTTAGGAGCTTGTAGAGTGGCATCCCCCGTTCACCGAGCCAAGAGATGAATTGGCTTAGGGTAGCTAGACAGCCGGTGAACCTTTGCATGCCCTTGACGTTGTGTATGGGGCCCATGTTGGAGATGGCCGTGATTTTTTTGAGGTTGGCCTCGATGCCATGCTCGGACACAATGTATCCTAGCAGCTTCCCCATTGGAACCCCAAAAACACACTTTTCGGGATTCAGCCTGATGTTGAACCTCCGGAGGTTTGCGAACGTTGCGGCCAAGTTTGCAATCAGGTCAAAAGCTTGAGCCGTTTTGACCACTATGTCATCAACATAGACGGCGATCGTTGGTCTTAGACGCTCGACTTGATCATGCTGATTGAGCGTGTCGATTTGGTCGGTGAAGCATTGCTGCATGCACCTTTGGTAGGTGGCGCCAACGTTCTTCAAGCCAAAAGGCATGGTTACGTAGCAATATGATCCATACGGGGTGATGAACGAGGTCACGAGCTAATCGGACTCTTTCATCGTGATCTGGTGATGTCCTGAGTAGGCATCCAAAAAGGAGAGGATCTCGCAACCCGAGGTGGAGTCAACTATCTGATCTATGCGCGGCAAAGGAAAGTGATCCTTTGGACACGCTTTGTTGAGGCCAGTATAATCAACGCACATTCTCTACTTCCTGGTCTTTTTTTTAATAAGAACGGGATTGGCAAGCCAGTCGGAGTGGAATATCTCTCTGATGAATCCGGCTACCAGGAGTTTGGCGATCTCTTCGCCTATGGCCCTGCGCCTCTCGTCGTCGAAGCGACGCAGGCGCTGCTTGGCGGGCTTCGAGCCCTGGATGAGGCATAGTGCGTGCTCGGCGACCTACCGCGATATGCCCAGCATGTCAGAAGGCTGCCATGCAAAGACATCACAGTTAGCGCTTAGGAAGTCGACGAGCTCGCATTCCTATTTAGTCGGGAGCTAGGTCCCGATCCGCACCGTTTTGGTTGGGTCGGTGGGGTCGATTCCCACCGCCTTGGTTTCCTCGAGCGAGCGGAAGGCCATCGAGGAGGTTGGTTTGTTGTAGTCTGGGACTGCTGGGGTCAACAACTCCTCAAGCCATGAAAGCTTGGAAGAGTTGATGACCGCAGTGGTGAGCTCGAAATGCTCGCGGTCGCACGTGAAGGCGTGCAAAAAAGCATTGCTCACGGTGATGACGTCGTTCGGTCTCGGCATCTTCAGCTTGAGGTAGTGTAGTTGGGGATTGCCATGAATTTGGCATAGCATGGCCACCCCAAGATAGCGTGGTAGGACCCTGGGAAGTCCACCACTTCGAATGTGAGGACCTTCAAGCGGAAGTTGGCTCAGTTGCCAAACATGACGGGCAGGTCGATCTGTCCGAGCGAGTATGCCTGTGCTCTCGGGATCACCCCATGGAAGGGAGAGCTCACCAAGCGGAGTTTCGACCAGGGGATGTGCATGGCGTCGAGGGTGTCAACATAGAGGATGTTGAGGTCACTGCCTCCATCCATCAGCACCTTAGTGAGGCGCTTCTTGCGGATGATGGGGTCAACGACGAGCGGGTAACGTCCTGGTCTCACAACATGGGAGGGATGGTCCCTCTGATCAATGGTGATCGGAGATTCCGACTAGCTGAGGAAGGAGGGGACGGCCGTCTCGGCGGCGCATGCCTCCCTATAGTGGACCTTGTGCTAGGCGCTTGGTCCAGATGGCGTCGGATCCATCGAAGATCATGATGCACTCCTCAGGGTTAGGGAAGCCATCTCCGTCCTTGTCCGTCGTGCCTCCTTTCTTGGCTGCCACCTCTTTGTTGTCTCCTTCTTTCGACCCGCCGGCCTGTCGTAGGAAATGTTTGAGGAGCTCACAGTCCTTGTAGAGGTGTTTGATGAGGTAGGCATGGTTGGTGCATGGGCTATCCATGAGCCTATTGAAGTGGTCAGGCAGTCCCTGTTGGGGCTGCTTGCCCTTGCGATCAGCCACAGCGACCAACGCGATGTTGTCCGACCGGCGCCGATCCTTTTTGTTCTTCTTGCCCCTCTATGTGGAGGGTCCCTCATCTTGATCCATGCGCTTGGCCTTGCCTTTGTCCCGGCCTCCGTTGAAGACCGCTCCGACTGCCTCCTCGCCGGAGGTGTGGTTAGTGGCGACATCGAGTAGGTCACGGGTGGTACGGGCTTTAGGCAGCCAAGCTTGTGGATCAGGGACTCACAGGTTGTCCCGAGAGGAATGCGATGATGACGTCCTCGTCGAGGACATCAGGGAGGGAGTTGCATCATTGGGAGAACCTATGGATGTAATTCCGTAGAGACTCGCTGGGCTCCTGCTGGCAACTCTTGAGGTCCCAGGAGTTTCCAGGGTGGACATACGACCTCGGAAATTTTTGATGAAGACCCTCTTAAGGTCCGCCTAGTCGCAGATGCTGTCGTGTGGGAGAAATTCAAGCCATGCCCGAACATGTTCCCCCACGCAGATGGAGAGATATTGAATGATGAAATAGTCATCATCCACCCCTCCGGCTCGGCAGGCAAGCCAGAAATCTTCGAGCCAAATACCGGGGTTTGTGTGCCCGGTATACTTGGTGATGTTGGTGGGCGGTTGGAAGCGCTATTGGAATGACACTCTCTGGATACGTCGGTCAAAGGCCCATGGTCCCGGGCCCTCAGGGCAGGGACTCCGGTCATCTGGTCGGTGATCGTGCTTGGGGCGTGTTTCACCTCTCCCCTCAATGATTCGGCCGAGATCCATGTCACCTGCTCTCACCGCCGCATGGTGGACGTCATCATCACGTCGGGCGTGATGCCGGTTGCTGATGATGCTACGAGCATCTTGGTGCGGACCGGGCCATTCGTGCATCGACGGTCGGTGTGGAGTAGGCGCCAGGTCGGACCGCGGCGTAGCTGCTTCCTCCCAAGCCGCACTCGGCGGCTGTAGGGGCGAGCGGATGGAGCGATCCGTCTAGGCGCGTCCCCACTCCCCCGGTGGGGAGAGAGGGTGCGTGTTGGAGTCACAATGCGGAGCTTTCCGCCTATTGAACGGCGACGACTTCTACCAGCACCTAGAGGTTCCGGTAGACCGCCCGCTCCTGGGGGTCGATAGGCTCGGGAACGCCGCGCAAAAGCATTGCCGTAGCAGCGATGTTCTGGCTAGCCCAAGCAAACTATGGGAGATCATTCCCCTTGTTCATGATGTCGCGTTGGACCTGGCGGGCACGACCCCGGGCGCCGCCCATCGAGTCATGCGCATGGGGCGCAACGTGCTGCACCGAGCGTCGCCGACATAGGTGGTGGCTGGTTCTGCCGCCATTGTCGTAATTCCTCGGCGTGCTCTTGCGCAAACGCGAGGGCCCCCGCATGGGGTCCGGAGGGGTGTGAGTCTGCACAGACTCCACAACCATCGGCGGCTATCCCGGAGCGTCCGCCATGGCGCACTCCCGGGACGGACGGTGGCTAGGTGCCACATCGCCGATGCTGGAGCCATCGCTCTCACCCTCGTCATCTAGGAGTTCGTGGAAAGTGGTAGGAGCATAGCTCGCTATTCCCATGAATTCGGATGTGAGGGGGGATGGCGTCAGAATCCTTTGGAGCCCCCGAGCGCACGCGTCCACTGGAGACGCGAGGCCGTAGGGGAACCGATCGTATGGTGTTTGTGGTGCGGTCAATACGATCCTCTCCGGACAATCGGCGGGAGATAGTAAATAGAGAGTAAATAACATTATGCATATTACTTACGGTGGGGTTTGAGCAGAGAGTTTGCTCAGAATGAAGCATAGATGCCTCGTCGTTGAAGTCATCGTGCCTCCCGGAGCCGATGGAGGGCGCCCCACCGATGGGCGTCGGAACGAGAGCCTCCTCGTGGAGGTGTAGTACGCCGAGCCGGTCGGCGACAAAGTCCAGGCTTCCGAAGAGGAAGGCCTGGGACGGCTTGAACACGGGTGGAACCCATATCTCAACAGGTGGGAGTGCAGGAAACTTCAGTGAGCCAGAGTGAGTAGTATCGCTTGAGCCCGCCATGGCGAAGGTGGCGGAAAAATAGGCCATCCGATGACCAAAAAGTGTTGAATGTACAACGTATTTTCCATGGATGGCGCCAACTGTCAGTGCAGAAAGTGACCAACAAGTAAATATTTGTAGTTTTGTCGTATGTTATGATCGGAGGTGGCCTAGCACTCAATGACACAGAGTTTATACTGGTTCAGGCAACGTGCCATACATCCAGTTTGACTCGGTCGGTGACTTTATTCCTGAGCCCAGGTGCTCGAAGTTTGCAGTGGGGTTACAAACGAGAAGGAGAAAGATGGGGGTACAAGAGGTCCGGTTGGACTCTGGTCGGAAGGGCCGAGAGTGACGGGAGCCCCGCTATGAGCTAAGTGTTCAAATGTGTGCTTGTGGTTCGAACCTGGCGGTTCTGTGGTTGTGAACTAGGGAACTTGATCGATCTAAATCAATCTGACCGAGCTTAATGAATCTTTTATTGGGAGAGAGCGCATCCCCTTTTATAGATGAAAGGGATGGCCTTACAAGTGAGAGGGAGAGAGTACGTATGTTTCTAAACCTTGTTGCCCACGCTAGCGGGTACAGGATGATGGTAGGCGCCCACAACACTGTTGGATGTCAGATGCACGTGGGAGGTTGTATTGTCTTCTGCAGGTATGGCAGACGTCGGCGGCCGCCACACTGTTGATACCTAGAGGCATGCAAGGGTTTTTACCATGTTCGCTTGGTACGGTAAATGTCAGCGCCCACAACACTGTCGATGCCCAGAGGCATGTGGGAGGAGCCTTACCGTATGGGAGTTAATGGCGCCCATAATACTAGAGGGGAAAATATCGGCGCCTACAACACTGCTTGGGTTCTGACGTGCCAATGAGGTCACAGAGTACTGTTCCGTAGGTGTACAGGGTACGGATCCTGGTATTGCGGTTTGACTTGTGCGACTTGCCTTACTTTTCCCGTCCGTTCCCTGGTCCTTACTGAGCGGGCGTCCCCAGTCGGTTAGTCCCAGTCGCCTCTGATCGCGTCAGTCGGAGAAGAGCGGTGAGTAGGGGTTTGCGCATCCCCGGTCGGAGACGCGGGTCGGAGTCGGAAGTAGTGCTTTGGCCAGGCCTTCCGGTCGGAGAGGACGTCCGGAGGTGGGCTGGGGACCGAAGCGAGTGCTCCGATCGGAGATGTGGGCCGGAGTTGAAAACAAGCGTTGTTCCTCCTCGGCCAGGCCTTCCGGTTGGTGATTGGATCACCCTTCTGGCTTGTTGTTTAGGTACTTGGGCGACCCATGTGTTGTGCGTTGTTTGCAACGCTGCCACCGGGCCGAGCCTCTGCGGGGAAGCCGGTCCGCGAGGGACCCCGGGTTTATGAACCCGACAGAAACCCTCTAAAAAGCATTTATCAAAACAACTTCTTCTGCATTATAATGAATGAGTAGAAAATATCAAATATCCAGAGTGTCCCTGCTTTTTTTTAACTTGATTGTATATATTTCATTTCATAATGTGATGTCATATGAAATAAATCAAAGATTAATTTTGGGAAATTTAAAATTTACCAATTGCTAGTGGCTTATTATGGTAGAGAATTGTTTACTAAAGTAGATATGGTGTTCATAGAACATACTCCTTCCGTCCCAAAAAGAGTGTCACATAGGGCTTCACACTAGTCAAATTTTCTTAAGTTCTGTAAAAAATATTATCAACATCTATATTTCTAGTTAAGTTTATATAAAAATATATTTAATGATTAATCTAATAATATAACTATGCACCATATATATTAATATTCTCCTATATATTTGTCAGAGTTGAAAATAGTTAACTAGATGGAATACATCCTAACATAGACGATTGTATTTATTGGCTCCCTTGCTTGTGTGACAACTGGCCACCATGATTTTTATGGCAGGTATAGTTGATGGTAATTAAAATGAGAAAATATGATTTTTAGGTAGGATTTCAGTTATTTTATTTGTTTGTTTGGTGAGAGTGGAAGTTTTGGTGGGAGAAATAAAAGTTTAGAGGACCAACTCCTACTAATAATCATTAAAAGAGATGTGAGAATTATGCTCTTAATGAAGGATAAATATATACTCACCTTCCATTGTGAGCTCCACTCTTATTTTCTCCAGGAACCAAACAAAGAATTGTGACTAAAAGTTAAATCCCCTCCTACTAATTCCTATGTCTCTTTACCAAGCACACCCTTATCCTCTCGGTTTAGAAATAGCATAGCATTTGGGCCCCAATCCCCGATGGGCGTTCCCTCGCTAGGAGACGGATACATGGCCGATTTAGTCCTCACGGCGATTGAAAGGAGAAAATAGTTCTCGCAGGTTTCTAGAAAAAATGTCAGATCAAATCCTTTGCCCGAGCATGACCCGACGCACTGGTGGCTTGATCGGGTTAGGTTATTTCTTAGTTTTTTTTTCTAATTTGAATGGGGTTACAGGTCAAAAATTATGACTGAAATTTGATCTAACGCATTGGTGGATCGAATCGGGTAGATTTTTTTTTAGGTCAAATCAACTAGGTCAAATGGCCATTATCTGATCTAACAAACTCACTTTTAGTTCAGTCTCAATGCTAGGAACTACAAGTAGTTTTTGTGCCTATTAATTTATATGGGCACTATTTGTAAAAAAATTATATAGACACTATATATAGAAACTACTCCTCTCCATCCCAAATTAGAAGTTATTCTAAATTTATTGGAGAGTCAAAACATCTAAAGTTTGACCAAAATTATTAAGAGAATTACAAAGATTTATGACATCAAATAGGTATACTATGAAAATATAATTAATGAAGAATCCAATGATACTTACTATTTGCTATCATAAATATTTTATATATTTTTTTGTGAAACTTCAAATGTTTTGCCTCTCCAAAAAAGTTAGAATGACTTATAATTTAGAACGACGGGAATATATTCTTAATGGATAGTTTCTACTATTTTTTGCGTAATCACATGTCTTCTCTCTATCATCTACCTATCACACCTCTTCATGTCTTGATTATTGAGTAAGCATAATTTTTATTTAAAAAAACAGTTTCTCTCTTTTTACTTGGAGTGCCATATCAACTTTTTGTGTAACTGACATCTTAATTAACGAATAATAGAAATTCATGATCATGATAGCTTGCAAGCATTTTGGCTTCACAAGCCACGGTGGAGAAGCATGTGTCTAGGGTTGGATATCGAGCCAGCTCGGCTCGGCTCGGTCAGCTCGAACTGGCTGTTTAGGCTAACGAGCCAGCTCGGCTCGGCTCGTTAATATTATGAGCTGGAGAGGCGGCTTGGATCGGCTCGTTACCGAGCTCGAGCTGACTCGTTTAGTTCGCGAGTTACTAAAAAAAATAAGACACATGTTTATAATGTTTATACTATATTAATTTCAGAAGATGACATCCACCATTATGCAACCATACATGATTAATATATATTAGGTTTATCAAAAGTATCAACCATGCAACATAGTTGGTCCATCCATGATCATGCAGTTCCAGCATATTAAGGGCAGTCCCAAGGGTGTATTGATAATGATTTCTATCCTCATTAAATGACTTGCCACGTAGGCAAAACGTTGACATGGTAATAATTAATGAAAAGAGATCCTAGAAATGGTTTCCACCATTAAATGCAATCATACATAATTAATATATATTAGGTTCATCCCATTGGAGTATCAAGATAGAGCAGAGAGAGAAGAAAAATAATTATTACTCATAGAAACCATGATTGGAAGCGTTACTTTTTGATGCATCCTATGTTATAGAAACTACTAGTTATTTTCAACTAACTAATTGCTTACCACCACAAACTTATAAAAGTTCACAAATTTAATATCTGCATCATTATCTTCTCTCTGAAAAACAATCCATAAAATTAATATTTAAGTACCACAATAATTATAAAATTAAAATTCTTATGAAATAACTGAAAATAAGAATTACGTACCAATAAAATAGGTGTATACTTTTAGGTCACATCTCAATAAAATGGTCATGAGTATACTTCTCGGCTCATGAACAATTTGTGATTAGCATCTAGTTTTTTAAAATAGCGCGATTAGATTCCATACCAGGGATCTGATGAGAAAAAGAGAGATCGATCAGCTTGAGCCGCCTACTGAGTGAACAACTCATGAGTTATTCGAACTGATTCGTTAAAATAGCGTTTCAGCTCTAACTCGTGGAAAAAGTAAAAACGAGACTGATCGAGCCGAATTGAGCCGCCTACCAGTCGAGCGATTTGATAAGCCCGAGTTGAGCGTGTTCGGCTGGTAAGGTCTCGGATTATTTCAGCTTGCAGCTTATTCTGTCTCACTGAATGCTGTTCGATCATTTAAAATCAGCTGAGCTACGGTGCACAAATCTACAAGCCGAACACCAGGAGCGGTTAAAGAAAGGAATTCTAATTCCCGCGGCGACAGACAAGCAGCAGCTGGGGAGACCGAGCGCCACAACTCTCTCGCAGACTTCTCTTCCCCTCTCCGCCCTTCCCGAAGCAGGCCTGCACGCAGCGCTCTCTCCAGAGAATCGCGCTCCACGCGCGCCGCCCCCGTCGCCGGCGAGGCGGCGGTGCTGCTGCGTACTCCCCTGGTCCCCCCTCAGGAGCCAACCCTCTCCTGCTCCGCGACCTCGAGGTATCTCCGTCCCCCAGTGACGCTACTTTTCGCTGTTGCGCCGGCAGGATTCCTGCGTCGGTTTAGCACTTCAGCTTATGGCGTGCTTGCTCTGGATTGTTGGCGCCAAGGTAGTTAGTTCATGGCGGTGTTGTTGCGCCGGCGGCGACTCGTTGCTTTCGGGGGAATATGTCATCACGGACGCAATTGTCAGCTGTCCACCCGTCGAATTATGTTAGCTGGAGGGTGCCTCGGTTGTTAATTGAGACGATTTGGGACGGCTCTAGATGAGCGGTTGCGCGCAGCCATTAATAATCGCAAGAGCGATGTGCTTGGCTGTTGCGCCGGTGCGGGAACAAGGCAAGCAAGGCCCGTAGACTTGACAAAGCACTTCCCGTGCCACAGGAAGGAAGCAATACGTATTTTTCTGGGTTGCTGCGGGAGACTGTACTGAGGAAAAATTACTCCCCGCCTCGGCAAAGTCCCCCCTCAGTCCTCACCAATCCCCTTCCTCCATTCCTCTTCCCGGCCGTACCCTGGCCCGGCGGGGCCGCGCTTAGCCCGCCTTTGCACGTCTCCTCTGTTTAAAACACCCCACCTTGCTGGTGGGGTGAGGAACCCTAGATTGATTGGAGTTGGATGGATGATTGCTTGTTTTGTTAGTTCCTTTGCTGTCCCTGAAATCCAAACATTCCTTCCTGGGATTGGTGCTCCAATTCATCTGGAGCAGTTTTCTTTTTGGGTACTTGTTTGTGTTCTTTTTCCCGAAACTGCCTGGGGTTCAGTTTCAGCTGAGCCGGCTGTCCACACGCTCTGTGTTTGAGACCTCTTCGGATTTATTGTTACAATGAATTTTGCTTGCCCGGTGTTCAATCAGTGTACCGTTGGATTTTAGCAGATCATCGATCAAGCGTTCTATTCCAAGGAAGTTTAATTGATTCTAATGCCCATTGATTTATCTGTATGTGTGTTGATTTCTACACTATTCGTATTCATCTTATAATCAAATCTGGTCTGATTGTCTGTTTGCCTTTTCTTTTTCTTTTTCTTTTTAGTAACTTTGGATTTGGAGTACCAGTGATGCAAAGGGACACTAGCTCTAGCGATGTTTCTGCTTCTCATGTAGGGCGTGTAAGACGTCGCAAACATCCGACTGAGGTTAGTAGTTTTTTCTTCCTTTTGCTCTTTATTGCGCTCTGTTCTTTCTCTAGATTTCAGCTAATACACTGAAGCATGGTACAAGCTATAGCAGCAGCCTGTTTCAGGTGCTCTTTTTCGTAATTAATCATGATCATTTTCTTCAGGCTACCACAGATGGGAATAGAGCTAATGGACAGCCGTTGCTTGTCAATGATCAGAACAAGTATAAATCAATGCTTATCCGTACATATTCTACAGTATGGATGATTGGAGGCTTTGCCTTTATTATTTATATGGGTCATCTATATATCTGGGCTATGGTGGTTGTGATTCAAATATACATGGCAAGAGAGCTTTTCAACCTACTCAGAAAATCCAGTGAAGAGAAACAACTGCCAGGGTTCAGGCTGCTGAATTGGTAAGCTATGGGTCATTTTGATTCTACTGAGGCTGTTTGGATGGCAGCCATCATTTGCCACCCCATGTGTGGCGCAGCCACAGCTTGTGGCGTGGAAATCGTCTGCCACAGAGTGTGGCGAGTTTTGTCTCTGCAGGAACCGTGGCTGCCTAAGTTGGCTCGTCAACCAAACGACTGACAAAAGTTGCATGGTTGCCACGCATGTGGCGTGGCGTGGGAGGGCTGCCAACCAAACAGCTCCTAAGTTTAACAGAAATTTGTCAGTCTCACAGCTGCCATGCTTTTCAACAGTATCTTTTCCTTGTTGTTTATGCACAATTGTTATTTCCTATTGTAGGCACTTCTTTTTCACGGCAATGCTGTACACTTATGGGCGCTTTCTTAGTCGGCAGCTTATGAATACAGTAACTTCAGATCACTTGCTTTATAAGGTCGTCAGTGGCCTAATAAAGTATCAGATGTTTATCTGCTATTTTCTTTATATTGCAGGTAGGCTCAGTATCCCATGGAACATGCAATAATTTCCTCTAGTAAATATGTTACAAAAACTTCATATTCAATTTGGAATATTCAGAGTGATTCTGTTTTTTCTAGTTTGATCTTGTGTTAAAAGGTCTTATGCTCTCCCCTTCCAAAATGTAGGCTGTTTCCATTTTGTCGTAAGTCAATTCTCTCTAACTTTGACCAAGTTTATAGAAAAATACACCAACATCTACAAAGTGAAATTAGTTTCGTTAAATTCATCATGAAATGTTCTTGATATTTCAAGTATTTGGTATTGCTGATGTTAATATATTTTTCTAAAAACTTTGTTGAAGTTAGAGAAGTTTGACTTAGGACATAACCAAAACAACCTACATTTTGGAGTGGATGGGGACAGAACAGACTATATCCTATCTTTTCCTATCAATAATGTTTAACATATTATAGTCTACTATGCTAGATTTTAGTTCAAGGAATCCCATAATTGATTCAATGTTTTTCTGCAAATTGTGCTAGTTATTTTTCGGTCAGTAGTTGTCCACTTTATTTTAATGGGAGAATTCATGGTTGGGCTTTTGTGTTATTCTTCATATGAACATTAGCGGATGAAAAATTTATGTTCGTTAGATTTTATTTGTTCGACATATCACCTCATTTTACTTATTCTGGATGGATACTGGGCATTTGAGTCTGCAGATGTCTGCCTGTTTTTTCCCTCTCATACATGCTTGCCTAAGTGACTAAGTGACCATACATGCCTGCCTAAGTGATTACTGTTACATACTTTGCATGCATACTAGTTATCTTGGAAGTATCATGTATTTCTGGTTATCATGAATTTCACTTGATTGCATGTGTTGACAGTCATGCTTTAATAACAGATAACCTGCTTATCATGAATTTCTAGTTCGTATCTTGCAAAAAGTTAGTATTTATGGCTCCTTTGATCCAGGGTTTGTATGGTTTATTTTGACTCTCAAGAAAAAGACATACAAGTATCAGTTCAAACAGTATGCCTGGATGCTCATGATACTTTTAACTGTTTTTGGACAGTCTGCTTTCACTGTGGCAAACATATTTGAAGGGATATTCTGGTAAGTGATTCGTTTCTTTATGAATAACCTGTTTAGAGTTTCAACTTTTTGGGATATATGGATGTTTAGCTATTTTTGTTCAGTTTAGGTTAGACATGTATTTATTTGGTATTTCCACCATCATCTGAAAATTTCCTTGTCTTCCGGAAAAGGAATTGTGCAATTTTGTCTTTCATCTGCTCTAAACTTGCAGATTCATTAGAATTTTTGGACTTAATTCTGCTTTATTTTTTGTACAGCTGTAAAAAGTATAGTAACCTTGAGCCTCTCAATTTAAGAGGAAAGTTTTGCACTTCCATTGTCCGACACTATGTGCCTCTTTACAGCATTTACAGTCTGCATTTACCAGCATTTTCTAATTTCTTAGCCATATGGATACACCAATCAGCTGGCTAATCCCGATTAATCGATCAGGTCCGGTTAATCGATGGCTAGTCGGCTAGTTGAGCAGCCTATTTGCCAACCTTATAAGTGTTAAGTCGTTAAGTACTGCTACTAGACTATAGCACCAGTGCACAACTGCAAACTGCACAGGGATATACTATCATAAATTGGTAAACAAAGCAAGCATCAAACATGGTCGTTTACTTGTGGGCCAAAATAAAATATCCCAGTGCCCAACCCCAAGACCAGCTGGCGAGCTCACAATTTTCTCTCCTGGCTAGTTGTCCCTAAGCTAATAAGATGACTGATGATGATTAATCTCTGATTAATTCGACGATCAGATTTCTAATTGCACTAGTTGCCTTGGAGTGCCTAATTGTGGATTTTTGTGGTCCATGGACCAATAAGCCTGACTAATTGCGACTAACGGCGATTAGTGGGACGACTTAGTAACACTTTAGATGTTGCAGAGTATCTTATGGTATAGTGTGGCCTGCCCCTGTCTGACTTCTGTGCCTTGATATTTCCTTTTTGCACTTTTTCATGGGAAGTATTCTTCTCTTTTATTTTTTCAAGTTGAGTTGAGTTTGGATTATCCTAAGGGACTATGCCAGTGATGCATATCTCTGAATATATATTGTGGAAGATATTTGTCCTGATTGTTTAACTTACGCAAGTATTATGCTACAATTATTGAACTCTGTGCATTTACAATCTTATGTTTACTCAGGTTTCTTTTGCCTGCTTCACTTATTGTGATCAACGATATTTTTGCTTATTTATTTGGGTTCTTTCTTGGGAGAACACCATTAATCAAGTTGTCCCCAAAGAAAACTTGGGAAGGTTTTATTGGTGCGTCAGTGACAACTATCATCTCTGCGTTTCTGGTGAGACTTTGTTAAATTCTCGATTTCTCATCAGGATAATTTTATAGCAACGTTTGATTTTTTTTGAAATGATGACATTTATTTATAGCCTTACGCCTTTGTTTTTATGCACGTGTAATGGCACGTTGTCTTGAAATATAGACCTACTTGGGATGGGAACATGTCTAAATTAGAGGCTTTACTTCTATCTTCTAACACTAAATGTTTCCCTGGTCCTACTGGTGTGTTATAGTATTCCCCACTTAAGTTCTTTTTCTGTATGCACGTGTGGTCAGTGACTGAATTACAGGTTACTAAGCACCGACCTTTTCTTTTGTTAGTTATCAGTCACCAGCAAAACTCTTATCTCCTTTCTCATTGATCACTTGCACTTTTACTCATATATTTCTCATGCACTAGGTGCTTCTCCCTTGCGGAACTCACAGAAGCTTTTGATATGTATTGAAGCCTTTGATATTTTTTGTCCATTACGTAGAAAAAAAAACAGAAAACCCTCAGCGCATTTTCTGTGACTCAATGTTGCGTTCATGCCTCCATATTTACCAAACCGGTAAAGGTAGAAACACTGAAAGTCAGAGACACTCGAACTATTGCAGTCTGATAATGAACCTGGTGACATTGCAATTATTCTAGACCTGCCTTTGATCCAAAGATGACTTGTGGGACAAAACCAATTCATTATCAACCTTAGAAGTTAAAACATGTTGCAAGGTGAAGATTTATTTGGCTACTCATGGTTTATGTTCTCCTGGGAATACACCTGAATGCAACCCCTAAGGGGTTGATTTTTAAATAATAATCCACTATTAATTTCTGTCTGTAAAAAATTGCTATTTGTTTTTAGTTCAAGATGATGTGTTGCTTACTTTACTTTTTTTCTGTGGCAGTTAGCAAATGTAATGGGCCGTTCCCAATGGTTGACATGCCCAAGAAAGGTTACGTAGATTTTCTTCAGAATATGATTGTTGTATGGCTAACTTGCTGTTGTGTTGCTAATTTTTTTCTGCAAATAATTTCAGGACCTTTCGACTGGGTGGCTTTATTGTGATCCTGGTCCAATGTTTAAGCCAGAGCATTACTCATTGGGAGAGTGGGTGCCACATTGGGTGAGGAGAAAAGTTTTTTGCTCAATTTTTTCATTTAATATTATTTCTTGCACTCTAAGACGGCATATTTGCAATGTTTCCAATCATAAAGGTTCCTCAATATAATTGCAGTATGGCCTTTTGAACCTTGTACTAGCTCGTATTGCACTTTGACATTTTGCATGGTTGTTGATTGTAATCCGTAATCAACAAGTCATTCCAAAAGAAACAAAGTTTTCCTTCCAGATTATTTTTCTGTGCATTGCTGTGGAAAAGGCTGGTTCTTAATGTATATTGAACTTGAAAAAAAAGGGGATGGAAGTATGTATTAACTCTTCAATACTTTTTTGATATAGCATATTGTAGAATATACTAGTACATTTGTGTTCACTCAGAATATTCAGATAGATACTTTGACAAATATAACAGATATCGTCTCCATGATGTATGGCCACTATATGTGATGACATATCATATTTATGGAGTCAGAAAATAGCCATGATTGATCATATATCTCTTCTGTTAATTTTTTGGTGGGAAGGGAGAGGTTGACAGAGAGGGTTAGAAATTAAAGAAGACCCAAGCGAACAGGAAGGTTTTGTAGATATTTTACTCTGTCAGAGTGTCATTGATTTAACCCCTCTTCTATTTAATGTTGCTGTGTACAATTTAAATAACTTGCAATTGGATAAAAGTTAGCCATCTCGCAATGGAACACATTACACATCTTATTATAAACAACGGAATAAGACAGTGAGTTGTATGTGATGGGTGGCACACACGTGTTTTGAGTAGCACAGATTTTAAGAACGGTAGTAGACAATGCTTTGTCTTTTTTTTTCTCTTGAATTAGTTATTCTCTGAAATCAATGATAAGATCAAGGCTAGTTCTTGATGATAGATCAATGGAGAAGTTACTTTGATATGCCTGCACCATGGTCAAACAATCATAATCATGCCCCTAGCTTGTTTATAAATTCTAATGAAGAACTAAGTCTAACTCAGTTGGTGGGAGGTGTAGGTGTTCATACTCACCAACCAGGTTCGATTCCTTCAAACTTGAACTTGGGTGCTTATTTCTTCTTATATATGCAATGCCACCTAGTTCCTCCTAGTTGGTTGATTTTGTTGAAGTGTGTATAAGTGCATTGCCCACCTCTTCCTGATAGATTAAGCTTTTGGGTTGAACTGGTTGGTGCGTGTAACTTAACATGGTATCAAAGCTAGAGGTCTCGAGTTCGAATCCTGGTAGAGGCAACTTAAGTCCTCCGCCCCTTTATTTCCACGTTTGCGCCTCTCAGGTTGTTGTGCCTCTCTCTGGCTGCGCGCCTCTCTCGGGCTGCACGTGAGTGGGGGTGTTGAAGTGTGTATAAGTGCATTGTCCACCTCTTCCTGATAGATTAAGCTTTTGGGTTGAACTGGTTGGTGCGTGTAACTTAACAGATTTTACTCGGATGTTCTGAACTGAAAAGGCAGATTGTGGTTTGTTCGATTCATTTTACCAGTTAATATCATCTCGTGTTTTTTTATTTACAAGTATTACTTATATATATTACAATTACTGATATTTACTCTACTGCATCACCATTGGTTTTGCGTTATCTTTCTAGAGTTTCTAGATGTTTGATTTTGTACTCTGTTTGATTACATGCGTCTCTTAACAGTTCCCATGGAAAGAACTAGCCATTATGCCTGTGCAGTGGCATGCTTTAGCACTGGGTTTATTTGCATCAATAATAGCACCATTTGGAGGATTTTTTGCCAGTGGCTTCAAGAGGGCTTTCAAAATAAAGGTATACACCACTTCATTGTTTGCGTCAATAAAATTGTTTTACTCAAAATGATATACTTTTTTTTTTACAAAAAAATGTAGGATTTTGGCGACAGCATACCTGGGCATGGTGGAATTACTGATAGAATGGATTGTCAAGTAAGTATCTCAAGAAACGTTTTAGCTACGGGGAAATGTTACTGACCTATGGTTATGCAAAGCTTTTAACATTCTCATTCTATTGAAATAATGTAAGAGGAGGCCTTTGTGCTGTGGCTAATCTAAACCATGAGCTACAGAACAATCAATTGAACCAAATGTCTAAGCCTAATGATGGCAGGAGTAGCAACCTCATTTCCGTGGATTGTTTTTGTATTTCTCCTTTTATGCATACATGTTACCTTTTATTGAGTATAAATGTGTTTGTTTGTTACATACTTGTTGGGGAAAAAATCCTGCCAAGCTGAAGAAACCCCATACTTTAATACCAGCCTGTACACTAGCTTAACATAAATTTCTGCTTGCTTTTTCCCCAGATGGTTATGGCAGTGTTTGCTTACATATACCACCAATCATTCATTGCACCTCAGAACTTCTCTGTTGTGATAATCTTGGATCAGGTGAGGATCATTATTATTTAATTTTCTTTATCTTGAGTGATTCTCCCCTTTTTTAAGCAATTTATCTTTTGTCATTCTAACCAATGTCTAACTTTTTTTCATTCAGATTATAAGAAACCTAACCTATGAGGAGCAAAAATACATATATGAACAACTTGGGGAAATGTTCCATGCGAGGCAATTGGCGCAAAGTTGAGGGGTTAGCGTGCTCGTGAAATGCATGATATGTTGTGTATTTTATTTAAGCCTTCGGCTCATTCTGTAGCTCTAGCTCATGTATAGCAGCATGGCATGAATGTACCGTGATACGGAGTCCTTGCCCAAACCATTGTATAGAATGGTACTTCTCCGTTCCAAATTATAAGTTGCTTTGATTTTTTTGGTTCATCCATTTTGCTATGTATTTAAATATATTATTATATCTAGATGCATGATAAAATGGATGTACCAAAAAAGTTAAAGCGACTTATAATTTAAAACGGAGTGAGTACAATCGAGAGAATGAATGGGTTTTAGGTGCTTTATTCATTCTCCACTGACTGCTGCCTAATTCACTCCCCCTGTCATCATTTCTGCACTCTTTGTAAAAGGGGACCTGGAAAGTTTTATTCTTCCTTATCACTTCGTCGTGCTGGCCTCAGATCAAATATTCGATGATTCACATAGTATAAGATGAAGCAGGGCTAGTTCTTGTTTCCTTCTTTTTTTGTCGGCCATCAGGCTCTTCACGGCATATTTATCATCGTGGTTAGGGTCTCCAATTGCCCAGCTAATGTCACGGCATAAAGTCGCAAGCTGATGTTACAGCTTCTGTTCGACATGGAGCAGAGAACTAAAGAACAGAATGACACTGGGTTCAAGAGGTGATCTCGTACGCTCGCAGATAGGCTTACGGTCTACTCCCTCCGTCGCACAAAGGTATTGTTCTTACTTTATTAATATTTACAGCATATAATTAAATTAATTATTAAATATATTTTGATAATAAATTTATTTAAAGATACAAATGTTGCTAATATTTTTCTACAAACTTAGTTAAATTTAAGAAATTTTTTCTTACATATCTTTTTGTGATAGGAGTATGCTCTTTCATATTTGTAAATGATTGATCCATGTTTTTTATTGTTCTTTTATACTCACACCTCCAAATCAGCTAGCGAATTCGACACAGTGTTGGGGACGACCTTGCCAAGAAAAAAGAAAAATCTTGTGTTAGTTGATAAATTATCTGCTCCCCCTTTTCATGCATCCACGTGTTACACCAATTGTGCAAAAACATGTACATCCATGCGCCTCCCGAAGGAGGTGGAAAAGCCGATAAGGTTCATATGGCGATCCGTCGTCCTGATTATCAGATAATGGGAACTGAATCACAGATGTTGCTCCTTTCTTTTTCTTTCCTTTTTTTTTTAATACCCAAAGTGGAGGAACCTGTTAATTGTCGTGGTGAGCAGTTGTCAAAAGAATCCGAATCAACAATAATCAACACGCAACGGTTCTACCCTTGGATATCCGCTCCGGACAAAGCGTTGTTACTATATCGGATGGCTTCTGCTTACCTACCTGTAAGCGTATATCTTACAGTCGTGGTAATTGCCCATGATATCTTGTCGCATGATACTCACTCGATTATGCTGAGCATATATAGAAGATGCTTTCTAATAACCATAAAACTTACTACAAATTTGTTGCTATGGATCATTGGTACGTACACTTGAGGCAGGTAATTCTGGTTTGAGGAAACACAAGTATGTAGTATGTAGATTATTTTATTCTAAAAATGGAAATATATCAATAGTTGTATTTTGGACGTTATATATACTGTTGTAACTTGTAAGAGTTCATATGTGGAAACATATGTTAAAGAGTAAAGTATATTTTTCAATCTCCAAGTTGCACGCACGTGAGTTTGATTTTCAACCCTGAACTATGAAATCGGGTAAAAAAAAATGATCCACTGACTGCTTTCTTAGTTGGCTTTCTATGTTTCATAAAATAATAAAATTTGGTGTGATCTCTAAAACTCAGTTAATTTATTTTCAATAAAAATATGAAGCTAGTACCAAATTATTTCTAAAAATGATTATGTACCTATTTATTCCCTCCGTTCCTAAATTTTGACTTATCTAGATATATTACTTTTACTATACATCTAAATATAGTGTATATTTAAGTGTACGACAAAACTATGAATCTAGAAAAGCCAAAACGTCTTATAAGTTAGAACATATGGAGTATTATATATATTCTAGATATATGCTCCCGTGTTGCGCTAGGGCCATAATTTTTGTGATTGAACCTCAGTAATCGGACGTTGACACATGGATCCGATCTTCGTATCGAAATTGGATAGGACGCGGACGCGTGAGTTCCGAGTGGAGGATGATTCTTATTGGACACAGACACGTGAGCAAAGATTGACATTTGGTATCGCCGGATAGACTATGAGATTAGAGTCTTTTTAGGTGTATATAAAAAAATTTATTTGTTACTATTGCTTTATTAGCGGTAGTCATGCTCATTATTTATTTAAAATAAATAAGATCCAAATAACTCTAAACAAAGCACCAACAAATAAGTAACATTTTTATAAGAAATCTGGAACTACTCGCTTCGTCCTGAAATACAAATATCTAAGGAATTTTAGGACCAAATAAGGAGTCCTGCAAAAGACTAACTTACCTCTCACTAATTAGTTAGTTATGTTGTTAACTTGCTTAATTTCCTAATAAGGCAGTTTTAAAAGACATGTATGTATGTCATTTATTTTGGTTATAGATTACATAGTTATTTTGGGCAATACGATATTTAAAAGGCATGCATGGATGGGGTTTAAAATAAATCATGCATGAATATGATTAAGTAATCAAGAATACCTTACAATCTAAGATAAAATAATTGTGAATTTTAAAATGGAGGGAGTAGTTCCATATTTTTACGACTTTAAATAAAATAATTGTGAATTTTTAAAGATCATACAAGGTTCTTATTATTTTCAAAAAAATGAAAAACCCCACCTTTAGAATCACTCAGAGAACCAATTTTGTCTAATTTATATAGAGGGTATCCATTACTTGATTTTATAGTTCAGGATTGAAATTCACGCATACACCTTAAAGAAAAAACAGTAAGAAGAAAGGAGCTAGAGCATACCAAACCGCGTGTACACCCACACCTATAGATAAGATTGTTATCCCTACCGATGCAAGCATACATCTATGTTTCCAAGACTCCGATAGCTTCTTTGCCAAGTGAAATGTGCAAACATACACCAAGTAAGATTGTGATTTCTACCCAACAGCCCACTATAAAAATCAAACATATCTGTCTAGAGCCAATCCCTCCAATGATTATTCATATTGCTCACCGTCGATGGACAAACCACAAAATTCACTCGATTTCACTCTGGGTGATGTGATAAATCTTTATCTCTACTATCTATTGATCATTAAAGAATAAAACGTTAGTTCCAACTTCCAGTATTCATACAAGTTAAATAAAATAACTCGTGTCGATGATACAGAGTTTGATTTAAAATATAATAATATAATGGAACCTACGGTCACACTTGCTAACGAACAAAATTCCGGGAAACAAAGCCCTTGTTCCCCCGACGGGCCTCCACCATGAAACCTGTGGGCGAGAGCCGAGAGGAGTAACGGCGTAACGCTCCACTTGGATGAGCTTTCACCACCACAGTCCGAGTTGGAAGGGATATACGACGAATCCATCCAGCACAAGCGACAGTCCCGTCCCATCCTATAAATAGCAGACCACAGCAGAGAGAGAGAGAGAGGGAGGGTGTCCTTCTCCGCTCCGTCCCAGGAAACCCGGTATAGCATCAAGGAGCGTTTTCTGTCGTGTTGATTGATCTCCCTCCCCTTTCGCCCCCGTCCTGCCTCCTGGCCTCACCCCAGAAAAAAAAAGGTGAGATGCTTTCCTCTCCTCTCCCTTCGATCCAGTAGGTTTGCAGGCTATTTCCTAGATCTTGTTTAGGCATTTGTCCATCTTGGAGTGGCAAAGTCCCTAGCTCCCACAACGGGTGTCTGCTGTTGGTTTTGATCATACTTTTTTTTTTGCATTCGAGAAAGCCCCGTGCTTTGTTGGAATCCACGTGCTTAGGGCTGGGTGGATCGTCTTCTCGCTTCAAGAACACGTCGAAATCCGTGGGATTGGAGGGATTTGTGGGGTTTTCTCTTCTCTTTTGGTTGGAATTGTGGGTTTTGATCTGTGTGGATTCTGTTGCAGGGGGCGAGAAGGGAAAGGGCGTGCTTGGGGGAGAGAGAAGGAGATGGCGCGCAATGCGGTGGACAAGGCGACGTCCATCGACGCGCAGCTGCGGCTGCTGGCCCCGCAGAAGCTCTCCGACGACGACAAGCTTGTCGAGTACGACGCCCTGCTCCTCGACCGCTTCCTCGACATCCTACAGGACCTGCACGGCGAGGACATCAGGGAGACGGTATATAAATGCTCCAATTGATTCCTGCCCACGGTGCTATTTGTTCCTTTCTCTTCGGTGCTGGCAATTGATTTAGGTGGTAGATAGCTCGATCATGCTTGAAAATCTGTTTATACTTTATACTGTCATGCATGCATGAGTCGTGATAGCAGGAGAAATCAGACAGAGCATCTGGGCCTTGTCCGTTGTGTGTTTCTATGGTGATGTTCTTCCCATCTGTTTTGGTATTGCACTCTGGCGATGGAAATTAGTGCTGCATTTAACAAATCGTAGTAGCACTGGGGCTCCACCCATTTGTTTTACAGTTGCTGATCAATATTGTACTAGTTCCCACTTTGTGTTTTCTAGCCTTTGAAATTGGTACATCACCATGATGTTCAAAACTGGTGGGGTTATCATGATGTGTGGATCACTTGCACTATAATTCTGGCCTTTTGATACTCTTGGGTTATTATGCCCTTGGAAGTATTGTTGTTGCTGATACGAGCTAGTTTGCACTTTAGAGTTATTGCCTTTTCTATCCATAATTAGTATAGTAAAATCATAAAAGGCTACCTTTTTCAATGCATCAAGCCATCGTCCTACTCCTATCACATTGTTGATCCTTGGCTGCCTTGCAGGTAAGCAACTAGCTTACTAACACGCACACTTACTCACTATGGCTAGAGGTAGAAGAAGAGATTGAGAACAACGCACACACCCACTCAGCACGAGCACCAGCGTTGGCCGAAGCCCTGCCTTTTGGTTTGTGGCAACTGAACTGAGTATTCCATTGCCCTTTGGATGTAATATATACAACTCTAGTTGTACCTCTACTAGGTACATAGTTGTTGGTCAACTACCTACTCCTGAGTACAAGAGTACACCAACTACCTACTCCTAAGGTACATGGTTACCTACTCCTAAGGTAGAGAGTATACCAACTACTTCTAGCAGTACAAAGCTTACCTCAGCCCACTACCAAAACATGGCTGATGTAATAGCTACCAACTAATATACTAGAGGTGGCCTATTGCAATACTACTACTGCTACAGGAACTGATCGGCAGAGCCGATCAGTCCCCAAACTCCCAACAGGGAGTGGTCGGCCGAGTCGACCAGTCTCCAACCAAGGAGAGAATGGGGAGCAGCAGATTATGTCTAACAATTCTTCTCCTAATCCTGCTGCTAGCTAGATGCCTTGACCTCATCCATGCCAATCATCTTCCTCAGCTCCATGAACCATAGGCGTCCGAGTGACTTGGTGAGGATGTCAGCGAGCTGTCTGCCGGTCTCGACAAACTCGATGACGGTCTGGCCTCCATCGATGCAGTCCCGGAGGAAGTGGAACTTGATGTCGATGTGCTTGCCCCGGACGTGGAGGATAGGGTTCTTGGCGAGGGCGATGGCGGGCTGGTTGTCCACCATCAGAGCTGGCGGGTGAGCTTCCTCGCCGGTCACCGCGCCAGAACCGGCCTTGCCCAACGGCTAACACGCGCGCGGCACGTGGCAGCTGCGACGACGCACTACCTCACACGTCGATAATAGCATGATTTTTTGCTTCAGCGACTACCAAGCAATGGGGGCCGCTCCAAAGAAGACGAGCACGCCGGAGGTGCTCCGTCGCCCATCAATGTCGCCCGCCATGTTTGCATCGCTGAAAATAGGGAGCTCCGGCTCACCTTCCTTTGCCTTGGGGGTGCCTCACTGAACACCGTGAGCCGCAACTCTCCCTTGCCGCCACTCTTAGGGAAGATGATCGCTTGATCGAGCGTCCCCTTGACGTAGCGCAACAATCTTTTCACTGCCGACCAGTGATCTTCGCGCGGGTCCTCCATGAAACGGCTGACGTACCCTACCGCGAACTCAATGTCCGGTCGGGTATGAGTGAGGTAGCGCAGCCCGCCGAGGATACTCCGGTAGCGCGTCGCGTTCACCTTTTTGCAAGAAGGTGTGTGCTTGCTCGGCTTCACCCGCTCCTCCATCGAAGTCGCGCACGGCTTGCACTCGCCATGCCGCCGCGCTCCCAATGCTTTCTCCGTAAGCGCTACTGACCCCCGGAGAGATGCTCGCTTCCCCTGCCTCACCTCGATGCCGAAGTAGTAGGAGAGCGCGCCGAAATCGCTCATCTTGAAACGAGCCGCCATCTCACGCTTGAAACCGTCGATGTCCTCTGCTCGCGCTCCGGTGACGATTAAGTTATCCACGAGCTCCTCCTTCCCGCGTCGCCGCGTGTAGAGCACGTGCTTTGTAGCGCAGCGAGTGAACCCAAGCTCGCCCAAGGTGGCGTCGAGCTTGGCGTTCCACGCCCGAGGGCTGCGCCAGCGACCGTGAGCGCGCTTTGCGCGCACTTGAGCACCATGTGCTCAGCGTCCTTGACGGCGAAGCCCGGAGCTTGCTTGACGAAGACCGTCTCCGCGAGCTCGCCGTTGAGGAACGCAGACTTGACGTCGAGGTGGTGGACACGCCAATCCTTCGCTACTGCCATGGTCAACAGCAAGCGAACGGACTCCATTCACGCCACCGGAGCAAAGACTTCCTCGAAGTCGATGCCCTCACGCTGCACGAAGCTGCGGGCGACGAGCCGAGCCTTGTACTTAACAATGGCGCGCGCTCGTCCCGCTTCACCTTGTAGACCCACTTCAACCCGATCGGTCTGCAGCCCACCGGTGGATCTACCTGTTTCCATGTGCCATTGTCCTCGATGGCCTTCATCTCTTCCAACATTGCCCGTCGCCAATTGGCGTCACATTTAGCCACTGCGAACATCGGTGGCTCCTCGGCACTAACAAGGAGCAGCTCTGGATCATCGAGCAACCGACTCGCTAGGCCTGTGGCCCCTGTATTGCCGATGATGTTGTCCAGCCTACGGAACCGGACCTCCTTGCCATCGTGGAAGGCATCCACGAACTCGCTGATGTCGCTCGAAGGGGAGGTGAACTCGATCGGTGGTCCCCGGCTTCCCTGTTCTGCCGGAGTGGTCGGCATCGCTGCTGACCGTTCGACACCACTGCCGGAGTGGTCGGCATCGCTGCTGGACCGCTCGGCACCATTGTCGGAGTGGTCGGATCCACTGCTGGAGCGGTCGGCACCACTCCTGGAATGGTCGACTCTACCGCTGGAGCGCTTTGCACTGCTGCTGAAGTGCTCGACACCCCCTCTGCACTGCTCGACACTCCTCCTGGAGTGCTCGGTACTGCCCCAGGAGTGCTTGGCTCTATTGCTGGAGTGGTCGGCACCTCCTCTCCAGCGTCTCCACCATCGTGGATGACCATGCACTCGACGACGAAGGTGCTGGTGAAGCCGCCAGCTTCCCCTGTGCCCGGACTGCCCCAGTCCCAGGCCTCCTCCCATCGAACACCACATCCCTAGAAATCACCACCTTGCCTATCTTGGGATCATAAAGCCGATAGGCCTTGCTGCCCTCCTTGTAGCCCAGGAGCACCATCGGCGTGCTCCTGTCTTCCAGCTTGCCGAGGTGAGGCTTGGCGTTCTTCACATGGCCGACACAGCCAAATGTCCTGAGGAAGGACACATTCGGCTTGCGTCCATGCCAAGCCTCGAATGGCGTCTTGCCCTTCAGGGCCTTGGTGGGCGCGCGGTTGAGGATAAACACCGCCGTGGTCACCGTCTCTCCCCAGAACTCCGCCGGCATCTTCTTAGCCTTCATCATGGATCGAGCCATGCCGACCACCGTCTGGTTCCGCCGCTCCACCACGCCATTCTGCTGTGGCGAGTACGGTAGCGGTGTGGTGTCGCACCATGCCCTGATCCACAGAAGATGCGCAATGAATTCCATCGAGTGAATTCGCCGCGCGATCGATCCAGCAAAGACGCTGCAGCTTTCTTGCCGCTCTCGCCTCGCCGCGCGCCTTGAACTTCTTGACCGCTTCGCCGCCTTGGTCTTGCTGGTCGGTCGGTCAGCGCCATATGTACCGGCCGCGGTCATCCACCAAAGAAGATGAAGTACTTGCGCCCGCCGGGCGTCGCCGGCGTGATCGGCCCGCAGAGGTCACCATGGACTAGCTCGAGGGTCTCGCGCCACAGATGCCGTCGTCTTCGGGAACGGCAGCCTTCTTTGCTTCCCGGCCAGGCAGCTGTCACACAGCTCGCCTGAGTGCTCGATGTGAGGCAGCCCAGTCACCATCTTCTCCAGCCGACCAAGAGCGTCGAAGCTCAGATGTCCATACCGGGCATGCCACAGCCACGGCTCCTCCGTGCGTCGTGCAGCCAAGCAGATGGGCTGCTCTACCTTGAGGTCGAGCAGGTATAGCCGGTTCCGGTACCTCTTCACCTTGGCAAGAAGCCGCTGCTCCCGGTCCCTGATACTGAGGACGCCGTCCTTAATCAGTACCTCGCTGCCGCGCTCATCTAGCTGGTCAATGCTGATGATGCTTGAACGTAGCTACGGGATGTAATATACATCCGTTAGCGCGCGGTGCTCGCCGTTCTGGCACCTGAAGATGATGGTATTGCGCCCTCGAATCGCCACCCTTGAGCCATCACCGAACTTCATCATGTCGGTCACGTCGTCGTCGAGCTCGGAGAAGGCTGCCTTGGAGCCCGTCATGTGGTTGCTGGCGCCGGAGTTCAGGTACCACCACTGCTCCTGCTCACCGCCCACACGTCCGAGGTGGACTTGGGCGCGCGGTTCATCGAGGTTGACAGCCTTCAGAGCCTTTTCAGGCCCTTCCACCGCCATCCCTTCTCCCTTCTCCTTAGCCTCAACGTCGTGTAGTGCACAGAACGTCGCCATCAGGAGAGTGGCCTCATCATCATCATCAGCCTGCGCCTGATAAGCCTCAGCCTTCTTCTCCTGCTTGCTATTTGGGCACTTCTTTGCCCAATGGCCCATCTTCCCGCAGCGGCAGCAGGCGTTGGGGTCGACCTTCTTCTTCTTCTTCTCCGAAGAAGCCTTGCCGCGGCGCTTGCCATCGCCACAACGGCTGGAGGAGGCTTCCCCGGATTTCTTCTCCTTCGTCCGGGCAGCCCACTCCTCTTGTGTCAGCAGTAGCTTGCCGCTGTCTGTCGTTGTTGTTGCCTGCTCTATGTGCTCGTCCACCGCCCGCAGACGACCTGTCACATCCTCAATGGTGAGGGTGGACAAGTCCAGCATCGTCTCTATGGAGAGAGCAATCTGGATGTACTTCGCTGGCACGGAGTGGAAGTACTCGGAGACCGTCTCTTCTTCGTCGATGGTGACGCCGTGGCTCCTCAGCTTGCTGATGAGCGTCTGCAGGCGGAGGGAGAAGTCCTCCATCGATTCACCATCCTTTACTTGAGGTTGGTGTACTCCTGCTTCAGCAGCTGGGCCGTCGCCTTCTTTGTGCGGTCAGAACCGACGTGCATCGTCGCAATGGCTTCCCACGCCTCCTTAGCAGAGCTCTTCGCCCCCAACGGTTCCCTGTACTCCGCTGGCACAGCAGCGAGGATGGCTTCCAACGCTGACATGTCGTCTTCTTCGTTGTTGGTGCCCTTGTCAATGGCATTCCAGAGCCGTCGGGCTCTGAGCTTGACCTTCATGGTCACCGCCCATTCGCCATAGTTGGTGCGAGTCAGCGTCGGCCAACTGGTGCCGCTGACCTCCCGCACCATGCGCACAACGACCTCCTGTCGTGGCTGGGCAGCCACAGCAGCGCCGCTGCTGTCGCCCATCTCCAAACCATCCGTCATCGCCAGCGGTTAGTCCGGCGACGACGCTTGTACGGCTCCGATACCACTTGTTGATCCCTGGCTGCCCTGCAGAGGTAAGCAACTAGCTTACCAGCACACACACTCACTCACTATGGCTAGATGTAGAAGAAGAGATTGAGAACAATGCACACACCCACTCAGCACGAGCACCAACATTGGCCGAAGCCCTGCCCTTTGGTTTGTGGCAACTGAACTGAGTATTCCATTGCCTTTTGGATGGAATATATACAACTCTAGCTTACGTCTACCATGTACATAGTTGTTGGCCAACTACCTACTCCTGAGTACAAGAATACACCAACTATCTACTCCTAAGGTACATAGTATACCAACTACTCCTAGCAGTACAAAGCTTACCTCAGTCCACTACTAAAACATGACTGATGTAATAGCTACCAACTAATGTACTAGAGGTGGCCTATTGCAATACTGTTACAGCTACAGAAACTGGTCGGCAGAGCCAATCAGTCCCTAACTCCCAACAGGGAGTGGTCGGCCGAGCCGACCAGTCTCCAACCTAGGAGAGAATGGGGAGCAGCAGATTATGTCTAACATACATATGCTATTTTATATTATCCTTTTTCCACTCAAGTAAGTCCCTTCTCCTTGCCCATTTTTTTTGGGATATCTGTTAGCCAATCTTTGATTAACATTCTGATGTGTGGCTTGATTTCTTTGCTCATTCGTTACACAGCAATTCCAGTTTGTTCACCAACTCACTCTACATTCGATGGAAAATTTATATTTTTTTGTAAATGCTATAAAGTTTCCCTTTTTGTGAACAGGTGCAAGAATGTTACGAGTTAGCTGCTGAGTATGAGAATAAGCTTGACCCCAAAATGCTGGATGAGATTGGGAATGTGCTGACCAGCTTGGATCCTGGAGACTCCATTGTCATAACAAAGTCATTCTCACACATGCTTATCCTGGCAAACTTGGCTGAGGAGGTACAAATTGCATACCGCAGGAGAATAAAACTGAAGAAGGGTGACTTTGTTGATGAGAACTCAGCAACAACTGAATCAGACATCGAGGAGACACTAAAGAGGCTTATGCACCAGCTTAAGAAGTCCCCTCTGGAGGTATTTGATGCTCTCAAGAATCAAACTGTTGACCTCGTCCTGACTGCACATCCAACTCAGTCAGTCCGGAGATCACTGCTCCAAAAGCATGGCAGGTTTGTCTTGAAGCTTTCTGAACTGTTAGATCTCGGGATGAGATTTAATCGATGGAATTGAATATTTGCTATTCAGAAATGTTGGTTCTGTTTGTTCTTTATGCGCTATGCACCAGAGCAATGCAGTTTGTTCACACTGACATACCGCTTTCATAGAAAACCTGATGTTTATTTGACCACTTTTTTTTTTTAATGTGCAAGTCTTCGTTGCATGGTTTTGCGGTAGTCTGCCTTTTAAGAAACAACAGCAATAGAAAAAAAATTATTTCTCGAGGCATGTTGAATCATATGTTATATGTGCCTTTTCGATGCCTTAGATTCTTCACCTTTCAATGTGCAGGATAAGAAACTGTTTAACTCAACTTTATGCAAAGGACATCACTCCAGATGAGAAACAGGAACTTGATGAAGCACTCCAAAGAGAGGTAATTTTCTTAGATATTTTGGTATATTAGTGTTGTATAATACTATCTATGTAATCAGGAAATCTTTGTCACCTTCACCAAATATATATTTATATGATTCTAAATATGATTCTAATATACTGTTTCATTTCTTATCTACAGATTCAAGCTGCCTTTAGAACTGATGAAATCAGGCGGGCGCCTCCTACTCCGCAAGATGAAATGCGTGCTGGAATGAGTTATTTTCATGAGACTATATGGAAGGGTGTACCCAAGTTCTTACGCAGGGTCGACACTGCTCTTAAGAACATTGGCATAAATGAGCGGTTGCCATATAATGCCCCTATCATTCAGTTTTCTTCTTGGATGGGTGGTGATCGTGATGGTACATGGCATTCTCTCTCCCTTTTTTTTTGGATAGTATATTTGATGATATGCCGAATCATGCAACTGTAGTTCACAAGAAAGAAGTGCAAATATAACTCTGAACTGATATCCATGACAGGGAATCCAAGAGTGACGCCAGAGGTAACAAGGGATGTATGCTTGTTGGCTAGAATGATGGCTGCTAATTTGTATAATGCCCAGATAGAAGACCTGATGTTTGAGGTAAAAATAAGGGCACATTTTTTTTAATATTGTAGTGATATGAGTCTCATAAGATTTAATTTTATCGCATGCAGTTATCTATGTGGCGCTGCAGCGATGAGTTACGTGTAAAGATCGATGAGTTATACCGTTCCTCCAAGAAAGATACAACAAAACACTATATAGGTGCAGATTATATTATGATATTTTTGTTAAACATATATATCTTACACATCCTTGCCTATCATCTGCTGCAAAATATTTGACCAAACTAGTCGCCAACCTGTTCTTTCCAATGGATGAAATAGCTATACGTTTTATATACTACCTCCATCCAGAAAAGAATGCAATTCTAGTTCTACTCTTAGTCAAACAATCTAAAGTTTGACAAAGTTTATAGAAAAGAGTATCAATAATTATGACACCAAATAAGTATACTATGAAAATGTATTTCATGACAAATCTAATGATACTTATTTGGTATCATGAATATTGATATCTTTTTTGGCACAAAACTAGTCAAACTTGAGATGGTTTGACTTGGTAAGTTGGTATAATGCTAGAATTGCACTCTTTTCCGGAAGGAGGGAGTATCATATTGCTTATGATTAATATTGATCCTCATCATAACCATAAAAGTGTGGTTCCAGTTTGATAGTTCATTCACGGTTTACAATAAACTGCATGAATCTATGCTGCTGAAGACTAATTTGAGACATGCAGATCAGGATTCTAGTCTAAGTGGTTCTAACCCAAGTCAGCAATTGGGGGGGAAATAGGCAGGCAAATCCATATTCCAAAAGGGTTGGGCTGTAAGAATCAGAAACGGTTACCTCACAAAAAAAAAGAATCAGAAATATTAAGGATTTGAAACATGCAATAAAACTAATGTAGTTAGCTTAATAAATATGATCATGAAGCAATATAATATCAAGAAACAGCTATGTCATCAGGAGTTGCATGGATATATGTGCTTTCTTGCCAAGATTGGCTGCATTTGGATCATGTTTCGTTCTCTGGATTTGTTTTTGAGACGCGTGGATGTCTGTTTCTGTCGGTCTACTATGTTTAATATATTGGAAAGAACCATATCACTATGGATTTTGTTTAAAGACAAATTCTTGGCCATTTTCGTGCAGACTGATATTTAGGATGACATTTTTGGCAGCAACTGACATGATATTGATGCATGCTGACATGCTCTTCCTGGATGCAGAGTTCTGGAAACAAGTTCCTCCCAGTGAACCTTACCGTGTGATTCTGAGTGATGTCAGAGATAAACTCTACAACACACGTGAACGAGCACGCCATTTATTAGCTAGTGGGTTTTCTGAAATTCCAGAGGAAGCAACCTTCACCGATGTTGAACAGGTATGTAAAGTGAAAACAGTAGTGTTCATTTGATGTTCCTGGCTAGGATAAAAAAAATTAATCTGTACCATACACTTTTAGTGCTATATTAAGATTGGATTCTATCATTCTATGGTGTACTGTAACAGGTTGAAACATCCCCAAGATAAAACATCTTTGTAACTGTTTCAGGATATATTATGTTTTATGGATTCATGTCTCGATTGAATCTTTTTTCTCTTGCAGTTCTTGGAGCCACTTGAGCTCTGTTACAGATCTCTCTGTGCCTGTGGTGATCGCTCTGTTGCAGATGGAAGCCTTCTTGACTTCTTACGGCAAGTGTCTACATTTGGACTATCCCTTGTTAGACTTGATACCAGGCAAGAATCTAACCGGCATACTGATGTTATGGATGCTATAACTGAATACCTCGGCATTGGATCATACTGTAAATGGCCAGAGGAGAAACGCCAAGAATGGCTACTATCGGAACTTAATGGAAAGAGGCCGTTATTTGGTCCTGACCTTCCCAAGTCGGATGAGATTGCTGATGTTCTAGATACTTTACACGTATTAGCTGAACTTCCTTCAGACAGCTTTGGTGCATATGTAATATCTATGGCGACAGCTCCCTCAGATGTTCTTGCTGTCGAGCTCTTGCAGCGTGAATGTCATGTGAAAAAACCACTGAGAGTTGTGCCATTGTTCGAAAAACTGGCAGATCTTGAGGCAGCACCCGCAGCTTTAGCTCGGCTGTTCTCTGTTGAATGGTACAGAAACAGGATCAATGGCAAGCAGGAAGTTATGATTGGGTATTCAGATTCTGGCAAGGATGCTGGTCGTTTCTCTGCTGCTTGGCAACTGTACAAGGCACAAGAGGAGCTCATTAATGTTGCTAAGTTGTATGGGGTTAAGTTAACTATGTTCCACGGACGAGGTGGGACTGTGGGAAGAGGTGGGGGCCCTACCCATCTTGCTATACTGTCACAACCTCCAGAAACTATTCATGGATCACTTAGGGTAACTGTTCAAGGTGAAGTCATTGAACAATCTTTTGGAGAGGAGCATTTGTGCTTTAGAACCCTGCAACGTTTCACAGCTGCTACTCTTGAACATGGTATGCATCCTCCAATTTCGCCAAAACCAGAATGGCGTGCTTTAATGGACGAAATGGCTATTGTTGCCACAAAGGAATACCGATCAATTGTGTTTGAAGAACCACGCTTTGTTGAGTATTTCCGCCTTGTAAGTCTTCAGTTTTCTTTGCTTGTGTTTTCCTTTTGAACACACCTTTACTTGTCTTTATATTGTTATTATGCAAATACCACTATGAGATTTTAATTGTAGCTTTTATTTAGTCCTTGGTATTTCACTCTTGTTTTTGTTAGTTCGGAATTCATCTAGCTAGTCCTGAAGGTTAATATACTGTTTCATTTCGTTTTTTACAGTCATGTCATTACTCCTTGTAGTACCCTATAAATTTATTATTTTTTGGTAATGGGTCCATTTTTCTGCATAACTAATCCTGGCATTTGTGTCTTTCTTTCAAATAGGCAACGCCAGAGATGGAATATGGTAGGATGAATATCGGAAGCAGACCATCGAAAAGAAAGCCAAGTGCAGGCATTGAATCACTGCGTGCAATTCCTTGGATCTTTGCTTGGACGCAGACTCGGTTCCACCTACCAGTGTGGCTTGGTTTTGGCGCAGCATTCAAGCATGTCTTGGATAAGGACATACGGAATCTTCAAACCCTTCAAGAGATGTACAATCAGTGGCCATTTTTCAGGGTTACAATAGACTTGGTTGAGATGGTGTTTGCCAAAGGTGATCCTGGTATAGCGGCTCTGTATGACAAGCTTCTAGTTTCAGAGGATTTGTGGTCATTCGGCAAGCGTCTTAGAGCCAACTATGAAGAAACAAAGCAACTTCTTCTACAGGTGATTGTCTTAGATTTTCTTGCATCTGTTACGGACTGCTAGAGTTGCATGTAGACTCTGTGATGCCTCTACCAGGCTTGAACATTGTGCATCTGAATGAGTAGATAATTAAGTTAATTCGTAATCTATAGCCACATCATGCCCAACTAATTCCAGAGAATGTTTAGATACAGCTCAAACTGGTAGATTAACAAGGAGAAAATGGTTCTGCATCTTGTTCTTATCTCACATTCTCACCCACTGCATTGTGACCTGGTGAATTTCAGGTTGCTGGGCACAAAGACCTTCTGGAGGGCGACCCTTACCTGAAGCAGAGGCTGCGCATCCGCGACTCTTACATCACCGCGCTGAACGTTTGCCAAGCTTACACGCTGAAGCGCATCAGGGACCCTGGCTTCCAGGTGAACCCGGGGCCTCACCTGTCGAAGGACATCATGGACATGGGCAAGCCAGCTTCGGAGCTCGTGAAGCTCAACACCACAAGCGAGTACGCCCCGGGACTGGAGGACACCCTCATCCTGACCATGAAGGGCATCGCTGCCGGAATGCAGAACACCGGCTGAAAGAACAAGAATCCAGTGCCTTCTTTAGTCTGAGTTCATGTATCTATCGTAGGGGGATCATGGCGTGAACCGGTTAACAAGAAGACGGGTGCACACCTGGATATGGGGGATTACCTGTTTAGCAGTAGTAGTTTTACTATACGCCATGCTATATCGAACTCCTATGTATGCATATCCATGTTGCTTGAGCCTGCACTAGGGCATCTTGTTACGGTGAAATGACTCTGTGCTGTGCTTGGTGCTGGGCTGCTGGCATATTTGTGCCGAGGAGTCTACTGAATTGCTTGGATATCTTCTCTGTCGTGCGGTATCTTGTCGAATACTACGTACTCTGGGCTAACGGACAGGCTGTAGAGACTAGGGAGGCGCGCGGCGTGTATCACGCACGCGCGGCGGCCCCTGGAAGCTGCGGAGGGCCGGAGCCCGTGGACGTGCACGCGCAACAGGGGCTTTGTCATAATTCTTTTTTTTCTAATTCTAATTTACACTAGCATCTACAACATGAAATCAGCTAGAGCTAATAATGTACTACGTATTATTTATTTAAACCTGTAGATGTTAATATCAAATTTGGGTTTTTAGCATAAAAAACAAAGTGATCTATGTAATTTAAAACGGATCAACGGAGAGAGAAGCCCCATTGCTTCTTTATCCTCATCAGTGTTTAAAACACAAAAACAGTCGCGACGTAGTACTACTATTATTCCAAAGTTGATCGTTGTACTTTATACGGTTTGAGTTCTGGGATTGCCCGTATCTAGTCTAGGAATGATAATGTCGTGCGTTTCCGTTGCGCTCGAATTTATGCGGCCTGCCCTCTTGGGCCCTTCTCGCATGGCTCCATGTCTCGGGTCCCCGGCGCTCCCGCTCGGACTTGCCACACTATCATAACTCGCTCGCTCATGTTCGGTCGCACTAGTAGTCTTGCACAGTACAGTACAGTACCGGGCCGGCGGACCGCGGTGAGCATGAGCATGACCAAATCATTGGCGAGGGCGAGCTAGGTAGGCGCCGATGGTGAGCATGACCAAACCGTGCCGTCGATGCACACGTCTACAGGTCAGTCCATTCATGCCAAACCACAGCAGCACACGAAGAGGAGATCCGACGACCGTTCTCACACAGGCACTGTACCACTCTGCTCCCTCCGAATCGATGGATAGCCTGGCCCTGGCGGTGGCTGCCCCGTCTCGCGGCGCCGGCACAGCGGCAGCCGGCAGGGGCCAGGGCGCCAGGCACCGGCGCATCGCGGAAGCCGATGCCCTGGAGGCCAGAGAGGCCGCCTGGGGGCGGGCGGACTGTTGCGCCCGCGCAGGCGCAGCCGACCCGACGAGGCAGACCGCCCGGCGAGCGGAATGGACCGTAGCGAGTCATCGTGCAGCGTGAGACCGACGGCGGGCCGGAGCCGCGACCGGATTCCGGAGCACTGCACTGTACCGTATCCGCGGCAGCCTCAGATGTTGACTACGTCTCCCCCCTTGGCCTCCTCTGCGTTCATTCACTCAGCGCGTGTTTAGTCGAGGGAAGTTTGGAATTTATGTTAACGTAGCATTTTTGTTTTTATTTAGTAATTAGGCCGCTAGGGTTCGTCTACCTCTGCGACGTAAAGATTCGCCTTTTGGAAAAAAATTTTGAAACGGCGTCACTCACTCATCCGGCCGCTAGGGCTACCTCTGCGACGAGCCTGACGGGGCGGCTGCCACTGACGCGCACGGCAAAAAGAGGCAGCCGGACCCGACGGCCAGAGCGTGGAAGTGGCAGGGGGACCGCCGGACCGGGCCATGCTCTCTGCCTCTGGCCTCTGCTCTCCGCGCGCTCCGACCCAGGCCCGGCCGTACCCGCGGCGGCCATCTCCATTTATTGGCGGTGACGCGCCCACGTTCTCTTGCCCTTGCCCGCACCGCATCAATGGATATGGATCCGATTCCGATGGACTGGACGGACGCACGCACCCGAGGCGACGACGCCCACGCCGCAGTTAGTTTTTGTTTGGAGCCAGAGAAAACAAGCTCTACCACTGGCACTGCACGGGACGGAGATAACACAGGCTCACAGGTCACAGCTCTGCTTGCTCAGTGGTACTACTAGTGCTAGCACGGGAACACTGTTGGACCGCCAGCATGAAATGCCCACCGCGCACGTACTGCTCTGTCTCTTCTCCTTCCGTCCCAAATCAACCGTTGTTTTTTATTTTCATGGTATAATTTGACTTGATTGGTAGGAAATACGTATAGTATTTATATCTCTAAATAAATCTATTATAAAAATAGATTCAACGATTTATCTAATGATATTAATTATGTATTATAAATATTAATATTTTTTACATAAAATTAGTTAAAACTATTTTTCGAAAAACGAGAACGATAGTTATTTTAGGACAGGAGGATGTACTCTCTGATATCTAATCAATGTCACTGGCTACGCGGATTGCGGGTCGGCCTACGGGAAAACAACGTTTAATGTTGTAAACAGTGTGACTCTGACTGTACAAACGAGTGCAACTGTAGAACAAGGTTTAATTTGGACCCTCGTTAGGGTGTTCTCAATGGTAATTTATAAAATAGCTAGCTAGACGAGACTTAGAAATAATAAAAAATAAATACTTTAATGCAGAGGTTATGTGAGCTGTGAGAGAGTTATTTCTAGGACATCGTGCTAGACTAGTTATTTAGGAGTCGCTAGCTATTTGATCTCTCTCCTCGATAACCAATAGAATTCTTCTTAAATTAGCTATTTGGGAACCATCGGAGATGGCACGTAGACCACTGTTGTTTCTGTATGAACCAATACATACGAGTACATTTCAACAACATTTTTTCTTGGCCCAATCAAGTCCGCTGTTCAGGAAAAGGTTTGAGCACTACAGTACTCATCAGTGTGCACTGTTGGATGGATGGAGTAAAGAAGCACTGAGAGTTATTGAAACTATTATATGTCTTCCCGCGTGGTTCCAAAATGACATGTGCGGCGACTGATCAAAAGAAGTACTAGTACTGTTACATTTGTGACCTGTTGAGTTGTTTGAAAAAATTAACAGCATGTTTCTTTTAACTTCGGGTTGTGGATTCTAGTATTTTACATTCAAGCTGAAGCTTACACGGATGTGGCGTTCCTAAAAAGAGAATGTTAGCATCTAACTCCAGTTACACCATAATCTACTCAACTGAATCCCACAAGTTTACAGCTTTTTATAACCCACAGATCACAGGTCCAAAGCTAAAACAAATTGGCCCCTAAAGCTTACTACTCCTCATGTCTATTCTCATGGACCGTACGTGGTCGCTGTTTTATTCTACTCCATAACCAAAGTGCAAAATTCTAAAGCATCGCTTTCTGCCTTTTGGACTAACAAGAAAAAGGCAACATGGTTTGGTTTTTCCAACCTAAGCAACACCTTCTTTTGTCCTCACCAAAAACTAGTACACTACGGGCGTGTTCTTTTCTCTGGTCCTGGACTAGAGACTAAAACAGAAACTAAAATAGGAACTAAAATAATGTTTGTTTCTAGGGACTAAAAGGGACTAAAGAGGAGGAGAGAGACTGCAAGGGAGGGGTATAGACCGTAAAGGGTCAATTAGTCCCAATTAGTAGCCCCCAAGTGACTACTACATTTTAGTCCCTAGTTTCTGTTTTAGTCCCTAATGTTGGATGCAAAGGGACTAATTGGGACTAAAATTTAGTTTTTAATCCCTTCTCCTATGAAAAAGAACATGCCCTATCATTTTTATAGGGCCAAAGGTGTAAAATGCACGGCAAAAGCTTCTCTCTTTCCACGATAAAGAAAAAAGATATAGATTCTTGTTTTGGATTGTTTTATGTCGTAAAGGCAGCCATCCATTGGAAAGTGTGGAAGGTGCCTTTGCATTTTCTTAGTAGGTCGGTTTCTTAGTAAACAAGCCACGTTCGCGTTGACACTTGAAGCCAACGTTCTGGCCAAAACGGAATATATAGGCTTTACATTTTAGTTACAAGAAAGCATATGTAAACCAGACAAAGTATTCTTTTGCAGGACTTTGTGGAAATGGTACTGAATATGTTTGGATACTTGCAAAAGAAACCTCGTGATGGAACCCATATATAAGGGTTGTGACAAACATTCATAGACTACAATCAAACACTTGGTGATATGTACATTTATAATTTATCGGATGCTTCAAATATGTGCATACTAGTCTATAAATTCTCGCTATATTTGAAACCATAACTAATAAAAATTAATTACCCTCATGTTCTATATTTCTCTATTTTTTATTTTCTAAAAATACGCATACATGGCTTGTTTGATTGGTGTTCTAGGAAACATGATTGCCCAGGCAACAACAATATCCAGCCAAAGGCAAGCAAATTTGGACGCCTGGAATTGCTACCGGGCTCACGCAGCTTTTCCAAGGTCTGAAACCAAATAGGCCCTGGATCCTATATCAGTTTTTCTCCTTTGCATAGAACCTTCATATTTATTTGGTCATTATAGAGTTATCAATTAATACCTTGTATATGTTTTTCGTGTATCCATAGTTTTTGTCTCTCTGCATGGCACCTCCATGGCTCCATGAGTCTTGAAAGCATTTAGTTCAAATCTTCGCTTAAATTATGGTGGCCCTTATTGTATCCCATGTTTTGTGCTGTCGTAAATCTAGATTTTAACTTTTAATTTTGCTTTGATTAGTTGCTATAATTTTTATCCCCAAGTTAAGTAAAAATATGGTGCCTATTGTAAATTTAATTCAAAACTCCTTTTGTATTTTTTTTAAAAAAATAGGGATTTAAAGATATAGAAATGTGCTCTCAATTACTACTACTATGTCATAAAGGGAAGCCTGCACCATAGCATTCAAGAACAGTGGTAGAGCATGAACTGAGATTTAGGAGGGGCGGTCGACGATGCTAACCTCAAGAGATTATTATTGAAGCCTAATAATAATAGTTTACCCCAAAAGCATCTTAATATACCAAGGGGGGCAATAGCCATCTTGGGTCTACTAACCACCTCCATTGCTCAAGAATCGAATTTTCTTATCAAAGATTATGTGTGTCATAATTTTATTTTATTTTAAAAGTAGTGCTTAAAATTTGTACTATTAGTATCTATGTCAAAATGTTTGAGTTACAACATGTATACATGGTTTACATTAGCTTTTTTATATATATTGGTAGTAATTGAAGTGGGTAATTTAGAAACACGTATAGTCATAATTTATGGTTATTTAAATATTTTCCATATTAGCATATGTTAGTATTTAGATATACTTTAATTTAGTTTGAGGGGATACTTTAGTCTACGTTTCATCATGGTAGAAAGTGGTAATTTATATGCAAATTTTGAGCATTACTAAAATTATCTGTCATAATGGCATGATGGATAATTTATGCGGTTAGTTTATGTGTATTATGTTTTATAATGGCATGGGCGGGTAATCTGGCTATATATTTGGAGGCTACTTTATGTTGTCTTTCGTAATAGCAGAGGTGAGTAATGTTTAGAAAAAATCAAAATAGACATGGTGGCTATTATTATCAACGATGGTTAGAGTCTATCGAATTGATGGTTAGATTTTTATGATTTTTTGAAAACTTTTAGGATTTATCATTTTCTCTAGTGTTTCTCATGAGAATTAACACTAGAAACATTCAACTAGTTAAATGGAGATTTTAGAAAAAAAATGTTTCTCACCTAGATGCTAGTAAAAAGGAAGTACCAAAGGAAGAAAAATTGATGCATCACATATGCCCTGATGATAAGATGATAGGTAAGTCGTGGGCAATCCCAGAGCTAAACATGCACCCGCATTGAGATTATTCCAAAAGATTAAAGAAGACCAAAAAGTTGGATGGGCATCCATGGACTTTTGGGTAAAATAATGGCACATGCTTGGATACGGTGGAAGTGGGATCGACGAACCTAGAAAAAAGAAAGAAAGAAAAGGGACAGGGAAAGGCCACTGCCGTGCTCGCTCTTTTGCTTTATTCTAACCAGGAGACTAGTTTAAGGGTCTCTTTGAACCTATTGATGTTAATAATTAGTAACTAAAATTAATACTAGTAGGCTCAAACAGGCCTGTTAATAAACTAACTAGTAACTATTAGCTTGTTGCACTAGCAATATATTAGTAGGTGGTTTCAAATAGCCTCTGCTAATAATTATCTAATTAATAGCTAGTATCTATTATCAACTAGTATTAGTAGGTGAAGTACCCTGCATCCAAATAGGCCCTAATCTCAAATTAAAGTGAGCGGTACGTCAGCTCGGATTTCCGGAGCAAGACATCCATCTCTATCAGGATAGTAGTAGAAGTAGTAGTATCGTATTACAAGAAATCCGGTGAAATTGTGCTTGGCTTTGTGCACACGACTGTAGCACGTTTTTATTAAGAGGATGAGAATTAAGTATAAAATCCCTTTTTGAACAAAGGGAAAATAGAGAAATTTTAGGGGATTGAAATTTATACGGAAATTTCTTATGAAGACCTTTGGACAAAGGATTGAGTTCTTAGGAATCTTATAACATTCTTATGAAACGACCTGTTTCATAAGAATTTGGAAGAGATTGTACTAAAAGCTTTGACCTCATGGAAAGCTTTATTGTTTCTCTCTCTCTCTCTCTCTCTCTCTCTCTCTCTCTCTCTCTCTCAATTTCTATATTTTTTTCTACACTCTATTTAAATATTCAATCTTACAGTTTATTGTGTTTTTCAATCTATATATTTCTACGTTTTTTCTACCTTTGCGTTTTCAGAATCCAAGCTAAAAGAGGCCCTTATTGCTAATGTCTGTGGTTGACTGTGTGTTATTGCGAAGTGCCGACCTGTACTCCATGCTGCAGCAGATTGTAATTTGTACCCCAGCACAATCAAGTCGTACTCGTACAGTCATTTAACGAGTAGGGCATCCAAATTAGTGGTGTTTCCTCTGTCCAAATGTTATTATAGTATTTAAATTTTATCCCACAAAAAAAACATTGTAGGTAAACATGTACTCTTAGTTCCCATTCATCTAAGATATAAAGTAAAAGCACTATAGGTTAACTTTTTAAGGGGTAGTCGATCATTTGTCAATTACATCTCCAACTTCTAGTATGCGTCTCTTTGTACTCTCTCCATTCCAAAAAAAACAATTCTCATTTCCCAAAAAAGTTAGATGATTTCAAACTTTAACAAAGTTATACAAAAAGTATTAATAATTATAATATAAAATAAGTATCATTAAATTAATTGCGGAATACATTTTTATAATAATTATATTTGAAGACATAAACGTTAATAGTATTTTTCAAAAAAAATTAATGTTAATACTATTCATTATATATTTGATCAAATTTGAGCTTGTTTGGCGGTTATAAGTTTTGTAATTGTATCTTCTTTAACTTTAACAGAGGGAGTAGGAGAGAAGGAGGGTGTGAAAAGGTTTAAATTGTACTGCATGGATGCACACTATACACAGATGAATGATTGAAATGAAATGAATGAATGCTGGCACGAAAAGCTCCTTCAGGCTTCAGTGATCAAAAGCTGCGTTTCACCAGACCTGCGAGAGTCACCGTTCATGTGTGCTGGCTGTAGTAGAGAATCTGTGCTTCAACTCAGGCTTGATCAGTTCTCCTCCAAAAGTTTACATCCTATCCCATCGAATATTTGAACACATGTACAGAGTATTAAATATAGATTAAAAAATAACTAATTGCACATATTGCGATTACTTTACGAGACGAATCTTTTAAGCCTAAGTAGCCCATTATTTGACAATAAAGTGCTACAGTAACACATATGCTAATGACGGATTAATTATGCTTAATAAATTCGTCTCACGATTTACCGAATAATTTATTTTTTTATCAGTATTCAAACATCATCTCCTATAACATACACCACGACACTTTACACTATGGATAAACACCACCTCACTCTCCGAGCTAAAAGGTGATATGGCACAGCCTTTTGAAGTTGCCATTAGTTGGGGGACTTTCACTGAAGTTCCTTTTTTTTTTTCCAAAACATGGCTTTCTCTAAAGTACTTTTCGGATTTGCTTTTCCTGCACTGTCCCCGCATTCCACAGATTTTAAGCCCAGCCGAGGTCTGGCAGCCTTTCGCATATGATCATCACTGCATCGCCCAGAGCGACCCAGTAGTCTTTGTAAAAGCAAGGAAACAGCATGTACTTGCAGGAGTGCCCAACATCCGTTCCAAAGGGTTGGTTACACGTACGTTTCCTCTGATGCTTTGGGCAGGGGTTTAGGCGCCGGTGCTGGCAAAATATGTTGCAGCGCGATCAATGGCCCTGTATAATCTGTCTTTTTATAATCCATCTTTTTCAGCTTGTTTTTCCAACCGGAACAGTGTTTTTCTCTCACGACAAAATCAGCCGGAACAGTATTTCGACTTGTTTTTTCAGCGAAACGAACGAGACCAATATTCAATACCAGTGCGGAGTGATCCATATATCACCCAGGGTGGCCAGTTAGCTTAGACACAGATGGTCACGAGAAGGTAGGAGCAAGTTCATATTTTTCGACGTGCATTTGGAAAACATATCACTTTCAGTGTGTGTTAGCTCCCCTGCAATTTTCTTAGAAAGCTTGTACATCAGTTTGGCTAGAAAGATACACTAGGTCGTCTATTGATACAGGGAAGAGGCAGACGAACAACCAAAGAAGAATATTAGGATGGGAATGCCTGCAACAGATTGTGTATATATAATGCCCGCAGGGTATGAAACAAAGTTACACTCTCTTTAAAGGCCAAAAGTTTATTGTTTAACATTGTCATGCGTTTTTCTTCCCGATTTCCCTCTTTTCTTCTCCTCTTTTGATATCAATGGAGCTCCTAAACAAAACGAGGAGGAAATAAGAGGGGCTGGATCGTCCTCCATGCTAGATCTACTGAAGTTGTGTTGTTGATATGTTAACAAGAGTCAAAGGGTCGATTTTTCCCTCCCTGCGACTGTGCTACAGCCATCACTACAGCTACAGGTAATAAAAACCACCGTAGCCTCCTCCTATATTGAGCGCGTAGAGAATCAGGGCACGCGACCCACGCTCGGGCGAAGCGCCCCCATGCCTTCGCTTTTCCGCAACAGATTCCTCCCGGTCCACTTCCTCTCCCTTTGACGTCCCAACCCCACACTCGCGCAACAGTGCTTTATAAAAACCGGCAGATTCTCCTCGAATCACAAGCTCCACCACATGCACGCACCCTAGAGTCCCCGATCGATCGATCGTCATCGCGCAAAGCAAAACCGAAAACAAAAACCAAATCACACAGCAAGTGACTTGATCACAGGAGTCCAATCCTCGCCCGCGCCGTAACCATAACCTTTTTTTCAGTTTCACTTTCACCACCCCGCAGGCCGACCCGACCCAACCCACACAGTACAGTCATGTGTGCATCCGTCCATGCATCTGCTGCGGCTCCCGTCTGTCTTGGTCTTGTGACGGACGGGGGCCAGCCGAGTCCGAGGGCATTTAAGTAGCAACGACCCCTTCGTCCCCGCCCCCTAGCTCCCTGCCTGTCACCGCCCAGCCTCTCGCTCTCGCTCGCTCTCGCTCCGGAGTCCGGGCGCCCCTTCCCCATCCTCTCTAGCTCCCTCTAGCTACTACTAGCACTTCCTTTAACTGGTGTTTCCTTGCTTTGACGAAGCAGCACCAAATGTTGTCCCACGTCGAGATGGCCCCCGCGGCCGGTGGGTTCAAGCTCTTCGGCAAGGTCATCACGCAGCTGTGCGCCGCCGAGAGCGCCCCGCCGGCGCAGGAGGCTGCTTCCGCGGCGGCGTCGAGGAGCACGGCCGCCTTCGCGCGGGAGAGGGACGATCCGGACGAGCGCGACCAGCCGATGGTGAAGCGGGAGGCGGCGGCGTCGGACCACGACTTCGTTGCGGACAAGCAGCAGCACTCCGCCGCCGGCGGCGGCGGCGGCGGCGGGCCGGCGGCGGCGGCCGAGAGCGACGACAGCAAAGGCCAGCAGCAGCAGCAGCACCCGCGCCCGCGGCATCATCATCATCAGCAGCAGCAGCAGCATCAGGACACCGCGGAGGCGCGCGCCGCGGCGGCCGCGTCGTCGGCGCCGCCGCTGCCGTGCCCGCGGTGCCGGAGCCGCAACACCAAGTTCTGCTACTTCAACAACTACAACGTCAACCAGCCGCGCCACTTCTGCAAGGACTGCCACCGCTACTGGACCGCAGGCGGCGCGCTCCGCAACGTCCCCGTCGGCGCCGGCCGCCGCAAGAACCGGCCCCTCGGCCCCGCCGGCGCCGTCCCCGTCCCCGTGCCCGTGCCGGCCCACCACCACCTGCACCACGCTCAAGCGGCGGCGGGCTTCGTCCTCGGCTTCCCCGGCCAGCACCCTTCCTCCCCGACGTCGCCGTCACCGGCCGTCTACGGCGAGTGGTGGCCGGTCTGCCCCGACCGCCGGTTCTGAGCTAGTCCTGATCCTGACGTGACGATCCGATTGATCGAGCGCAGGCAGACCCCTCGGAATCGGATAGAGAGCTAGTAGGGTGGTTTGACTTGCGTAAGTTGCTGGTGATGAGGTGGGGAAGGCTGCCTTGTTTGTACGTTCTTCGAGCTTACGCAAAAACACCAAAGTGGTATGGATTGATGGATGATGGATGGAGGACATGGAAGTGGCTTCTGTTTTCTTCCCTTTTCTCTGTGTCTAGCTCGTCTGTTTCCTTCTTCTGTTGTTTCCTAGCTTGGCTTTAGCTACTAGCTTACTACACCTTGCAGATGTGTGTAAAAAAGTGTAATTTAACAGCAGGGGGAAGGTTGCAAACTCAGCGTTCGTACTCAACTGAATGTGATGCGATCAGTGATCCCATGCACTCCTGTCCTGTCCAGTCCTTAACTCGGATCCCCGGGTGCTCACTGCTCAGCTCTCGCACGACCATTACAAACCGGCGTCCTCCTGGGAAAAGGTGACGACGGAGTGCTGAAGCTCTGAGATGGAGCTCACGGCATTCCCTTTGCAGCAGCGCTTGCAGTCTGCCCAGCACCCAGCACGGATGAGAGAGTGAGTGAGTGAGTGAGTGAGGCCTCGTTTAGATGCCAAAAAATTTGATGAAATACTATTGCAGTGGTTTTCATTGTTATTTGGTAAATAGTGTCCAATCATAGTCTAATTAGGCTTAAAAGATTCGTCTCGTGGATTTCGTCTAAACTGTATAATTAGTTTTATTTTTTATTTATATTTAATGCTTCATGCATGCGTCCAAAGATTCGATGTGACGGAAAATCTTGAAAAAATTTGTAAAATTTTTTGCAACTAAACTGGACCTAAGCCAAGGAAGGAAAAGACCCATACCAAGGGCCCGTTTAAATCCAAAAATTTTTGGATTTTGGCTCACGGTAGCATTTCATTTGTATTTGGTAATTAGTGTCTAATTATGGACTAATTAGATTCAAAAGTTTTGTCTTGTGATTTCTCACCCAACTGTGCAATTAGTTTTTTTTCATCTATATTTAGTACTCTATTTATGTGCCGCAAGATTCGATGTGACGAATAGTACATAAAATTTTTTGGAATCTAAACAGCCCCAAACCGATGTGTTCAAAACCAAAAAGGCCCCATGATGCTGTTGACCGCGCGCGCAGAAGAGACTGTAGAGGCTAGACAACGAAAAGGCGGGCTTGCTACATCTACATGGCCACGGTCACATTTCCGTGTGTGGGTGGCCCAGCGCTTTTCACCACCCTTTTGGGAAGTTTCATCACAATGGGCATGGGGCATGGGGGTGATGGGGGACAGGGCACCTGCCCGCCGGGTGGGCTTTTACCGGCCATCAATGCCCGCCCGGCGAAAGATCGCGCGGCCTTTTACTAAATTTTTTGGTTTTAGTTGTCGAAATTTTTTTATATTTGGTTTTTCAATTATGGATTAATTAGGTTTGAGTTTTTCATTTTCTCATCTATTTGAATTAATTAGTATATTTAATTATAGATTAATTAGGTTTGAAAGTTTCATCTCAGTTGAAATTTTTTTACTCAATTGTGTAAAAATTCCAATTTTTTTCACTCTCTCCATCACATTTTTAGCCAGTATTATTAGGTAAAAAAAAAATAACTAATTGCATGCAGCTTTAGTTGGAAATCACGCTTTTGATCCACGTCGAAATTTTTAAACTAAATCGGGTTGAATTTTTTTTCAGGGGGCCTAAAAAGCGTCGGGAGATAAATATTCCAACCGTCAACTTGTCAGGAGTCAAGTGGGGAAGGAACGGAACCGAGAGTACTCCGAAGATAGCCCTACTACTAGCAGCGGAGTCGCTGCATGAATGGTACTGGTCAAACTTTTCTGATTAGGCTCGTAGAAAATATATATAATATTTATATTTTTAAATAAATTTACTATAAAAATATATTCAACGATCTACCTAATAATATTAATTATGTATCATAAACATTAATATTTTATTAAATATATTTTGTCAAAGTAAAAAATTGCTGACTTTTTTTTAAGCTAGGCTGCCGCTTTGCGTGCTTTAATTGCTCGCAAAGTTACTTTATGCGGTAGCGGCCGCGAGAGCGCTGGGTTTGTCGCGGGTTTACTGCTCTCTCGCTCGGCTCTCGCCCGCGTCGTCACGTGTGGTTGGGAGTTGCGTGACGGACTGCGGCGCGGCCGGGGGACCTTTTCGGACGCGCGGCCTGCTTGCTCTGCTGACAGCAAACAAACCGCTGACGTGGGTGCGCCTAACCTCCGGCTTGCGATTTCATTTTCATTTTTATACATATATTGGCGGCTACTTAATGAATCGTCGTTTAATTGGTTTCATAGCAGCAGTGGGGTTAGGGCAGTCCCAATAAAAAAAATTAGTAGTTTTTATAACATAGGATATTGTACTAAAAAAACTACTTTTCAACCCATGGTTTCTATGAGTAATAATTATTTTTCTTTCTCTCTCCAACTCTATCTTCTTCCTCCAATAGGAGTGTGACACGAGCTCCTAGAAACTAATGGTTTCTCCCCAATGATAATTTCATGGTTTCTTGGTGCATTGGGTTAAGAGAAGACCTGATTTCTTCATGAGGAAACCATTTCTATGATTTTTCTCTCTTTCTTCATTAACTACGTTGTCATGTCATTATTTTACCTACGTACCAAGTCATTTACTATGCTGCCTACTACATTACATTAATGAGTGAATTTTGTGTCAGGTAGGTGCATTCCGCCTGCAGCTTGGAGATGGACAACCCAAAAGGCAAAAAGCTCATCCCATCTCAGTCATCAGCTGTCCATGACGTGCACTGGGCTCCTTCCTTCCCTTTCCCGCTGCAAAAAAGGGCCCGACGACTCTGAACCCAAAAGTTGGTGAAGCGAGCGGACTTCAGGCTTCAGCAGCAGCAGACTGAAATCGACAGCCTTTTTCTTACGGTCACTCGGTCGTCCCGGTTGCTTCGTTCGGAAGCGTGGCGTCGCAGCCAGCGTGTTGCCTTTCCTCGGCAACGACGCAAAAGCACCGGAGAAACTACGCGCTCGCTCGCGTCCGACGCTATGCCTACTCTACTCTACTCCTACTCGCACGCGGCGCGGCGCCCGTCCAGAAAAGAAAACGGCGTGCTGAACTGCTGGTCTCGCCCCCCTTCGTCCCCCGGCCGTCTTCGTCTCATGTCTCATCGATCGAGATGGGACATGGCTGGGATGGATGGATATCCATGCCATCTGCTCTCTGCTTTGATCTGGTGGTTTGTTAAACTAGGGATGAGGACCCGGTACTATGAGCCATTAAATCGGCCGTTTTCGTTAATGCAGGAGCCGGGTTGCTTTCCGCTGCAATCAAGGGGAAGAGCCCAAGAAAGGGAAGATACATGTAGCCCTCAAGAAAACGATCTGTGCTGGTCTTTAACATCCTCTGGTTAGCTACTGTCGATACATGTCAATTATTAACACCACGTCAGTCGATGCTGCCCAATCGTTTATACAGAAGAAGAAACTTGACCAGCTCAGAGAAAAAAAAACTTCATCGGCGGCGGCAAAACGTCTACGTGGCTACGATTTGTCTGTCACTTTTATGAATAGTGAAACCAGCGAAATATACATGTATGTAAGGCCAGTCTCAACAGGAGTTTCACAGGGATGTCATGCATATTTAATGTGGTGACACATCAGCAGTAAAGGAATTTTTGCATGAAATGGGGAGGAGAGAGAAGGAGAAAGTTTCATCTCGATGAAACGAGGTCGCACTGTTTCCAAAGTCTTGGTATTCGCGTGAAACCAGCGTTGAGGAAGATCGTTTCATCATCCACGATCTCAATGCTGCTGCGAGCCGCCACCATCGTCTCCATCCTCCCATTGCCGAGGATTCTTCCTCCTGTACCATCCAGCTCCCACCCCTGTTCGGCACAAACCCACCATCATCCGCCGTCCACATCCGCCCGTCCGCCCGTCCGCCATCCCTAGGGTTTAGCGCCAATGACCGAGCCATGGATCCGCCGCCGGCAAAGCGAGCCGCCACGGATCCGCCGCCGGCAAAGGAATCCGGGCGACGCCTTCCCGGTAGAGGAGGGAACGCTCGCCAACATCGGCTCGGCATGAAGAAGGCCGTCGTGCCTGCGCCACCACTAGTTCCGCCGATTTCGTCCCGAGCTGCGCCGACTGCAACGCCAGCCGCGACGACCCCCACCCCTGCTGCGTCGACTGTCGGCCCTGCTGTGCCTAGCTCCTCCTCTACTGCGCCGACATCCATTGTGCCGCCATGGACACCGCAAGGAGCAGGATGGGGCGCCATTCCCCCAAATTTGGCATCTGCAAACCAACAATGCCCAAATTCATGGTAACCATTTGATTTCAATCTGTGCAACTAGTTCATTCTTTCTGAATTATGTACCAATCTTTCTTTATTTATGTGTGCAACTAGTTCATTCTTTCCATCTGCAAACCAACAATGCCCAATCTTTCTTTATTGTGACTAGGCCAAGCAAACATTTTTTCTGAATTCTGTACCTAATACATAACTAAGTAGCAGTACTTTCATTGTTGGCGACAAGAGCCATCCAAGGACAAGAGAAATATATGGAAATCTCCATGCATTTTGTAGTCAAAACTTTATCCTGACCAACAGTCCAACACATGTTCAGGATCTATCCGCCAGGTGGTTTTCTAAATATGATTAATCAACAACAAGTCCAAGGAGAAAATGTTCATTTGGTTGATCACACTATGACCTTCAATCCAATGTCTCCACCACCACCACCAAATGCGTATGGAACAGGAACTTCCCAACCTGTGAAACAAGGCTCTTCAATAAACAATACGGTGCATATTGACATTGACAAAGAGGAAACCAATGAGGCAAAAAGGGGAGGAAAGAAAAGATTTTGGACTCATGACGAGGAAACAAGACTGGTAATTACTGATCACTTTTTTTCCTTTTTGTAGGCCAGTGTTTGGTACAATACTTGATTTGTTCATCTTTTTTTATTTCGTATTTTGTAGGCCAGTGCTTGGTTGAATGTTTCGAAAGACCCAATTAGGGGTAACAACAAGAAATTTGATACATTTTGGAAAGAAATCACTGAGGAGTTTAACAGGAAAGGGAATGGGAAGCCTAGAAGAGAAATAAACCAATTGAAGATTCACTGGTCACGCCTCAAGTCCTCGATCACTGATTTCAATGACGCTTGGACTCAGATAGCTCAAATGCATACAAGCGGATACTCGGACGACATGTTAGAGAAAGAGGCACAAACGGTATATGAAACCAGGTTTGGAAAGCGTTTTCAGTTGGTGCATTGGTGGAAGATATTAAAAGAGGAGCCCAAATGGTGTGCACTGTTTGAGGAAAAAGAGAAAGACAAGAATGAGATACTTGAGGTTCCAGAAGAACAGTCACGGCCTATTGGTAGAGAAGCAGCAAAGGCTGAGCGTAGTGGAAAGCGCAAGAAGGATAACATTATGGACGTAATTGTCATCCTTGGTGACAATATTGAAAAAATTATCAAGGTGCAGCAAGATCGAAAGGTGGAGTGCGAAAAGGTTACGGAAGCACAACTTAAGATATCAAACGCAAATTTGAAGGCAACAACGGAGGAAAAGGAAGCAAGGATGTTTCAAGTTTACAATTCCCTGCTCAATCAAGATACAAGTCACATGTCTGAAAATCAAAAGGCTAACCGAGACAAGGCATTACGTAAGCTTGAGGAAAAGTTGTTTGCTGACTAAGGTATTTTCTCTGTCTTATTGCTGCACTATATTGTGACTGTTCAGTTCATGTATCTTAATGTAGCACTTTATTTTAAGACTTAATGCTGCACTATGTATAGTATCAATGCAGCACTATATATGTGTGAAAACTGCTGCATGTGAACTTATATATAGACTCCTGAGCCTTCTCTCTTTTGCTCACACGAAGGCCTCCTCTCTTTCTCATTCTCTTGCCATCTAGTTCTACAGATTGTAGTGCAGAACTTTGAGGTAACTTATGCATCTTTCATATCTCTGCGCCGTCTCTTTTCCTTACCTCTTGTATTCACTATTTTTTTATGTTCTCCAAAGATGTCTGAGGAAAATAACAACCCTAATGGAAGCCAACATCCTCTATCCTCGTTGGATGAATTCCTTGCTGAGGGTCAGATCATAGATGATGTTCTCAATCAAGCTACGGTGCTCATGCAGTCCACCATGGAAAGTCTTCAAAAAGATGCTACTGATCATCGATTCAATCCGAGGAAGCACATCAAGAGGCCACGAGAGGGAGCACATAAAAAACTAGTGAATGATTATTTCTCAGAAAATCCTCTTTATCCTTCCAATATTTTTCGCCAAAGATTTCGTATGTCCAGGCCACTTTTCCTTCGCATTGTTGAGGCATTAGGCCAATGGTCTGATTATTTTACTCAAAGAGTGGATGCTGTTAATCGGCAAGGGCTCAGTCCACTACAAAAATGTACTGCAGCTATTCGACAATTGGCTACTGGTAGTGGTGCAGATGAACTAGATGAATACTTGAAGATAGGAGAGACTACAACAATGGAGGCGTTGAAGAATTTTGTGAAAGGTGTTAGAGAAGTATTTGGTGAGAGATACCTGAGGCGCCCCACTATGGAAGATACTGAACGTCTACTCAAACTTGGTGAGAAACGAGGTTTTCCTGGTATGTTTGGCAGCATTGACTGCATGCATTGGCAATGGGAAAGATGCCCAAATGCATGGAAGGGTCAGTTCACTCAGGGTGATCAGAAAGTGCCGATGCTGATACTTGAGGCTGTGGCATCACATGATCTTTGGATTTGGCATGCGTTCTTTGGAGTAGCGGGTTCTAACAATGATATTAATGTTTTGAACCAGTCCACTGTCTTTATCAATGAGCTAAAAGGACAAGCTCCTAGAGTCCAGTACATGGTAAATGGGAATCAACACAACATTGGGTATTTTCTTGCTGATGGAATATACCCTGAATAGGTAGTGTTTGTTAAGTCAATACGACTCCCTATCACTGACAAGGAGAAGTTGTATCCACAGGAACAAGAAGGGGCAAGAAAGGATATCGAGAGAGCCTTTGGTGTATTGCAGCGGTGATTTTGCATCTTAAAACGACAACCTCGTCTATATGACCGAGCTGTACTCCGTGATGTCGTGCTAGCTAGCATCATACTTCACAATATGATAGTTGAAGATGAGAAGGAACAAGACATTATTAAAGAAAATCTAGATCTAAATGTGCCTCCTAGTTCATCAACGGTTCAAGAACTAAAATTCTCTCCAGATCAGAATGTTCCGTTAGAGAGAGCTTTAGAAAAAGACACTTCTATTCGAGATAAATCGGCTCATCGCCGACTTAAGAATGATTTGGTTGAACATATTTGGAATAAGTTTGGTGGACGTGCACATATATCCGGTACTTGTGACTATCTTATGCATTAAGAATTGTAATCTATTGTAGTTAGTTATAAAGCTGAAGAATTTAATTACTTCATCTGTGATATGATCCTGCACTGTTTTTTTTGAAGCCTGAGAGCTCATGCTGAACATTTTTTTTCTTTCTGCAGGCTGAAACCAAGGCTGAAGGCAAATCTGAAACCAAGGCTGAAGGCAATCTGATCCTGTAGTACTGAACGTATGGGGTGCAGAGAAGAAGCCATGAGAGGCCGTGTGCAAGGCTGATGGCTATCTGAATTTTTTTTATCTATATATCTTAGTTTACTATCTAAGTTCCAGTCATATGCTCTAGTTATCTCTGAACAAGGTTGAATGCTGTTGTTTCGTTTGTCTGGCCGTGTGCAAGGCTGAAGGCTATATCTATATTAGTTTATCTAAAGAATGGTATGTTATCTGAACAATGGTGCTCCGTTTATCTGAGGCTGTTCCGTTTATCTGAACAATGGTAATGTTATCTCTGTGTGTCTGTGTGTATCAATGGCTACACAGTTAATCGGTGCATATGATCCTTCATTCAACAGCAATTAAATGCTTTGCTTAATTTTGGAATTGGTGCAATGAAATCGTTGCACTATGAAGGCTAGTTTCATTCATTGTTTCATCCCACTAAAGCTGATGTGGCTTTTTAGAAACCGTGTAGTGAAACTAAGCATTGAGACTGGCCTAATGCTCGACACCGTTAGCAAAAGCATTGGACTCTGTTCAGATCTCATTCTCGTATTGATTCTAGTACATAGTAATATAGAATTTGAGTTCTGAATAAAAACATATTACCTCTGTCCCTAAAAAATAGTCGTTCTCGCATTTCCAAAAGTCAACAACTTTTAACTTTGACCAAATATATTTAGCAAAATATTAATATTTATGATATATAATTAGTATCATTAGGTAGATCGTTGAATATACTTTCATAATAAACTTATTTGAAGATATAAATGTTGCACGCATTTTCTACAAATATAGTCAAAGTTGAGAAAGTTTGACCAGCACGATTTCTATAGCGACTCTTTTTTAGAACGGATGGAGCAAGAGTGTTTCGATCTTATTCTCGTGCTAGTGAGTATTGTTGCTAGTGAGTATTGTCTATGTATAGTATGTGTGTACAATTAACATTTAGTGTTACCGTAGATGGCCGTGTAGTCTATTTACACGCCGTTTATACGCTACTCGGTGACCAGCTGTGTCTATTTATTCGACCGTTCTATCTTGTTTAATTCATAGCGTAGGTCATTTAAGTAGCCGCTCCCGGGATTTAACAACGCTATGTTTTTAGTGGTAGGCGACGTCCCCGTGGACAGCGAGACGCCTGTGGTGACTTCGTGAATCTCAAGATCTGCCGGCTCAGTCGTTCAGAGGTACTCATAAGGGTAGGATTTACGTACGTGTGTTCATAGAGGTGAGTGTGTGTGCATGTTATGGGCGTTTGCGTTATACTTTGTGATTCTAAAAAAAAAAAAAAGTAGCCGTCTAACCTAAATAAACGCTAAACGAGTATGTGTCCGACATATTACCATTTAACGTTTCGGTGAATATTGATAACAGGACCTATTTGGATTCTAAAATAATCTTATTCAACAATCCAAATGTTTGGATCTCATTATTATTTTTCTACTCTATTCTTATTTTTTAGAGATCAAACATGACATTAGCCGCTAGTACAAGTACACTCAACTGTGCGATTGCCACTTATACTATTGCTTCTTTCCCCCTTTTCGACCAGGAGTGGGCGTTCTCTTGGAGGAAAAATTGAAAGCTAACCCTGAACTAAAGCTACTAAAAGATTTGGAGAAAAGTGCACTTTAGAGTACTTTGATTGATCTTTATGTAGTACACGGAAACGTCGGAAAGCTTGCCTTTTCCGATGGCATTTTGGCAACCAACTTGAAATTGCGTACAGGTGTGTAATTCTGACGTGGGAGCGGACTCCTTTCGCACCTTGAGTAGCATTGTCGGCACAAATGTGCAGCACTGCATGTATAAGGAATGCTCTTATCCGTTTCTCTAGTGAAAACCGTCTGGAACTCTCCATGAAAATACTTAGCCTTCCCCAACGCTAAGTTGCCTATTAGTCCCAGCCTCTACGTTTGCAACAGTTATCCAAATTAGCTTCAATAGAGGTTCTGCAAGACGACATGGCAGCTTGTAGAGGTAATAGTTGCTCGCTTTGACAAAAAGTTAGAACCACCACTCAAAAAGCATTGTGACAAAAAGCAAACCAGACTAGGAAAAAGAAACAGCCAAAGTTCCAACAAAAACTATAAAACCTACCATGCCTATGACGTGACTATGATGCAATAAGAGTAGCATGCGATGTAACATTGGTCGCTTCAAAACTCATGTATCTATGTGGCTTATCATTTTATTCTGAGGCTAACATTATTGTTAGCCTACGTTGTAGTTGTGCTTACGTAGTAGTAGCACGTGTTTCTTTTGCTCATTCTTTCGACGTTGGCTTAATTGGCTAGAAAACAGAAACGGAAGAGGGGGTTTTCCGTCCATTTCCATCCGTTTTCATTCCTAATCTGTCATGACCAATTTTATTACAAAACAAATCCAACTACCTAAATCAAATATATACAGTACATACATAATAATAGACATTCCATAAAGTCAAATCTCAATTATTCCTCTACTGTATTTTGTTATTCTAGTATAGATGTCCTCGCCACCTTAAGTACTACCTAGTCAAGTTAAATTCCATGTCAATTATTCACTGTCACATGTATCTGAATAATTTCACGTTAAGTTAAACAATAATCTAACACATATGAATGGTGTTGAAGCCACGTAGAACTGGAACTCTAGAAGTAGAAGTCCAACAGATCCGAACGGGACATAAATTGGCCAAACAGGCAAACATCATTGCACAAATGTGGTCAGCTGTCAACTTGTCAAGAGTGATTCATTTGATCCGACATGAGACGTGAGGCACCTAAAGGCTATAACGATAATACCATTCATCGAAAGGACCAGCTGTAAACCTCTAGCGATATATTTAGCTGGTCGATGAACGAGTCTTTATTAAAAAAAAAGTCAAAAAAAGAAACTGATGAACATTACTACAGTAGAACACAAATCGAAATCTGAGGCTAAAAGGATTGGTGAGCTGAAGCACGGGAGCATAGTGGGTCTGGAGTTGTAACCCAGCCCATCTAAACATGTTCATTAGGCTGGGAGGCCCGCAAACAAATATAGCCAAGTTTGTTGGGCCACCGCCGGGCGCCGCCTTGTGTTCGCCAGGCCATGATGGTTGGTACCGAAGAGCGCGACACGGAGCATCGCTTCCGCAAGACCGCAAGTATACCTTTACCTTGAGCCGCCGTCTCCTTCTGGCCTCAGCGAGCGTTTGGTCCTCGAACGTGCATGCCAGCGAGGCCCGGCCGGCGGGCGGCTGCTTGCGTGCGTGCGTGCTCCCGGCCGACCCATGCGCCGGCTCGGCCCCGGCATGAGTTTCCATGTCGGCATCGGCGTCGTTTTTTATGCACCGGAGTTGAACGCGGAGGTGGAGCGCGAAGGAAGCAGTCGGTGCCTGTTGAGTACAGAAAATTGTTCGTCAACTCCTTGGCCTGCCGACCATCAGCCATGGCACATGCTTCCCGGAGCGGTAACCGTTTATTTCAAGATCGTCAAGAACTCCGGATGAGTATATACGGGGGATACATGCACAACTCATTGACGCACAAACAACCTGTATTTCATCACCACCAAGCACCAGCTGAACAAGAATCGCCATTGCCAACACAGCCTGATAAGATACCTGCAGAACTGCAGAAGTGATCGATCCATACGTACAACTCCAAACACGAAAATGACGGTGAGTTTCCGCGCTATATATGCATGCGTTTTTCTTGTAACAATCTACTGGGATCCCTGCTGTGTCTTACGTACTGATAATTTCATCTGCTGATACATCACTTACAGCTCGTGGAGATGTGCGTGCACATGGACTGCCCCGGGTGCGAGAAGAAGATCCGGAAGGCGGTCCAGCGGCTGGAAGGCGTGCACGACGTGGACATCGACATGGCGCAGCAGAAGGTGACGGTGAACGGGGACGTGGAGCAGAAGAAGGTGCTCAAGGCGGTGCGGCGGACGGGCCGGCGCGCCGTCCTCTGGCCGCTGCCGTACGCCCCGGGCACGGCCGCCGGCGCCGCGCACGTCCTGGCGCAGCAGCAGCTCATGTACCAGCCCGGCGCCGCAGGCCTGGCGCACGCCAGCCACGCGGCGCGGCCCACGTCCTCGTACAACTACTACAAGCATGGCTACGACGACTCCCAAATGTACGGCGCCTACTACCACCACGGTGCCAACTCGGCCGTCGCCGGCACCAGGGCCACCGACTACTTCAGCGACGAGAACGCGCAGGGGTGCTCCGTCATGTGATTGACAGGATCCCCATGTCAGACATGTAAAAATCAGATGTATAATCTGTACCAATCACATATTACATCGGAAAGATTTGTTACAATTTCTTCCTATTCTAACAGCCCCTCACGATCACAGCTGATTTATGTTGAAATTGTGCTTGAAATTCTCTAATTGTCTCACTGATATTGTCTTGGTAAATCCATTTATTTGCAACTTAATCTCATGAAGAAAACACGATCTCAAGTGATTGTCTCTAATAATTGCTTGAAATTCTCTAATTCTCTAATTCAGCTGATTTATTTCTAGTAAGTTTCTTGACACTTGTTCTTTAACAAGGCCATGTGTGATGTGGCGTCTTTGTTGTACCGTGTGATTCTAAAAAAACAAGACCTTACCTTCACCGGAAGATCACACATGATCTCAAGTGCTCCTGCTCACGAACTTCAACTCTCATGGCTGCCTCACATCTACAAACAATGGGATCACTCTTATATGTGTCTCTCATGCCAACACATACCCCTAACACAAACATCTCACACTTGATCCTCACATTCTGCTCTCCTTGAGCTCCATACTCCACTCCACTAAATTCATGGCCAAAAGGCACAAGGAAGACCCCTGCGGGTGAGGGTGGGGTGGGGGGGGGGGGTATTTTTAGCCCAAACCAAGGGAGAGAACCGTTAGCAAACAATGCCAAAAGTGCTCAAATTGTCACATGTAAAATACACAGACCGGACAATCCGCATTCTTGGGTCGGATAGGTTCAGTGTGTTCATTAGGATAGTGTACCTCTAACTGCTAGTTCTGACACTCTAACAGCTAGGTGGTGCCATCGTCCTGACAGTGTCCGATGCTCACATTCTTTTCCCGGTCAGTTTGTCCCTTGAACTCTTGCATAGCGATCCTTCAACAATCAAAGACGACTTAGAAGATTGCTTGGTGCTCACGTATTCATTTGGCTAGACAGCCCTTTGAGTATAACTCAATAGTGCCAGCAAACCTTAGCCTCTCTCGATGTGACCATGATTGTCCGGTGCACTCAACTTCTCTTGGCCGGATTGTCAGGTGCATTCATTGCAAAGTGCCCTTCTCTAGCCGGACTCGGCTCCAGATGTTGAATGAGTGCAATTTTTTCTCCACGGTATATGTTTCCTGAGTGCATTCTTTTCTAATCTCATCTCTAACTTCCTCATATGAACTCTGATTGAGGCAAAACATGTCACATTGGACTCCTGCACAGCCAAGCTCTTGGGATCACATGTTCTTCAGGATTGCCCCCACCAATATTGCACACTTGAACATTTGATCGAGCCTTTGCATACTCAAAACATCTTCTTGATGAGCGTAACTCTTGAGAGGTCCTTAACTTTGAGTCTTCACTTGTAACACTTGTTCATCCACGATCCACTTGATGTTGGTTGTTTGTTTGCTCTACTTACATTAACTCTTGATTGCTTTTCATCTTCAATAATCTTGAGTTCTTGATCATCTCGTCATCAACCCTTGGAAATGTCTTCATCTTCTTTGCATTGTAGCCTAACGTTAACTCTTGATCCTCCGGTCCATACACTAGCCACACATGCCAAGTTGTCCTTTTCATCAATACTTGTGTACACGTTTTCATGTCCATGCCTTTTGGCCTAATGTTAACATATTTCTCCAAAACATACATGTTAGTCAACAAAGAAAAAATGACATCAACCATCGACACCACTTACCTAAGCAGCCCAAAAGCTGACACACCCATGCAGCACCCCTTCGATTTTGTACATGCTTCCTAATTGATGCTATGCTGATCCTCTGTGCAGTGCTACAACTTCGACCATGTCAGGTGATTTGCAAATAACAACTCCATCGCGCACGAAGGATAATTTGATGACATAGAAAGGTATGGGGATTGATGTGCATTGCGTGTGTATATCATATTTTTTCGTCCATCCTCTTTGTCCTCGGCCTGACAATATCCACTTCAACCATGGCCCATACCTTGACTTAGTATTGATCTTACCATGACTTCAATCAATGTTGTCTTCATCACCTTCCTCATGCACTATTGCCTTCTATATGCATGCATGCACTACTACACTCAGACCTTTCACAGCCATGTCATAACCCCCATCAAAGCCGCATTTTGGCCTCGGCAGTAAGCTATCGACAGTGATAGTCATAGCCATCATCGTCGTCATCTGAGACCGACTGTGGTGTACACTACACCGCCGTATTGGCTTATCATCCGTCCGTGATAAGGTCCTTACTTCCGTCGCATTGGAGCATGACCCGGCTGTGGGAGTATACACTAACACCGCCGCATTGGCAAATTATCCACCTATGTCAAGGCTATCAAAACCGTCATGTGGGCATATCAACCGCTGCCTGTGTAGTGGTCACCAGCACCATCACCTTGATACTTCGAACCGACTATCTGCGGTGCGTGTTCGCTATCCCTTCGATGGTCGAGACGTCTGTGTAGAGGTTAACACTACCATCGCTTCAGCGTATGAACCACCAGTACAAAGGTCATCGTCACCATTGCCTTGCACCATGATCCGCCTTTGATGATCGTTTAGTCGGTGTTGGTTTACTAAATGATTCGGCGGTGATATACTTTTGAATCCTTGCCGCATCATACGTATAATGACGATGTTGGATGTTTGCACCACCACCGGCGGTGGTGATAAGAAAACAATGAATGGCGCTTACATCCGACGGTGACAAAATTTCATCCGGTTTCATAATAGTTACTAATTTAGTTAGGCCCTTAATAGCTTCATGAATATAAAAGCATACAGATATATAATCATTGTATCCAGAAATCATGTTCACAAACAAGAATACTTTTTACAATAACAATGGATGCTACCATAACATCTTTCTCAACTAATGTGCTAACACAAGCGGTACATAGAGCATACTAAAGGTACTAATCTATACAGACTTATATAACGAAATGGCGTAGTTGTGCTCCTTCTATGTGGCACTCCTGCTTACAAGGCAAAATGAATATAATTAGTGCATCATTTGGATTGGTAGCCAATGCACCATGAAACCCCTCTTCTTCATCTCTGATCCACAACCTAAACAAAGCAGCAGAATTAATACTATTGAATATACCATTCCTTTAGTTAACAAGCCAAAATTGGCCTATACATACATAGAATAAAAACAACTCCCTACTTGAACAAAGATTGTCGTGACGATGAAATACAACAAATGCACCTTTACTGCTCTGCTAATGACTCCATGAACAAGAGAACATAAGGAAGATAGTAAGCCCTGTTCATATGGAAACGCTCTCTTGATCTGCAAAAGCGGATGACACGGGCATGGATGACATGAACCTTTCTGCGGTCTATGTCATATGCAATCAGTGTTCTATCCTTCCCAACAAGGAAAATAAAATTCTTTCTAGGTGAACTGTAATCACTCTATACTCCTCATCACAAAGCTTAGAACCAACTTTAATATTCATATATCTAAATAGTTCCTCTGTGTCCACAACATGCTTTAATCTCTAGTTATCAGTTCCATAGTCTTCAAGTATTCACATTAAAAGCCAAGACATATTGTGAAAATCAACACATCACACACACAGGTGACCCTAAGCTTGATGGATGGACATTTCAGCACCACATGGTTTACAAATTATCCTCCATGCCTTTCTCTCCATATCCACAACAACTATCGCAGAGTACTCAAGCATTTGCATAAGACCATTAAGAAAAACATTTCTCAATTTTGAACGTAGAACAATACCCTCGCCCCATTTAGATTCCTAAAAGATCCATGCTATAGTTTTAGATGAGTAGATATCCACACCTACGCACACCCTCCACCTCAACAAATTCAATCACATGGAAGTGCGAGGACGTTGGGTCAAAACCTAAGCGATCTTGACCAATAGAATGGATGCTACGTGGCAGTACATGCCATTTGTGGATCGCCATAATGTAGACAACATAGCACCATAATCCATCAGGCCCAGCACACCAACAAGGGATGAGGTCGCTGCAACAATCTGAGACTAGGACTTTTTGAAGGGGGAAGGCAAGAAGGACAAGGAGGGTCGTTCACAGGTGATGCTGGTGAAGTGGTGATTTCCCTTCCACCAGCTACCATAGAAGAAGCCGATGACAGTCTATGAAAGCTTCTTACGGAGATAGGAGTCAGAGATGACGTGCTTTTAGGAGCGACAGCCACACTTGCAACAGCACAAGGATCAGATGGGGAGGTAGCGATAGATGTCAGGAAGCACATCGTCTGAGAGCCTGTCCACTGCGTTCCTCAAGTTGGGGGCCTCCTTCATCTGGAAGGACACCACCAGCCGAAGAGATGAGGCCGCCCTGCCGTCGAATTGTATCAATAAACATTAGTAAGGAGATGAGTTTCGAGCAGAAGGGACGGCAATGCAACTAAGGCCTTATTACACTTGCCTTTGGATCTGGCGGCGGTGAGCACGAGTGGCAACGCTGGTGATAGCAGTAGCTCGTTCGCCGATGGATCTGCGCGGGCAAGCCGACGATGTGCACTGACGCGGAGCAAGAGCTAAGCAGTGGTGATGAGCAGGAACGTCGATGACAAATAGCAGCAATGAGAACAAGAAAAGCTATGTGTGTGGGGGGAGGGAGGGGGCGGCGGGTGTGGGAGGATGTTGGGGTAGGGGTTGCTTGCTCTCTACGTAACTTTTACGACACGTGGGAATCAAACTTTCATCAGTTCCGCACGGGAGGGTTCAAACGCGGGATTGAAAATTTTGCAACTAAGCGGCGGTGAATGCACAGTACCATCACCAGTGGCTGGTTCCTAGTACCACCCGGAGACCTGTGTATGATACGGTGATGAATAGTAAGGCACACAATTTTAACGTTTGGCATTGAAACAAAGCGAAACTACACACTTATAAATCTAAGAAAAGCACAATTCCAGTACTCAGATTGAAAGGAAGCCAACTTGAGTTCAATGGTGAATAATAAGGAAAATAGATTTATATTGAAAGATAGCCAAATGGCACTTAGAAAACATAAGGAAAGCACAATGCCAATACTCTCGGATTGAAAGGAATCCAACTTGAGTTCCATACATTCATATCGAATAAGTAGGTTGACACTATCAAGCTAACAAGCATGCCAAAAGCTAAAATGTAGATACTAATTAGGCCAACAAAATGCAAAAGTTAAAAGGCCTTCATATGTACATTATTGGTTGCATAATTAATCATTCTCCATGCAGATCCTAGTCGACCTCCATGGGATCGTAGTGAATCTTCATAAGATCCTGCAGATCGTTGTCGACCCCCACAGGATCGTTGTCAATCTCCATGTCATCCCGAGCCTTGACCACTACAACCCTGTCCACATCCATTGGTACACTTTCATTTAGCTCATCGACTTTGTTCACAAAGCACTGATTCGGTGAACCAATACTGAGGACAATAAGGCTCACAAGCTACACTCCACAGAGATAAAAGGCCACAAACTCTAGAACAAGAAGATGCATTTTCATCTGTAGATCTAAGAAAATTATTATAGCTAGGTTGGAGGTGAAGGAGCAGAGAGCACAAGAGAGCAATACAAAGGAATATAGAATTCGATGAAGGAGCAGATCTAGTGTAGTTACCTTAGATCTAGATGGAGCAGAGAAGCAGGGATGATGCACTGAAGATTTGTGCACCGAGCGAGGTTAGAGGTGAAGGAAGCAGTGTGCACGAGAGAGGCTTCCTTTCGTCCGATGCTAGCAAGGTGAAGCAGAGCAAGGGAGTAGAGTGAGGAATAGATGGAAAGAAGGTGTGGTAGGACCGTAGGAGAGTGTATATACAGTTCAATAAATTGGTTGCCCCTATACCAGGGCCCAGCGTTCAGGGAAGTAGGATGCCTCCAACACATCAATTGATACTTGGATGTACTAGCATTTATAGTTTGATAAATTGAACACCTGGTTAATCACCTTGCATTTAGTTAACAAAAGTTGTACAAAAGTGATATATTTTAGTCCGATACATAAATTGATACTTGAATCTACTGTGGTGATGAACTAAGCAACTTGCTAATGAACATGCCAAGAACTAAGGTAAGTACAAAATAGATGAAAGAAGAACAGAAAGCACATTTCTTTCTCAAAGGTACAAAATCTTCCATCATCTTCATTGGAACTTTGGCCATTTCTTCAATCTATTGCATAATCTCTTCCACCTCCTGCAGTTGTTCTTCATTTGTTTTAACATTGGCCTCTGCCTTTAGCTCCCAAATCTTGTTATGTAAATCCAAAATCAAAGTATTTAGATATTTGTCATATGGGGGATCATACCACTCATAAAACCCACAATCTAAATCGGACTACGAAAAAAAATGAAATTACCATAAGTACAGTGGGATTTCAGCATTTGCATTGCGAAAATAGAATGAACAAGAAAGAAATCAAGTTACATTATATGCCTTGCAGCATCTGTGGTACCGACGTCTTGGGTTTCCATCACTCCATGAAATCCACTGAGGCGTCTTCAAGCCGCAGCGACACAAAAGTGGTGGCTGGTATGTGTAGGGGTGGTTCTCGACACAGCACAGGATGGGCAGCCACCTCCCGTTGTAGCCTCCTCCGCTGGAAGTCGGTGTTCTTCTTGTGGTGGTGCCCTGGGATGTTGTCGACTGCTGGGAGGAGTTGGAGCTAAATGCAGCCATGGAGGAATCAGGGCTCAAAGTGTTGCGCACTCTAAGTGAAGAGGTCGGTCCGGGTCTTTTGTCAATGCTTTTGCCTCCCCCCAAGGCGCCAAAAAATCCTTGAAAACCCTCGCACTTTCGCTAAGATGAAATGTTGTGTCACCGGCGGTTCAGGGTACTATCTGCCTGTAGAAGAAGGAATGTTTTGGATCCGCTATGCTTACATAGAGGAGTACACATGGATAACAATCACGACCAACTAATTCAATTAACAATTCAATCGAAGTAATAGTTCAACGATGATGCAGTACTCATACATACGAATCTAGAGGCTTCATTAGTACATATAAACTTTATTAACATAAAAGTTTCACAAATTCTAAGACTTAATGTCGGATGGGTAGGCAGTTGCTAAGGTACTCAATTGGTTGATGCGGTCCCAAAAGCCAGAGGTAGTGAACCATAGTGAAGATGACAACATCTCCGTCCATAGATACATTGTATCTATAAAGTATGTCTACTTCCTGTCTAGTCCTGCAAAGCACAAAAATCTCTACACAAACAGGGTCTTGAACGATTCTTATCAAATTTTGTGGTCCAAGAAGGTGACGAACAACGGCTTCAACAATCAACAGTTGGTCCGGTGAATGCTCCATCCCCAAGTAGCAAACAACATCATCTAGGGTCCTAGTGCCACCCCTAGCCACCAAAACATAAGGTTGCTCACATTGAAATGGCTTCTTCCGAAGTAAGACATCTATTGCAATGAAGAAATTTCTAATATGAACAAAACTAATACCGAACCCAAAACCAATTGGAACCAAATGCAAACAGGAGGGGTGACCGAATCCATCTAACCTTCATGGGGCATTGTCCACAACGACAATGCAAGGTGCTCTAGGTAGGGAAGTACAGGCGACGGGTCAAAATGAAGGTGAAGCAACGGGTGGGAAGAATGAAGATGAAGCAACAACGGGTGAGAAGAACTAATGGATTCATATTGGGGTTTTTAGTTGATAGAACCACCGCCAAGGCGCCGATAGGCCCGAGGGGAGTTGGGAATGGGCGGGGTGCACTTCTAGGTTTGTTGCCAAATGGACGGTCCAGATTGATCGGCAGCGAGAACGGACGGCACGAGATAAGTAAAATAGTGTTCATATTAAGCCAACCATTGCCACGCTAATTCAATGCTATAATATGATGATTGTCAGCGGTTAAATTACTTTTAGATTCTCCTAGAAACAACCGCAACCATACATGATAGTTTTTTTCCTTTTCATTCATTCATATATATACAGAAAAACAAAAAAACATTCATCGAGAGATCAAATCCGTGCACTGGCATTTTGGAGGTAGTATCGGAAAGAACTTGCTTTGCATTTCATATAAAAAGGTTGTTTTTCATTGAAGAGATCAAATTTGTGTGACTAGAACTTTTTCATTGATTCATTATATATATCTAACATATAGATATAATTTGTATGAGTATATGATTGTACTCGTCCAGAAGCATAATAACTAACCTAAACTATTAAAATAAAATTACTTATACTAACTATAAACTACTTAATCTAAATATGATCCTCTCACAGAGAGGATCATGCTCGCCTCGCTCGCTTGGGAGGAGGTGAGTCGAAGTTGGAGTCGAAGTCATCAAAGTCGGAGTCGGAGTCGTCCTCGTCCTCCTCCTCTAGGTCCTCCTTCTCGGAGCTCCATGGAGGACTATAATTAGATGTCATCCAGTCATCGGAGGAGACGTTCTTCTCGGAGGAGTGGTGGGAAGGCAATTCATCCTCGCTAGACGACGGGTTGCTTGGAAACTTGATGGGGCTATCCGACATTTTCTTTGTACATTGGAAGAGAAGGGGATGATGGATGAAGAAGAGGGGTCGTTTCAGAGGGCACCAGGCTAGAAGTATATGTAGAGCAGTGGGTACGCGACTCTTAGGCTTCAGGCAGCGGAAGTAATGGTGATTTAACGGCCTTGGAAGTTGAGGCAATTCAACACTCACGCTGAATTTACCGTCGGTTGACCAAACGCTAGTTTAGGGCCGGTGGGCAAAATGCGTATCCCAGTCGGCCTAGCTTTTCATGCGACGGAGCAAATACAACCGTAATACCACTATTGCATCTATCGTTATCTCATCGGTGGTAGAAGTCTGAATTGCCGGTTTCATCCCTAGGTGGCCTCGCTATTGTTCCAACCGACAGTGGAAGTACCATACCGTCGCTTCTATAGCTACGGCAGTGAAAGTGGTGACAACGATATATCAATCTATAGTAGTGATGGCAATGATCACCTATGATCACTCCAGGCCTTGGTCCAAACCTTCTTATCCATCCTTCACTGCTCTTGGTCTCTTGCTCAATCGACATGAACCTCCTCTTGATCTTTCCATCATCGTCGATAGTCAAATCTCCTCCATCACCTACAGATACACAAACAAGAGACATCTTTTTGTAGGATCTCTGGTTGGCCTAGAGGGAGGTGAATAGGCCTATTAAAACAAACACTCAAATTTTTATCAATTTTATCCTGCGGCACTACCGCTCTGATGGGCGACACTGCTGGGCCAGAACAGCGGTAATGCCGCACCTGCAGACAACTTCGAGTCACAGTTCAAAATCAGTTAACAGAAACTTAGATTGGCGAAATTTCTTAGCTTACTGCAGGTATGATAGTCACAGATCGAGAGCTAGAAGTAGTAGGAACACCACACACAAGTAGATCGACTAGAAACCCTAAAAATCACCTCAACAATAATATGACATGCAAGTAATGTAAGTTAAGCATAAGAGATACAATGATTTATCCGTGGTTTGGCTCGCCACCAAGGCTTGCCTACGTCCACATTGTTGAGGTTAGCCACTAAGGCTTAGGGCTTTCCAACCCTTCCTCATTCTCAAGTCAAGAGACTTAACTTTTGAGATGAGGGGTGAGTTTACTAGCTTCAAGAGATGGTTACAAACCTTCCGGGGCTGCCACATAAGTTAGCAAGCTCCACGGTGATGCTCTAGTTGGCTAGGAGCCAAGCTCCAAGAGTAACAAACACAACCATCAGCCAAAATGTGAATCAAGTGCTCTTTTGAGTTGAGAAATCAATGGAGCTGCTCTCTAATCGAGTTTTGGACCCTTTTCTCTCAAGGATTGATGGGGAAATCAATGGATTTGGTTGAGGGCTCAAGGTCACTAATGGAGGGAGGGAGAGGGAGAGGCTCCTTTCTATTTTAGACAAGCTGGAGTGAGGAAGAAGAGGTAGAGAGCCGTCGGGGAGGAATAGGAATGGTATAAATACCCCCAGCCCCCAACGGTCACTCAAGTCATGGCAGTGCCACGTCTCAAGTGCGGTAGTGCCGCACTGCAGCAGTGCCTCTCTTCAAGTGCGGCAGTGCCGCACCATGCAAGACAACAAGGGTAAGAGTGAAGTGTAGACTATCTTGGCTGTGAATCCGAGGATGTATGTGTATGTTTGAGCACTTGGTAGCGCATATTAGCTTAAGCATTGTGTCCCCCTTTATAGTACGACTTTTCCTATACTTAAATTTAAAATACAAAAAAAATTAAACCTCCTTTGAGTTTGAAGCCATCAACATTTATAATTGGGGGCTCCTCCGTTTCGTGTAGCATCATCGAATATAAATTCCCTGCTTGTCATCTCGATAAATCTTATTAGTTCTCTAATTGCGTGGTCATTATCACAAAAAACCCACAATTAGGGCTTGATTGCACTTTCAATCTCCTTCTTTTTGTTGATTGATGACAACCCAATTAAAGCTTACAAAAGATATAAAATAAATATTGAGATTTTCAAGCCATAGGTGTAGAGCCTCCCCCTAAGTATGTGAATAGAGAATTGAATTCTCAAATTGACATAAGAAGCCAATATTTACATTTTAGTGAAAGTGATGGGGCTCCCCCTACATCCATGCTCCTGTGGGGTGCTGCATACCGAGTTTCTAATGGACTCTCAAACTCTCACTTAACAAAGACTACTATAAATGGATACGAACATAACTCTAGCTGTAGCAACCTCCATGACGTCGAAAAAGTTGTTGACCCCTCTAATTTTCTCCCCTTTGGCATAAAGTACCAAAAAAAGAAGAAAAGAAGAAAGACTAACACTCACTCCTCATTCTCTTGGATCGTATCCTAATCAACATCATCCCCACCAGCAGCTCCACTAGCACCTGTAATGTCCTCCTCTCCACCATTATCATCATTGTCGTCGTCAGAGGAGGAAGAAGATACCACCGTCCTCCCTTGGTGATGAGTGGTCGAAGTGTGGCGCTCATGCCTGGTGATCCTCCTCATGGACTGCAAGGTGGACCTCAAACTTGTGTGAGAATCAAGCTTTGGTTGCTCCTCCTCCTCTCCAATCTGTCTTAGAAAGGCTAGGGAGGTCATCAAACCTCGGCGGTGACTGAACTGAAGAGAGAGGTGGCAAGCCCTGCATGCTCTCTAGCCTCCTAGTTGACTTCATGGTTCTCCAACGGTCCTCATATGTGGTCCTCGCTGCATAGGTGCATGTGGTGAAAATGACCTTAATCCATCTTCCAAACTTCTCCATCTTCTTTTCTTTGCGGGGCCTAGAGCGAGAGGATTTAGGCAAGTCCTCAACTGATGGAGAATGTCTCACTGTCCTGCTTGCACCTGAGGCTTGGGTCTTCTCAATCTTGTAGAGGTGTGGAGACCATCTTTCTCAAATCTATAGCCAGTGACCCTCTCAATCATAAACATGAGATAGGGGGCATAGAGTATCCCCTTTCTCCCATCCTCCATGGTGTTCCTCAGCTCATGCCACATGAAGCAAGGGACATTAAACCTATCACCTCTAGGAGCAAATCTAGCAAACACATTCCTGACATAGCCATTAAGATCAGAGGCTGCTCCATCCTTAGGATTGATAGTGTGCCTGATCAAATTATTCAGAATATAATAATAGCTCTTCAGACCACCGACCTTCCCATCTGCTCCTCTCCTGTCAATCTACATATACGCAATATCACGGATCTTAGCTCTAGCCTCATCATGAATATAAGTGAAGCCTCGCTCCTCCTCTTCAAAACCAAGGATCTGGCTGAAAGTCACAAAATCAACTCTATAATGATGTCCCTCAGTCATCCAGTGAATCTCATCAGTGTAGATGTTATAGAAGAAAGTGACATAGAACTAGGCTAGCACTTCCTCATTCCAATTATATCTAAACCTCATAATATCAGTGAGGCCAAATAACTCACAAGCCTTGATCACCTTATTGAATTCTGGCTCATTCTTTGCCTTCATCTCCTCCCAATCAGCATACTGCATCTTGACAACTTTGGATTTCTTGGAGTTGAAGTTCACAGATGCATAGAAGTTGGAATGAAACTCATTCCAAAACCTATAGTCTATCCCCAAGTCCTTTGGCTGCTCATAGGGATTGTTCTCACATGCTTCCTCCACCATCTTCAGCTTTCCCACATAGTTGAGCACGGGATGAGCACGTATGTCAACAGGACGCCTCATGACCACATCCTCATAATACTCCCTGATGTAGCTCCTATCGAACTCCTCAAGATGAGGTGGAGTATCTAGGCAAGCATCTGGAGGAATAGCGCGGCCAACCCTCTCCATGTTCTTCTCATCCTGGATCATCTGATCTCTCCTCCCCTGTCTCTAGCAATATCTCTGCCTGCTGCATTGCTGCTGCCCCCTATGGTCCTGCCACGACCACGATGAGGCATCTGCTTATCCTGAGGCTCAGTCATCTTCCTCTTCCCCCTCTGGTCATCATGACCTCTAGAGGACATCTATGCAAACAAATATAGGTCCAAATAAAAACTATACATAAGGGGTATAAAAGAACACTTGTAAAACACTCTGGATAGATAAGATGATTCAAATCTCAAGTTAGGAAAGCACTCTGAACTAATCAGGTCAGAGGGTGGTGCTTCACCTCTCCCATGATTTAATTCTTCTCAACTATTCAGACTATTTCTCAAACATTCTCCTAAACCACTAGACAATCTCGGAATGAGTAGATCTAAACAATACATGGAGTTGTCTACAATATAGGTAAAGTGGCTACATGTTTAAGATAGAAACAAATCTGGTGCGCAAATCCAACCAAAATAGAGAGTCATCGATGGAACAACACCTGCATTTACAAGTTCAATCTGTTGAGTGTGGCACTGCCACACCCAACATGCGGCACTGCGTGGGTACAAATGAGGCTCAACCAATGAATCGTTGTTTTGATTCAATTCATCCATCAAACTAGTTTCTAACCTAATCATGCAGTCACTAGAAACCATCTTCCAACAAATATAGAACTCAATGGCATAGATCAGGATTAGGTTAGAGTTTCACCTTGATTTATGTGGATTGAGGAGGAAGTGAATGAATCAGCTCTGTCCATGAGCTACTCCAGCTGCTGGCAGCAAGGGGGGAAGAGCAGCAGCGGGCTCGACAGTGCCACAGGCGGCGGTGCGACAGGATGAGGGAGAGTTACCCTAGGGGCTAGTAGAAATAAGAGGTAAGCTGGGCCCCCATGGTAATAGCTGATATGGGCCAAATTTCTATTTGAAATTCAAAGTGCGGCACTATCGCTCGCCACACGCAGCACTGCCACACTCCACAGTATAGCAGATTTAGCTACTAGGTAAATACCTCTATATTTATAGGATATGGACACATATCTCAAGCACATTATGATCAACAACAAATAATCAATACAAACAATGATCACAATGCACTTGTTTCTTATGATAAAATATTTTAAGCACAATATTTATACTTTTGCCATTCATTTCTCCTATCCATGCTAGTTCATCAATCAAGGTATGCTATAGTTCGAACCACGTTATGAGAATCAAGAATATTTAGCTCACTACGCAAAGCACAAAACCTTGACTCATCAAGAGGCTTACTGAAGATATCGGCTAGTTGCTTTTCGGTGCTCACATAGCGAATTTTGATATCTCCTTTGGCTTCATGGTCTCTCAAGAAATGATATCGGATGTCTATGTGCTTAGTTCTTGAGTGGCTTATGGGATTGTTGGCTAACTTTATGACACTTTCGTTGTGACACAAGAGTGGGATTTTTGTGAAGTGACATCCGAAATCTTGAAGGGTTTGCCTCATCCAAAGTAGTTGAGCACAACATGCACCGGCTGCAATATACTCGGCCTCGATGATGGAAAGGGCTACACAATTTTGCTTCTTAGAACTCTAAGACACTAGGGACCGTCCAAGGAATTGACATGTCCCCGAGGTGCTTTTTCGATCTACTTTGCAACCGGCGTAATCGCAATCCGAATGCCCAAGTAGATCAAACTTAGAGCCCTTAGGATACCACAAACTAAGGTTAGGAGTGTGTACTAAATATCTCAAGATTCTCTTAACGGCCACTAAGTGGCACTCTTTCGGGTTAGCTTAAAATCTAGCACACATGCACACACTAAGCATAATATCGGGTCTAGATGCGTACAAATAAAGTAGAGAGTCAATCATGGAGCGATATACCTTAGTATCCACGGCTTTCCCTTCATCATTAAGATCTAGATGTCCATTGGTTGGTATGGGAGTTTTGATAGGCTTGGCATTCACCATATCAAACTTCTTGAGCATATCATGGGTGTACTTCATTTGGCTAATGAAAGTTCCATCCTTCACTTGCTTGATTTGAAATCTAAGGAAGAACTTCAATTCACCCATTATAGACATCTCAAATCTCTTTGTCATGATCCTACTAAATTCCTCACAAAAAGAATGATTAGAACTACCAAATATTATGTCATCGACATATATTTGGCACACAAATATATCTTTGCCAACTTTATGAGTGAAAAGGGTAGGATCGGCTTTGCCTATTGCAAAGCCTTGTTTAAGCAAGAATTCCTTAAGGCATTCATACCATGCTCTTGGTGCTTGCTTAAGCCCATAGAGCGCCTTTGGGAGTTTATAGACATGGTTGGGAAACTTGTGATCTTCAAAGCCCGGTGGTTGCTCAACATAGACAAGTTCTTAAATAGGGCCGTTGAGAAATGCACTCTTCACATCCATTTGATATAGCTTGAAGTCGTGATGAGCGGCATAGGCTAGAAGCATTTGAATTGCTTCAAATCTTGCCACCGGTGCATATATTTCTTCAAAGTCCAAGCCCTCTACTTGAGTGAAACCTTGAGCAACCAACCTTGCCTTGTTCCTTGTCACCACTCCATTATCATCTTGCTTGTTGTGAAAGACTCACTTGGTGCCAATGACATTGGTATTGGGTCATTCCACTAAAGTCCACACTTGGTTTCTTTCAAAGTTATTGAGTTGTTCTTGCATGGCCATCACCCAATCTGGGTCTCCAAGTGCTTGTTCTACCTTAAGAGGCGTCAAAGAGGAAATAAACGAGTAATATTGACAAAAGTTTGCTAAATGTGAATGAGTTGTTACCCCCTTTTGAAGACTTCCAAGGATGTTATCAACGGGACGATCCTATTGGATTGTTTGCCTTAGCCATGGATGCTCAATGGCCTCTTGTTCATCTTCTAGATCTTCATCATCATCTTGCTCAAATATGGGTTGTAGGTTTTGTCCATGAGCTGGAATCGAATCAGCTGCTACTGACTGTGTAGGTGTGGCACTGTCGCCCTCAAGTACGGCACTGCCGCGTGCAGGAGTTGCAACAGCTGTTTGCTGCAGTGTGGCATCAGGTACATCAGCGGAAATAGGTGCAACAACAACTTGAGGAACCACCACTTCAGTGACTTCATCTTCTTGTGGTCTAATATCACCAATAGCTAATTGCTTGATTGCTTCACATGGTGGATCCTCCTTTTCTACAATACTTGAATCAACTTGCTCTACTTGAGAGCCATTAGATTCATCAAATATCATGTCTACCTCAATCTCAACTCTCTCGGAGTTTTTGTTGAAGACACAGTAGGCATGCTCATTTGATCCATAACCAAGAAGAAAACATTCATCAACTTTAGGTGCAAACTTAGAGATTTTGGGATTCTTGTTAAGTATGAAACACTTGCACCCAAACACTATAAAGTAGGACACCTTAGGCTTGTTACCGGTTAGAAGCTCATATCAAGTTTTCTTCAACTTCTTGTGTAGGTAGAGGCGGTTGATAGCAAGGCAAGCAGTGTTGACGGTGTCACACCAAAAGATGTCTGGCGTCTTGTACTCATCTAGCATTGTCCTTGCCATGACAATGAGTGTATGGTTCTTCCTCTCTACTATACCATTTTGTTAAGGGGTGTATGGAGTTGAAAACTCATGCTTGATGCCCTCTTCGTCAAGAAACTCCTCAACTAGAGTATTCTTGAATTTGGTCCCATTGTCACTTCTCATTTTTTTATGGGAAGACCAAACTCCTTTTGAGCTCTTCTAACAAATATCTCCACCTTCTCTTAAACTTGGCACTTGTCATGCAAGAAAAATACCCAAGTGAAACGGGAATAGTCATCAACAATAACACGATCATATTTGTTACCCCCGATACTTAGGTAAGTGACCGGTCCAAAGAGATCCATATGTATTAGCTCTAATGGTTGCTTGTTGGTCATGATGCTCTTTGGTGGGTGAGGTACGCCAACTTGCTTTCTGGCTTGACAAGCGCTATACATCCTATCTTTCTCAAAGTGAACATTTGTTAGTACAAGGATGTGTTTATCTTTTAAAAGTTTGGCCAAGTTCTTCATCCCAACATGGGCTAGGCGGCAATGTCAAAGCCAACCCATTCTAGATTTTGCCACTAAACAAGTCTCAAGCTTAGCTTTACTTTTGTTGAAATCAACTAAGTAAAGCTTGTTTTTTAATTGACCTGTAAAGACAATAGAGAAATCCTCCCTTCTAAAGACTTCCACGTCCTTATCCGTAAAGAGATAATTGTAGTCCATCTCACACAATTGAGAAACAGACAACAAATTATAACTCAACGAATCAAGATGTAATACATTTGTAATTGAATGCTCAAGAGTTATAGCAACTTTACCGAGACCAATCACATCACCCTTTGAATTGTCTCCAAAGAAAATATTTTCATTTGAGTGTGTCATCGGTGAATATGATGAGAACATACTCCTTTCTCCGGTCATATGATTTGTACATCCACTATCAAGCACCCAACTTGATCCACCGGAGGAGTATGCCTACAAAACAAGTTTAGTTGCTAGATTTAGGTCCCCAATTTAACTTGGGGCCTTGCATGTTAGTCACAAGGATCTTAGGAACCCAAATAGAGTATTCCTATATATGTTGGTTTCCTTTCCAACATATTTTGCAACCACTTTCCCACTGCTGTTGTTCTTCAAAACAAAGCATGATGTCAAGCTTTGTCGAGGTGCATAAGTCTTTGGTTGATAGGTATACTTGTTCTTGGTGGCCCACAATGATTCCTTAGGCTTTTAGAAAACCTATTTCTGCTGGTACACCTTCTTCTTGGGTTTAGTTTGATCAGGAGCAGAATTGGTAGCCTTCCCATTTTTGCGGGGCACGGCACTGCCACCTTTCACTGTGGCACTGCCGCTCTAGGACGATGCATTGCCACGGTCTGTGTAGGCTGATATGTACTAATTTTGCCCTTTCTCTCAAACTTGACACACTCAAAGCCATTTATGATCTTTCTTCCATTTGTCTTGGCTCCTTTTGTGTGGCCGAGCTCATGCTTGAATGAGGGATACCTTCCTTGCTTAAATTGTAGCCCTTTTGATTCATCGTTCTTCTTGTCATTGAATTGGGTCACACTCATCCACCCTTTTCCAATGATTTCATTGAGCCTAGCAATCTCTTTTCTCATAGCCTCCATGTTTGCAAGGTTAGTGGAATAGGCGTTCAAATCAAGATTAAAACATTTTCCACAACCTTGACTAGTGAAGAAAGTAGAGGTTTCCTTTACCTTAGAGAGATGTGAGTTGCTATCCTAAAGAACACCATATTACATCTCAAGTTATTTGTGCTTTTCATCCAAGCCACAATATTTTTTTTGGGAGCTTGATTTGCTTTCTTTGCAATAGCATGGTCCTCTTGCTCTTTGGCTAAAGCCTTGTGCAAGGATTTCACCTCACTTCTCTCTAATACAAGAGCTTCTTTGCTAGCAATGTAGAGATCCTCTTATTGGATAAGAGTCTCTTCTCTAGATTCTAGCTTGGCTTGGACACTCTCTAAATCCTCCATTAGCTTAGAGATGAATAATTTGATCTTTCTATCCAAATTTTTAGTTATCATATTTATTTCTTCATCACTAGATTCATCATCACTAGAGCTGTCACTAATATCACTACTAGAGATATCACTAGGAGGTGGAGGAGATTTGGCCTTTGATTTGGATTTTACCTTCTCACCCTTTGCCATAAGACAAATGTGAGGAGAGTAGTAGTCATCATCGGACATGTCATTGAAGAACCTTGGTGTAGAGGATGCCTTGTGAATAGCAATAGTTGTGACCTTCTCATCCTTTTCACTTGTGCTCTCTTTAGTTGAGTCACATTCATGCCCAATGTGAGCCTCTCTCATGTACTTCTTGCTCTTTTTACGGTTAGCCATCTCCTCTTTCTTGTCCTTCTTGTATTTGTTGTCCTTGATCTTATATGGACACTTGGCAATGAAGTGATCGGTGCTTCCATAATTATAGCATGACCTCTTTTTTTTGTTTGGAAAGCTTCTCTTCACTACCTTGTAGCCTTGCTTCTTTAGCCCCTTGTGATACCTCTTCATAAAGAGAGCAATATCATCAACTTTCTCATATTGATCATCATCATTTTCACTTTCACTTGAAGATGATGTGGTCTCTACTCTTTCTTGAACTTGCTTGCTTGCTTTGGGCTTGCTAGTTGAAGCTTGTTGGTTGATCTTGGACTTGCTTGTAGAGCTTTGCTTGCTTGATTTGTTGGCTTTGAGAGCTACATCTTTGATCTTGATGCCCTCTAACTTTGCTTGCAATTCTCCAAGTTGCTTCCTCTCATTTACTTCTTCTCTTTGCATGTCAAAGGTCAAGATCCTCCTAAGTACATCATTTGGTGTGAAGTACTCAAACTTCTTCTTGTCTCTAATTAGAGTGACTATGGTCTCATTTCTAGGTGAATAAGCTTTCAACATAATCTTGACACCTTTGTGATCATCTAGCTCATCACAACCATAGCCTCTAATCTTGCCCACCATTGTCATCAACCTATCAAACATCTCTTGTGGCCCCTCTCCATCCAAGATTACAAACCGGTTAAGCTTTGACATAAACAAATCAATCCTTGCCTTTCTCACTTTGTTAACCCCTTCATGTGCTAGGTGCAAAGTGTCCCATATTTGCTTGGCAACATCAACTCCAATAACTCTATTGTGCTCATCACCATCCAAGGCACTAAGCAACACACTTGTGGCTTGACCATTGAGGTGAATGATTCTCATCTCTTCTAGTGTTGGGTTCTTGGGATCAACCAGAGACTCAAATCCATTGCAAACAATCTCCCAAATGCTGGGGTAAAGACCTATAAGATGGGCTCTCATCAAGTGCTTCCACTTGACAAAGTTAGTCCCATTGAAATGAGGTAACTTGCCCATGGGCACATTGATGAAAGATCACCGATCATGGTTAGTCATAGGAATAGAAGAGTAGTTAAAGGATACGGCGGCATATTTATTGTTGTTGGCCTTGCCCTTTTCTTTCTTTTCCTTCTTGTTCCCCTTAGACACTTAGTATGACTCATCATCATCTCCATCTTTGGGACTACTTGATATGCTTGACGATGCACTTGTTGCCTTCTCTTCTTCTTCCTTCTTCCTATCTTCTCTTCTTTTTCTTCTTGCTTCTCTCTTGAGCCTTCTTTCTTCTTTCCTTTGCTTCTTCTCCTCTAACCGCTCCTCCTCCTTCTTCTCTCTTGCTTCTCTTTTAGCTTTCTTGCCTCCTTCCTTCTTCTTCTCTCATTATCATTTAGAGCTCTTTCAGCATCGGTAGCCTCAAGATGTGGTAGTGTGGTGTTGCTTGCTATCGACGTGCTCAGCTCGCTACTGTTCGTATCGACATCCACCGGCTTCGCGCCACAAACTCCTTTGGGCTCCATACCTCACGCAGTGAAGCATATATGAGATAACCTGCTCTGATACCACTTGTAGGATCTCTGGTCGGCCTAGGGGGTGAATAGGCCTGTCAAAACAAACACTCAAAGTTTTATCAATTTCACCCTACGGCACTGTCGCTCTGACGGGTGGCACTGCTGGACTGTGGCACTGTTAGGCCAGAACAGCGGCACTCCCGCACCTGCAGACAACTTCGAGTCACAGTTCAAAATCAGTGAACGGAAACTTAGATCGGAGAAATTTCTCAGCTTACTACAGGTATGATAGTTATAGATCGAGAGCTAGAAGTAGTACTAATACTACACACAAGTAGATCGACTAGAAACCCTAAAATCACCTCAACAATAATATGACATGCAAGTAATGTAAGTCAAGCACAAGTGTCGGTGTTTTCGGACCACCGACGAGTAAATTTGTATTTGCGCGTATGGCTCGAATGGTGTGCTCGGAGGACATAAGGGTTTATACTGGTTAGGGCGGAACATCCCTATGTCTAATTTGCTGCTGCTCGTGTTACCGACACTTGATTTACAATAGGGGTTACAAACAGGCGAGAGAGGGAAAGGACCCTAAGTCTCTGGTGGAAGGAGTGAACGGGTGCTGAGAGCTCAATCGCTGCTCAGTCGTGTGCTCGTGTCATACTCGTGTGTGTTTATCTCGTAGTTCAGCTCCTCGTGTGGATCTTGATCCCCCTTCATGGGGTGCCCTGCTTCCCCTTTTATAGGCCAAGGGAAAACATGGGTTATAGCGGAGGAAAAGGAGAAGAACGAGAGAGAAAAGAAGGCTTCCAGGATCGTCGGGTCCTTCTTCTCCTTCAAGCGGGTCCCACTGATCCTATAGATGTCAATAGGGATGGCTCCACGTCGCGGCCCTGTTCACCACTGGCGCCATGCCCATTTGTCATCTATCGGTCATGGCGTTCCATTCTGTCCCAGCGAAGGTCGTGGTGAACTAACGCGCCTGTCAGTGTTCGTATGAGGGTTAGGCAGAACAGCACCGGCACGCCCCACGCTATTCTTGATGTGAATCCTCAGGTATAGCTCATCACACCATGGGTTACATTGAGTCGTGCCAGTCTCTTCCCTAGTATCAGAGTTTTGACCAGGCCCATACGCTTAGACCTGGAGTGGTTGGCGGCGGTATGGGTCCCCATCGGACGAGACAGAGCCAGTGTCCTTGGGGTCGGGTGAGACGGAGCACGAACCTAAGGGGTCGGGCGAGACGGAGCCCGCGGCCTTGGGGTCGGGCGAGACTTTTTTATATGTCTTGCTCCATCCAGGGAAGTCAGCATGGGCGCTCACTTCCCTGCTTTGGGTATCCCTATTATCGATACCCGACAGTAGCCCCCGAGCCTGTAGAGTAGAATACTCCTTTGGACGCTTTTCTGGATGGGAGGACTCTGAGGGCCTTGGCCTTCTTTTTGTAGCTCACGGCGTGTCCTGGTAGGGCGGTGGTTCCCCTTTGTCGTGATTGGTCTTCTCGGGGGCATGTAACCATAGGATTCGGGAGGTCAGAAAGATTTTTCTTAATTCTGATCCCCTAGGATCCGATCAGTCTGCCGTCTTACTACAACTACGCATTTGGTCTCCTTGTTGAGTCCAACTTTCCTCGAGCCCCCGCGCGTAGCAGGGGTCCGGTCGAGGGTTGGCTTGTCTTTGTGATGGATGAAACATGGTGCTCGATGAGCTGTTAACGGGCTAGTCCGAGTGGGGCCCCGGCTTCCTATTCACAGGGGTCTAGCATGGGTCAGCTAGTGACCGACTCTAGACTCTTGGCGGTCAGTCCATATAGTTCTTGGGTCCGTTTGCCCGGTCCCAAGGGCTCGTTGCCTTTCTTCGAGGAAAAACCATGAATTGGAAACCAACCAAGACTCGAACATGGGCCAGGATTTTTGCGGTGCTCGTGCGCCTAGGTACTGGCCGCTAGCGGGCCCATCCCTTTCCACCTCTTGCCCTAAGGGTGCCCTGGAGCGGCTATGAACCTGTCGGTGGGCCAGGCTTTGAACTTCTGGTCCTAAATGGGCCGTAGGAGCGTTTTTAGCTCTGGATCCCTTTTTTACCTACGACGGTTCTTGGCCCATTGAACGGGCGAACCGTCATCCAGTGTATCCTTTGCGGGCACAGACAAAGATTGCGTGCGCACGATCTTCGGATGGGAGGTGACATGACGTGGCGTAGTGGGCGCACGAATCTAGGTGGACGGTTCACCTTCTCACCCTGCTCCGCCTTATAAATAGCGGCCTCCCCCTTCATGTTTCTGCACACCAAAACTGCAACCTTACATTCTCTGTTTTTTTGCCACCACCGTTCGGATTTGCCATGCTTGCTACTCTGCCGCCAGAGCCCTAGATCTATAGCCTCCGCTCCTCCACCGCCGCCTTTGCTTCTTCGTAGCCACCTCTATCCTCCATAGATTCATGGCATCGCTTTGATATTACCTATGCGCATATGGCCATTGTCAAGCGTGGACTTCTCCATGAGAGGACCGATGCAGCGGAGTGGCTTGTGCCCGGCCGCGAGGAGGCACCGGCGCCGCCCGATGGCTATGTCATCTCCTTCACGCTCTTCCACGAGCATGGACTCGCAGTTCCTCCTCACCCGTTCTTCTAGGGTCTACTGCATCATTATCAGATCGAGCTGCAGCACTTGATGGCCGTGTCCACGGTGGGGCGGATGGAAGGGGGCGCACTCGAGGCATCCTTCATGGATGTGGCAATAGGATAGGCCTTCGAGTCCACATCACCCGCCCCCTCTGTTGCTAGAGGAGCTACTTTAGAGGAGATACCACCGCTAGAGATGTCGGCGCCGCTTGAGGTCGGCATGGGGACATCCCGAACTCTGGTCCGGGTGGCTACCCTTGATGAAGCGGCATAGGAGAGGGAGTGGGGGAGCATTCACATGGAGGTTGGGGACGTAGTTCGCACCCTCACCACCATGCTGGGCTCGATGCGCGACATTGTCGCCTCGGTTGGCTAGGTATGATATGACCGTGCTTCTGACCCCCATGTTCTCTTTCCATGTCTCTAAGTCTTATCTTCTTCATAGGTTCTTATGGCCCATGGACGAAAAAAGTCCCAGCTCCTTGTTGAGGAGGCATGACAGAGTGAGGGACTGGCCGCACAGCTTGCTGTCGCCCGTTAGGAGGTAGCTGAGCTTGCTCCCGCCACTCGAGAGGTGGCCGACCTTCAAGTCAGGGAAAAGGACGCTCACGATGATGCCCACGCGGCCGAGGAGAAGCTCACTGTCCAGATCGAGAGGGTGCGCATGGATGCTGTGGAGGCCGAACGGCTATGGAAGAAGCGGGACGATTTGCTCCAGGCTATTGAGGAGCACCGCATGGGAACTGAGCTGGCTCGCCAGGAGCACGCCACCGTATAGCAGTGGGTCGGCCACCTCAAGACTGAGCACACACCGTGGAGGTCGGGCAGCGCCAAGAAGAGGTCTGGCGCCTAGAGGCTGAGGTGACCCAGCAGCGCGATGAGGCGCACAAGCTTTGGGCGGATGTGGACGGTAAGTCTCCAGTTTCCCTTGTTGTCTTTCTCCCAAGAATCCATGGTGAGCCTTTTAACATGGTCGGTACGTGACTTGGGCAGGTCTCGATGACAAGCTAGGGGTGGAGGTGATGTAGAGCCATAGCCTGGAGAAGGAGCTCGGTGAGGTGAAGGACATCCTCTAGAAGGAGAGCGATGAGCATGACATCATGCACATCGCCATCTAGCTAGTTTGCAACGAGCTCGAGCTGGCCCTAGAGGAGGAGACAAGCTTGCTCGTGGTTCGTGCCACCTGGATCACGAACCAGGCACGTGATATGGCAAGGGGCGCGCTTCGCTTTGGCGTTCACCGACCATTCATGATCGCCCGTTCTCATTACGAGAACATCGATCTGGCGATAATGAGCCAAGGCTTCATGCCCGTCTACACTGACGCCAAGCTAGACAACATCGAGAAGGAGGTGGCCCCCTGGCGCATGACCTTTCTGCTAAGATAGAAGATGAAATCATCCCTCTAGGGGTTAGTTTTAGTCAGATAGGTCAGGTGGCGTATCTGTAATGAGCAGAGAAGCTCCATCCCTTTTGTTTCATTTGAACAAGTATGTTCTTTTGTTTCGTTTGAACAAGTCTGTTCTTTTGTTTCGTTTGAACAAGTCTGTTCTTTCTCCCCTTTTATGTGTAAAAAAAGGGTTAAAGCGTTCTGACCCTTCCTTTTGTTAAGACTATATAGCTCGAGGTATGGGCGAGAAAAACTCTGGTCATGCTGGTAAGCAAGAGTGTCGTAACTGCTGGGGCATAGGTTTCTTGCAGTCCGCCCAGTTTTACTCGACGTTCATTTCCGCAAACCTTGCCTCTAGGTTTTTAACATGAGAAATGGTCGGGCATGGTGACTGTTTCAGAAAGGGTATATATATACCCTTATCAGCCCCCAAGTGAGACCCGACCCCTTACTGTTGCTAGGGTTGGGTTTCACTAAAGATCGAGGAGACGATAGCGAAACTAGTAGGAGAAAGTGTTTCTTGGTTTTAGGAACATTATTCTTAGTTTTTGTACTTACCCCCTCCCTAGGGTCTGAGTCATTGTTCTGCGACCGTGCATTTGGTCTCCTCGTGAGTCCAACTTCCCTCGAGCCGCCACTCGTCTTTGTGATTGTCACCCTGTCTGCGGTTTCCACAACCGGAGGGGTTGAGCTAATGTCACTTGCCTCGATGGCTCGAGTGTCACGCTCGATGAGCTCGCTAACGGGTATGTCCAAGTGGAATCTGGGTCCGTCGTTCGTAACGGGGTCAGCATAGTCCTTATGTGGCATTCCACTGCTCCTTAACCCGCCTCCCGGCAGATGCCTGAGTCATTCCGGAGACCGACTCAGGTGGCCCACTGGCCTCCCCTCGATGGAGATTATGTGGGCATGGCTCGAGGTTACGATCGAACGAGAAGATCGAGATGACCCTGTCTGCTTCTGAGTGGGTCAAGCAAAGTCCACTAGGGCTCATCTGCATTTTCTCCCCTGGCTCTGTTCGATGTGAGGCGGCCTCGAGCCCTTCGCGGGACGGCCTTCAAACCATGGTTGGTCACCGCTCATGTTGAATGAGACGACTACCACTTCATGACGCGACGTGAAACGTTGCGATGCAATAATTGCATATGCGATGCTTGGATGTATGAGAATGGATGAATGAATGCTCATGCACTAGAAAAGTAAAGTGGGGGTCGGTAAAGTTACCTAACCCACATGGGGCATTCTACTGCTCCTTACCCGTCTCTCGGCAGCGGCCCGAGCCGTCTGATCGACCTAGATGACCCGCTGGCACATGACTTATCTGCGGAGATAGAGGATGAGATCATCCCCCAAGAAATTAGTTAGGCAGATAAGCCAAGCGGCGAACTCATAATAAGTGGACAAACTCGTAAATTTTGTTATGGCCAAACATATTTTTAGCCCTTCTCCCCTTTTTGTATAAAAAGGTTAATGCGTTCTGACCCTTTCTGTCGTTAAGGCTATAAAGCTCAGGGTGCGGGTGAACAAACTCTGATCACGTTGGTGAGCAAAAACATTATAGCTGTTGGGGCATAGGTTTCTTGCAGTCCGACCAGTTTTACTCAGCATTTGTTTCCACAATCCTTGCTTCTAGGTCTCAACGTGAGAGAGGGTTGGGCACATAGAATGTTTGCTGGGTGGATATACTCTTAAATGCGTACTGACTCTTTTTATAGTTAAGGCTAAAAAGCTCAGGGTGCAGAAAAAACTCTGATCACGCTGGTGAGCAAAAACGCCATAGCCGCTGGGGCATAGGTTTCTTGCAGTCCGACCAGTTTTACTCAACGTTTGTTTCCGCGATCCTCGCTTTTGGGTCTTAACGTGAGAAAGAGTCGGGCGTAGAGAATGTCTACCAGATTGATATGATCTTATTAGCCCCCGAGTGAGGCCCGACCCCCTGCCGTTGCGGGGGTCAGGTGTCACTAAAGATCGAGGAGTTGATAGCAAAACTAATAAGAGAAAGTGTGCGTAAATTAAGGGTAAAAGCGACATAGCTATTCGATATTCCAAGCATTGACAAAGACTTCGCCGTCGATGGTCTTAAGCTTATAGGTTCCTGGTCAGAGCACCTCCGCGATGACGTACGGTCCCTCCCACGGCAGGGAGAGCTTGTGGCGGTTCTTGTTGCTCTGGACGAGGTGGAGCACTAGGTCCCCGACATTGAAGGCCCGACCCCATACTCGACGGATGTGGTACCAGTGCAACGCTTGCTGGTACTTGGCCGAGCAAAGGAGGGTGACATCATGCGCTTCATCTAGCTGGTCTATGGCATCCTCGAGGGACGCCTCTAGCTGGTCGGGAGGATAGCCTCGGAACCATAGACCATGAAGAATGATGTGTAGCCGGTGGCCTAGCTGGGGGTCGTCCTCAAGCTCTAGAGTACCACGGGAAGCTCCGCGACCCATCGTCTACCAAACTTGTTCAATCAGTTGAAGATCCTAGGCTTGAGGCCTTGTAGGACCATGCCGTTTGCGCGCTCAACCTGCCCGTTCATAAGGGGGTGCGCCATGGCAGCCCAATTGATGTGGATGTGGTATTCATCGTAGAATCAGAGGAACTTCTTTCTAGTGAACTATGTGCCGTTGTCCGTGATGATGGAGTTCGAGACCCCAAAGTGATGGACGATGTCAAGGAAGAATAGCACGGCTTGCTCGGACTTGATCGCGGAGATCGGTCGAGCCTCTATCCACTTTGTCAACTTGTCTACGGCGACAAGCAAGTGCGTATAGCCCTCAGGCACCCTCTTGAGAGGTCCGACCAGATCGAGCCCTCGGACCATGAATGGACACGTGATGGGGATCGTTCTGGAGTGCTTGGGCCGGTAGGTGGGTCTGCCGAGCGTAGTATTGATACCCTTCACAGGTGCGCACATTTTTTGTTCAGCGTCGGCTACTGTGGTCGGCCAGTAGAAGCCTTGTTGGAATGCATTTCCAACTAGGGTCCTAGGTGCAGCATGGTGCCCGTAGACCCCACCGTGGATATCACCTAGCAACCACTTCTCTTGTTCGATGGGGATGTAGCGCTGCTGTGTCCCGGTGTGGCTTCTCCTATAGAGCTCGCCCTCAATAAGGACAAAGGACTTGGCATGACGCATGAGCCGCCGAGCTTCCATTTTGTCCATGGGCAGCGTCTCTTGGAGGAGGTAGCCGAGGTAAGGTGTCCTCTAGTCGGCTAGAGGGTCGAGCTCTGTTGCTGGATCCTCATCAAGCTCCATGACTTCAGGGTTGGATGGAGCCGCCGGCTGGTTAGCCCCTGAGCCCAGGGCAGGAGGTCCATCACCGATCTGTTTTAGCTCCTCATAGCGGACTGAGGGCTTGTACTAATCACTGGCGAAGACGCCCGTCGGCACCAGCTCTCGGTCGGACGCTGTTTTCACCAACGCGTCGGCCGCCTAGTTGAGACGCCTCAGGATGTGATTGAGCTCGAGACCATCGAACTTATCCTCCAGCTGGCGGACTTCTCGGTAATACGCAGCCATCTTAGCATTGTTGCAGCTTGATTCCTTCATGACTTGGTCAATGACCAGCTGGGAGACGTCCCGGATGTCAAGCCATCAGATACCCAACTCGATGGCGATGCATAGGCCATTGATGAGTGTCTCATACTTGGCCACATTGTTGGAGGAGGGGAAATGGAGGCTGTAACACCCTAGGTGTTAAGCATGCATTTAACCTTGACATTGCATGTGCACAAGCATCATTGAGCATTCATGAGCATGAGCATCTCAAATATTATCTATGTGTTGGCTTATATTGCATGTGTTGTCACTAAATTGCCTTACATATGCTAGGGTTTACATGTAACCAATGTATGAAATGCTTGTGTGACCTTAGGAGTACCTTAAACATGTTTAGAATATCACATGGAACAACTTTGGTATTCATGACTAAGGCTAATTTGGTCTCTAGGTCATAGTTATAGTGTAAGTCATCATTTTCAAGTTGTATGTTTGACCTAAGTTGAACTATGTCATAGAGAGTTTGCATGGCAGTGTACCCTAAAGCAAAGTTGTAGTACTTGATTAGAGCAACAACTTTTATTTTTGGGTCATGAGCTAATTCAGTGCCTAGCTTGGTCATTTTGTGCTCACAAAAATTAGCAAAACACTATTTTTCCACACTTAGGAATTTTTTCTAAGTCAGGTGAGTTTATAGTTTGACGTGCTTGACTTTGTGCTAATGTATCTTCCTAACCGTTGAGAATTAGACTTTGATCACTTAGGCAAAGTTGGAGCTGGTATGTAGATCTACATCTTTTATTTAGAAAGTTTTTTTTTCTAATTAGCCGTGGATTAGGCGCAAATGCATCGTCAAATGGTTGTGTCAGACGTTGAACGAGGCTCTGATGGCCTACTCGGCCTGGCCATCAGTGGCCGACCGCGCTCAGGACCTAGCCGCCGTTGGTCGGCGTTGGGCCCCCACCGCAGCGTGTTGGCGTCCGTTATAGGGGAAGCTGCGCTACTTGATTCACTCGCTCACTCGCGCTCTCTCCCTCTCCACTACTCTCTCTCGCTCTCACCACGAAGCTTCCTTCGCTGACGCACAACCGCACCGCTCCACCGTCGCCTACCGCCCACGCCACCACACCGTCACCGTCTCCATCTTGCCAGCAGTTGCGCCGTCTTCCTCTCCACCTCCTGTAACACCTCGGGTGTTTAAAATACTAAAACCTGACATGTCATCATATGCATTGCAAAGCATTTGGCATTTGGTGAAAACTTTGAGATGCATACACTAAAACAAGTTTATATTCATGTGGTATGTGTTGAATTGTATTGTTTGACTTAAATTCAAAGTTTGTTTGGATTTTTGAATTTTTCGAGAAAACCCCGCTTTTCAGCATTTAAATCCTACCCTGAAAATCCATTTCAAAATCTAAGCATAATTTGGGGTTGATCCCAAAAGCAAAAGTGTAGATCTTGGCAAGTTATATAAAGTTTGTTTTTGGAGTTTTTCAAGTTGTTTAGAAAAATTTTGAGTAATTCAAAAAGGCGTAATTCGTTAAATTTCCCTATTCAAATTCAAAAGTTCATTTCAAAATCTAGACCGAATTAGGAGATGGTTATAGAAGCAAAGTTATAGAACTTTTGATTTTGAACAACTTTTGTTTTTGGAGATTTTTGAGTTGTTACGAAAATTTGAGAGTAATTTGTGAATTTTGGCGAATGACAAACTTGTAATTACTGTGAACAGTGTCCACCGTCGAGACTACACCGCCGACGACCTTCTTCGGCGTTCCAGGCGCGTCGTGGCCTTCCTTGGCGTCGCGCTGGCACAGAAACGGCTCTGTCGTGGCTTCCTTGAGCTTCTGAGTCGCGTTATAAGAACCGAGACGCTGTCGTCGTCGTTTTTCTTCCTCCTCTGCTTTTCCCGTCGCCACCACCGTAGCTTCGTCGAGCTCTCGCCGTTGACTTAGCGCCGTTGCCGTCTCGGCAAAGCCTGTCCCAGCTCCGCCTTAACCTTACGCGTCCAACCGACCCACCAATTCAGTTTATCTCCACCGGAAACTCGCTGTCCAAGTCTTTCTTCTTCGCGGCCGGCAACTCCTCCGCCGAGCGCGATTCGCCGTGGCCAGAGCTCCACGGTGCATCTTCGTCCCTGGTTTTGGCTGATTCTATTTCGTCTTGATGCTGTAGTACTTAATCCATAGCTGGTTGCTCATTTTGATCACTGCAGTCGCCGGTACACCATCGCCGACGATGTTTTGCTCCGCCGTGATCACCGTGATCGTTGTCACGCCTCTCCGTTGCTTCTTCGACCTCGCTCCTTGCTTCAACGCGTTCGGGGTGAGCCTCTGGTGCTTCCTGAATCCCTTGTTTGAGCTCTACCGGTCGCACACTGCCGGCGTAGCGCTGCCGTGCCACCGCATTCGCCATGATCGACGACAAGCTAGTATAGGGCCGTAATCAGTGCTGATAGGGACGTCAATCGATGCGCCTAGACTTGGTGATCATTTTGGTACGTTGGTCGTCGCCGGTGATCTCACCGTCGGCGAGAAATCACCGGTCAGAGCCGTCGCTGCCGTGGTCAACGTCGGAGGTTAGGGATGACAGGTGGGGTCGGGTTGTCAGTGACTCAGCGTTCAAATGGATTTTTTTCTATTTTCAGATTTGAATGAATAGTGTCTATTTTTGTTATTTTTGTGTAGATTTATTTAGAGCTCCAAAAATTATGAAAATTTTTGTGTGACTTCTCTGTGATGTATAGTATTTAAGAAAAATATAAAATAATGTTTTCAGTAATTTTTGAATGTGATAAAAATTGCTCAATTTATTAATAAATGGATTTCCATGATTTTTATAGGCTTATTTATATATCCAAAAATTATGAAATTGGTTTTACCACTTAGTTATCATGTAATGAACATTTACAAAAAATTTGAGCTCAATTGGAATAAGTTGATTTGTTTCATAATTTTTAATTAAATAATTAATTCATAAAAGCAAATAGTAACCTTTAATGATTTAGGTTTTGTTTGAAATTTTGATTGAGTGATGACCTTGGATCATTAGTTGATAATGATCCTTGGCAATTGATTGGGTGTTGCGAAAAAGGTTTGACTAGTTTGACTTGCAACTGTATTCAAATTATTAATTTTGCATCCATCATCGAGCATCATGTTTCGTATTCCACATCATGTTAAACATGGCATTGTTATTACGTGTAGTAAACGAAGGTGAACACGTGGTAGTTAATCAAGTGGTTGAGGAGATTAATCCGTCTGTTGAGGTCGGACCGAATACTTGTGAAACGTCACAGGAGCCGGACTTTTCCGTCAACGAAGGCAAGCCCCGGATGCATACAACCCTACCTTGTGTTTTACAAATTGATTTTGCTTTTGCTTTTCGTTACTGCATTAAGTGATTAGGAGTTAAGTAAGAGCCTAATTGGTGCATTACCATCCTTGTTATTCCATATTTACCATATTACCAATTTTTAAACTCGTATATGCCTAGTTTTGCTTAGCTATGCGTAGAACGATGAAAGTCAGGTGATTACCTGCCACCTGCAAGTTTTAAATGGAACATTGGTTAATTATGTTAGCATGTGATATGGGAATGTGGAGTAATAAATCTAGACCGGGCGGACTCGGTGTGTGTGAGCCACAAGACATGGAGGTCTTGTGAGCGGGTTCTTTCCGCCTGTGTCGATTAAGGCACGTCCATTGTTGAATTGCATGAGGTGAGAATTTGTAGTACTAACCACATACTCCGGTAAGCCTGAACTTGGCGATTCTATTACGAGAATGGCTACTCGCGCACTAGGAGTGAAGAGATGGTGGGAATAGCGTGTACCCACGTGGCTATGGGCTGGAGTGGTGGAGTACTGTATTCTCGGGTGGCGCGGACCCGTTCTTGTTTCAGAGGATCTGAGGGTAGGTTGGTATATGTAGGTCGGGGACCTGCATATGTCGTGTGGTCTGGAATTCCCAGCTGGGTTTACAATCGGTTTGAATCGTCGTTGCTCCTCGGTTATGGAGACTCAACTCACTGTTCATCATCGTAGTATTAATAACTGGAACTTGAGAATGGTTGATGAAGGTGTTGGATATGAAGTTTCATGATCTCATTATGGATCGTGTCATCTTTGTATATGAGTTTATGAAGTTTAAAGTGTTGAAATAAAGAATTTTGTTAAAGAGCTTTTACATAAAAATAACTTTGATTATTGCTAAAACCATACCTTGAATCCACGAGCTGCATTCTTGAGTTATCGGTTCTTATTTCGGATAAGTCTTGTTGAGTACTTTTGTACTCGTGGTTCGTTGACCCTTGTTGCGGTGTGAGTCTCATGAGCGATCTGTTGTGGATCATCTTTGCATGACAGCTTGTACCTTTGTGATGACGATGAGAAGTAATTGTGTGGCCTTTAGGCAAATGCACCTCATTGTGTGTTTTGTATTATATTATAATGCCGCCCCACTACTTTGGTTTGTATTAATATCGAACTTAGTTGTATGGTTTGAAACAAATGGTTTGTAAACTATGTTATTGTAAGTCTTCCGCTACTTTTACTCTGATGTATTTATTTGAATAAACTGTTGTAATACTGCAATGACTCTGTAATGTGATCCTGCTCAGAAATCGTGGATGATTCGGGGTTCCCCGAGGACACCCAACAGTCTTCTTAAATTACCAGGAACATATGTATAGATGTCAAAGGTCGTTGGACAGTGACAGGTGCATGTGGGCCCTATAATTTAGGATGTTTTGCCACACCTCCTAGACACAACCGCAGAGCCAGACAAGCTTCGGTGAGGGCGTAATCGCCATTCTTGCCTCGTCGGAAAGCTCGGCTTCCATGGCCGCCTTCACGGCGAGCTCACCGTCGCTCGGCTCGCATGCACATTCTTCCCTCTTACCCGTGTTAGGGCTTGGTTAGAATGTGTACTAGCTCATGGCATGATGTTATCGCGAACAGTAGCCTCGTCGGTGTGGAACACGATGGTCCGCGCCGCCGCGCCACCACGCACCTGTCTAGAGCTCGTCGGAGCATCTCGCCTAGCCTAGGTAGTCGCAATAGAGTCACTTGGTCATCGTGGAGCTCGTGCGCTTCTCGCCGGGTAGTGCCATGGCCAGCAATGGCCAGTGTACCTCAGCACAATGCCGCCATGCTGCCATGGCCGGTGACGAGGTAGCTTTGGTGCGTTCGCGCTGCCACCAAGGATATCAACCGATGCGGGTGAAGGTGTAGAACATGACGCTGAGGTTGGTTTGGCTGGAGAGCTCGCTGTCGGTGAGATTGCGCCGGTCAAACACGCTCCTCTGTTTTGGCTTGCTGACGTGTGGGGTCCTCTGACCTGTGGGTTCCTGATGTCAGCGACTGAAAGTTAGGGTTTTAGTTCAATTCTTTCCAGATTTGTATGCAAACTTTGAAAAATCATAAGTTGAGTTGTAGAAGTCCAATTTTGGTGAACCAAATTTTGTTGTATTCCTTATAAAGTGTAGTATTTTATAAAAATATTAAATATACAATTTCTAGTATTTTTCAAAGTGATTTAAATGTATCTAGATAAGTGCTTTTTGAGTGTTTACAATCTTGTAAACTATATATCTTGAGCTAGAAAAGTGATAAAATTGTGATTCTAATTTTGCTGGTCTTGTGTTGACATGCTCTAGCTAGTAAAAATAATAAACTTGCTGTAAACTTGATTTAGGTAGGGTATTTATATTTATCTATTAATAAATGGTATTTCCTGAGGAAAATTATAGGGATAAAAATAAGTAATATATGGCCATGCAAATTTTTGTACAGTAGCCACTAGGATAAAGCTAAGAAAAAAATGTAATCTGTTGTTTAACGCTTTTTTATAGGGTTAGCTATTTTCACTAAAATAGACCTTGCTAGCTTGTCATTTTTATTAAGGATGTTATAAATATTGAAATGGTATGAAATTTTTACAGTAGTCTATTGGGAGCATTTGGAAGCCACTATAATTTTCTGAGAATTTATTGTGCACATTTGTTATAGATTTATTATTTCACCTAATTATCTAATTAAATTAATAAAGGCATTTAAATAAATAGATTGGGCTTGACCATTATGTTTTCTTGAATGTAGTTGATATTCCTGAACTGTTGGTATAGTTGGTGATGTCCAATTTTGAATGTTTATATGCAGTAAAAATATTGTTGCTCTATAATTCAATTTAAAGTTGTTTTAGAACAGATTCTGTTGTTGGGTATGTTACGTAGTCATAATGATATTTACTATAAAAATGGTTAATAACAAAGTTGTAGATAACTTCTTCATCTAGCTTGTGTCAAAATTTCAGGGCAATAGGCCAAATGGTTTAGGAGTTATAGTTGCTTAAATTTGGTCTCCCAAAATATTTGTTCTCTGAAATTTTTGGATAGAACTAAAAAGATTTCCTGTTTTGGTTAGGATAGAATTTGAATTAGTTTTTGATGATTAAATAAGAGTTGTAGAAATTTTATAATCTTTTCAGAAAGTCCTAGATCACAGCATTTGGATAAGTAGAACTTCAGTTATGATGTAAACTAGTAGCTATTTTGTGTAGCTCTGAAATTGTCTTGTGTAGAATATCGGAAATGAATAGAGAAGAGATATGCACTTACTCAGTAAGCAAGGAGTTAGCATTGTTATCATTGTGTAACTTAACATCATTATCGTAGCATGTACATTTCCCTATCACATCATCCATGATCCTTCTTATGCATTCATGGGACTTACTTATGCATATGCATGCAATAGGTGCAACCGAGGAGATCACGTTGGTGGAACTCGACGTCGATCCATAGGAGGAGAACCAAGAGGTGTAACACCAGGAGGTTCCCAGAGAAGGAGAGACTGAAGCCGATCACCTTCTCGAGTGCTCGGATCACCAGCCTGTAACTTTCGTGAAAGGCAAGCCCCGGAGCATTATAAGTCTCCCTACTTTATTAATGTCACCTAAAGTTATTCGTATTGATGCATTACGTGATAGGAGTTGTTTGGAAACACTTGCTGCATATTACCTTTCCTTGTCTAGAAATATCTACCATGAATCCTATTTAAGTCTAGGAACGCTTATCATGGTTAGCTATGCTTAGACCGGTAGAAGTCGGCTGATTTCCTGTCACCTACGAGCTATGGGTGATAACTTGATCATGGTTGGCTATATTGTGCTATCGTGGAACATAACCTGGTGTGTTGAATAATTGGAGACCAGGTGGAGTCTTATGTTGTGGTAATCATAGTGATTCCGTCTATGTCGTTTAAGGATCGATCGTTGGAGGTCATCTGTTGAACGCATGCCTCTCACATAGTTGGCCGGATAAGTCGTTCCGACCGTGAAGCCGAGTAGCTCAACTCAGGCCAGGGACATGAGCAGTTAAAGTGCACACCCTAGAGGTAGTAAGGATGTGTGGAGAGCCAATGGTGTAAGCCCAAGGGCAGGTTAGAGTCCCGAGCCTCCTGGCAGATTGGTTGTATCTTTGAGGGTGTGGCGTTGGTCTTACCTGCGATTGTACTTGAGTTGTACCAAAGGTGACCTAAAACTACCTTGGCGCAGGTATGTCTGGGTGTGTGTTAGAAATAATTCCCCAGCTAGGTAGGAATCAATTTGAATCACTGTCTCTCCCAGATAGTGAGAACTTGATAGGAGTACGCTTCATCGTAGTAATTGATGGAAGTGTTGGTTATGAGATTATGCAAGAACTCAACTGGATATGGTTATTATTGTGATGACTTAATGGTACCAACATGTTTGGCATAGGATAGTGCTAATGTAGTATGAGATAGGATTAATAACTGGTGATTCAGAGTTTGAAAGATATTGTACAACTTATGCTTTTATGCAAATAAAGTCTACCAGCTCTACTTATAAAGCCTTGCATACTCCTTGGTGTCTTAGCATGTTAGTAGATGATCGGTAAGTCTAGCTAAGTACCTTCTCGTACTCGGGGTTTTATTCCCATTATTGTAGATAATGTTATGTATCACGGCTGCTGCAAGAACTGCTTTGCTCCTGCTATGGATGAGGAATAGGACCATGGGCATGGTCATTCTGTATTTCATCTCACCCTTATGCTTTTGGTTGGAGATGACTATGAAACTGGCTATGTATTAAACTATGTGTGATGTTGATGTTAAACTACTTTGCTTCCGCTACCCTAAACCTGGTTTGTAATAAATATGTGAACTCCGATGTATGTGAGATATTTATGAACTATGATGTAACATGTGACTGGTTATGTTGAATCATGTACGATCTTGGCTTGTATGTTGGTTGAATCGAGATCCTTCGTGATACTCGACGGACTACCGGATTTATATGGGCTCAAGTGTGATGGTTTGACTGCCTCGGTGGTTGCTATTGTACTTATGCTCTTATAAATTGGACGGTTCTATGACAAAGGCGAACCATGTACCTCATGCGTACCTCGAGGGGTGAAACAAAGACCAGCTCTCGGCTGGCGCCTTTCTTCATCAGCGATCCATCGAAGTACATCGTCTAGTACTCTTGGTCGACGACTGCTAGCGACATTTGGATCTCGGTCCACACTACAATGAAATCAACCAGCACTTGGGACTTGATGGCCGTTCGGGCGGCATATGAAATGCCTTGACCCATCAGCTCGAGTGCCCACTTCATGATTCTTCCCATGACATCTTGGTTTTAGATGACCTCACCAAGAGGGAAGGATGTCACGACCATCACCGGACATGACTCAAAGTAGTGACGCAACTTCCTCTTGGTGATAAGGACGGCGTACAGGAGCTTCTAGATTTGGGGGTACCGGGTCTTGGAATCAGACAAGACCTTGCTAATGAAGTACATGGGACGCTGTACTTTGAGGGTGTGTCCCTCTTCTTCTCGCTCTACCACTAGAGCGGAGCTGACCACTTGTGTGGTGGCTACAATGAAGAGCAGAAGCAGATCTCCATCGGTCGGAGGGATCAGGATCGGGGCCTTCATCAGAAGCTACTTGACCATGTCAAGTGCCTCCTAGGCCTCAGACGTCCATTCAAAATGATCAGCCTTCTTCAGAAGCCGATAGAGGGGGAGACCTCATTCGCCCAGGAACGAGATAAAGCGGCTGAGCGCGGCAAGGCACCCTATAACTCGTTGTACCCCCTTTATGTTCTGAATCAGGCCCATCCTCATGATGGCCGAGATCTTCTCTGGGTTGGCCTCGATGCCACGCTCAGAGACGATAAAACCCAGCAGCATACCCCTTGGGACCCTAAAAATGCACTTCTCGGGGTTGAGCTTAATGCCGTTTGCTCGGAGTTTCATGAAGGTCTGCTCCAGGTCGTCTATGACTTGGTCAGCCCGTTTGGATTTGACCATGCTGTCATCCATGTAGGCCTCAACGGTCCGCCCGATGAGATCCTTGAAACACTTGAGCATGCAGCGTTGGTACATAGCTCCCATGTTCTTCAGGCCAAACGGCATTGTGACGTAGCAGTATGATCCGAATGGGGTGATAAAAGATGTCATGAGCTGGTCGGACTCTTTCATCATGATTTAATGGTACCCGGAGTATGCATCAAGTAAGCAAAGGGTTTCGCACCCTGAGGTCGAGTCGACTACTTGGTCTATGCATGGCAAAGGAAATGGATCCTTTGGATACGCTTTGTTGAGACCCGTGTAGTCGACACACATTCTCCATTTTCCACTCTTCTTTCGTACAAGAACGGGATTGGCTAACCACTCGGGGTGGTATACTTCCTTGATGAACCCGAACGCCAAAAGCTTCGCAATCTCCTCACCGATGGCCCTACGTTTCTCTGCGTCGAAGCGACGCAGGCGCTGCTTCGCTAGCTTGGAGCCTGGCCTGATCTTCAAGGCATGCTCGGCAACTTCTCTCAGAATACCTGGCATGTTTGAGGGTCTCCACGCAAAGATGTCTCTGTTGGCACGGAGGAAATCAACGAGCGCGCTTTCCTATTCAAAGGAAAGCATGGTGCCAATGCACACCACTTTGCCCTTGGAGCTGCTGGGTCTATGAGGACCTCCTTGGCGCCCTCTATAGGCTCGAAAGACCTGGCCGACCACTTGGGGTCAGGCGTTTCTTCAACAATCTCCTCCCTTATGGCTACAAGCTCTTTGGAGGCGACAATTGCCGTAGCGTGTTCGTAGCACTCGACCTCGCACTCGTAGGCATGCTGGAAGCAGGTGCCAATGGTGATGACCCCGCGTGGACCTGATATCTTCAACTTCAGATAGGTGTAGTTGGGGACGGCCATGAACTTCGCGTAGCATGGACGTCCCAGGATGGCGTGGTAGGTTCCATGGAACCCGACCACCTCGAAGGTAAGGGTCTCCATCCTGTAATTGGTCGGATCCTTGAAGGTGACAGGCAGATCGATCTGCCCAAGTGGTATGGCCTGCTTTTCTAGCACGATGCCATGGAAAGGCGCCCCGGTCAACCGGATGCGTGCTCGGTCGATGCCCATGGCGTCGAGCGTTTTAGCGTACATGATGTTGAGGCCGCTGCCTCCATCCATCAACACCTTGGTGAGCCACTTCATGCCGACCACGAGCGGATATCTTCCTAGCTATGGGACGCTTTTTGGGTGGTCGGTCCGATCAAAGGTTATGGCGAACTCCGACCATTGGAGGAAGGTAGGCACGGACGGCTTGGCCGTATAGACCTTGCGGCGCGCAAGCTTCTGGCAACGCTTGGAGTCATAGGCCACCGACCCTACAAAGATCATGAGGCAGCCATCCAGCGCCGAAAATCCACTGTCTTTCCCCTTAGCATTGTCTACGGCCGGCTTGGGGTCCTTCCTATGCTCCCATTTGTCGGAGCCTCCTGACAAGAACCGCTTCATGAGGATGCAGTCCTTGTATAGGTGCTTGATAAGAAAAGCGTGGTTCGGGCATGGTCCTTCGAGCAGCTTCTCAAAGTGGTCCGGGATACCCTCAGCGGGCTTCTGACCCCCTTACGGTCGGCGGTGGCCATGAGCGAGCCCTCGCGTTGCTGCTTGTTCTTCTTCTTGTTGGGGCGGTTGGTGGCGCCTTCACCGGCGTCCTCGTCTAGCTTTGCCTTGCCTTTGAGGTGGTCGAAATTGGTTCCCACCGCCTCCTCACCTGAGGCGTGGCTAGTGGCGAAGTTGAGGAGCTCCTTGGTGGTTCACAGGCCCTTACATTCCAACTTGTGAACCAGGGACTCACAAGTGGTCCTAGACAGGAAAGCTCCTATGGTGTCTGCGTCGGCGACGTTGGGCAGCTCATTGCACTGTCGGGAGAAGCGCCGGATGTACCCATGAAGAGTTTCCCTAGACTTTTATCAGTAGTTTTTGAGATCCCATGGGTTCCCAGGATGCGCGTATGTGCCCTGAAAGTTTTCCACGAAGATCTCTTTTAGGTCCGCCCAACTTTAGATTCGGTTGGGTGGAAGGTGTTCCAACCATGTTCGTGCCGAATCAGCTAGGAACAATGGAAGGTTGCGGATAATGAAATCATCATCATTATCCGCTCCACCGGCTTGGCAAGCAAGCCGATAATCCTCAAGCCACAGTCCGGGGTTTGTTTCCCCTAGAGTATTTCAGGATGTTGGTTGACGGTCGGTATCACGGTGGGAAGGCGGCGTTGAGGATATGTCGGCCAAAGGCCTGAGGTCCTAGCAAGTTGGGGCTCAAGCTTCGGTCTTCGCCGCTGTTGTAGCGTCCGCCATGATGAGGGCTAGCCTCCTCCCTCGCATCGCCACAGGTACGCCTTCGGGCATCGAAGGTATCATGCGCATCACGGTGGAGACCGAAACATTCATGCACCGAGACCGCGGTGCGCAGCCTACCGCCTTGTTATGCCTGGCGGACTGACACATCCTTGTCGGGCCGCTTCAAGGGCACGCACTGGCTGGCGTCGAGCTCACATCATCGGGACAGCAAGCTCTCGGCCTGCTGCGCGCTGCCCGCTCGAGTAGCGTGCGAATCTCGTGATGGGCCCGATGATCCTCGGGCGTCGTAGGCCCCGGAAGCCCCTAGAGCAAGGCCACCATAGCAGCGATGTTCTAGCTTGCTCGGGTGAAGTGTGGGAGGGCTTCATCATCCTCGATGATCCTTCGATTCACATCATAGGCCACGGTGCGCGCACGCCCACCGTCTTCGTGGCGCTCGAGCTCCACGCGTTCCTGCTTGAGCTAGAGTCATCCTTCCTCAATCTCTTGGTGTCAGGCCTTCAGTTGCTCTACCCGCAGGTAAGGTGGGGCCCCTACATCCCCCTTGACCTCATTGTCGAGGTTGTTTGTTAGGGTAGCCTCTCCCTCATGTATGCTTTCGACATATCTCTCGGGGGTACCTACCATGAAACATTCACACGAGGGGTGATGGCTCCCCCTGCTGGAGTTAGAGTCGAAGGGCAACTCTGATTCTCCTGCGAATAGGTCATGGAAAGATTCTATGACATATTCAGTCATCCCCATGAACTCGTCGTTCATAGGGGATGGGGGTGTGCGTTGCGCCACAAGGTGGCCAATGGTCTCTACGGCGTTGCAGAGACCGGACATGAGCGCTATTGGGGCGCTTCGGATGAGGTATTCTAGGGAGAACGTCTCTCCTCCGGCAAGCTATGTCATGATGTTGGTGAACGAGAAGGTGAGGTGGCGTAGGTCCTCCCAAGATGGTCGGGGTCCCAGGAAGGCACCGAGCTAGCGCTCTAGCCTCCCATAATCAAAGCTGAGGAGCTGGTCCCTCCTAGGGGCATGGGCCTCTAGTGCATGCAGCTGCAGCTCCTCAGTAATCGTGTCGAGGCCGGTGGATTGAAGAGGTTGGACGGCGATGGGAGCCTGCACCAACTCTCCCCCTATCATGATGATGAAGTCTAGGTTCCCAAAGCGCACGTGCACGCCCGGGACCTAGCTGATGCTGTGATTAGCCATCTGAGGCCTGATGTGGACGTTGAGACACGCAAAAAGCCCCTACCTAGCATGCCAACTATTGGTGCTTTTAGACTACCGACGAGTAAATTTGTATTTACGCGTCTGGCTCGGATGGTGTGCTCGGAGGACACAGGGGTTTATACTAGTTCGGGCGGAACATCCCTACATCTAGTTTACTATTGCTCGTGTTACCGACACTTGGTTTGCAGTAGGGGTTACAAATGGGTGAGAGAGAGAAAGGATCCCAAGTCTCTAGTGGAAGGAGTGAACGAATGCTGAGAGCTCGATTGCTGCTCAGTCGTGTGCTCATGTTGTGCTCTTGTGTGTTTATCTCGTAGTTTGGGTCCTCGTGCGGATCTCGATCCCCCTTCATGGGATGCCCTGCTTCCCCTTTTATAGGCCAAGGGAAAGCGCGGGTTACAGCAGAGGAAAAGGAGAAGAACGAGAGAGAGAAGAAGGCTTCCAGGATCACCAGGTCCTTCTTCTCCTTCATGCGGGTCCCACCGATCCTGTAGATGTCAACAGGATGGCTCCACATCATGGCCCTGTTCGCCACTGGCGTCATGCGTAGGTGTCATTTGCCAGTCATGGCGTTCCATTCCATCCCGACGGATGTCGTGGTGAACTGACACGCCTGTCAGCGTTCGTACGAGGGTTAGGCAGAACAGCACCGGCACGCCCAATGCTGTTCTTGAGATGAATCCTCAGGTATGGCCCGTCACGGCCATGGGTTATATCAAGTCATGCCAGTCTCTTCCCTGGTGTCAGAGTTTTGACCTAGGACCATACGCTTAGACCTGGAGTGGTTGGCAGCGGTATGGGTCCCCGTCGGACAAGACGGAGCCCGCGTCCTTGGGGTCGGGCGAGACAGAGCATGAACCCAAGGGGTCGGGCGAGATAGAGCCTACGGCCTTGGGGTCGGGCGAGATGGAGCCCGCAGCCTTAGGCGAGACCCCCGCGGCCTTGGGGTCAGGCGAGACTTTTTAATATGTCTTGCTCCATCCGGGGAAGTCAGCGTGGACGCTAACTTCCTTGCTTTGGGTATCCCTATTATCAATACCCGACAACAAGAGACACAATGATTTATCATGTGGTTCGGCTCGCCACCAAGGCTTGCCTACGTCCACGTTGTTGAGGTTAGCCACTAAGGCTTAGGGCTTTCCAACCCTTCATCATTCTCAAGTCAAGAGACTTAACTCTTGAGATGAGGGGTGAGTTTACTAGCTTCAAGAGATAGTTACAAACCTCCCGGGGCTGCCACACAAGTTGACAAGCTCCACGGGCGACGCTCTAGCTAGCTAGGAGCCAAGCTCCAAGAGTAACAAACACAACCACTGGCCAAAACGTGAACCAAGTGCTCTTTTGAGTTAAGGAATCAATGGAGCTACTCTCTAATCGAGTTTTGGACCCTTTTCTCTCAAGGATTGATGGGGAAATCAATGGATTTGCTTGAGGGCTTAAGGTCACTAATGGAGGAAGAGAGAGAGAGGCTCCTTTCTATTTTGGATGAGCTAGATTGAGAAGAAGAGGCAGAGAGCCATTGGGGAGGAAGGAGAAGGGTATAAATACCCCCAGCCCCCAACGGTCACTTAAGTCACGCAGTAGTGCCGCGTCTCAAGTGCGGCAGTGTCGTACTACGGTAGTGCCTCTCTTTAAGTGCGGCAGTGCTGCACCACGCAAGACAGCAAGGGTAAAAGTGAAGTGTAGACTGTCTTAGGCTGTGAATCTAAGAATGCATGTGTATGTTTGAGCATTTGGTAGCACATGTTAGCTTAAGCATTGTGTCCCCCTTTATAGTACGGCTTTTCCTATACTCAAATTTAAAATACAAAAAAATTTAAACCTCCTTTGAGTTTAAAGCCATCAACATTTATAATTGGGGGCTTTTCCGTTTCATGTAGCATCCTCGAATATAAATTCCCTGCTTATCATCTCGATAAATCTCATTAGTTCTCTAATTGCGTGGTCATTATCACCAAAACCCATAATTAGGGCTTGATTGCACTTTCATTTTTACCGTCACCATTTCACCTTCAGTCAGTCATAAGCAAAAAAACAACTCAACTACAAACATTATTGCTGACCTTAACAATCACTTATCACCAATTCACCACATAACAAGGGTACTCTCAACCTTATGAACTCACCTTCCCTCTTGCCATATGATATTTAAAATGTTAAGCACCTCCCTCCCCACAAAAAAGCTATAGCATGACCTCCATGAGGAAAAAGGTGAAAATAGGCAAGCTGCCGAGACAATAGTTGGTTAGGATCAACTTTAACTTACCTAACCTCATGTTTTCTCCAAGTTAACAACTTGCTCGACAGCACTGCTTGTAGCCCGTAGTACTACGAGTAGTGTAGCTGAGCAGCCCCCTAAGTTATTATTACCCTTGCATGGGTCCTTTCGATCATTAAGGACCCTTTATACCGCATGAAATTCCACAGTAGTTATACATTAACTTCATGGATTATTTTCACATGAAAACACATGAAAGAAACTCATATTCCAAAGTGGACCTAAGATATGGGGCAACCGGATCTAGATTGTTTCTCAACAACTGAACAGGTTTCAACATCGCGTCAACACAGGAGACGAAAAAAAACGGTAATGCTCCTATCAGGACGTCCGTCCGTCTGGACGGGATGGTCCCGCATCACACGCTCAACCCTGCACCTCACGACTCACACTTTCCTCAAAAAAAATCATGCCTCGCAAGGTCACACGGACCCGCCTCGCGTCACGTGCGCCCCGCGCCTCGCGCCATCGCCCCTGCACCTCGCGCCTCGCACGGTCGCACCAGACCCGCCTCTCGCCTCGTGCTGCGCACCCCACCCGTGCCTCACGCCATCCACGCCTCATGCCTCGTGTCCCCGCTCGTGCCTCACGTTGTGCTCCCCCGCACCACGTCAACTAACCTCCATTGGATGACAGCAAGTAGATGAGCACATGTTGTAACTATATGTTTGGTGTGTTTCGGATATATGTTGCATATGTGTTTATCTGAATGTTGCAAAAGTAGATCTAGGGTTGCATATGTTGCAATAGTTATACACATATGTTGCAAGTGTATGTTCTAAATGTTTCAGCTGATTTCAAACGTATGTTGTATGTGTTTATCCTGGATATTGCATATGTTGCAGTAGCTATACATGTATGTTGCAAGTGTATATTCTAAATGTTTCACCTGTTTCAGGCCTATGTTGCAACTGTTTTCATCTGGATGTGCATATGTTGCAATGTTGCAAATATTTAAGACATATGTTGAAAGCGTATATTCAAAATGCTTAATCGGTTTCAGACTTATGTTGCAAATGTATTTACTTGGATATTATAGTTGCTATACACATATGTTGCGAACGTATGTTTGTAAATGTTACACCTATTTCAACGTATGTTGCAGAAACGCTTTCATGTTGCAACATTAGCAAGCGTAGAAAGCGGGCGCATGTAGATGTGGTCCCCGCGTGCGTAGCGGTCCCCACCTGCATGCACATCAGCAGCGTGCGGACCGGGCATCAACAAACATGAGGTGGGCATCCACAGACACAAGGTGCACATCTGCATGCGTAGGTGCACAAGCATGTACGAGTGGGTTTGCAAACGCAGCAGTTTGCATGCGAGACATGTAGGCGCAGAGTTGTACGCAGACAGCAGTTGCATGCGAGGCAGGCGCGGGGGCTTTCGGACGCGTCCTCGCGCCGCAGCATATCACCATATATGCTTATGCTTACGCTTACGTTTGCGAACATTTTATATTTGCCGGCCCATTTGTTTTCCTAAAAAAACCGGCCCATATGAACGAGTATAATGGCGGACACAAGGACCACTTCATCGGAAAGGAACAGTTATTATCCTTTAGGCCTCGCTTTCTAGGGAATGACCTCCAGAAATAGTTCTGGCTGGATCTTTAGTTTATAATTGTATAAGATTTCATCAGCCGGAATGAATCGTGACGTCACGCTGTCCCAAACGAACGAGCCCTTATTCGGCTTATTATCACGCAACTCTGTTAGCGAAGTGATTCAGATTCGTGACGATCATGTAATATTCCTTGCTCTAATAGTTTATTCTGCCCGTCCAATAACCGCTCGGTGAGCGCACAAAACCTCACCCCTCACCTTGTCACGAAGAAAGAAAACCGATGTTTTAGTTGCAGCTAAACTGTACTAGCATCCCAATCTATACTTTCTTCCTGATATACGTCTCGATCAGTCATTTTCAGGTTCATCAGACAAATTATTTTCACTGGGGCGTTGTTTAGAGTGCAAGTTTTTTCGTTTTCTCTCCATCATATTAAATCTTTGGACACATGAAATATTAAATGTAGATAAAAAATAACTAATTACACAGTTTGATTGTAAATTACGAGACGAATCTTTTGAGCCTAGTTAGGCCATAATTAAACAATAATTATCAAATACAAACAAAATACTACAATACCAAATACTAATTCCTAGCCCCGATCTGACCAACGCCTGGGAAACTCCGTCACGATGTTTTGAAGTGCATGCCACATTAGATCCAATCCATCGCCGAAAGAGCTGAGGCCCCTGACTAGTGACTAGCGTGACTACCCGAGAGCTTAACGCAAGAACCACCGCGCTGGCGGGAGCGGCTGGCCAGTGCGCGGACGCGCCGCGCGGTGAGCCGGTGACCTGAGCCGATTGCGCACGCCTCGCCGCTCGCCGCGGAGTCCAGTCGCACACACCAACAGGGCAACAGGGACGGGAACAACAGCACCCGGTTCGCCTCCACCCCACAAGCCGCAAGCCGGCACCGGCAGCAACCCATTCAGAGCCAGAACCGCATCCCGGCCATAGGCCCCTAGGCAAATTGGGTCTCCCTCCGATTCCCATCCCGACCACCAGGCCTCTTCCTCCTCGCGCACTTAAAATCCCCCGCGCCGCCTCTCCACTTCCTCCCCATCCCGCCCATCGACTCCGCGCCTCGTTTTCGCCTCCCTCCCCGGCCTAGCGTACGTCGACCATGGCTGCGGCGCACCAGGTCTCCGCCGTGATCTTTGATCTCGACGGCACTCTCCTTGACACAGGTACGCACGTGTATCCATCCACCCAGCCTCCTCGGTCCTCGCCATCCCGCTCCGTTCCACCAGCGCTGTTCCGTACGGAGTACGGACCGATCAGATAACCTAGATGCACATTTGCACGTGTGCCGTTTCGCTGTGCTGTAATTGATTCGCACTGTGCTATGCGTTGTCTTGGCGCAGAGAGGGCAACAAGGGACGTCCTGAACGAATTCCTGGCGGCATACGGGAAGGTCCCCGATGCGCAGAAAGAGGAGAAGAGGCTGGGCCAGATGTATCTGGAGTCTACCACTGGGATCATCAGAGACTACGGGCTGCCGCTCACGGTCGAGGAGTACTCCAAGGCGATGCATCCGCTCTACCTGAAAAGGTTTCTTTTCGGTTTTGACATGTACGTACATAACTCTTGTCAGTCTACAAGCGCCTTGAGCTGGCTTACTTTCTCCTATAGGTGGCAAAAGGCGAAACCGCTTCCAGGAGTGAAGAGGCTTGTCAAGCATCTTCACAAGAACGGAGTGCCACTCGCGCTTGCTTCTAACTCCGTTAGGAGAAATATTGATCGCAAACTTCCGAAACTAGAAGGTAGGAGGCTGACTGTTTGCTTCAGTCCGTATCTTGTCATTGGCATAGCCCATAGATATGTATTTTGATCTGTCGCTTCTGCAGCAAATAAGTACAGTATACCTTACCACTGAACGGGATGGAAATTCTTCCAATGTGATTCTACGGATTTATCTTGGTTAAATATGTTATGTATCTTTCTTTACTCATTGACTGAGTGTCCATGCTCCATTTCTGACAACATGGATCATGCAAGTAGCTTAACATTGCAAGTCCTGATTTATAGCATGGTTCAGACAAATAAAAACAAGGAATATTGAACTAGTAAGGAATGAGGACACTTATCTTTCTTTATCCGGTGCGTTTTCTTATTATGTATTGCATTAGCTTCTTGATCCTAGTAAAATCCTTTATTGTTTTCCAGATTGGGGAGAGTGTTTTTCTGTTATTCTTGGTGGAGATCAAGTCCCTAATGGGAAACCTTCCCCTGACATGTGGGTACCTTACCATTGTTGACCAATCATCTGTTGCTAATTGCTACTTTTAAGTGCACAAGTGTTATGATGTTTCCATTCAATTATATACTAGTGCTCATCTTTAGCATTGTGTATGCAGCACTGTTTATTACTGATCAGGTATCCTGCATTCTTCTAGATTTTTGGAGGCTGCAAAGAGGCTTGGTGTAAATCCATCGTCGTGCTTGGTCATAGAAGATTCTGTGTAAGTGTAGGAAAGACTTCTTCTGGGCGAGCTCTTATCTTGTGCCCTCGTGAAAAAAAATGTTACCTTGTGCATGATTCATAACTTATCAGGACACTTTTAGATGTTATTGAAATCCGATCGGTAGCCAAATGATATAACTTCCAGTAGATGCTGGTATGCTATGATGGCTATATTTAAAGTAGATCCCTTATATCTTCTGTTGAGTTAAGTCTCACCAATCACAAAAATTAGGGGCTTAAGGCATCAAAGGTTTTTCATACGCAAATAATTGATAAGATCACTTCCTTTGGTATTCATCAGCATTCAATAATTTTCTATGTGAAATGGCACAGTGTATGATTAGGGACACAAGTTCACTTTTTTTTGTCACTGGACTTTGGGTCAACCCAAAACAAACGAACTATTCCAGATTTCAAAGCAAGAAAATGGGAAAAATGAATTAAGGCAGTGAACCAGAACTACCCATTGGGTACCCACTTGCTTTTCTAAATTTATTTCATTCTCATGACTTCTCAAAACCTGACCCTTTTATACACCTCTTACACGTATATGTAGGATGCCCATGCACTTCTCTCACAAAACAATCAATAATATTATTTACTCTTTCATCTATCCCTCTCAACTATGTTGAATCTTCATGTCACTAAAGTGGTAAGTTGCACGCTTCCAATGTTGATGTATTGAAAAGAATGCACTTGGTATGTGCTATTGAGTTATAGTTTCTGCTTCCTTGGTCGTTTTTTATAGCGTTGGAGTCAAGGGTGCCAAGGCTTCTGGGGCAAAGGCGGTTGCAGTACCATCACTTCAAAGTCAGAGGAAGCACTATTATATTGCTGATGCCATCCTCTATTCACTTTTAGACTTTGATCCTGAGCTATGGGGTCTTCCTCCATTTGAAGATCGTAACTCTCTTCATTGACCACTGATTTTGTTTTCTTTTATAAACTGGAATTATTTCAACTCTGATGGGTAACATTTATCATAGGCATTCAACGTGTACTGCCGATTGATCCCTTACCTTCAAATGCCAGGATAGGTGATAAAATTGTAAACAATCTTCATTGGGTAATTTCAGGTTAAACACTTTCTGACTACTCTTATATACTAGTGTTTTTTAATACTGTAAATCACACACGTTTTTTACTTTGACTATCTGCAAACAGATGACTGTACCTACGAGTGTATTCCTGACCAAATATCAGGAATTTATTTGGGTTGGGCCAAGTCCAAAGTGCATGGACTCTCCAAGGTGATCATAGGTACTGGGTGGGACTTCTCACAGCAGACCGTCGAAAGAGTGATGGTTGGTACTTCTTGTTCTTATATGTGTGGTTGTTTTCATGTGGGAGGCCAGCTGTCCAAAGATTTCCCTACAGTTATAAGTATCTTTTCTGGCACGAGATTTTGAACATTCGTGGTCTAGTAATATTTACTAACAGATTAATGCATAGTAAGGTTTCCAAGTTTTCTCGGACAATCATTTGATTTGTGGTTTTTCTTTTACAGCAAGTAGATTTTCTTGACTCCTCTGGCAGGATTGAAACAGAGCCTGTGAAGCTGCTTGTAATTGGTTACATCCGGAAACTCCAAAGTGCGGTAATAACCTTTTATTAAATTTAGCTATAACTCAAGAATCTGACTCCACTGATTTTTTTCATGTACTCATGCTGGTTCACATAGATATGCCATGTAGAGGATTGCCAAATAGTATGCCTTATAGCTTATATAGAGTACAATGTATGAATATTAACTTATTTCTGATACAAGGAAATAGATGACTCCGGAAAATAAGAAACATAACCAAAGGGCTCCTCCTCCCGAGCACAACCATATTGGCTCATTCCTGGGCATTTTGTCTGCCCTTTAGGCTTCTCATAGTTTTTTTTTTTTAATGTATTAGGCTTCTCATAGCTCAATGTGGCGTCCTTATTATAGTTGCATCATTTCTATTTCATATTCTGCTATGGATCTCCTTTGCCAATATGTCATGCAATGCTTGACTTTATGTGCAAGCTCACAAATCATGATATGATTATATTGACTCTATGTAACCGTTATGACAGGATGCTATATTGCAAGCTTTAAGTATAACTGACGAAGACAGGAGCATTGCAAGAGAAGCATTGGACCTCCCAACTTTCTCTGAATATGCTAATGACCTTCATCTTGCCTGAGTCGGGCCTTCTCATTGCAATCTCTCACCTCACTGCCTCACGTTTGTATTTGTTATTCTTAACAAGCAAACATGATGCCAACATGATGCCAGCTGCATTTTCTTCCATGAAGACTTCATATAAAATGTACTTGTTGCTCGGAGAAGATTAGAGAAAAAGACCGGAAGGCATGAAGCTGTGTGTGTGTCATTTAGAGGTCGATCAATGTTACCATATGTTGTTGTAAATTCTTCCCGCTTAATTTTGTTTATTTTACTACATCTGCACATGCTGGGCAGAGTGATAGAAAAGATGCGAGCATATGAAATGGAAAGAAAGAGTACAAATGATTCTTCACGATCAAACAGTACCACAGATGCACAAATTTGATCGACATGTGTCGTCTCAATCTCACTGATTTATCTATGCTTTGCTGAAAGACCGACTGCCGTGGAACTAGACAGGTTCCATTTCCAAGGTTTATTTCACTGTCATTCATTTGTTATTAAGATTCAAAGTACTGTACTCAATAATTTTCCAACATGAATATAAGTAGATGCAATCCTAGTACCTCAAGTACCCATTTGCACATACATTAATGTTCATGTTTCCATCTTTCACCCAAATAAACTTAATATTCACAGAGGTCCCATCCAACTGCTCATCACATATAGGGGCTACCTGAACATCTTCACATCTTATAATTACAATACACAGAGCTAGGCCCGTTGTGTTGTGTGGAGAAGAGTAAAGAATAAGCAATCAAGAACTAGCATATCAACGTATCTAAGACCTCGTGGGTGGGAAGTACGAAGAAATTGTAGAACCACGTCTCTTCGTGCTCGGGTGCTTCGATGGACGGACCCACCCCTGTATTTCTCTTTGGATCTCTGGTGGCAGTTCCTCCACCACCGCTGGATCAATGTCTTGAATGTTGAACATCCATGTGTTGCTGCCAGAGGGTTCAGCACAACTGCTGGTGTTGTTCCTATCCCCAGCCTCCGCAGGCACATTGTGTTCTTCAGCTTTGTTTGCTTCCGAATAACTCCCTGGACCTAATGTCATCACGAATATTCAGCAAACGAAGAAATGTGAAATGTGGCAGTGGTTAAATCAATATCTGCATCATTGCATCTTACATACAGTCCACCAAACCTTGATGGCTGCAAATTAGTCCGTCAGATTTTCTTTTCTCATGGAAGGTAGATTGACCCCATGAAAGAAACTTCAATATCGAGGAAGTTCCCTATCGTCATGAAACATCTTGGATGAGTTAATGACATGGAAATTAAAAATTAGTTTGTAAGTCATATACTACCAACACAAAAGAAATGAGACAAAATAAAATAAAAATTGAAGTGAACAAGTTGAGTACATGTCAAACTTGGAAGTGTTTTTTTTTTAACAAACAGCACAATTCAGTGCTAATTTCATTGAAAAAAGCAAGAGCAAGTACAAGATGGTAACCATGAGAGGCTATATATTGGAGAAAAAGAAAATACAGCTGACTCAGAAAGAAAAGTCCTTGATTTAATCATTTTTGATACAAAAGGCAATGCCAAGCACTAACTTTGGGGATATTCCAACTTGAATATTAAACATTTGATGGTACTTTGTTGCCCATAAGCAAGCAAACGGAAACAAAAGGAAAACAACATCTTCATTCACCAACAGCTTAAGAATATAACCAACAAGAAAACAGTTTGATGGTGTCCACCGAGGAGAAAAGAACTGACCTTAACTTCAGGCAACTTCTTTGATATTCTTTTTTCTTCATTTGCTTGGCGTTGTTTAGCTGAAATCGCAGACGCAGAATGTGCATTATTATCTTCTTTCTCAGACATAGATGGCTGGCATTGTTCTTCATGAATTGGCTTCACAAATACATCGTTGTCTACAGAAAAATATTGGAAGATCCTAAAGTAAAAACAAACAGAAACTGCAAAAAATAGGCACACTTGAACTAAGGAAGATCACCAAGAGATGGATCCTCAGGTACAGACAAAGAATCAGGTATAGCCGGAGGTGCAGCAGAACTAGGACCTTTAATGTATCTCAAGATTGAGCTTGTTCCCTGATAAATGAAATTAAAATAACAAATAAAAATTAGCAAAATGCATTTGTAATTTTATGTGGTGTAGCATTTGCAAACATGAGAATAAGACACCACAGTTCAGAAATGACAGATAATAAGGTTGCAGACATGTTAGCACAGATTTAATAGGAATTTTTGTTTTCATTTTGCTTGAAGTGATTGTAATTTCATTAGTATGTTGGAGTGTTATAAAAGCTGGTGGAACTTCTACATAATGTAATCTCAATATATGTTTGGTTTGAAGGAATGAGACTTTATTTATCAAGAGATCAAAATAATATACTGTTCTCCTGCGTGTTCGAGAAAAAAAAAAGTTGCCATGTTTCCTTGTTTCTCTAAGGTGTCTCAACATTTAAACAAGATAATGTATCCAATCATCAATTGCTAAGAAAGCTTTTATAAGCATACACTAGGTATATCAAATATTTTGCTTGCAGTAACAGAAAGAGATGTTATGCTCCATCCAGTGTTCTGAGATTCTAAAAACTCGTGAAGACCAGATTCAAATAGCTTCATTGCATCCTCCTGAATTTTTCCAGTCCCATAGCGCAAAGGACAGGATTTGGAAGGAAATTTCTTCGTTGAATCACGTTCATTTTCCTGCAGTAAAAGTAGAAAAATCAGGAAGGTTATGGTGTGCAGTGTGAAATTGGACTAGATACATGGCTGACCATTTTATCAGAAATTACAGTACCCTAAAAGGAAAGATATTAGTACATTACACAAAATACCTTAGATGCTCTGGCATGAAGAGTTAGTGTTTGAGCAATTCTCTTGTTCTGGTTCAGGTCAGATTGGATCCGTTCACTTAATTCTTCACAGAGTTGATCCAGCCAGCCTTTGACCTACAACATATAGACTGACTGAATTAACTGAACCTTAACAAAAATTTTCCTAGATTCTTACACAGGAATGAGATATTTTGTTTTTTGAACCATGCATGTGGGATCCTTTTTTTTCTCAAATACATGCATGTGGCATCTGACTCAGGCAGCACAAAACTTAAGTTAGGAAGGGTACTGCATCTAGCATCCCTTAAGGCCATCAAAGTGCAGCATCATAAAGCACCAACATAATTCTGTATTGTACATGCTGCTCATTTCAACAAACTAATATTTGATAAGAGCAGCAGTAGTCAAGTACAATGACTGTTAGTCTGGTGTAAGCTCTACAAATGTGGCTGACATGGACCACAAAAGTTTGTACATGGAACTGCCAAGTTTTCTTTAGTAACCGCTGATTGTCTCACTGACATGGAGGGGCTCCAGACTCCAGATCAACAATGTCACCATACAGGTCACAAGACATCATATTGAAACTTGAGAGTTACATATTTTCAAGCTATTTCACCCAAGTCAAATAAGTATGCAACTAAGCATATGGTTCTTCATACATTGGGTGCCAATTGAAATGCTGTTATGGGTGTCAGCTAGGGGGGCAGGGGCCATAGGATTAATTCGAGTATTGGATCAATTGATAGGGTTAGATTTGGGTCAATTAGACATAGGATTGGATATGATTCGTTAGGATTTGATTGGGCCTTCCTTAGGTGGTTAGGAATCCTCTATCTATAAGGGAGGTGTTGTATCAAGGAGAAAATGAATGAAGAACAATCAGTTGAATTCACCCCAAACACTCTAGTCTCCCTCCAAGCCAACTTTGTCAGGCTATCGTCCTGGCAATAGTTATCCCCCAAATGAACTGCGGTTCATAACAAATGCTACCCTCTATCATTATAACTTCTGGATACTCTGTTTCTTGAGTAGCTAATAACTAAAGATTTTGTTAAAGAACAACGAAAATGACAGAGTAAGCATTCTTACAGAAGCGCTGTTCTTCAGTGCTCTTGGGCCAGGAAATGTCTTTCCACACCCATGACTCTTGGGTAAAAGACGATCCTCAACTTCTTCCCCACTAATGCCCCTAGCAGTCTTCCATAACCATGTTCTGCATGAAGTCAAGCGCTTACAAGATGAGTTAGTGAGTATTTGCCTATTTGGCATGATATTAAAAAAATATATGCAAAGAAACATGTTTGATACAACGAAGCAACTATCAACTTAAAAGTTACATCATCTGCTAAAAGCCAAAGGGAATAACAACTATTAACTCTTTAAAATGTGATATCATATCTTCACTATAAACTTATATCTACATTAATCAAGGTAAACCAAATAATAACACATTAATAAAGCAAGAACATAATTACCTTGTATTTACTCCATACTGCTCTTGTAACTTATCCTCTGTAAAACTTAGGAGATCACCAATGGTCTCAACCCCAAGATCATCCTGCAAGGAACTTCCAAGCTTACCACCAAGCTGTTTCCTGAACAATATGGTTATTCTCACCATTCAGTTTCACACTATGCATAGTTTCAATAAAGCACAATGTTCTTTCGTTCAAAAAAAATAAAGCACAATGTTCTGTGATCTAATAGTGATACAAAGCCTCAAAAACTTTTCCCAGGAAAAACAAGAACCCAGAAAGGACAGAGGCGTCTTGTTAGAGTTAGATCATTACATCTTCTTCACAGGTAGTGATGCTAGAAAGTCTTGAACTGATGAAGAAGGGACAACTGTTTGTTGAGCAGGCTTGTGCATTCCACTGACAAGTTTAGCTAACATCTGCGCAGTATAAGAACAATGAGTGGAAGACTACGATAGCAAGAGAAAGGAATCAAGGAATGCAGAAAACAGAAATACAGGAACCTCAGCTGATTTCCTGAGCATAGCAGAACTACCACGATAATAACCATGAACTACCGAACATTTTTGTCAACAGAAAGAAGCATCTACTCACTATTACAACTCATTATAAACCTTATTGTGAGCAATCCCAGCAGAGCATGTGAATTGGGTTTCCTCCAGAACTCTGACTCGTAACTGTGCAACAATTATAGCTCCACATGCCAGTAACTTGTCCTGGTAATCAGCGTCTGATCTACAAAGCCATGCCCTCACGTTCTTTTCCTTCTCTCCGGCATCCTGAATATATCATGACCTACATGTCACATCAAATAGCAGAGCAGCAACAAAACTAATTGTGAAAACATTCTTACAGACAGAAGGCCCAAGATATTTGACTTTGCCGCCTCCATAAAAATCTCCTCTGGTGAATCTGGGGGAGCTTGTAAGAGCATTTCCTTTGCTGCATCAGTAAGGTCAAGATAAACTTCGTCAATGGATGCCCGCTCGCACTTCCCTTTGCTTGCAAGGATTGCAACAACCTGAAAGTTCAGGTGCAAAATATAGACTTATTATTGTATAATATGCCATGTAAGTCATGTGCTGTTAACTAGTAGTAGTAGTAAATTAGTCTACGATGGTGAACCTACCTCAGAACCAGCACTTCTGTAAAGATTAAGGTCGGCCTTGCCTCGCGCCACCGGGACCTGAACCAGATTAATACCAGGACAGACCCTCTTGGCCTCATCTCCGCGCATGGACCTGAATAAGCACCACCAATTCGTCCGAAGTTACGACATAAACAAATTCCAAGTAGACGGGACTGTCGACCGAGAAAGGAAGGCACTCACCTCTTCACACCAAACCCACGAGCCTCGTAGCTAACGGCAATCAAGCCGCCGCCTTTCCAGTCGTTGTACTGCACCACTGCGGTCGGCTGGCCCCTAAGCACCAGGTTTCTCCGCTGCTCGACTGCAGTAAAGCAAATGGCCACTTTTCGGTCGAAGAACTGTTGGTCATGGGCGGGGCGGGGGAGGGAGAGGCAAGGATAGTCACGTACCTTGAACGTAGAAGCAGTCCATGTCGACATGGGCGATCACCCGGGGCTCCTGCGGCTCTGGCCTCGCCACCGGCATCCCCAATACTCTCCCCTCCGGAAAAAAAAAACGATAACCACCGGACTCTGCGCTCGCCCTCAGCCCTCGCCTTCCAATTATTTCCTGCCGCCACAGTGCCCCCTCTCCCTTTCCCCCTTGGTAGGTCGGGACTCGGGAGGCAGCAATCCCTAGCCTAGGTCCGGGCGGCGGCCATGGGCAGCCGTGGAGGAAGCCTTCTCCGTCCTTTCTCGAGTTTTGGAGGAAAGCTTCTTTGGCAAGATGAAGAAGATGAACGGGCAACTTACATAAGGCTCATTTACTAGAACAGCCCACGGCCCATTGAATACAAAGCCCAAGCCCGAACATATACAGTAGCAATGTGATTTCCCTGAAAGAAAAAAATAAAATGGAGAGATAAATCGGGATTACAATTCCAAGCTGCCGCTGTGCGGTTGCGGTCGCTCCCCTCCCGACTCCGGCCAGAAGCAGCGACGGTCCCGGCAGTCGGTTACTCCACTCGGCGGCGGGCGGCGGCAGCGGCAGCCCATCCTTTCCCTTTTTCTCCTCCAGTCCTACTGCTCTTCTGATACTCTATCAAGGTACGGCGTGAAGATGAGAGTTCTCTTCATCTCGTGAAGGCGACGCTCTTATCTGCTTTCGTGGATTTTGTTTTAGTTTTTCGCTAATACAGATTATAGAATGTTTTGCTTGAGGAGCTACTGGTCTCCTGCATTTGCTTCAGTAAAGGAGGGGCCTGTTCGACATCAGATAAAGTTTAATTCTGTAGTGGTGAGCTTAATCTACTGTGCCGCTTGCGGTATGCATTTGGTGGTTTAGTACTGGCGGAGCGGCCTATCATGATTCCTATATTAATGGCGATTGTGCAACAGGTTTGTGGTGCCAGGGGTCCAAGACCGAGATATCCCCGTGTGTGGAAAACTCGTAAGAAAATTGGGACTATTTCCAAGTCACAGAATCTTGTCGAATGTGTGAGGTTCTTCAACGTTTCTCTGTTCAGCTTTTGCAGCAAACTTTCAGTTTTCTGTATTTGTACAACTATATAAGTCTGCCTGGTTTCATTAACCACCTTTGAGCAAATTTCAATCACATTACCTGCATCAATGTATATTAAATAAGGGGAAACATATAGTTTGTGTAGGATGCCTTTTGCAAAATACTCATTTTCTTATGGACACATTGTCGAATTGAGTGTCTGAAACTATATGTCAACTTTTTTCATCTTGTGCAGATTAAAGGTCTGTCTAATGTAAAGGAGGAAGTTTATGGAGCACTTGACTCATTTGTTGCTTGGGAACTGGAGTTTCCCTTGATCGTAGTAAAGAAGGCACTGCAGAAACTTGAGGGCGAAAAAGAATGGAAACGAATAATTCAGGTGTTAAATGGAAGTTCCTAGTTTTAATGTGAACTATTTGGTCTAAATTATTTTCCTACATATTCCTTTCAATTGTCAGAATTTCTAGTTAAGGTTTCATACTGTATTAGCTGTTAGTCCCCTTTCTTGGAGAATGTTACTAGTAATCTCATCCTTTGACAAGTCAGTTAGCTGCTCCCAGTTCTAGAAGAATAGAATTAGCTGCTCTCTTTTAATAGTAAACCGTTTTTGTTTGGAAGATAATGGCAGGAGCTCTGCCTTTCAATTAAGAAAGATAACCGTTTTTCCTTTACCAATACTGCACCTAGGATTTAGTCGTTCCTTTATAATAACAAACCCTTATTCTGAACTGAAACAATGACCACATGATCTAGGTCATTAAATGGATGTTCAACAAAGGTCAAGGGAAGACAATGGGAAGCTATTACACCTTGTTGAATGCTTTGATCGAGGACGACCGGATTGAGGAAGCAGAAGAGTTATTTGGAATGGTATTCTCACGATATATGGAGGGTTTGCCTCGTACATTTTTCATGAGAATGATTTCTTTCTATTACAGTGCGGGAGCATATGATAAGATGTTTGAGGTAGGAAATGAAATATGTTTTTCCCCCTTATTTCACCAGTTTGCATACTGTTTTAACTAAAAGTTGGGGTTTGGCTTCAACAGAAACATTAGTTGGGGATAATTATCCAAGCATTCTTATGATGTCTTACTCGAAAATTCTCCAGATTTTTGCTGATATGGAGGAACTAGGCGTAAGACCTGATGGTTCTATTATCAGGATGCTAGGTGATGTATTTCAGAAGTTAGAGATGATGGACAAATATGAAAAGTTAAAAAAGAAATACCCACCACCAAAATGGGAATATCGATACATCAAAGGCAAGCGCATCAGAATGAGAGTTTACCCCGATAATAAAACTGAAGAGGCGACAAAAGGAGACCCTGACACCGATGAACTCGAAGAGGTGGAAAGTATACACCTTAATGAATTGGAAGAAGCAGCAGCTCAGGCCTCGACAGGAGCGTCTTGGACGATGTAGCTTCTGGAGACCTTGAATATATATAGATCAGAGCTTCCATTTGGTATTTTTGTGTCTGTTTAATCAAAGCAGACTAGAGCAAACTGAACTGGTAACACACTCTCTATTTTGATTTGACATCCTAGAACCCTTGCTATCATACTTCTAAAACATGGGCATGGATATCTTCAGATCTACTTTACTATTTAGATTGACTAGAATTGCCATCAGCAGTCTTTTCATGACATTATGGTAATTTTACCACAAGATGTGTTCTTCAGAGTTCTGTTACTTGATTTGTCTGATTCGCTTGCATAAGGCTCATGCTTTTTTTAATGCTTCCAACTAGATTAAAAATATAGCAATGGTATTAGGTACAAACAGCTATCCTTTTCCTAATGTTTATAATGTGTCGATATTTCTGCTTTCCTCAGTTGTGCTGCAGATTCAGATTTTGGTGTAGCCAATGGAAATAAAAGATCAACTGTCGTGTTCAATGGATTCCCATCAGTTTATCCAAGCATATTCTGTCAAATGATCTGGTAATCCTATTCCATGGGTACGTGTACCTGACTGCTTTCGTGGACATATGGTTGATTGTTGAAGGCAATATCCTGGACATCAGACAGGGCAGTAGCCATTATATCATCCGTATGGTCCTATATTGTTCTGCATGGAAAGACACCATTGACACATAGAGACTTGTGTTATGTGCGCTACTCCTTATCCTTAGAATGTAGAGGCAAAAACCTTCACAGATACTACTACTAGCTGAACAATTTTGCTGGGCACTTGAGTCATTTTTTTGCAGCTCCGGCTCTAGACCCAAAAATACTCCGGCTTCTTTGCTATTTACCAGAAAATGGCTCTTCTTTCTAAAGTGTTTGGTACGGCTCTTCCGGCCGCTGCCGGAGTCGGAGTTGGAGCTGTGTGTTTTCATAGCACCTCTTGAGGAGCTCCTTAGATTTCATGGATCGAGGATCTAGATCTGTGTTTTGGTGGATCTAGAGGTGGTGAAATTTGAGGTATTTGGCTAAAAAATAGGAGTGAAGCTATTTCTCAGATTTCTAGCTGTTGGGAGCTCCTAACCACCCTCTAAACGGGATGGCAGGGAAGATGAATCACCATGGCTGAACTGAACCATTTTGGGGATCTATACGATCAACTGGGGAAGCGATCACTCCATAAATGGGCCTGGGAATTTGGCCCATGCAAACAGGGCCTCGCTATTTTCGGCCTACAAATCTTCTCATACGGAAGCCTGCACATTCATCGCGTTCGGCGTTCCATCTCAAAAATGATGAACCCTCGCTCCCTCAGTGATAACCAGAACTGCGAGTCTGCGACTGCAGCGAGAACTGTGGCCGTTCGGCCCCCTCCAACCTCCGCCTCCCCTCCTTACCCAACGGCGTCACCGACTCACCGGTCAAGACTCTCTCTTGCCTCCATGCGTACTCCTCATTCCTCACCCACCCCACTACCCCGGTGACAGTGCGATACTAGTATACCACGTACATCCAGTACCGCCACGGTCAACAGATTAGGGGAGTGGCAAAGGCAAAGGCGAAGTCGCGAAGACCAGTAAACCATTGCTCGTCGCTCCTGAACGGGCACAGGCTCCCAGCGCAGCCATGGACCACGGCCGTCAGAGAGGGTACCGCGCCGTGCCCTGAGCACCAGTGCACCACAAGCCTTTGCCCCTGGCCTCTTCTCCGTAGAAAAGCCTACGGCGCGAGCTTTGCCATGCCATGCCATGCCACCAACAGTTAAGAAAAAGGCAGTGGGGTGGTAGTGTGGTACTACGGCTCACGAGAGGCGGAGCAGTAAAAGTTATCGGCGGATGCCAAGGGAAAGCTGGGGAGTCTGGGTTGCGGGGACAGAGAGTGCTCCGCCTCCGCGGCCGGCCGGCCGGCGGCGTGGCACGGGGCATTAGCAAATCCGTTTCTCTTGTCCTCTGTGCGACTGGGCAGTGCTTAGCAGCAATTCGCTTTAGCAGGAGAAAGGATTAAACAAATGCGACTTTGCAGAACAATTTGCTGCCGTTGCTAGCTCGTGTTCCGAGGCCAATCAATCTTACTATATACTTTAATTCGAAAAAACTGCAGAGCTGCCACTGCCAGTGCGTATTCTAATCACTTCGTTGGAGATTCATGTGCAAAGGCCCTGTGAATCTGTGATCTTTACCTCAATGATTAGTGCCTTCTGGAGGAGGTAGGACTTCCGTTTGTTAGTACTAGTATCACTAGCATCAGATTAGCGAGACGCAGGTAACCCGGATTAGCTTGGTTTGCGTTCAGTTCAGTAGTCTTTGGCAGTTTGACTCCTGTCGTCTTTCGGAACCAAATAGGCTGCCATATGCTGTGCACCACACGGAAATGACTGTCCTTGTCACTTGCGTTTGCATTACAATTTACAAATGAAAGGAAGCTTACCAGACGAGCCAAAGACTGTGACTGCTATAGCCAACGTTCAGTGTTGCGCTTGTATATGTGGTACTGCAGTCCTAAGATCACGCTGAGGAACTTTCGAAAGCAAGTCTCGTTCTTTTCAGAAATCAATGTGCTCTCAAACTGGTCAGAGATTTACGTGTCCAGCTCATTGGACTCGATGTTGCTTGACTGCAGATTAAGTGACAGAAACTTGGGAACCACTGAAAGCTGTTTTGACTTTCGATACTAGAACCACATGATGAAAAATGATTCCAGGATAAATAGCACCATTTGATTGACGTTTCCACTAATCTATGATAGGCATACATTGGTGGTTTTGTCTGGCACAGTACCTCTCAGGGAAGCTGAACAAGCAGATTTCTGCAAAATGCTATACTGGAAACTGCAAATGCACGCAGCCTTCGTGAATCTGAATCGTGATGGTGCACCAACCAACCACAGCATGTCAGCATGTGTTTCCCGGGTTTCCTTGCCACGGACTGAACTTGTTTACGTTATAAATGATAGGCAATATAAGGCCTCGTTTAGATTGCAAATTTTTGCAATCCGGACACCGTAGCATATTTCGTTTGTATTTGACAAACTTTATCCGATCATGGACTAACTAGGCTCAAAAGATTCGTCTCGTGATTTACAACTAAACTGTGCAATTAATTATTTTTTTTACCTATATTTAATGCTTCATGCATGTGTCCAAAAATTGATGTGATGGAGAGAAAGTGAAAAAACTTGGAATTTTGATGGGATCTAAACAAGGCCTAAATGACAAAGAACACTAGATCAAGTACAGGGGACACGAGATTTTAATGTGAAAACCCTTCCAAGGTGGAAGGGAAAAATCACGGGCACCGTCCAGTAAATCTTCACTATCGGGTGAGGTTACAAACGTCGGGGATTTACAACTTTTCTTATCCCAAGACGACAGTTTACATAAAGTATATATAGATGGAAAACCTTAATAGGTAACGATTCGCTTCGGCCCAAGCCTCTCGGCGACCGACCTCGCTTCGCTCCGGTAGAAATTAGCCTTTATCTTGTACATAACTGAATCTGGATCACAACTCAACAAACTCCACCTTTAGACAAATTTTTTCTTGTAGCATAAAACAAACCTTCAACTTCTTGTGCCAAATAGCCTCTTGGGCAAAACAATTATACCAACTAAGCTTGAGCAAAGCTCAAACTTAGCAACAGGAACTGGCTTTGTCAACATATCAGCAGGATTATCATGTGTGCTTATCTTGCATACCTTCTGCTTACCTTGCGCGACCACATCGCGAACATAATGGTATTTGACATCAATGTGCTTCGTTCTCTCATGGAACATCTGATCTTTAGTGAGACATATAACTGTCACAAAATAAATTAATGCAAGAATCATCTTCACAAAGCTCAGCAAACAAACCTTTCAACCAAACTGATTCTTTACATACTAATTTTTTACATGCTTCAGCAATAGGCATGTATTCTGCTTCAGTGGTAGACAGGGCAACAATGGGCTGTAATGTTGCCCTCCAACTCATAGCACAACCACCAATAGTGAACACATAACCTGTAAGAGATCTCCTCTTATCCAAATCAGCAGCAAAATCTGAATCCACGTAGCCAGTAAGTCCCTTATCAGTCCTGTCAAACTTCAAACGAACATTTGTTGTGCCACGAATGTACCTGAAAATCCACTGAACAGCCTTCCAATGTTCTTTACCAGGATTAGCCATGTATCTACTAACCAAACTCATAGCATATGATAAATCAGGACGAGAGCAAACCATGACATACATCAAAGAACCAACAGCACTAGAATATGAAACTCTTGACATATACTCAAAATTCTCATTCGTACTAGCACATTGTAAAGCTGATAATTTGAAATGAGGAGCAATAGGAGTACTAACAGACTTTGCATCATGCATGTTGAAACGATGAAAAACTTTCTTAATGTAACTTTACTGACTAAGAAGTAACAAATCAGAATTTCTGTCTCTTGTAATTTCCATACCTAGAATCTTCTTAGCAGCACCAAGATCTTTCATCTCAAACTCACTACTCAACATTTTCTTCAACGTAGTGATTTCTTTCTGGCTTTTGGCAACAATCAACATATCATCAACATATAACAGCAAATATATAAGTGATCCATCAACAAATTTAATGTACACACAGCTATCAAATTCAGACCTCTTAAAACCATGTGACATCATAAAAGAATCAAACATTTTATGCCATTGACGAGGAGACTGTTTCAAACCATATAATAACCTCTTTACTTTGCAAACATGATCCTCCTTACCAGGTACTATGAATCCTTCTGGCTGGTCCATGTATATCTCCTCATCGAGCTCTCCACGTAGAAATGCAGTCTTTACATCTAACTGCTCAAGCTCAAGATCTCGCATAGCAACAATACCGAAAAATATACGAATTAAACTATACTTTACAACTGGAGAGAACACATCATTATAATCAATGCCAGGAATCTGACTGAAACATTTTGCTACTAACCTTGCCTTAAATCTTGGAGGCTCACTAGGAAACAAACCCTCATTTCTTTTGAAAATCCATTTGCAACGAACGGCCTTCTTGCGTTTAAGCAAGCGCACAACATCCCAAGACGACAGGCCCAAGCCTCCCGACGATGAGTCTCGCTTCGCTCCAGCAGAAATTAATCTTTATCTTATACATAATTGAATTTAGGTGACAATTCAACGGTTTAGCTTTCCTCGAGACGGGGTAACGAAAAGGAGCCAGAGAGAACAGAGCGCGAGGACCAAGCACATATAGGGCCTCTTTAACATGGCTTATGCCGGCTTTAGCTTCATCTATTTTGCGCAAATCGAGGCACTGTAGCGTGAAGTCGTTTTGTAAGCCGAGATTAAAATAAACTAGAAGTAAAAAAAACCAATTTTTCTGACTTCATCGGCTTTAGTTTCACCATTAAAGCTGGACGAGCCGTGCCAAAATAAGCTATAATAGTAGCCATCCTTTCATGGGCCTCCCGTGTTTCGCCTCTCACCCGTGCTTGCCATGTGCCCTGTTTTCTGGGTAGACGTGCATTCCAATTCCCACTGAAAAAAGTTTCGACACCTTTATCTGCACTGCACTGCACCCTTCCTTCTCCCATCTCATCCTTCGTCCTTGCCTGCCGCTATCCGACCACACATCTCGCACAAGGCCTTAAAAAAAATAATTAATTACACAGTTTGATTGTAAATCACGAGACGAATCTTTTAAGCCTAGTTAGTCCATGATCGGACAAAGTTTGTCAAATACAAACAAAATATGCTACAGTATCCGGATTACAAAAATTTGCAATCTAAACATGTCCCAAGGCGCAAGAGGCTCTTCCAAACTCCGAAGAGAAACTGCATGCTGGCTGGCTCCTCTTGCAATCAGCAGCCCAGGTACCCATGCTCTTCTTCTATCAGCCTGTTCGCTTGCTCGTAAACGATCGTAAATTTTCAGTCGGGAACAGTGTTTTTCTCTCACACCAAACCAGTCAACAGTAAATAATCCACGATACGATACGGCCTCCCGAACATGTTGTATGTCTCTCATGTCATGTCCTAATCTTTCATGCGTGGTGATGCGCACGCATGTTCATTGTTGGAGTGGGTGTATGGGTCGCAATCATTTGCGGTGCTTCCTCTTGGTTCCATATGCGTTTAGGTGAGCAGGTGATGTCTACGAGCGGCGAAATATATAGAGGTCGACACTGACACCGCCCCACAATCTGATGTTCATCCTCAGAATCAGAACGTCTCATTCTCAGCGAGCAAGGATCACGATCGGTTACCTCCTAGTACCTCGCAGGGTGGACTCCAGCGTGAGAATGCCTTTTACCTTTTTTTAGGTTGCGTTTCTTAAGGTTGAGGCTGTACATAATAGAAGATATTCACTCCATTCAATACTTTCGTGGCCACATATTCCTATTTACCAAATTATTATACTACCTTGTAAAAGAAAACTGACGAGTAGCTCCACAATTTATTTCAATTCGTTGGAGGTTTCATATGCTCGAGCAGACCCTGACATAGCCAGTCTCTGATGAATTGGTGATCTCCTAGCGCAGGCTCGACGCCTTCACCTATCTGCAAATCCAAGGGACCCTTTCCACAGCTTACGCACCGTTCGCTTAGCTTATAAATCGTATTTTTTCAGTCAACGAACAGTATTTTTCTCTCACAACAAATCAACCAACAATACTTTCTGTCATGGCTTATCAGTCAAACGACATGGCATTAAACGCCAGGATTAGAGTAAGCTATAAACACTGTACGGTGTAAGTGCTGATGGGGCCCGATCGCAAATGGCAAGAGGCTTTGCCCGGCACCCATTCGCCTGTGCTCTTCGAGAGTCTCAGGGGCTGTTTGATGTGGAGCGCTGGGGTGGCTGGGCCCGTCGGCCAGGTCCAGGCCAGCCACAGCCAGGCCCAGCGAGCACAGGTGCTCTTGTTTGATTTACTGGACCAAATGAGACTGGCTGTGTAGGGACTGTGTTTGTCTTGTCTGTATCAGTGGAGATGGCCACCTTGCATCCAGGAAGAGGTAGCGTTACCACCCATCCTTCCCTTCCTCTTTCCTCTCAGTCGTTTCGTCGAACACGCTGGCGACGGCCTGCTCCAAGCTCGTCCTCCACGCGCGGCGCCTGCGTGGCGGCGACGGCCCGCTCAAAGCTCGTCCTCCACGTCCCGCAACGCCACGCGAGCAGGGCCACCGCGTCCCGCTCGAAGCTCGTCCTCTACGTCCTGCTCGTCCCGCTCGCTGCTCGGCCACCACGTCCCGCCCGTGCGGCAACCACGTCTCGCCCGCGCGGCCACAGCGCGGCGCCTCCTCCACCTTCCTGGAGGCGACGAGCTCAGGCTCGGCCGAGCAGACCCAGGCGGAGCTCGCCGAGCTGTGCCTCGAGGAGTCGTGGCGCGCCACCAGCGAGAGGGCCGCGGCGAAGGCGAAGGTGGAACTCGATGACGTCAGGGAACGCCGCGCGGCCGCGCTCGCGGACCTGCAGGCGGCGCGAACGGAGGCCGAGTCGCTGGAGAAGGCGCGGGCGCGGGAGTTGCTGGAGAAGGAGCTGACCGACGCCAGAGCGCCGCCGGCGCCGAGCGGTTTGGCGTGGTCGTCGAGCAGCAACTCGGCGGCGGCAGTCCCTGTCCTCGCCAGAGCTCTAAGCTGCCATGGCTGAGGAACTGTAAAAGCAAATCAAACACGTGAACTTGCAACCCATGGGCGCAGGGCCACCCGAAAGCCCCATATCAAACAGGCCCTCAGTTCCCTCGTTTGTCCCCTTTGCATCTTGCCGGGGGACTCCCAGCGCGGCTGCATTCTCCGCTTACCCTCGAGCGCATCTTGTCTAGGGCCTGGTTTAGTTGGCGAAATTTTTTGAAAAATAGTATTATAGCATTTTCGTTGTTATTTAGTAATTAGTGTTTAATCATAGTCTAATTAGCCTTAAAAGATTTGTCTCGTGAATTTCGTCTAAACTATGTAATTAGTTTTATTTTTTATTTATATTTAATACTTCATGCATGCGTCCAAATATTTAATGTGACAGGGAATCTTGAAAAATTTTGTAAAGTTTTGGAAACTAAACAAGCACTAGGAGTACATGCAAATCTTGCAACAGGCCAAAAAGAACAGGGTAGGTGTATGAACAGTCTAAAAAAATTCAACGTCGAGGGACGGTTTGAAACGTATAAATTTCATAAGAATTACGTAGAAATATTACAGGAATTGGTTCAATTTCAAAAACAAACATGAATCTATATATGATAATAACATTTATAACGACAAATAAATGTCATTGGATTAAATATATTTTATTATATCCTTTTTAAAGAAGGAGAAAATAAATATCATAAGATTAATCTTTAATAGTTAATTATTAGCTTAGTGCATCCAAATTTAGTCTTACACAGATACGTAGGAATTGAGTGTAGGGTGTGAATGAAGCCCATAGATTGTCGGCTGATTGCCTCAAAAGCGGAAAATATTTAATTTTATTATCGACAGAATATCGTCGGTAGTCCTCCGAGGGGTATCCCACAAAGGTAGATTGATCGACGGATGTGCGTGTAATCAAGAACAAGAAGGTAATAGAGATACAAAAGTTAGATAGGTTCAGGCCGTCAGCACAACGAAATACCCTACTCCTGTGGTATGTTGGTTTGTATTGGTTATTGTATGATATTGCGTGTGTTTTGAGGGAGTTCCCTACCCGTCTTATATAGCCGGGGATAGGGATACAAGTCAGTTAGATCTAGCAGATAGCCGGTAAGTAATAACATGTTACAGAAATAACGGAATCGAGCATATCCTAACAGATCTCGTAGCATCTTCAGGATATCGTCCTTGATGTTTTGCGGTACACGCCGAGCAGTACCGTGCACCGTAAGTCTTCGTCTTGTGGGCTGGACCACCCCTGGCGGCGCAGCCCATGTAGTCTGCCGTGGGTATCCGGGGTTGTACCCCCCACAGGTAGTCCCGAGCGTCTTGTATCCGTTGTGCAACGCTGTCTTTAGCTTATCCGAGCAGTGGTGAGTGTTTTTTCAGCGACGTTCGCATCGTCTCCTGCTTGCTTCATGGTCATATGCTGACCAAGTGGGTGTTTTGTCTTTGGTCGGAAGCGTCGGGTGGAGGTGCCAGTCTTGGCGCCGCGCAAGGTACTCAAAGTGAGCGCCAGTACCACTGCTCAACAGGCGGTAGAGGCGCAAGCCGCCGTGCAGCGTGGTGCGGCGTCGGTCGGGGCCGATCTGGAGGGGTTGGTCGTTCAAGAAGAGGCTCCTGGGGCGGCCATGGAGCAGACAGAGGAGGAAGGGCCTACGCCGCGTGTTGTCGAGGCCCATGAGTCCGATGGGGCCGGGGCGCCCCCAGTTGCCGAGGCCCCTGGGACTTCCGAGGTCGAGATGGTTGAGGCGAGTGCGGCGGGCCCGACGGACCGGGATTCGGAGATGGAGGTGGGGCGACCTTTGGTGCCGCCCCTGGCCCAAGGCCTGCCGCCGCCGCAGGAGAGCGCCCGGGAGGTTCAGGCGACCTCTCCCGTGAATACTTCCCGGGGGAAGGAGACGGTGGATGCCGAGGCGGCCAGCACCGCCGAGCAGCCAGTTCCGGCTTCTGGCGAGGGAGACTCGGCCCTCGCGTGGGTGCGACCCGAGCCCCTCGGGTGGAATCACCCGCGTGTATCGTGGTTGAGCCGGGACGACCTGGAGGGGGAGCCTCTATTCGCCCTCGAGGATGCGGTCGAGGAGGGGCGCTGGAGCTCCTTCGAGCAATATCGCCGCCTGGCGGTGCAGTCGCTGCGAACGGCGCTGTCCGTCATGGATGATGATCTGCCCGGCGTCGTCCAGGTACGCGTCTTCTTTTCTCGTGCGGTGTCGTCTTGTTCTGAGTCTTTTCGCAATGCATGACCTTTGTTCTACCTATCCAGGAGCTCGAGGCCCGGTCTCTCGCGAAGTCGTTGTTCCTTCGTTAGGAGAGGGATGTCTGGGACCAGCTCAGGCTGCAGAAGGACCTGCTCACCAACGCCAACAGGCTCCTATCGGCGCGGAGCACGGAGGTGGAGGACCTCTGCCTTCACTGCGCAGATATGAAGGCCGAGGCGGTCACGGCTCGGGAGCAGGCCGCCCCTTTGGCGGCGTGAGTCAAGGAGCTGGAGGAGGGGCTGACCCGGGCTGCCGACGAGCGGGACATCCTCTCATCCCGGGCCGACGAGGCCCTCAAAGCGGCCGAGGCCTCTCGGGTCGACGCCTTGGCCTAGAAGGGGAAGTACGAAGGTGAGTTCTGTTCCCTTTATTTTGCTTGTTTTTCCCCGCGCTCGGCCCCTAACTCCTCAGTGTGGTACAGAGCTGGAGAAGGAGGCTTCCAAGGCGGCCGAGGCCTCACGGGTCGAGGTCCAGCGCTTGAAAGAGAAAGCCAAGGGTGAGTCCCATAGGCCTTTGCCCCTGTTTGACTTGTTCTTCTTTCGCGCTTAATCGCATCCTGCTCGTTTTGGCGCAGGGTTGGAGAAGGAGGTTTTCCGGGTGGCAGAGGCCTCTGTCGCAGTGCAAGCGACGCTCGAGGCCGAGATCGGTGAGCACGACACGCTGCAGGCCATCGCCCGTATCGTCTGCGAGGCCCTGGCTGTTGAGGGGGCTCAGTCGGGTAGCTCCCTCAGGAGCCGCCTGGCTACGTTGAGTGGCCAAATACGCGAGCGACTTCGGGCGGCATTGCATACGGGCGTCAAGCGTGCCCTGGCCGTCGTCTCCTGGCACTACGCCGTCAACCTCGAGGCCGTCAGCGACAGTTACATCTTGCCTGATGATGACGAGGAGGCTGATGAGGAGGTCACCAAGCTGATGGAGGCGGCTGAGGTCCCTGGTGCGGCGCTAGCAAGTCTGTTTGAAGAAGAGGTAGTTCCCCCCGCGCCAGCCGTCGATGCAGGAGATCCTAAGCCTTGACCTGGGCCAGAGGGGGCCATGTAAACGAATTGAGTTATTGTCGTGTCGTGACATTTGTGGCCGTTGAGGCCTTTGAAGTACTCGTGCGTGCGCTTTTTTAATCAGTTTATATTGTTTTTCGAAGCCTCTACCCTCTGCCCTGTTTCTAGACAAATCCTTTGCAAACGACCTCCTCGGAACCTGAGCTGCCCCTCTAGCGAGAGGTGGTGAGGGAGTTGTCGTAGCCCAGAGGCATAGGCAGTCTCATGGCTCGGCCGGCCTTTTGCCCTCGAGGCGCGCTTTCGGTCCTTAGATTTTTTACAATCGACCTGTCAGAGTACGCGAGAGAGTTTGGCGCGGAAATTTATTAAAAAAACGATTAAAAATAGTGCCTGGGACTTAGGGGGTTCCCCCCGCTTCTAGCCCCCGAGGGAGGCTTGGTTCTGCAGAGGCAGAGCCGAGCCTCGCTCATAGCGTTATAGCAACGTCGATCCCCGTCAATGGGGGAGGAGGGATTCTTGAAAATTAGAACATCTAAAGAACGCTTCTTTAATATATTTTGAGAAAAAATGTATACAAAGCTTGGAAGTTTAAGGGTAGAAACGACGTAGCTGTTCTATGTTCCAAGCGTTGGTGAAGATTTCGCCCCTCTCGTTGGCCAGCTTGTAGGTCCCGGGTTTTAGCACTTGGGCGACGATGTACGGCCCTTCCCATGGCGGGGTCTCGCGCGCACCCACCAGAACCACCAAGTACAAAACACAATCCCGACGGGAGCTGCTGAGCCAAGTCTCGTCAAAACCTCAGGAAAGTGCCCGCACTCCACCCGAGGCTCGGGGGCTACTGTCGGATACCACAAGAAGGGGTACCCTAAGCAAGAACCGAAAATACTGCTTAAGCCTTGCAAAAATCAAAGCCAAAGGACAACCATGAGGTCTCGGCCAATTCTCCGATTCGCCCGAGGCTTGCGCCGAGGTCTCAGACGAGAGGCCAAGCCTTCGCCCGCCGAGGCCCCGCTCCGCAAGGCCTCGGACGGGACGCCGATTCTCCGATTCGCCCGAGGCTGGGCTCAGCAACAACCTCATCACCTCCACCCGACCGGCTCCTCTGATAAAACATCGTGTCTGGATTAATGCGCCCAACTACTCCCGCAACGTTAGCCGCACACTGGCACAGTTCGGGCAGAACGACTGACGGGACAGGGAACCGGGTGCAGCAGGGGTTACCTGCCACTGTGCTCATCACTGTGCCCCCTACTGACACCCGTACTGCCCTGTGCTACCTAACCCCTGTGCCAAGGACAAAGCGGCGTGGAAGGTCAAGTCCATATCCCTATAGTCTCGGAAACAGCAGAAAAACCCAACTGCTCGTCCTCCGCCTTGTCCGAGACCCCTCGGCAGGGCCTCAGACGTACTTTTCCTTCTCCGCTTCGGCCGAGGTTGGGCTCGTCCCGCATCCTCGTCGACTCCGCCTGAGCCGCTCCTCTGGCGAGTCGTCCCATTCGTGTAAGTGCGCCTGGTCACACCTACTACGACAGCTACGATGGGCACGGTACAACAACAGGGGCGATGGGACGGTGGTCAAATCTCCTTTTTTACCATCCCCTACTAACGGTGCAGGGATTACCGTGCCCTGTGGACATCCGCTCCGCACTTTTCCACCTGGACCGGGTACGACGCGGACCACTGAGACCCCCGTACCATACCCCGGTCACCTCCGAGGCCTCGGTGCGATCAGCTATAGCACCCGCTAGGCCTCGACACTCCACCAAATCAAGAATCCACAAGGCACGGCATGTCTCCTGCCGTGGAGGCCATACTGACTAGACATCAACAAGGACCCCCACGACCTCAACAACCTCAAGCCTGGCCAGCACGACGCGTCAGTCAAGTACCGATCGCCATTCTCAACACCATGCTGCTACAAGACTGAACTGCAGTAGGCTCCACGTGTCGATCACTCATGTACTCCTGGCTCCTTCCTTATGGTTATAAAAGGAAGCAGCCAGGGATAGGATAGGGGGGAAAGAAAAAACATACGGAAGAACGACGCTCTCACACATGCGCAAACAACACTCTGTAACACACGCTCTCCCAAGCTGCCCGAGAGCAACGTCTCAAGCAGCCCGCGCCGTCCCACGCCGAGACATGGGACTAGCTCCCTCTCTCACCCAACTTGTAACCCCCTACCACAAGCACATCGGTGCAAGGAATACAAGATCGATCTCTCAGACTGGACGTAGCTCGTCAATTGCCTGAACCAGTATAAACTTTGTGTCTCTTTGCATCACCATCCGGGATTAGGGGCACGTAGTTCAAATTCACTGGTTGGTTGAGGACCCCCGGTCCGAAACACCGACAGTAAGTCTTCGTCTTGTGGGCTGGACCACCCCTGGCGGCGCAGCCCATGTAGTCTGTTGTGGGTATCCGGGGTTGTACCCCCCACAGCTAGTCCCGAGCGTCTTGTATCCGTTGTGCAACGCTGTCTTGAGCTTATCCGAGCAGGTGTAAACAAAATCGAGCAGTCAGACTCATAGTCCGACCACCCTAATGAGTCGCCGAGCAGTTGTGGACCGTAACCGACCAGCTTAACTGTCCGTCTGAGCCCGGGCTTACCCAAGGAAGGCTTGCTAGAAGGATGTAAGGAGCTCAAATTTAAAATCAAAAAATTTCTCGTTGTGAACCAAGTGTGCCCACTTAGAGTCCGACCACGAGAAAGGGAAATAATCTTCTTCAACTTCATGAGGCACAGAGTCTTCCAATGAACAGATTAAGAAGGCGGAGGTGCGTATAATCAAGAATAAGAAGGCAATAGAGACACAAGAGTTAGACAGGTTCGGGCTGTCAGCACGGCGTAATACCCTACTCCTGTGGTTTGTTGGTTTTTTTGACTATCGTATGATATTGCGTGTGATTTAAGGGGGACCCCTACCCGCCTTATATAGCCGGGGGTAGAGTTACAAGTCGGTTAGATCTAGGAGATAAACGGTAAGTAATAACACGTTACAGGAATCACGGGATCGAGCATATCCTAACAGATCTCGTAGCATCTTCAGGATATCGTCCTCGATGTTTTGTGGTACACGACGAGCAGTACCGTGCACCGTAAGTCTTCGTCTTGTGGGCTAGACTACCCCTGGCGGCGCCAGCCATATAGTCTGTCGTGGGTATCCGGGGTCGTACCCCACACTCATCATTCAGCCTGATCGGCTGGGAGCGGCTGGCTAGGCTGGTTGGCCAGCCCTCTCACATAAACACTGTTCACACGAACCAACCAGCAGTACTTCTTTCTCACATAAACGAACCAGCAACGATACGAACCAGCCAACCGAACAGACCGCAGCCTGTTCGGTTGGCTGGTTCGTTTCGTTGCTGGTTCGTGAAAAAGTACTGCTGGCTAGTTTGTGTGAGAGAAAAATACTATTCCGGCTGAAAATTTACGATCGTTTACAATAAGCCACGTGTTTACTGATTGTTGCTGGTGGTAGCCTGGTAGGCAACTGACGATGTTACTAGTTATTACTTACCACCCATGTCTCAAATTATAGGTTATTTGGATATTTGTAGGTATATATCTTTTTTTATGCACTAGACATACGATATGACTAGTTATATATTAAATTAAAATTTGTGTATTTAAAAAGCAAAACAACTCGTAAATTAGAACGGAGGGAATAGTACACAAACAAATTTAGGACATGTTTACTTCACATTTAAGTTTGCTATACTTTATCACCTACTAAGGAATGCACAAGTTTTGTTTTGCAACACTTTCGTGGCAAAAAAAATCATATGGTTAAAAAAATACAGATCTACTGAGAAGTGAGAACCACCAAACATGGACAAAGGAAAATCGTGATTATCAAACACTAGTCATGACACTGGATGCAAAAAACAAACGTGCCCTCGATCAGTCGTTCGTGCTAGCAGCACAAGGGGCGTTGTACTCTTGCATCCAGTATGGTCGGGAGTACAGGTCCTGTTGCGCTCACCATCTGCATGCATGTACCACGCGCACACTGCTCGTCCTCTTGGGTCTTGGCCGCGTCTCGGTCTCCCGGAGCAGACGAACAGCGGCGCACAGCATCTCTGTCACGTACTCGCTGACGAGGCCAGAGGACTTTTCCGAGCAACTGTGCCGCTCACTGATCAGCCTCCCGGTCCCGGGCACAGAGAGGCCACTCACTTGACAAAGACAAACCCATGTGGCCGTCTCACCAACTCGGTACTGCCCTGCCCGGTGCGACGCCACAGCCCCAGAGCCTGAGAGCCCAACCCGAATTCGGAACCAGCCGTGCCGTGTGCCGTGCCGTTCCGTTCGAACCCCGAGCGCGCGGGCGCACCTGCCACTGGCCGCGGCTCGGGCACCCGCATTTACGCCGGCGCGGGCGGCGTACACCAACCAACCAACGGTCGCCCCGAGCAAGAGTAACGTTCGGCTGGTGCTGGTGGCACAGTGGCACCGCTCGCCGCCCGCCTCTGGTTGGTTCCGCGTCCGCTGGCTTGCCTTTGGCCTTTGCTCGTTGCTCCAATGATTTTCGAATTTGAATCGCGCACCGGCACCGGTCGGTCGCGTCGGCTCCTGGGACTGGGAGCCGGTGCGTCTCGCGGTCGCAACCTCGCCTCGCCCCCGATATTTTATTAATAGGCAGACAAATTTCCCGTCCGTTCCCACGAGAAAGGCAGCGCTCAAACAAAGCCTCTTCTGCCTGTGTGCGTGCGCCGCTTGCAAGCTTCCGCCTTTCCATGACCACGCCGCTCCTGCTGTGATCCTAGGACGACGCGCCGCCCGACTGCTTTCGCACGCCAGGAGGAGAGGAGGGAGGCTCAAGCACCGCCGCCGCCACGAGCTCGCGGAGGACCATGCCGAGATCCAGGTGCGTGCCGAGTTGGCCGAGATCAACGCCACCTCCTCAGCGGCGGCGCTGCGGGTTTCGTTTCTGACACATGGCTGGTGGCTGGGTTCCGTTTCAGGGGCAACGAGCCGCCGCCGCCGCCGCGGGCGTCGCAGCGCGCGCCGCTGCACCTCAAGACGACGGTCGACGCGAATGGTACGCACCACCGCCCCGTCTCCGACCGGAGCAGCCCCAAGGTCGGGGACCGGCACTCGCCGCGCAGCCCTCTGCCCGAGGTAAAGTTTCGTTTCTTCTCCCCCCTCCCATCCTTTTTTTGTTTCCGGTGCTGTGGCTCACTGTTTCGCCGGTGGCGGCGGGGTGGCAATGGGTCTTGCAGAAGAAGCGTGCGGCCGGAACGCGCGTGGCGGAGCTGGAGGCGAAGCTGGGAAAAGTGCAGGACGAGCTCAAGAAGCTGCGGGAGCAGCTCGCGTCCGCTGAGGCCGCCAAGAAGGACGCGCAGGTCGCGCTCGAGGAGGCCAAGAAGCGCGTCGGTACCAAGGGAAGCCCGGCCTCCACCGCCACCACCACCACCTCTCCTCTCTCCCCCCCTTCGGCGGGGGTCGAAAGCGCGAAGAAGACCGAGGAGCTGAAGGCGCCTCAGCCAGCGGCCGAGGAGGACAGCAGCATCAACGCGCCGGCGACAGATGTGTTCGAGGTCGCCCGAGCCGAGTCGGGGGACAAGGAGAACCAGAGCGCGGCTGAGGATTGCGAGGTTGTGAGCTGCGGCGAGAAGGCGGCGCTGGCTGAGAAGGAGGAGGTGGAGGAAGAGGAGACGAAGAAAATGATCGGGGAGGACAACAACATCGCGGCGGCGGTGGAAACCGACGGCGCCGAGAAGGAGAGCCCGGAGGCCGTGGAGCTGAAGGCTAAGCTGGCGGAGAAGGACACGGAGATCGCTGCGCTCGCGGCGGAGAACGCTGAGCTGAAGAAGCAGGCCGAGGAGGCCGCGGAGGCGGCGAAGAAGGCCGAAGAGGAGGCGGCGTCGAAGGCGGCGCAGGCCGAGCACGATCTGAAGGAGGGCGCGGCGCGGGAGGCCTGGACGGGCGAACAGCTGAGGGCGTCGGAGGCCGCGCGGGAGGCACTGGACGGCGAGCTGCGGCGCCTGCGCGTGCAGACCGAGCAATGGCGCAAGGCGGCGGAGGCGGCGGCCGCGGTGCTCGGCGGGGACAACCACCTCACCGGGCTGGCCGGCAACGGCAACGGCTGGGGCTCCCCCGCCACCATGCCCGACGACGGCGACGACGAGGGCTTCGGTGGCAAGCGGAAGGGCGCCGGCATCCGGGTGCTCGGCGACCTGTGGAAGAAGAAGGGGAGCAAGTGATGAAGGCCTGGCCGCGGAAATGGGGGGATCGTGTCTCGAATTTCGCAATGGTGAGCTCGCTCAGCCCGCCAGCTTGTTGAAGCCTTGAACTCCATGCCTTCCTTGCACTAGCTTAGCTCCATCATTTTTTACCTCGTTTTGGTTCGGATTCTACTTGTGTTTTGTATGATGATGATGAGATGATGCCCGTGAGATTGAACAACTGTGTCTGTAAAGCCTGATCCCGCTGCTGCTGCCTGCTACCTCAGCGTAAGGAGCAACCACAAGATGGTTTGGTGTTTTACTGCATTGCGGTGCTGTTGATGATGGAGTAAATGCTTTGGGTGATCTTCTTCGCGTGTTCAGTTGCACCCCAAATTCCTAACAAGTGCTGCAGTACCTATCATATCGAATGTTTACGGTCCGTATATGGAGCATTAAATGTAGACAAAAAAAAAACTAATTACACAGTTTGGTGAGAAATTACGAGACAAACGTTTTAAACCTAATTAGTCTATGATTAAATACTAATTACTAAATAAAAACGAAAGTACTATCGTAGCCCTAAATTACAACTTCCTGCAACTAAACACGCTCTTTCTTGTTTTTTTGGTGGAATTGAGGAATGCTTGATTGCAGCATCTGGAAATGCCTCTTGTCCCTAGGACGCATTCCAAGATATCATTGCAACGCGTAGGATCTTCAGTGTCCACTAGGACAAAAAAAAATCGCTGGAATCAAACGCCCTGTTCGCTTCCGTACTTTGTGCCTGTTTCTAAAATTTTGCAAAATTTTTTAAGATTTTTCGTCACTTCAAATTTTTGGACGTATACACGAAACATTAAATATAAATAAAAAAATAAAACTAATTATACAGTTTAGATGAAATTCACGAGACGAATCTTTTAAGCCTAATTAGACTATGATTGACACTAATTGCCAAATAACAACGAAAGTGCTACAGTATTATTTTTCAAAAAAATTCACCAACTAAACCAGGCCTTTTTCAGCAAACACAGTATTTTTTCTCGCCTTCGCTTCCATACTTTTTCAGCCAACGGTACTTAGCTATGGCTTATCAGCCAAGCATACTGGGCATCATGATACTGACTGATTGTATGGTGGGCTGTTCATGATTATAGATGGCCAATAGGCCGGCCCGGACCGGCACGGCACGGGCCCGTGCCAGCACGGTCCGATAGCCAACGGACGGGGCCGTGCCTCCCGGGTCGTGCCTCACAGGGCCACGGGCCTGGCCTTCGGCCCAGGCACGGCCTTATGGGCCGATTTTCGTGCCGGGCTGGCCCGAGAAGCACAGTCATTTTCACAAGTCGTGCCAGCCCGAGGCCCACTGAGCGGCCGCATGGGGAGGCGAGGCGGAGGTGGCCGTCGGAGCTGGGAACGGCGGAGCTCCGGATCTCGGGGGCAGGAGCTGCGCAGGCGGCACCCTCCCTCAAGCGATGGAGAGGAGGAGATGAAGAGGGGCCGAGGGGGTGAGCGAGATTGAGAGGAGAGAAAACAAGGAAGGGAGGGAGTCGCCGGATCTGCCCGCCCGCTCGCTCCTAGCCGCGCACCGCCGAGGGAGAGTGAGGGAGGCAGAGACGGGGAGGAGGCGCCGCGCCAGCGTCGAGGCAAGGGTGGGGAGCCGGATCCACGGTGGAGAAGACCCAACGTGGCCAGATCCACGGCGGAGATCCAGCGCCGCTGCGGAGCTCTTGCCCCCGAGATCCGGAGCTAGGGTTTGGGGTGAGACGAGGGAGCGATGCCGGCGCTAGGGTTCGGGGTGAGGCGTGAGGGAGAGACGGAGAGGGAGCGGCGCCGGTGAGACATGAGGGAGAGGAGGAGAGGGAGCGGTGTCGGCGCTAGGGTTCGGGGTGAGGTGTGAGGGAGAGGCGGAGAGGGAGCGGCGCCGGTGCTAGGGTTCGGGGTAAGGCGTCAGGCGTGAGGGAGAGGCGGAGAGGGAGCGGCGCATGTGCTAGGGTTCGGGGTGAGGGAGCGGCGCCGGTGCCGGCTTATATATGAGGGGGAGGACGCGGGCTGGGGACGGCGAGGAGCGCGTGGGCCGCGCTCGGCCTTAGGGAGGGGAGGGGAGGAGGAGTGAGGAGGGGGAGGCGGTAGGCCGGGTCGCTAGCGGGCCAGCTGCTCTGTAGTAGGCCGTGCCGTGGCGGCCCACGTGCCTGGGGTAAGGCCCAGGCACGGCCTGCTCCTCCGGGCCGGGCCGTGCGTTGGCCAGGCCGACGGGCTAGCGCTGCATGACCAACTCTCAGCCTGTTCGTTTGGCTGTGGCTTATCATAAACGATCGTAAATTTTCAGCCGGAACAATATTTTTCTCTCACACAAACCAGCCAGCGGTACTTTTTCACGAACCAGCAACGAAACGAACCAGCCAACCGAACAGGATGTCTATTCATGATACTTCCTGCGTATGATTGCATCTGATGAGAGGATTGTTGATTGATTTGAGCAGCGCAATGAAATAGCATCTTGGTGAATATCCGCAGGGCCACCTGATAATTTGATTTCGAGGTGTCTATCTAGTCTAGCTTCCTCAGCGCAGCCACTCCCGCCAGGCCGGCCACAAGCCATTTTGCGCGCCGCATGACTTGTCCGCCGGCTCCGTCTGCTTGTTCGTGCTCACATGGACCGCCGGAGGAGGTGAAAATGGTCGAGGCAGGCTCATCCTCTCTCATGCCGAGGCCGACGCCGCTGATCTATTGCAATCACGGACATCGAAGCCTAATCCGTTCTGTAACGACGCCATTACGCTGGGCATAAGGGGGCCCGTTTCCGCATAGCCGGATGGCAGTCATGGACTGGGCCCGATTCAGGCATGTACTGTCTTTGTAGGTTCGTTGTCTGATTCGATGCGACATTTTTTGTTTTGTACCACTAAATACGGAAATATTAATCTTTGACTAAGATCTAAAGTCTTTTATATAGACTGACAACTCGAGGTTTAGGGTTCACTTTTTTATTTAATGAGGATAATTTTGTAGATAGTAGTCAAATAACATTAGGATGGTAACTACTAAGAATTTATCTTGAAGACGTGCAACGCTTTTGTAACAACAAGATATTATTAGAGCCCGTTCGCATGAGTCCCTTCCTCTCTTCTCGTAAAATGAACTAGAGTCTTAAGAAATCACACTTTGTGGTTTCTCCTCCTCCTGTTTTGTAGCACAGAACAAAGAGCCAGAGAAAGCGCGACCAAACAAGGCTTTAGTACACCCATTTCCTCACGGGAGCTTGACTTGAGCCGTGCCATAGTTAAAAGAATATATATTGTAACTAGATACACCATTAAAATAATATAGAAAAATCAAAACATCTTAAAATTTAGAATGAAGGGAATACGAACTCCCTCCGTCTACAAAAGAATCTAATTTTATCACAGTAACAAGTTAAAATATTAAGTTCGACTAACTATAAAATGTCAGTATCTATAATATCAAATGAGTATTATTAGATTTATCATGAAATATATTTTTATCCTATGTGTGTCATAAATATTTTTGGTCAAACTTTATATATAAGTTACCAAAAAATTATCTAGAATTATATTCTTCAATGCACAAAGGTACTACTACGAAGGAAACCTTGATAGAATGGACTTTGTTAATCTCCATGGAATGATTGCTCCTGACGAGCGGATTTTCGGGGTTGTAACCAGAGATTTGGGCAGCACCAGGCCACCCCAGCCACCAGGACTCTAGGCTATGCGATACTGATGGCTTGTGCATTCGATTCGAAAACTAGCAGGAACAACTAGCAAGAATGGCCTGCTAAAAACGTGGAGTTTACAAGCAAAAGCGACCAAAAGCGCAGCCTTTTACACCCGTGTATGTTTTCACAGGGCGAGACTGCAGAAATGCAGAAGCAATCAAGGGTTTTTGGTTGGTCCACACGACCACACGACACTGATCTGAAAAAGACTTGTGTCCTTGTGGGGGCATGAATGATCCAGTAGGTTGTTGCTCGGGAAAAGACGATTAGGGCTCACTGTATTGTACTATCGTCAACTAAAACATTAGCTAATCATGGACAAAATCCATACAAGATCGCGCGCACAGCTGCTAGCGCTAGTAGGCGAGGGGCTCCGTACACGGAGCAACAGCATGTGTGCATGCATTGCCTTGGCTTTTCCCTGTCCGTCCGCTGCCACGCCTACGCCTTTTGGCAGCCTCGTCGGCCAGGCGCCCAGGCCTCTCCCTGTGGAAGCTTGCCGCATGCGTCCTCCAAGCACTGTGGCCTCTCCTCCGGCCCTCACGCTCGTCGCGGGACCGGGGGAAAAGGCAAAAGCGAAGCAGAGCCGAGCAGAGGGGTGCAGATCGTGCAGTGGCAGCAGTGCAATGCAAAGCGGGGGCAGAGCACGGCCGGGCAGCCCGGCACCCTACTTTGCCCGTCGCGTGCGGTGGCGCGGGGCAGAGCGGCATGTCGCTAGCTGTTTGGCGCCCTGTAGCCCGGGGGCCCGAGAACGTACGCGCGCGCGCCCGCCGTGGCCCATGGTCCTCTCCTCTATCTTCTCGTCTCATGAGGTCGACGTGTCTGGACCCTGGGGGCCTGGACTGGACGCGACCCGCCCCGCGCTGTTTGCCATTGATAATTGATGAGGACAGCATGCTCCGGCTCAGGGCTGTCGCGTCCCATGCATTGCCTTCCGAGCTCAGCTCAGAGGGACAGACTCAGGCCAGCCAGGCCGTGCTGCACCTGCACCGCTGCTGCCATCTCGACCTGTTCGAGTGCTCGTGGCGCCGTGGTCTGGTGGTCTCTCTCGATCTCATTCGCGGTGGCGCGGTGCCATGGCATCCATGGGCGGGCGCGTTGTTCCAACGGCGAGGATCAGGATCGACGTGGCGCCGCCGCCGAGACCCGCCGGCCGGTGAAGCTGGCCTGGGCGCGCCCGGTGGTTAGGCGCTTTATTGGCGCCGCATGTGTCTTTGTCCCTCCATGCATGATGCAAGTGTGCGTCCGCCCCATGCATGTGGTGTGCCCGACCTGAGATCGACGAGCTCCGCTCCTGTTCCGCTCTTCATCTTCATCAAAGTTCCGGCAGCCTCCGTACGTACCACGATGAGCTAGCTAGCCATCTATAAAGAGTTCGTTAATTTCCTCATCGTCCCGGCCGCCGTCGTGTCTGTACGATGGCCAGATTTGTGAGTTGTAAGTTCTGAGCACGACAGGTCGACGACAGCGCGGCCGAAGCCACCGATCGGGCGGGCTCTAGACGCGCGTGCCGCGCCGTGTCATGCGATGTGTGTTGTTCATGCATGGATCGATGCTGACATGCTCTAGTAAATTTTTTCACACACGGATCACCATTCGAGGGACCTGAACATTCTGAAGACCGAAGCACACAGGCGCGGTGCGGTGATGAGGAACCATGCATGCGACGCCAGCCAAGGTTTTTGGCCCAGGTAGAAGTACGTACACACGTATGCTGTCCCGGGGCCTGGGGCAGGGGTAGTAACACGTGTACTGTAACACCTGTAGCAGTGCATACTACTTTATAGTACTTCCCTCCATTCTAAATTATAAGTCATTGTAATTTCAAGTTTGACCAAATTTATATGATAAGATAATAACATTTATGATACCAACTAAGTATCATTAGGTTCTTCGTTAACTGTATTTTTATAGTATATCTATTTGATGTTATAAGTTTTTGTAATTCTTTTTATAATTTTGGTCAAACTTGAGATATTTTGACTCTTCAATATTCTTAGAATGACTTATAATTTACGATGGAGGGAGTAATAGTAAATACATGGTCGCATGCAACAGTATATTTCACTAGGTTTGCGAGTGAATAGAACTTGGTATTAATGTCGCCTTGACCGGCGTAGCAGAGTAAAGTAGGAGTAGGACACAAGCCAGGCCGCGGCTGCCACGCACAGCAGCTACAGACTACACATCGTGCAGCATGGTCGTTTGGTTTGGTTTCGATGCACGCAGATTGACTGAGAGCCCGTTTAGTTACCTAAAATTTTGCTAAAATTTTTAAGATTTTTCGTCACATCGAATCTCTGAACACATGCATGAAGCATTAAATATAATTGAAAAATAAAACTAATTATACAATTTAGACGAAATTCACGAGACGAATCTTTTAAGCCTAATTAGACTATAATTGGACACTAATTACCAAATAACAACGAAAACTGCTACGGTATATTTTGCCAAAATTTTTGGCATTTAAACAAGGCCTCAAGCCAGGACGCGCGCGAGCCAGGGAGCAAGAATGCGAGATCGGGAGGCATCTTCCTGAATCTGTCCGAGAAATGATTGCACAAACCGCTCCTGCCTGCTGCTACCGGGGCGTTGACAGCATTTATAGGGACGACAAATGCTTGGCTCGGTGACCACAACACCAAAATGCGACTAGCAGCAACTGAGCAGTAAAAATGTTTCTACTAGGCGCCAGGCGGGCGCACGCATAACTTGTCATGACACGCTAGTCGGATGGGAACATGGCACACAGTTGACAGCTCGTTCATTTTTTTCTCTCAATGTTTATCATCCGCAATTCCGGATGATTGGATCCTTGAACTGTATTTTAATTAATTAAGATACTACTGGACCTAGTAAAAATTTAAAACAAAAAAAAAACTGAACGGAACTGTAAAGTTGGGTCATGAAAGCACAATTGCCAATTTCTCATCCCGTTAGGGTAAGCCACAGGTCTTGGCCCATCACTGTAAAGTTGGGCCACAAACAGTCTTCACCGGCCCGGCCCATTTCTCTCCGCACAAAACCGTCCTTTTTCATTTTCTTATCATATCAATCACCACGGCTCTAGAACCTTCTTTCTCCTTCCATTCGTGCCAAACAAACCCCCCCGTCCAAACCCCCTTCATAAGCCGGCAGAATCGCCCACGGTAACCCAGAGGCCTCGAGAGCGACCAGAAGAACCGAGAGCGCTCCGGAGATGTCGGCGGACGAGCTGCGGTTGGAGCTGGACGAGCTGCGGCGGCTGGAGGGCCTCGCCAAGCACCCCCGCGTCCAGACCCTCCTCACCGACGAGATCCGCAACGTTGAAGCAAAGGTTGCGCCTTTTCTTCTTCTCTTCTATTTTTCGCCCTCTCTCCCCCCATTTTCTCTTCTCCCCGTCGATCTCATTCGGCACCTGGGTGGATTCCGATCCGTTTCTTCCGATTGTCTCTTTTCGCCGTCTGATAGCGGTTGCGATGGCAGTTGGCGAAGGCAACCGAACCGTCGCCGGAGCCACTGGCGGCGGCTTCTGCGCCCGCGCCCGCGGCGCGTCCTGTTTTAAGCTACGTCACGTTGGGGTCGTTCAGCTGGGACCAGGACAACGAGAAGATCAAGGTACGCTGTTACCTATTTTTATTAGTTTTGTCCCGTCAATTGGTCGGTATAACCCGGCATTGCATTTTTACCAATCGTCTAGTCTCCTAGGGCATTAGTCAGCGGCGGATGACAGTGCTAAGTTCTGAAAATTATCCAGTCGCCACTATGTTTGGCAAGCAACGTTTTCATTTAGTATCAATCAAAGAAGAGGAACTGTGAATTAGGTGAAGGCTATGTTGGACCTATTGGATGGAGCTATGTGAATAAATTGCCAGACAGCCTTTTCCAGCGTCATGTCGGTTCCAGAAGCCTGTGTTCTCAAGAAAGAAATTTGTTCACCGGGCTCATAGTATGTCTCCGGTAGCCCAGTAGTTTTAAGAATTATGTGCAACTAGAGTAAGAAACCACTGCTGAGATCATGGTTGTCATGAAGCTACGACTTCATAATATTTCTTGATGCACCATGATGATTAAGATGAATTCATATGGACATTAAAAATCCAAAGTCTATTTATTTTCCAGCTCAGTAGTGATTATAGTTCATACATGGCTTTCACCAAGCCAGCATATATCCAAAGGTGTCATAGTCATGGGTATGTATTTTGATAATATTTTGTTCTTGATTTGACTGTACCCATGTTCAGATATATGTTTCCCTTGAGGGAGTCGAGCAAGAGAAGGTGGAGACTACTTTCAAGCCAACATCAGTAGATGTAAAGTTTCATGATGTCAAAGGCAAGAATTATCGGTGTGCTATACCAAAGCTGAACAAGGAAATTGTTCCTGAGAAATGTAAGGTTGTGGTGAAGCCAACAAAGGTTATTATTACCCTTTTCAAGGCTTCTAAAGGCAACTGGTTAGACTTACACTTCAAGGAAGACAAGGTACTTACTGTGCTGAACTAATATAATTGTCTTTGTGATTTTCAAAGTTCAAATAGTTCTAATCTATATGATATTGGACTGCCCTGGATGACTGAAAATTGGTCTGTAGGACACTATTTTTATTGACTCTGTTGACACACATTAAAATTTTGTAGCTAGACATTAGGGAGTGTCTAGTGCCTAGTGGGAATCACATGGACGGATAATCCAGTCAATTTAGTTGGTTGGGTTTACTTCCGCTCCTGAATGGAACATACTGTTCTATTGAGGCAATTAGGGGAAAAAAAACATTATTGGATGATGAACTTTTTTGCATTGGATAGGTTATGAAGAGCTCACTGCACTGTTTTATTACTAGGGACTAGTGAACTTCTCTGTGGGTGAATTCTGTTATCTTGATTGCTGGAAACTTGTCAAGTTCCTTCTATCGCCATTGTCGGATCACTGTGCCGTCTTCTTTTATGTTTCGTCTTCTATTTGTTGTGTTAGTTTTGGGGCTGCATATCTGGTGAAAATGTCACAAATGTTAGAAATGGTGTAAATTAATAAAAAATATCCTTATAAATTTAAAAGAACTTTGAAAATTTTTATAGCTCTAACGGAGGTTATGGTCTGCATTCATGCAAATTTTCAGGTCTAAACTCAAATCATGCTTAAAAATAAAAATTTCAGGGGTAATAGCGCAGACAATTTTGCCCCTAAAGTTCTAACTTGAATTTTGTCCTATGTTTTTTTTTTATGAATTTGTACCCCATCCCCAACCTTCGTTACCTGGGCTCTTTGGAAGGTCTGTTTCTACATGATAATATCAAAGTAGTTCTTCTGTTGTTACCAGTAAAACACAATAAGGGCTTTTACCGACCATTTTCTCAGTTATTTCGTGGAACTAGGTAACAGTTGTTGTTACTAGTAAGAAAGAATAAAATTAAGAATAAAATTCTGGCTTCCTTTTCTCATCTCAAACTTGACTAAATCTATAAAAAATATTATGATTTTTATACCAAATGATTATCACTAAATTAATCCCTATTCAGTTCTGGATAGTGGTTACAGTGAGCAATCTTGTGTATATCCGGGATATATTTTATACCTATTTGAAGTAATACATATTGATATTATTTCTGTAATTTTAGTCAGGTTTAGAAAATTTTGACTGATTCAAAAACTAAATTTGCGGTCTTTTGGGGACGGAGGTTGTAACAACTAACAACCATCTGTGCAAATCCTAAAGCATAGATATGACCAGTGTGTCATAGGCTCATAGCACCGGTCTGAATACTGATAGGTTTGTTACCAGACACTGATTATTACTGGTCAGACTAAAGTATGTTTTCGTTGATAGTTCAAGCCAAGCATGGACAAGGAAAAGGATCCGATGTCAGGAATTATGGACTTAATGAAGGTAAATTAATATTTTCTCCGCATGGATTAATCAAGAAGTTTTTGTGATCATTCTATGACTTTTGTTACGTGCATTCTGTACAGAACATGTACGAGGAAGGCGACGAGGATATGAAACGCACAATAGCCAAAGCTTGGTCTGATGCCAGGTCTGGGAAGACGACCGATTCGTTGAGTGGATTACGTTGAGCTAGTATAATCGGTTGATGGACTTCTGTTTCTGATGGTTCAAACAGCGTTACAGTGTCTTGTTGGTGTTAGTGCTTGTTTATCTTATATTTGTGAGTGAAGTTGGACGTGCCAGGCATATTGAAATATCTCCTCTTGAACGGAGAAAAGCCATATTAAGTCCACGAGATTTTATGGTTTTGTGGTATGACTATGGCCTTTGTGTTGTGTTTGCTGCGAAGCGAAATAATGGTAGCAACAGCTTGAGCCTTAGGCCAACAATTATCGTATTTGTGACGCTGCTTAAAAATATGCTTTATATCAATTCCAAGGCCATAACTGGCTGATGGCAATCAGCATTTATCTGCCGGAATTCGCTAGCTCCCTAGTGCTTGCATGCATATATAGTCGCAAAAAGGGCGGTGTGCACAAGCACCACCAGGCCATGATTAAGCGACGCTCTGCCTGGTGATGAATTGATGATACCCGGCCTCGGTTGAGAATGAGCACCCGAGTGTACGCAGATCGCGGCCGATGTCAAACGGGAAAGCGATGCTCTCAATCTCATCGCCTGGGACTGGGAAGAAGGCGACTGCAGGGGTGTTGAAAGGCACTGGACGCGGGTGTCGTCGTTGAACATGGTACTTCGACCTCAACAAACACAACCTGTTCGCTTGTTAGTTTAAACCAGGGCTTATCAGCCAACCAACACCGGTCAGGCTTATCAACGCAGGTCAGGCTTATCAGCGCAGTAACCATCCAGCGAACAAGCCGAAAAACTGAAAAACACGGGATGGTTCGCTGCTCCGGCCAGCTGCTGTAATTGTGACTACCCAGCAACAACAAGCCGCAATGAACAGCTTTCGTCGCCTGTGTGCGCCCCCACCCCCACCATACTATGCAAGAATATGTTGTTAAAGCTTGGTTTAACGAGCTGGATATTTACACCAACAATCAGAAGAAACTTAGGCCAGCTCTCTGGCTCGCTTTCCGTTCAATATAACCAGTGTGTACTTTTCTGCAGGGTTCCTAACATTTATTAGACACGTAACTAGACAACGAATCAATTTTTTTGCTGTAAGTTCAAGGCTTCGTGAAAATCTCAGCCTGCATGAGAAGAGCTTCAGAGATCTGAGCAGCCAGCACCTGCACCTCGCACTTCAACCTATGCAAGATACTGCAGCCGGAGGGAAATTGCAATCTGCTTGGAGCCTCGTTACCAGAGCAACCATTTTGACAACACGGCACCCCATCAACATGCGAAACAAACTGATGTGCCAGAGCAGGATATATTAGCTACGCTCTAGCTCCATGATTGAATGGAACATCAACCTGCAAGAGATCATGCTTTCAGTAAGGAAAAAGAATTGCAGTTTCGGTTCAGTACACATATGGGTTGGGCAGATTTCGTCAAAGCCTGAAGCCTTACCTGATAATAAGATCATGCCAACTCTGAACAAAGGACCTGGCTACCATAGTCCTGGTTGAACTTTTCGTAGCGATGTGCATGGAGATGCGCTGATGGCCTAGTGTTCCTTAATGCAAGTTCAATATCTTCAGGTTTCAGAGGACCAACCTCAGGCAGTTCTGCATATTCAGAAAAAAAAAAACAGAAATATAAAGATATGTTCATTGGCCTGCGGATAATAATAGGTGGAACTCAAGAACCTATATTTTGGTTTTTAAACTAACATGACACGTATTACCCGGATAAATAAAAGAAAAATCCAGTAAAAATCACAAAAGAACCAAAAATTACCTTCCTCCGGCACCAACTCATCACTGGCTTCAAGAACTGACATGAGACGTCTCAGTGGTTGCATGGCAGCTTCTTTACACACAAGACGAATATCTGAACCAGAGTAGCCTTCAGTCTTTTCAACTAGTATGTCGTACGGAACCTCTAACTTTGATGTAGTCGCTGGCAGAAGTTCCTCAAACATTGCTTGCCTTGCTTCAGCTTCAGGAAGCGGTACAAGAATCTGATGGACAAAAACACAAACAGAGGTGAGATCAGTCCATTTGTCAACTTACATGACAATGTAAATGAACTACTAGACATACCCGCTTCTCAAGCCGGCGGAGCATAGCTGCATCCAATTCCCAGGGAAGATTTGTAGCTGCAAGTACAAATACCAAGTCGTTTGTCTTTGTCAAACCATCCATCTGCAATAGACATTGGCATAAACATAAATGTTACATTTAACCCAGGGGCTCTATTTGACGGCACAATTTTAAACCAGATCAGGTAATCTGGGCTACCTAATTTATACTTGACATCACCAAACAAGAAGAAACCTGAATAAGTAGTTCAGTCTTCAAGCGACGACTAGCTTCATGCTCACTACGAGCTTCACCACGCTGGCTGATAATGGCATCTATTTCATCAAGAAATATTGTGGATGGTGCATGATGCCTAGCAAGCTCAAACAGAACTTTGACAAGCTTCTCTGAATCTCCTGCACTCGCATATGAAAAAACATTAGATTCTCCGATCCTAATAGAGAAATGAGAATACAAAAGTGAAATATAGTTCTAGACTTAAGAACAGCGAGGATTCGTTTCAAAAAAAAAAAGAACAGCGAGTTCAACATATAAGTGTCGTGGAAATGCGTATGTTGCGTTGGATTTGCGGTCATACAAGAAGGGATCGAGTTCGGAACGATGATATACGTGATAGATTAGGGGTAGCACCAATTGAAGAAAAGCTTGTCCAACACCGGTTGAGATGATTTGGACATGTCCAATGGAGACCTTCAGAGGCACCGGTGCGTAGTGGAATCATAAGCCAGGATAGTAACGTGAAGAGAGGCAGAGGAAGACCGAAGTTGACTTGGGTAGAGGCAATAAAAGGAGACTTGAAAGGATGGAATATACCCAAAGACTTAACCTTAGATAGGAGTGCTTGGAAGACAGCTATTCACGTGACTGAACCTTGATTGCTTCTGCTGGGTTTCAACTCTAGCCTACCCCAACTTGTTTGTGACTTAAAGGCTTTGTTGTTGTGTGAGGATTTGAGAACAAAAAAAATATTGTTGAAGCGACCCCAATTGATTGTGCAAACTTTCAGCTCGTACTTAGTACTAACATAGTAATGATATGCCAGGTAATGTATAGGATGGTAACAAGAGCGGCACTTGCAGTAAGATCTTTCAATTGTATTTTCCCAATCCTAATAGAGAAATGAGAATACAAAAGTGAAATATAGTTCTGTACTTTAGAACAGCAAGGATTTGAGAACAAAAAAAATCCTCATGTTCTTCTAAAATTACACTCTACTGACTACAGAAATGCATATGTTTCATGAGTTTAACTAACAGCTGAAAGTTGAATTACATTGGTCAGAATAACAGAAGAGAATGTGAAGAAGCGATCGGGACTTGTCTACAAAAGTCATACCACGCCATTTGCTGACAATTGACGATGCTGAAATGTTGAAGAAGGTGGTTTTGCACTCAGTAGCAACCGCTTTTGCCAGCATTGTCTAAGAAACAGGATTCAGTTAAAATTGAGAGGCCTTTCTTTGTACAAGGATAAGTGCATGAGAATATAACCAAATGCTAAACATAATAGTGACTCTAAACCATAGAACTGTGGCTACAGCTAAGAAGGAAAAGGAAAGGATTGAAAAAAGAACTCGATACATGAATCACATAAATCTGCAGGATTAGCATATTAAATAGGTATGCATGTCAAACCTTTCCTGTCCCCGGGGGCCCAAAAAGTAAGATGCCTTTCCATGGAGAAAGGAGGCCAGTGAAGTATCTGAAAATAGCACAAACAGTACACAAAGAATTAGTGAAAAAAATAGAAAGATTGGCACTCCTTCATATGCCTAGCATTGTATCCATATTATCCAATTTGTGCAGTACAAGGATGAACGTGTTTTTAATATTCTTCACTAAATTTAATATTCTTCACTAGCATTGTAACTCCGCCTATGTTGTCTCAACATAGCAGGTCCCAAGCCCTGGTAAAGGAGGAGGGCTGTGATAAACGTGGCGAGCCAACGTTAAATCTAGCCATTCTAATGGAGATGAAACTTGAAAGTAACCGTTGGGGCGTAACCCTCTTAGCGACGCGCCATATCGGAACCCGGGTATGGTGTTAAATGAGCAAGGGCCGGGTCATCACCCCCGTGACGCGTCGTGTCGCGATCTGGGCACGGTGTCAAGTGAGCAAGGATCAGGTCGTCGCATCCTTAGTGGCGCGCTACATCGGCGCCCGAGTGTAGTGAAAAATGAGCAAGGGTCTTCACATCTGAGTCGACGGGTGCGAAGGGTAAGGAAGCTAGTCGAACCAACTAGGATCCGTTTAGGTAGTTGGAATATAGGGTCGCTTACAGGTAAGTTAAGAGAATTAGTTGATACCGCGACTAGGAGGCATGTAAATATATTATGCGTTCAAGAGACTAAATGGAAAGGTCAGAAGGCGAAGGAGGTGGACAATACAGGTTTCAAGCTTTGGTACATAGGGACAGTTGTGAATAGAAATGGAGTAGGAGTTTTGATTGATAAGAGCCTCAAGAATAGTGTGGTGGGAGTGAGAAGGCAAGGAGATAGGATTATCTTAGTCAAGCTTGTCATTGTTGATATGGTCTTGAACGTAATTAGTGCGTATGCCCCCCAAATAGGCCTCGACGAGAGTGCTAAGAGACAGTTCTGGAAAGACTTAGATGGCCTGATTAGAGCTGTACCTAGTAGTGAGAAGCTTTTTATAGGAGATCTTAATGGGCATGTAAGTACTACAGGCGCAGGTTTCGAGGCAGTTCATGGTGGTTTTGGGTATGGTAGTAGGAATCAGGAGGGGGAGGAAGTTCTTGACTTCGCGGTAGCTTTTGACCTGATGATAGCCAACACTTTCTTTAGAAAGAGAGAATCTCATCTAGTGACCTTCAGTAGCGGACAACACTCTAGCCAGATTGACTTTGTCCTCACAAGAAGAAATGACAAACGAGCATGCTTGGGCTACAAGTTGATACCAGGGGAGTGTTGTTTCTCAACATAAGCTTTTGGTGGCAGACTTTCGTTTTCAGGTGCGTGCCCATAGGGATAAACAAGCTAAGATTGAAAGAACAAAGTGGTGGAAACTGAAAGGGGAGATGTCAGAGGTATTCAGGGAAAGGGTTATCAAAGAAGGCTCTTGAAAGGAAGAAAAGGATATAAACAACATGTGGGAGAAGATGGCAACCAACATTCGGAAGGTGGCCTCAGAGGTGTGTGGAGTAACCAAAGGAAGAGGAGGCGGGGCTAAAGATACTTGGTGGTGGAACGAGGAAGTCCAAAGAGCTATTAAGGAGAAGAACAAATGCTATAGACGCTTGTACCATGACAGGAGTGTGGACAACATAGAGAAGTACAAGGTGACAAAGAAGACTGCAAAGCGAGCTGTAAGTGTAGCAAAGGGTAGAGCGTACGAGGATCTTTACCAACATTTGAGTACGAATGAAGGAGAGAAGGACATTTATAGGATGACTAGGGTTCGTGAGAGAAAGACAAGGGACTTCAACCAAGTTAAGTGCATTAAGGATGAAAGTGAGCATCTCTTGGTGAAGGAGGATGAGATCCAACATCGATGGCAAGAGTATTTTGATAAATTGTTCAATGGTGAGAATACGGACACAACCTTTCAGTTGGATGACTCTTTTGATGACACCAATAGGCGTTTTGTGCGGAGAATTCAAGAATCTGAGGTCAGAGAGGCGTTGAAAAGGATGAAAGGAGGTAAAGCGATGGGACCGGATGGTATCCCAATCGAGGTGTGGAGATGCCTCGGGGACATAGCTATAGTATGGCTAACCAAGTTGTTCAACCATATTTTTCGATCGAACAAGATGCCTGATAAGTGGAGGAGAAGTATATTGGTACCGATCTATAAAAAAAAAGGGGATATTCAAAGTTGCACTAATTACCGGGGAATTAAGTTGATGAGCCATACTATGAAGCTATGGGAGAGAGTTATCGAGCATCGCTTGAGAGCAATAACACGGGTCTCTATGAACCAATTTGATTTCATGCCTGGAAGATCAACCATGGAAGCCATTTTCTTAATAAGACAAATTATGGAGCGGTATAGGGAGAAGAAGAAGGACCTACACATGGTTTTTATTGACTTGGAGAAGGCTTATAATAGAATAATAAGGAATGTTATGTGGTGGGCTTTGGACAAACATAAAGTCCTAACGAAGTACGTTGGGCTCATTAAGGACATGTACAACAATGTTGTGACTAGAGTTCGAACAAGTGATGGAGACACGGATGACTTTTCGATTAAGATAGGACTACATCAAGGGTCAGCTTTGAGCCCTTATTTGTTTGCCTTAGTGATGGATGAGGTCACAAGGGACATACAAGGGGGCATCCCTTGGTGTATGTTTTTCGCGGACGATGTAGTGCTAGTTGATAAAAGCCGGACATGAGTGAATCAGAAACTGGAGTTATGGTGGGAGACTTTGGAGTCCAAAGATTTTAGACTCAGTAGAACTAAAACTGAGTATATGAGATGTGACTTCGGCACTACTACTCGGGAGGAGGAAGATATTAGTTTGGAAGGTCAAATAGTGCCTAGGAAGGATACCTTTCGATATTTAGGATCAATGCTACAGAGAGACGGGAATATTGATGAAGATGTTAGCCATAGAATCAAAGCAGGGTGGATGAAGTGGCGCCAAGCATCTGGTGTCCTATGTGACAAAAGGGTACCACAGAAGCTAAAAGGCAAGTTTTATAGGACGGCGATTAGACCTGCTATGTTGTATGATGCAGAATGTTGGCCTACGAAAAGGCGACATGTTCAACAGATAAGTGTCGCGAAAATGCGTATGTTGCGTTGGATTTACGGTCATACAAGAAGGGATCGAGTTCGGAACGATGATATACGTGATAGATTAGGGGTAGCACCAATTGAAGAAAAGCTTGTCCAACACCGGTTGAGATGGTTTGGACATGTCCAACGGAGACCTCCAGAGGCACCGGTGCGTAGTGGAATCCTAAGCCAGGATAGTAACGTGAAGAGAGGCAGAGGAAGACCGAAGTTGACTTGGGTAGAGGCAATAAAAGGAGACTTGAAAGGATGTAATATACCCAAAGACTTAGCCTTAGATAGGTGTGCTTGGAAGACAGCTATTTACGTGCCTGAACCTTGATTGCTTTTGCTGGGTTTCAACTCTAGACTACCCCAACTTGTTTGGGATTTAAAGGCTTTGTTGTTGTTGTTGTTGTTGTTGTTGTTGTTGTTCACTAAATTTGATTCATATCAAAATTAAAACACCATTCTTTGAGCAAAAGAAGGCAAGAATAGTATATTTCACTTCAGTACTTCTTATCAGCAGCAAAGAGAAAACAGCTGTAAGAATTATCATGTTGAGAGATTAAGATTCTCTGATTTTGTTTTTTCTTTTAGCGAGAAATAATTAACTTACTTTGGGTACTTTATAGGCATGACAACAGCCTCTTTTAGAAGGCGTTTTGCATTTTCCAGTCCTTTGATGCTCTCCCATTTCACATCTGGGCTCCCGCGAATAATATCCCTGAAAGAAGGTCAAATGATGGGATAAAATGTTTCAACAGCTAGACCACACCTTCCCTGATTCTTAAAGCCACATTGAAGTTTAGATTACCTCAACAATGTCTCTGCGAGATTACGCATTTCAGCTGACTCAAATGAAGGTAGAAGGGGCTTCTGGCTACAAAAGTCACATTCAAAAGTGTGATGTTCAAGAAGATAGAATGTTTTGGAACAACTTAAAGTCATACATGAGAAAACATCATCACATAACAATATTGGAATCCCACATGATCACCTGAGTAAAAGTTAAGAAATTAAAAACTAAGCACTTCCACAATAGTTATTCCTGCTTACTAAGCATCATCGTAATTCTGTCCTCTGAAGAAATAAATCGTGCATTGCTCAATATGAAAAAATTGGTCATTAGCTAATGTATTTCAGCACAAACTTCTGCTGGAAGTTATCCCCTTAAAAGTTGTTCCACGGGATGGAGTTCCCAGTGAAATTGAAAAGGTTCTTGGAAAACTGCTACTGCATGTTCTACAGGTCATTCGTAGTTTAGAGCAGAATTACTCCCCCCAGCCCCAAAAAAGGATGCAATTCTAGTATAATGCTAAGTCGAATCATCTTAGGTATGACAAATATTATTGAAAAATATACTAATATTTATCATACTAAATAAGTATTATTAAATTATACATGGAATATGTTTTTCATAATTTTACCTATTTAATTTGAAGTCATAAATGTTGACAGTACCTTTTTAAATAAAATTAGTTAAACCTAAGATAGTTTGACCAAGACTGAACCTAGAATTGTATCCTTTCCTGGACGGTAGTATGGGTGTACGGCAACAAGGCAAGGGACCACGATCTTTGATTCCTGTTTGAGCTATGTTTGTCACATGGTGCTAGCTACACACGGCAAACAAGGGACTGCATGGTGCATTCATGCATTCAGTGAATGAACCAGCCAAAATTGAATTGAGTCGGCAGCCGCCCCACTCTATCTATATCAGGAGGTCAACTAAAATCGCAGATCTCTCTATCCGTATCCCCACCAAAAACATTCGGAGGAAGTCAGTCATTCACTAAGTGAACCCCCATCCTTCCCCGGCAACCTACATCCATTGCCCAATCCTACTGGCTACTGCTCAAGATCTGTTCCGCAACCCCGCATCACATGCAGCGTAAGAAACGCAATGCTGAGAAGGGTAAGTAGATCGCAGCACCGAATGTGTGTAGAGTAAGATAAGCAAGAGTGCTCACATGACATCAGCGTTTCCGTCGCGAATCGCGGCGGCTCGGACCTGGGTCTGCCTGGCCTGAAACAAGATGGTACCGGGATCAATCAACCAAAACCAGCTGACATGACAACATACAGCTGCATGCATCGGGAGGAAAGTATCACAACACAAGCCGGGGGCCGCAGTCCACAACCTGCTGCTCGAACTGCTCGTAGACCGCCAAATCGGAGGTCCTCTTCCGCACGCTCCCGTTGGCTTCCCCGTTGGCGTGCCCGTTCTGCTCCGGCTCCTTCTTGCCCCCGAATCTGGACTCCCAGAACCCCTTGAAATCCTGAGAGAACGAACGAACGCGGAGACGGGAGTCAACATGCCGCGCGGAGAGAGAGAGAGAGAGGGAAGCGAGAGACCGCGGCGGCGGGAAGTAAGAAACCCGTGCTACTTGCCATTGCTTCGCGGCGGCGCGCTTCGCCGGCTGCCTGTCCCTGGGACCTCGGGGGAGAGCGAGCGACTGGAGTCGACGAGTGTACTCTCGCGGCTCGGACCTCCCCGGAGACTAGGGAGAGAGGGGGACGGGAACTAGTACCGGGCCGGGATTGGGGTGGGACCCGCCAAACTTTGTCGAGATGCCAACGAGGTGGCACTCGCCCATCAGATCCGGCCCATCGCGTGGAACATGTGTAAGGGGCTCGTTCGCTTGAAAGCTCTCACACCAAAAACAGCTTTTACCGGTTTATCAGTCTGCTTAATACCAGCCAAACAAGTTTAATTATTTATAGAGTTAAATGTACCAGAGATCCATCAATTTGTGAGGAGGTTTCAATTAGATCCATCAACTTTTAAAGTGATTTTTTTTTCCCATAAACTTTGTATGCCGTATCACTTAGGTCCACATCCCTGCATGTGGGCTTCTCATGTTGACATGGCCTGCTGATTTATCCATCTAAAGCAACTATTCACCCTTCATTTCGTCAAACACGCTGTGGACGCGTGAGCAGGTGACGCTGCCACCAGCGCCGTCGCGCCCAGCCCACACAGGCCTGTCTCAAAACAGCCCCTGCAGTAGCCCGGTCAATGGGTTGGCAGCCGTGTCAGGCCACCCACACCACCGCCACGCGAGCGAGCGGCCAGGCGCCTGTGCCACTGCAGCCACGCTGCCACGGGAGCACGTAGCGGTTGCGTCGGGCAGCCACGTTGCCGTTGTTCGAGCGGACGGGCAATAATGCGAGGCTAGGCATGCCACGCCACCGCGCGAGCTAGCTAGCGCACGGGCGGCCAGCTGCGTCGTCGTCCAGCGAGTCAGAGGGCTAGTGCGGCAGGGCTAGCTAGCGCACGGGTGGCCAGCTGCTAGACCAACGCCAATGTGGCTGCCCGGCGCAGCTGCTGGGTGCTCGCGTGGCGGCGTGGCTGCACCAGCACAGGCGGCTAGCCGCGGTGGTGGCTCGCTCGCGCGCCCGCCGCCATGGCGGCGCCGCCTGCTCGCGCGCGCCATAGCGTGTTTGATGAAATGAACGGTCAATAGTTGTTTTAGATGGACAAGTCAGCAGGGCACGTCAGCACGAGAAGTCCACGTGAAGGGATATGGACCTAAGTGATACATGATACGAAGTTTATAAACTCAAAAAGTCACTTTAAAAGTTGATGGATCTATCTGAAATCTCATCACGAGTTAATAAACCTACGGTGCATTTAACTCTTATTCATATTATTCAAACTCCCTCGTTTCACCGACCCAACAAACATCATGCAGGTCGCTGAGAGAAGAGTGTGAATCATGCGCGGGGTAGAAGGTCTACAGTGGCTCGATCAGGGTAAAAGGAGCAAATCTGAGCCTCGAGTTGACCGACGCCGTGTGCAAGGTCCGGCGAAAGACACGATTTTTACGGCTCTACAGGTCCTGTAAGGCTGGCTAAAAAAACGGCTGATGCTGATGCTGATTTGTTATGAGAGAAAAATGTTGTTATTTCGCTGAAACGATACGGCTGATAAGTTGGAGTGAAGTGACGCTGACGCCTGATCAAGGGGAGAACTGTTGTGGATTGATACTGCGCTGGAAGCTGTTCGACCACTCTAGACGGCATTTTCAATCCGCATTTTGGAGACGGGAGAGCGGCAGTGGGAGTTCATTTCTTCAGGGACATCCGATGCCAATAGCAAGTGCTTCCCCATAGACCATAGACCATAGACCGGGCAAATACTAGATATCACCAAATGGCAGGAGATGGAGATTCTGAGTTACTCCTACTATTCTAGGTGGCACCTCGATCGCCAACTCATTCTCGGATGGAATGGAAGGCAGCCTGCCGATTCGCATGTTAGGAATGCATAATCTGTCCATCAAACATGCTGGAAGCGCATGCATTACACGCCCCACGCCCCCACCATAATATTCGCATGCCGGAAACGCGTTTCCGTGCGGTCCGGCTCTGCGTTCTCGTGCTATTGCACACGGCCTCATCCGCGGTAATTTCCCGTTGGTTGTGAGACCAACCACCAGTCATGTCAGTGACAGCGAGCTTGCAGCCGTTCCTGTTCAGCTTCACATGGCTCAGCCAGTCAGCCTCGCCTCTGCTCAGTAGTGAACTAAACGGTGTGGCTGCAATACTACCAACAGACTTGAACGAACCACGCTGTGCCATTGTGCTGCTTTGAAGTCTGAAATCATGGTCTCAAGTCACCCCTAATTTTGCATGCACCATCTAGCTTGGGTTCTTGAGCTACCTGGACAGTGTCTGCTTGTGCTCGGGTAAGGGTATGCACCAAACTTGTCTAGTTTCACTACACTCTACACTCTACAGTGCCAATGAACAATTTAGGGCGCGTTTGGCCGGGCTTCTGCTGGCTCTGCTGTAGCGCGCAGGAGCTGGAGCCGGAGGAGAGAAAAAACGAGGTTCTCCGGCTCCGGCGCTGTCAGTGAGAGAGGAAATGAGGAGAGAGAAAAATAGCTTCGGTGAATAGTGCCACTATAGAAGATGAATAGGAAAGGAGTCAGAGGAGCCGGAGCCGCTCGAAGCCCGGCCAAACGGGCTCTTAGTTTGGACCACAAACAAGCTGGAGAGCCAATGGACTGCTTGCTTGGGCATCCCTCTTTTTCAATAGCTGGGCATGGATCGGGAGGGGGGACACCAAAGATCCCACATTTCCACATGACTCTGTTCCACCACCATGCTAGTTTATTGTGCACGTTCGTTCGCTTCCCTGGCTGGCCGGGGAGATCTTTTTGGTCCTGGAGAGAATAGTTAATCAGATATTCCCTGCTCCGATCCAGATCGATCATGCATGTTCTGCGGCATTGCTGCCGCTGATGCTCACTGCTCAGCCAGGCTTCACTGCTCCAAAGTTCAGAGAGTGCATGCATCTCCAAAGTTCAGAGAGGCCATGTTCGCTTCTCTTATAATCCGTATTTTTTAGCTTGTTTTTTTCAGCTAGAACAGTGTTTTCTCTCACAACAAATCAGCAGGAACAGTATTTCGGTTTGTTTTTTCAGCGAAACGAACGAAGCCATCTACCTGCTGCAAACCAGACCCCAGCTGACAAGGCAACCGAATGACAGCAGTGCCAAGTCGTATGTGCGTGATTACGGACTTGATTAGGATGCATGAACCCGATTAAAGACAGACGGGGCCGTGAACTTAATCTGGACGGAATGACAAAGGAAACCGTCCCCTTGCCGTTTCAGCTTGTTGGGGGGCGCGGCGGGGAGGGCGGGAGGAACAGAAGGCTTCGGCACCTGGGCCCTCGTCGAAAAGGGGCTGGCCGGGGTCTTTGCCTGGATTTGACAACTCAGTTCTGTGGTGCGATGCTACAGGCCCAGGTCCTGGATCGCACGATCTCTAAACTTGCAGGGCCCAAGACGACAGCCTGTTCATGCGTGGCACGGGCCCGGCCGGGAACCGGACTGACACGAGGCACGAACGAGGAGCAAATAGTGGGTATGCTCGTCCAGGAGTTGTCGCTGCCAGGGTGCGCATGTGCATAAAAAATATCCTCCGTACGTACGAGTACGTGCGAGGAGAGGAGGGCCAGGAGTCATCGACGCACCCCCAGCAGCGACGGCCCATAAACTGCGTGCGCGTCCGCGGGCCTAAAACACAGTTGCTAAACATGCTAGGGAACGTGGAATATGTTGCGAGAATTTCGTTCCCAGACATACTACTATCTATCCCGGGGAAATAATTTTTTCCACACCTGATTTTTTTTCTTTTCCTTTGTTCTATCTTTCTTCCTAAACAACATGCAGAGGAACATTATACAAAGCTAAATTCGAGTGAAATAAATCTTTCCCACACCTCGATTTTAGTTCCTGTCAACTTATGCTGAATTTACGCTGGACTTGTACTAGAGTTATGGTTGCTACTTAGGTTAATTTCTAGGTATAATTAGCACAATTAGAAGTTTGGATGTCGACAGGAGAACCCTATTCTCACAACATCTTTAACTGACTGTAAAACTCCTATAAAACATCCTAATTCTTTTTTATGACATGCTCATAAAATTCGGATGTAGGAGGGCATGTTTTTCTGCTATAAACATTGCAGCATCAAACTAAACTAAGTTATGGGGCCAGTCCCCCACCCCCAAAAAAAACATCATAACAAAAAAAATCTTACATAGTACATAATTTAATAATCTATATTTATATAGCAAGATATAACAAAAAAAAATCTTGTGATGTAGTACATTTTTTGATATATTTTGAACAATAAATCACATAAAATACAATTAAAATAGAATATTTTTGCCAGCCACCTTTACCTTATCATTGTTTGGGGAATGGGCATTGTGTCGAGTAGGTACCCAGCTCGGACGGCCGAGGCCGAGCAAGCATTTTTCTCTCCAACCACTTCGTGGGGAACACACGGCTGGGTGAGGGGATTGGCAAGATATTTGATGCAGATAAACTTCACTCCGCACCTACTCGACACCTACTTAGTTACTTAGGCCCTACTCGACACTTACTTAGTTACTTAGGCCCGGCCCTGTTTGGGAAATAATTGTGAGCTTATGGGTCTTCAGAAAGAGATTCATGCTACTCTGACATAGCATGAGGTGGGATGAAGATGCACAACTTTATCTCATACTTCTTCTTTATCTCACACTTGTGGGTCCTCGTAGCTTCCAAAACCCCAAAAAGCTAACACGGCCTAAACGACATGCGGTTCTGGTGATAGACAAGCCGCACTCTTCCCTCTCTTTTCTTTTCACTGCTAGTGCCCATCCTCTTGCTGCGTGATTCATTGATGTTGTAGGCATGGACTTGAGGCTGTTGTGACGAACGAGTAGCTCCATGCGAACCTTCCCTACCACCCAAACCACATGGACTTAGCCGGCACATTTTCTATAAAATCTTGCTAGGTCAATCTTGCAAGGGCAACAACAACGTTGGTGGGTCGGCTAGCAAGCTAGTTTAGGTCGCCATCGAATCAAATCCTCAGCGCCGCTCGACGCATGGCTAGGATCCTGGACCATTAACAGCATATACTCGGTCCATTTGTTAGTATAGGAGCAAACTAAATTCAGCTACAACAAGTATTTCGGACGTCTCTCACCGTTTGATCGACCCTGGGAGGCGCAGCCAAGGGGGGCTGGCAGGGGACCCGGCCCAGCCGCAGCAGTCATCACTCATCAGTAGCAATGCCCGACTGGGCAGCGCCGCCTGCCAGTGCCACGCAACACACAGAAGCTGTGCCAGCGCCTAGCTCTCGTCTCGGTCTCGATCTCGATCGATCGCTCTCTAGGTCGGACGTGTTTTATGGCTGCTGCACTGTACACGCACATACTGGTAGTACCGGTGGCATGCAGCGTCGTACGCTGCACGCCACCACGATACTGCATGCTCCTGGCACGGCAGTGTGTAGTAGTAGAGTGGAGCACGGCACGTACGTTGGTGAATTGAAAGCAGCGTCCACCTGGCTGTGGCTGGTTCGAGCTTAGCTTTTGACCACGGGCACGGGCAGGGGACGGCACGCAGGCAGGCGGACGCAGCGGCAGCGATTGGGCTGGCACCAGAGCGTCGCTGTCCGGGTCCAGGCGCCAGGCGGTCCCTCCCGCCTCGCGCGAGGTTTCTGTCCTGGGCTTCTCTTCTCTCCTCTCCCAGGCGGCGGCCAGGCCCCCCACCTCCTACGGTTACACGGGGCGTCCTACAGTTGTCCGTCGTGAGGGAGAGGGACCCGTATGTACGTAAACACTGCACTGTAGATCTGCGGTGCAGTACGTACGTCTCGCTGTACCGCGCCTTCGGCACGTGCGCAAATTACATCCTGTTCTATCGTCTCTTGGCCTTAATCACGGAGTCATCTCAAAAAAAAAAAGGTTCATTGCTCTTTCATCCTAAAATAAATCAACTTCTAAGATTATCCTGAGTCAAATTATTTCGAGATTGACCAAATTAGAAAAAAAATCCTGAAATAAAACAACTAGTAAAATTGTCCTATTATATACTATCAAATTACTTTAAATTTGATTAAATTTATAGAAAAAAATCAATATTTATGACATCATATTAGTATCACTAGGTACACCATAAAATATATTTTTATAATATGTTTGTTTGGTGTCATAATGCTGTCAGTTTTGAAAATTTGGTCAAACTTAAGATAGCCTTACTTATGGTAATTCTAAGAGTAGGAGCTTATTATCATCTTGGGAGTAACTGCTTCATGCTTCATGGTAATTTAGGGTCTGATTGGTTTGCGACCAAAATTTGCCATGCCAAAGCTAGGTAAAAAAATTACCATGGATTTGGCAAGTCAAATGTGAGAGGTTGACAAGTTTTGGTAGCCAACCAAATAATAGCCAAAATCATGGCACGCCAAATCTTTGGTTTTGCAAATTCTGGGCACCAACCAATCAGGCTCTTACTGCCAAAGACAACATGACAATACATGAGGAATGCGGATCCAACTCCTTTGATACAGATAATATTTGCAGGAGCGGTGCTCGTTGCTCGATTGATCCGCATATGATCGCACAATTATATGTTGTACGTAGTGAAGGACTGTTTGGTTGGAAACCTCCCAATCAAAGAGCTGGCCAAGCAGCAAACGAACGTCTAGGATTGCTCCCTACGTGGCTACGTCACGTCAGGCAACCATGTCTGGACATCAACCAAACAAGTTCATGCCTGGGTTAGACAGCTCTCCAAGCCATCGATTGCAGGCGTACGGCCACTGGATCGACGTGCCTAGATGAGCGCCCTCAGGCCACGCAGGAACCAAACAAGAAGGGAGCCGGCCGGCCCTTTCAATAAAGGCGTCCATTGAATACAGAGATCTTGCCATCAAGTGCATTTAAACGGCCAAAAAGTGCGCTATGAAGTCCAGTGCCCGAAAGCGATCGCTCGACAGAGACTCAGAGAGAGGAATGGCCGTGGATCAGTGGATGATGGAACAATGGCAGGTCGAGCAAGAGGTAAACAGGAGGTCCACATAGGCACACACGCAAACCTCCATTTACAAGACAATACATACACGCGAATTGATGCTTAAAAACACACACAAAAAAAAAACTAGAAAAGCAAAGCAGAAGCAAGCTAACGTGGGAAGCTAGCGAGCCAGAGAGGAAGGATCGTCCCTTCGCTGCCATGCTATTTTGGTTAACGCTAACTACCGGCGGCGGCTCATCGCCCGTCCGGCTCCAGCATACCGAAATAGGCAAGTAACCCCACCGCACGCCCCAAAACAGGCCATTAGCAGCTTGCGGAAACCCTGCACCCACCACAAAAATCTAGCTACTGGAGTAGTCGCCGTTCCCCAAGCTGTACACATGTCATCATCGTCTTTACCTTCTTCTTCGTCGCCATCATTTAATTTCTTGCAAGTAGTAACTCGCTCGTCTTCGTTCGTTCGTCATGGTTGCCTGTTGTCGTCCTGTAAAGCTGGTGTGTGCTTGACCGGGCGGGCCGCAAACTGGATGCTATGCTTCAAACTGGGCCAGCCTGTTGTCGCCGAGCCTCGTCTTGTACGCGGCCTTCTTGTACTCGCCCCACGTGAACTCTTTGTACAGGCTCTCCTCGCCCTCCGCCAGCAGCTCCGGCAGCGGCACGATCCGCTGCTCCAGCGGCGGTCCCGCGAAGTAGATGAAGGAAACCCTAGACTTGATGCTGTTGGTCACCACCCGGTGCTTCACGCTCTTGAACCTCCCGTTGGTCAGCACCTGCACACAAAGCCAGCACGCACCGCACCACTGTGAGACATGCAGTGCAGATCAAGGTGTGTTGCTCTGCAGCTATCCAACGCGTCGTCCTTGCCGTCGTGTGGCGTGGTTCACTTGATTATTTTAATGCTATCTAATGCGTGATGACTGATGAGTTGACTGGCCACCCGGCCGGTCGGCATTCCGTGTGTGGCCTTTTCAGTTTGACTTGTTCACGAAAGCGCGCACTAGATTTTTAATAGCATGCAGAATCTAGCAGCTAGCTTTGCTGGTGCAGCACTGTAGAAGATAGGGGGATACAAAAACACACTCGAGCGCGGCCGGGCCACAAAATAAAAGAAATCGGTGTCACGTCACGTGCCAAATTAAAACGCCCACCTGCAACGAGTCGCCGACGTTAACGAAGAAGGCGTCGCGGTCGGAGGGCACGGAGACCCACTGCGCGCCGTCGCGGAGCGCGATCTGCAGGCCGGACGTGCCGTTGGAGCGCAGCACGGAGATGAGCTGCGGGTCGGTGTGCTCGCCGAAGCCGGTGGCGCTGCAGCCCAGGCCCTGCAGCTCGGGGCAGGGCGGGTAGTGGTTCACGCGGAACACCTGGTCGCTGCCGGCGCCGGCCACCATCGAGCTCAGCGCGTCCGCGTCCGCAATGCCCAGGCCCTCCGCCATCGCCTCCAGCACACGCACCGCCACCTTCCGCACCGCCGCGACGTACTCGTTCAGCGCGCTCCTGCAGGAACAGCAAGTAGCGGTCAATCAATTGGCTGGCATGGCGACACAGAAATACACGAGAAGACAACAAGACACTCGTATAGTATACTCACCGGAAGGCGGCGGTCGAGGGGACGGGGCAGGCGTCGGAGAGCGACGCGGAGTCGACGGCGAGGAGGAGGTACTCGAGCCACCCCATGTCGCCATTGAGCCCGATCCGCTTGCTGCCGTACCCGAACGGGTACGCCGGGCCGGCCCGGTCCTTGTCGGACTGCGCCTGCGCGAAGAACCTGACGGCCTCGGACTCGGCCCTGCCCATGGTGGCCGCGGGCACGCCGTGGTTGACGACCTTGAAGAAGCCGAAGCGCTCGCAGGCGTCGACGATCGCCCGCGCCGCGCCGGGGCTGGACAGGTCGACGACCGGCACGCCCGAGAAGGTGTCCCTGGGGCCCGGGGACCGCAGGAGCGGGATCTGGTCGACGACAGGCGGGTTGGCGAGCACCACCATGGCTGTCTGGCCTGGCCTGTACTGTACTGTACGACGGGCGAGCGAGGCAGATGAACAGAGGAGGTCGAAACAGGGCAAGCACGCTGAGAACAGGGGAGGTGGAGTCGAGGTGGTGGTGTGCGTGTGTACTACGGCTGCTGCAGCAAGTGCATGTGGGGGAGAAGTGGGAGAGCTCGTGGGGGCGTATATATAGATCATCGGCCTGATGAGGCCTGAGCCGGGGACGCGCCCCGCCCGGGCCCCGGGGCGAATCGAAGCGAGAAGGGACGCGGTGGCACCTCGCTGCCCTGCCGAGATCGATGGGCCCCAGCTGACAGGGAGACGAATATGATGCATCGGGGGTGGGATCGCTTTGGGTGCATGGTGCCGATGGCGCCAGGGCAGTCGGGGGCCGGGCCGCGACGTGTCCGGACGCGATCCACCGGTGGCAGACCGGCCGGCTGCGCTGCATGCATGGCTCAACGGGAGACGCATACGAGGTGATCGCATCGCACGCCGGCCAATAGCTAGCCGTATCCCCACGGCGCCCGGCCCTAGCTCCCAGTCCCCTTCCTTCCGTTAACCACGCCGGCACCGGGACCGCCGGCCAGGCCAGTGGCCGCTGATCTGATCAGGGCCAGACATGAGGGGATCAGATAAGAGTGCGGTGCGTACGTGAGACAGTGAAGATGATGTTCGGTTAGGGACGACCTAAGATGAGATGAACCTGCCCTTGATCCGGTATCCTTTCTTGGCAGGTCGGTGACTCGGCTCCTCAATAACTGCCATGCCTGGGTCCGAACGGCACCGGCCGTGATGCTGTCAGGCTTTTCCTTCCTCACGCCCCGCTCCCGTGTCTCGCTAAATTTTATTCTCCCGCGAAACCAGAGATCGGCATTGAAGGCAGCCCGCCCCAGGAATTAGGCGGCTGTGTCGTCGGAAAAAAGGCGGTTATGTGTGGTGGCTCTCCGGCTCGATCGGTCCCCAGCCACAGTACGTGCTCCGTTAGTCCACACTCGATACTCCATAGGCCGTCCATGCTGTGTAGGCATGCCGGTCATGCGTAGCTGTCGTCTGTGACGCTGTGAAGCAGATAATACTAAACCTTGGGCGAGTGATAAGATCAGAGCAGGTGAACACAAGGTTAGAGTAGTGATAAGATTGGAGCAGGTGAAACAAGGTTAGAGTAGTTCTTTCTCCCCTAGAATAGAATTTTTTTATTTTTAACACTTTTTATAAACTAATTTTAAATCTAACACTATTTTTTTTTAAACTAACACTTTTGGCTGCGCCTATTTTCCTGGCGCGGCGAAACTCCTGTGCCGCGCCATGCATGGTGGCGCGGTGAAAGAGATGACGTGGCGACGACCGAGGCGCTGACCGGTGACGTGGCAGGGTCTGTCGCGCCACCGATCTTGGCGCGGCAGTGACGCGCCCTGATCGGTGGTGCGGCAGAGCCGGCAGAATATCGCCCGCGAGCTGCCCTCCCTCTGTCTTGCCTTAACGCGGTGGACGACTTCCGCGCCGCGCCCTCCCGTCACTCCCAAGTGCTGTCAGCGCCCGGTCCTCCGTTGCCGCCTCCCTCCCTCCCTTCCCTTCCATTCCCTGGCCGCCTCCCTCCCTCCTCGGCCTCGTTCAAGGTAATGACGTACTTTTTTATTTTCGTTTGAATGGTGGATTGAAATATTATGAATGTGAGTTAAGGTTAGGAGGAAAATTATGTTTAGGAACTATGGGTTATGGTTTGGAGGAAGATATTAGTTTGATTTTGTCAATGTTAAGGTTGATTATTTAGTTAGAAGTATGTTTACCATGTATATTTTTGTTGCTATAAGTGTTGATTATATTATTTGAGTTGCAATGCAGATGATTATATTTTACATTAATTTGCGTTGTTTTAATTGATGTTTAATTTGAACCGTTTTATTAGATGGAAGACATGTTTCGGGAGCAGTTGTGGCGAAAACGGGCTCATCCTAGAGAATTGTACCCCGACGAGTCTAGCAAAGATGCCCCGTCCCTCCTGACCTCCCTGTCCCTAATTATGACTGTGGTCGTCCGGCCGACGTGTTTCAATCGAGACATCCGGACACAGCGGCTCGTTGCTTCTACACATGCAATCGTTTTAATGTAAGTAATTATTTTCGTATGTTTTTTTCTTCATTTGTATTACTAGGTTACTAATATTTTATTGGAATTTTGTTGTGTAAGCCCATGATAGGTGCTTATTCTTTCAGTGGATCGACGATGCAGACAAGTTTGACCCCAGTTACCTTCTTTTCGACGATTAGTGGAGAGGACGACATCCACGAGAGCACTTCGAGCGGTGGGTTCTACCTCCCCCTAACCCCCCTCCAATGACGGCTAAGGAGAAGCACTTAGCCGTAATTAGACGACTCGAGGAACCTCCTCTGTGCGATTGCGGAGATCGAGCTGTGATAAACCCTGAGAATACGTTGGAGTTTGTGTGTCCAAACAAGCATGAAGTAAGTGCAAAGTGTATGTGTTGAAATGTTGAGCTATATGTGTTCATGTACTAATGTCACCTTGTTTAGGTGTTTTCAATGGCGAAGTGTCGTTTCAAGGAATGGTTGTATGGTCCTAAGAACCAATGGCCGGAAGAACCGCCGAAGGTTAAGGAAAAGAAGAAAGAAAGGGTAATTTACAAAGTACCTCCTATCACGTGCGAATGTGGTGTTAAATCCAACTATGGCCTAGTCCCTTCGTAGCTTGGAATAGGCCATTATTACGGCCATATGGTTGACTATGTTGAGATTGGTTATTGGTGTTGAAAACCTAAAATTGTATTTTCTAGATTTTTTGAAGAATTATAATATAATTTTTCGTTTGAATAAAGCACTAGAAAATACAAGTGGGAATCTTATGATGGTCAAGATAAGTTCTTGGATGACTTGAAGGGGATGCAAATAATTGCACCGCAGAGGGGATATGGACGTGACTATGTCGACCACTTTGTTAAACTGCGAAAGAAGAACATGCGTGAGTTTGCTAGAAAGAGCGGTATTCGTAACCCGATGGATGTCAGCCTTGACAAATGGGGGTCGAAGAGACGGAGGGCATTAGAGGAGGATAGGGCAAGGAAGGCTGCAATGGAGGAGGAAACAGTACAGATGCCGGTCTTGAACAATCATGTTGTTGCATTGTGTGCAAGGGAGTCATTGGAAGCCTTCTTACTTTCGTTGCTTGCTTTTAAATGTACTATAATCGTGTTGGTAACTTGTTGCATTTTATACATGAGGGGATTGGATGCAGCGGAGACTGTGCCGCAGAGGTGGCCCATGCAAGTTATGTGGAAAACAAGTTACATGAGCACAGAACCTGAGCCGGTCGTAGCGTTCTATGTCCGATTGTGTTGGACAATGAGGGGGACGAGGATGAGGACGACATTGCCAGGTTGAGCGATCTCATCGTTTTAGCGGAGGCGGGCTTACAGGTGGAGAAGGATGAAGACGACACTGGTAGACTGACCGAGCTCATCGCTCTAGCAGAGGCGGGTTTGAAGGCGGAGGAGGATGAGGAAGCGTTCTTCTCTCAAGCTGCAGAGGCCGCAGATGAAGCAGATGCTGCTTACTACAGGCGACAGGTAGATCAGGGCAATGCGGGTGAGCCTAGCCACATAAATGAGGAGAAAGAGAACATGTTCTTGTCTCAGGCCGCAGATGAAGCGAAGGCCGCTTATTACAGGCGAAAGGCAGATCACGGCAATGCAGGTGACCCTACCCACAGCAACATGGTTGTGGTAGAGGATTGGTACTTGGACGATGAGTTGCTTACTCAATATGTTTCCGACTGAGGGTTTTTGATTGCGCCGTCTGTTAGTTCCATGCTTTATTAATGATCAATGTAGCTATGTACTAGAACTTTCATTGTGTTGTCTTGTTTTCCATTTGAACTATTAATGTATTGTACCCATGTATCATGTACTCGGATTACCCATGGTTGATCTTAAGTGATCACATCCGTTTGTCACCCTCCGACCCATCCGTTTGTCGCTTTCCGATGCATCCAAGTTTTTTTAATAATATCGAATGCGTTGAGAATTTCTAAAACGAACAAAATCGAGTGAAATTATTTTGAATACGGTTGACTGGCATATATATCTTGCATGTTTCCCATGTATTTTAAAATAGTAGCATGTAATTTATGTTATTAGCATCAGATCAATGTAAAATAACAATAATGTTATCACTTTACTCCAGCGTTCTTTTTCATGAGTCATGTTTGGCACGCAACCCTAAGTCCAGGTTCTGCCGTGCCAAGGCCCACGGCGCGATAGGACCTGGACGCAGATAGAAGCCGACCAGCCTCAATTGCAATTGAACGAGAGCTGCTGTCGGTGCTGTAAACAACTACTAGTGCTGCCGCGGCGCATTGAAACGAATATGAAGCAAATAAATGGAGTCCGTGCGCAAGTTGACAAGTTGCCACATAACATTTACATTGGTTCATGAGTCTGCAAGTTTTGGACGACAATATTCGTTCGACGTAAGTTCGACATAACCAACTAAGTTCCAGGTGATGTGCGTGCGGGACCTCAAAGGAGGCAAGGGCACCTCTACGTTGGTGTCAGTCAAGAAGTGTGCTCGGTGCAGGTCGTCGTACTCCACCTCAAGAAGGGGGTATAACTGGTGCTGCGTGGGAGGGGCCATCCTGTTACAAATTGATAAATAAAGGGTTAGAGTATTCAAATTAACAATATTCAAATTAACACTATGTAGCATTGCAAAATTTGAACTACTTGTTATGCAATACGAACACAATATGAAAGCACATGTATATATTCAAAGTAACATTAACAGACATATTAAACAACTTCACTAGGAAAATAAGCAACTTCTATGTATGGACCTGCTGCACTCATCTTCTATGCCTGCTAGCCTTGTGACCAGGGTCTTTTCAAACGGAGCAAAGATTCCTACCACGGGTCTCGTTGAAGTCTCCCCCTCCGTACATGACTTCGCCGTACCCTCTCATAGCGTCCATATCTACCTTGAGTCGCTTCTTCTTCCTCCTACCCTTCCCTACCTTCATTAGATCCGAATGCGGCACGTAGTCATAACCATTATAAGGTGGCCACTGTGTCGGGTCAAGGTATGGCTCGAAGCTCATCTCCCAAATACTAACGGTGTTCGAACGGAGATACAAGGGTGACATATATGGCAGATCCTCATAGTTGTACCCACAAACCCTGTAGGCCGTGATCATATGAGACCAAGGGGCATGTATGATCAGAAGGACGTTGTAACTACACTCTACCTTTTCAAGATCAACTCGGTAGTTTCATCCACCATAACGTTCGCCGCCCATGCTTGTGCCACCCTTGCCCCGTACACTAAAGATATGGCGGCGGAGTCCATACGGCTCGACGGTGTGCTGCTTGGCCAATTCATCGGCCTCCTTCAAATGTTCTGCTCTGGCCTTTCCAAAACACCCCTGCTCAACTATATTCCTCTGCGCAAGTTCTCACCTCTTGACAAAATATTCGTTGCACTTATGAAAGGAGAACTCAACAATTCCAGACACAGGCAACGATCGAACTCCGGTGAATACATGGTTGAAGGACTCCGAGGAGTTAGTGGTCATGATGCCATACCTAAAACCCCCCTCATCATATGCTAATGCCCACTGAGCCTTCTGTTCCATCTGCGCCTGTAACCAGGCCTTTCCCGCTTCATTTAGCATCTTGTCTAGTTCTCTCTTTGTCTTCTTGAACTGGTGCTCTGTACGTACACAACATAGAGCCTTTACCTTGTCACATACCTCCTGCTTCCTCTGATGCCGCCAGAAATTAGCTGCAAAGTGTCTCATACACCATCTATGCACTAGAGGCGGGAACCCATCTAAATGCTCAGCTGCAACATTAAGAAGCCCTGGGTGACAGTCCGAGATCAAACATATAGTGCGAGATGGGCCAAGCACTTGTACACATAGAAGCCGCATGAACCATGACCACGATTCATTGTTCTCTCCCTCTGCCAAAGTAAAAGCCATGGGTACTATCTAGTCCTTAGGATCAACAGCAGTAGCCATTATCAAGGTGCCCCTATACTTTTCTGTCAGCAAAGTGCCATCAACAAGTACGATTGGTCGACAAAACTGGAATGCATGTTCCATTTGTGTGAACGACCAGAATACACGATAGAGGACATGCCTCAACGGGTCCCAAAAATACATCGCTCTGGTGTCCACAAACCATTTCAAGCCAGGGTTGTAGTAATGCATTACACATAAGATGCGGGGCACCCTATTGTACGCTTCCTCCCAACTACCCCATCGAATCACCAGGGCAATTTGCTTAGCATGCCAAGCATTTCCGTACTTCACATCGTACTTAACGAATTCAGATATGGACTGTGGTAAAGAAGACACCGAAATATCGTTATTGTCATCAATGAGCCCCAATATACGATGGGCAGGGTAACGTGCAGTGAGCTGCTGATGATTTTCCTTCCCCCTATTTGTTAGGCAATTATGGGGTTCGACAACTTTACTTATCCTCCACTTGCCATTACTCTGTCTCTTTCGTGCATTTAACCTCCACATACAACCGTTTTTGCATATTACATGGTACCTCAACTCCTGATCCGAATGAGTGACGTTGTACGGCCTATGGTGATACACAGCATAGTCCTGAAGGAAGAGCTTCATCTCTGACATTATATTGAATATCATTCCTCTTCTTAAGGGTTTCTTTCTCATGGTCATGGAAGGGCATGAGGATATAGTGTGCCCTAGTCTTCCCACTATCAAACCTCCTCTTCAGTGTGAAATCACCGCCAAACTTTGCTTTCAAACGGATACAAAGGTCATTGAAGCTAGGAGGTTCATCAAACCATTCCAATTCTTCTTCCATATCCTCAGACATACCATCTTCTCTCCTAGTACTTCCTCCATAAAAAAACTCTAACACAACAATCCATCTACAAAAGCATTTTAAGAAACTTTATCAAGTCATCGAAATCGTCGTACGTAATGTCCATAGTAATATTAATACCTATTCTAACTATAATTATACTAACTAATCTAATATTCACATCTATACAAGGCTAACTACAACAACTAATTATACTAAATACAATGTATAACTAGACTCACTAACTGTACTAACTAAACTAACTAACTTTACTATCTATACTAACTTGCTATATTGCTTATACTAACTAAACTAACTAACTTTACTAAGTATACTAAATATACTTTACTAATTATACTAACTTTATTTATTTTACTAACGTACTATACTAACAATGTCGATTCAATCAACAAATACACTAGGGGAGTACCTCGCGGCAGCGACGCTCATCCTCACGGCGGCGGCGCGCTAGACCGGTCAGGGAGGTGCCGGCGCTGGCCTCGGCGGCGGCGGTGGGTGGACACGGGATAGAGAGAAGGGCATACGGCAGTTGGGCGGTGTGTACAGTGCGGCAGTGAGGGTGGCGGCGGCAGTCGCGGGCGCTTCATTGAGGGCGGTGGTGGGCGCGGTGGGCAGCAGCCGTGCATGGCGAAAAAGCGCGGGCGGCGGCGAGGGTGGCGGCGATCGGCGTGCGGCGCAGCAACGCATCGGGTGGCCGACGTTAAATGGCGCGACCGACGGCAGCGCGCTCTGCGGCGAAGCGACGAGCGGGTAAGCGCGGCGCGCGGCAAAGGGCAGGCGCGTCTTGAAGCGGTGAGCGGCACGCGTGCGTGCGTGCGGTGGGCGATATTTACTTGGGACTGCCGCGCCGTGAGGGATGGCGCGGCGGCGCCGCGCCAAGATCGATGGCGCGGGAGACCCTGCCACGTCACTGGTTAGCGCCCGGTCGTCGCCACGTCTTCCCTCTCGCCGCGCCACCATGCATGGCGCGGCACAGGCGTTTCGCCACGTCAGGAAAATAGGCGCGGCCAAAAGTGTTAATTTAAAAAAAATAAACAGGGTTAGATTTAAAATTAGTTTAAAAAAATGTTAAAATAAAAAATCTCTAGAATACCCATAGGGCTTCTCTAGAAAACCACCGTCCATGTCACCCCAAATTCCCTCATCCGTCCGATCTTGGATCCAGCAGCTTAAATCGCTTGGGAGCTGATTCTTGCCACGAACCGCTTCTCCTACTTCTCTTTGGCATCTCTGGCTTCGCCTCTGTTTTTAACGGGCTTCTCCGGCTTCATGTCCGAATCCAAAGAACCAAATATATATCCAGCTTACGCTTCTCCTTCCAGATTCTTCTCCACGCTTCCTCTCTCTCTTCGCTCCATCTCTCTCTCCCTCTCCCTCTCGATGCGGATGAGGCGACGGCGCGGCGGCCCTCGGCGGTGGCGGCCCGGCCCGGGCGCTCCCCGGCGCAACAGCCCCGACGCGGTGGCCCTCGGCGGCGGATGCGGACGAGGCGACGGCGGCTGGCGCGAGCAGGCTGTGGCCGGTGCGGCGTTCCGGCCAGGCCCGCGCCGCCGGCTCACCGTGCGAGGCACTAGTGGGGAGCGACGGCGCCATCGGCCTACGGCAGGGTGTCGCGCGAGCGTGCCTCGCTGGTGGCCGCCGGCGTTCCTCCCACCCCGCACCGCCTCCTCCCGTCGGTCCGTTTCCTGTAGAAATTTGAAGCAGACAGTCCCTTCCATAGCAGGGAACATGAAGGTGCCGGTTGAGGGGTTTCCAACTCATATGTTGTTGAATCAGGGTATCTATAATATGAATCCAAATGCATAGGCGTTTAACTCTACAATAGCACGACCATGATTTGATTTATACTACCAAACATTTGTACTGCATGTCAGCCGATTTGTGAAATTTGATGCTTTGGAATTGCCTTTGAGAAATACACCTATATGTTGAATTCAAACGAAATGAATTTCATGTTCATTAGTTCTATTGTACTGTAGGCTCTAACTGTCTAAAGGAAACCTCAGTACTAAGCAACAAATTTTTTTTTGGCATGCTAATTCATAGCTGTGATTTCTACCTGATCAAGAGTTATGTACTACATTATGTTTTAACAGTTCAGAAAAAAATGTGTGGTTTTTTAATCTTTTTTTTAATCCAAGAAACCTAAGTACGTTAATCCAATACCCATTCGTTTTACTCCACCTCCATTATGCTTGCTTCTGACTTACGGTATATACCTCCAACCATAATAATGTTTCATAGTGCTTGATGTATTGGTTTCCTTGCTTGGTCCTTCCAAGATTTATATAATCATGCAAAGTTCCTTTCCCCTGGTATTAACCGGCCTCGGCACCGTCTCTTAGGTACTCCCGTTTCTATGTTTGCTCCTATATAAGTTACTGTTTTCCGTCCTTACTTACCACGGAGGTGCTGGTTGTTGTAGCAATCTGAGCCGATATGGTCAAGGGACACAACAGAGCTGAGCACCTGTGCAGCGGCCAACCAATTACTTGGAGCAGCTGCGTGCTAAGTGTGTTATTCGATTTGATGCACATGAAGATTAATTTGATTGATTCGATGCTTATCGCAAAAAGAAAATTCTTTTCGAAAATGTGCTTCCTGCCTATTTTGCATATTTTTATAGTCAGTGGTGTCATATATGCTGATAAGATTCTTAGGTGCTTATTTGATAGCATCATAGCAACTCCTTTGGATTTATTGTACGGTAAGTCCCCTATAATTGTTGTGCTGCAAGCTTTCTGTGCCACACTATACAAAGTGAATTGTTTTCAGTTTTTCATTTTCTTTCTATCGTCAGTAACTAAATAATTCAATATTGAATACGCCTGCATTTTCAGACCAGGAAAGAACATGGCTTGTTATTGTTCCCAGAATGAGTTCTGTATTATATAGATCAATTTGCAGTTTAGCACTGTGGCACTGCACTTGATATCAGCTTCAATGTGTTTCATGGTCTACAGCTCAACTATGTGTGTTAGTATGCACGATAATGGTTTCCCTCTTCTGTGACCTCTTTCCCCCTCCCCCCCCTAATTTTAGAACATTTTAACAGCCGCCTGTTCTTGGATTTGATCATGGTAACTGATAGTCGAGTTCCTGCACCTATGTTATCCATCTATGGTCTTGTGGGATGAAACATAAATTGTCGGTGCGAAAAGTGACCAACAAGTAAATATTTATCGTTTTGCCGTACGTTGTGATCGGATGTGGCCTACCACTCAATGACACAGGATTTATACTGGTTTAGGCAACGTGCCCTACGTCCAATTTGAGTCGGTCGGTGACATTATTCCTGAGCCCAGGTGCTCGAAGTTTGCTGTGGGGTTACAAACGAGTGAGAATAAGAAGGAGGATGTTCGAGGTCCGGTCGAACTCTGAACCGAATGGCCAAGAGTTACGGGAGCTCCAACATGTGCTAAGTATTGGAACGTATGCTCTGTGTAGCTTTAGAGTTCTAGAGCCGTAGAGCTGTTCGAGTGCTCAGAATGTCAAAAGCTAGCAGAGAGAGAGTCGGAATGATCGTGTCCATTTTTTAGAGAGAGCGCATCCCCTTTTATAGATGAAGGGATGACCTTACAAGTTTTAGGAGAGAGAGAGAGAGCATGTGTGTTTTCTAGTCTTGTTGCCCACGCCGTCGGGTACAGGACAGTTTGTCGATGCCCACAATACTATTGACGTCCAGATACAGGTGGCAGACTCCATCGTGTTCTTCTGGTATGACAAATGTCAGCGCCTACCATACTATAGGACAAATGTCGGCGCCACAACACTGTTCGTGTTCTGACATGTCTGGAAGGTTGGAAAGCACCCTTCTGGCATGGCCTGACGGTACTGTTCTGCAGGGGTGCAGGGTACGGTCCTCGGTATTGCGGTTGACTTGAGCGCCTTACCTTATCTGTTCCGCCTGATTTCTCGTGTCCTCACCGAGCGAGCGTCCCCGGCCGGTCGTTCCCAGTCGGCTCCGACAGCGCCGGTCGGAGAAGAGCCGTAAGCAGAGGTTCGGTGTATTCCTGGTCGGAGAAACGGGTCGGAGTCGGAAACGAGCGTCGTCACCTCCTTGGCCAATCCTTCCGGTTGGAGAAGCGGGTCGGAGTCAGAAGCGAGCGTCATCCCTTCCTCGGCCAGGCCTTTCGGTCGAAGAAGCGGGTCGGAGTCAGAAGCGAGCGTCGTCCCCTCCTTGGCCAGGCCTTCCGGTCGGAGACTGGGTCGCCTCTTCCGGCCTGTCGTTAGGTATCTAGGCCAACCCAGGAGTTGCGCGTTGTTTGTAATGCCATCTGCTGGGCTGAGCTTTTGCTGGGAAGCGGGCCCATTAGGGACCCCGGGTTTATGAACCCGACAGGAGCCCCCAAGCCCCCGGGTGATTCAGGTAGAATCGTTCGGGGATTTTTTCGTTTCACCAGCAGGTGCACGCGAGCGCACCCGGTGGGTGTAGCCTCCGAGCCTGCGTCCGACTGGTGAGTCGGTTGGAGGCTAAGTATCTTGGTACTCTTTCCTAGGGCCACAACTCCTGTGTTTCTGTCGGTCGGGGTGTTCGCCCGTGTTTGTCCCGCCCGTGACCTGCGCGGTCGGTTGGTTTCCCGAGTCGGCGTCGGGCGACCCGAGCCCTTGAGCCCCGTTGGGTTTGGTAGGGGTTGGTGTAGTTTTGTGTGTTACCCCGTCCATGGTTTCCACAACCGGAGGGGCTGTGCTAACGTCGCTTGCCTCGATGGCTCGAGTGACGCGCTCGGTGAGCTCACTAACGGGCACATTCGAGCAGAATCCAGGTCCGTTGTTCGTAACGGGGTCAGCATAGTCCTCATGTGGCATTCCACTGCTCCTTAACCCACCTCCCGGCAGATGCTCAGGGCATTCTGGAGACCGACTCAGGTGGCCCGCTGGCCTCCCCTCGATGGAGATTCTGTGGGCATGGCTCGAGGTTAGGATCGAACGAGAAGGTCGAGATGACCCTGTCTGCTTCTGAGCATATCGGGCGAGGGTCGCTGGGGCTCATCTATGTTTTCTTTCCTGGCTTAGTTTGATGCGAGGCGGCCTTAAGCCCTTCACAGGCCGGCCTTTGAGCCCCGATCGGTCGTTGCTCATGTTGAATGAGGCAACTACCGTTTTGTGACACAACACGAAGCGTTGTGATGTATTAATTGCATATGCGATGCTTTGGATGTATGGGATGAATGAATGATTGTATGAATGAATGTGTGAATGCATGTATGAGAAAGGATGAATGAATGATCATGCATCAGAAAATAAAGTAGGAAGGTTTGGTAAAGTTACCTTGATGACTCGTGTGACGGATTTGAGGAGCTCTTATTGGATATGTCCGAATGGGATCCGTGTCCATCGTTCATGATGGAGATAGCACAACCCACATGGGGTATCCCACTGCTCCTTACCTGTCTCTCGACAGTCGCCTGAGCCGTCCGATAGACTCAAGTGGCCCGTTGGTCTTCCCTCGACGGAGATCCTATCGGTGGGCCCTTCCAAACCCTGTCTGGGAAGGCGGAGGGTCATTTGCATGTGGTTGCGCCTTGTTTCCTACGTTTGGGTTGTGGTAGTGGTGGGCCCAACCTAGGCCACGTCCTGCTTTAACCAGGTGACGTTTCATTGGGCAGGGTGTGTCCCATCAGTTAGGATGCGTCCCACAGCATGCCTATCCGCATTAAATAGTGGAAGGGATATGGTTTTTGTCCCATTCCTTCGCCTTTCTCCATCTGCCACCTCTCCTCCTTCTTCCTTCTCACCAAGCGCGTTCGTGTGCCACGGCGGTTCCTAGGAGAAAGAGGGTAAAGCGAGGGAGAGGAGAACTCACAGAACCGGTCATGAGTCCGGAGCGCGATGATGAACTAGAGGCCATCCAACGTAGATGAGGTGGTGTTGGCCGCCTCCACCGAGAAGGGGCTGCTTCCGCCAAAGGAGGTGGCGCATTGGAGGGCTCCTGCGCCATGGGAAGCCGTTTCGTGACCTCGGGCCGATGAGGTTGTCTCCTTCCTTGCCTTCCACGAGCGCAGGCTAGGATATCCCACGCACTGGTTCTTATGCGGGCTCCTCAACGAGTGGGGCCTGGAGCTACAGCACCTTAATCCGACTGGGGTGCTGCACGTTGTCGGTTTCGTCACCGTCTGTGAGTCCTTCCTCGGGATGGAGCCGCACATGGACCTCTTCCGACGGATCTTCACCAGGCGAGCCTTGTTGGAGGGGAAGCCACCCTGAACCGCGCCGGTTGGGGGCTTCACCTTACAGAAGAAGCCAAGGCCATCGAGCTCCTACCCCGCATACTCTCCCTGTGACTCCAATCAGGGGTGGCATGGTGAGTGGTTCTATATCAGGAACCCAGCAGAGGCACCATTCCCGCCGTTCACCGGAAGAAGGCCGGAGAGGCGGGAGAGTTGGTCGTGGGTGAAACAACCCCGATTTCCGCGAAGGGAAATCCACAGAGTCGAAGTGTAATAAGACCGTTGTAGATCATATTACCCAAATTCCAGTCGAATATCATATCCATACAACGATAATATCAGAGTACAAATAGTGCGGAATTACATAAATTTATTACATCGCCGCATTGGCGGAATCAAAAGTAGCATTCATTCAGAACAGCTTGAAGATAAGATCGCCAAACTCGAGCGTAGGATCGAACCCCTCAATCGTCAAACTCCTCGGAGCTATACTCCTCAGCAGAACCTGTGTGCCAAAATTTATCAGTACGATTTGTACTGGCCACTCCCAACCCTATGAGCATTGCTTTGTGGAAATTGGATGCAAATTGGATATAATTAAGAGGAACCTATAAGGCTGGGGTTTCCTATGCATTAGCATATCAAGTATATAATAACAGTTGGTCAAGTTTTAACACCATTCACACACCCATTCCACCCCATTCCCATTCTAGAGCCAGGTTTCGATCCTGGGATCGATAAACCACCATCTCCACACCATCACCATACCACAACCATACCATCGCTCAATCGACAGGCCAACTCCCTCTCGGCACCGTCTCAAGGCCCGTAGCCCCTGGCTATGTCCGAACACTCACCCCCAGGGGGAGAAGAGAAGGACTCATCTCACTATCTAGTTTAAGCAAAACCCAGGAAAGGTCCATAGCCGACGAGTCGGCATATGTATCGATCGATCAACCATACACTCTGTAGAGGTTTTACATAACCACAAGATCCACCTTCCTCGCTGACCGTCGTCAACTAGGCTGATTCCGGCCGCTTGCTAGCCTAGGATAATGCCACTCTACCATTCAGCCCTGGTACACCCCAAGTCCGGTCTGGGGTGGCTGAGACTATGAGTCATGAACCGGGTCCACAAGGTCTCCATGTAGTCTCGGAAGGGTGTGGGGGGAATCCTCCGCACCCCGTACCTCCCTCACATTGTCCGCTATCAACCTAGCAGTAGTGGCAATATCCTACCAAGTAGTCCGGCCGTCCCGCACCATATAGGGCGAGTGGTACGTAAGGCTTCCCGGTGAATCTGAGTACTAGTAAGTCCTTAGGGATGATCAAGCCAGAATGTCTCCATTAGGGTTTCCATTTACCATGCCACCACAGCACCTCCACCCTGGGCTCCTCCCATCACAGGTTCACACCCAGGGCCACCTCATATACCATTTACCCACCACAGGTATCCATTCTAGGGGTGCCCAGGTAGCACCCCACGGCAAGACTTGCCCTAGGCTCATCATTTACTCCAACTTGGTCGACACAACCCTCACCCTCCACGCACCCAAGTCACACACGCAGCACTCTCCCCATTCATCAGTTTTACCCCACGCATCAATGTAGTGCAAGCGTAGTAGATGTAATAAGCAATGAAGTATAATAGCAAGCGTGTGACTAGCCTAACAGCAGGGTGAGCAGGGGTAAGGTTGCGTCAAGGTAAAAGCCATCAAGAAAGCATACTACCATGCAAGTCCTATCATAATGGGATCACAACAATAAAGTAAAGCACTAGCATTTCTATTTTAGCCATGCGTAATAGATGCTACGAGGTTGGGTGGGATGTGGCACCATCAGTGTAGTCGTCTCCGTACTCCTCATGGTACCCACGATCCTCGTCCGTCCGGTTCTCCTCTGAGTCGTAAACCATCGCATTATAGTCGCGTTAGCGACGTCTATAGAATGGCATAAAGAAGCAATGAAAATTCAAAAGAGCCAAATGCACTCAAACATGGGTTCATTGCATAGAGCTTGATTTTAGATGAATTTTGGTCCTGGTTTCGTATTTTTCTGAGTTCATATGAATTAGTTATAAATTTCCGAAGATTAAATCATTTCTGAAAATGGAAAAAAGGCTGAATTAATCAAGGGCTAACACGTGTCACGCTGTGGTTGGTCCACGTGGCTTGCTGATGTCAGCATGACATCAGCATGATGGTTCCGAACTGATAGGTGGGGTCCAGCTGACGTCAGCATGACATCACCTCGGCTGTGTTGCTACTGATAGGCGGGTCCCGCGTGATGTCAGCACGACGTCAGCATCTGACGTGTGGGTCCAGCGGCTCTGTGTCACTGACATGTGGGGCCAGGTCAACGGTTGACGGTGACCGGTCAACGGTCAATACGGGCCGGGTCTCATACGGGCTTTGGTGGTCTCGGGTTGGGTCGGTCTGGGCCGGGCTTTGGCCCACCACGTGGCATGCTGTGGCGCTGCCACGTCATGGCCTTGGGCCTCCACTGGGCTGTGGTCTTCAGCTGTGGGCATGAGCGTGACTCACGGTGGACCAAGAGGCGCTGGTCCATGGACCACAGACAGGTCTACGGTGGTCCGAGTCCACCCTTCATCTCTTAGGCGTGGTCCATGTGCACCGAGTTCACGCATGTGTGGCCGGCGAGGGGAGTCTTCCCTATTTTCTTGCCGGCGTGTTCCCGTCGGCTGACGTGCTCACCGGCGAGCTCCCACAATGGCTCAGGCATCCAATTGAGGTGGGGAAAAGCCTCCCGTGCCATGGCGACTACAACGGTGGGGTCAGGATGACAGATGGTGCTTCCTAGGTCACTGGCCACGGCGAACGGTGGCTCAAGCACAACCGGCGTGCGGGGGTGGCGTGGGTGCAGGGGCATAGGCTGGGTCTGTGGTGCGCATGAGCGTCATAGTGCTCTAGCGGGCATGTTGGGCACGTCGAGGGGTCCTCCAGGGCCTTCGGTGGCCTTGGCCACGGCGGCGGCCTTCCGAGCACGATGGCGGCGTCGGTGTGGGGGCTACGGCCATGGTGAAGCATCTCGGTGGGGTGCGTAGGCTCCTATGGATATGTGGGGATGCGGCGAGGACGTCCAGGGCTCAAGGCGGGGTTTCGGGTTTCCAGGTGGCCGGTAGGGGCTCCCCGGCGGCCATGGTGACATGGTGACGACGGCGAGGCGCACGGGTGCACTACGGGGCTCCAGCGGGGTGGTCACGGCTGACATGGTGATGATGGTGAGGCGCATGGGTGCACTACGGGGCTCCAGCGGGGTGGTCATGATGTGCGCGTGAGTTACCCGTGGCTCCAGCGAATAGGATAGGTGAGACAAGGAGATGCCAGGCGCTCCCAGCGGACCTAGCCACGGTGGTCTGGTGCTCGGGCCGGTGGTGGCCACGGTGGTCTGGTGCTCAGGCCGGTGGTGGCCACAATGGTCTGGTGCTCTGGCCGGTGGTCTGGTGCTTTAGCCGGTGGTCTGGTGCTCTCTCTGCGGCACTGGCCATGGTGGTCTAGTGCTCTGGCCGATGGTGGCCACGCCACGACTGCGGCGTTGCGAGCGCAGCGAGCGAGTGCTCTGCTTTGGTGTCTATGGGGCTTGGAGGGGTCTACAGCGTCCAAGGGCTCGGAGGTGGTCACGGTGTGCATGTGAGTGTGCTGTGCTTGTGTGCCTAGAGACCGGAGATGGCCTTGGCCTACGCGCTCACGGTATGGAGCGCCATGGCCGGAGTAGCAAGGTCTGCGGCAAGCGAGGGGGAAGAATCGGGCTCACCGTTGGTGTTGGGGACGAGATAGCGGTGCAGGGAAAGTCGAGGCCGAGCTTTATAAGCCATGTTGCTTCATGCTCCCATGGAGGACGGCGATCCACGCGGTGCCGCTTGAACCCCGGAGACGTCCTCTCTCGGCGGCATCCCGCCTTCTCTCCGTCTTCCTCGGCCTTCTACTCTCGGTGTGAAGTGGTTGTCGTAAGTGGCGGCGCATGGGACGGCGCTTAGGGCAACGAGGACCATAGCTTTATAGCCGACTTCATGCCCCTGGCGGACGGCCATCGGCGGTGCTTCGGGGCATCCAATGGCACGCGTGCGGTTGTAGGCATGGCAAGAGATAAAGACGACATGCCCGGCGTGACTTTGGAGTGTGGTCGGGTCCTGGGGCGGCGGTGGCGGCGGTGGGAAGACGAAACTGTGGAGGCTGACGGGCATGGCCGGGCGGCTACAAGTGGAACGGAAAGCGCGCGTGGGCGACGTCTGGCCGGCGCGCGGGGCCAAGTGGCGTGGCATGGTGGTGAGAGCTATTGAGGCGGCGCAGCGGCATCTGGGCCGGGCTTCATTGGCCACGCGTGTGTGCTTGCTTTCGCTTGTCGGTCAGCCATGAAGCCGAAAGTAATTGGGTGGGAGACCCACTTCTTCTTTTCCTTTTTTTTCTGTTTTTCATTTCTTTTCCATTGTTTGAATTCAAATTTGGTTTAGAATTTGAATTCAAAACTGATGTAACTTATTCATTGGAGTTTAGGGAATTTTGTTTAATATTAACTTTATGGTTTATTACTTTAATGGAATTGTTAAGCATAACATAAAGCAAATGGAAATCCAAATCACAACTCGAATTGACAATGTATGCAATACGTTATTTGTTAGAATTTAATTAAACATAATCAACAAATGACATGCCATGCTTATGTGTTGACTTGAGTTTGGATTAGACCTAATGCATCCCTTAGGTTGGGTTACTATACATGACACTCATCATCACATGGGAGTTCTATGAAAATTTTTTGTAGTTGGTATTTTTGGTGTGTGGATTTTTGGGTTGTTACAGTGGGGTACCTCCAGTCGGCAGAACAAGCTGGAGGTTATCGAGGCGAAGCTCCAGAAGCTGGTGCAGCACGGCCTCGATGGACTGTGGGTGTTCCACTCCTTCTTCCAGCGTCGAGTCGCCCTGCTGGCGGAGGGGAGAAGACCAATGTGGGCCCACTCCGGCCCAACGGATCTCGACCATGCGTCGTCGGAGGAGTTGGCGAAGGACAAAGTCTGAAGTCTGCTCGACCGGGTGCTGCAACTGAGGGACAAAGAGTCCCTTGAAGGAAAGCCCGGACCTCTTCACGCCGCAAAGCTGTCCAATCTGGTATGCTCCCCTCTTCTCATTCCGTGTCCTTTTCCCTTTTGCTCTCCTATATTTTGACTTTGAGTCGTCTATTTCATAGGGACTCACGGGTTACAAGTCCCGACCGCATCTTCTGAGGGGTCCGGAGGGCGCAGCTCGGCAAGCCGCTCTGAAAGAGGCAGTGGTTGCCAAAAGGAAGAAGAGAGCTGAGAAAGTCTGGAGGAGGCACGAGAAGGAGAAGGAGATCGCCCGACGGGTGTGGGCTGGTGAAAACCAGAGCGACGTGGAGGCGGAGCTCGAGTCAGAGGAGCCCACAAAGATGGGTGGCAACGTGAGGACCTCCGAGGATGACGAAGACCGAGGCGTCGTTGCAACCTCGGTGGAGCGTCGCGAGCCTGCGGCCGCGTCTGTCAGCGGTGGGTGGGATGCGGAGAGGCGCGGCGATGTTCCCGCGTCAAGGAAGCGCGCCGCGAGCTTGGACGCCGCCGTCGAGCGAGAGGCGAAGCGAGCGTGGTCGCCGCGCCCTTTGGAGGCATCGTTGGTTTTGCCCCCCCTGCTCCGAGCGTGGCGGGGCATGCAGGCCGGTCGCAGGAGCGTGCTCGTACCCCCACATCTTCGGGGTCGGTGCTTGCGTGCGACCCACAATGGGGAGATGCCCGTTAGTTGCCCCAGCGGGTGCGCCATGAGCCGACGGTCGCGGTGACTCACGGGCCAATCGGGAATCGGCGGTGAGAGGGAGAGGGTCGCAATCTATGAGCGGTCCTCGTCCGGCGGGCTTGTCATCAGCGAGTCAGGATTCAAGGCCTTGCCGCTTTCGTGTAGGTATGCATCTTTGTTCCTTTTCGATCTCACAGTTGAGTTCTTTGAGCGTGATAGCCTGTACCTTTTTTACAGCGCCCAGGGATTGATAGGACTGGGCATCACCCCACCTCCAATGCAGGAGGATTGGAGGCCTCGGCATGCAGCGAGTCGCGACGAGCGACGGAAAAGAAGACCTGTGGCGGTGCGACCTTTCCTTCTGGGGGTTGCGCCCTCCTGCCCGATCACGAGTTCTACGGCGGCGGCGGTGATGGCGGCGATCCTCGTGGCGACGACGGAGGTTGGGTCGGAGGTGACCCTTGCGATCCCTCCCCCAATAGCCACGGTGAAAGAGAGGAGGGAGACTGGGCACCCTGCCTCGCCCGACGGATGATCACACGGCTCACCCTCCTGGTCGGAGCTGGAGGGGTTAGGAGGAGACACGGCCAGGCCAGAGGCAGAACATCCGCCAACGGGCCATGGAGTCAAGATAGTGGAGATCCCCTGCTCCGGCAAGGCAGGCGCTAGGGTGGAGCCACCGGCCATCCCACCGTCACAGGAGTTGGCGGTGGTCCGGTCGCCGCACGATGTTGCGGTGGCTGGATCTTCCAACGGGTTGGGGGCAACCCATGAGCTGGTGTGGCCCTACCCCGATGACTCGAGGAAGGCTCGATTCATCCTTCGCGACGAGGAGGAGGTGGCGCTCTGGCACTTCCTAGAGGAGATAGGACCGTCGATGGAGTCCGATCTCGCCCAAACCAAGGTGAGACTCAAGGAGGCCTTGGAGCGGGTTGAGCTCATCCATCAGGCGGTCTCAGTCAATCTACCGTGTGTCACTGAGGTAAGCTTTCTTCATTTTTAGCGTTTATCCTCGACTCCTTGGTCTTCCACTGGTTGTGTCAGCATGCTTGCTTCTCGCTTTACTGGAGTTAGAGGCGACATTGATCCGCAAGTCCCGTTTCCTTCGGGAGGAACACAGTCAGATGGAGTGGGAAGCCATGATCTCATGGTGGGTCGATGAGCTTGAGTTCCAGCTGGAGTCCGCCCGCCGCTAGTCCCAAGACCGGGCGGCCGAGGCGACAGGAGCGCGGGCGGCAGAACTGCTCGCGGCGGAACAGGCGACTGCCGCCGAGAGGGGACTCGATGCAGTGAAGGTCCACCTGTTGGAGATCGAGGCGGCCCACTAGAAGTCCTTGGAGGCTCTAGAGATCGAGGCTGGTGCTTGGGGCGGAGGAGTCAAACGCCCAACTGCTCGAGAAGGTCACCCAACAAGAGGAAGGGCTCTCCATCCTCGAAAGCACCCACCTTGGTATGTATCTGTTCCGCCTTTGGTTGATGTCTTGGTTTTTCCTTTCCTTTGCTTTTGAACTTGTCGTCCTTTTTTCAGAACTGGGCGGAAAAATTGGTTCTCTGGAGCGAGAGCTAGAGATAGCCAAGGTGGCGATCGGTCAAAGTGCGGAGGCGCTAGCCAAGTCCCTCGAACAGCGGCATGCATGCCCACCGTCTAGCTGGCGGAGGTCCCGAATGAGGTTTGGGTGCTCATCTCTGATGGGATGTTCTACGGGATGTTAGGGGTGCTGACCTCAGTGGCGATGCACCACCCGAACCTGGACTTCGCCGCCATCTGCAGAGGGTACTCCGACGGCTAGAGCGCGGATGCCATCCATACGCTCGGGGAGAGCTTGGTGCCATACGCACAGATGGTTGCCGAGCAAGTCTCCGCGCAGTGGCTGATGGAGGCTCGCCATTTGAGCATGGCTAAAGGCATGCGCCAAGAAGACGTCATCTAGCCTACGGACAGAGTGGAGACCAGGTCAGGAGCGAGCGTCGTCCTGCCTCCGACCGAGCCGAACGTCATCCTGTCAGAAGGCGAGCAACCCTTATCCTCGTCGACCGAGCCATCAGCCGATGCCGCCGGTCGGCCACAATAGAGTTTAGGGTGGAAATAGTTAGTACATGTAAAAGTTAAGTTCGTGGGGAAGCCCCCATGTGAACAGTTTTTCGTATTCATGAATACTTTAATTTCGTTTTGTGATGGAATCACTTCGTAAGGGGAAGCTTGTCCCATCCGTTCCTTGTTTTTTACCCTAGCATAGCTTTATTTTTTATCCTTTCTTTTTTGCACCTACCCGTTTGACCCATAGGCTGCAACCTTAAGAACCCGGGCATGGCCCGCGAGGCTCAGCTGCTTGTAACCGTAGGTCGTGGTGGGGTGTGATCGGTCGGGAGTTTAAAACATAAGTTACGTAGGGTAATTAAAGGAATGGACTACCCTTTAGTTTGGGTGAAAAAGTATTACTATATAATAGTAAAAAAGAGCGGTGGTATCGCACCCTCATGGAGCCCCCGAGCGACCCAGGCCAAGAGTGTTCGGGCTAGGGTGCTTGTCGGAGCAAACGTTGAATGAAGAAAAATGGTAAAACCAAGTTTTAGGGGAAGAAACGACGTAACTGTTCGATGTTCCATGTGTTGGTGAGAACATTGTCATTGTCGTCCTTCAGTCAGTAGGTGCCCGATCAGATCACCTCAGTCACCGCATAGGGTCCTTCCCATGGCAGAGAAAGTTTACGTTTCTCCTTGGTTGATTGGGTTCTTCGGAGCACGAGATCACCGACCTCGAGGATCCTCCCTCTGATTTTTCTTTCATGGTACCTACGGAGAGTTTGCTGGTAGCGAGCGGAGCGGATGATGGTCATCTCATGAGCCTGCTCGAGCAGGTCGACCGCGTCCTGCTGAGGCTCCGTCGTGGTCGAGGTCGGAGGGCAGCACTGCTTCAGCTCCATATGCTAGGAAGAAGGGTGTGAACCCTATCGATCGGTTTGGGGTCGTTCTCGGGCTCCAGAGGATCGCTGGGACCTCTGCTAGCCATCGCCCGGCATACTTATTGAGTCGGTCGAAGATGTGTGGCTTGAGTCCTTGAAGGACCATGCCGTTGGCCCGCTCAACCTAGCCGTTAGTACGTGGATGTCTGACCGAGGCCCAGTCAATCCTGATGTCGTATCCATTACATAAGTCCAGGAACTTCTTCCCGGTGAAGTTAGTTCCGTGGTCAGTGATGATATAGTTAGGACCACCGAAATGGTAAATGATGTCAAGGAAGAACTTGACCGCCTCTTCTGAGCAAATGTTGGTGATGGGCTTCACCTCTATCCACTTGGTGAATTTGTCCACCGCTACGAGTAGGTGAGTGAAGCCATCCAGGCCCTTTTTGAGGGGTCCGACCATGTCGAGGCCCCAGACCACGAATGGCCAGGTGATGGGGATAGTTTGAAGCTCCTGTGCCGGAGCAAATGAGTTTTTTTGAGCGTAGAACTGACATCCCTCACACTTGCGGATGACCTCCTCTGCATCTCGTAGCGTGGTGGGCCAGTAAAAACCTTAGCGAAAGGCTTTTCCGACCAGTGACCTCGGGGGCCGCGTGATGTCCGTAGATTTTAGCATGGACCTCGAGGAGGAGCTGTTTTCCTTGGTCGGTAGGGACGCACTTCATAAGTACTTTTGACGGACTTCGCTTGTAAAGTTCGTTACCGAATGAGACGAACGTCTTGGCGTGCCAAGTGATTCGTCATCCTTCAGTCCTTCCTGGTGGGAGAATCTCCTCGAGGAGGTAGGTGAGTAGCGGTGCTCTCTAGTCGGTTCGATCGAGTGCTACCTCGGCGACATCGGCGGGCGATGTTGTCATGGAGGCACCGAGGTCAGAGCCCCCGAGTGCTAGATTGGCATAGGGGTGTGCCTGGATCAGACCTTCCAGGATGCGGGTGGATGGCTCGTGAAGGTCGTTGATGAAGACACCATCTGGAGACGGAACCCGCCTGGTAGCCAATTTTACAAGAAAATTGGCGGCATCGTTGTCCTTTCGGGGGACATGATGTAGTTCGATCCCCTGAAATTTGTCCTCGAGCTTGCGCACCTCCTGGCAGTATGCTGCCATGAGGGGGCTTTTGCAAGAGGACTCCTTCATGACTTGGTCGACGACCAACTCCGAGTCGCCATGGACGTACAGCCACGTAGCGCCAAGCTCGATGGTGATGCGTAGTCCGTTGATGAGGGCCTCATATTCTGCGATGTTGTTTGAGGCCGAAAAATGGAGGCGGATCGCGTAGCGGAGCCTGCTCCCGTCCGGGGAGATCAGAACCACTCCAGCCCTCGAGCCGGGCGCCATTACGGACCCGTCAAAGTACATCGTCCAGTACTCGTGGGTGATGTCTGGGGTCGGGAGCTAGACCTTCGTCCATTCGGCGATAAAGTCCACGAGAGCCTAAGACCTAATTGCGGTGCGGGGGATATACCTGATGTTGTGGCCCATTAGCTCGAGCGCCTGAAAGCTCTAGTTTGGTTTTGGTTAATTGATGAAATCCTAAGTGCTAACCTAGTTTATCAAAGTGGTTATGAGATAGGTAGCACTACTCAAAGTGATGAAGCAATGGTGAAGATCATGATGATGGTGATGGCATGGTGATGATCAAATGCTTGAACTTGGAAAAGAAGAAAGAGAAAAACAAAAGGCTCAAGGAAAAGGTATAAATAGGAGGAGCCATTTTGTTTTAGTGATCGAGACACTTAGCGAGTGTAATCACATTTAGGATCAATAGCCATACTATTAAGAGGGGTGAAACTCGTATCGAAATGCGGTTATCAAAGTGCCACTAGATGCTCTAACTCATTGCATATGCATTTAGGTTCTAGTGGAGTGCTAACACCCTTGAAAATGTTTGTGAAAATATGCTAACACATGTGCACAAGGTGATACACTTGATGGTTGTCACATTTGAGTAAGGGTTAGAAACTTCACCGGCGCTCTATACAGAGAAGACAGAGGTCACTGTAAGTGACCGGACGCTGGCCTCGGTTGGACCGGTGCGTCCGGTCAGTGGAAGAGTGAAGACGCTGGCGTCGGTCTTCGGCCGGATGCTGACGGGGTGCGTCCGGTCCTGCTGACGTGGCAGCACACAGATGAGACGCCAAGTGACCGGACGCTGGATGAGTCCGGTCGGGCATGACCGGACATGTCCGGTCGTGATTTTTTGCTTCTAGATGCCTACTGGAAATGACCGGACGCTGAGGTCCTGCATCCGGTCACTTCGAAGCAGCGCGTCCGGTCACAACTTAAACGTACTGATGACCGTTGAGATCGGGCAATCAGCGTTTGAAGCAGGGGACATGTGGCACACATCGCGCGACCGAACGCTGGGGTCCAGCGTTTGGTCAATCTGACCGGTGCGTCCGATCGTCCCGTTTTTTAGTGGACTGAGGAGCCAACGGCTCTATATCGTGAGGGGTTCTATTTAAGCCCCATGGCCGCCCTCTTGGCCATTTGCATTGACATAGCAACCTTGTGAGCTTAGCCAAAGTCCTCCACTCATCTCCATCATTGATTCATCACCTTTGTGAGATTAGGAGAGAATATAAGTGCGTTGCTTGAGTGACAGCATCTAGAGGCACTTGGTATTCGTGTTTCGCTGTGGGATTCACTTGTTACTCTTGGTGGTTGCCACCACCTAGACGGCTTGGAGCAGCGAGGATTATTGAGCGGAGGTTGGTGATTGTCTTCGGCTCCGATCGTGGTGGCTGTGAGGGGTCTTGTGCCTTCCCCGGCGGAGCGCCGAAAGGTAACTCTAGTGGATTGCTCGTGTCATTGAGTTACCTCACTTGTGGATAGGTTCTTGCGGTGTCCAATTGTGTGGATGAGGTTCGTGCAACACCTCTTAGCCACCGAACCACCAAGTGTTGGTCGACACAACGGGGACTAGCGTGCCGGCAAGCACGTGAACCTCGGGAGAAAAATTGGTTGTCTCTTACCCTTTGGTATTCTCCCAATGATTGATCTAGTATTCATCTTGTGATTGGTTCACTCCTCTACATGGCGGTATAATCACCCTACTCACTCATTTATATTCTTGCAAACTAGTTGTAGCAAGCTCTTTAGTGTAATTAGAATTGAGAGCTTGCTTTGTTGTTTTAAGTTCATCTAGTGGAGCTCTTTAGTGCAGCAAGTGTGAGAGCTCTTAGTGAGTTGTGACATAGCAAATTGTGTGTCTAGAGATCATAGCAACTAGAATTGTTGGATAGGTGGCTTGCAACCCTTGTAGAGCTAGAGCAAGTTTGCATTTCGCTATTTGTTATACTAATCAAATTGCTCTTGTTGATTTGTAGATTTTTAAATAGGCTATTCACCCCCCTCTAGCCGTATTAGGACCTTTCAGCGCCCACTTGGAGATCCGTCCCTCGGCGTCACGGTTGCAGATGATGTCTTCCAACGGGAATAAAGTGATGACCATGACTTCGTGGTTCGTGAAGTAGTGTAGGAGCTTTCGGGTCGCCATCAGCACGACGTATAAAAGTTTCTGCACCTAGGGGTACCAAACCTTGGTGTTGATGAGTACCTCTCCGACGAAGTATATGGGTCGTTGGACCTTAAGGTGGTGTCCCGGTTCCTCCCTTTCGACGACCAGGGCGGCGCTCACCACGTGGTTGCTTGCCGCGACATAGAGGAGGAGGGGTTCTCCCCGTTCGGGAGCAATGAGGATTGGTGCCGACGTTAGTGATGCTTTGAGGCTCTCCAAAGCCAGATGTGTTTTCTCAGTCCAAACGAACGTGTTCATCTTTTTGAGAAGCTTGTAGAGGGGCATCCCCCGCTCGCCTAGCCAGGAGATGAACCGGCTCAGGGCGGCCAAACAGCCGGTGAGCCTCTATACGCCATTGACGTTGCGTATAGGGCCCATGTTGGAGATGGCTGTGATTTTTTCGGGGTTGGCCTCAATACCGTGTTCGGACACGATGTATCCAAGCAACTTCCCCTTCAAAACCCCGAAAACACATTTTTCGGGATTTAATTTGATGTTGAACCTTCGGAGGTTCACGAACGTCACGGCCAAGTTCGCGATCAGGTCGTAAGCTTGAGCCGTTTTGACCACTATGTCATCAACATAGACAGCGATTGTTGGTTTTTGCCGCTCGACTTGGTCAGGCCGATCGAGTGGGTCTATTTGGTCGGCGAAGCATTGCTGCATGCACCATTGATAGGTGGTGCCGGCGTTCTTCAGACCAAAAGGCATGGTTACGTAACAGTACGAAATATACGGGGTGATGAATGAAGTTGCGAGCCGGTCAGACTCTTTCAAGCTCGATCTGGTGGTAGCCTGAGTAGGCATCCAGAAAGGAGAGGATTTCGTATCCTAAGATGGAGTCAACTATCTGGTCTATGCGTGCCAAAGGAAAATGGTCCTTCGGGCATGCCTTGTTGAGGCCAGTATAATCAAGAACATGATTGGCAAGTCTGTTGGAGTGGTATACCTTCTTGATGAATATGGCTGCCAGGAGTTTGGCGAACTCCTCGCCTATGGCCCTGCGCCTCTCGTCGTCAAAGCGGCTCAGGCGTTGCTTGGCGGGCTGTGAGCCTAGGATGAGCCATAATGCATGCTCGGCGACCTCCTGTGGTATGTCTGGCATGTCAGAAGGTTTCCATGCGAAGACATCGCGATTGGTGCATAGAAAGTCGGTGAGCTCGCATTCCTATTTGCCCGAGAGCTTGGCCCCGATCTACACCATCTTGGTTGGGTCGGTGGGGTCGATCCCCACCGCCTTAGTTTCCTAATTTGGGTGGAAGGCAGTCAAGGTGGTTGGCTTGTTGCAGTCTGGGACCACCGAAGTCGACGAATTTCTGAGCTGAGGGAGCTCGGCTGAGTTGATGATGGCAGCTGTGGCCTCCTGTTCCACGCCCGACGACTGTAGTGGTGAGCGGATGGAGTGGTTTGACTGGTGCGCCCCCATTCCCCTGGTGGGGAGAGAGGTCGCAAGTCGGTGTCGCGATGCAGAGCTCTCCGCCTGTTGGACGGCGGCGGTTTCCACCAGCGCCCGGAGGTTCCGGTGGATCGCCTGCTCCTGAGGGTCATCAGGCTCGGGAAGGCCGTGCAGAAGCATCGCCGTAGCGGCGATGTTCTGGCCAGCCCGAGGGAATTGTGGGGGATCGTTTCCTCCATCCATGATGTTGCGCTAGACCTGGCGGGCGCGACCCCGGGCGCCTCTCGCCGGGTTACGCGCGCGTGGCGCTACGTGCTGCGCCGAGCGCGCCGGTACTGGGGGCGGCTGGCTCTGCCGCCTTTGTTGTTGCTCCTAGCCGTGCTCCTGCGCACGCGTGAGGGCCACCGCACGAGGGTCCAGAGGGGTGTGAGTCTGTAGAGACTCCGCTACCACCGACGGTTGTCCCGGAGCGTCCGCCATAGCGCACTCCCAGGACAGAGGGTGGCTAGGTGCCACGACGTCGCCGATACTGGAGCCGTCGCTTTCAACCTCGTCATCCATGAGGTCGTGGAAAGAGGCAGGAGCGTAGCCCGCCATCCCCAAGAATTCGGATGTCAGAGGGGGCGGCATCCACATCTTTCGGAGCCCCCGTGCGTACGCATCCATGGGGGGACGCGAGGCCGTAGGGGAACCGGTTGCATCGCGGTTGCGTTGGGGACAACGGGGTCCCTCCGGAGAGTCGGTGGAAGATATTAAATAGCGAGTAAAGAATAATATGTATGTTACTCACAGTGGGGTCTGAGCCAACGTGGGCTCGAAGCGAAGCATAGGTGTCTCGCCGTTGAGGTCGCCGGGTGTCCCGGACCCGATGGAGGGCGCTCCTCCTCCGACCGGTGTCGGGACAAGTGCCTCCTCGCGAAGGCGAAGCACGCCGAGCTGGTCGGCGATGAAGTCCAGGCTTCCGAAGAGGAAGGTCTAGGATGGCTCGAACACGGGAGGAACCCACATCCCAACATGTGAGAGTGTGGGAAACTCCAGCGAGCCGAAGCGAGTCGTATCGCTTGAGCCCGTCATGACGAAGATGGCAGAAAGGTGGGCCATCAGATGACCAAAAGTGTGAACGTACGACGTCCTCCACACGGACGGCGCCAACTGTCGGTGCGAAAAGTGACCAACAAGTAAATTTTTGTCGTTTTGCCGTACGTTGTGATCGGATGTGGCCTAGCACTCAATGATATAGGGTTTATACTGGTTCAGGCAACGTGCCCTACGTCCAGTTTGAGTCGGTTGGTGACTTTATTCCTGAGCCCAGGTGCTCGAAGTTTACTGCGGGGTTACAAATGGGTGAGAATAAGAAGGGGGGTGTTCGAGGTCCGGTCGGACTCTGAACCAAAGGGCCAAGAGTGATGGGAGCTCCAACGTGCGCTAAGTATTGGAACATATGCTCTGTGTAGCTTTAGAGTTCTAGAGCCGTGGAGCTGTTCGAGTGCTCAAAATGTCTAAAGCTAGCAGAGAGAGAGGGAGTCGGAATGATCGTCTGTCCCTTTTTTAGGAGAGAGCGCATCCTCTTTTATAGATGAAGAGGACGGCCTTATAAGTTTTAGGAGAGAGAGAGAGAGAGCGTGTGTGTTTCCTAGTCTTGTTGTCCACGCCGTCGGGTACAAGACGGTTTGTCGGCGCCCACAATACTGTTGACGCCCTAGATGCACGTGGCAGACTCCATCGTGTTCTTCTGGTATGGCAAATGTCGGCGCCTACCATACTGTAAGATAAATATCGGCGCCCACAACACTGTTCGTGTTCTGACATGTCTGGAAGGTTGGAAAGCACCCTTGTGGCATGGCCTGACTGTACTGTCCTGCAGGGGTGTAGGATACGGTCCTCGGTATTGCTGTTGACTTGAGCGCCTTACCTTATCTGCTCCGCCTGATTTCTCGGGTCCTCACTGAGCGGACGCCCCCGGCCGGTCATTCCCAGTTGGCTCCGAGCGCGCCGGTCGGAGAAGAGCCGTAAGCAGAGGTTCGGTGTATTCCTGATCGGAGAAGCGGGTCGGAGTCGGAAACGAGCGTCGTCCCCTCCTTGGCCAGGCCTTTCGGTCGGAGACTGGGTCGCCTCTTCCGGCCTATCGTTAGGTATCTGGGCCGGCCCAGAAGTTGCGCGTTGTTTGTAATGCCGTCTGCTGGGCCGAGCTTTTACTGGGAAGCGGGTCCATTAGGGACCCCGGGTTTATGAACCCGAGACAAATATTCTGTATTTTAGAATGTTGTGTTGTTTGTTACCCTGATCTAGGAGACTACATAGGACTCATCTTTGGTCCCTCATTTCCTGCTAAAAAAGATGCAGCTCAAGCCATTGTTCTCTGTTCTTCTACCTGTTCTTTTATGATGCTACTTCAGATTCATAGTCTACAGCTTCCATTACGTGTTTTTTCCCCTTAAACCAAACTCATCTCTTCTTTCCCATTTTCCAGAAACCCTTCTATTTCCATCTGTTGTTTTTTATGGCCTAATTGTTCCTTTGTGTTTCGTAATATATATAGTTGTTGCAGGTTAAAAAGTTCAACTATGCAAAGAACAGGTGTTCTTCTTGGAATCTGCCTTCCTGCAGGATGGTAACCGGAAAACCAATAAAAATTCTTTTCCTCAAGTGGCTCCGTATCTTAAAAAACGGTTTGTTTGGCTTCTTTTTTCAGTCGGAATAGTGTTTTTCTCTCACAACAATTCAGCTTTGGCTTGTTTTTTCAGCCAATTTCAGCCAAGCGAACGGGGCCTGCTCCCATGACCACCGTTGAAAATATTTGTGCACACCCAGTCAATCAAAAGTAAAATAATGAAACCTCACGGTGGTTGCTTTTTAATATCCTAATGTGATTATTCGGAAGTTAGCTAGACCAACGTATTATATATTCTAATATATACCATTGAGAGATTTGTGATAAACTATGTAATCAGAGGTAAACTGATGATCCTCCTCATTATTATTATTCTGATATACTGATGCAATTATGCATTTACAGGTGCCCTCTCCAAAATGTAGGTATCGACACCAAATGTATCCATCAACATGTGACCTATCTGCTTCCTTCTCGGCTTTGTAAGTTCTTCCTTCAGCCATCTACATTCTGAGTTGTAAATTAAGAAAGCATGGTTATTTTCAGAACTTATTTAGACATATTGAAGCGTATAGATAAATAAATTCAGTTATATAAAATCTTCATAGATACTTTATGGGAAGTAGGTGCAAGTCCGATTATAGACACTTTATATCATTTTGACATAGATGCAGCTTTGCCGCTTGTATATAATTCCTGCTATTGATGTGTGCAAAATTAATAATTTTTTAGCGTACAAACTATGATGTCTACAGTTCGGTTGGAATTGTGCAAGTTTATTAGTCTGGGCATCTCCCATTGTGTTTCATGTGTACGATGATATTGGTTGACAATGTCTACAGATAGTTAGGATTTGGGAAAAATTGCCGACTTAGCGAGAACCCATAAAGAATATTTTGCTATTGGAGTTCAAATTTCCTAGGTGTTGTGCTTGCACCATCTATGTACAATTAATTCAGTTTTCTCTATGTTAGGATAAAAAAAAACGGGTCTCTAGACTTTGTCTTTTAAGCCTTTCTTTGTCAGCCAAAATTTCAGGTACCACTCCTATCTCTTTCTTGCTTCTTCCTCATCTTCTCAGCTTGGTTGGTTCCAATTGTTTCTTCCTCATCCTCAGTTATCATAATTTAGCAAACCTATTAGTGATATCAAAAACACTCTCCAGACATCGACACAGATTCCTCGCTGGACATCTCCGACGACGATGAACACGGCTGGGAATCTGACCGCAGCTGGAAGTTCTGATCATCCTTGCATCCATGACGAAGCCCAACAGAGACCGCAGCCCACTGCCTCCTAACCTTGTATAATATTTCTACTCAACGCTCTGTCATGCTTTTGGATACTGCATCTGACAGAGCATGCAGTGCACATCGTACTAATCTTGTATAATATCAACACTCTGTAATGCTTTTCTATATGCACTCAAATCTGCCATCTAGCAAACCTGCAAACCATGTAATATTCTGTATACTCCCTCCATCCCGAAATAATCACACGTCTAGCATTCAAATTTTTTCCCGAAATAATCGAACACCTTCACATACGGCAACAGGCCAGCTATCCCATCGGCGTGACAGACTGAGCAGCCACAGGTTATTGCATCTGCACCTCCATACACGTTGCAGCGCTGCAACGTTTGCCCAGCGTGTGGGCCCAATAAAATATGAAACAAAGGAAGAAAGCGTGGGAGGCTTCAGAAGGTCATGTTCACTCGTTGACGTGATCCTTCAGTCGTACTCGTGTGTTGTCGACGCACCCGACGCCTCCCTACAAGGGCATTTTCGTAATTTGACATGCAATGTTGGTTTCCGTGTCTAGTCCCAGAAATGCAATTATCCTGGGACGGAGGGAGTATATAGCTATGCCTGCTACTTGGTACTTCAATCTATAAGCACTATCATGCTTGCCACCATTACAGCTGTCGTGTTCCAAATCACCATACTGATGTTACATGTTATTGTCGCCATCATGAAGCAATCTAAGATCCTTTACTCTCGGCGCGCAAGGGCGCGCGCCATCCACTAGTAGTAGTAAAATCAAATCTCGTTTCCAGCTGATAGACTCGGTCGACCATTGTCCTGCCCACAGCGCATCTCTCGTAGTTTCAGCTGGGTTGATCGAGCTCGCCGAGGCTAGGCGCGGCGCGGGCATTGGGAACTGGGAAGCAATGCTGCGTGCCATGCTTCGGCGGCGAGAGTGGAACCAATAATAGGCGGCTCGATTGATTGACACGGTCGTGGCCATGCTGGTTCCTGAGAGCAAACCTCGCTCCAGTTGTCGTCGTCTCGCATGTTCCGCTGATCCGATCCGATCCGTCCCTATCGCATCGGCACATAGAAACCGCAGACGAGCAGCGGCGCCGCGCGGCGGCTGCCTGCCTGCCTGCCTGTATAGTACCGGCCCGCAGTAGTTAATCTCGGGCCTCGCAATGGTGGCTCGCCAGTTGGGGCCGGCATCCGGCGCTTCGATCCCATAAACAAGTCCACCCTAGTCAAAGCTTCCTCATGTTTTCAGACACCTTTCCAGCAAACGTTCCCGTACCCGCGTACTAGGCACGTATATCTATTGTCACGTCGGCTTTAGTGTCGAGGGTCTAGGGTGTTTCGATGTGAGGACTAAAGTTTAGGAGGTACTCCCTCCGGTTTTGATTTGAAGGTTGTTTAGACAAGGTTTAGCATATTAAAGTGTAATTAATTTAGGTTTATTTTTCATGTTTGCCCTTATTAAATATGCCTTGGAGTTGTTTCAATACAACAACCTCTCTCCACCCGAGTGGCTATTGCATTTGTTCTGGAGTCTTGAGGTCACGGGTTCGATTCCTGAGTTGTGCTGGTTTTTTGCGATTTTTGGTGTTTTTGCATGCGTCCGTTCAATAGTCCACAATGGACGAAAACGCTGATGAACGACCTCTATTTTGAAATCGCAACAATCTTCAGAACGACTTTAAAATCAGAACCGGAGGGAGTATCACATCGGATATCATATATAGTCACGCCGGGTGTTCAGATATTAATAATAAAACTAATTACAGAAACCGTGACTAATTCGCGAGACGAATCTATTAAATCTAAGTAATCTATCATTAACACATGTTTACCGTAGCACCACATTGTCAAATCATAGGCTAATTAGACTTAATAGATTCATCTCATAAATTAGTCTCAATCTGTGCAATTAGTTTTATAATTAGTCTATGTTTAATACTTCAAATAGTGTCCAAACATGTTTACTGTGGTCGATGCGACAGGGACCAAGGGCCGGTTTAGATCCAAAAATTTTGGCAAAATGAGCACTGTAGCGTTTTCGTTGTTATTTAGCAATTAGTGTCAATCATAGTTTAATTAGGCTTAAAAGATTCGTCTCGTGGATTTCGTCTAAACTGTGTAATTAGTTTTATTTTTTATTTATATTTAATGCTTCATGCATGTGTCCAAAGATTCGATGTGACGGAGAATCTTAAAAAAATTGACGTTTTAGGAGGAAACTAAACAGGGCACAAAATTTAGGAGTCGGACCAGACACCCCCTCAAACAAGTTGGCATTTGCTACTGCAGCTGTACGGCAGTACTGTATGTGTGCTGTTCTCGATTGGAGTTGGAGTATTGTATTGCGCACCTGCCAGAAATGCATGCCTGGTGCGCACGGCATCGGCATGCCCAGGCGACAGATATTCTGATCCCGGATTAGGAGAACAGCACATTGACCGCAGAGAGGCTGACCGCCTGGTCATGCACATTGACCGTGTTCCCAAGGAAGGATTGGGATTAGGATAATAGGATTAGGATTAGGATTAGGATTAGGAGTAGATCTGACCATTTGCTGGGAGGATAGCTAGCTAGACCGGCAACGCATTAGACATCTGACATCCCTGTAATATACTAGTACTTCGTCAGACCTGGAGATGTTGGAACCCGAGAAAGAGGTCGCGTGTGAATGTGATGCTGATCTGGTTCATCGATTAGGACGGCGTTCTCTCGTGATGAGCTTCGCTCTTAGCTACGTAGTCCGTGCAGATGAGCTTGCTTGGGCGTCGCGCTTCCTGAGAAACGCACGGGCGATTCAACTGTGAACGGAAACTCGACCAAGTACAGCGCGGAGCTGGCTGCAAGTTGCAACGTGCATGGAGCAGCATTGCTTCGGGATTCGAGGAAAAGAAGGCTGGTTGCTTGCCGAGGAAATCGTGGTGTCTATGTCTATGCCGGCGCGGGCCGGGGGATGGTCACCTCTGTTTGTTTATTGCATTGCACTGTAAAGTGAGACGACACGCACAAAAGGGATCCAGCACGTTAGTACGTACGCAAACTGCACTACTCCTGTGCGTACGTGGGAACAGGGAGAGAGGGAATGTTGGTTCGCTGGTCAAACCCGCGCTCCGCCGGCCGCCAGCCCGCCGGCACTTTTCTCGGTCGAGGTCGAGGGGACGCTAAAAAATAAATGAGACCACACATGCACGCCCCCTGGATGTTTCGCTGAAGGCGGCGCACTAGCTAGGGCATGCAGTGGCGCCGCAAGTGCACGCAGCTTGCGCTCACACACGCTGTTGCCAATGCCATGCACGATGATCCCACGAAACACGAGACACATCGGTCGATTTTGCATGGCGCTTTGCTTTTACGACCGCTCCACTATGAACACCACTGCCGGATCGATCGGATATCTGGCCTGGGTACGGTGTTCTACTACTGCTGGTAGCTAGAGTGGTAGCAATGTAGCATACATCACCTGAGTGATGAGGCAGCGCTAGCGATGGCACACCACACGCCAACTACTCACGCTGGCTGGCTTGCAATGCGAAACAAATAAACAATAATCCCTGAAAGTGCCTGGTCGGCCATGATGTGCATGGCCAAATAGGCAACGTGAGAATATCTCAAAAGTCGCAAACGCACCATTGCGACACCATATCTCGCCGACCAGCAACTGGCACCGCCTCGAAGGGGAAATGGACGGCTAGCAAGTAAAGCTCGGGGAAATGCATGCAAAGGCGGTGCATGAACCATGTACTGATCAGATGCAGCCACGGCGCCGCTACGATTGCGCGTCCAAATCATCTAGAGAGCAGCAGCGCTATGGGGCTCGAGCTCGACAAAGCCTGCCAAAAAATTTAAAAAAGAAAGAAAGAAAGATGAATGGATTGACGGGTTAATTTGTTGACGAGATGTCAAATCCCACATGTGGTCAGTTGGTCACCAACTCTCACCATGCATAATTGATCTCAAGTGGCCTGGGCAATTCTGCACACCACTATTGGGTGGGTGGAAATGACACTGCTCTTCGATAGAAAGCGAACACACGCAAAGTTTGCGTGTTCTCGAGAAACAAGAGGCGAGGCACTAGTTATCCAGACTCCAGAGTACGTAGAGCTAGTTGATCGAGCTGCGTCTACATTTCTGAGTAATCTATACAAGGTAAGGTCCTGGGTATATCCTCGCACGTGAAGTAGTGGCTCATTTGGGAACGTTTGCTCTCATCGTCTTAGTTTGCGATCTCTCTCTGTGCTTTATTCTAGTGGTGCGCTGTGTAGTCGGTGTGTATACTACAGTATGACAGTCCGTTTCTGTTCCTGCGTAGCGCCTTTCACCTGGCCAGCATGCAACTATGACGTGTTTGGCATGGCTTCTATCGCCTTTGGCCTCTTCTATACCTTGTACTCTAGCAGCACTGCTCATAGATGCCATTTTTCTCTCTCCTGATAAAATAAATTTGTGGCTTCTCTTCCTCCGACTCCTCCGGTACCGTAGAGCCCAATCAAATGAGGATTATATGATGTTGCAAATGCAATAGGCCAAAAATTACATAAATGTGCATTTTAATTAAAGAAATGCTGGTGGAGGGCGACCAAAGATTAGTTTAACATTATTTCCGGAAAAGAGGATGTTAAGATTGTGAAACTTGAGATGTATGATTTATGTCTTTATTTGATTTTACGATTCTATTCAGTAGTCTACATTTTCCTTTGATTTTTATGTTTATGATCTTATAATTACCATCCTACTTAAAGCCCTCTGATTCGATATAGAATCTATGTTTTTTACAACATAGAATCTACGTTTTTGACAACTTTGAAGGTTGCCCTTGCCCATTGTTGTCTAAAATGACTAGGAAGAAGAGCTCATCACATGGAGGGCTGCGTATGGGGAAGAATTTACCTCACTTCAAAAGTTGGCCTTTAGAATTTAAAACCTCACGTGCACACTTTAAAATTGTAGCGAAACTAGCTCAGTTTTTCAAAAATGACTTAACACAATTGTTCATTACTTTTTTTAGATAATAGGAGCTTCATTAATCAGACAATGTTACAATCGTACGCTAGCAGTTCACGGATAGCTAGTGGGGATTAATATGCCACTCCTCCGCCACACGATCACATGAAACTTGTCTAGCAGATATGGAGCTACCCTTATTACAAGCTCTATTTGCGAAAACAAAGGTAAACTCATCGAACAACAACTGAGTTTTCTCTACAATTGTTCGCTGCTCTACACAGACCGGTGTTACTAAATATATATACGTGGCCCCACATCAAAAGTCAAACACTAAAATTAACTGGAATTCATTGGAGACAACTTAGTTCAATTATTTGCTAGTTTTGGGTAGATCGATGCGACTAGCAGCCTGTTCGGCAGGACTGAATTGGCTGGCTAGTGCTGGGGCTGGACCAGCCAGCCCAGCCAGCCAATTCCAGGCTCCAGCCAAACCAGCCCTCTAGCCAGCAGCTGGTTTTGAAAAGTTCAAAAAATGGCGCCAAGCCAATTGTACTTCATGCTGAATTCAAAGTTACAAATTCAAACTACCCGCCATTTCTAGCTCATGCTGATTTCAAATCAAAACCCAACAGCAACAGGTTCAACTCGCCCAATTTCACACGAATCACAGGCACATCCCAACCCAGCTTCAGGTTCATCCAACTGATTCATCCAACAGAACAAGTTTCATCTAACAGCAACAACACAAGGTTCAAATAGCAACAGGCACATCCCAGCCCAGCTAACATCTATACAAATTTCCACACGAATCACAGGCACATCCCAGCCCAGCCTCACACAATCACAGGTCTACATGCCGACGCTGGGATCCTTCTTGCTCCTGCTCCGCGAATGACTTAATATGAGGAACATCGGGAAGATCGAAGGCAAAATACCTAAATTTCCATAGTTCTCAGTTAGGTCAATCTTTGACAAGACATTGATATGTGGCAATTCCAAGTTTAGCATTGTTCACAGTGAAAGAAGCAAAGCACTCACATACTTTCCAGGATCACAGCATAAATGGACATCGATAAGGTGCACAGCAGTCAGCTGCAGAATACAGAAAAAAAACATTAAACAATCTAGTTCATTCACATTTAGCGACGCCTAAGCGTCAATTAAGCGATGCCTTGAAAACATTGGGGATTACAGATTTAGTAATTATGGAAACGAAAGTTGCAAGTGCTACATACATATTTATTTCCTCCTAGAGTTTCGTTGGGTTGGAGGGGAGGAGGGAATCACTGGACTCAATCAGGATAAATAAATGGTGTTGCAAAGACCGAGGTAGCAGGTGGCTGCTGCTCCAGTTACAAGGAAGGACAAATTTTTAGGAAGTAATCTTTTTTCGCTTAAAATATAATGCCACAGGCCCAGCATCAAGAACCTGAGGGCAGATGCCTTGCTTGTCTTAGACGGTGTATGTGCTCCACTGCTTCCCATGGTGAATCACAGTAACAGTGTAGCAACTTGTCCATTGTCCGTAGACAAATGAACCAACATAAATCAAAACAGACAGCTTTACTAATGCTCAATTTTATCATTCTTTTCTAGAGTATTTCATCACATCACCAAACACTATAGAACTTGGCACTTGTAATTCTGACACTAAAATTCCCCATACACCAATAAACACAATATGATAGTCCCATAATACATTTTTTTAAACAAACATAGTGCCACAAAATCTTACACATGCACAAGACAAGACTGCCATGGAACTGTACCAAAAGCTACTAGTTTAAAAAACAACAGCCTTGACCCAAACCACATACAAACAATCTCACGGCATCAATACTTGCTATGAATATAGGCAATGCAGTGAATGTCGGATCATCTGAATGCGGTCCCTCCAGCTCCCATGAGCTGCAGTTAACCAAACTAAACCCTTTCGAAACTTCAGAGAGGTATTCTTTTACTCACCTTCAATAAGAGGCTTCAGTTTTTCTTCAAGCCAATCAATATTCTTCTCCAAGTAATCCATGCAATACACAATCCCTGACATAGAATTGAACACCTTAGAGAAAGATGCCATATTATTAGAACAAAAGCAGGTAAGTTACTGTACAGCAATAGAGGACCAGCTGCATTACCTCAACTTTCCTAAATCATACACCACTCCACACAACCATAGATATTAACTCCCTAACTCTAGAGATTGGGGTTCCCCGATTTAGCTCAACCCACTCCGGCAGCTCGTACGATGGTGGATCAGCGCCGTACTTACGCATCCACAAATAATTATCTAAAGCAAAGCATGAAATGATTATCATAGCATGCTTCATCCTCTTGCAGTACGACACCCCGTCCAGAATCTTCCAACGTTCTTTCAACACCCCAAACCTCCTTTCAATGACATTTCGCAACTTCGCATGAATGTAATTGAATTTCTCCTCCCTCTGCAACTGCTGCAAATCTACGCCCCTAAAATCATTGATATGATACCTTGTGTTTCTGTAGGGGGTCATGTACCCTGTCATCTCCGTGTAACCCACGTCCGCCAGGTAGTACTGGCCTACAAGAGATGAAAATAGTTACAAAAGTATGCTTCAATACATCTACTACAAGCGTCAAAGCTTCACATGAAAGCATGTGAACCACTGTATAAAAAGACCAATCTAGCTCTAAGTACAACTTAATCCATCGAACCCCAAACAAATAACCTATGCAGACTCACAGATATAGATAATAAAGATAAAGAAACAAGGCAACACTTCTATAACTACATCACTACTGGAAACTCGAATACTTCTGTGGGTGATGAATTTTTCTGTGCGTTTTTCTCTATACACACAGAAAAACCGATAGAAATATTCGAAAACCCACAGAAAAATTGCGTGTTTTTTCTGTGCGTGTCAATACACACAGAAAAATTGACATTATTCAATCGGTCTTTTCAAAACTCACAGAAAAACTATATACACGCACAGAAAAACTATATACCAAAAAAATTATCTGCGTCAATACACCCAAACGCGGCCGCCCATCCCTATCCCAGACGCGGCCGCCCACCGCACCCGCCCGAGACCACGCCCGCACTCCCGTCGCTCCTAGGTCTCGTAGCGGCCACCCCCTCCTCTCTTCCACCATCGCGGCGGCCACCCCCTCCTCCACCGGTGAGGCCACCACCCCCTCCTCCACTACAACTCCTCCCCTCTCTTCCCTCGAAAGACGGCGGTGGCTGCCCATGCAAGGCCGGATGGCGGCTCCTCCGCCCCCAGATCTACCTCTTGCCGCACCAAGGAGCTTCGCCGCCCGCCGCCCCCAGATCTGCCTCCTCCTCCTCTCTGCCACCGCCGCGGTGGCCACCGTCGCCCCCAGATCTTGTGCGGGAGTTCTTGTCATCCTGGGGCCTGGGCTAGGGTTATCGCCCTCATTTCGCGCCTCTCCTTCCTCCTCTAGTTTGGTGCGCTCTCTCCTCTTCCTCCCCATCGAGTTCGCTTGACCTATACGGTCAACCTCCACCGGCGGATTCGTGTTGGTCCTCCAGTGCTCCGACAGTATATCTCACCTACCCCCATCTCCTGCCCCTCTCCGTGCGGTGATTTATGTTGAATTGTTTGTGGATTTTGTTTGTCATCCACTGATATTAGGGTTTATGTTCTTAGATACTTAGATCTGGGTGACATTTTTGTTGATCTACATGTTTACATTTGCTTTCGTCTTGTTCCACCCTTAGATCTGTGTGATGTGCACCTCTTATTTGTTGTACACATGTGTTGTCGCCTAGATTTTGCGCATGATGATGCCTAGTCCGATTTGCAAACTGAGCAAAGTGCCTTGGTCGATGATGTTTACTTAACCCTAGGCGCTGGAGGAGCACCCTATGGTGTGGCAGCCGCGTCTTGCTTAAGTTCATAGCTCTGATTCTAGTGAGGGTTCTTTGTGCTGAAGCATCTAGAATTTATGACACTGATGTTCAATCTCTTGATATGACTGTGATGTTCAAACTCTTGATATCTATTTGGCCAATGATGCAACATGAAAAATAAACTCTGAGGTGGTTGCAATTTGTTTTTTGTGCATTCTGTATGATTCTCATGACTGCCATCAAACCATGGGACATGATCTTAGTTTTCTTATATCTGTTTTTTGCCTTGGCAGCCACCTATGATTGAGTATCTGGAAATTGTACCAACATATCGTTAAGCTGAGGCCTCACTTACTTTGCCAATGATGATATCATATTAAGCATGCCAAGAACTGATGACCTTGAGCTTGTGTTGAGGTACTAGAACTTTGTTTCTTACTCTGTTTGTTTCTTATGCTCCAAGCTCAAAGTCAACCGAGGAGCAACTGATATCTGAGGCCAATGTGTTGAATACTACATCATTTGATCACCATCTTATTATTGGTATTTTGTGTACCTGGGCTACATGCCATGCACAGGTCACTGGTTTTGCGTGCTAATCTGTGCTGACTGTTTAAGACTAAGACTTTGAGTACTATAAGTGGGTCCTAACTCTAGTAGAACTACTAATACATGCGCCTTGTCATCATGTTTTGTTCAGCGCTCGTGACCTATTTTTTTCTTATTATTATTATTTTGAGATATCATCACTACTCTGTGCTAGTATATAACTGATCTGTTCCTTTGCACTGCCTTACTTTCTCGAGCCTTCTCATGCTGATTATTTGTTGAAGGCAATGCATAATTCAATATATTTGTAAAAGCTGGGTCCTTTAGATGGTGCTTTTGTTGTAACATAGGAATATTATGGGTTCAACTTCTCACATAGAATATTATGGGTTCAACTTCTACAAGAATATTCTTCTCCTCTATTGTTAGTTCAAACAATTGTCTTGGTGGAGGTGGACCCCTCTCATCCGGTCTCCTTGGGGGTCTCCCAGGATTGTTTCTTTGGTTGCTCCAGTTACCAGATTTGGCACCCCATCCATCTGCTTTCCAGTCCTTGTTACTAGAATCAGCTGTCTCTTTCCATTGAGCAGTACCGTATGAGTTCTCAGCAAGCACAACATTCCAGCCATCCCAAGAATCTGATTGCTTAGCATCTGAATTGCCCATTGGTGTTTATAATTGAGGAAAGCATGCTCCTAGTGTTTATAATTGTCCAATTAATAAACTGAAGTCAACTGATATAGAAAGTTTGTGGTATATATACCATGATCTGTATCTTGCTTTATATGTTATTACTTATTAGTTCTTGGTAGTGCCATCCTCATGATTTGTATGTGAGTCATTGATGAGCCTCTATGATCAGACTGTACACTTCTACTAGTGCATACCTTACTGATTTTGAATTGGCCTGACATTGTTCCAACCTTTTCAGAGTTTGAGATAGGCACTTGATTTGTATCATAGCTGTCTTTAGTGTTTTTCTTAGTGTATGGTAGATGTGCTGATACAAGCATTACTGATATAAACCATGCAGTCTAGTGGAAGTTAGCTGCCAAGTTACTACCACTTTGGCTTTCTCTTGATTGTTTTCATCCAGCCTTTTAACATTCTTAAAACTGTTTGGCGCTGTGTGAAATGGTTGAGTATTCTTTATAGGATTAAAATGCATTCTATTCTTTGAGTTATTGACAGTTCATCACCAGTATGCTAAGGAAAATTGTCCTTTTTTATATATTTGGGATGAACTGTTGAATTGATCAATAAATCTACTAGATTATGACTTGTGTTTCTTTTATTATGTTTCAGCAGGAGGTATCAAATAAGATAGTGATTCATACTGTAACATGCTTTATAATTATCTTAACCTTCCATTTTTGTACTTTAATTTTCAAGCATTTCTTCAACTGATCTGTATTGCATGTCTTTGATTGAAGGTTCTCAGCATGAGCAGGCTGGGCATGACGGAAGCCGTCGTCCCGCTCCTGATGGAGTCCCAGACCGAGGTAAATCACATCACGCGAGCCTAAATGAACTCAGGATACATTGTGTGTGCTTCTTGTGACTGGGCTGCTGCTGGCAATGCAGAGCTCCGGTGGCCTTCTCCTGTCCCCGAGGTCATGCTCAGGCTCAGGCAGGCAGCGGGCAGGCGGAGGCAGCCTGTCGTCGTCTATTTTTGACATAAGTGTTGACTATTTGTGTATTATTTGAATGAAACCTTGTTGGTCATGCACAGAAAGTACTGTATGGAAAATATATATTTTAATATGTTGTTGCTACTGTTTTAAAATAATTTTTTTGTGTGTTTAACTCTTTTTTCCTGTGAGGATGGCTATACTGAAATATTTTTTTAATCTGGGCGAAATGAATTTTTCTGTGAGTTCACCTAGACCGACAGAAAAAAAACATGTGTTTTTCTGTACGTTTATTTCTTTTTTCTGTGTGGATTAACACACGGAAAAATTAGTTTTAATATGGGCGAACGTAATTTTTCTGTGCGTGTAACACCCGCAGAAAAATTATTTCTGATGGCGAACACACAGAATAATTGAATTTTTTCTGTCGTTATATTTCTGTGGGTATTTTTCTGAGGGTACACCATCAGAAAAATATTTTTCTGATGGTATTCGCATTTTTCTGTGTGTTTTCGCACACACAGAAAAATGCGAGATTCCAGTAGTGCATGTAAAGAAACTAGCAGCAGCTTTCGCCCCTTAGGTTAAGTTAGAGCACTCCATAGTATTCTTAAACACTGGAGCAAACTATACTAACAAAGAACACATGCATATACTAGCAGCTGGCTTTAATAAGTCACTAAGTTTTCTATCTATAAAAGTGCATACATCTAGAATTGATCTTTTAAATGCAGATGATCTCTTGAGCACACATCTAGAATTGATCTTCTAGAAGCTTCGGTGGATCTATATAATTGATCTTTTAAATGATATGCTTCAATACATCTACTACAGTGGTACACATGCTTTTATGTAGTTACAGAAGTATGCTTCAATACATCTACTACAAGCAAACAAGTAAGGAATGGTGAACATCAAGGCATCACGAACCTGCTAGGGGATGTGGGAACGAAGCATCGCCCTGACAGTCTTTCAACACCGCCATGTCATGACAAGCCCCCGCCTTCTGGGACCTAGCCTCCCTGATAAATTGGCTGAGGTCTTCAAGGCACTCTTCTACGGTCTACGGATGGAGTCTGGATACTCTTCTTGCTACGAGGACTGTTAACAAAATATTCCCTATGGACTCTTTTCGAGGGCTGATGACCACTAGGTTGCAAGACCGGCTTGTCCGACAAGGATGGAGGAGTGCGAGGGCTTCCACTACTGGGTGACTTGTTAGGTCGATGGCCCCCCGCCGATAGCAACTGGCCCCTATCACGTGGGGTGCGTCCCAAAATCGTGATCAGTTGCTCATAGCATTGGGGCCGTCTGAACTTGTTTCTAGTAGGTTGGCTACTTTCCTGCACGTGTTCTAGTGATGGCGAAGTCAGTATTGAGGTAGTAGGAACCTAATTGCTAAAAAAAGTCAAGGAAGTGTGTGTAGTTAGTACCCCGGGGCTGACACCGTACCACTCGGGGTCAACTGTAACCTCGCCAATAAGCGGGTCACGGCCTAGCCTATGGGTCTGTCCGTCGCGCCAATTGAAGTAACAACGTTTCAGCTCGTTGTACTTGTTCTGTCACTTTTTCTTGCTGTACCCGAGACATTGGTCCACCCTAGTGAGGTTGGACCAGTGGAGTTCAAGTGACAGAGCTCTTTCTGCTTGATGATTAGCTTCCCAAGAATACTGCAGTTAGATCTAGTGGGTATGCTTATCATGCTTATGTTCTATAGAAGCTAAGAAACAATTGATCTTATTGGGGTTGGAAATGGTATTACAGGTGTCCAAAGTCCAAAAGTAGCAAAATTGCCAGAAGCATCCGTGACTTAGTATAGCCCTCACTGTAACAACAAATAATTAATTAAAATACAGTTTTATGCCAGAAAATATAAGCACGAATAAAACCTATAATAGACGCTGATAATGGCAAGTCAGAATCTGCTAGGAAGTGAAAACTGATCATGGTTACAAAATTTCATGGTGAAAAGCAAGAGAGGAAGCAAGCAAATTAACCACAAAAATAACCATGGTGTGTAAGGACCACCACTCACTGTCACTGTAACATTACCAAAGGAGAATTAAACCCCAAATCCAAACAGCAAATTGCCAAATCATATCCCTAACTTGCCTTTTGTGTCCGTTTGCGGCGTTTTGAGCGGAGGTTGTAGTGGCTGCCAGCAGTTGGAGAGCAAGACAAAGCCGACGACGCTGCCAGTTTGGGCAGCGTTGCTCACAACCGGACGAAACGTCCCTTCTATGTCTGCAGCGCAATCATATAGCACACTTGTAAGATGATAAACATAACTGAAAAATTGAACATTTACAGGGGTGAAGAACATTACATGTGTACTGTCTAACATAATCTGAACTAGAATATCAACAGAGAATTCATTGTGTACTAAGTTAACACTAAAGAAGCCTTAAGCTATACTTATCACCACTTAGGCAAGAATGAGCTAAAACAATCAACTCTATGTACACACGGATTCAGAACAGCAACATAGCAGTCACTTCTATCAATCATAACTGAAAATATAGAGATCCCACAAGGGTGATCCTATACTTTCTGAAAAGCTTAAGAAACCACCTACAACTTTGTAACTATCATCAAGAGCTCATTCCACAGTTAACAGGGTCAAACAATACAAGGAAACAACTCTGTCCAAATTTGGACAGAATCTGGCATTGAAATTAGAACAGCTATAACTAGAGTTCTAGTTTACAAAAACTTGTGATCCTTAACATTTTAGAAAGCTTATGAAAAGTAATACAACTTATTAGTTGTTACCAAAAGGTGTTTCAAAGGTTAACTAAGCCATTAAGCATCATCTACCAGATCTGTTCAGAAAGTAATCAGAAACTTCCTAAAATCTGTAGGTAGAGCAGTTCTGTAATATAGAAACAAAAACAAATAACAACGCAAATTCATTACACAGCCAGAATTCCTTGCATTTATTTGCAAATCTGTAAAATTTGTCAACTTGATACAAGCAGTTCTAACACACATCAGAAACTTCCTCAAATAAACGTACATTCAATCTCACAACATGTGGGGATTTCTATCCGACACATACATGAGCAGACATGAATACATGTTGGATCTTAGATCCGGCGGGGCCAAACTGCGGCGGCGGCGGGTTTCGGGGGGCTTACCGTGCTGGAAGGAGTCGCCGTTGATGGAGGCGGGGTCCGGGGAGAGAGGCCGAGAGCACTGTCACCGAGGCCCGCGCGAGAGTGCGGGAAACCCTAGCCGCGCGGGGGTCAAACTACAAGACGAACAGCTGCGGCTCAGAGACGGCTAGGTGAGAGGACGGCGGCGTGGGATTCGGGTTACCTTGTTGTCCGAAGGCGCCGTCGATGAAGGCGGGGTGGGGGAAGGAGGAGGACGTCACTGTCACCGCAGCCCCGGCGAGGAGGACGGCGTAGAGAGGCGGCCGCACCCGGATCTGGTGGCCACCGACGACGCCCGGTGATGCGATGCAGACCACCGCTGGTAAACGCGCGGAGAGACGGCGACGAGCGGCGCGTGTGCGTGGAACCCTAGCCACCGACAGGAGAAAGGGGAGAAAGTGAGAGACGCCGCACGCTGGACCGAGCAACGGGTATAAGACCAGCCGTTCAGCTGGTGCGGCTGGTGCGGGGCTGCCGAACGGTTGGGCTGATAAGCCCAACACCAGCCAGCCCAGCCAGCCTACCGAACGGGCCGTAGATGTCTAGACATACATGTGGGCCCCAAGTCATAATTATAGAATGTAAGTACATTGAAGGCAAGTATTTCAATCTCAGGTAGATAGGTCCACATAAATCCCATGGACACACGAATTTTTGAAATGGTGTCTAATGGACGATGAATTTTGTTGAATGAAATGATTATGGGCATCCAAATCGAAACAGATCATATCCAAGTGTATCTAAAACAATTAGATTTTGGATTATCCAAATCCATTGCCACATCTATTCGACACATCTAAAACAATTAGATTTTGGATTATCCAAATCCATTGCCACATCTATTCGACACATCTAAAACAATTAGATTTTGGATTATCCAAATCCATTGCCACATCTATTCGACACTCAAGCCAAGACATGCATACTGCAGATTGATTCCAATACAATCACAAGCTATGTCTATGATGTCATGCACAACGCGTTGGATTAGCCTGCAGCTGGTGAGCATTTCACAAATCGAGTAACAATTTGCGTGCAAGCTGTACTCCGCAGGGCAAGTGGGCAACTGTGCATAATCTAGAGCAAGTGGCCATTTTCGCTTCAACTTAGCAGTATTTTTCAGCGAATGAACAATATTTTTTTTCACAATAAATCAGCATAAGCATTAACATAAACTAAATTTTAGCGAAACGAATAGGGCTAGTATACAATTGGCGACGCGTGCACAGCATAGCTACTGATGTGATCACCAGCGACTGCTGGGCACTGTCGTGAACTTCACGATGTTTAGCTGATGGTTTCTGTGGCTAATAAATCGATTGAACCTGATTTATTGTTTAAGAAAAATGCTGTGTCGTCGGGAAATAGCGCTGGCATACGCGCGACGCAAGGAAATAGCGCGGCGCCGTTCTGGGAATCTGGGGTTCCTTCTTCCTGACAGGACGTCTGTCTCGTCGGGAAACAGCGCCGCTGTTTGGCGGTTGGCGCAGCGCTTGGCAACCCGCAACCCGCAACCCGCAAGCGCGGTGCGCGCGGCGTACGCTCATTGCCGGGCCAGGAGCCACCGCCGCTGCCGCTGCCGCCACGATCGCACGCGTGCGCGTCGGGCGTGCCGTAGCAAGTCGTCTATCTGATCGTCCACAGGACTACAGGAGTCGTCAGGTCAGGAGAGATGATGGTGACATTTGTGTGGTGCCGCAGCCGGCAGATGCTGAGAATTGCTCCTAACGATGAGGGATCATATAATTGGGATGGGATGACCGCGCCGGGCATGCACCGATCGGATGGAGATGACCTGCGACGGAGGTAGTAGCCATGAATGAGACGCCTCTGGCAACTCGCATGAGGCAGGCCATCATTGTTTACCTACTAGTCATCTGGTCACGTCCCTCTCAGTCTCAGCCCTTAATGATGTGCTGAACACACGTAACCAGGCCTAGGGCCTAACAGAAGGGCTGTGAGTGTTTTTGTAAATCATCGCATCTATCGTCTCAATAACCCACCACCGCCGCCGCCGCCGCCGCCGCCGCCGGTGCCACCGTTCACGTGGCCCGCGTTCCCACACCACACCGTGCCTGCCGGTGCCACGTGTAGATGTTAAATTAATTGTAAATCACCACAATACTAGTAGCGATGGGCACCACAGCCGCCGCCGAACTTTCTTTTTGTTTGATGTTTGCAGACTTTGGAGCTGGGTGATAGTCTGATAGACATGACATTCAAATACTGCCAATCAAGCAGAACGCAGAATGTTTTTCTCACGATAATTTGTGCGCCCAATTTATTCTCTGGAATAATCCCGAAGCTCCTCCGTTGACCGTCCACTTGGAACAACGGGGCATGCTGTCTGAAATCTGAATTGACCAACGCAACATCAGGGACGACAAGACAACTGGCGAAGCCTACATCACTAGAGAAAACAAGAAGAAAAAAACATACTCCCTCCGTCCCATATTATTCGCACATCTGGCTTTCAAACGAAAAACTTAGGATAGATGGCAAATGACACTGCTTTCTCACGATAATTTGTGCTCCCAATTTATTCCTCTGTGAATAATCCGGGAAGTAGCCTCCGTTGACCGTCCAAGCTTGGAACAACTTTACCTTTTCTGAAATTGATTTTTTATTTCTTTGGCAACATCCAGGGACGACAAGACAACTTCTGCCTACGGTCTTAACCTATCTGTAACGTTTATTGTGGGATAAAATTCAAATCACAGATGTGCGAATAATATGGGACGGAGGGAGTACTAGTTTAGGTTCTACTTGCTCCACTAAGGCACTCACTAAAAGTTTACGTCGACAGTGCTTAATCATAGTACTATCTTTAAATTTATCTACATTTATATGAAAATATATTAATATATATAGTAACAAATAAGTGTTATTAGATTTAACATTGAAATGTATTTTTGTAATATATCTATTTAGATCCTTAAGTGTTGATGTTATTTTTATAAGTTCAGTCAAACTTAAGTTGATTTGACTATGATCAAATCTAAAATTGCATGAGACGGAGGTAGCACAGTCTTGGTACGAGATTCGTACGATTGGAATGCTGTACGATGCTGGCCTAGTTGGCTAGGGGTGACGCACTGGGTGACTCTGTTTTCAGTGGTAAAATATACACGGAACTCTGTTCGACTGTTCCTGTTCAGATATGGAATATCTTGCCCGAACACTCCTGGCTGCTGTAGCTGGACTTTGCTATTCTGATTGTACGTAAAAGCGACTCCTATTTCGATTTGTAGACTTGACAGTACTCATGATGGATAGAGCAGCCGCTTATTTTGGGTATGATGACCAGTGGTTTGTGTACTTGTGTGGTGTCCCAAGCCGAATTTTTTATTTTTTAGTTTTTTTTAAAAAATTCACAAATATGTTTATGGAATTAAGATTTTAAAATCTAGACCCTTACCTTGATGCCATCGTTGCGGGCGCCGAGGTCTTAGCCTCGACGCAGACGTGGCGGTGACTTGGCAGGCAGCTTGACGTCATAGATCCTTACACCAAGCTTGGCGCCGTAGATCCTGGCGCCGAGCTCAGCGCCGTTGATCCTGGCGCCGAGCTTGGCGTCATAATCTATGACGCCGAGGTGGTGTTTTAACCCAGGCCCCCAACCTTCCTACCCGAGCCTTCTCCCTCTTCTTTCTCCTCCCTCTCGGGTTTTTCTCTCTCCCTACTTCGTTCTACCTCACGAATTGACATATTGGTCCTTTGAAAACTTTGATTTGATCCATAGATCTTCGAGAGCAAGATATCCTCGCTCCCCTCCTAATTTTTTTCGCATCGATTCGGTATATATTAATTGGATTTTTCAATCTAAGAATCGTCATTACTTAGGGTTTCATGCAATTTTTAATATTTGTAGTATACAACCGTAGGATGGTGTCAAGGCGTGAAAAACTAGCAAACCTAGGTAACCGCAGCACATGTTGTTATGTTATGGGTTCATTGTTGTGCATCAAATGGAAAACCCTAGGTTTAGGGTTTAATGTTAATTGATTTTGGTTCTTAGAACGAAATTGGTTGTATTGTAGTTATGGTTCTCATTGACATTAATTTGTGATGTTTTGATTTTTGTTTGTTAAATTACAACCGTTTTGTTAGATGCAAGAAATGTATCGGGAGGAGTTTTGGCGAAAACGGGGTCGTCCTCGAGAATTATACCCCGACGCATCTAGCAAAGATGCCCCCGTCCCTCGTGACCTCCATATCCCTAATTGTGACTGTGGTTTCTCGGCCGATGTGTTTCAATCGAGACTTCCAGACACAACGGCGCATTGCTTTACACATGCAGTCGTTTTAATATAAGTAATTATTTCCACCATCTTTTCTTCTTCATTTGTGTAAGTAGGCTACTAATATTTTGTTGGAATCTTGTTGCGTAGGACCATGAGAGGTGCTTTTTCTTTCAGTGGATTGACGGTGTAGACAAGTTTGACCCTAGGTACCTCTTTTTCGACGATTGGTATATAGGGAGACATCCACGTGAGCACTTCAAGCGGTGGGTTCCACCCTCCCTAACCCCCGCCAATGACGGCTAAGGAGAAGCACCTAGCCGCAGTTAGACGACTCGAGGAACCTCCTCTGTGTGAATGCGGAGATCGAACTGTGATAAACCCTGAGAATAAGTTGGAGTTTGTGTGTCCAAACAAACACGAAGTAAGTGAAAAGTGTATCTATTTAAATGTTTATCTCTATAGGTGTGCGTGTACTAATGTATTCTCTTGTAGCGTTATGGATTTGTGAAGTGTCGTTTCAATGAGTGGCTCTATGGTCCTAAGATTAATTGGCCGGAGCCACCAAAGGTAAAGGAAAAAAAAGAAGGAAAGGTTAATTTACAAAACACCTCCAGTCAAGTGTGAATGTGGTGTTAAATCTAACTACGGTCTAGTCCCTTCGGAGCTTGGAATAGGCTATTATTGCGACCATATGGTTGACTATGATGAGGTTGATTATTTTTGTGGTAAACATGAAATCATATTTTGTTTCTTTTGCTAAGACATATATGATATAATTTTTTGTTTGAACAGAGCACTAGAAAATGTAGGTGGGAATGTTATGAGGGTCAAGCTAAGTTCTTGGATGACCTGAAGGAGAGGCAAGTAGTTGCATGGAAGAGGGGATATGGACCTGACTACATCAACCTATTTGTTAAACATCACAAAAACAAGATGCGTGAGTTTGCTACACAACGCGGTATTCGTAACCCGATCGATGTTGGGCTTGACATATGGGGATTGGTGAGAGGAAGGACGTTAGAGGAGGAGGGGCAAGGAAGGAGGCAAGGGAGGAGACAAGAGTATAGATGCATGTCTTGAATGAGCATGTTGTTGCATTATGTGCCAGTGAGTGCTTGAAAGCCTTTTTTCGTTGCCTGATTTTAAATGTAATATAATTGCGTTGCTAACTGATTGTATTTTATACATGAAGGGATTAGATGCAGCGAGGACCATGCCGCAGAGGTGGCTCGTGCAAGATATGAGGAAAAAAGTTAGATGAGCATAGAACGCGACTGATCGCACCGTTCAATCATCGATTGTGTTGTGTGATGAGGAGGACAAGGATGAGGACGACACTGCCTGGTTGAGCGATCTCATCGCTCTTACTGAGGCGAACTTGTAGGCGGAGGAGGCAGAGGACGACACTGGCAGACTGAGCGAGCTCATCGCTCTAGCAGAGGCGAGCTTACAGGCTGAGGAGGCTGAGGACGACACTGGCAGACTGAGCAAGCTCATCGCTCTAATAGAGGCGGGCTTACAGGCAGAGGAGGCTGAGGACGACACTGGCAAACTGAGCAAGCTCATCGCTCTAGTAGAGGCGGGCTTATAGGCAGAGGAGGCTGAGGACGACACTGACAGACTGAGCGAGCTCATCGCTCTAGCAGAGGTGGGCTTGCAGGCGAAGGAGGATGACGACGCGTTCTTCACTCAGGCCACAGATGAAGCGGAGGCCGCTTACTACAGGCGACACGCAGGTCAGAGCAATGCAGGTGAACCTAGCCACAGCAACAAGGTTGTGGTAGAGGACTGGTACTCGGATGATGAGTTGCTTACTCAGTATGTTTCAGACTGAGGATTTGAATGTGCATTTACCCCCTATGTGGGTTTTGGTGTATTGATGACATCCAAATTAGGGGCTAATGTGATCTTAATGAGATATGTCGTAGCTATTAGTCCTATGAAAGATTCAAAGAGTTGATAAAGATGAAATGGTATCCCTCAATTCTTGAAGTTATAAAGGCGAATGAACTCAAAGCGCTCTCCAAAGATTTTATTTTTGTTTTTGAGTATAGGATCCGCCGCACTATAAAGAGGGATACAAACTTAGTTGGTCTGAGAAAGATAAAGTGCTCAAGCATAAAAATAAAATTAAAAAAGAGACACTCTAGCACTCCACGAACATGTAGAATTTTTTTCAGTGACTGTTGGTGTCGGAAGTCATGACTCATGCCGAAAGTCCTGACGTCCAATCACTTGGCCTACGCACTGACCGTGGCCGTCGAAAGTCCCGACCCAGGTCGGGAGTCCTGGCACCTAGGTTTTTGCTGGCTGGCTGTCTGCGCACGTCGGAAGTCCCGACGTCCGTTGAAACTTTCGACAGTCTGTATGAAACGATTGGACTATACACGTTCTAATGAATTTATATTTAATCTATGTACTACATTTGTGCCTTGTTAGCAGTGTAGTATAATTAATGTTTCACGGAAAAAATTCGTAAGAATTTTTCTTAGTTTTAGGAGCATCCACAGTTATAAAACAAAGACATCATTATATAATCCAAACATTTATTCGTCCAAAGAACACAATGCAACCACAACAAACATCACAATCAACATAACATGTCCTGCATAGTCCAAATAGTCCACAATGTCCATACAGTCCCAAATAGTTACAGGAAAGTGACTACAAAATCTATAATAGTACATACTAACATCTACCACAAACCCTCACTGTCTCCTAGTCTTATCCTTACCCTTGTGACCGAGAGCGCTGGTACCTGGAGTGTAAGGGTTAGGTGGACGGCGTCGCCTAGTGCCTAGAGGCTGTGTAGGCTCAGTCGAGGGAGCGTCCTGGAGCTGAGAGGGGCCAAGCTCCTCGTGCCTCTAGTCCACGTCGTGGTCGTCCTTGTCCTCATCCTCGTCCTCGTCCTCGTCCTCGTCCCCTATAGTTGCTTGGCTAGAGGAACCTAAGCCTCCTCTGCCTATGGAAAGAACGTACACGTCTTGCGTCATGTCTGTCCTACAACCACAACGAGCAGACGCACGGCGTAGCCGACGTGATAACCTCTGTTGTACAAAATTACGTTAACTGAAAGAATCTAATATATTAATAATATGTTTGAAAGAATATTTTGAATCTTACGTCTCGGATGAAAGCGCTCAATGTCTTCAACGGCGCATTTGAGGGTATTGCCCTGCAACAAAGTTCTCAGTAATAATACTTCTGAACAGATAGCAACAGATTTTATTTTATTTTGTACAACAATCTAACGTATTATAAGGATTCTACGGCTTGAATGTGGCGCTAACTAAAATAGATACCTATAACGCATAATGTAATGGTATGCAACCTAACGTAGAAAAATAAGGCAATTGACTTACCAGTCTGTCCAAGATTGGTCCTGCCTCCACCTGCCTTCCTACGAGTAGATTGGTCGTACGCCGTGTCTTCATCGTCGAGGACTCAATGTCGGCGTAGTCATCTTCTGCCCACTATACCCTCAACCTACAATGTGTCGCACGTTGGTACCAAGCTTGGTACCGCCTGAACTCATGGTTCGTGTGCGGCTTGTTGTTCTCGTCCATGTTGTCGTGCATCTCCTCTCATTGCTCAATGTAGTACTGGTGGTGCTTCTCCCAGTCAAAAAATTTTTTTCTGTTCTTCTGACGATCCAACCTGCACGTATGTCATCGTTACTTGAATCCATGTACATGTCACCATATTAATGGAAATGGACCACCATGAGGCATTTGAAATAGCAAAACACTTACTTGTGTAAGTCAACGCCAGTCGAGAACAGAGCCGTTGGCCAAAGCTGTCTCACTCCAAATTGGCGTGCAACTCTATCTGGCAGGTGGAACTCGATAGCATAAAAACATATTAGAGGGCACCTCATCCTATAGAAGTCGTCGTCAAACCCACATATGTTGCTCAAATGAAAAGGAAGTGCCCCTCTCCATCGTACGGCTTCCCACGACACCTGCAACATGTCCAAACAAGATGTTAGATGGTATACTAAACCATTTCAAACCAGCATATGAAATAAAATTTACTTACACTAGACGCTGTGAGCGTGTCTAGATCGCTCGTGAACTCAATGTACGCCCGCTGTAACCTCGCGTGCGGAACCCTAACCTATCCCAAAGGTACGCCCACATCAGCTGCCGATGTGGAGGCTGACCTGGGAACCACTCACGAGGAGCCAGAACCTCGGGACGACCAACTGGTAGATGAGCCCATTTCTCCAAATCCATCATCAAACCTGTGAGCCATTGTCTACCTTCTGCATTTGATATGGTTCTAATCTGCTCCAACTTTTTCTGAAAGTACTTGTCCTCAAGCTGCCGAGTAGCCTCCTAGAACAAATCAAAGTTATCCTTCACACCATCCTTCCAGAGTAGATTCTCGGCAAGGTGCCGAGTACACCAACGATGGTGCAAAGGTGCATACCCCTCTATCTACTATCTCACAACATTAAGGATGCCCTGGTGCCTATCAGATATGACGCCAACCTCCCTGCCAGGCCCAACCATATGTATCCGGACTAGCCTCAAGAACCATCCCCAACTGTCATTGTTCTCCTTCTCAACCAAAGCAAATGCCAAAGGAACCAACTTGTTGTTCGTGTCACAGGATATGGCTATAAGAAGTGTGCACTGGTATTTGCCAATCAAGAACGTACCATCAAGGGAGAAGATGGGACGACAATGCCTAAAGGCCTCGACACACTAAGGGAAGCACCAGAAAGCACGGAAGAATATCTACCTCCCATCCTTCCATGCATTTGGTTTTGGGATGTACTCATAATGCATGCCTGGATTCACCGCTTTGATTGCATTGAAAAGTATTGGCAGCTGCTCATACCCATACTCCCAATCCCCATATATCATCTTCCACGCTCGCTGCTTAGCCCTCCAAGCTTTACCATAAGTTATCACATAATCTCCATACAACGCCTCAACGGTCCTGATAATTGCCCTAACCTTCATGTTGGGTTCTCTCTGCAATATTTCCATCAACCGCTTGGCAATGAGGGTAGATGTCAATTACCGATGCCTCAGTGTGAGCACATGGTCAGCACAATTGTGTGGCCCGACAACTTTTGTGATCTTCCACTTTCCGATGACCTTTTGCTTCCTTGCACAAACCCTCCATGGGCAGCGTTCTTTGTCACACACAACTGTGTAACGGTGCTCCGCATATGAATGCAAGACCTTGTAATGTCTCTTTCGTATCACTGCAAACGCCTGCAACCACGTCTTCAATGCAGGGAGGTCCTTGAATACCCTCCCATTCTCAATTACCATGTTAGGGCCGGCCTCAGGAGCTTCTAGGAGCTCATCATCACGTCCTTCTACACACGCCTGATCGGAATAAGCAAGATCACTGAACTCGTGAACTCTTGGATCACGGCGATCGGGAAAGATACGCCTCAGCATCTCAATATCATTCTCTATCAGCTCTCCAACAGGGCGATCATCATTAGAATCAAGAGCCCTTGCCATCTCATATGGCTCCGAATCATTCATAATTTCAACACTATTGGAGCCACGGAATCCATCTTCACAGAGCACTTGCGCAGCAACAGGGGGCACATCCGCATTGTTAGAAATGTCTACTGCAACATAAGTAGAAAAATGAGGAAAGAATGAAAGAAATGGATGTTAGGAAGGGGGTAAGCTCCTAATAACCATGCGGATAAGACACTTACTTGGACGATTCTATGTCAAAGGGATCTCATGAGGAGAATCTACCACAACATCATGAGTCTGACAAGCATCTCCAACTAGCTCATTGGGGGTAGATTGAGCATCGGGAACCGTAGGTGCAACCTCTACATCCATTTCAGGTTCCGGGATGGGAGGGTCGAAATGTGCCTGTTAACCCATTGGTGGGGAAAACCCATGAGGAATGGGATCAACTAACACCCGACGCACAACCACGTCCAAATATTGCAGCTGTCTCTTCATAGCCGATCTCATATAGTTCTCCCACTGATCCGCACATTCAATTGGGATCATTCGCCTTGGATGTTGGGAGGAGAACCTAGGTGCTATACACCATCAACTGCAATGCCATCATCATCATCGCCAAGGCAATGCAGCTCCTCCTGAGCCCTTGCAACAATCTCACTAAACGATGGCTTATCATTGAATAGCACATGCACGCTTTGCATGTCAACAAACTCAACATATCCATAGCGATCGCTTTCAACGGTGCCTCCATAATATATGGTCACTAGATTGTCCATCTATTTCAAACACGTAACGAAACACATGTCCTTTAGTCCAAATTAGACGATAGATAGTATCTAACAAATACTTTCTAACTACAAACTAAGTAAATAAGATAATAACTACATACATAGATACAATATACTCACTAAATAGCTAGATCCTATTTAGTTAACTAAATATATAACTACCTATCTAAGTAGATATATAACTATATCTATATACCTATGTATCTATGTTTCTATCTATCTACATATCTATCTCACTAGATTACTAACTAAATCAACTATCTGAGTCATCACATTAACTAGTAAATAATAAATGCCAAAACTACTACACTATAATCAAAGCTAACTAAGGACGTACATTGTAAATTCACAACTTTTACCTGTTTGACGATGGAGTCGCGGACGTCGACGGAGTCGCAGCGGACGCCGGGCGTGAGTGAGGCCGACGAGCCGGGCCGCGGTGGCTGCACCGTCGCGGCAGGCAGTGTGGCCGGCCACGTGGCAAGGCGGCGGCGGGATGCCCGGCGCTTCACGCGGCAGTAGGGCGGCAGCGGGGCGGCCATGGCGGCATGGCGCGATGGCATGGCGGCAGCCATGACCCCGCATCGCATGGCAGCGGCAGGGCCAAGGCAACCAGCCAAGGCATGACGGCGGGCGGGGCAAGGCGGCATGCGGCATGCACAACGGCACGGCGACGGCGCGGCGCGCGAGGCGGCACGGCGCACGCGCGCGACTCGATTACAAGGCGTGGACGAGGGCGGGCGCCGAGGGGGCGCTGCGGCGGCGCGCAGTAGTGCTCTGCTTCGCGGCCACTCGGTGCGAGAAAGGGGGAGAGGAAGAGAGAAAGGATTGGGGCCATACGTAAGACAAGCTTGGCGCCAGTAACGACGGCGCCGAGCTGCCTGCCAAATCACCGTCACGTCAGCGTCGAGCCCAAGAGCTCGGCGCCAGCAACGATGGCGCCGAGCTAAAGATCCAGATTTTAAAATCTTACCTCGAGAGACATATTTATGATTTTTTTAAAAAGGGCTAAAAAAATAAAAAAATTCGGTGTCCGAAGAGGCAGCCGATTCCTCGGCAAATCCGTCTGCGAAAGAAAGAGATCACGCGTGATCTCCCCTCTGATGGAGCCGTCGCTTTTGAGATCAGCCGTAACAACGATCCTTGGATCCACGCTCCATGCTACTTGGAGAAGCACAAGACGTAGTAACAGCGCTTCTGATTCCCTTCAGATACGTGATATTATCGTGTAAAGTGACAGCTGAAAGCCGGCCGCTATCAAGTCCAAGGTAAATGATCATCATCATCATCAACAACAGCAGCAGCCAGCTAATAGTACCCTCTGTGCTCAACCTGCAAACAAAAGATTGCAAATTTTTGCAATCCGAAGTAGCAGCCGATTCCTCGGCAAACTTTCTCCGATCAAGAAAGAATCACGCGTGATCTCCCTCTTTATGGAAAACCGTTAGCTTTTTTTTTATCATATTTAATGCTCCATATATATGCTAAAATCCATATGCTAGAGGAGAAAAATTTGGACAAGACGTAAACAAGGCTGGTTGCTGCTCACTGGTTCAGACGTACGGGTAAACGCAACTGTCATTCTAGATACGTGATATTATCGTGTAAAGTGACAGCTGAAAGCCGGCCGCTATCAAGTCCAAGGTAAATGATCATCATCATCATCAACAGCAGCAGCCAGCTAATAGTGGCCCCGTTCGCTGATTCACCCTCTGTGCTCAACCTGCAGAAAAATACTGTCCTTATTGTGAGAAAAAAACGGAAGCTCTTTGGTTCAAACAACTCAATATAAGGTTCAGGCGTAGGACCGGTACCCTCTGTGCTCAACCTGCAGAACACTGTCCTTTCCGGAAGCTCTTTGGTTGCTGCTCACTGGTTGCGTACGGGTAAGCCCGAGGGGAAAGTTGGAATTTAGCTACCATAGCATTTTCATTTTTATTTGATAATTAATGTTCAATCATGGATTAATTAGACTTAAAACGTTTGTCTCGTAATTTTTTACCAAACTGTATAATTATTTTTTTTATCTACATTTAATGTTTCATGTATGTATCGCAAGATTCGATGTGATGGATAATGTAGCACTTTTTTGAAACTTTTTTTTGCAACTAAACACGCACTAAACGCAACTGTCATTCTAGACAGCATTATTATGGCACACCCATGTCTCGTCAGAAGTGTAGCAGCTCCTTTTCAGGGCCCCGATCGAATGGCCGAATCGTGACGCGCAGATCCACCACGTTAATGGTGATCGGGGCGGGCCGGGGCCCCGGTGTCAAAGATAGGAGTAAAGCTCGATGGAACCAACGTCATTCGGCCATCCAATCCCAGCCGTCATGTCAAATATAATAATGTGGCGCTCCAGTACAATGTGGTGCTCCATCGGCGTGGCCGCCGTGGCCCAACCAACGCGCTATCACAACACTGTTGGGGTTCGCCTGCCGGTAAGTTGCGTCTGGCCAATGCCGTAACGGACGCTTGTTGCTATCTGATTGGAGGAGGCAGGCGAAAGCCGATACGTGAAAACCATTTTGATATTGCTTACCGCTCAGAAAACTGGCGCATTGCTTCTCGGAAAATCAATTTCGTCTGCAAAGGTTCCCATTGTTTGTGCCACTTTTTTTTTTTTTGGCCAAGCTTATATCAATAGTTGTTGCTCCTGGACAATGCTGTAGGACACTTGTTGCTTCCAGGTCGCTGAAGGTGAAGTAGAAAGGTGGTTGCTAGTGTACGTTTTGCCAAAAAACTTGTCAATGTTGCTATACAAACAAAAACCTTCGACCTAGCTTGGAGTGACCAAATAAAATAAGACTCCACTTGTTCCGATCATTGGCGCATGCCCTCCGCACCAGATGATATATAGCGGCAAGAAGAAATTTTAAAACCTGAACACAACCGCAGCCACACAAAAAAAAAACCACAGAAATTCTCCATCCGGCTTAGGTTCATCTGAACACATGGGGTGTCTCATCAACAACTGGCAGCGGTGGCCAAAGTGGCGATAATTGGCGGCAGAGGATGAAGATGGTGATGAAACCCGGTGGTGGTATCCTGAAACGCATTACTGCTACTACGCATCACGCGCTAGGCCGCTAGTGGTACCATCACCTCAAACGTTCTCTGGCACGCGATGGCCCCGGGATTAAAACACGCGATGGCCCCGCTAGTGGTACCACTACCTTAGTATATCTTCGCGTGGATCTGAATTCATCCATGACCAGGTTGACGGGTGGGGGCCCGCCACAGCCGGCCTTCAATCCGAGAACCGAAAAGGCTGCCGCGGACGAGCGGATGATGGAATTATTGGAGGCCGGTGGTTGCTCAGGGGCTCATCAGGACTTGGATGGGCGGAGGACCTGAAGCGAGAACGCGCGACGTGTACCGTGGACCGCGGTGGCGTGGGAATGGTCCCGAGGCCGAGAGGTTTAGAGGAAGGCGGCACCCAAAAATGTTACTAGCTGCGTGGCTGATCACGCAACGCAAGGCGGCCGCGGCACGGGAGGTCGGGAGCACGCAGCGCATCACGGGCGCCACAACACCAATCGAACGCCGACGCCCGTGTCAGGGCGATCTGGCTCTAGTTGCCGGGGAGGCTGCCCTTTAGGCCATTGGCAGGCCGAACGAGATCATGGGCTGAATTTGGATGCCTCTGTGGGCCAGAAAACAATTTGGGGCCTAAAGGAAGGCTAATCAGCGGCCAATTGGGCTGATATTAAACGAAGCCGAATTCTGGGCCTGGTACGAGCCTAGAAAACATTGCAGCAAGCCCGCATTTTAGTATGTTTCAGAATTTCGCCTAGAACGTCAGCCTCAGTGCATGAATCTAGAAAGTGAACTGTCACAATGTTTTAGCCGGTTGACAGAAATTCAGTACCGAATTCTGTCGCATATTAAATTTCCTCGCTCAAACCAGAAATAGTAGTTATCGAAGAGATCGACACAAAGAATGCATATTATAAAAGAAGCATAATCCTCTCTTATACAGGCAAAAGAGAGGTCAGCATCAGCAGCACTGGAACCAATAGCCTAGAACAAACAGAACGAACATAAATATTCCCCTCCCCGAGCAATCCAGATCGCAGGATTCTTCCCTCCATCCCTCGCAGCAGAGCCCCTCAGTTAGCGAGGAAGGCGATGAGAGACACCAGGACGGCGACGGCCCACGCCCCCGGCTTGGAGCCAGCGAGACCCGCGGCACCGCCCACGGCCGGCGCGGGCGCAGGGGCCAGGGCTAGGCTTCCCAGGAGCGCGTCCTCCTCCAGCTTCCTGCTGGCCGCCGCCGACGCGACCAGCGCGAGCAGCACCACGGCGAGGAGGACGGCGACGGTCTTGGTCGAGGCGGCCATGGAGGCAGACGAACGAGAAGGATCTCTCGGACTGGAGACGAGGGCTCGGCGGCGGTCGGCTTCCCTCCTTCTCGTCGGCTTCGAGGGGATCTGGGAGTGTGCGGTTGTGTGCGGTGTGGGGGAAGTGGAGGCGGAGCCGCAGATTTATAGGTGGGACGAGAGGAATGTAGCCGTTGGGGTGGAGGGGCTCAGGTGAGGCGAGGCCAGCTTCGGAAACGTTCGAATTCGGGCGGTGGGGGCCACGCCCAGACGTTGTTCGCCTGGTCGTGGTCGTTGAGTGGAGTAGCCGTTGAGTTAAAGGCGCATATGGCCGGGCCAGCGGTCAGCAGGAGTGCAGGACAGCAGCAGCTAGCCGTTGAGGTCACGCGTGCCGGCGGAGGGAATCCAAGGGACGGCAAGGGCGCACGGCACACAGGAGGCCAGGTGAAAGGCGAGACATGCTTCGACGAGATGTGTCCGCGCGTGCTTCTTCCCTTCGGTTCGGTTCGAGTGCGCGCGTTCTACGATCCGGGCGTGGCGGGGTCTCCTCTCCTCTCCTCTTCTTTTTTTCAAACGTGTTCCCTTCTGCGCCGGGCACAATCATGACGATGTGTCGAGTAGAGCGGCAGAAGTGTTTGACAAGTAAACGGGGTTTGGTACGATGAACTAGTTTCGAACGCTTGTTTTACCTCAGGACAAAATTGATACTATCTCCATGTTATAACTAAGCAGATCAGACCGTGATTACGGAAATATTTTGACGCGGGCGCCAGTCCGCCCGTGTTCGTTCGGATGCGGTTTCCCGCTCCACCTCGCCCGCCTTTCTCAAGAAAAAAAAATCTTCCTGCTTCGTCTCACCCTTCCTATCTCTTTTCTCGCGTCCGCTGGCAGCAACAGAGACCAAGCCGACCAAGCTGCCTTCTCCCTCAATTCAACGGCGTCTCCCTGGCCTCTTCCCCGACCCAATGCCGTCGGGATGACTCGCCTCAGCGGGCCACCGCCACCGCCCCTACCGATGGCGGCTGGGCGCACGTTTCAGGGCCTCATGTCGTCCTCGGCCGAGCTAAGGGGCACCCACGAGCGTGGCGAGTGCTGGTGGTGCTCGCGCGCCGTCGCTCACCGCCGGCTCCCACCTTGACGGCCAGAATCGACCGGCCTCTTCTCTTCTCTCCTATGTTGTAAACATATGTTTCAATTGTTTCAGATGTTTGAGAGGTATGTTGTAAGTGTTTCATATGGATGTTGAAAAAGTAGATCGGGATGATGCATATGTTGCAATGGCTATACACATATGTTGCAAAGCGTCTGTTTCAAATGTTTCATCTCTTTTTTTTTCAAACGTGCGTTGCTAAGTGTTTTTATTTGAATATTGTATATGTTTCAAATATATGTTGCAAGTGTTTTTATTTGGATGTTGCATATGTTTTTGCAATGTTTTTTCAAGTGTTTTAAGGTGTTTCATATGTCTTTAGACGCATGTTGTAAATGTTTTCATCTAGATGTTTCAAAATAAATCGGATGTTATACATGTTGCAATGTATACTCACCTTCCACAGCCGCCATGCTATAGCGTCGTGCATGCGTGTGAAAAGCGAGGGATGGAGCGCTGCTTGGCTGTGGGCGCGAAAGCGGAGGGAGAAGCGCGGGGAGCGTCACAGGTGGTCCCCATAGCGTGGGCGTGCAGCCGCCGTGGGTGTGCGGACGTATGCGTCCGTCCAAGCGTTTGGGCGCTAGTACTATCCCAAGGCAGTTCTAGGGGCCATGGGTCGATCCATTTGTTTATATGTTACGGCCTCGTTGACGGAATATGGGTGGACCCAAATATTATATTTATATTATTTTGAATCTGAATACTATTAACACTTTATGAGATACAAAATGAGTCATTGGTTAGCGGCCTCTCGCAAATGTAACATGCATGAAAAATGGGCCTCTGATTGGACTGTCGGACTGAATGGGGTCTGTCCGCGTAACGTTGTACAACCCGTTCGCTTCGTAAAAAAACAAATTAAAATATTGTTTCGATTAATTTGTTAGGAGAGAAAAACACTATTCCGACTAAAAAAACAAGCTGAAAAATACAGATTATAAAAAAAGTGAACAGTGCCGCATTGCATGTGCTGCAATGAGAATCTAAAGGCCTATGCTGCAATGAAATTTCAATTTAATCATTATTTTTCTCAAGAAACGATCTGCTTCATTAACCACAGGAAATCCGAGCAATGAAAGTGGCTATGGACTTAAAACTGTTGTGAGAGAAAATATCATAGATTCTAATTGATAAAGCTTTTGATAAGTTCAAGCCGGTGAAGTCTACTTTGCGCAGCAAGTAAGTACAGTACAGGAAATCCGTCATGGTGGCTAAGGACCTCGTATAAATAAGTTTACAAGTGATATATTTTCATTTCCAAAATATGATATTCCATGTGTTTTTATGACCAACCATGCTTATTCGGAAAAGTAAAGAAGACAAATAAATTAAGAAAAAATTATGTGACAAGTAGCTCGACTCATTTTACCCATTGGGTCAACAGGTTCTGGCCCTAGCAACCCATTTTAAATTTTGAGGCCGCTATTGACCTTGCTTTTGTGGGTCGAGTCAACTACTCAATGGGTCGACCTGGCCCATTCCCATCATGATGATACTGCATGAAGATTATGTGTGTCTGATATGCTCGCAAGTTTTGTTCGTCTAGGATCAGAGAAACGCCAACGCCACTGGCCCACCACACCAGCTTGATTTTGATTTTTTTAAATTTCGTTACCATATATACGTACGTAAATAAAATAAACAAAATTTAAAAGGTATTCATGGGCTAGCCCGGAAGCAGCAAAGAATGCAATGAGCCTGTTTTACGATACAAATTGCCAATGGCCCATATCTGACAAATCGAGCCCGTTCAGTATTCCTGGGCTGAGGAGCCGAAACTGGCAATAATTTCAGCCCTTCCTGCCTTATTGTTCTACTATACTGCTGTCTGCTACCGAAGGCTACTGCACTTTTCAAATTCTGTGCCGAAAAGACACAGAAAAATTCTTCTCCCTTGTAACACAGTTCGAGCAAACAGCCTTCGAAGCACGATGCTGCTTGCTTTGACATCCGAGCGGTCTTAGGGATCCATCCTCCGTTCAAATGCAGGGACCGGATCGTCTTGATGCATTGCAATGTACAGTCTTTGCTCCACGCGGAGTTTCTGCACATTTCAAGCAACGAAGCTGTCAGAGTATTTGAAGGCCCTAACTTAGAAAACATTAGATATGATCGTGCTCAAGGATTTACTTGCTGAAAGTTGTTTCTGATGATCTGACCGTCTTCTGCGTTTTCTTGCACGATGTCCATCAGCTTGGACCTGCCGATCCTTAGAATCTGAGATAGTTTTGTGGTCCGGAAAGTGAATGGCTGTGGCTTGTTGGACATGACCCCAATCTCTCCTAACAGTTCTCCCTCGGCTGCTTTTCCATAGACCTGGAACATGAACAGTAGGTCGTCGTTAGCAGTAACTCAGAGTAAGGGGGTGTTTGGTTTGAGCTATTAAATTTTAGTAGTCGTCGTTAGAAGTGGTAGGACTAAATCCCTTTAGAGTTCAAAAAGGCTACTATTCTTATACTTAGGCTAGCTTCAGAGTTCAGAGGCCATTCTTATTAGCGGTTCTGTAGGAGTATGTACTAGTATCCTTGCTGAAAGTGAGGAACTGAGCACTGAGGAGACCACATTACCTGCTCTGTTCCATCTAGGAATGCCAGAATGTCCTGCGAATGAAATAAGAATGCATTTGGTCATCATGTAGTCAAGGTCCCAAATGATTTACACGTTCACCATAACACAATGTGAAACAATTGGACGCAACGTACCACTGCTCCTGATACAAGAAGATACAAGTCTGACGGTTTGTCATTCTGCAGCATGATATCCTCCTTTGGGGCCAAGTACTCAGTCTGCATCTCCGTCACCTGCATGCATGTTACATTGCCACTGGACTTGGTAAGTGTGTCTCACCCCAATGTTGCATTGCGTCTTTATTTAATGGCAGGTCTCTCTCACCAGCTGCTGGATGAAACCTGAGGAAACTCCCTTGAACAAGTAGGACCCTTGCACCACCGGGAAAAAGAGATAGAGAGAGATGCTTGACCGCATCGCCTTGGGAAGGATATCCAGCGTCTCCTGCTGCTTGAGGCCCTCCGTCCTGAACCTCAGGCATATGTGGTTCAGCATCTGCTCCTCGATCTGCTGCGGCAGCTGGTTCCTCGCCGCGAATTCTGAAGCGGCCTGGACCATATCCCTCTGCATTTCATCATGCAATAGCCACGGTCACATCGTGCACATTCATCTCTTCGTGTGCGTGTGTGCGTGGGGGCTGGGAGGTGAACACGACATACAAAGTCCCTGGTGCGGCTGGTGCTGTGGACGACGAGGTTTGTCATGTTGCCGATGAAGGTAGGCGGTGAGCCAGAGGTTGAACAGCATGTAGGCGATCCCGAATAGCATCTCCCGGCTGTTCTCGGCGTGCAGGTCGCCGTACCCCGTGGTGGTCATCGTCGTGATGGACCAGTAGAGGGACGTGACGTAGCGGATCCACAGCCCGGCCTCGCGGAAGTCCGGCATGACGGCGCCGATCCACGTCCGCCTCGGGTCCGGGTACCGGTCCGCGATCAGGTAGTTGATGCACCCGGCACAGTGGATGGAGAACAGGGTAACCTGCAAGCAGAGGCTGATCAGTGACCATGCACTGCACGACGCACACTGTTATGGCCTCTGGGAGGACGAATGCTTTATTTGACGTACGGAGATGAGCTTTGTGCAGCGGATCACTGCGTAGTTGAACCGGATGTCCTTCTCGAGCCTATGGCATCATAGTCATGGCCCTGTGAGTTTCAGTTTGACCGGTGTGCTAGCTTTTCAGTTTTGCGTAATCATACATAAGTACCTTGCAAACAAGGAGCTGACCCTACGAAGCCGCCAAAGCCTGAGAACATTGAGGAACTTGAGGCCCAGGCCGTGCTCGTGCCTGTTGAACAGCAGGCTGATGGAGTGGAACGGGAATGTCGAGCACACATCAAAGGCAAACCAAGTCGACAGGTACCTGCAGACAGGATATAACAAGTTCAGAAACAGTGCATTAATTCCATTGTTCAGAGACCGTGGAAAGGCTGACGTGAGTAGTACCTGACTGCTATTTTCTTGTGATCGTCGACGAGGAGGTAGGACTTGCTGTCGACGTACGGGACGAAGAACGTGAGCACGATGTCGACGGCGAAGAAGCCGTTGACGACATCGTCCACGACGAAAGGGGCCCTGGGCAGGTACCTCAGGAACGCGAACTCCAGCGGGCAGATCCACGCCGAGTACACCACCAGGAGGATCAGAAATATCTCCCAGACCCTGCGCCCGGGCAAGAACAAATAAAAAACTTCTTGACCATCGTGCAAACGATCACGCACACATATATATCTACACGGATGCAAGAACGCGTACTTGTAACGCGGATCGTAGGGTGACACGAGGTTTTTCCTGAGCCTGGGATGAGGCTGCTGTGCCGTTGCACCGAGCGACGGCAGGAGATCGCGGGAGAGGTTGCTGCCACCGAACCTATTTCTACCGTCACCGTCGCAGCACGGGAGGCGTCGTGCCCACGAACCTGTGCGAGAGGAAGAGCGTGCCATTTTCGCTGCAGGTCTGCTGCATTCTGTGCAGAGGGACGCCGCGGCAGCATGGCCTATTTATACTGGACGGGAGCGGGGAGCCCCCATGTGGTTCTCGGACTCTGATAACTACTGCGAAATGGTGAACTTACTTTTGGTCTTGTCAGGTAGCAGAGACAGGGACACGGTGATGGTGAATTGGTATTGTCGGGGGTGCTTCCTGATTCGCAGAGGGAGGAGTTGTCGATCCCCGATTGCATCCGGGCGCCATTGGTGGCGCAGCCATCGATCGCTGGAGTGGGTCTCTGGCTCTCTGCGCGCAGAGGCCGGGTGTTCTTTGCGAATCAAGAGGCCGGCCCGGGTGCCAGCTTTCAGGAGCAGAATCCTTCAGTTGAGTTGCAGTTGCATTGCATGCCAGTTGCCAGTTATGAAGTTGATGTGCAGTCATAATCTGATCACAAAGTTGGATACCATGCGCTCATCTGTTTTTACTTTTTGGCTAAATTCTGGTTATTCCAATGCATGCATGCCTTATCGATAAGCGGTGCATGCGAATGTATTCTTCTTGAGAAAAAAAAGAGGGGGGAAATGGCTTGAATCATTTTTATTAGAAGAGTGGACATGAACTGCAACTGAAGTAGCACATTCGAAAGCACAGCACTAGTCGAGAGTATTCTACGGCTCAATCATGCGGCAGTCACTAAAATGGATGTCAAAAGCCGCTTGAGGACGAGTTTGTTCTTGTTTGATGCCCTGAAAGATATTATCAGTGTCACACTGTCATGAACTCATGATGGAAAAGTTTTGGATAACCATAACCTCAGGTGGGCAGAATTTGTCTTACTCTTACCATTAGACTTACCAGTCGTATATAATGGCGTTAGTGAGGTGAGAATATCATTGATTTGGAATTAAAGGCGAGGGATCAGCTTGTGATACCAAAAAAAAAAGGAGAATAATAATAAAAATAAAGCAAAAGCCCCTAAATTATATGCTACATGTTGCTTAACCAATGCTTTACTCATGGAAACCCCAGCAAAGAATTGTTTATAGGATGGCCAGGATCTCTTGAAAAAAAAAAGTGAACTTTGGTTCGTTTCCAGCCATTCCGTATAGCACAGATGCACGGGCCCTCTGCGTGTTTCTTCCGGCGACCTCACTTTCAGCCCGGAAGCTCTACTCTGAGGTGAATAACTAAAGTGATGAGCGCTCTGGTGATTGACGCTCACTTTTAGATTAATTATTAATTAATTTAGGAAAGTGGGAAACAATATTGCGATTCCGTTGAGGCTAGATCTTGCACCTTTTGAGCTGATGTCGACTGTCAGAACCTTATGCTCATGGCATATTGGTACAGCAGTACAGCACACAGTAACCCAGAAGGTAATTTCCTTTTTGTTCTACCGGCATTTGGCATGGGTAATTTTCACGATTCCTGTGTAATAAACGCTGTCTGAATTCTGTCTCCCGGTTTATGAAACTTCAGTGTCAGAGTAGTACCTCTTTCAGTTCAATATATGGACAGTGGACGCTGTGACCTGAGCCATCGGTTCCAGTATAAACAATGGCGGCCGCCGTCTACTTGCTTGGCCGTCCAGATGGGTGGCTCCAATGATCAGCGCAGAAGAAGATTCCAAGTCTCACCCGCATGCAGCTTGTTCGCTTGTTTGTATACGATCGTGGATTATAAGTTGGAATAATATTTTTCTCTCACACATCAAACCAGTCAACAGTAAATAATCCACGATCGTTTATGACGAAACGAATAGACTGATGGTCGGTAGTGTGGCAGAGTCGCTGTTACTTCTAGGACCAGAAGCCTCTAGTGTACTGATCGTCATCTCAGATTACATCTACTATCAATGAGTGCAGCAGCATCGGTGGCACGGCAACAATGCAACTATGCAAGCAGCAGCTTCGTGGTTTTTTTTTCTTGATCTGTCAGCAGATGGACGAAGAATAACGTAACCACCGGCCTACATACACTTCATAGAAACTACTATACCACCTACTAGGATGCACGGCGGTCCGGTTCCATCGTCGTCGCGTAAACGGGTGTACTTGCAGCTTGCTGCCTGCCTGGAATTGTATACACGGCACCACCATCGACCTGGCGTCCATTACGGGCCGGACGTGCTATCGCTAGCGCTGAAAGTTGAGTTGTGCGATCATCGTGCAGCCCAGCATCACAACAGCCCTCCCCGGCAGGCTCTTCTCCCGTGCCGATAGATTAAATCAGTCAGAACCTGTCGTCTATCCTTCCACCAACTAGAGGCACCTGCATCATCTCATCAAGATAAAAAATGCGGATGCATTAATTTCATTTTACAGGGTGGCGTAGCTTTTACAGACGTACAACTGACCCGGTGCAGTTTAGGAGCAACAGCCAGGACCAGGTTAAGCCTTGTTTACTTCTCCCCTAAAACTTTACATCATGTCACATTAAATATTTGACATATGTAGGAATATTAAATATAGACTAAAAATTAACTAATTATACAGTTTACAACTAATTTGCGTGACGAATCTTTTAAGCCTAATTAGTCCATAATTTGACAATAAAATGCTACAGTAACACATGTGCTAATGATAGATTAATTAGACTTAATAAATTCGTCTCGTGGTTTACTGACGGATTCTATAATTTATTTTTTATTAATATCCGAACATCTAATGCGATACCCCATATTAATATGACACCCTAAAATTTTACATGCTGAATGTAAACAAGGCCTAACTGCAAATACATATGCGCAAACATGCCAGTCGAGAAGACGTCAGTCTAGCAGATACGAGGCCGTAGTGGCTGTAACCAGCATATCTCTCTCCACTTCGACCCATCCGATGTATCCCACATTCCCACTCGCTCACCGGCCAGCCGGGCCATTTGGTCACAACTCGCTTGCAGGCCTTGCGGCAGCGCATGTGACGGCCTCATGGCCGCGAGACACACACATCTACCTTTGGTGCGGCGACCTGCGACGACGTCGAGGAAATGACAGCACCGAGTTCGCTCGTCCGTTCGCCGGGTTTCAGCGGGAGACGACGGGGATCCGGGAGAGAGGAGCTCGATCGCCTCAGCCACCAACCGAGTCACCGATCGAGAGAATGTCTGGCTAGCTCCTCGTTGCGTGCATGCGCGACACCAACATCTCGTTCTCCCTCTCACTCTCAGACCTAGATATAGGGCTATAGGCCATAGCTAGCTAGTATCAGCTCGAGTGCTTGACAAATTAAATCACGAGCCGCGCACGGTATGCAGTCGGGTTCGCGTCGTGTAGCACCTTCTTCGTGATCGGAGAGATCGAGCAGATAACTCGCAACATTGTGAGTCGATGCGTTCAGCGCTACGGCGGCGGCCGTCGCCGACGTGATGGCGTCTCGGAATAATCTGGAAGCAACGACCGCGGCTGTGGGCAAAACTGTGCCCCAGCTGGTAGCTCGCGGTTCCACTACCCACGGGCAACCGCTCTCTTCCTAGTTTGCCTGAGCGAACCCGTAGAAAACTTCGTTGTTGCGCTACACACAGAGTATGGAGGAGAGGAGACTTTTGCTCCCTTGGATATTTTCTCTCCAATTGGATGATTTGCCTTGTTGCTTGTGCTCATTATTAGTTTATCAGATGATTGCGAGTCTTAATAATTGCCCTTTATCTTTGACTTGTTCGATCATTGAGGACACGGGGAAATGATGGTGTTTGCATCTGATCACTGGCATTATAATCGTCGACAGGATGGCAGGAACTGATATAGGTCACTAGTTGGTCAAAAATGGGTGGAAACTATAGATCACAACTACTTTTTTATATACCTATTTTATGCAATTCAATATTTTATATTCATGTATTAGTTTTTAGAGTTTTAGGGCATAGCCCCTGTCATTTCATTGCAAGGACAAAATGTAAACGTTTACAGCATTCAGGTGGAACACACCCGTCCAGAAAGCTTACAAAGCATCCTCAGGAAACCTCACCAAAAAAGCATTACCCTCACTCTCTCAGCTTCAAAAAACACCAGAATCAGATGTCACCTTCGCCACCCAAGAGGTTGCACCAGGTTCTCCCTTCCTTCCCAGAAACCTCCCTTGAGTTAGATAGCTTCTTCTTCGCTTCTTCTGGCACTTCAGGGTTCACCCAGTTAAAAGCTTGCTGAAAAAGGATCCTATCCACCTTGTCATCTCCTAGATTCAGCCACTGATCCTTGCCTTTAGTTTTGCTAATCTCATCACAAACTCCTGCCTCTTTTCCTGGGGTATCAGAATAGCCCAAGTATGAAGCATAGCTGCAATTTTCAAGAGCAAAATCCTCATGTCCACCCATGGGGCTCCCTGAAAACAAATGTCATTTCTTAGTTTCCAAAGCCCCCACAGGGCTGCAGCAGTGAAGGAGTTGCAAACTAAAACCCTATTGTTACTAAGCCATAGCTGCCCAATAGACAAAAAATCATCTCCTATATCTCTATCACATACTTCAGACATGCAAGACCACACTTGCTTGGCAACTGTACACTCAAAAAACAGATGGTGTACAGACTCAACCTCTGAGCAAAAGAGACAAGATAAATCCTCTAGTTTCTTCCTAATACTCAAATTAACTCTAGTCAAAGTTTTGTTTTTGGATAAAAGCCAAAGAAAAAACTGAACTCTGGGAGGAATCTTAAGATGCCACACCGCAAGAACATGAACAGGAAGAATCCCCCTAAAGTTTATTATCCTATACAAAGATTGAGAAGAGTAGATCCCATTCGAATTAAACTGCCAAATTAAAGAATCCTCTTCCTCTGAAAAACAAATTGTAGAAGCTAGCTGAACAATCTCTAACCATTTATTTATCAGTCTTTGATCAACTCCCCTCCTAAAAGTACACTTCAAGTTAACTCCATCCCAAAGCTCAGCTACAGTGCCAGACTTTTCTTGGATCAAGACATGAACATCCCAAAATTGTATAGCCAAACTAGAAGGACCCAGCCAATTATCCTCCCAAAATTTCACTTTTTTACCATCCCCTATTTTCCATCTATATCCTATCTTAGCTGCAGAGGCAGCCCACATAATGCCCTTGAAAAACTGAGAAGCACCACTAGTTGGACTATAGAAAATATTTGGCTTATTAGTCTCATATTTAAAATCCAGAAACTGTTTCCACATCTTATGACTATCAAGGTTGTATCTCTTAATCCAAGAAGCTAGAAGACTAATATTCAAATCTCTCAGATTAGGTATCCCTAAGCCTCCATAATCTTTTAGCATAGAAATGCTATCCCAGTTCACTAGGTGGATCTTATGCCTATCTGTATTGTCATCCCATAAAAAATTAGCTAAATGAGTATTAATAATTTTAATAGCCCACTTAGGAAACTTTATAAAGGACATTAGGTAGATAGGGATACTAGTTAAACATGCCGGCTGATAAGCCGGCTGAAGCTGATTTATTGTGAAAGAAAAATATTATAGATTCTAGCTGATAGGCCGGCTAAAAGTTCAAGCGAACAGGCCCTCCCCTCCACCCAGCCATCCTGCTAAGCATCTTAACCACTAAAGGATGTATATCCTCCCTTCTCCGGTTCTCATAGTGAAGAGGCACACCTAAATACTTGATTGGAAAATCCCCTAAAGAACAAGCAAAAATGTGGGATACTTCATGAGCCATTTCATCAGAAGTGTTCATGGCAATAATCTCACTCTTATGAAAGTTTACCCTCATTCCCGACAGCTGTTCATACCACATCACTATCCCTTTCAGATTTAGTAAGTGCTCTAACTCCACATCAAAAAACAAAATAGTATCATCTGCGTACTGTAAGGAAATAATACCACCATTTCTAAAATTATGACCCAAACCTTTGATTAAACCCTCCCTAGCACCTTTGACCAACATTCTAGTTAAAACATCTCCTACTAGGTTGAAAAGCAAAGGAGATAAGGGATCTCCCTGCCTCAAACCTTTCTCAGTTTTAAAAAACTTACTCTCTTCTCCATTCAGGGCCGTCCCTGCGCATGTGCAGCATGAGCGACGGCGCAGGGCCTCCAAATCTGGTAGGCCTCCAAATATAGAGTACTTAAATAGATCAGCACAGCTAAAGCTTCGGCTTTTGGCCCATTAGCTAGCAAGCCTATTACGGTAGCTTGCACAAAGAACAGTTGGCCCAATAAAAATGATTTGTTGGCGGCATTGGACAATGGGCATCATTTTGTTTTACCAATCCCAATTCGCAGCATTAGGTCTCGGTCTCCTCATCCCCTACCGCCGCCATCGCCTCGATGCCAGATCGGCTACCGGGTCACACGTATCACGACGATCGACATCGACATCGAGCGTGAGGAACTGACGGCAACCTGAACCTGCAGCGACTAGCGAGGCACTGAGGCCCTGAAGGTAATATTAATCATTTATTTTTTTCAATTCATTCAGACTGTAATGAGTAGTAGGCCACATTTTTTAGCTTGGTACAGGGGCTTGAATTTTCCCGGGACGGCCTTGCTCCATTAAGCATGACTCCCACAGAGCCATTCTTAATGATTTTCTCAATCCACTGGATCCACATAGAGTCAAAACCTCTAGCTGCTAAAATTTCAAACAAGAACTCCCAGTTTACTCTATCGTAAGCCTTTTCATAGTCTAACTTAATGACACACTGAGCAACTACCACACTCTCCAAGATATACCTGTCTTGAATAAAAGCACTTTGGTTAGGAGACACTAGTCTATCAATGACCTTACCAAGTCTTAGGGTTAAGGATTTTGAAAAAATTTAAAACTACAATTGATCAAGCTGATAGGTCTAAACTTCTTCATGGACCTAGCCCCAACCTCTTTTGGAATCAAAGTAATCATAGCAAAGTTCAATCTATACAAATCTAGCTTACCCCTATGAAAATCATTGAACATAGCCATCAGATACTTTTTGACAAGATTCCAGAACTTTTGATAGAACAAAAAGGAAATTCCATCAGGCCCTGGGGCTCCCTCAGCATAACAACTAAAAACTACTTATTTAATTTCTTCTTCAGAAAAAGTACTAGTTAGCAACTCATTTTCCTCACTGGTCACCAGGTCCTCTGGTTTCCAGAAATCATCTACAAGCCTAATATTCCTTCTGTCTTCTCTGGCAAAGAGTTTTCTATAGAAATCTACAGCTATATCCATCATGCCTTTTTGATCCTCAACTAGACCATTAGGCCATTCTAAAACATCTATCCTTTTCTTCCTGCTTCTCTGGTTGGCCACAGCATGAAAGTATGCTGTGTTTCTATCTCCTTCTAAGATATTCCTGTCTCTAGAGCGTTGTCTTGTCTTAATTTCCTCCAAAGCCCAAATATTATCTAGATCCTTAGCTACTTTCCTAAATCTAATCAGCTCTTGATCAGATAAAATTCTCCTCTCCATCTCCCTTTCTAGGTCATTGTATTCCAATACTAGCTCTACTTTCTCCTTATTCATGCTTGCCACTTCGTTAGCTGCCCACCCTCTAGCTAGTTTTCTTAAATTCCTAATCCTAAACCGCCATATATCTAAACTATTAGTTGCTTGACATGGCAGGGACCATACTTTTTCTACCACTTTACTAAAGCTCTCCTTTTGTAACCACCATTTCTCAAAACGAAAGAGTTTTTTTTCCCAAAAAAGACATTATTCCCGATGTCAACCAAAAGAGGGTTATGATCACTAGGGAATCTCTCTAAACCTTTAACCCTAACTAGAGGGAAAGCTTGGTCCCACTCCATAGTCACAAAAATCCTATCTATCTTAGCTAAGATTGGTCTATCTTGCCTATTTGTCCAAGTAAAAACTATATTACCAGCATCTAACTCTACTAAAGCCCATTTGTGTACCCATTCATTAAAAGCATCGGCCCACCTATAGTTGATGACTAAATTACTCTTATCCTTAACAAATCTAACCAAATTAAAATCACCAGCTACCATGGTTGGCCCTTGCCATTTCTGCATGACTTCATTCAACTCATTCAAAAAATCTAATTTCTCATTTTCATAGGGTGAACCATATACAATAACTAATTTCCAATAGAAATCAGTTTTGCAGTCTTTAATCATTACACTAATTGAAAACTCTAAAGAATCACAAACATAGGCTGTGTATTTATCACTATTGCAGCCAGCTAAAATACCACCTGTTGTGCCTTTAGCTAGTAACCAAAACCACTTAAAAGGAACATTACCAGTCAAAGACCTAAGATATACAGGAGTAAAAGACTCCTTTTTAGTCTCAGTAATTCCTACTACATCAGCATGAGTACTTCTAATCCTACCAATCAAGGCAGGAAGCCTTCCAATCTTATTTAACCCTCTAATGTTCCAGAAAAGGCCTATCATTTGAATTTTTTCTTTTTCTTTTTCCTATTCTCTACTTTTGTCCAAGCCGACTCTATAAGATCCTCAACTAGATCAGCATCATAACTATTTCTAACTGCTGGAGTTTCAGGGTCCTCTCCTTGATGTCCCTCCAAAGCTCTATTATTCTCTTCTACTACACTAGCATTTACTCTCTCTATGACTTGACTATCCACTACTTCCACTGGGGACTTTATCTGGGCATTGCTGTTATTACTATTAACTACTTGGATTTCAGAAGGCAACTCTTCTTTATCCATCTTATGACTGCAAGAAGCTACTTTACAAATATCACTAAAGGTTTTCTTCCTACCTATTTCAAGATCCAAGATATCCCTAGTTACACAAGTATCAGTATCCCTAAGAGGTTCTACATCAATTCCAACTTTAACAGCAATATTAATTAAACTACTGTTATTCAAGAAGGGAATTTGCTTTTTACCTCCAGGCACCTCCAAATTGTTCTTCATCTTTAAAGCACACGAAACACACTCTTGGTTTGGTGCAAGCAGTGCTGAAATGACCTGGATCACCACAGTTGTAGCAGATTATATGCAAGGCCTTATCATCTGCCCCTTTTCCTTCAACTGGCTTTGATGGATCTACTTGCTGATGATTAGCCTGCGAGCTGTAACACCCTCGGTGTTACGCCCTAAACAAACTACTAAATCATGTCATGAGCACCATGTTTATGTAATAATGCATGTGATAGAAGGTGTTGATAAATTTCTTGTAGCCTAAAATAACCAATAAAAATGTTAAATGTGTAAGGAAAATAGACCCTAGGCCCATTTACTTTGGATTTTGGTGTTTGATGATCAACAAACCAAATTAGACTAATGAATTTGCAAGTAATTGTTTTGTAGTTCAATAGGATGCAAACGTGACTTGGACGAAGGCGACATGATGATCCCACGATCAACACCATAAGCAAGACCCTAGAAGCACAAGAGAAGACATAAGATATCAAGTAAAATCCAAGTACGAAGATGGAAACCAAGCCGGACGCAAGATCACGAAGAAACGAGCTCGGCAGAGGTGACCGGACGCGGCCCTATAAGGACCGGACGCATCCGATCAGTTGCTCGACAACAGCATGCGTCAACAACAGTAACCAGACGCTGAGCGAGGCAGTGACCGGACGCACGAACTTCACTGTTCATCGTCAACGGCAACGTTCTCAGCGTGACCGGACGCGACGGCAGGACGACCGGCCACACCAAGAAGTAGCGTCCGATCATGTCCAGAAAGGTTCCAGAGCGGCGCCAGCGTGACCGGACGCGTCCGATCGAGTGAGACCGGACTCGGCCCAGAGTCCGATCAACGCACACGCTCCAACGGTCGGCAGGACTGGACGCGTCCGATCGGGACGTGGTCAGCGTCCGGTCACTAGCATAAAGTTGGGTCTCTGGTCCAACGGCTAGTTCTCACATGTGGGGCTATAAATAGACCCCCCAACCGGTCATTTGAAGTGTGGAGAGTTAAGGAAACATACCAAGGGTGTTGATACACCATTTTAGTGATCTCCATTTGTATAGTGCTTAGTGATTCATTAGGTGATTAGCGTAGGTGCTTTGCGAAGTGCTTAGGTTGATTAGACCACCGCTTATGCGCTTGCTCTAGGTTTAGGGCTAGTGTTTAGTGAGGTTTGCACACCTCTTACCACTCGGTGCTTACGTGCACCATTGTTATACATCGGAGGGGCTTGTAGCCTTGCGAGATCACACCAACCGCGTTTGTGGTGTGGCCGTCACCGTGTACCGAAGCGAACAAGGCCCGTGGCGGTTCGGTCGGAAGCTTGATAGTAAAGACGGCGGGGAGCGGTCCGGAAGAGGCTTGCCGGAAGGCACACCAGAGACCCACTTACGCGTGGGGAAGGCTCGGGGCTATCCACGGAGTTATCCGACTGGGAGCTTGGCCCTTGCGAGGGATTCCTTCGAGGGGCTTCAACGAGGACTAGGGGAAGCTTGCGCACTTCTTGATACCTCGGTAAAAATACCGGAGTCATCGACGGGAGTTTGCATATCTCTACCTTACTCTTTAGCTTCCGTATTTATGTTGCAATCTTGATTTGTGCTTTACTTTCCTAGCTTAGTGATAGGCTAGTTAATAGATTTGGAACCTAGGTTGTATAACTCCTTTTTGCGGTAGCGATAGCAACACACTAGCTAAACCGTAGTTACACATCTAGATAGTGTATCTTTTGCGTAGGTTTTTGCTAAGGATAGAAAAGTAGCCATAGTTTAGAGTTAGAGTTTTAAGTTGCCTAATTCAACCATCTCTTAGGCGTCACGGTCCCTTATAAAATGAATGTTGATTCAATAGCTCATGTATACCAAGTAGGGTTAAAAATCATTTTTTGTTAAGCAAAAATACTATAGAACATGTGTGTGATACTTAAATAAAGTTTGAAGTACAAACTTTGTAGATGACAATACAACTCTTGTTGTAGAAAAATAATATGACTAGCTAATATTTCTAATGGCTTGGAAATGGAACTTGAAGTCAAATTCAGCTCAAGACTTGGAAGAAAATTTAAGTTTTTAAACAGTGTGACAATGCCATGTTGACGAATTAATTCTAGAAAATCTAGCTAAAGGTCAATGTCGTGTTTTTGCTCCTTATGGTAGATTGATGTGCCTTCATTAGCATGGTCGAGGTAGATTAACTTCAACTGTGTTAGGATAGTTTTTAGACGCGCTTTAAAATTCATGCATGTCATATGCTTGGCTCGAGCGCACGGTCACCTCGCGCGGCCGCTCGGCGTCGCGCGGCTGGCCACGTTCCGCGCACCACGATGCCGACCCCGGTTGTCCTGTCTGGCCGTGGGTTGGCCGTGGCTGGCTCCAGCGGCCCACTATCATCACCCTGCAGCTGCTGGTCGTCGCGCTACTGCCCCGTTGTCGCCCTTCCCGCCTCACGCTGCGTGGGCTTGTGTCTGCTGCTGGCACCGGCGTGTCACCGTCGCGTCTGCGCTCTCTGCAATCCTGCGTTGCTGCGTGGCCCTATCCGATGACACTGTCTCTGCCATGTGTGCGTTGTCGGCCAGGCCATGCGCGGGGCCAAGCCGATGTCGTGGCGGCCTTCGTCTTGCCGACGTGGCACTCTTTCCGCCGCTCGAATCACCTACTCACTGAGCCACTGCCTACCTCCATAGTCACGTCGCACTAATGCCCATGTCGCGGTGTCACTACCCTCCCTCACGTCGTCTTGTTGCACCAGCCCTGCGCGATAGCACCACGCGCGATCGCTGCTTCACTGCCGCCACCCGCGTCCTGCCATGGCCGAGCAGTCCCATCACGGCACTTCATGATGCTCTCTCTTTGAGTCTTCCCCATACGGACGCCTCGCTTCATTAACTCAGCCTCGACCAAAGCGGGCATAGCCTTGAAGAGCTACCGCCCCCGCCTGCCCTTGTCATCGACAGAATCGCCCGCTTCGCACGACAAATACATGCGGTTCGGGACACCACACCTCAATTCGACGTTCCAGTAGTTAGACAGGAAAGCCAGCTAGCAGCCCGACCCTCATCTTAGCGCAACCGAGCACTACTGGCGGCCAATTTTTGGTTTTCTCATCGCCGGCCAGGTGCACCGCCATGCCAGTGAAATTGAGGTAAGGTCCGAATCAGTTCAATTGTTTGTATTCATGAGATCACCTTGACCTCCTCTATCTGGTGCTTGCGCCATTTGGCCAGGGCGCGTACCGGAGACGTGGTGACACATAGGTGTCCATCCCAGAGCACCGCCGCCCTAGTGGCTCACACGTGGCCAAGCCACCTCGGCACTCCTCTGCCTCAACCGTCACCACAACACGAATTCTGCTGAGCTACTGGTGCTTACCCGCTATCCCTACTGGTGCTTACGCGCGTGGGGTTTCTAGAGACCTCCACGTGGTAAAGGTGAAAACATCCGAGGGTCTGGTTGTAAGATTACTGACGGTAAGAATAGTGCGCATAGTAGTAGTATTAATCTCTGAAAGCTCGGGGGCTTTTCTGCAATACAGCCAACGCACGCGGGCGCCCTCGGCCTTGGGCCATACTGGCCCGCCGTGATGCACGCGCAGCCGCGCCGCGCTGGGCTGCCGGGCTAGAAGGGGTTGCTGCCGGCCCTTTCCTTTTTCTAATGCATTTTCTAATTTAGTTTCTAAGGCAAACTTGTAAATACAATATAAATTTGTGTAGTTGGCCAAAAATTATGAAACTAATTTTGTTAAGTTCCTAAAATCATGATCTATCTGCTAGTATATTTTATTCACATAGTTTTATAATATTTTTAGAAGTTATCTAATTAATTTGAGATGCTTAATATTGTAAGATATAAACTTGTAGGAATTTTTATGATAAATTAGTAATAGTGTTGGCTCTGAAACTTTCAGAGTAAATTCCTAACATTATTAGGTGCTCACTGTAATTTTTGTAGCTTCATAATAATTAGTTGCTGGGGTAGCTAAATGAGTCATAGTTCAAAAATATATGTTTAATCAATAAAATGCCGAAACACCTTGGGATTTTAGAACTAAAACATTTTTCCAAAGACGAAGCCTTACTTAACGATGTGGATACATAGACTAGTATGTTAGTCATTAAAGCTAGCTCGTTAGCTCACGGAGCATAATCATATTTTTAAGAGTTGCAATTATCGTTGATTAATTGTGTCTCTACGATGCATCCACGCATATCAAAATAGGAACGACGATGGATCATAGAGTCGACTGAAGTAGTGAAAAGGATGGTGCCTTGATGATCGTGTCACCATAATGGAATGCTAACTTTGGTTATATCTTACCTAGGCAAGCCCCGGTGCATAACTCCTATTATTCTACACTTTATTTTATGCTTGTGCATTAAGTTTTAATGAGTTGAATGAAACCACTTGCATATATAAATCCTTATCCTATGAGTCCCACTAGTATGCCAGGATCACGTAGATTGCTCTGCTAAAGGACCCGATAGAAGTCGAGTGATTACCTATCACTCGTGAGAGATAGAAAAGATATTATTGTTGTTATTACATTACTATCATATGGAATATATATGAATGATAATTGGAGACCGAGCGGAATGATATTTTGGATCTGGACTTGGTTAGGCATTCGAGTAAGGCTCGGATTGCACTTGTTCCGTCTGTGTCGATTGAGGACCGTCTGTTGCTGTGGATGGTAGTCAGGTCACAGACTTATTATCCTGAGCACACACTTGCTTATGGGAGCGGGAATGCTCGTTACGCTTTTGACGTGGGTTCTGGCTCTTTCTGGACCGATTGATTGGAGGCGGGAAAGGTGGAGGTCTAAGCACCATACTGAGACCAAGTCTCAAGTGTGGGGGCTTGGAGTCCAAGTTTGGACGGGGACCTAGACCCCTTGACAGGAGTGGAATGGGTTGGTCTTGTTTACGCCTAGGGTACAAATGGGACGTGTGTTTCAGGATATCCAGCTGTGATACATTGATTCGTGAATCGCCGTTTCTATGAGACGATACGACTTAGCTATGGTCTAGCACCGTAGTAAGAACTGGAACTTGAAAGGTGATAAAATGGTTCTGATTGCTTACCACCTGCTTGAAAGTAGCATAGGTGCTTACATGGAATGGTTAGTTAATGAACTAATGATGACTGCTAATAAAATTGAATATAAGGACGCACGTTTAGTAATGCTTCCGCAGATGCAATAACCCACAAACCAAATAAGCCTTACATATCCTTGTAGTCTTTTATTTTTCTCTTGTCGGGTAAGTCTTGCTGAGTATAATCGAGTACTCATGGTTTTATTCCCCCTGTTGCAGGTGATCGGAGGATACATAGAGCTGACTCTTGTGTGTGGAAACCTCCTAGTGAGCTCAGAGAGGATTTCTTTCACGCTACGACCGTAGTGTCTATTTATAACCCTCACTAAAGGTTTTTATAAGAAAAGATGTAAAATCTGTCAGCATCTCTTGTATAAAAATGTCCACTATCTTAATGCTCCATCATGTCATTAAATAAATCTTTGCTTCCTCTGTAACTCTGATAACATTGTTCTATTCCGCTGTTATAATCAATTGAAGTAATATTATGTTAATGTAATAAAGTGATGTAAGAAATGACTTAAGAATGTTGTAAGCTTTATTCTCTCATTTATGATCCTGATGGGAAAATGTGGATTTTTGAGTTCTTCCTTGGGGTGTGCTCAACGGAACTACGTAGTTTAGTGTCCTCTCTTGGGTACTTAGTGTCTAATGAAAGACAAGTACTCCTAAGAGACATTAGATGAGGCGGTTCTGCCACACGAGCTCTCCCTAATCTGAATCTGTTGGGATTGGTTCTGCTGTTGACTTGATCCTTTTGGAGCTTGTGGCTGGTACTGAGGCTATTTCCCTCTACCGCCTTGTTGCACTCCCCTCGGTCTTCCTCCCTGTCTCAGATGATTGAACTGTTGTCCCATCTGATGCATTGGTGGTGGTGGCGGGTAGACCTGCTGGGAAGGATAGAAACCATACGGCCCTTGCGGTGGTGGGAACGGCGGCGGCGGCCCCATCAGGTGAGAGTAGTATGGCGGCGGAGGAGGTTGATGCCACCGTCCTCCACCCCAGGAGTCCCACTCTTCATCCGGGCTGCGCGGCTGGGATGGACCACGACCTCTCCCGCGTCTCGCCATGGTCTTCTTTAGCTAGTTGACGAAGGTTTCTCGTACCCCTCTCCCCCACACGTCCACGGTGAAGTTGAGATTCACCGGTTTCTTCACCCACCGATCTCCCTCCTGAGCTGGATAACAATCTTTGATCTTGAAACTCCGATTCTCCCACAAATCCTGACAAATCCAGACCAAGTCCGTCACCTTGTTCCTCTCATCTCTAACCCTAGACTTCCTCTGTGTGACGGCGGAAACGGGGATATCATGGATGAACCATAGCTGGCCATAGAATTCCTGTATTGCCCCTCCTTCGTCGTCTTCCTCCAGATGCGTCCCCTCATTGGATTTGGATCCGTCCGTCTCTAGTCGACTCCCCTGCAGGAAGACACCGCGTGTTGTCCGAGTCAGCCCCTCGATGCGGACCCTCGGGTGCGAGGGCACCCCAACACGACTAAGAGGTGGACCCTTAGCCCTTGGAGGAGTGCCAAACCCACGAACTGGGCTCGTCGGAGGAAGGCTCACCGGCGGCGGAGGTGGGCGTCGCCCAGTCGCCTTATCCCTCACGACTCTCATCTCTTATTTTCACGTAAGGGGAATTTTTTAGTGTGCACCTTTTCAGTGACCATCTATTCATGTATTAGTTAACCTATTCTTCACAAAGTGCAGGGAGAAGAATAATGCTATTTCTTGAGAAGCAGGAATAATTAATAAATTCAGTTTTCAAAGTAAATGTAGCATGCTAGGCTAAATGACTAATCACTATGGTCCAGCCATCTTAAATTCAAGGTCTGCCTTTTCTGCTGCGCAGTAGAGGTCAGATCAAGTTGAAGGAGCTCATAAAGAAGGACATAATATTTTCCTCAGAAAGGAGGTCATAGTACTATTAATCAAGATGCAAGAGATGCCACCATCACTTCCAACTCCACCACAGCAAGGGGAAAATCCTCGTCTAGATTTCCTTGATCCATTTCTAGCCTCAGTTCAGTAGAACATTAGCACTTGATTTGAGGTACTTTGGCAGCGCTTTCTGCGAGAGATGAATGCTAGTATTGATGTTTTTGGGCAAACATGATCTCACTCAGTTCTATTAATGCCCATATGAAATGAATCGATACTGTCAATACCAACTTTCATAGTGACATTAATTTCAGCTCTTTATCCACTCTTGAAAAAACAGCAGTATGTTAAAGGAACAAAATAGCGACCAGAGAAAAGGTGAAAAGGTGAATGGGAGCCGAATAAAATCCTTTGTTGAGAAAATAAATCAATGGTTAATTGGCAAGATAACACAAGGTGCAGCTGAACTGATCTTGCTATTGACATACATGCAGACTGCAAATCTCAGTGGACGAGAGATTAAAAACATAAATAAACGGTAGCTATAGTTCAAAAAGAGACAAGGCAACTTTGATGAAACTCAAGTGCTCGCGATGCCTCGTTGTGCTTGGTCCAAACCCGTCTTTGATTCGGTCGACGCCATCTTCATCACCCATGTACTTTTACTCTTCATGTACTCAATGACAGACATCAATGGTCCATCGTTGGCCTCTTGGTCCTTCCGTCCAAGCCTACTCGTCCGCCCTTCACCGCTCCTGGTACATCACCCGCAAACTTTTGGTTTGACCTTCTCCATCGCCTGTTAAACACATTGGTGCACCCAACACCTGCACATTCACAAGCTAAGAGACATGTTGCACCACGCGCTCAGCACTACATAACATGACACCTTTGCTTAGCCATTAGCATAATCTTATCAAACATGATGAAACTCAACTGCTTCATCATGATGAGGCCAAAGGCACTTGTCCTCTCTCAAATGTTTTGACAATAACTTTGGTCCAAACCGAGAGGATGAAACTTGTTTTTGTCTTTGATTCTTGATAGAAGTGATGTGCCTGTCTCGTGGGCCTATCTTCATCACCCATGTACTTTGAGCTATTTGTTTCCTAGAATTAAAATTTGTACCTGTAATCCCATGTTGCAAAGTTTGACTTAGAATATCTTATATAGTTGACTGAAAGTCCAACAAAGCTTGGATGGCCTTCCAGTCGGCACAGCAGAATATTTTATATAGTTATAGATAATTGTTTTTTCTAATAACTTAAATTGTTAAATTTTGCTAAATTGCTTGAGACCACGTATTTGTCCCCTGTTTAGTCGGTAACTCGATATTCATATTTTATTGTTTTGTCATCTCCATTGGCCTCGTGTGACTGTGACATTTTATTACAAGAAACCTCTTTGGAGAAAAAAAATCAAGATGTTATGGCCATATTTTTGTCCAAAGTAAGAAAAAATGTTTCAAGAATAATATAATAAAACTGTACCATCGGAAAGCCATTAGAAAAAGAATTGTTTTGAGTAGAAAAAATGATATGGTTGCATGAAAGATGTTCTGGTCCAAGAATAAAGTTCTAAGAATTTGGAGGAACTGTTGCACCATTAAGCTATTAAAATTTTGTTTCAAAAAGATCCAAATGTTCCAATTGAAGAGAAAAAATGTCCCAGACCAAAAATATTATGTTATACAATACTGTAGCATAACTGTTCTAAGATTGTATGTTACAATTAATGCGAGCATGGGAAAACAGAGAAAAACGAAGAAATAAAAAACATGCTTCATGGGCTGAATCTATTGAGTTGATTTAGGGCTACGGGCTACTTCAGTAGGGCTTGGTCCTGGTTGGACCCAGTCCAGGTACATCTCAGTTAGGCTGCTCATATCTATCCACTAACTGGGCTTATCCACTTAGAAAGGCAGAATCTTAGGAGACATAGGTATAAATCTAGATTTTTGATTTTGAAATAATAATCTTGTCAGTTGATATATTTTTTTGTATTTTAAGTTAATGTTGAAACTCCTATGCTTAACTTATCTTATTAACTTTCCTTTTGTATTTTATGAAAAATAAAGATCTTAGGTTCTAGATTGCACTCTTGAGCGCTTTGATAGCATAAATGGTCTTCAGGTCTTGTATCTATCTGACTTTTTAAGATTTTTAGAATTTTTTCTAGCATGTCGTCTCATGAGAATTCATACGGAGACTCCATTGTGGACTTCTAGTTAGAGTTTCTAGGATTTCCCTTTTTTCTAGCATTATTTGTACTTAACTGAAACCTAGTTATATAAGCACTTGTTTTGTTCCTTTCCATGACATCATGATCTATATATTAGCTTTCAGCTTTTGATCTTATTAGTTGCTACATTTTCTTTATCCACGTATTAAATCGAAACTATAGTAGCATAAAGAGTCATTTCAGCTTGAACTCGTGGCGCTCAAGATGTTGAATTTGCTATATCAAAGAATTGTAAGTGTAGTAATATTGTTTTAGAAAACAAAGAGTGCTTAAAATTAAATTACCAATATTGATATGACATAATATTTTGGTTAAAATGTATTAATTTATTTATAGCAATTTACAAAATTGATTGCTACGGAGTACTTATATAACTTAAAATGAATTGTCAATGTCATTGATATGTGATTTGTCAAGGAAACATTTTTTCAAGCTTGATAACTATTCCCTCCATTTCAAATTATAAGATATTTTGTCTTTTCAAAAGCTATGCATCTAGAAAAGTTAAAATGTGTTAAAATGTCTAGCAAGGTGGAAATATTTATTGAAAAAGGTGGAAAAATTAAAATAACCATTTACCCTAGTATATGCATGTTCACTTGGTCTATATAGTGGCGGTAAGACATAATCTGCTGCTGATCTCTCTCTCTCTTTCTGCAGCAGCAGAGTTGGCATTTGGTCAGCTCGGGTGTCCAGTCTCTATTGCTGTAGCAGTATGGCAATAGGCCACCTCTAGTACATTGGTTGGTAGCTATTACATCAGTCATGTCTTGGTAGTGGGCTGATCTAAACTTTGTACTGCTAGTACTAGGAGTAGTTGGTGTACATTAAGAGTAGGTAGTTGGTGTACTCACCAACAACTATGTACCTGATAGAGGTACTAGCACTTGTATATATATCACACCTAAGGCAATGCAAAAGAGCAGTTCAGTTTGCCACATCCAGAAGCAGAGCTTTCGGCAAGCGCTGGGCATGTGCTGTGTGTGTGAGTGGTTCTCAATATCTTCTTCTACCTCTAGCCATAGTAAGTGAGTGTGCTGATAAGCTTACTACTTACCTGTGCATGGGCAGCCGAGGGACCAACAAGTGGTATCAAAGCCATACAAGCGCCGTCGTCGGACTAACCGCTGGCGATGATGGATGGTTTGGAGATGGGCGACAGCAGCGGCGCTGCTGTGGCTACCCAGCCATGACAGGAGGTCGTCGTGCACATGGTGCGGGAGGTCAGCGGCACTATGTGGCCACAACTGACTCGCACCAACTACGACGAGTGGGCGGTGACCTTTAAGGTCAAGCTCAGAGCCCAACGGCTCTAGAATGCCATTGATAAGGGCACCGACAACGAAGAAGACGACATGCCAGTGTTGGAGGCCATCCTCGCTACTGTGCCAGCGGAGTACAGGGAGCCGTTGAGGTGAAGAGGTCTGCTAAGGAGGCATGGGAGGCCATTGCAACGATGCACGTCGGCTCTGACCGCGCAAAGAAGGCGACGGCCCAGCTGCTGAAGCAGGAGTACGCCAACCTCAAGTACAAGGATGGTGAGTCGGTGAAGGATTTCTCCCTCCACCTGTAGTCACTCATCAGCAAGCTGAGGAGCCACGGTGTCACCATCGATGAAGAAGAGGTGGTCTCTAAGTACCTCCACTCCGTACCGGTGAAGTACATCTAGATCGCTCTCTCCATAGAGACGATGCTGGACTTGTCCATCCTCACCATTGAGGATGTGATAGGCCGTCTGCGGGTGGTGGACGAGCGTATGGAGCAGGCCACAACAACGACGGACAGCGGCAAGTTGCTGCTGATAGAGAAGAAGTGGACTGCCCGGATGAAGGAGAAGAACTCTGGGGAAGCCTCCTCCAGCCGTGGTGGCGATGGCAAGCGCTGCAACAAGGCTTTTTCGGAGAAGAAGAAGAAGGTCGACCCCAACGCCTGTCGGCGCTGCGGGAAGATGGGTCATTGGGCAAAGGAGTGCCCAAATCGCAAGCAGAAGAAGAAGGTTGAGGCTCATTTAGCGTAGGCTGATGAGGATGATGAGGCCACTCTCCTGATGGCGACGTTCTATGCACTACACGACATTGAGGCCAAGGAGAAGGGAGAGGTGATGGCAGTGGAAGAGCATGGGAAGGCTCTGAAGGTTGTCAACCTCAACGAACCACGCGCCCAAGTCCACCTCAGACGTGTGGGCGGCGAGCAGGAGCAGCGGTGGTACTGACTCCAGCGCCAGCAACCACATGATGGCTCCAAGGCAGCATTCTCTGAGCTTGACGACAACATGACCGACACGGTGAAGTTCGGTGATGGTTCAAGGGTGGTCTCGTGTGACGTCGTGTTCAACGAGAAGACGGCCTGGGACTAGGAGGGTCCAGGCATGGGGGAAGCTGGCAGCTTGAGCAGCACCTTCGTTGTCGAACACTTAGTCATCCACGGTGATGGAGATGATGGAGAAGAGGTGAGACCACCCCAGGAGTGGAGCCGACCACTCCAGAGGGGGTGCTAAGCACTTCAACAGTGGAGCTAACCACACTAGAGGAGGTGCCACCACTCTAGCAGTGGATCCGACCACTCCAGGAGTGGTGCCGAGCGCTCCAGCAGTGAAGCCGACCACTCCAAGAGTGGTGCCGAGCGGTCCAACAGCGATGCCGACCCCTCCGGTAGAACAGGGAGGCTAGGGGACCACCGATCGAGGTCACCTCCCCTCCGAGCGACATCAACGAGTTTGTGGATGCCTTCCACGATGGCGAGGAGGAGCAGCCAAGTCCAGCCATGGTGAGCGCAGGCGAGCAGTCTCCACCAGCAGCGGAATACTCACCTCCACCACAGTCCCCTACGATGGTAGGACAGGGGACACCTCCATTGGAGTTTGCCTCTCCACCCACCGACATCGACGAGTACGTGGACGCTTTCCACAACGGTGAGGAGGTCCGGCTCAGGTGGGTGGACAACATCATCGGCAAATGGGGAGCTCCTGGGTTGGTGAGTCATCTGCTTGATGATCCAGAGCTGCTTCTCATCAGTGCAGAGGAGCCATCAACATTTGCAGTGGCCGAACGCGACGCCAATTGGCGCCGGGCGATGTTGGAAGAGATGAAGGCCATCAAGGACAACGGGACATGGGAGCTGGTGGATCCACCGATGGGCTACAGGTCGATCGGGTTGAAGTGGGTTTACAAGGTGAAGTGGGACGAGCGCGACACCATTATCAAATACAAGGCTCGGCTCATCACCCACGGCATCGTGCAGCGTGAGGGCATCGACTTTGAGGAAGTCTTTGCTCTAGTGGCACAAATGGACTCCGTTCGCTTGCTATTGGCCATGGTAGCAGCAAAGGATTAGCGTATCCACCACCTTGACATCAAGTCTGCGTTCCTCAACGGTGAGCTCATGGAGACGGTCTTCGTCAAGCAAGCTCTGGGCTTCACTGTCAAGGACGCTGAGCACAAGGTGCTCAAGCAGAGCAAGGCACTCTACGAGCTATGGCAGGCCCCTCGGGCGTGGAACGTCAAGCTCGATGTCACCTTGGGCGAGCTTGGGTTCCCTCGCTGCGCCACAAAGCACGCGCTATACACGCGGCGATGGGGGAAGAAGGAGCTCGTCGTCAGCGTGTATGTGGACAACTAGATCGTCACTGGAGCACGCGGATAGAGGACGTTGACTGCTTCAAGCACAAGATGGCTGCTCATTTCAAAATGAGCGACCTCGGCGTGCTTTCCAACTACCTCGACATTGAGGTAAGGCAGGGGAAGGAGCACATCTCCCTGGGCCAGCGTGCCTATGTGGAGAAGCTGCTGGAGCGCAGCGGCATGGCAGAGTGCAAGCCATGCGCAACTCTAATGGAGGAGCGGCTAAAGCTGTCCAAGCACAGCATGGCGGCGAAGGTGGACGCGACACGCTACCGGAGCATCACGGGTGGGCTGCGCTACCTCACGCATACTTGGTCGGACATCACGTTCGTGGTCGGGTATGTCAGTCGCTTCATGGAGGACCCGCACAAGGATCACTAGACGGCAGTGAAGAGGCTGATGTGCTACGTCAAGGGGACACTCGATCAAGCGATCGTCTTCCCCAAGAGTGGCGGCAAGGGTGGGCTACGGCTCACGGTCTTTAGTGAGGCACCCCCAAGGCAAAGGAAGGTGAGCCAGAGCTCACTGTTTTCAGCGACGCAGACATGGTGGGCGACATCGACAGGTGACGGAGCACCTCCGTGTGCTTGTCTTCCTTGGAGCGGCCCCCATTGCTTGGCAGCCGCTGAAGCAAAAGATCGTGGCGCTGTTAACGTGCGAGGCAGAGTACGTCGCAACGCAGCCACGGTGGCGTGTGAAAGCTCTAGTTTGGTTTTGGTGAGTTGATGAAACCCTAAGTGCTAACCTAGTTTGTCAAAGTGATTATAAGATAGGTAGCACTACTCCAAGTGGTGAAGCAAATGATCATGACATGATGATGGTGACACCATGGTGATGATCCAGTGCTTGTACTTGAAAAGAAGAAAGAGAAAACAAAAGACTCAAGGCAAAGGTATAAGTGGTAGGAGCCATTTCGTCTCAGTGATCAAGACACTTAGCGAGTGTGATCACATTTAGGTTCGATAGTCGTACTATTAAGAGGGGTGAAACTCGTATCGAAATACGGTTATCAAAGTGCCACTAGATGCTCTAACTCATTGCATATGCATTTAGGATCTAGTGGAGTGTTAACACCCTTGAAAATGTTTGTGAAAATATGCTAACACACATGCACAAAGGTGATACATATTGTGTTTAGCACTTGGGAGCAAGGGTTCGAAACTTCACCGGCGGAGTGTTCGACGGTGCCACCGGCGCCCTGTACAGAAAAGACAGGGTTTCACAGAGTGCACCGGACGCTGTTCTCGTGGGACCGGACGTGTCCGGTGGCTAAACCTAGGCGTCGGTTAGTCAGCAGAGACTGACTGGACTCTGAGCGAGTCCAGTCATGTGTGCCCTGACGCGTCCGGTCGCTCAGAGAGCTCTTTGGACTCTCTCTGAGTTGCACAGGATGCTGGCTGATAAAACTGACTGGACGCTACTCTGGCGCGTCCGGTGCCAATGACGTGGCGCTCGGGAGTTTGGTCTGTGTGTTGACCGGACACTGGGTGAGTCCGGTCAGGGGTGACCGGACATGTCCAGTGGAAAATTTCCGCCTCTAGAACCTTACTGAAAGTGACCGGACGTTAGGGTCCTATGTCCGGTCCTACACTGCAGTGCGTCCGGTCACAACTTAAGTGTACTGATGACCATTGAGATCGGACGATCAGCGTTGGAAGCAGGGGACACGTGGCGAAAATCTGAGGACCGGACGCTGGGGTCCTACGTCCGATGACCCTGATTTCTCAGTGAACTGAGAGCCAATGGCTCTATTCGTGGGGCTCTCTATTTAAGCCCCATGGCCGGCTCAAACTCACCCTCTTGGCCATTTGCATTGACATAGCAACCTTGTGAGCTTAACCAAAGCCCTCCCACTCATCTCCATCATTGATTCATCATCTTTGTGCGATCGGGAGAGAATTCAAGTGCATTGCTTGAGTGTTTGCATCTAGAGGCACTTGATGTTCGTGTTTCGCTGCGGGATTCACTTGTTACTCTTGGTGGTTGCCGCCACCTAGACGGCTTGGAGCAGCGAGGATCGTCGAGCGGAGGTTGGTGATTGTCTTCGGCTCCGATAGTGGTGATTGTGAGGGGTTCTTGACCTTTCCCTAATGGAGAGCCAAAAGGCACTTTAGTAAATTGCTCGTGGCTTGTGTGATCCTCATCTTTTGTTGGTTGTGCGGCACCCTTTTGAGAGTTTGGCGTGTGATGCCAATTAGCGTGTGAACCTCCAAGTGAGTGAATCGCCACAACGAGGACTAGCTTGCCGGCAAGCAAGTGAACATCGGTAAAAAATCATTGTGTCATCATTTGATTCCGCGGCGATTAGTCTTCATTGGTATTCATTCTTGTGATTGATTGATTCATTCCACGACTCAGCGATATAACCATCTTGCTCTATCCCTTTATATTACAGCAAACTAGTTATCAAACTCTTTAGTGTAGCTAGTTGTCAGAGCTTGTTAGCTTGGTTAGTGTGGCTCTTTAGTTAGCCTTTGAGAGCACACTAACTTAGTGTAGTGACATAGCTATTGTGTGGATAAAGACTATAGAAACTAGAATTGTGGTAGGTGGCTTGCATTTTTAGTAAGCTAGCGCAACACTCGCTTCGTCTTATATTTGTCTAACCGATTTGCTAAGTGTTATTGTAGAAATTTTTAATAGGCTATTCACCCCCCTCTAGCCATTAGGACCTTTCAGCGTGTCAGGCTGTCTGGCTGCTGGGCGAGCTGACCGGCGAGGAAGCTCACCCGCTAGCTCTGATGGTGGACAACCAACCCACCATCGCCCTCGCCAAGAACCCTGTCCTCCACGACCGAAGCAAACACATTGACATCAAGTTCCACTTCCTCTAGAACTACATCGATGGAGGGCAGATCGTCATCGAGTTCGTCGAGACCGGCAGATAGCTCGCTGACATCCTCACCAAGTCACTCGGGCGTTTGTGGTTCATGGAGCTGAGGAAGATGATTGGCATGGATGAGGTCAAGGCATCGGGTTAGCAGCAGGAGTAGGGAAAGAATTGTAAGACATAATCTGCTGCTGACCTCTCTCTCTCTCTTGCTGCAGCAGAGTTAGCATTTTATCAGCTCGGCTGTCCAGTCTCTACTGCTATAGCAGTATGGTAATAGGCCACCTCTAATACATTAGTTGGTAGCTATTACATCAGTCATGTCTTGATAGTGGGCTGATCTAAGCTTTGTACCGCTAGTAATAGGTGTAGTTGGTGTATCTTAGGAGTAGGTAGTTGGTGTACTCACCAACAACTATATACCTGATAGAGGTACTAGCACTTATATATATCACACCTAAGGCAATGCAAAACAACAGTTTAGTTTGCCACATCCAGAAGCACAGCTTTTCGACCAGCGCTAGGCATGTGCTGTGTGTGAGCTGTTTTCAATATCTTTTTCTACCTCTAGTCATAGTGAGTGAGTGTGCTGGTAAGCTTACTGCTTACCTGTGCAGGACAGCCGATGGACCAACAGTGACGCATATCATTATACTTAGTTTTAATTTAACAGTGGTAAAGTGTGCAACTATAAATATTTATAGTAAAGTTTGACTAAATTTATAAAAAAAAAAAAACAATATTTATGACACCAAATGAACCTATTATGAAAATATATTGCATTTCGTTGTGTATCTTATGATACTAATTTGATGTCAAATCTGGATGCTCTTTTCTATAAATTCAATTAAATTTTAAAAAGTTTAACTTAAGACAACTCTAGTAATTGATTTATTCAAGAACAAAGGATGTATATTGAGATAAACTCAGAACAATTGCTAGCTGTTGTACTTTACTCTTTTCTAATATATTGATGAGATGAACTTAGAACGATTCTGACATCTCATATTACAAGCTAGGGCAAACAAACCACACAATCCAATATAATTGCATGTTACTTCGGAAATCACAACTGAAGTAACACAAGCAATAACATGTAGGTTCTGGTAGCTTTTTAGCCTAAGCTCATATCACCCAACAAACTTCAAGCTTACTACCAAAACAGAAGAGGTTATACATCCATACTTCCCAAGACCACAGCCAGAGAGATTCAGATTTCAGAACAACACCATGGCAACGACACCAACAATGCCAATAACCAGTCCAATACTTGCCTTCAACCCAGCCCCTGCGTTCAAACCCCATACCCAGACGTCGTCAATCACCGGCCCACACAGCGAGCTGTGGTCGTCACTCCTCGTGTTGTAGTACACGCTGTAGAATGCCACACGTGTTCTCTCAGCACGTGCAGTGAACGTCACATTCGCAGCCTGGCTGGTGGCGTTGCCCATTGGGGAGTAGTGGAAATTCTGGGCCTGATCCCCCGCGAACGCCATGACGGCCATTGGTGGTTGGCACGAGTCCCCCGCCGTGCCCAGTGTGAACGTCAGGCTGTAAACCTTCTGAGGGGTCGTCTCAACCATCTGGGAGATGATACCCTCCTTGCCTGACAGAAGCTCAATGGCACGCTTCCCCTGGGGAACCTTGTACTCATTAGAGTCTATGTAGCGGACAGCGCGGTTTGACTCGATCATCCAACCAGGTATGGCAGATGTCTGCTCGTCAAGGTTAGTTGGGAGCAGCACGCCAAAGCTCGTGTTCGGGAACATCCATGGACCCTCCTCAAAGTCTCCATTCAGCACCACGTTATCTGTTGACAACAGAAACAACATCTCATAACCTAAGAAATGAGCTAGAACACTTCAGATTGTACAAGACTTGCTGAAATCAATCGCAACACACAGCTGGAATGAAATTGCATTTTTGTGTTAACTTCCAATAAGTCACATACCCTTTGGTTTGTCTGGAGTGAAGAGCTTCTTGACGGCAACGTTGTCTAGGATAGGACCACAGGTCGGATCATCCTCCATGCCAGGGTTCATGAATTGAAGATGTGCCTGCTCTTCCGTTGCCTGAAAAGCCAACGCGTACGCATCCCAGCCTTCTATGTTGTACAATGTCTGCAAGTCTACTGTCTGTGATACACCACCTAGCACGGAAACATTCAGTGCCTCCAGTTGTGCACATGTCCGGGCAGCGCTGAATGTGATAGCATACTCCGAGCCCTTCTCAACGTCCACCACCTGCCCAACGCTAGCATCATTCCCTAGCCTTACAGCATGGTCCCCTGCCACAGAAATACAGAAGTTTAAGCACAACTATTGGGTGGGTGGGTGTGTGTGTGGGGGGTGGGGGGGGGTGTTGACAAGAGCACTGAGGGGATACCCTGTGGAACAATGAGGATCATGCCACCCTGGTGCTGGCCTGCTGAAATGAGTTCAACTGTGCCATTGATCGTCCAACCAGGGATTGACGATGCACCCTCAGCAACAGATGCAGATTTTACAAAACCACCGGCTGGTGCTGTCTCAAAGTCACCATTGCTGAGCAGGCCTGTAGTGCAAGAAACCAAGAAATCACTAATCATTGTAAGTGTAAATTTAGTATTAATTTCACTACAATCACAATATTGCTGCTCCTCGGAACACTTTCTGCTTAACGTAGAAAACAATATCATCACAAAGAGTACTTAATATCTGCTCCATGATTTGTGTACCTTTGCCATCAAGATATTATGCTGGTAGAGGAAATTATAATAAGAGACTAGCTTTGCATTTGTTGCATAGGATGGATAGTAAGTTTGACCAGTGAAATCTAGTACGATAAGTGATAAACTCCATTTATGGCATAGGTGCTAAACAAGTTTACAGTCCACAAAGAATTAAATGACACTGAATAGACCCAGACAAGTGCATGGTAGTATCACAGTGAGGAAACCCAACACAGATCTCATTTAGGGTATTCTTACTGGGACTATTCTGTGCTCATTATATATTTATATGCAACTTCAGATGAAACAAACAATCGCAATAGAGTTTGGGAAGGTTAATTTGCAGAGCTTACACAACTGTCCTCAAACAGGAATGAGAAAAGTACAGTCTCAGGAAAATGGAGAAAAACAGTTAAACTAAACAAACCCCCCATAGTAATCGTTTTTTCAACGGCTAAATTCAGCAGTGCCTACCGGCAAAACACTAGGAAAACATGTCCAACTTTTTCTATTGTACCTCCAATGCAGTTCATCGGGGTACTACTACTAGACCACTTTACTATGCTTCATTGTTCTCACAAGGACGACCATGTGACTATGCACATCGATCTTATGTGGTGAGGCCGTGAAAGTGAAACATCTACCAACCATCCACCCCACTGGGTACCCCATGAGTGGTCCAAACTCCAGACCTAAATGTCCAGAGCACCATTGATCATGGCGTGAATATGGGGAGGTGATGAAGGTACGGACATAAATAGATAGGCATGGACCTCCACAGCACGGTCACCCTCTGAACAAGCTATTTGACTCTCACGAGAGGGTTCAATGAGCACTCTGCAGTATACAAGGTCAGCTGTGCCTTGCTGTTCCGTCTAGATCTGAGTTTACTACAGCAGCTCAGATTTCCTTTTGACTTTGTTCTGACCTCGTCCTTCGCGGTGGTGTCATAAACACCTATTAAAACTGAGTAGGTGCGTGTTTCGACTTTACTTTAAAATAAAATGCCCATGGATTTATTTGTGTAAATCTACGTGGTGTTTTGTCAAGACAAGATTTTTTTTTTTTGCATTGTTTTACACATCCAACAGAACGTCTTTCTCAACTTGCAAGGCAGCCCACTTGATGGTTACTAGGTCATTTTCAAACACAAAATGCATCACATGATTCGCATCAGCAAGTGTGAGCCTTAATAAGTGAATGCACTGCAAGACCAAGCTCATGCAGTATAACCGAGAGAGGAAAGATTTGGTACATTTCCGTTTTGGGGCAGAGCTGTCACAAGCAACAGGGCGCCGAAAATCTTTAGAGCTCAGCAGTTCACATTTTTTGTCTGAACTGAGGTATGAGTTCCGAAGGATAAAGTATGTGCATAACTACACTGTGTTTGAAGCTACCTAGTATCTGGTTGATCCTCCCTGCCTATGAGCAAACATTTAGAAAGATGCCACTGTACTTAGAAAGGAGGAGCCTCGCTTTGCAGTTGGCACAGCTCCTCCCCTTTCTCGCCAGTGCAAATATGTGTGTGTGCTCCAACCAAATGCACAAAGTTACGTTCTTGCACTACATCAGACATCGCACCAAACAGGCAAACACTAGTGCTAATAACACTACTTTTCCGCTACCCTCCTAAAACTTTTTGCAGTTAGTGCTTCGTTAGTACGCTCGTAAGCTCAGCAGTGCTAACAAGAGGAAGGAGCTGAAATCCCAATTTTTTCAGCCGGTGAGATCTGGTGCAGAGGCAGGCAGAAGAAAGCCGCCCTCGACTCGAAGCTCTAGCTGAAGATTTCACAACGATTCGTATCGAGCCGGCTCCACTCCAAATGAGCGGTTCAGGCAGGAATGAACACATTTAAGAGTAAAAAACAAGCAATCGGTGAAGGGAGGGCGAGAACAGAAGGGAGCAGAGACTATACCATCCTCCACAGGAGCCGCCGAGGCCGGGCGGGCGGGCGCCGCCAGGAGCAGCAGCGTCAGCAATGCGAGCCTCTTCCTCGCCGAATCTGGCTCCATCTCCTAAAGCCCCCTCGCCCCCTCCGCGCTCCCTCGCAGCTCAGCTCCCTCCGACCCAGAGCACAAGCTGCAGGGGACGGGGTGCGAGACTGGGAAGTGGGAGTGTGAGACTGAGCACTTGGCGGGGAGATAGGAGATGAGACGAGGGCACTGCTCAAGTGCTCAACGCTGGCTCTCCTCTCGTCTCGTCTGGTGGTGGGTTGGAGTTGGAGGCAGCTCTGCTTCTGCTCTGCCCGTCCCCCGCCCACGCCCTGCTTTTTATGGGGTCACACGCTGATGGCGATTCCCTTTTCCTTTGTCACTTTGCTGGCCACTCCACTATTCTGTTTTCACAGGGCCTGCGTGAGAATTGTGGCAGCAGTGGTCAATACTACTGCAGGCTCTAGAGACGAGAGTGCGCCTGCCTTTCGCTTTTTCACCCGTAGACACTGTTCCAACTAATTTGACGTGAGAAAAAAATATATTTTAATTTAAAAAATAAATTAAAAATACGAATTATAAGAAGCGGACGAGGCCTTCGTCGAGCACGGAAAAAAAGGGCATGGGGTGGTTCTGTCTATATCATCGAGTAGGCGAGGTCTTTTCCCCGATAATTACTGGGAACTCTTTTTTTTTCTTCCTTTCCCGGCTCTTTGCTGCTCTTCGTGTGGATGCCATGTACTGGAGTATGATTGTGCGACACGACGAGCTTATGAAACTCAGCAACAATGCAAACCGATAAGATCCCGTATATGGCACTTATCGCGTATATGGCACTTTGCATTCACTTTAGTCAAGTGGTTGGGGACAAAGCGGCTGAAAACCATCAGCATCTCCAAAAGCGAGAGTAATTAAAAGCAAACAAGTGAAGATGCCGGGGATTCCGCCTTATGCAATCTATGGCGCAGCATCCATCACTATTTTTCATCATGCTGTTGTGCTGCAGGAACATGCAACACTATACACTTGTGGCCAAGTCAGTACTACTCAAGCACAAGCGAGTCGCACTGAAGTCGTTTGGCACGGCTTAGCTTCATTAGTGTGCTGTTTTTTTTTCAACATAATAAATGGCTCCACCGTTGAAGCTGAGCTGTTTTCTTAACCTAAGGTAAAATAGGTTCATATGATGGACAAAAAGACTAAAATTATCATAGTGCTTTTTTTAATTCCTTTCCGACTCAACCCAACCCCCTCCCCTCGGCGCCCAGCAGCCAGCGCTTTGGTAGTCTGCATCCTCGGCACCGGCATGTAGCGCCCCCGGCAGGCCACGTCCCCTGCGACCACGCTCCAGGTAGGCTGTGCCGCTTATGGCCCTCACGCTAAGGGCACATACAATCTTTTGTGCTACTAGGGCCCACTTGTGTTAGTCTAGATGAAGCTGAGATAAGCTACTTTTTTAAGTTTCATCCCACGCCATCCCTATGTGAGATGTGAGAGGGGAAAAAATGGGTTTCACCCTTAAAGCTATTTCGAATAGGAGTGTTTGGAGAAAAAAATATCACTCACGAGAGCTATTGGTGAAGTTGTGCCACACGAGACCACGGGCCTGAATTAGCCAGTACAATGCTCCTATTCCCAAATCCAGTTAGTACGGCCACTTTAGTATCATAACCTCATAGAGGTTAGGGCACTGATGACAGAGCTTAATCAATCATCAGACAGGCCAAGTTATGGGCCCTGTCCTCCTTTTGGGAACTCGGGCAAGCCGTGTCGCCGAGCACTCGCTCGCTTCCCGTGTGAATTTGTGATGTGAAAACTCAAGTCCGGATACCAATGGCAGGAGACCGGAGGGAGAGGGACGAGCGAATCACGGAGCTGCGCTGCACGCCGACACGAACACGATTTTCTTGCCGTTCTCACATAGGAGCAGTACAACTCCCTCCGCGCCACTGCGTTTTGCGTTTTCTGGAGTAAAAAAGGTTCAAGAGAGAATTCTTGGTTGCCACTAAAGATTATAACACTTCCTTCGTTGCCATCAAAATTCTTTCGCTGCCATCAAATAATTTTTGTGTTTCCTCGTTGCCACTTCCGTTAAAACCGGATCCCACCATTTTTCCTCCGTTACGGTCGTTGGCGCCTCGGGGCCTCCTCCGCGTCCCCTCGCGTCGCGCAACCCGACTCGGGCGTGGGAGGGTGCCAGCAGGCTGTTGACACGACCGTGTGGCGGCTGCGCAGGGGCAGGTGCAGGGGGCGGCGATGGGCGCGCCCGCGCTGGCACAGCCACGAAGGGGGTCATGGAAGCGGACGCGTGTGTCGCGGCGGGCGCCCACGACGGTGCTCATTACCGACGCCTCCAACTTCCGCGCCATGGTGCAGGAGTTCACGGGCATCCCGTCTGCAATCTGCAATCACAGGCACTCACTAGCTCCGATTGTGGGTCCAACACGGCGTCGGTGCACGGCCGCCGGGCACGCAGCGAGGCGGGCGGCAACACCGCTGTAGGGCAAGCAGCGAGCTGTGGCGGCGAGGCCGCCAGCGGCGACGAGCGAGCGGCAGCGCGCGGGTACGAGCGAACAACGGGGTGCCCACCGTGATCCGCTTCCGCGCTCCCAGGCGAACCAGGCGTGCTCCTCCAGAGTGTAGGTACTGCTAGACGAGTCGACGGCGGGCTGTAGATCCAAGTAACCAGCACCGGCGGCGTACCGCAACCTCGGGCTCGAGGGCGCAGTGCTCCACATCTGCTGCGAAGACGACGGAGACGAGCACGTCCTGGGCGAACGCGTTGGCGAAGTGATTCATATCCGCGGCGAAGTTGACGGAGACGAGCACGTCCAGGTTGAGCACGGGATGAGGTGCACCAGTTCCGCGAGGTCGTGGTAGGAGACGAACGCCATGACACGGACGGCGAAAAAGATGAACTGCCGCACCCAGCCGGCCAGCTGCGAAGGGTGCCGCAGTGAGTGACTAAGAGCCGACGCCAAGGTCATGGTCGAGCTCGACGAAGGAGCCGGCGTAGACGCAGGGGCGCACTCGACATGGTTGTAACCAATGTCGAACACCCTGAACAGACCTTCCGAAGGCCAGCGACCTGGGAACAGAGGAGGCAAAAGGGTCTTCCATGCCATCTAACAGCGCTGCTAACTGCTAGTGACGGAAATGGCAGTCAGAGAAACGCAAATTTTATCTGATGGCTGTGAGGGAATTTTGAAAATTTTAATGGCAATGAAGAAAGTGCTATAATTTTTAGTGGCGACGATGGAATTCTGTCCAGGTCCAAAGCCATGAAAGCGCGTAGCCGTACTCACACACTCGCTCTACGGCCTCCAGGATTCGCTCAGCTCAGCGGCGTGGAGTAGGAGTAATTCGGTATCGGGCATCAGAATCTCAGGACATGGTGTGCTACGCGATTCAGACGCCCCCACATGCGTGGTATTGACTTCTACCCCCAGCACCGCTGCGACAGGTTACTACACTGCTAATCCGTTGACTGGAAAAAGAAAGCAAAGATAGCTAGCCAAGCAGCTCACGCTGCAACAGCTCAGCCCTTGTTCTCCCTACCGCTGAGTCGCTGACAGTGCTCACTGCTCGCTGTGCGTGTAGCCATGGACAAGGAGGTCAAGCCAGGGAAGTTGGCAGCTCCATCCTTTCCAGGAAATGATGCCTATCCCATCCGTCGAACCACAGGATCCCATGATCTCCATCGTACTCTCGGGCGCGGTCGAGTTGGCGAGCGAGCGTACCGGGGTGGCGCGATAAAGGATCACGGGTTCCTTTGCGGAAAATCTTTCGTTCCAAGTCCATGACACGACAGGGTACAGCAGACGGCTTTGATCGCCTTTTTATGCCCCCAGCCGAGAAACCGGCGCTTGTTTACCACGTCCATTGATTCTCCGTCCTGCTTCGGTTTGGTGTTGGCGTCCGCACCGCATCTGCTGGAGCCAACAATCTCTCTCTCTTGCCATGGATTAGTATATGTGCTAGTTGCCTAGTACGTACTACTGTTCTTGTGAAAACAACACAGACACAGCCACTAACGGCTTGTTTAGTTCCAAAAAAAAATTTACGCACTACCCATCACATCGAATCTTGCGGCATATGCATGAAGTACTAAATATAGACGAAAAAAAAAACTAATTGCACAGTTGGGTGAGAAATCGCGAGACGAAACTTTCGAACCTAATTAGTCCATAATTAGATACTAATTACCAAATATAAACGAAAGTGCTACCGTAACCAAAAAAAAAAAAAATTGCATGTAAACACGCCCTAAAATTAACTGGTCAGTCCCCGGACTACAGTAGGATTTTCTTTCGAGGGGTCTATGAGAAATCATGCATCGGGGGGCATATGTGCCCGATTGCACAAATAAATTCAAGGGTCCGTGATGGTCCCACCGTTTCTCTTATTTTAGTTGGGAAGGACAGACACTTGCCCGGTTGCCCGGCTTTCCCGACACAAAGGTTTCTTCAGTTGCAAGACTACCTTTGATTGGTCCGGTGCACCTTAGTCCATAAATTCATTTCTCGATGGACCTCAGGTCACTCCCAACCCAGACTCTACCCATAGAGTCTTAACGTCCAAGACTTTGTCACAAGAAATCATGATCCTTAATATAGAATTTATAATAGTAGTTTCTATAGATAAAAACATTTATTACTCAACACAAAGAAAGGTGATCAGTTATGGCATAAACTGTGTGATCCACCCTACACCTCTCAACAATATCACCATCCGCATACATGATATATATCATCAGAAGCAATATGTGAATGAACCCAACGCATACAATATATCAGTTAGCCGGCAAAGATACTCTACACAGAACTTCAATGAAAATTTAGATAAGCTAGCCACGAGTCATCCATTACAATAGCAATAAGGATAGAAATATAGCATGCACCATGACTGAGACTGATGTCCATTACAATAAGAACAGAAATATAGATAGGAAAACCAAAATAATTAGATAATAGTATTTAGATAATCTCCAGCTGTGGCTTCAGAAGTCTTCCTGCCTACAGAAAACAATCCACCATCCTCCCGATAGGAGCCATCAACACTTTTATGCCCTGATCATCAACATGTAAAATAAGATGAGATAGTAAATAAACAACTGTGTTATAAGAAAAAGAGAGATGGACAGAACTATTGTGACGTAGTCATATGAAAGTATTCATATAACAAGGTAGTATATAATATATAAATTAATATTTCTACCTAATTAGTTCGATTCCTGAACTTTTGCCAGATGTGATCAATCAAATCAGATTGTAGTTGCCTATGAGCTTCACGGTCACGAATCTCGATATCTCTCTGTAGTACGTCCTCCATCGCCGGATCATATCCTTGAGTGATTGTAGACGGCTGAACAGAAGACGTGGTTGCTTTCTCGTTCAAGTCAAACGAATCGTCCTCTATATCCTTCTCGTCCTCGATTATCATGTTGTGAAGAATTATACAAGCTAACATGATATTCTCAAGATCCCCTTGTTCATATAGACGTGCTGGCCGACGCAAAATGCAAAAACGAGTTTGTAAAATCCCAAATGCACATTCAACATCTTTTCTTGCCCCCTCTTGATGTTCTGAAAATAGCTTGTGCTCAGCTGATTGTGGTGCACGTATGGACTTTACAAAAACAGCCCACTCTAGGTATATTCTGCAAGATAATAAGGTTTGCTATATTGCCTTCCATTCACAAAGTACTGCACCTGGGGAGCTTCTCCTCTTAACTGATCGACGAACAAAGTAGATTGATTCAGCACATTAATATCATTGTTGGACCCCGCCACTCCAAAGAAAGCATGCCATATCCATCTGTCATGTGAAGCAACAACCTCTAGAATGATTGTTGGCACACCTTGATCACCACGGGTATACTGTCCCTTCCATGCATATGGACATTTTTCCCAATGCCAATGCATACAGTCAATGCTCCCTATCATGCCAGGAAAACCACGACGCTCACCGATCTCCAACAATCGTTCCACATCTTGTACTGTGGGGCATCTCAAGTACACTTCACCGTATACTTCAATGACTCCTTGAAAAAACTTTTTCAAGCACTCCACACCAGTACTTTCTCCCATCTTCAAGTACTCATCTAGCTGGTCTGCAGAACCACCATATGCTAATTGACGGATCGCTACTGTACACTTATGAACTAGTGAAAACCCAGGACGATTCAGAGCATCCAATCTTACGGTGAAATAATCAGACCACCCACTCAAGGCCTCAACAATCTTCAGAAAGAGGGGTCTTGTCGGGTTCACAAACCCGGGGTCCCTCGGGGACCGGCTTCCACGCCAGGGCTCGGCCCAAGAAAACAGCATGTTGTTCATGGGCCGACCCAAAGGTCTAAAAATACGACGGGCCGGAAGGACAGTCCGGTCGCCGACCGGAAGGTCTGCTCGAAAGAACGAACGCTCGCTCATCAACTTCTTTGGCCCACCTCCGACCAGCGCGCTCGCCTCGGGAACCAACCGCCTCCAGGCGGTCTCTCTGATCGGAAGGCCTGGGCCAAAACGCTGCTTCCTACTCTGACCCCGCGACTCCAACCGGGGACCCGTTGGAAGCCTGCTTACCGCTCTTCTCCGACTGGCGCGGCCAGGACCGACTGGGTCCAATCCGACCGAGGGCGCCCGCTCGGAAGGGACCAAGGGCGAACGGAGAAGGCAGCGCACAAAGTCAAACCACAATATCGGGACCATACCCTGTACGCCTGCGGGAACAGTGCTCCTCAACCGCCCTGACACAAACAATATTGTAGGCGCCGACATTTGTGTCTACAGTATTCTAGGCGCCATCAGGCTCCTATATGGCAAAAAGCCCCCCACATACCTCTGGGCATGGGCACTAGGATTCGCCATACCTGGTACCCGCGGCGGGGCTCCTCACATACCAATAGTATTTTGCAGGTACCGACATCCTCCCTTCCTAAAGAAGCCAACGCAACCTCCCATGTGCACCTGACATTCCACAGTGACGTCAACAGTTCTGTGGGCACCTACCATCGGCTGTCCTCAATCGGTGTGGGCAACAAGGCTTAGTAACATCCGTACTCTCACCTGTAAAGCCATCCCCTTCATCTATAAAAGGGGATACGCTCCCTCCAACCAAGGAGATCGATTTTCCAGAAGTCGACTCCCCCAAGTTAAGATTCACTAGATCGATAGTTCGTAGCTCCTCAAGCACACGCTTGAACACCTAGTTCGAAGCGGAGTTCTGGTCGCCCTCGGCCCTTCCGGTCGGACCCGACCGGGCCTCTCGTACACCCCTCCTTTCTCCTTCTCATTTGTAACCCCACTACAGACTTTGAGCACCTGGGCTCAGGAATAAAGTCACCGACCGACCCACACTAGACGTAGGGCACGTTGCCCGAACCAGTATATATCATGTGTCATTGAGTGCTAGTCCACCTCCGATCACAACGTACAGCAAAACTACAAATATTCACTAGTTGGTCACTTTTTGTACCGACAGTTGGCGCCGTCTGTGGGGAAGACGCTGTGCGTTCAACACTTTTTTGTCATCGGATGGCCCATTTTCTCACCACCCCCGCCGTGGCGGGCTCGGGCGATACGATTCGCTTTGGATCGCTGGAACATCCTGCACTCTCGCCTGCGGGAATGCGGGTTCGACCCATTTTCGAGCCATCCCAGGCCTTCCTCTTCGAAAACCTGGACTTTGTCGCCGATCCGCTCGGCGTACTCCACCTCCGCGAGGAGACTCATGACCCGGCACCCGTCAGAGAGACGTCCTCCATCGACTCTGGGACGCGCTACCTTAACGGCGCGGCATCTGCGCTTCATTCCGAGCAAACTCTCTGCTCAAACCCCGTTGTGAGTAATATACATGCTGTTCTTTACTTACTACATTCTATCTTCCACAAAATACCCGGAGGGCTGCCGTTGTCCCCGTCGCGGACACCGTGTGATTCGTTCCCCTACGGCCTCGTGTCTTCCGTGGACACGTACGCCTGGGGCCTCCAAAAGATTATGGCGCCGCCTCCTCTCACGTCTGAGTTCGTGGGGATGGCGAGCTACGGTCCCACCTGTTTCCTCAACATCATGGACGACGACGTTGGGAGTGACGGCTCTAGCATCGCCGACGTGGCACCCAACCAACGTCCGACCCGGGAGTGCGCCATGTCGGACGCTCCGGAACAGCCGCCAAGGGCAACGGAGTCCTCACGGACTCACGCCTCTCCGGGCCCTCATACAGAGACCTCCGAGCCCACACATGAACATGAGGAGGAACTACAACGACAGTGGCCACATCAGCCACCACCCGTGTCAGCACGCTCGGCGCGCAACGCTGCGCCCTGGGCGCGTGGACCGGCGAACGGTGCTCGGGGTCACGCCTGTCAAGTCCAGCACAACACCCCGGGTAGAGGGACCGATCCCCCACAGTTCGCTTGGGCCAGTCAGAACATTGCCGCCACGGCAATGGTCCTGCGTAGCCTGTCCGAGCCGAACGACCCTCGCGAACGGGCGATCCACCGGAACCTCCAGGCACTGGTGCAGACCGCCGCCGTTCAACAAGCGGAATGCTCCGTATCACGACGTCGACTCGTGACCTCACTCCCCGTCTGGGGAACGGGGACGCAGCAGATGGGGCACTACACCTTGTCACCGCAACAACCGCTGAGCGTGACACATGAGGCCGCAGCGTCGCCTCATCTTGACCTGACGACCGCTCCACACCAACCGCCTATCTACGCGCGGCTCGGACCGAACCGAGGGACATGCAGCGGTGACCGAAGTCCCAGCACTGACGGCCCGGGACCACCGACCTTTGCCCAGCTCCCCCAGCAAGCGCCGTTCTTACCGCGCTCCAACGGAGGCCACGGCAAAGGTAAGGCCAAGCGCCAGGATCAAGACAAGGGCCCCTCCACACATAGGGGAAAAAAGAACAAAAAGGATCGTCGTTGACCGGCTAACTCTGTGTCGGTCGCCGCGGCCGATCACCCGGGCACGCAGCCCCAGCAGGACCGATCGGGACACTTCCACGAGCTCATGGAAAGCCCATGCACCAACCACAACTATCCCGTCAACCATCTCTACAAGGACTGCCAGCTCCTTAGGCGCCTGCTGAGGTAGACTGGCAGGCCATGGAACGAGAAAGGCAACAGAAGAAGGGGGCACATCGGGCGAGGATCTAGACGACTGAAGGCTGGATTGATCCGACCGAACGCCTACCGACTAAAAGACAACGACGACGATGTTCTCTCCGAACGCTTGGAATAGCTATGTCATTTTTTCCTTTCCCTAAAGTTTCAGTCTTACCATTATTTACTTAGCGTACGCTCCTATAAGAGCACCCCGACCTAAACACTTTTTTGCTTGGGACGCTCGGGGCTCCACTAGGGGCTCTACTACCCCTCTGTTTTGTTTTTACCTTAAGTACTCTTACTTTCATATGGAGAAAACTCCTTCCTACCCTAACAGAAGGGCAGTTCATTCTTTTTTATTTGCTTTATGTAGCTTTGCTTCAAAACATTCCGACTAATCGCGCCCCGCCTATTCCTACGGTTACGGCCAGCCGAGCCTCGCGGGCCACGCCCCGGGCTCACAAGGTGCGGCCTACGGAACAAACGGGTAGGTACGAGAAAGAAAGAAGTAAGAAACTTATGCTAAGGGAAAACTAAGAAACAAAAGGGAACAAGCTTCCCTGAACGGAGCAACTCCATCACAAGAACAAAACCGATTGCAGTCATTACAACACACCACAAACGTTTTACAGGGGGCTCCCCCATGAACTTAAAACTTTTTACATTTACTAACTACTTATGTTCTGCAAGCTATTAAACTGACCGGCGGCATCTGCTGATGGCGCGGCTGATGAAGGCGTAGGCTGCTCACTCCCCGGTGGCACAACGTTCGGCTCGATCAAGGCCGAGGCGACATTTCCCCCCGAACCAGGCGCCGGGCTATCCGCAGGCTCGGAAGCGTTCTCTCCACGCATGCTTCGGGCCATGTCTTGGCGGCGAGCGTCCATCACCCACTCGGCGGAGACTTGCTCTGACACCGACCGCGCGTGCGGCAGCAAGCTTACCCTGATTGATTAGATGTCCTCCATGCTCGGACCTTCAGCATACCCACTGCAGATAGTGTCGAAGTCTAGGTTTGGGTGGTGCGTCGCCACCGAGGTCAGCACCCCCGATGCTCCATAAAACAGCCCGCTCCTGACAAGGTCCTTGACCGTGTCCGGGACCTCCGCCAGCTGGACCGCGGGCACGCTGGTACTTGGCGCCGACCCAAAGATTTTTGAGATGACAAGCCAAGCAACATTGCACATCTGGTCGAGATCCCCTTCGAGAGCATGTCGCTCTTCACGGGACTTGGCCAGCTCATCGGCGTTCTGGCTGAAGCTCGCCTTGGATGTCTCTAGGTCTCGCTCCAGCGCCTTCACCTTTTCACCCAGCTCTGAAAGAAGGGCGACAAACTCAGAAACAGGCTGAGGGAAAAATCAACACCATGAGAAAACAAAAAGGTATGCACCGATGCGAGAGGCCTCAAGGGTGGAGAAATCCTCTGCCTACCGAGCCACCTGCTTGTGCAGCCGGGCACTCGCGTCCTCCATCCCCATCACCTAGCTTCGGAGCGCGAGCACCTCCTGATCCGCTTTCGACCGGACCCTCTACTCCGCCTCCAGGGCCTTCTGAGCCCTCTCTAGGGTGGCCCGCTCTGGCTTAAGGGCCACCAAGGCCTCTTGAAGTGCCACCTCGGTATTGGCTAGGGACGTCCGCAGCCCCACCTCCGTCTCCTCCTGACAGACCTTCACCACCTCGAGCCCTTGCTCGGCAGCAATCGCCCGCTTCGCCACACGCTGTCCCTCCGCCCGCTCCACGCCCGCCTCGGCCGCCCGGACCTAGGACTCACGGTAGGCGGACTCCACCCGATGCTCAAGCTCGGTCATCCGGGCGTGTTCCGCCCGGAGGAAGTAGGACTTCCGGGACGACACCTTACTTATTTCCTGTGAAAAACAGGCATGCTAAAAACAACCGACGAAAGATTCAAAGGCTAAGGGAGAGTACCAGAAACTCACCTCCGTGGCGAGCTGCAGGTCAACCTCAACCAACTGCCGGGTGAACTGAGCCTGCTTCCCGGTGCTCTCGAGCCTCGCGCACAGCTTGGTGAGCTCGGACACCGCGGCATGCCCTTGCCCCCCAAAAATGTCCTAGAGCTGGCGCTCCCGGGAATCCCGTAGGACGAACCTCACCTTCGATGGGTCCTCTAGGAAGGGCCACTCTAGGTCACCCTCTGATGAACCACCGGAGGGCCCAGCCTTCGACTGGACCACCACCAGCTCCCACGGCGACACCTCCAACTCCCGTGGTGACACCGGCGGCTTCGCCACGGTATCCGCCTCATCGTCAGACGGAATCTCCACCACCTCATTCCCGCAGGACGCCACCGCGCGTCCCAACTCTGTCCCGGTCACACTTCCCTCCGGCGCCTTCGTCTCTGACGGCAAGGATGGATCGTGCGGCCCTCCACCCGGCGAGGTAGGGGGCTCGTCCTCCCTCGTCTCCTCTGCTGCGCTCTATGGAGGAGGGGCCACGAGAATTACCTCCGACGTAACCCTCGCCATCGGCACCGGGATCACGGCCAACAACGTCGCCGCTGTTGTCACATTATCAACAGCCGCCTCAAGAGGCACCACCCCTAGGAGGGAAGGCTTCACTGCTGCCACCCTGCTGCCCCCTTCGCTCACCGCCACACGCTGCAGTGTGGGCCTCCAAGCCTCCTGCACGGGGGTCGGGGCGATGCTCAACCCCGGCATGCCCCCGCCGCTGACAAAAATCGCGGGTAAGCCACACTCCAAAAAGACTCGACTAGCAAGAATCGAAGAAGCAACAAAAGGAAACATACCGGGTGGCAAGCGGCACGACCCGGAAGGCAGACTCCAACAACCATGGACCCATGGGCTGAGGACTGCTCCCAGGCTGCGACCCACGCCCCCTCGCTTCAGACGGGTCGGAGTCATCCCGACCGGCTCCTGCCCGGCCTATGGGTCGCTGAGACCTCCCTCTCGGGACTCCCCGATCGGAGCAGTGGGCGGGGCATCCTCCGACTGCAAGTCGCGTATCGACCAGGCGCCAGTCAGCCCCTCAGATCGCCCGAGCTGCTCGACCATACCCACGGCAGGCGAGGCCTCTTTCGGCCACAAGTCTGGCATTGGCGCCAGTCCCGTCGCCGCACCAGCACTGCTCCGCTCCTCGGACCGCCTGGCTCGCTCAGCTACGTCCGCCGTAGGCGACGACGGGACCGGCGGCACCACCAAGGGGCGCGGTGACGGCGCCCGCTTCACCACTCGCTCGCGAACGGCGTCCGCGCTCGCCGTACGCTTCCTCGACACAGGAACCTCCGTACTCCGTGTGGCCTCCTGCTCCTCACCGATGGACGTCACCGTAGGGTCACGACGCACCGCCGAGGTCACACCGACCTCCCGATTCTCCTCCTCGTTGGAGAAGACCATGTCGTCCAAGTCCGTAGGATCCTCCTACGCGAGTTCCGACTCGACGTCGCTCCTATGTTCCTCGACCCTCATGCGCCAGGCGACCTCCTTCCTCTCCTCCTCCTTCCGCTAAACCTCCTAGGTTCTCTTCTTCTTTCGGGCGTCGGCCGCCTCCTTCTAGGCGGCCTACCGGGCCCGGCCCTCCGGACCCTAGGGAAGGTGCGGCCGGGACTTGTACCTCCCGAGCCCCTACGGAATGATTGAACCAAAATCAAAGAAAAGGGAAGAAGAAAGAGCATAGACAAAATAAGGAGCATACCAGTGTGGGCACGATTGAGGCGTTGAACGGTATGGGCTTTCCCACAACCGTCTCTCTGGGCCTCATCTGCAGCACTCGACCGATGTGGCTCTAGACATCGTCGTCCGACAGCTCCTCTGGCGACGCGTGGTCTGGGTCCGATCGGCTGCCGTACGTCCACATCGGGTGCGTCCTCTCCGCCAACAGCGCGACCCGGTGGCGGTAAAGGGTGTAGAACACCCGCACCCCATTGAGATCGCCCCTTACGAGCCTCCGCAGCTCCTCCTCGATGACCCCCACCTTGTGCTTCTCCGTGTGGGCGTAGCCCCATGACCAACTCTTCTGCTTCACTGGCCTCCTGCCGGTAAACGCTGGAAACGGCGCTCCCGCCGGATTCCGGATGTAAAACCACTCCCCATGCCATCCCCGGTTGGAGTCACATGGGGTGTATGCGGGATACGAGCCTCCCGCACGTGGCTTCTTCTACAGGGCGAAGCCTCCAACCGGTGCGATCTCGGCCGAACTCTAGTCCGTCATAGCTCTCCCAGAGAAGAAAAGCCAGAAGAGATTCACGTGCGGCTCCATCCCAAGGAAAGCCTCGCAAATAGTGACGAAGCCAGCGATGTGCAGCACCCCCATTGGGTTGAGGTGATGTAGCTCCAGACACCACTCGTTGAGGAGCCCGCGTAGGAACCAGTGCACGGGATACCCTAGTCCGTGCTCATGGAAAGTGAGGAAGGAAACCACCTTGTCAGGACGAGGTTGTGGGAACTCCTCCTCCTAGGGGACCCTCCAGTGTGCCACCTCCTGCGGCGACAGAAACCCCTTCGCGACAAAAGCCTCTAGCACCGACTTCTTCACGGTGGATGACCGCCAGTCAGACATCTCGCTCCAAATTGTGAAGGATCGGTGAGTCCTTCTCTTCTCCCTCGCTCTCTCCCCTTCTTCCCTAGAAACCTCCGTGGCTCTCAGGAACGCTCATGGCAAAAAGAAAGAAAGAAGGCGGCGACAGACAAAGAACAGGCAAAAGAAAGAAACAAAAACCCTCTCCCTGCTCCTACTTAAAGGAAAGGGAACAACGGTTAAAGAAGGATGCTCTGACCGGAGGAGGTAAAGCGGCGGAGCAAGAATTTCTCTCTCTTTCCCATTTAATGCAGATGAGACGTGCCCTGAACCGATGAGACACGCCCTGCTCGATGGAACGGCTCCTGATCAGACGGGACGTGGCCTGGCCATGGCCCACCACTACCACACGATCAACCACTACCGCACGATGGGCACAGGAACCGAAGCACCACCGCACGCGGGTGGCTTCCCGCCTCCCCAGGCCAGAGTTGGGGAAACAAAAAACGAAATCTCCGCTGGGAGACCAACCGATCCCCCGAGCCGATCAAATCGCTCAGGATAAACAAACGAGACACAGGTAGGAAGCGAAGGGACGCCCCATGTGAGCCATGCCAACTCCGTCATGAACGACGAGCGTGGGTCCCGGTCGGACGTTTCCGACTGAAGCTCTCCGAGCCCCATCACTCCAGTCGTCAAGGTAAACGTTACCAAAACCCCCTCTATTTCTTTATAAATCATTCATACATCCATACGCGCATTCATTTCATATGCCCGCGCCTCCCGGACGATTCGGGCCCTGAACCGCTTGAGGGCTCGGGAACTAAGCATCGCACGTGCAGCGAAATGCACCAGAACGCTCCGTGTTGCCTCACGAAGCGGCGGTTGCCTCATTCGACATAGGGCAACCAACATATCCAGGGGAGAAAACCGTAGATGAGCACAGTGCGGCCCTAGCCTGGTCCGGCAGACCGGGTCATCTCAACCTTCCCATTCGATCCAAAACCTCTCGCTAGGCCCATAGAATCTCCATCGAAGGGGAGGCCGTTAGGCCACCCGGGTCGGTCTCTGAAATGACCTAGGCATCTGTCGAGTTGCACATAAAGGAGTAGTGGAATATCACAAGAGGGCTATGCCGACCCCATCACGAACGATGGACCCGTATTCCACTCGATCACACCCATTAGCGAACTCACCGAGCTAGTCTTCGAGCCCGAGCGATCAGGACAGGCGACGAAACTCAGCCCCTCCGGTTGTGAGGAACCGAGGATGGGATAACGTACAATACTCACATCGACCCCCATAAAAGGCCCGATAGGGCTCGGGGGCTCAAGATAAAATGCCAAGGACGGCGACCTCGAACTCGCTAGATCCACGACTTAGACTTGCCCGGTCCCGCGACGCGCACCGACACCAGGATCTGCGAGCATCGCCTCGTCTGATCTTTAACCAAACTAACTACGCTTCGGCTTCAAAACGGCTCCTGGGACCGTGACTCCTAAACTCGTGTAACGGCTTCAGACGGCTTCACTGCGCTCCAAAAAACCTTGGGACCGCGACTCCGAACTCGCGTCGACAGGATCTATGACATCCGGCTACGGCTCTTGGGACTGCGACTCCGAACTCACGTCGACAGGATCTATGACATCCGACTACGGCTCCTGGGACCACGACTCCTAAACTCGCGTAACGGCTTCACTTCCGACTGCGCTCCTAGGGTCCACGAGCTCCGGCTCATACGATTCCTCAACTAACTAAACTAACTCTCTCGATCCACGGCGCGCCGACGCCTGGGTCCATTCGTGGCTCCGCCTTGCCCGATCCCATAGCGCGCATCGACGCCAAAGATCGGTGAGCTCTATCACATCCGAACCAGAGCTATCTCCATCCGTGGCGTGCACCGACGCTAGGGTTTGTCCCGAACTAACATTCTCAACCAATCCACGGCACGCACCGACGCCAGGATTAGTAAGTTCTGTTTCATCCCCACGCCTAAAAAATCCCCTCGGCTACACAGCGATGCCAAGGTTAAACAAAATTTCGTCTCAAAACTAAAGACACGCACGTCCACCGAAGCAACACCCCCCAGCCGGTTCTACCCGAACCGCCCGGGGGCTACACCCGCGGGTGCGCTCGCGCGCACCCGCCAGCAAGACAAAAAATCCCCCGGACGATTCTGCTCGAATCACCCGGGGGCTTGGGGGCTCCTGTCGGGTTCACAAACCTAGGGTCCCTCAGGGACCGGCTTCCACGCCAAGGCTCGGCCCAAGAAAATAGCATGTTGTTCATTGGCCGGCCCAAATGTCTAAAAATACGACGGGCCGGAAGGATAGTCCGGTCGCCGACCGGAAGATCTGCCTGAAAGAACGAACGCCCGCTCATCAACTTCTTTGGCCCACCTCCGATCGGCGCGCTCGCCTCGGGCACCAGCCGCCTCCAGGCGGTCTCTCCGATCGGAAGGCCTAGGCCAAAATGCTGCTTCCTACTCTGACCCCGCGAGTCCGACCAGGGACCCGTTGGAAGCCTGCTTACCGCTCTTCTCCGACTGGCGCGGCCAGGACCGACTGGGTCCCATCTCGACCGGGGGCGCCCGCTCGGAAGGGACCAAGGGCGAACGGAGAAGGTAGCGCACAAAGTCAAACCACGATACGGGACCATACCCTATACGCCTGCGGAAACAGTGCTCCTCAACCGCCCTGACACAAACGGTATTATAGGTACTGACATTTGCATCTACAGTATTGTAGGCGCCATCAGGCTCCTATACGGCAAAAAGCCCCCCACATACCTCTGAGCATGGGCACCAGGATTCTCCATACCTGGTACCCGCGGTGGGGCTCCTCACATACCAATAGTATTTTGCAGGTACCGACGTCCTCCCTTCCTAAAGGAGCCAACACAACCTCCCATGTGCACCTGACATTCCACAGTGACGTCAACAGTTTTGTGGGCACCTACCATCGGTTGTCCTCAATCGGCGTGGGCAACAAGGCTTAGTAACATCCATACTCTCACCTGTAAAGCCATCCCCTTCATCTATAAAAGGGGATGCGCTCCCTCCAACCAAGGAGATCGATTTTCTAGAAGTCGACTCCCCCAAGTTAAGATTCACTAGATCGATAGTTCGCAGCTCCTCAAGCACACGCTTGAACACCTAGTTCGAAGCGGAGTTCCGGTCGCCCTCGGCCCTTCCGGTCGGACCCGACCGTGCCTCTCGTACACCCCTCCTTTCTCCTTCTCGTTTGTAACCCCACTACAGACTCCGAGCACCTGGGCTCAGGAATAAAGTCACCGACCGACCCACACTGGACGTAGGGCACGTTGCCCGAACCATTATATATCATGTGTCATTGAGTGCTAGGCCACCTCCGATCACAACGTACAACAAAACTACAAATATTCACTAGTTGGTCACTTTCTGTACCAACAGGTCTCCTCATCCTAAATCTTCTACGAAATTGTGTCTCATTGTAGACTGGATTAGGAGAGAAATAGTCATCCATTAGTTGCTTGTTGGCTTGTTCACGAGGCCTGTCCACATATCGCCTAGGACCACACCTACTTCTTCCACCGTGTATGACATCAGCAACGGACTGCATCTCAGCTACTATATGATCGCCTAAATCATCTAGAATTTCTTGCTCTTGAAGATAATCATCCATGGAGTATAGATCAGCAGGGTCCATGTTGTCATCTCCATCTATGGCAGCAAAGGATAGCAGCGGGTAGCAGAGAAGAAAGGGAAGCAGTAGCAGCGTGTAGCATATAAGAAAGGGAAGCAATGACTACAGGGTACCATGGTTGTGCTATATATAGTCACAATTGCCATGGATGTATGTTTTCCCACTTGCATGCTATTTCAGTTCACACTTGAATGCATTATAATTTCACGCTAGTGGGTGTTCACAGGAATTAAGATAGCACTGATCATATGGAAGCAATGACTACAAGGTACCGTGGCTGTGCTATATATAGTCACAATTGCCGTGGATGTATGTTTTCCCACTTGCATGCTATTTCAGTTCACACTTGAATGCGTTACAGTTTCACGCTAGTGGGTGTTCACAGGAATTAAAATATCACTGATCATATGGAAGCAATGACTACAAGGTACCGTGGTTGTGCTATATATAGTCACAATTGCCATGGATGTATGTTTTCCCACTTGAATGCATTACAGTTTCACGCTAGTGGGTGTTCACAGGAATTAAAATAGCACTGATCATAGGAAATAAAAGGATTTCAGTTACCTTGCATAAATCAATTCCATGGAAATTAGAAGACCATTAGTTACCATTCAGCTGCTGCATAATCAATTCTACAAAATTACAAATCCATCAGTTAACACTTTGAAGCAATTAATATATATGCAAATTAAACAAGGGTTGACTGCATTCATACCTTAGGAAATAAAGCAAGTCTCGTGCTCTCCAATGCCTTGTTTCTCTCAAATTAAAACTTCTCGCATTAAGTCGATCAAGAGGCGCAAAGCAACAAATTGTGTGTACGTTTCTAGCATTTTGCACTTAGTTTGTTCACGAGCTGCTTCATGGTTAAGCCTAGCTGCTTCGATCTTCTTATCAGCCAAGCTTTGCTGAATTTCAATCATCTTCTCTCTGTCTTCCCTATTCTTCATGCTTGCTTTAATGAACTTCTCAACTTTTCCACTAAAATCAGCCAAAGCATTAGATGACTTCTTTTTTCCATTGAGTTCTTTTTTTGCTTTCTTATGTCCTATAGGTCGCTTTTCTCCATCTAATTCCAAATCCACCATTTGAGCTAGACCAGCCTTTGCACTCTTTTCCTTTTCCTTCTTCAACCTAGCAAGATATGCTGACCACTTCTGCTGTCCATGTACTACCTTCCACATGCAGCAGATGGAAGGCCTTACCATTATTTTGGTCGGATCACATCTCTAGTGCTTTGTTAGTCAACTGGTCATCACTTATCCCACTTTTCCACACTCTACTGGCATTTACCCAACATCCATGAAAATCAATCAATGGTTTCTTAGAATGATCCCAACGTATTTTCAGTTGGTTCCGGTTCCTCTTACGACTATTTTATGTGGTCTTGTTGTATTCTTTAGTAACATCTGTCCAATAAGCATCTGACTTCTTGTCATTTCCATCTACTGGATCCTTTGATTTACGCAACCAAGCACTGGCCTAAACAACAAAAAGAACAGAATGAAAAAAAGACAATAGTTAATCTTCAAGTGTGCATGGAGATAGCATGCTTTCAACCTACCAGTCGTATGTCTTCACTGACCAACCAATTCAAACGGTTGGCTGTTCTAGAAGTCTCATCAATGTTAATTGTTTCATCTTCTTCTGCATCTATATCATCCACTATGTCAACAGTTTGCTGTGCTGGAGAGGGAGTTCTTGTAGCACCCATGTCAATTGGTGAAACTGAAGATTGACTCAATCCAGCACCAACAAAGTGAAAATTTTCATTTCCATTTGGATGGTTAGCAAATGGGTTTGAAACCCTCCTGGTGGGTATAACCTGCAAACAACAAATTTCTAGAATATTATTTCCTTTAGGCAGGAGCACTAGCAGTACAGCACTAACCATAGCCGTACAAGCTGACACAAATTTCCATCTACAAGCACACAACCATGATACCTTAGTTAATCAATTTCCATATACTACTGTCATATACGGGAACACTAGCAGTACAAGCAAATTCCATCTACAAGGCACTTTGCACTACATATGTCGGCCTAATTAACCAAGAAATTAATTAACAAAGAAGCTGCAGATGAACAATCTGTAATCCATAGAACCACAGCTCCGACGACTTACCCTTCGCTAGGAGATGACGTTGGCCACCATCCACCAACGGGAGAAGCATTGATTGAAGAAGCATGACTGACAGGAACAGAGGCACTAGTGGGAAGAATCCGAGATGCAGAAGCACCGGCGGCCGGAGCAGAGGCCACAGGATCACGAGAACGGGTTCTAGGGACACCACTGCCTCGCCGTGAACTAGACTTTGTTAATCGATTCATCCCTAATTCAGAGATTTTAGGTTACTGTTGGGGGAGGAGCTCAGTTGGGGAGGCTAGGTCGACTTGGGGGCGTACTTCGATTTGAACCTAGGGATCCTTATCTGTAGCCAGCGCGTGAGGACGGGAGGGGTCGGGGCGGTGCGCGGGAGAGGAAGGAAGATTTGGCGGGAGGACGGGAGGGGGCGGGTGTGGGTGCGGAAGAAGCGTGCGTAGCTGGAGAAATTTGGCGACGGCGACGGCGGCATCTCGCCTAGTGTGCGGCAGCGCGCGGGAGATGGCGGCCAAGGCGAGAGCGCGCGGGGGAGGTCGAGAAAACACGGGAGATCGATGGCGGGCTCGGCGAGCGCGCGCGCAGGAGGAGCGCGGGAGAGGGAGGAGTTGCGGCGGCGGTGCATGGATGGCGTACGGGATCCATCGACTCTACGCTGCCCTCCACAACGCGAGGCATGGTGGTTTCTTGCGGCCTCGGGAGTATCGAAGACCCAGCGTCCAAATAAGACTCGGTTTCCTTCTCTTTCTTCATTAAATTGCCTTCCACGTCATCAAAATGCTGATGTGGCACCATAATAAATAAGGATGGACTCTATCGTAGAGTCTGGGTTGGGAGTGCCCTATGCCACTTTCAATCGGGGTTTTACGAGTTCCATGAGCATTAAATAAGTTGATATGATATGATATCTATGAAGCGAGAGGTGATGAAAGTTTAACGGAATAAAACTTATCTACACTGTTCCCAACATATGGGAGTCTTGAAAACAGTGAGATGAAACTCTCATTGAGATAATAGTCCTACCGAACTTTTTTGTAAACCTGAGTAAAGACTTATCCATATATATTTGTTGGATTTTCATACTATGGCAGTCATGAGTATTCATCCAAGTTAATCCACTAAACTCAGTATAGTTCTCTCGATCAACTCAATTTAAGTTAATTAACTCAGATAATCCTTGAAGCTGCAACTCATGCACTTTGGCACAAAATACAAGATCATGTTTATTTATTTATACAAACATGACTTAGACTATTTGGAATGCATAATAGTTGGTACTCCATCCATTCCAAATTATAAGTTGCTTTGATTTTTTTGATACATAAAATTTGTGATGCGTAGCAAAATGGATGTACAAAAAAGTTAAAACGACTTATAATTTGAAACGGAGGGAGTATTTCTCATAAACTTAATCAAACTTATAATAGTTTGACTTAGACTAAATCTTGAAATACACTTTTTTTTTTTTGGAATGCAGAGAGTAGAAGAGTTAGCTTACGATAAGATTATTATATTATTGTGAGCTAGAAAAAAATATCTATTTGAATCAGCTTTGCAACTCTTCAAAAAATAGCTTTGTATATAAGCTCTCACCAATTCAAAAAATAGCTCATGTTTTTAACAAAGGCAAAGAATGTAAAAATATTTTATTTGTGTCCTCCGTTGGCTTATGCAAATAGTATTATCTAATATAGAAAATTTTAGCGTACTACCTAATGTCGTATTAGATTGCTTTAAGCATTGTATACAAGCCTATATAAGAGCCTCTGCATACAATTAAGCATGGATAAACTGTACTATACTATCTCATGCAAATAACCAATTAGACCTATTGCATTGCTCTGCCCTCTGCTCTTCCATCGAGTGCAGCACCGCCTTCTCTCCTATCTTCTCTCGAACTGCCATCAGCCCAAACTGTCACGAAGCGAGTGGGCCGTTCAGCCGCCGAGAAGCAAACCCTCGCGCCTCGTCTCGCCCTGCGTCCTCCCGTGCCCAGTGGGTATATGTAAAGCCCAGACCGCCACCGGGACCTCCTCGAGCCCGCGGCCGCACGCCTCCGCCCGAAGCCGCCAGCAGACGACTACGAGCGGCGGCGGCGCCTCGGCTCCCCTGAGATCCCCCACCGGAATGGACGGCCAGGCTCCACCTCTTCTCGACGCCGTCGTGCCCGAGCCCCTTGCATCCGGCGACGAGCTCCATCCGCCGCGTCCTGTCGAGGTGGAGGACCCCCTGACCTCCGGTATGGACGGCCAGGCTCCACCTCTCGACGGCGTCGCGCGGGATCCCCTTACCGTGTTCGACGAGCTGCAGCCCACGGGCGAGGTGGTGGAGGAGGACGCCCTACCTGTCGCGCCCGACATCGTCAAGGGCGAGGTGGTGGAGGAGGACGCTCTACCAGTCGCGCCCGACATCGTCAAGGGCGAGGTGGTGGTGGAGGACGTCCTACCCGTCGCGACCGACATCGTCAACGACGCCTCTTCTGAGGGTCCTGAGGCTGGCAGTGGTGGCGTCGTGCTCACCGACGATCTCCGTGACCGCATCGTCAAGCAGGTACGCTCTCTGTGGACCTTCCCTCTGCAACTTCTCTTCCCATATGCGCTGTTTCCTCTCAATACGTTGACTCCTAAATTTCTGTGTGATCGTAAACTGCTTGTCTGATATACTTTGCGTTCTGAAACATGAAACACTTCTACAACTTGCAGGTCGAGTACTATTTCAGCGATGAGAATCTTCCTACGGACGAGTTCCTATTGAAATATGTGAAGAAGAACAAGAAGGGCTTTGGTAAGTATTTGTTGCCTTAGGTTATAAATTTTAGCATAGACACTGATAATGCAATGCTGACTACTTCAGATATTCTAGTTACTTAGCTGTGTAGACTATGAGACTGTAGTTGTAACAGAGTGTCTGGAATTCTTTTGGTAACTGTTTAGTGTTCAGGATGTGTTTTATTTTGTTCTACATCACAATTATTTTCCGCTAAGATGCTTGGATTAAAATATCCGGTTCTTCAGCATTGATCAAGGTCCAATTCTTGTTCTCCTGTAGTGTTTTTCCCCCCCTGCATTTAAAACACCAGTGGTTTAATTTGCCCTAGCAATCGTACATGTGGAATGGAGATGAAAATGATGAAATGTGACAGGTACTTATGATGAGGCCTTTGCATTGGTACTCCAGGTGCAGCTTTCTTTAAGTTGTGCCGAGAAGCTTGTTTAGATCTCTGTGAATACCAAATTTATGATTTCTGATTCACTCCATTCCACTAAGAAATTTATGGACTGTGGAATCTTCTGATTGAGCAATCACATAGTGCTTGCTAACTATTTATAGCCCTTTGATACTTTTTCATATGTGTTACTGAGACATACTATCTTTGGTTGTGGGACCATGAAGATATGCAAATCTGACCCCGGAATTGACAAATGTTGCCTGGTTTTCTGCCATGGTAGCTTTGTCTTTTTGACATCACCGGTAAATGATATGTACCTTACTCATCTGAGTTGTCCCTTACCCCCATCGTATTTGATCAAACTGAATGTTTACTACCTTTGATGTGGGTGGCATGTGTGTATCACATATAAAGGATGTTTTATACTTTTATATACTCCAGAACTGCAGTTAGACGAATTTCTATAATTGATCACATATAGGATGTAAATTTTATGATTAGTGTAGTGGTTTCAGGGACACTGTATTCAGTGTTCCCATTCTCAGTTTTTTTTAGCCCCGTCTCAAATTTTACACAAGGTCATAATATAGTCTGAACTAAAAAAAATGCCTTCTTCTATTATCTAAATCAGACATTCAAAACGGGGTCTAACTTATGTGGTGTCCTCAATGGTGAGGACTTAACTGAATAGTTTGCACTGAGCTGATGTTTTTGTTGGTATTGATAATGATATTTGTTGGTTTCGATTCAGGTTTCATGTTAATACTTTTCTCTCTTTTTTTATAGCTTATGCTTTTTTGTATGTGTTTCTGCATTAGATATTGGTGCATGTCAGCTGTATTTTGTAAAAATTAAAAAAAATCATCACATGTTGATTCTTCCCTGTTCGCTTGAACTTATCAGCCATGGTGCAGTGTTTTTCTCTCACAACAAATCAGCTTCAGCCGCAGAAACCATCAGCCGAACAGATAATTTTTTATATTACAGAAAATACAAACCCAAACAACACGATTTGTAAACCCACGATACTATGTCACCTTGCCTGCAGATTAGATACCCTCAACTCTTCTACTAACATATGTTGATTCGAGGATCAAACACAAATTTGATCTTACTCAAGTCAAGTACTAATTTTCGAAATGAGGGCAAGGTGACATAGTATCGTGGGTTTACAAATTGACATTTGCTGCCACTGGATTTATTATTCAATATGCATTACAAATGTGAGCTCTCTTCTAATGGTTTTTTTTTAATAATAGTTCCTATTGAGACTATCGCATCATTTAGAAGAATGAAGAAACTCGTTCAAGACCTGTCAGTAATTGAAGCTGCACTCAGGACATCACCAAAGCTGGTAATATTTTGCAATTTCAATCTGTGCTGACACTTCGAATTTCTTACCGTTTGTTAGTAATGCTTGTACAATTGCCATGTCAGGTTTTATATCTTGGTGACGTAATTGTCTGCCCATTCTATTTTAGGTTGTAAGTTCAGATGGGAAACGGGTCAGGAGGTTACATCCGTTGCCACACAATGAATTGAAAGATTCAAAGGTAAATAGCTGATTCCCTCCTTAGTGGAATGCATTATACCTAGGGTATCTGAATTGCGACAACTTAAAGAGAATATGTATTTGCAGAAAAGCACTGTTTTGGTCGAAAATCTACCTCTAGATTTCTCCATGGAGAGTATTCAGGAAAAATTCGGTACAGTGGGCAAGTATGTTTTCTGTACATTCGTAGTTGTATGTGCTTCTTTAAATGTTATTGATTCGTTTTATAATATATTCTGATACTGTAATCTACCTTTTCACATCTCAGAGTTGTGAACGTAACAATTAATGATCCAGAATTAGTGAAAGAATCTTCAACTGCCAAGAAGCCCGACTTCAATTTAAGTAGTAAGGTATGACCTCAACATCATGTAGTATTTTCATTATTGAAGCTTTTGCTAACGTTTTAATTGGCGACTCTTTTAATTGTGCTTCCTACTCCCAGTTAACAAACAATTACATATTTATATCTAGATTTCAGGGCTAAAATACTGTTAGATTATGTTAGTTATATTATCTCTGCCAAACAAGTTAATGAAGCAATTTTGCACAGGTACATGTACTTGTTGAGTATGAAGCAGTGGAGGCCGCTGAGAAGGCTGTGAGTTGCTCATCTCCTGTCTAATAATAGATTTGGTTTGTAAGTCTAGAATAATCAGTTTTTTATTCGATTATCTGTTCTGGTCATATTAGGTTACTGTCCTAAGTGATGAGAGCAACTGGAGAACTGGGATGAAAGTCAGGCTTCTGTCTAAACAAAGCGTAATGGGATCAGGAAAGTATAACAAACCTTCAAAAGAAAATCAGGATGCAGTTTCCAAAAAGATTGATCAGAATCAACATTCAAAAGAAGACCAGCGTATAACCTCAGAAAAGATCTCCAATGCTGATGAAGTGGGGAGTGCCAAGGACAAAGAGAATTTGAAATCTGTTTTTACCACTGAGGTCTGAAATTTTCCATACTCCTAACTGCCTTTGTCTGTTGACTGTGTTCAGTTATCTGCTTGAAAACAGTATATGATAGCTTATGTAGTGCATCACTGGCTGTTTTCACTTTCTTGCTGATAGTTTGGGCCTTTCTTCTTGAACTATTCCTATGCTGGGAGTTTGGAACTGAATAGTCGATTTGCATTATTTCCTAGTAGATTTTTTTTTTTCTAATTGACAGATTATGACTATTTGCAACCCAAATATTGCACTAGATATATTTTTGCTTATAGCCTGTTGGTTATACATATAGACTGAGCACCATGACCAGAAGCCAAATTCTAGAGGACGAAAAGGACGGTACAAAGGTCAAGGTCAGATGCAGCAAAATACAAACAAACAAGGTATTCATACAATTAAATGTACTCAATTCGTGAATGCTATTTTCCTTCGTAGTGATACACCAATGGTATTTTCTATTACATGCCATGAAATTTATTCTTACATCTATGCCTAGGTATGCAAGTTCTAATTATTTTAGGTCATTGGGTCGACGCAAAAACTTGCTCAGATGAACCATAATGCCATTTTATGTAATTTGGGTGAGGAGGAAATGAACTAGAATGTCATTCAACCGTAATTAGTTAACTGACCCCAAAAAACACCATTGGGTACCCCACTTGCATCCTTATCTATGCCATTGAAACTTGATGCTTAGTTAATTCTCATATTCTTTCTGCAGAGCACTGAGATAGTTTATGTTCCCGCTATTATTTGTCTAAACCACAGCTTGTTCTGTTTTTGTCTAGAGTAATGACCTGGAATTCCATAGGTTATTTTTTTACAATGTCTTGTAGATGAATTTTTAGCATGGTTATCTTAAGAACACCTCCTGTCATCTGCACAAAACTTTGATTCTCCCCTGTGATTTCGACAAACATGTAAAAAACAGCAAGTAGCTGCTTGAAATTTCAATAATTCATAGCCATTCTCAACATATCCGAAACCAATTCCTCACATATATGTTTTGTACTTCTGCTAGTGTGGGATTGATATAATTTGTTTTCTTTATATTATGCATATCAGGAAGTTCTGGTTCTGAGTCATTAAACAAGCCTATTCCTGGACCGAGAATGCCAGATGGAACAAGGGGCTTTACACTTGGACGTGGTAGATCTCTTCCACTACAGAAATCTGAGAAGGCTGAAGAGTAGAGCTACCCAAAAAGGACTGGTAAAGAACCTTATCCAAAGAAGCTGGGTAAAATCTAACAGAAGACCTTTTTTAAAAATAAAATAAAAAAACTGAAGAGCATCCAAGCTGTTCTGCATGTAATGGAACACAGAAGAAAGGGTATCTGGGAATGACTTGTTCTCTGCAAGGGATGGAACACAGAAGAAAGGGAATCTGGAAATGGCTTGTACAGAAACGCAATTTTGTGTGGGATAGTTCTGAGTTCACTCGTTTGGAACGCAGTAGAACCTTTGCATGTTTTCCAGACTTGCATTGTGTCATATTATCAATTTAGGCCCTATTTAGTTTCTCCTCCAAAACTTTATACCCTATCACATTGAATGTTTGGACATATGCATAGAGTATTAAATATAAACTAAAAAAATAACTAATTACACAGATTGCGACTACTTTGCGAGACGAATTTTTTAAACCTAATTAGTCCATGATTTGACAAGGTGGTACTACAGTGATACATGTGCTAATGATAGATTAATTAAGTTTAATATATTCGTTTCGTGGTTTATCAACGGATTTTATAATTTATTTTTTATTAGTATCGAAACACTTCACGACACTCTCATGTAACATTCGATGTGAGCATCGCCGCCCTGGCTGTTTGCAATTTGTGCGGCCTGGGGCCGTGACCCTGCACCATCCGGGTCTACCACGTTGGGAGCCTGTTCTGCCGTGAGGCGTCTGGCCCCTCACCCCTATGAATCTGTAGAGTGTTTATAACACGTGATTAGGGTTGAAAAAACATGAATAGAAGAAACAAAGGAATATAGTAGGGATGCATATGCAGAACAGGTTAATGAAAAACATAGAAATTTTTTAGGAATGTGTTTGGATGTGTTGTAGGAAACAAGAAACAATGAGTTGGATGTTTATCTTTTAGCGCTTTTCCTGGCGCAAAAAAAAAGTATCCTAAGTTTGTCCTGCAAACGATTCCTGCGACTCAATACATAGGAATGATTGTCCTGCAAACGATTCCTGTGATATAGGAATGAGATCAACCACACTTAACAGCTGCACGGGGTCACCGACGCACTGAGATCAACCACAACAGCTGCACGGCATGAACATACAGCCTGTTCGTTTCGGCTGAAACGAATCGTGGATTATTACTGCTGACTGGTTTAGTGTGAGAGAAAAATACTATTCTGATTTATAATCCACGATCATTTACGACCCAACGAATAGGCTGATAGTCAGGTTAATTTGCTGTCACCAGTCATGGTTTAATACCATGACTCCGTTCACGTGCCCTTAAATCCAGTTTGATCCGCTTATTTTTTTTTATCCAGAACAGTATTTTTCTCTCACAAATTTCTTCAACATTCCTCCAAACCATCTAGATTTCTCTAGAATTCAGATAAGCGAACAGGCGCATGTCGGATCTTGATCTAGCACAGCCTGTGACCCTAGGGTGGTAAGAAAGCATTCACGTGATCACGTCTGATCGTTTCAACCTAGATAATCTAGATTGCAGCAACCAGGGATAGCCAGCAGCTACGTAACCTACCTGCAAGCCTGCACTGCTGCTGTTGTCGGCTACTATTATGATGTCTGGTGTGCTCGAGCTGCAGTTTTATTGAACATTTTCATCCTGTTGTTTGGTAAACTGGTGAATTGTGTGCGCGCGTGCGTGATTCTTGACACTTGACACCAATCACACCACCAACGGTTTTGCCTTGCACGGCCCTGCGATGTGCGAGCCAAGGCTGTCATAATTCGATTATGTATTTATTTATCATGCTATATGACTAGTCACTCGAATCTATACAACAATTATGGTTCAAGCTTGGATCTGTTGCGGTCTCGTGATTTACGATCTTTTTATCTCACCATATGCCATGACTCTATTGACGACCAGGCTGATTTTACGATTAGTCAGTGGAATCTACAGTCTATGTGATTATCTTACCGCAGGATAACCTCAATGCATGCGCGGCGCAATGTAGCAGTTTGCTGCCCGCCCACCACTTTTTCCCCGGCCCCGGCCGCAGCCGCCCGTCCGGCGTCCCCCGTCCCGGTGAGCGAAAGCGAACGAAGAGCCCAGGCCCGCCATGGGTATCATCGCCCATGGCCCAAGCCAGGCAGACCATGTGCGGCACCGGAAAAAACGGAAGATTTCTCTCTTGCCCATTGACGTACACCGGTGTAGACCATCATGACCCAAGCCGAGAGCCACCATGCTCCTACTCCGTCGCCCGTACAGTGTCTGCATGCACTCTGCACTCACTGCAAAGCGCCGCAGGACCGCAACGTGACCAAGTTTTCATGTGCGATCCTCACGTCAGCCTTTGATTGCTGTTCCGGAAGCGATCATTTGACCGATGGCGTGGCAGTGCCTGCCTAAGCTGGGGCCCAGGACTGTAGGAGCACCAGCACAGTAACAGTAGTATTGAACTATTGATGCCAGCGGAAACATTGGACAGTCACTGTGCTCAGATCTACCCTGCTGGGTTCTTCTGGCTGCTGTTTTCACCATCCGGCCATCCGTCCCTCGTCCTTTTTTTTTTTACAACACTCGTCCCTCCTGTCTAGCCCCAGTCAAATATTATCGTCATATTCGTTTGGCTTATAAACCATATTTTTTAATCAACAAACAATATTTTTCTCTCACAACAAATCAGTTTACTTTCCACCACGGCTTATCCGCAGAGTGAGCAGGGCATATACTGTAGGAAGCAGTAGCAGCCGTCATCGGCACTGCTCGATCAATTATCACGATTCCCGAAATGGAGCAGTGCCATTCTGCAATGGATAAGGACTGAAATTTCTCTCAGCGTCCTGAGCGGCTGAACCTGCACCCACACCATGGCAATGGCAAACAAGCCGACCCTTGGAGCTGCTAGGCGCCTACAGGGTACAGCCCCCCCTGCCTGTACCTGGACGATGCAGAATTGATCTCGTACAGACCACAAAGACGAAAAGCAATTGCTGCTCAATCAATCAGCTCGGCTCCCTTCAGCAACAGAAGCTTAGTTTGAACGTCTCAACAGTTTCATGCTTTCCTCATCCTTAATCCATGCTTGCTCCCAGCAAAAGCAATCTCCGATCAGACCTATGGATGGCGCGATCAGGAACCATGAATGCTGCTGTCGAGTGGTGTCCGGTCCACATGCCGCGTAGTAGGTGCGAGACCGCCCGGTCACCTGGCCCTCAACCCCTCATGGCCGACGCAGCTCACTCACTGCTCCTGAGCTGGCAGCCTGGCACGTCCCACCCTCAGAGGCTATAAAACAGAGCTCCTCGCTGCCCAATCACATGCCCTGCCATGATCAGTGATCTCCTCTCTCTCTCTCTCTCTCTCTCCTTCCCACTCCCGCGCGTACCTGTAGTCTGTAGAAGAAAAAAAGCACCTAGAGCTTGGCTACAATTTTGATCCAGACACGTACATGGATAGAAGCCAGCAGCAGAAACAAGACGGCGTCGACGTCATGGAGGTGCCGGAGATCCACGGCGACCTCCTCATGGAGCTCCTGGACGCGTCCCTCGCCGCCGAGAATGCAGGCCACCAACAGCTTGGTTTGGCGGCCGACGTCGACGACGACGGCGACTGCTGGATCGACGACAGCCAAGAGAGCTACGACATCCACGCGCACCAGGACTGCGAGGACTGCGGCCTCGACGGCGGCATACTGCCTGACTTCGACGAGTACGGGGGCTCGCGGCGGCTGAGGTCCCCGGCGCCGTACGTCGTCTTCGACCACGACGACACCCTGGAGTGGGCGGAGACGGCCGATGCTGACGACGCCTTGGACCCGTTCACCAGCGAGTGTACGGGGGACGACTGGTACATGGACGGCCTGGTCATGGCCATGGAGTGGGAGGAGCAGGACGACGGGGGGAGCGGCGGCTTCCCGTTTGAGCCCTGCTACGGAGGGGAGGCTGGCGCGGAGCAGCTGTATGCCAGCCCGTTGTGGGAGTGAACTCGGTTTTGTACTACGTGTCAGTGTCTAGCAAATCTGTGCCGCACTGCCGCCTACTAACTACTACTATTTCCCCGTACTCACTTTGCGCCGTTTTTGCAAATTCAGCGCATTATGAATTTGGTGAAGAGAACAGGACTTGTGTGCCTTTTGTGGTTAGTTTTGTGTGGCTTAGAAGTATTTTTAGTTTTTTTTCTTTATCTTCTTTTTTTCTTAAAAAGCTTTGGACTAAATGGAGTGCATTCTCTGCATTCAGGTAGTATGCTTTACTGTCTGCAGTCAGTTTCAGAGCTGTGTTCAGATGGTTTATGCTCTCGAATCAAAACAGAGGTCTTGGAGAATGTACGGCCGGTTCGTTTGGTTGAATTTGGTTTATAAGCCATGACTTATCAGTCAATGAACAATTTTTTTTTCACACTAAACTAGCTAAAAGTAGTTTCAGCTATGGCTTATAAGTCAAACCAGCCCAAACGAACATGACAGTAGTGTATAGATTCTAATTTTTTATAATTTGACTCTTTTTCGAAAAAAAAATTACGTTTAGCTCTCCAGGAGACTTATATTCATCACGTCTCCGTGTCACAGATCTTGGCATCGAAGGTCGCTACTTAAATTCATCACGTCTCCGCGTCATAGATCTTAACGCTAAGGTTGCCAGTAGCGTATATATTTTAATTTTTATAATTTGACATTTTTTAAAAAAAAATTACGTTTGGCCCGGCGCCACGTATCTCGACGCCGACCTGACACGCACCCACGCGAGGGGATGGGTGCGGGAGACACGGGCGCGAGGCGGACTGCGGACTGCGGCGTGCGGCTGCTGCATGCGCCCCCCTCGCTCGGCACGCGTACAAGCTCAAAAGGCTCACCAACTATCTTCACTGTAGTGCCCTGTCGATCGTCCTGCTGCAGCCCCTTCAATTTTTGTTTCTTGGTAGTCGACCAACTTCACTCCGTGCCGAGCTTGTGCACCGGAGACTTTTGCATGCAAGATTCACCGTGCGTGCAGCGGTGCTGCCAGTAGTAGTAATGCCTGCACGTCGCAGAGGCTGAGGCCGTGTGTGTATTAAGGATGTGATTTTTTTTGTTTTTGGACTACTGTAGCATGTTTGTTTGTATTTTGCAAAAATTATTTAATTATGGATTATTTAGACTTAAAAGATTCGTCTCGTCATTTACGAGTAAACTATACAATTAGTTATTATTTTTATCTACGTTTAATACTCCATGTATGTGTCGTAAAATTTGATGTGACAAAAAATCTTAAAATTTTTTAGATTTTGAATGGGATCAAACAGGGCCTAAATCCCAGCGGCAGGCAGGCTGCATTGAACCCATGCCAACCACTCCTCTGAATCCGAATTGAAAGTTTTCACTGTGCTGACGTAGCTTGAGTTAAGTTTTCACCGCGCTGTAAATAAGGCTGTGTTTACTTAAAAAAAATTCCCAAAAAGAATTACACGTCAAATCTTGCGATATGTGCATAGAGCATTAAATATAGACGAAAAAAACTAATTACATAATTTGGTTGGAAATCGCGAGACGAACATTTTAAACCTAATTAGTTCATAATTAAACATTAATTGCCAAATAAAAACAAAAATACTACCGTAACTAAATTCCTAAATTTCACGAACTAAACACAGGCTAAAGACAACTAGCATAAAAAGAAAGATGATAAGTGAATAATGGCTCTGACAGCGCCAGCTTGCCCTGCTGTGGGCTTGTGCAGGCAAACGAGCTGAACAAGAACGGTGAGCTCTACGTCATCAGGAAACCGACCTGAGGACCAAGATCGTCGATGGGACCAGCCGCCACCGCCGTGCTCCACATGATCCATCGGTGCACCACCGACGTGCTCCTCCTGGGAGACGCCGGCGGCAAGATGGCGGCCGTTCTGGCTTCGGCGCTCTGCCAACGAGAGATCCAGGTACGTAGGTAGCTGCTGTTGCTGCCATGCGTTGTTAACATTGCTGCCATATCACAAACGATGTTGGATTTGTTTGTGAACGAGAATCCGTTGGTTGACGCATTCGTGCAGGTTCAGATAGTCGACAAGGACCTGTACGAGTCTCTGAAGCAGGAGCTGCGCCCAGAGACGCACGAGCATCTTGTTCTCCTTTCTGGCTGGAGTCACTGCAGCAGCAAGGTGTGGCTCGTCGGCGACAAGCTGACGGGCGAGGAGCAGAGGAGAGCCCAGGCCCGCGTCCACTTCGTGCCATACTCGCAGTTCCCTCCCGACGCGGTCGAAGAGCCTCCGGCCAACCTCGAACGACGCGAAGGCGTCGACGCAGGCGTACTTGAGCTGGTCATACGTCAGCTTGCGCGCGTCCCACGCTCTGACACGCACATGGAGCGGCTTCTCCATCCTGACGCCCACGGAAGAAGGGCACTGCTACACGCTAGGGTCTTGTTTAGATTGTAAGCGCTTGTTTAGTTGGAGAAATTTGGATTTTGTGTATTGTAGCATGTTCATTTTTATTTGTCAAATAGTGTTTAAATATGGACTAATTAGGTTTAAAATGTTCGTCTCGCAATTTCCCACCAAACTGTGCAATTAGTTTTTTTTTTCGTCTACATTTAATGATCCATGCACGGGCCGCAAACATTCGATGTGATAGATACTGTAGCAACTTTTTGAAAGTTGGGGTGGAACTAAACAAGGGCTAAGTTTTTTCACTCTCTCCGTCACATCAAATCTTTGACACATGTATGGAGTATTAAATGTAGATAAAAAAATAACTAATTACACAGTTTGATCGTAAATTACGAGATAATTTTTTTAGCCTAGTTAGATCATGATTGGACAATAATTATCAAATACAAATGAAAGTGCTACAGTGCCAAATACTGATTCCTGACTGCAATCTAAATAAGGCCTAGCTTTTGAATTAAGGTCATGTTTAGTTTCTAAAATTTTTCAATCCAAAATGTCACATCGAATCTTGCGACATATGTATGGAGCATTAAATATAGACGAAAAAAACTAATTGCACAATTTTGTTGGAAATCGCGAGACGAATCTTTTAAGCCTAATTAGTCCATGAAAAGACTTAAGTGCCACAGTAACTCATATGTGCTAATGATTGATTAATTAGTATCATTAGATTCGTCTCGCAGTTTCCTGATGGGTTCTGTAATTTATTTTTTTATTAGTATCAAAACCCTTTCCGACATCCTTCCGACACATCCGATGTGACACCAAAAATTTTCACCTCACCAACTAAACACCCCCTAAAACCAGACAAAGTGACAGACGCTGCACACTACGAGAAGTTCTTGGTTATCCATGCTCGGCGCCAGAGTTCGTGACGCCGAGGTCGGCGCCACAGATCTTGACATCGAGGTACCGGCCACGTCAATGTTATCTATGATCTCGGCCAAGCACCTCGTCGTCAAGATCTGTGGCGCCGAGACGTATTACTCGACGCCATGAGTCCTAAGCGCCGACACCAGGGTCAAAGATAAGTTTACTTCTCTTGGGAGGCTAAATGTAAATTTTCTTTAAAAAAAGGACTAAATTGTAAAAAAAAAGGTGTATATATACGGTATCACCCGTCTTTAGACATTTTATTAGTTGTCGATATATACTTGTGTCTTGGTACAGTTTACTGTTTAGTGTTTCAGGTGGAGAACAGCTAAAACCCGAGCAGGCGGGCACAAGAGAGCCTGCAAGAATAACAGTAACTCTCGTAGCATACTTTGTACAATACAAGGCATAGCTTGACCCGGTCAATCGGGACTGCGCGTCTGCGCCACCGCGCGAATCGTTGTACTTGTACGTCGTCGCCCTGATTCCATCGACAGGAACTGAAGATAGCAGGGGACTAGGGGAGGCGGGTGATTGGGTGGATGTTGTTTTTGCTCTTGATGAGATGGGTGCCGCTGCCGAGCGTCAAGGGAAGCGGGAAGATGCTCTATTTGGCTCCGGCGCTAGGCGGCGGCGCCGCGTGGCGCGTCTATCCAGCGTGGCTTTCTCGCATGTCGCTTGTATCCTCCGCCCCCCGAAAGCCGTGAGCGTGAATGAACACCTAGCACCCTGATGCAACAGAGTATCGCCTCTACGATAGCGATAGGTATGACGGACGCCGGCATCCCCTCATTTCCGGCATCCCCTCAGTTCGTTCCGCCTCCTTCCCCCACCGTGGCATCTCCGCACCACGCCGCGACGCTCCTCTGCCGAGCCTAACCCCCGCGCCCTGCCAATACGCGTGTCGCAAGAGCCGCACGCCCTACTGCCTCCCTCCCTCATCCTGTTCCGGTGCGGCGGCGGCCCCGGCGCGACCACGAGCTCTAATCCACGCGGCCACCCCAGGAGACCCCCTTCCTCTTCTCCGGCCGGCCACCCCTGGCATCAACTACGGTGCGGGGACGGGCGCGACCCCCGCCGCGGGCGCAGATCCAGCGCGGGGCGCGCGGCCCTGCTCCGGCATAGGACGCACAACTCCGGCATGGGCGACCAGCGCAGCCTCCCCCTCCCCTATGTTCCTCAACCCCCGGCGGCTCCTTCCCCCACCCTGGTGGCGCCCCTCTCCCCACACCGGCGTCCTCCCCGACCGGGAGCTCCCAATGTCCGCGGATTTGGCGGACATGGCGCTCACGACACCAGGCTCTCTCTCTCCCCCTATGTTGTAATTGTATGTTTCAATTGTTTCATACGTTTCAAAGGTATGTTGCATTTATTTCATATGGATGTTACAAAAGTAGATCGGAGGATGTTGCACATGTTGCAATTGTTTCAGAGGCATGTTGCGAGAGTATGTTTCGAGTGTTTTAGCGGTATGTTTCGTCTGTGTTTTCCGGACGCATGTTGCAATTGTGTTTATCTGGATGTTGCATATGTTCTACACATATGTTACATGTGTTTTATTTGGATGTTTGCGTATAGTTGCAATGGTTTTTAAGTGTGTTTTTCAAGTGTTTTAACTGCATTCAGACGTATGTTGCAAATGTTGTATTTGGATGTTTCAAAAGTAGATCGGTGTTGTGAAAGGGAGCAGTGTCTCCTCCTCCCCGGCGCCGGTTGGGCATCTGCCGCCCCCTCCCCTCTTTTCTCGATGCCGGTGATGTTCGGGGTGGTGTGGGCCCCGCGTGGGTGCGCATACACAGGCGGGGCATGTGACTGGGATCGGTCCCCATGTGCAGGCGAGTGTGTGAAAGGGAGCGGGCTTCCCATGGGCGCGCCTGACGGGAGCAGGCACGGGTGCTACGTCCGGATGGAGCGGGTTCGGGTGGTCCCCGCGTACGCCTGAGCGTGGGCGAGCGAACCGCGCGGGTGTACGGAGGTGGCGCGGGAGCGGTGTCCGGACGCGCCGTCCGTCCGAACTTTCGGGCGCTAGGATTATTGTCTCCTCTAATTATCAGATTAATCATCATTAAGTGAATTCAGACAGTGGCGGTGTCAAGGCCCAGCCACCCTAAGGCCTAAGCAGCCTGGGTTCCCTTGGCGCTAACACCTTAGGCCCAAGTGCCAATTAAGGCCAAAATCTCCTGTGTACAGAGAAGAGGCTGCCATTGTCTGTCAAAAAAAAAAGAGTGATAGGTCTTAGACTCCGCTGTTAGTTACTACTACAATGTCATAAATACTTGTTTAGTCTATGGCACAACACTTGCATGTTAACTTCTCTATACCAAATAATTATGTGTTACAGTATTTCTATATAAAAAATAATGTTTGTAGACAAAATACAAGTATTGATATGTCAAAATGTTTTAGTTAAAATATATGAACTTGTCTAAAGTAACAACTTATAAAATGTAATGGCATACGATTTAAATATTATTTAAAAACAACAAAACATATATTTGTCACTATGGTATTCATGTATACTAGGTATAAATAGTGACAAGGAGTATTTATGTTTATTTTGAATTTAATAGTGGTAAAAGCGGGTAATTTGAACATATATTAGTATACTTAATGCTATTTGCTTCTTTTCCATAATAGCTTACATAGATAATCTAGATGTAAATTTGATGAATATTTTATTTTACTTTTGTAACAACAAATGTGGGTAATTTAGATATAAAAAAATTAAAGGAGATACTTTATATTATCTTTCATAATGACAAGTGTGGGTAATTTTAAAGCAAAATTTGGAATGATAATCATATTTTGATCTTGAAAAGGTTGTACAAAATAGATTTTGACCCTTAATTTCTCCTACAAAATGTTATCATTTGCTAAAAGTTCAATATTATCTTAGACTCTAGGCACTTTGAATATAAATCTATTGATGCAAGTTTTATGTTTTAGAATAGTATATAATTTGAATAATTGTTGGTGGAAATTTGTGAAAGTAATTTTTTCCTGTATAAAATATGCTAATCATTCTGAGGGAGACAGAGAGAGTATAACCAACCAAATAAAAAACTATTTGCAAAATAATTTCAAGTAAAAAACTTTGATACAAATGTTAGTATGTTACAAAGAAAAAAATAGCTACCCACGCTAATTATTTGGGACACATTGCTAATTCAATTACATTGAACGTGCCAATATCAAGAGATCTGATCACACCAAAGAAAAAAAAAGAAAGACCATACAAAAATCAAGAGCTATCCAGATTTCCAGAGATGTAACGCTTCAAAAATGATTTACATGACAGATCAGTTTCCCTGATGACTTTACCACAATTTGCACAGTAAACCAAATCCAAATTAACATACAAAGAATTAATGCACATGTCAATGGAAGAATCAGAAGAAGAAAAAGAAGAAAGAAGAAAACATCCACAGAATCTGAAAAAAGAAATCATGATGCAATGTTCCCTCCATGTTAATGATACGGCGGACTGCACAGCGGACAGGCATGGATTAGCTCATGAGCTCTTTCTCTGCGCGCACCGGTGGCGGCGGCCCGTGGTCAGAAGCAGCAGCACCGGCTGACATCTTGAGGTTCTGCTGCTCGTAGACCTGGCGCAGCCTCTCGATCTCCTTCTTCAACGCCTCTTGATGAGCTGAAGAAAGGTATATATACTCAGTGTTCTTCGTTGAAGCATGCATGATGAATAAATCCATATATATCCCCTATCTTTCTCAGTTCTTTCTCAGTGGTACGAATCATTAGCTCACGAAGAAAAGAATCATGAGCGGACTCCTAGTAATAAATTATGATGGACTACCCTAAGTAAAGCATGCCACGCATTCTCTCTAAAAAAAAGCATGCCACGCACTTACCGTCCTTGAAAATCTTGTCCTGAGCAAGAGCTGCGATCCGCTGCTTGAGGTGGCTATTGCCGACGGTCAGTATGGTCCGTTGTTGATCCAGAAATGCCACGCGGGGAGACAGCACGGACACCTCGTTCTGCAGAGCAAGCAAACAAACAAACGATCGATTTACATCTTCCAGCAGAGCAAGCACCTCCGACGAAATTCAGACACGAAACTGTTGGCGATCGAACTTAAAGGACCATTTCCTTTCTGCTTTCCAAAAAATGAAAACTACTTGCTTTTTCATGGATTTGTCAAAAATTTCCCCCTTGGCTTTAGGTTCCAGGTTCAGCACATGTGCAGCTTAAGCCTAAAGCTGAATCCGGCCAGTCTTCTAGAACAAGCTCAGCGTACGGCCACGGCAAGTTAACAGAACCGGACAACTGCGGAACCTTTGATCTGTACCTAGCTAGCGCCATGTGCAGCAATGAATAAAGAACACTACTACTGCTTCGACCCCATTGCTATTAACTATATTATATGTATTCATCCAAGCATAAAAGCCAAGCGAATTGCTAATTAACCAACCAACCAACCGGATCTTGCGCAAGGAGGCAAGGCTCGTGTTCTACCAGCTTGGTGCATGCGAATTGATCGATGGATGGATCGGTCGAGCAGCCACAGGCCACACAGGGACCACCACCAGGGCGGCAGGCCATGCAGATTGCAGAGGCATGTGCACTTGGATCATGGCACTACGTGGGGTTGGTACCGCGCTCCGGGCCAGGTAAAGACATCGGCGTACTTGCACGGCCACGGGACACGGGAGGAGAGGGCTAGCCAGCGCCTATTGCTTTGCTTCCATGATCCATCCCGGCCGCATGCACGCCAAGGCCGGCCCGCCCGGGCCCGGGCCGGCCTTTCACATGCACATGGGTGCATCGCTTGCGACGCTGTTGCTATTGCTAGCCAGCCTGTGCTGCCGCTGCTGCCGATCGATCTATCTATCTATCTATCTAACTAACTTTTTTTTGCAGTTTTTTTCCTTTCTTTCTTTACTTTAATAAAATGGCTGAATCTATCAGAATTTCTTGGTATGCAGAGACCGAAATAATGTTTCATCTCGAACCAAAGCTTCCATCATCTAATGAGAGAGTTTCAAACCACTTTGTTCCACAGCATATGAATGCAGCAAATGCATCATGCGTGTCTTTATCGATCGAGTACGTTGACGGAGCTGGCAAATTGTGTTTACACAATTGCACATGTAATTTCTTGGGCAATTTTGTAACTGGGGGCCATGTGCAGTTCTTTCCACGTACGCATGCCTACATCGATCGAGTACATCTGACGGAGGTGCCAAATTCTTGTCCATTATATATGCATGCTAGTGTTTACGGTGAAGCTAGAAATTCTTGTGAATTATGCATGCTAGCATTGGTTTATTTATGCTGGACAAGAATCGTATCAGTTTCACGTATACCTGCAGTGTCGTGACGCTGCGCTCGAGCTCGGAGATGTACTGCAACTTCCTCACCCGCGACCTCTGAGCTGACTGCCGATTGGCAAGGATCCTGGAAGAGAATTTCCGCGCAAGCAAAGCCCGTTTCGATCAGTCTACAGATCAAGATGGATTGCTTGCAGAACGCATTGTTTGGCTGCCCACAAGGCGCATACATGCATGGTGGGCTCGATCGATCGGCCTCACTCACCTCTTCACCCTCTTGGGGTCCCGGATCAGCTCCGTGGAGGCGGCGGCAGCTTGCCCCGCCGCCGGCGCCTGTGCGTCGCCCGCGGCTTCATTCTGCTCGCCGTCGCAGGCATTGCCGTTACCCGTGGGGGTGCCTCCCGCCGGGGCACCACCGACACGCTTGTCGCCGTCGCTGTCGCTGCTGCCGCCGTTCTCGGACCCCGGCGCGGACGACGACCCGCCGCCGCCCCCGGCCTCGTCGGGGAACATGGACGTGAGCTGGTCGTCGTCCAGCCTGTCGAACTCGCCGGCCGCGCCGTCCGCGGGCGCCACCTCGACGAAGGCGACCGAGTCGCTCAGCGACCTCCGGTGCGCGCCCCGCCGCGACGCCGCGAACTCGGCGAAGTCATCGGCCCACGCCGCTGCCGCGCCGTGCTGGCCCCCCTCCGGCCAGTGGTGCACCGCGGTCGGGATCCTGGGCGGCAGCTGCGCCATGCACGTCCGGCCGATCGATCCGCACGGCGGCGCTCTCGATCGTAGCCCGCGCGGACCAGTGCGCGCTCGCTAGCTCTTGCGATGGGCGCCGGCGCCTGGAGCTTAGTTTTATAGTAGTGCAGTAGCTACGACGCACGGCACCACCGTCTTGGCCCCCCGGGTAGCTTGTGCCGGGGCGGGTGCGAGGGGATGGAGACGGATGGGAATTGGAATTGGAGGGTCACATGGGACGAGACTTTTGGAACATGAGGACAGCCTGCGCCAGCTAGCTCCTTCCCTGCTCCTCGAGCGATCCAGTGGAGTGGAGTGCGCCTACGCGTTGCGCGGGAAGCTGTTGGTGCGGTCGGCGGCTCGTCCGTTTCAAGTGGCAGCGAAAGCTGAAAAGGGGCAGGCGAGGCGCCGATCGAGCCGAGGCATGCAGGCAGTTATGTAGGTGGGCAGGGAATCCCCCCGTCCACGTGCCGCTGTCCGCCCGCGGATCCACCGCTCGCGTCTTGCTGCTTGGGCGAGCGTGGCGAGACTGCGGGCGCTTGAAATGGATCAGCTAGCGGTCGTTGTCGCCCAAAAATGGCCGCGTCACTGTCGCCAACGACCGCGCGCGGTGCGTAGCACGGGGTGGGGGTCTGGGGGATCGTGTGTGTCCGATGCCGCCCGTACTTAAACCCATAGCGATTATTTAAGCGTCTCGAAGCGATTAGGCAATTAGCAAGGGAGAGCGATTACACGTCGTTGTTGATCACATGCCGGGACACGAGCTTCGTTTTCATGCAGGGCGTGTCACGAGGATGAGGATGCGCTCTGGACCACCATGGCCGATCGAGTGATGACGGGCTTGATTTGTTTGGTGGTGAGTGGTGAGCGGTGAGCAGGTGATTCTTCATGCGGGAGGTGAATCGGGGCGGCGGCCGGCGGAGATGGAGGGAGCTGCGTGGTGAGTCGTGAGTGCCTGCCGGTAGAAGAAGCAAGCGATTCGGGTCCTCGTCGTGGCGTCGCCTGGAGGTTGGAAGCGCGCGCGCCCAGGGCTCACTTGCATTGCATCCCTGATCCCTCTCGTCAGATGGAGTTTGCGCTGCGGTTATGGCGCGGTTTGTTGGACCGTGTCAGAGATCTACGGAATAAACAACGTACGTGGAAGCTTTTGCGCCTAGAAACTACTGCGCGCTCGATCGTATCGTTCCGTCAGACAGCAGCAAGTTCGCAAATCCCCTCGGGATCAGAGATCTAACCGTGACTCCGTCTTGTTCCTCGCCGCTCGGGCTCTGTACTGTATGCGCTTTTTTTTTTTTTGCGAAAAGTACGCGCTTAATCTACCCACGCCTTTCTTAGCTTCTTGATTAATCAAACTGCGTCAGAGATGTGGAGATACCATTTCACCGCGTTTCTGAAAGCCTGTGTACGGATGTTTGTGCTGGTGCCGCATACTCCGTATAAGTTAAATCTGTCTGATCTGTCGCCAAAGTCGTGGAGCTGAGCAGGGCCATTAGTACTCTAGTTTTAGCTTTGGCGCATGGCTTGCGTAGATAGAAATGCGGAAAGGTAAAGGAATGATGGGTGAATATGGTTATATATTCCCTCCATTCTAAGTTAGTTCACTTTAGTTTTATTTACTTACTATAAATTGAGATTCTCTAATTTCTAATTAAACATATAGAAAACTGCACCAAAACTAGATGTTTTTTTTTGTAATTAAACATCAAGTTAGTTCATTAAATTCTTTATGAAGTAAGTCTTGATGACGCATTTATTTAAAACCTGTGGATGTTAATATACTTTTTAAAAAACTTAGCCAAAAATTAGATGTTTTTGACTTAAAACAAAAGTAAAGTGAACTATAGTTTCATATGGAGGAAGTACTGTTGATACTCTCTCCGATCCGCCACTTCAGAGTTTAGAGAATGGTCAAAATGGAAAATTTGGAGAACTAAAAGTATATTTTGAATGTCAAGTTTTAAGTTGAAAGTCCCTTTTTTATGTATTTGTGAATTTGTTGCCATGAGAAGGGTAAGGATATTATATTTCTAGTTTGAATTTGTGTTTGTGCTGTTATTAATCAACCTTACCATTAACGAAGTCATTACAAGCCCTATGCCTGTATAAGATGATCGTGAGTAGAAAGGATCTTGATTCATTAACTACTAGATTCATATTATGATGATAATAATGGTTCCTACTAGTATTTATTTTGGTGAGCTTCTTCTTTATGAGTCATGAAATTAATAGGCCGCCACATAACCGCTTTGATGATGTGGCAACGTTTCTAAGAAGAGAGAGAAGAAGTGAGTTTCATATGAATGAAACTCTCTTGGCACGATTACCATCTCTCTATGAGTCATGAAATTAAATGTCTATGAAACCATACAATGGAACTCTCCATTGAGAGTGTATGTTTCATTTCATTTCATTTCATTTCATTTCGTATGATATAGCAGTCTTAAAAACAACGCGATGAAACTCCCCATTGAGATTGGCCTTATGGACAGATATAGCGAAGGACTTGAGGGAAGCATCAATACCTTGTGGCATCAAGGACAGGCTGATAGCCTAGTGGTTGGAGCAGCGGTTTCCATTCCACCCACCAGCGTTCTATTCCGGTTGGAATCAGCCGGTGTCTCACCGGAGCATGCCCCCAATATTTACCTCCTCGCATGGTGCAATGGGTTAGAATGACGTGCTCGTCGTATATGAACCCCTATGTGACTCCACGTGTAGTTGATCTCACTAGAGTCTAGAGATGTTATCTTCAAGCCACATATAGTCGTAGGTCTTGATATATGTGTAGGGGTGTGAGTGTGTGCGTGTGTGTTCTCTCATGTTCAGATACTACAACGGTAACTAGTTAGGAATTATAAAAAAAAACTCCATCCCATAAAAAGAATCATTATGTGATTCGTGTTAGTCAAACATTCTTATATTTGATTAAATTTATAGAAAATATTAGCAACTTTTATATATATTTATTATTAAAATATTAAATGATCTATCTAAGATATTCATTATGTATATAAAATATCAATATTTTATTATACATTTGATCAAAGTTAGAATGTTGATCTTTTTGAAAAGCGGGAATGATATTTTTTGGACGAGGGTAGCTTGCAACATCTCAAGTCGAGTAAAGATGCAGTAAGTTAGTTTAAAAAAGATGCACAGTAAATTTAGCTTGCACTGCAGTAACTACACCCACCTGCTCCGCATACTCCAGATTGCGTGTGTAGTCAACTTCTCTTCTGTCCCTTCGCATTCCTGTGTTCGTGCTACAAGTAAACTTTTTCATTAGAGGCACGGACCTGTTACACCGCATAGACTCACTGACAGTTAGGCACTATCCCTACTTGTCAAAGTTAGAATGTTGATCTTTTTGAAAAACGAGAATGTTATTTTTTGGACGAGAGTGGCTTGCAGCATCTCAAGCCGAGTAAAGATGCAATAAGTTAGTTTAAAAAAATTCAGTAAATTTGGCTTGCATCGCAGTGACTACACCCACCTACTCCGGTAGACGCATACTTTAGATTTCGTATGTAGTCAACTACTCAACTTCTCTTCTGTCCCTTTGCGTTCCTGTGTTCGTGCTACATGGAAACTTTTTCATTAGAGGCACGAACCCATTACACCTCATAGACTCACTGACAGCTGGACACATCCATATTTGGAAAGTTAGAATGTTGATCTTTTTGAAAAGCGAGAATGATACTTTTTTTACGAGAGTAGCTTGCAACATCTCAAGCCGAGTAAAGATGGAGTATAATTAGTTTAAAAAGATGTAGTAAATTTGGCTTGCACCACCAACTCCGGTAGACAGGTACTGCAGATTGTGTGTGTAGTCAACTACTCAACTTCTCTTATGTCCCTCCGTGTTCCTGTGTTCGTGCTACAGGGAAACATTTTCATTAGAGGCATGGACCCATTACATCTCATAGACTCACTGACAGCTGGGCACTGTCGAAAGGTCCTAATGGCTAGAGGGGGTGAATAGCCTAATATAAATTTCTACAACAACACTTAACAAAAGGGTTAGACAATTATGAGGCGAAACAAGTGTTGCGCTAGTCTACTCAAAATGCAAGCCACCTACCACAATTCTAGTTTAGGAAGAATCTATTCACACAATAGCTATGACACTACTCTATGTTAGTGTGCTCTCAAAGGCTAACTAAAGAGCCACACCAACCAAGCAAGCAAGCTCTTACAACTAACTACACTAAAGAGCTTGACAACTAGTTTGTGGTAATATAAAGAGAGTGATCAAGAAAGTTATACTGCCATGTAGATGAAAAAACCAATCAATTACAAGAGTGAATAACAATGAAGACCAATCACCTCGGAATCAAAGGATGAACACAATGATTTTTTACCGAGGTTCACTTGCTTGCCGGCAAGCTACTCCTCGTTGTGGCGATTCACTCACTTGGAGGTTCACGTGCTAATTGGCATCACACGTCAAACCCACAATAGGGTGCCGCACAACAAACACAAGATGAGGATCACACAAGCCATGAGCAATCCACTAGAGTACCTTTTGGTGCTCCGCCGGGGAAAGGTCAAGAACCCCTCACAATCACCACGATCGGAGCCGGAGACAATCACCACCCTCCGCTCGATGATCCTCGCTGCTCCAAGCCATCTAGGTGGCGGCAACCACCAAGAGTAACAAGCAAATCCCGCAGCGAAACACGATCACCAAGTGCCTCTAGATGCAAACACTCAAGCAATGCACTTGGATTCTCTCCCAATCTCACAAAGATGATGAATCAATGATGGAAATGAGTGGGAGGGCTTTGGCTAAGCTCACAAGGTTGTTATGTCAATGAAAATGGCCAAGAGAGTGAGCTTGAACCGGTCATGGGGCTTAAATAGAAGCCCCCAAGAAATAGAGCCGTTGTACCCCTTCACCGGGTAAAACGCGGGTTGACCGGACGCTCCGGTCATACTGACCGGACTTTGAACCCAGCGTCCGGTCGCTCGATGTCAGCCACGTGTCACACTGCGTTCAACATGAGTCGTCTGATCTCAACGGTCATCTGTTGACCGGACGCTCCGCTAGAACTGACCGGACTCTGAGCCTCCAGCGTCCGGTCGTTTCCAGTAAGGTTCCAGAAACGTATTTTGCCGACCGGACTCGTCCTTCCAGCGTCCGGTCGCTGAGTGACCCAGCGTCCGGTCAGGAACCGACGTTGGAGTCTTCACTGCTACACATGACCGGACGCGCTGGTCCGCTAGAGGCCAGCGTCCGGTCACTGTATAACCAGCGACACTTACTCCTTTTTACTTATATCTTCTTCACCCTTGATCAAATATGCCAACCACCAAGTGTATCACCTTGTGCACATGTGTTAGCATATTTTTACAAACATTTTCAAGGGTGTTAGCATTCCACTAGATCCTTAATGCATATGCATTGAGTTAGAGCATCTAGTGGCACTTTGATAACCGCATTCTGATATGAGTTTCACCCCTCTTAATAGTACGGCTATCAAACCTAAATATGATCACACTCTCTAAGTGTCTTGATCACCAAAACAAAATAGCTCCTACAATTTATACCTTTGCCTTGAGCCTTTTGTTTTTCTCTTTCTTCTTTCCAAGTCGAAGCACTTGATCATCACCATGCCATCATCATTATCATGCTATGATCTTCATTTGCTTCACCACTTGGAGTGTGCTACCTATCTCATGATCACTTGATAAACTAGATTAGCACTTTAGGGTTTCATCAATTCACCAAAACTGTAACACCTCGGGTGTTTAAATATTAAAAACCAGACATATCATCATATGCATTGCAAGGCATTGGTCATGTTCCAAATTTTGTTATGTATTCACTAAAACAAGTTTACATTTATGTTATAAGTATTGCTTGGTATTGTTTGAATCAAGTTTGAAATCGTTGTATTGATTTGAAATTCCGAAAACCCTGATTTTCAATATTTAAATCCGACCCTAAAAATCCATTTCAAAATCGAAGCACATTTTGGGGTTGAGTCTTAAAGCAAAGTTGTAGAGCTTGTCGAGTTGTACAAAGTTTATTTTTGGACTTTTTCAAGTTGTTTAGTAAAATTTGAAGTTATTTAAAAAGGCGAAATTCCTTAAATATCCCCGTTTTAAATTCAAAAGTTCATTTCAAAATGTAGGCCGAATTTGGGTATGGTTTCAAAAGCAAAGTGGTAGAACTTTCGATTTTGAACAACTTTTGTTTTTGGAGATTTTTGAGTTGTTATGAAAATTTGGGAGTAATTTGGGAATTTTGGTGGATGGCAATTCTGTAATTTCGATGAACAGTAATCGCGGAAGCCAACTCATCGCCGACGATCTTCGGTTTGCTTCCAGGCGCGGTCGTGGCCGTTTTTGGCGTCGCGCTGGCGCGGTGAAGGCCACAGCGCAGCTTCCTTGAGCTTCTGAGCCGTGTTATTTGGACCGAGGCGCCGTCGTCGTCGTTCTTTTCTCTTGCTCTGTTTTCTCCCGCCGTCACCGCCATTCTCCGTTGAGCCCTCGCCGTCGAACCAGCGTCTGCGTCGTCGCAGCGATGCGTGTCCTAGCTCGGCTAGTTCCTTGCGCACCCAGCCAGCTAGCTCTAGTTGCTTGATTTCGCCGTGAACTCGCCGTTCATCGTTTTCTTCCTCACGGCCGGCAACCTCACCCGAGATTCCGTTTTACCGTGGCTAGCCTACTCTGGTGAGCCGTTGGCCTTGATCAATGTACCTACGGCTTTGTCTCGATGTTGTGGTGCTTAATCCTATGTTGCTTGCTAGTTTTGATCACTGCAGTCGCCGGTTCTTCCTCACCGACGATCTTTGCTCCGCCGTGATCACCGTGGTCGTCGTCACGCCTCTACGTTGCTTCTCCGACCTCGCTCCTTGCTTCAACGCGTTCGGGGTGAGCTACTGGTGTTTCCTGGATCCTTTGTTTGAGCTCTACTGGTTTCACGTCGCCGGCGTAGCGCTACCGTGCCACCGCGTCCGCCATGGCCGCCGTCGAGCTAGTATAGGGCCGTAATCAGTACAGATAGGGATGTCAATCGATGCGCCTAGTCTTGGTGATCATTTTAGTACCTTGGTCGTCGCTGTTGGACTCACCGTCGGCGAGGAATCGCCGATCGAGCCGTCGCTGCCGTGGTCAACGTCGGAGGTTGAAGATGACAAGTGGGACCCGGTTGTCAGTGACTCAGCGTTCAAAATGAATTTTTTGTTTTTCAGATTTAAATGAATAGTGTCTATTTTTGTTATTTTTGTGTAGATTTATTTAGAGCTTCAAAAATTATGAAAATTTTTGTGTGACTTCTCTGTGATGTGTATTATTTAGGAAAAATATGAAATGTTGATTTTCAGTACTTTTTTACTGTGATCAAAATTGCTCAATTAATTAATAAATGAGTTTCCAGGATTTTTCTAGACTTATTTATGTATCCAAAAATTATGAAAATTGTTTTGTCACTTAGTTATCATGTGATGAACATATATGAAAATTTTGAGGTCAATTGGAACAAGTTGATTTATTTCATAATTATTAATTAATTAATTCATAAAAGCAAATAGTAACCTTTAGTGATTTATGTTTTGTTTGAGTTTTTGATTAAGTGATGTCCTTGGGTCATTAGTTGGTAATGATCCTTGGCAATTGTTGTCAGTGTTGCGAAAATGGTTTAGTTGGTTTAACTTGTAACTATACCGCGAAGGAAAGTTGTATTCAAGTGTTAAATTTTATATCCATCATCGAGCATCATATTTGGTATCCGCATCATGTTAAACATGGCATTGTTACTACGTGTAGTGAACGAAGGTGAGCACGTGGTAGTTAATCAAGTAGTTGAGGAGGTTGATCCGTCTGTGGAGGTTGGAGTTGATATCGGTGGAGCGACTCCGGACGTGGATTTTTCCGTCAACGAAGGCAAGCCCCGGATGCATACAACCCTACGTTGTATTTTATAAATTGATTTCGCTTTTGCTTCTTTTTACCGCATTAAGTGATTAGGAGTCAAGTGAAAACCAAATTGGTACCTTACCAACCTTGTTATTCCATATTTACCATATTACCAGTTTTAAATTCGTATATGCCAGTTTTGCTTAGCTATGCTTAGAACGGTGAAAGTCGGGTGATTACCTGTCATCTGCAAGTTTTAAATGGAGCTTTGGTTAAATATATTAACATGTGATATGGGAATGTGGAGTAATAAATCTAGACCCAAGGCGGATTCGGTTCAGTGTGAGCCACAAGACATGGAGGTCTTGTGAGCGTGTTCTTCACTTTGTGTCGATTAAGGTCCGTCCATTGTTGAATTGCATGAGGTGAGACTTTGTAGTACTAACCACATACTTCGGTAAGCCTTAACTTGGTTATTCTATTATGAGAATGGCTACTCACGCACTGGGAGTGGAGAGATGGCGGGAATAGCGTGTACCCACGTGGCAATGGGTCGGATTGGTGGAGTATCAGTATTCTCGTGTGCGCGGACCCATTCTTGTTTTAGAGGATCCGAGGGTAGGTTGGTATATGTAGGTCGGGGACCTACATATGTCGTGTGGTCTAGAATTCCCAGCTGGGTTATAATCGGTTCGAATCGTCGTTGCTCCTCGGTTATGGAGACTCAACTCACTTGCTCATCATCGTAGTATTAATAATAACGGAACTTGAGGATGATTTGAGAAGGTGTTGGTTATGAAGTTTCATGATCTCAATACGGATCGTGTCAGCTTTGTATATGATCTTTATGAAGTTTTAAACGTTGATATAAAGAATTTTGTTAAAAACGCTTTTACGCAAAAAGAACCTTGATTATTGCTAAAGCCATACCTTGAATCCCATGAACGTGCATTCCTGTGTTCTTTTAAATTCTTATTTCGGTTAAGTCTTGTTGAGTACTTTTGTACTCAGGGTTCGTTGACCCTTGTTGCAGGTGAGGCTCATGAGCAGATCTATTTTGGATCGTCTTTGATAGTTGTTCATTCAGATCATGATGACGATAATTAAATGTGTGGCCCTTGGGCAGGGTGGCTTATGTTGTGTGTTTTGTAATATATTATAATGCCACTCCACTACTTTGGTTTGTTTTATTATCGAACTTAGTTGTATGGTTTGAAACAAATGGTTTGTAAACTATGTTATTGTAAGTCTTCCGCTACTTTTACTCTGATGTATCTATTTGAATAAACTGTTGTAATACTGCAATGACTCTGTAATGTGATCCTGCTCGGAAATCGTGGATGATTCGGGGTTCCCCGAGGACACCCGACAGTCTTCTTAAGTTACCGGGAACATATGCATAGATGTCAAAGGTCGTTGGATAGTGACAGGTGCATGTGGGCCCTATAATTTAGGAGGTTCTGCCACAGAATGGTATCAGAGCGATCGTAACGAAGTTTTTGTGGTATTGGTTTACGAAAACTTCAAAATGATTTGGGATGACTAAATTTAACTTGATTAATTTGATTCAAATTGCTTCTGACTTGTCTTATTTCTTTCTCACCATTCCTTATTTGATTAAAAAGGTTTTGTGTGGTGGAGTAGTAATCTTATTATGCCCTATATAAAAACAAATGTTGTTTATTCTCGTTTTAAGCTTTGGTGGTTTTGTTCGTCAGAACGATTCATGCATCATAATTAAGTTACTTGTTACTTCCTTCGTCTCTGAGTCTGGGGTGAGTAGTGTGTATGGGTTGAGTGTGTAGTCCATCCTTACTGCTCTTGAGACTATTGTCAGATTGTTTTACTTGGATTAATATTGCTTGTACAGTATGGCGCCAAGAAAACACCCCATAAGTCCACTGGACCCAAAGGAGTTTCTCGGCACCAACTAGCCCCTAGGAATGATGGTGCTAGCAGTAGCAACTCTAGGCCTGATCCTAAGGCGGAGATACAGAGGATTTCTGCAGAGTTAGCCCAAGCTACTAGAGATAGGGCTATGGACGCCATTCAGGTGGGCAGATTACAGGAGCAACTAAGACGTCTCATCACCGCTCACAGGAACTGCGAACGTATGTTAGTTCGTACGGTGGAAGGAAGGAATGAGGCTTGGCATAGGGAAAATGTAGCTAGAGCTAGAACTCATGAGTTAGAATTTTATGTAGAAGACTTAGAGGAGCATAATACCTATCTGCATGAGGAAGTTCATAGGTTAAGCAATCTCCTAGATCCAAATCATGAACCCCAAGCTGATGAAATGGATCCTGGTGTTATCCTTGTCGATGGTAGTGAATCAGAAGAAGAAGAAGAAGATCCCGAAGAATTAGTAATGATCGATGAAAGTGACAATGAATGCGGTAATATTTCCGGAATGGATACCGAGCCTGAAGTTTGATGTAATCGCAAAAAGGAGTAGAGTTGTGAAATAGTTAGTTCTAGTTTAAGTTAAGTAGTCTTGTTTAAATGCGGTTTTGTGTTTAAATAAGTGAAACTAGTGTAATGAGTTGCAGTCCGCTCTTTTATCAATCAATAAAGGCTTGTGAAGTAAAGTTTGGTTTGTTGTGAACAGATGCGTCGTACGCGAGGTTCGTATATTCCTGGTACTTCACAAAATGAGAACGATATTCCAGATCCACCACCAGTTCCAACAAATCTAGCGGATGCTATAGCCGCACTTGTCAATGTGACGGTTGAAAATTTGCGTTTGCTTCATGAGATGGCTCAAAGTAATCAGAATAAGATGCATGGAAACCGTGGTCGCCATCATAATAGGCATGAGGCTACATATGTAGACTTCACCGATACAAAACCCCTAGTGTTCACTAAGGCAGATGAACCATTGGAGGCTGACGATTGGCTTAGGACCATGGAGTAGAAGTTTGATCTTATACCGTGCACAGAGTTTCAGAAACCAATCTTTGCTGCTCAGCAACTTAGAGGTGCAGCTGGTGCTTGGTATGCAAATCTTACGGCCATGCAAACCGTAGGTGTTCCGTTAACTTGGATGGAGTTTCGTACTGCTTTCAGAGCCCATTATATCCCGGAGGGAGTTATGGCTATGAAGCTGGATGAATTTCTTGTTTTGAGGCAAGGGGACCAAACCATGATGCAGTATGTGGGAAGATTCAATCACCTGTCACAATATGCACCTGAACATGTCAATACGGATGCCAAGAAAAAGAAATGGTTCATGAGGGGTCTGAATACCAAATTACAGACTATGATGACAACATGTACCAATGTCACTTATCATGAGGCAGTGAATATTGCTATTGCTTCAGAGGCAAAGTATCGGCAGCATAAGGAGCTCAAAAAGAAAAAGAGTATGCCGTCTGGATCTTATGGGGGAAATCCGAAGAGGCAGAGGGTGATTTATCATCCAGTTAATCATAATCGTCCTCCTTATCGTCCGCCGCAGTTTCAAGATGGTCAGCAATCAAATGTCCGTCCTGCTACAACTTATCAGAATCCACAGCCAACAAATGCTTCTGGGGTTTCTGCTTCAAAACCCCAGGGTCACAAGTATCCCTGTTTTTAATTGTGGCAAGCCTGGTCATTTCTCGAGAGAATGTCCGTATCCAAGGCAGTCTAATCCCAATTATCAGAAGGCCCCTGCAAATCAATAATAGGCTCAGGCATAAAACAAGAATAACAATCAGAATGCTCAGAAAGGCAAGGATGAAAGGAAGACAAGACGGGTGTTCTATATTCAAGCTGGGGAGATTCCTGAAGGAGAGCCAGTGATGATGGGTATGTTTCCTATTGCCAATCATCCTGCAGTTATACTTTTTGATTCTGGCGCATCGCATTCATTCATCAATAGAACATTTGTGGTGAAGTATGAAATTTCAATTGGGACAACAAAGGAAAATTTCTTTGTACAGTCGCCCGGGGGACGTTTGTGTACTAAGAAAATGGTATACCAGGTGCCCATAAACCTGGGTGGGCATATTTTTCCCACTACCATGATTATCCTTAAAGATCAGGATATAGATGTAATCTTATGAATGAATTGGATATATCAGCATAAGGCTGTTATAGATGCTTTGAATAGAACTATAAGGGTGAGTTTGCCAGATAGAACTTCTCATCCAACTTCCAACCTTAAGAAGATCAGTGGGCAGAGTTTGTGCAACTGCCGTCAAAGAGATTAGAGATATCCCGGTAGTATGTGAATTTCCTGATGTGTTTCCTGAAGATTTACCCGGTCTACCACCTGATAGGGATGTCCAGTTTAACATAGAATTGCAACCTAGAATAGCTCTGATTTCTCGGAGAGCTTATAGGATGCCACCTAAGGAGTTAGTCGAGTTGAAAACTCAGTTGCAAGAATTGATTGAGAAAGGGTTTATACAACCTAGTTCATCGCCTTGGGGGTGTCCGACAATTTTTGTGAAAAAGAAAGATGAGACTCTGAGGTTATGTGTTGATTATCGTCCGTTGAATGAAGTGACCATCAAGAATAAATATTCATTACCTCGGATAGATTTGCTTTTTGATCAATTGGCCGGAGCCAAGGTTTTCTCCAAGATATATTTAAGGTCAGGATATCATCAAATCAAGATAAAGCCTGAAGATATTCCCAAAACGGCATTTACCACAAGATATGGATTATATGAATATTTGGTAATGTCTTTTGGTTTGACCAATGCTTCAGCTCATTTCATGTATTTGATGAATTCAGTATTCATGCCTGAGCTAGATAAATTTGTAGTGGTGTTTATTGATGATATTCTAGTATATTCGAAGAATAAGGAAGAACATGCGAAACACCTCAGAATTGTTCTGACTCGCTTGAGAGAACATCAACTATATGCCAAGTTCAGCAAGTGTGATTTTTGGCTTAAGGAAGTACAATTTCTTAGACACATCTTGTCAGCGGAAGGAGTTGCTGTTGATCCAAGCAAAGTGAAGGATGTGCTTGATTGGAAACCACCAACCATAGTTCATCAAGTTCAGAGTTTTCTGAGATTGGCGGGGTATTACCGTCGGTTTATTCCAGATTTCTCTAAAGTATCAAAGTCCATAACTGAGTTACTGAAGAATCAAGTCAAGTTTGCTTGGTCATCTGATTGTGAAGAGGCTTTCCAGACTTTGAAGAGACTGTTGACCACTGCACCAGTATTAGCCCAACCTGATATCGAGAAGCCATTTGATGTTTATTGTGATGCTTCAGGTATTGGTATTGGATGTGTGTTGATGCAAGAAGGCCGAGTCATTGCTTATGTGTCCAGGCAACTTAAGCAATATGAAGAACACTATCCGACTCATGATCCGAGTTAGCAAATTGTGGTCCATGCTCAAGAGATTTGGCGGCATTACCTACTTGGTAATATGTGCCATATTTATACAGACCACAAGAGCTTAAAATATATCTTTACTCAGTCAGAGTTGAATATGCGACAAAGAAGATGGTTAGAGTTGATTAAAGATTATGACTTGGAAGTACACTATCACCCTGGTAAAGCAAATGTGGTGGCAGATGCTCTCGATGCAAAAAGTTATTGCAATTGCCCTGACAAGAAGAATAATGGGTTTGACTTTATGTCAAGAGATGGAGAAGTTAAATGTAGAAGTAATTCAACAAGGTAGTTTGACCAACATAATTGTTGAAGCCACTATTCGAGATCAAGTTATTGTTTGCTCGTAAGGAAAACAAGGGTGTAGCCCATATCAAGGAAAGAGTCGAGAATGGAAAGGCGGAATGTTTCAAAGATAGATAATGAAGGTGTGCTATGGTTCAAGGATCGTTTGGTAGTACCAAAAGTTCCCGAGTTATGGCAATCAATTCTTGAAGAAGCACATGCTACTAGGTTATCTATCCATCCGGGAAGCAACAAGATGTACCATGACTTAAAACAAAGGTTTTGGTGGACAAAAATGAAGATAGAAATTATGAGATATATAGCAAAGTGTGATACTTGTCGAAAAGTGAAAGCTATACATTTGAGGTCTGTTGGAGAACTACAACCATTACCTATTCCACCGGAAGTGGGAGGATATAAGTATGGACTTTATTGTTGGTCTACCCAAGACATCAAAGGGATTTGACTCAATATGGGTTATTGTAGATCGACTCACTAAGTCAAAGACATTTTCTTCCCCGTCAAGACTATATATCCCAATCGTCCAATACGCCAAGATATATTTAGCAAGAATTATGAGTCTCCATGGAATACCAAAGACCATAGTGTCCGATCGGGGTACACAGTTTGTCTCCAATTTTTGGAAACAATTGCATTCTTCATTGGATACCAAGCTCCTGTATAGTATAGCTTATCATCCGCAGACTGATGGACAGACTGAAAGAGTCAATCAAGTGCTTGAAGATATGTTAAGGTGTTGTGTCCTTAATTATTCCAACAAGTGGGACAAATGCTTACCTTTGGCCGAGTTCTCATATAACAATAGTTATCAGGAAAGCATTAGAATGGCTCCATTTGAAGCATTTTATGGTCGTAGATGCAGAACATCATTGAGTTGGTCTGAGCCCGGAGAAAGAAGATTCTTCGGAGTTGACCTTGTGAAAGAAACCGAAGACAAGGTTAGGCAAATATAGAGTAATTTGAAAATAGCTCAGTCCCGCCAAAAGAGTTATGCGGATAGACGATGGAGACCATTGATGTTTAACAAAGGAGAATTTGTATATCTGAAAGTATCACCAATGAAGGGAGTTACCCGTTTTGGTGTTAAAGGCAAGTTGGCACCTCGATATATTAGACCATTTCAAATTTTGGAGAGATATGGAAAAGTGGGCTATCGCTTGAAATTACCAGAACATTTATCAGCTGTACATGATGTGTTCCATGTGTCTCAGTTGAAGAAGTGTCTCCGAGTGCCTGAGCAGAATGTTGAAGTTGAAGGAGTGGAACTTGAATCAGATCTGACTTATTCAGAATATCCTATCCGAGTGTTGGATCAGAAAGATCGTGTTACTCGGAGGAGAACAATAAAGTTCTACAAGATACAATGGAATCAACATTCAGAAGAGGAAGCTACTTGGGAATCAGAAGATTACTTGTTAGAAAAGTTTCCAGAGTTTCTTGCGTCATTATAGAATAGAGTATTGTTAGTTAAGTTCAGTTGTTACAAATTATGTTTTATAACGGAACCTCAGTTGTTTTATGGATGAGAATTGGATGTTTTTGGATTGACACATTTCCTTTTCCATTACTTACCCTATGGCTTTGAATCTCGGGGCAAGATTTCTTTTAGGGGGAAGGATTGTAACACCTCGGGTGTTTAAAAATTAAAAACCGGACATATCATCATATGCATTGCAAGGCATTGGTCATGTTCCAAATTTTGTTATGCATTCACTAAAACAAGTTTACATTTATGTTATAAGTATTGCTTGGTATTGTTTGAATCAAGTTTGAAATCGTTGTATTGATTTGAAATTCCGAAAACCCTGATTTTCAATATTTAAATCCGACCCTAAAAATCCATTTCAAAATCGAAGCACATTTTGGGGTTGAGTCTTAAAGCAAAGTTGTAGAGCTTGTCGAGTTGTACAAAGTTTATTTTTGGAGTTTTTCAAGTTGTTTAGTAAAATTTGAAGTTATTTAAAAAGGCGAAATTCCTTAAATATCCCCGTTTTAAATTCAAAAGTTCATTTCAAAATGTAGGCCGAATTTGGGTATGGTTTCAAAAGCAAAGTGGTAGAACTTTTGATTTTGAACAACTTTTGTTTTTGGAGATTTTTGAGTTGTTATGAAAATTTAGGAGTAATTTGGGAATTTTGGTGGATGGCAATTCTGTAATTTCGATGAACAGTAACCGCGGAAGCCAACTCATCGCCGGCGATCTTCGGTTTGCTTCCAGGCGCGGTCGTGGCCGTTTTTGGCGTCGCGCTGGCGCGGTGAAGGCCACAGCGCAGCTTCCTTGAGCTTCTGAGCCGTGTTATTTGGACCGAGGCGCCGTCGTCGTCGTTCTTTTCTCTTGCTCTGTTTTCTCCCGCCGTCACCGCCATTCTCCGTTGAGCCCTCGCCGTCGAACCAGCGTCTGCGCCGTCGCAGCGATGCGTGTCCCAGCTCCGCTAGTTCCTTACGCACCCAGCCAGCTAGCTCTAGTCGCTTGATTTCGCCGTGAACTCGCCGTTCATCGTTTTCTTCCTCACGGCCGGCAACCTCACCCGAGATTCCGTTTCACCGTGGCCGGCTTACTTCGGTGAGCCATTGGCCTTGATCAGTGTACCTATGGCTTCATCTCGATGCTGTGGTGCTTAATCCTGTGTTGCTTGCTAGTTTTGATCACTGCAGTCGTCGGTTCTTCCTCACCGATGATCTTTGCTCCGCCGTGATCACCGTGGTCATCGTCACGCCTCTCCGTTGCTTCTCCGACCTCGCTCCTTGCTTGAACGCGTTCGGGGTGAGCTACTGGTGTTTCCTGGATCCTTTGTTTGAGCTCTACTGGTTTCACGTCGTTGACGTAGCGCTGCCGTGCCACCGCGTCCGCCATGGCCGCCGTCGAGCTAGTATAGGGCCGTAATCAGTACAGATAGGGATGTCAATCGATGCGCCTAGTCTTGGTGATCATTTTAGTACCTTGGTCGTCGCCGTTGGACTCACCGTCGGCGAGGAATCGCCGGTCAGAGCCGTTGTTGCCGTGGTCAACGTCGGAGGTTGAAGATGACAAGTGGGACCCGGTTGTCAGTGACTCAGCGTTCAAAATGAATTTTTTGTTTTTCAGATTTAAATGAATAGTGTCTATTTTTGTTATTTTTGTGTAGATTTATTTAGAGCTCCAAAAATTATGAAAATTTTTGTGTGACTTCTTTGTGATGTGTATTATTTAGGAAAAATATGAAATGTTTATTTTCAGTACTTTTTGAATGTGATAAAAATTGCTCAATTAATTAATAAATGAGTTTCCAGGATTTTTCTAGATTTATTTATGTATCCAAAAATTATGAAAATTGTTTTGTCACTTAGTTATCATGTGATGAACATATAAAAAATTTTTGAGGTCAATTGGAACAAGTTGATTTATTTCATAATTATTAATTAATTAATTAATTCATAAAAGCAAATAGTAACCTTTAGTGATTTAGGTTTTGTTTGAGTTTTTGATTAAGTGATGTCCTTGGGTCATTAGTTGGTAATGATCCTTGGCAATTGTTGTGAGTGTTGCGAAAATGATTTAGTTGGTTTAACTTGTAACTATACCGCGAAGGAAAGTTGTATTCAAGTGTTAAATTTTGTATCCATCATCGAGCATCATATTTGGTATCCGCATCATGTTAAACATGGCATTGTTACTACGTGTAGTGAACGAAGGTGAGCACGTGGTAGTTAATCAAGTAGTTGAGGAGGTTGATCCGTCTGTGGAGGTTGGAGTTGATATCGGTGGAGCGACTCCGGACCTGGATTTTTCCGTCAACGAAGGCAAGCCCCGGATGCATACAACCCTACGTTGTATTTTATAAATTGATTTCGCTTTTGCTTCTTTTTACTGCATTAAGTGATTAGGAGTCAAGTGAAAACCAAATTGGTACCTTACCAACCTTGTTATTCCATATTTACCATATTACCAGTTTTAAATTCGTATATGCCAGTTTTGCTTAGCTATGCTTAGAACGGTGAAAGTCGGGTGATTACCTGTCATCTGCAAGTTTTAAATGGAGCTTTGGTTAAATATATTAACATGTGATATGGGAATGTGGAGTAATAAATCTAGACCGGGCGGATTCGGTCTGTGTGAGCCACAAGACATGGAGGTCTTGTGAGCAGGTTCTTTCCGCCTGTGTCGATTAAGGTCCGTCCGTTGTTGAATTGCATGAGGTGAGACTTTGTAGTACTAACCACATACTTCGGTAAGCCTTAACTTGGTTATTCTATTATGAGAATGGCTACTCGCGCACTGGGAGTGGAGAGATGGCGGGAATAGCGTGTACCCACGTGGCAATGGGCTGGATTGGTGGAGTACTGTATTCTCGGGTGGCGCGGACCCGTTCTTGTTTTAGAGGATCCGAGGGTATGTTGGTATATGTAGGTCGGGGACCTACATATGTCGTGTGGTCTAGAATTCCCAGCTGGGTTATAATCGGTTCGAATCGTCGTTGCTCCTCAGTTATGGAAACTCAACTCACTGTTCATCATCGTAGTATTAATAACTGGAACTTGAGGATGATTTGAGAAGGTGTTGGTTACGAAGTTTCATGATCTCAATACGGATCGTGTCAGCTTTGTATATGATCTTTATGAAGTTTTAAACGTTGATATAAAGAATTTTGTTAAAACGCTTTTACGCAAAAAGAACTTTGATTATTGCTAAAGCCATACCTTGAATCCCATGAGCCTGCATTCCTGTGTTCTTTTAAATTCTTATTTTGGTTAAGTCTTGTTGAGTACTTTTGTACTCAGGGTTCGTTGACCCTTGTTGCAGGTGAGGCTCATGAGCAGATCTATTTTGGATCGTGCTGCATGACTGTTGTTCAGTGCGATGACGATAATTAAATGTGTGGCCCTTGGGCAGGGTGGCTTATGTTGTGTGTTTTGTAATATATTATAATGCCACTCCACTACTTTGGTTTATTTTATTATCGAACTTAGTTGTATGGTTTGAAACAAATGGTTTGTAAACTATGTTATTGTAAGTCTTCCGCTACTTTTACTCTGATGTATCTATTTGAATAAACTGTTGTAATACTGCAATGACTCTGTAATGTGATCCTGCTCGGAAATCGTGGATGATTCGGGGTTCCCCGAGGACACCCGACAGTCTTCTTAAGTTACCGGGAACATATGCATAGATGTCAAAGGTCGTTGGACAGTGACAGGTGCATGTGGGCCCTATAATTTAGGAGGTTCTGCCACAAAAACCAAACTAGAGCTTTCAATCTTCCCCTTTTTAGTAATTGATGACAACCCTTATACAAAGATATGAAATAAGATTCAATTGAGTCCATGTTGCTTGTCCAAGCATATTTACCATGTATAAAAGGATATGGACAAGTTTCATGAACTCTATATGGTAGCAATTGCTCCCCCTATATATGTGCTAAGAGTTTGGATTGTAGCTTGCACATATGATTAGATAGGAAATATAGCAGACAATGTCTACCAAATGACGCTAAGGTATAAGAGATGGACCTTTGAACCGTGATACCAATCGGAGTGCACCATTATACCATCCTTAGCACTATGGTTAGCTAGATACCACTTGAAAAATACTTCGGAAGGATAGCTAGATACCACTTGTAAAGCTTTGTAAAAGATACTACTTGAAAATCTATTTGGAATATATATCATTTGATAATACATGGAAATGATACCACTTGTGAATAAACCTATGCATGCTAGATTTTCATTTCATCATTTCAAGTTTACAACTATCATTTATCACAGAAGCATGGATATTTAAATTAAAACTTGTGTTATGCAAGCAAACATATGAAATGCACATTCAAATGCACCATACAAGTTTATGAGCTTGCTCCCCCTACTTGTGTGCTTAAGATTTTAATTGATTCCTTTCCTTTGTCATATCTCTCCCCCTATGTCAAATTCTCCCCCTATCACTTATATCTTTATTTCTCTCTCCTTTGGTGTCTATTTACTATCTTTGTGCACTATTTCTCCCCCTTTGTCATCAATGACCACAAAGGTTTTTAAAAAATAGATAGGTTAGAATTATCAATGTCAATCAATGGGGTGAGGATCATTTTCCCAAATTTGGTTCAATCTAGATCATTTGCCAAAGATATTTGACTAGGTTTGATCCAAGGACAAGCTTCTTCACACCTCCAAATAAGGGTTATCTTGTACCATGTTGAGTTAAACACTTAGAGCTCATTTTCAAGATTAAACACTAGGTTTACAAACCCACAAACATGTCATATGCTATCACTAGATCAAGTCAAGCATAGAAGCAATAGTGATACCATACAAACATCAAATTCATTTGATTTTCATGAATGAGCCTAATAAAATGGAGAGATGACTAGATGCACTAAACATGTCCTTAGCAAGGATGTATGCCATGTCAATCAACTTTTACCTTGGATTGCTCGAAGGAGAGGCATGTCATATAAGTGGGGGTGCATCAACACATATTTGAGAAATCCAATATGTTCAACTCATTCCTTAGCTTGCAAAACCTTTTCTCATCCAATGGCTTGGTGAATATATCGGCAAGTTGATCTTTGGTGCCTACACTCTCAATACAAATGTCCCATTTTTGTTGATGATCTCTTATAAAATGGTGGCGGACATCAATGTGCTTTGTTCTTGCATGTTGAACCGGATTGTTGGTTAGCTTGATTGCACTCTAATTGTCACATAGCAATGACACTTTCTTGAACTTGATTCCAAAGTCACTTAAAGTGGCCTTCATCCAAAGTACTTGAGCACAACAACTACCAGCGGATATGTATTCGGCTTCGGCGGTTGATAATGCAACACTATTTTGCTTCTTTGATGACCATGAAACAAGTGATCTTCTCAATAATTGACATGTGCCCGAGGTGCTCTTCCTTTCAACCTTGCATCCCGCATAATCCAAGTCGGAGTAACCAATTAGCTCAAACTTTGCTCCTTTGGGATACCACAAACCGATATTTGGTGTATGCTTCAAACACCTCAATATTCTCTTTGTAGCCTTCAAATAACTTTCTCTTGGTGAGGCTTGAAATCTTGCACACATGCATACACTAAATATGACATCCGGCCTTGATGCGGTCACATAGAGTAGGCTTTCAATCATAGACCGATACAATTTTTGATCCACCATATTTCCACTTGCATCACTATCCAAGTTGCCATTGGTTCCCATAGGTGTGCTAATGGCTTTGCTATCACTCATGCCAAACTTCTTGATCATGTCCTTAATGCACTTGCCTTGACTTACAAATGTACCATTCTTCCATTGCTTGATTTGAAGACCAAGGAAGTAACTCAACTCTCCAATCATGGACATCTTAAACTCTTTAGCCATCATCTTTCCAAACTCATCACAAAAGTCTTGATTGGTTGATCCAAATATGATGTCATCAACATAGATTTGCAATACAAATAGATATTTTCCAATCTTCTTGATAAAAGAGTGGTGTCAACCTTGCCCATCATAAAACCTTTAGAGAGTAGGAAGTCCCTTAATCTCTCATACCATACTCTAGGTGCTTGCTTCAAGCCATACAATGCCTTCTTCAACTTGTATACATGGTGGGCTTCTTATCATCTTCAAAACCAGGAGGTTGCTCAACATATACTTCTTCATTGATGTATCCATTGAGAAATGCACTCTTAACATCCATTTGATAGAGCTTGATGTTATGGGCACAAGCATAGGCTAGCAAGATTCTAATTGCTTCTAATCTAGCAACCGGGGCATATGTTTCTCCAAAGTCAAGACCTTCAACTTGTGTATAGCCTTGTGCTACCAATCTTGCTTTGTTCCTTACTACTATCCTATCTTGATCTTGCTTGTTTCTAAAGACCCATTTGGTTCTAATTACATTGTGTCCCTTTGATCCTTCTACTAATTCTCATACTTGATTTCTTGTGAAGTTATTCAATTCTTCATGCATAGCATTCACCCAATCCATATCCTTCAAAGCTTTATCTATCTTCTTAGGTTCAATGGATGACACAAATGAGAAGTGTTCACAAAATGATACCAATCTTGACCTTGTTTGCACACCTTTTGAAATATCACCAATGATAGTGTCCAATAGATGATCCCTTGCAATATTTGTTGGTTGGAGCAATGGAACTTGATTGCTTGCATTTTCATGATCATTGGGTTGAGATGATGTACTAGCCACTTGATCTTGTTCATTATCATGAGAGCCACTTGCACTAGCTTGATTTGTATCATCTTGCACATTTGAGTTAGAGAGCACTTGCACTTGATCATCTTCATCATCATTCACTTGTCTAGGCCTCAATTCACCAATATCCATGTTCTTCATGACATTTAAAAGTTGAATGCCTCTAACATCTTCTAAGTTCTCATTCTCTACTTGTGAACCCTTGGTTTCATCAAACTCAACATCATGAACTTCCTCAAGAGTACCACTATCCAAATTTCAAACTCTATATGCTTTGCTTGTAGTGGAATAACCAAGTAGGAATCCTTCATCACATTTCTTGTCAAACTTGCCCAATCTAGTGTCTTTCTTCAAAATATAGCATTTGCAACCAAAGACCCAAAAATATGCAATGTTGGCCTTTCTACCATTCAAGAGCTCATATGGTGTCTTCTCTTTCAATGGGTGACAATAGAGGCGGTTGCTACAATAGCAAGCCGTGTTAATAGCTTTGGCTCAAAAAGATTGACTCACATTGTACTCACTAAGCATAGACCTTGCCATATCAATGAGTGTTCTATTCTTCCTCTCAACAAGGCTATTTGATTGTGTAGTGTACTAGGCCGAGAATTGATGTCTAATTCCAAATTCATCACATAACTCATCAATTCTAGTGTTCTTGAACTCACTACCATTGTCACTTCTAACTCTCTTGATGGTTGTTTCAAACTCATTGTGAATGTCCTTGACAAATGATTTGAATGTTGCAAACACATCACTTTTGTCCACTAGAAAGAATACCCAAGTATATCTAGTGTAATCATCCACTATCACAAAGCCATATTTGTTACCACCAATGCTAGTGTATTGTGTTGGCCCAAATAAATCCATGTGCAATAACTCAAATGCTTTACTAGTGCTCATCATGCTTTTCTTAGGATGGGTGTTTCCAACTTATTTTTTGGCTTGACAAGAGCTACAAAGCTTATCCTTTACAAACACAACATCTTTCAAGCCTCTAACCAAGTCATGCTTAACCAATCTATTCAATTATTTCATTCTAACATGACCAAGCCTTCTATGCCATAACCAACTCATGCTAGACTTAGTGAACAAGCATGTAGATAATCTAGCTTCACTAGCATTGAAATCAACCAAATATAGATTCTCATACCTAAAACCTTTGAAGATCAAGTTAGAGCCATCTACACTTATGATCTCTACATCATCTACCCCAAATATGCATTTGAATCCAAGATCACACAATTGAGCCACGAATAGCAAATTGAAGTTTAAGCTCTCTACTAGCAATACATTGGATATGCTCATATCATTGGATATTGCAATCTTACCAAGCCTTTTGACCTTGCCTTTGCCATTATCATCAAATGTAATACTATCATAACCATCATTGCCATTGGTGTTGATTGAGTTGAACATTCTTGCATCACCAGTCATGTGTTGAGTGCACCCACTATCAAGAACCCAATGCCTTCCTCCGGCTTTGTAATTGACCAACAAAAGAAGATCAATTCTTTTTAGGTACCCAAACTTGCTTGGGTCCTTGAAGGTTAGTCACTAAGCTCTTTGATACCCAAATAACTTTCTTCTTTGAGCCTATCTATGGTTTACCAATAAACTTAGCCTTCACACCATTTGTACCCTTAGTAAGCATATAGCATGAATTAAGCTTTAAGAAGGATACATTAACATTTTTGCTCTTGTTTGTGCATTCATGCTCTTTATGAATCACTTGCTTGCAACTAATGCAAAACCGACCATTGTTTGCCTTTCTTAGGGGTATAGCCTAATCCCTTTTTGTAGAGAGAAGCTCTTTGGCTACCCAAGCATATAAGCAAGCGGTCCTCACCACCATAGGCCTTAGCCAAAGTGTGAGTGATCTTGTTAACCTCCTTCCCGAGATTCTCAATCTCAACCACTAGTGAGGCATCACAAGTGAGACCATCACTACTAGATGAGGTAGAAGTGGAAGTGCTACAAGAAGGGTTAGTAGAAGGAACAATGATAGGCAAAGATAGTGATTCGTCAATTATATCACAAGTTAAACATATATCACAAGTATCAACATGCTTCTTTTTATTTTGCTCATCAAGCAAAGAGGAATGAGCCTTTTCAAGCTTTTTGTGAGCTTTGCCAAGCTTCTCATTGGCTTCCTCTAGCCTCTCATGAGATGCATTGAGCTCATCAAAGGCTTGCTTAAGGGCTTTTAGTTCCTTACGCAAGCTTTTGCATTCCCTCTCTTGATGTCAAAATATTCTCTAGCATCTTCTAGCATGTCAATTAATTCATCATTAGTAGGTTCATCATCATCACTATCACTATCATTCTCATTTTCTTTTTCATTATCATCATCATGTTCTTCATCACTTTCATCATCACAAGTTTGTACCTTAGTGGCCTTAGCCATAAAGCATGATGAAGAGTCGAAGAGAGAAGGCTTCTCATTGATAGCAATGCTTGCAAGAACCTTCTTCTTGATGGTCTTGTTATCATCACTATCATCATCATTACTTGAGGAAGCATCACTATCCCAAGTGACCACATATGAACCACCCTTCTTCTTCTTGAAGGTCATCTTATCCTTCTCTTTCTTTTCCTTCTTGTCCTTCTTCTTGTTCTTCTTCTTATCATCATCATTGTCGCTATTGTATGGACATTCAACAACAAGATGATCTTTGCTTCCACATTTGAAGCACCTTCTTGACTCTTCCTTATTCTTGAATGAAGATTTATTTCTTCTAGCACGATACCCTTTCTTCATCATGAACTTGTCAAATTTCTTGACAAAGAGAGCCATCTTCTCATCATCATCGTCATCCCATGAGCCATCATCTTCACTTGATGTTTCTTGCTTTGCCTTGCCCTTGGATGATGTGGCCTGGAATGCCACACTCTTCTTCTTCTCATCTTTTTTCTCCTTCTTTTCTTCCTTCTCATCTTCATCTCTATATGTATCATCGGTCATGATGTCTCCCAACACTTGATTTGGTGTCATGGTGTCCAAACCACTCCTCACTAGAATAGTGACCAATATACCAAATCTCGAAGGCAAACATCTCAAGAACTTATGGGAGAAGTTCTTGTCCTTTACCTCTTCTCCAAGTGCTTTGAGATCATTGACAAGCACTTGAAGCCTATGGAACATCTCCAGCACACTCTCATCTTCCTTCATCATGAAGCTTGCAAACTTCTCTTTGAGAATGTATGCCTTTGCACCCTTCACGGCTTGAGTGCCCTCAAATGATTCTTCCAACTTCTTCCAAGCCTCATGATCCATCTTAATATTTTTTATTTGCTCAAATGTTCTCTCATCAATTGCATCATGAATGGCACTTTGAGCAATATCATTGTTTTGGAGAAGCACTTCTTCGGCTGCGGTGGGATTCTCCAAATCTTCAATCTCCATTTTGGTTTCTACCACCTTCCACACTCTTCTATTGATTGACTTGATATGTGTGGTCATCTTTGATTTCCAATATCGATAATTTGTGCCATCAAATTGGGGTGGCTTCTTGATGTTGTTAATTTGAGCCATTTTTACACCGAAGGTTGTTAAGCCTCAAATCACGGTGACCTCAGCTCTGATACCACTTGAAAGGTCCTAATGGCTAGAGGGGGGTGAATAGCCTAATAAAAATTTCTACAACAACACTTAACAAAAGGGTTAGACAATTATGAGGCGAAGCAAGTGTTGCGCTAGCCTACTTAAAATACAAGCCACCTACCACAATTCTAGTTTAGGTAGAATCTATTCACACAATAGCTATGACACTACTCTATGCTAGTGTGCTCTCAAAGGCTAACTAAAGAGCCACACCAACCAAGCAAGCAAGCTCTCACAACTAACTACACTAAAGAGCTTGACAACTAGTTTGCGGTAATATAAAGAGAGCGATCAAGAAAGTTATACCGCCATGTAGATGAAGAAACCAATCAATCACAAGAGTGAATAACAATGAAGACCAATCACCTCGGAATCAAAGGACGAACACAATGATTTTTTACCGAGGTTCACTTGCTTGTCGGCAAGCTACTCCTCGTTGTCGCGATTCACTCACTTGGAGGTTCATGCGCTAATTGGCATCACATGCCAAACCCTCAATAGGGTGCCGCACAACCAACACAAGATGAGGATCACACAAGCCACGAGCAATCCACTAGAGTACCTTTTGGCGCTCCACCGGGGAAAGGTCAAAAACCTCTCACAATCACCACGATCGGAGCCGGAGACAATCACCACCCTCCGCTCGACGATCCTCGCTGCTCCAAGCCGTCTAGGTGGCGGCAACCACCAAGAGTAACAAGCGAATCCCACAGCGAAACACGATCACCAAGTGCCTCTAGATGCAAACACTCAAGCAATGCACTTGGATTCTCTCCCAATCTCACAAAGATGATGAATCAATGATGGAGATGAGTGGGAGGGCTTTGACTAAGCTCACAAGGTTGTTATGTCAATGAAAATGGCCAAGAGAGTGAGCTTGAACCGGTCATGCGGCTTAAATAGAAGCCTCCAAGAAATAGAGCCGTTGTACCCCTTCATCGGGTAAAACGCGAGGTGACCGGACGCTCCGGTCATACTAACCGAACTCTGAACCCAGCGTCCGGTCGCTTGATGTCAGCCACATGTCACACTACGTTCAACAGGAGTCGTCTGATCTCAATGGTCATCTGTTGACCGGACGCTCCGCTACAACTGACCGGACTCTGAGCCTCCAGCGTCCGGTCATTTCTAGTAAGGTTCCAGAAACGTATTTTGCCGACTGGACTCGTCCTTCCAGCGTCCGGTCGCTGAGTGACCCAGCGTTCGGTCAGGAACTGACGCTGGAGTCTTCACTGCTACACATGACCGAAAGCGCTGGTCCGCCAGAGGCCAGCGTCCGATCACTGTATAACCAGCAACACTTACTCCTTTTCACTTCTATCTTCTTCACCCTTGCTCAAATGTGCCAACCACCAAGTATATCACCTTGTGCACATGTGTTAGCATATTTTCACAAATATTTTCAAGGGTGTTAGCATTCCACTAGATCCTAAATGCATATGCAATGAGTTAGAGCATCTAGTGGCACTTTGATAACCGCATTCCGATACGAGTTTCACCCCTCTTAATAGTACGGCTATCAAACATAAATGTGATCACACTCTCTAAGTGTCTTGATCACCAAAACAAAATAGCTCCTATAATTTATACATTTGCCTTGAGCCTTTTATTTTTCTCTTTCTTCTTTTCAAGTCGAAGCACTTGATCATCACCATGCCATCATCATCATCATGCTATGATCTTCATTTGCTTCACCACTTGGAGTGTGCTACCTATCTCATGATCACTTGATAAACTAGGTTAGCACTTTAGGGTTTCATCAATTCACTAAAACCAAACTAGAGCTTTCAACTATCCCTACTTGGCAAGATTAGAATGTTGATCTTTTTGAAAAGCAAGAATGATATTTTTTGACGAGAGTAGCTTGTAGCATCTCTCAAACCGAGTAAAGATGCAATAAGTTAGTTTAAAAAAGATGCAATAAATTTGGCTTGCACCGCAGTGACTATACCCACCTACTCCGGTAGACGCGTACTCTAAATTGCGTGTGTAGTCAACTACTCAACTTCTCTTATGTCCCTTCGCGTTCCTGTGTTCGTGCTACAGGGAAGCTTTTTCATTAGAGGCACGGACCCATTACACCTCATAGACTCACTGACAGCTGGGCACTATCCCTACTTGGCAAAGTTAGAATGATGATCTTTTTGAAAAGAGAGAATGATATTTTTTTGGGCGAGAGTATCTTGCAGCATCTCAAGCATAGTAAAGATATAGTAAGTTAGTTTTAAAAAGATGCAATAAATTTGGCTAGCACCGCAATGACTACACCCGCCTACTTGAAAGGTCCTAATATGGCTAGAGGGGGGTGAATAGCCTATTTAAAATCTCTATAAGGCACTAGAGCAAATGATTAATACAATAAACTGCGTAATCCAATTTTGTTTTAACTCTACAAGGGTTGTAAGCCAGCTATCCCAACAATTCTAGTTGCTATGATCACTAGCACACACAACAAGCTAGGTCACTTTACTCTTGCTGTGATCTCTTCTCTTTCTTGCACCATAGCCCTTCTTCATGAATTTTTCCATCTTACAGACAAAGAGAGCCATAGCTTCATCATCAATATCACTAAGATCTTCATCATCACTTGATTCTTCCTTAGACTTTCCCTTGTTCTTGGATGATGAGCTAGCCTTGAATGCCACACTCTTCTTCTTCTTGTCTTCTTCCTTCATAAGCTCTTCACCATCACTATTGTACTGGTCCTCGGTCATTACATCACCAAGCACCTCATTTGGAGTGACATCCTTCAATCCACCTCTAAAGATGATAGTTCTCAATATCTTGAATCTCTTTGGCAAACACATCAAGAACTTCTGAGAGAAGTCCTCATCCTTCACCTTCTCACCCAAACCCTTGAGATCATTGATGATGACTTGTAGCCTATAGAACATCTCTGGAATAGACTCATCATCCTTCATCTTGAAGTTTGATAGCTTGTCCTTGAGCATCTAGAGCTTGGCACTTTTTACCATTGAAGTGCCCTCATATGTTTCTTCTAGTCTCACCCAAACTTCACTTGCCTTCTCAAGATCTTTGATTTGCTCAAACACCTTTGAATCAATGCCATTGTATATTGTGTTGAGTGCCATGGTATTGCATTGCTTGTTGATCTTATCATTGTCGGTGAGATTGGTAGGGTCAAGAATCACAAACTCATTCTCTACCACATCCCACACCTTGTCATTGATTGAACTAAGGTACATCTTCATCTTTCTCTTCAAATAGTCAAATGATGTGCTATCAAAGAATGGTGGTTTACCCCCAACATGGTTGAACATAATTTGAGCCATTTTTTGACACCGAAGGTTGTTAAGCCTTGATTAAACGGTGACCACGGCTCCGATACCACTCAAAAGGTCCTAATATGGCTAGAGGGGGGATGCATAGCCTATTTAAAAATTTATAAGATCACTAGAGTAATTTGATTAGTATGACAAATAGCGAATTGCAAACTTGCTTTAGCTCTACAAGGGTTACAAGCTACCTATCCAATAATTCTAGTTACTATGATCACTAGGCACATAATTTGCTAAGTCACTACTCACTAAGAGCTCTCACACTTGCTACACTAAAGAGCTCAATTAGATGAACTTAAACTACAAAGCAAGCTCTCAATTCTAGCTACACTAAAGAACTTGCTACAACTAGTTTGCGGGAATGTAAATGAGTGAGTAGGGTGATTATATTGCCGCGTAGAGGAGTGAACCAATCACAAGATAAATACCAATTCAATCACCGGGAGAATACCAAAGGGCAAGAGACAACCAATTTTTTCTTCCGAGGTTCACGTGTTTGTCAGCACGCTAATCCCCGTTGTGTTGACCAACACTTGGTGGTTCGACGGCTAAGAGGTGTTGCACAAACCTCGTCCACATAATTGGACACCGCAAGAGCCTACCCACAAGTGAGGTAACTCAATGACATGAGCAATCCACTAGAGTTACCTTTTGGCTCTTCGCCGAGGAAGGCACAAGACCCCTCACAATCACCGGAGCCGGCCACGAACAATCACCAACTCATGCCGAAGCTCCTTCACTGCTCCAAGCCATCTAGGTGGCGGCAACCACCAAGAGTAACAAGAAGACCCATAGCCAACACGATCCCAAGTGCCACTAGATGCTCAAACACAATGAAAATGCACTTGGATCACTCCCAATCTCACTTTGGATGATCAAATCACAAGCTAGATGAGTGGGAGGCGTGGGAGTATGCTCACAAGGTGTATCAACAAGTTAGAGAGCCAAGAGAGTGAGCAAGAGTCAGCCACCACGCTTTTATAGAGACCCAACAACTCAACTAGACGTTATACCCCTTTCATTGGGTTGTTTGCGAGGTGACCGGACGCGTTCGATCGCTGCGTTCGGTCACTGCTGGAACGCCACGTGTCCCATTCAAACGTAAATAGCCGTTGGCACTCAATGGCTCTCTCTACTCATTTGTTAGTGAACGATTAGACACACCACTTGGAAAACGAACGGACGCACGCTGATCAGCATTAGGTCAACTCTAGAGAGCTCCTAGAGCCGCCCTAGAGCGACCGAATGCGCCCCTACGTCAGATCCACATAACCACGTGCTTTGCCTCCTCTGACCAGCACTTTCAACACGTTTCTCAACACCCTTGCTTCTATATGCCAACACCAAAGTGTCTCACCACTTGTGCACGTGTGTTAGTATTCTTCACAAGCATTTTCAAGGGTTAATTGTTAGCACACTAGGTCCTAATGCATATGCATGGAACTCAATCACCTAGTGGCACTTGACAACTGTATTAACCATGAGAATTCCCCTCTTAATAGTACGGCTATCGATCCTAAGTCACTCACACCCTCTATGGTGTCTTGAGTGCAAAACAAAAACCTATCATATACCTTTGCCTTGATCACCTCGGTTTTTGTTTTTCGCTTTCTTCTTTTCCAAGTTGAGCTTAATCATCATCATTTCATGTCCACCTCCATCACCATGGACTTCATCTTGCTCAATCACTTGGATTGGACCACCTTTTCTAATTCACACACTTAGATCCAAGGTGAAAGGTCCTAATGGCTAGAGGGGGGTGAATAGCCTAATAAAAATTTCTATAACAACACTTAGCAAACCGGTTAGACAACTATGAGGTGAAGCAAGTGTTGCGCTAGCCTACTAAAAATGCAAGCCACCTACCACAATTCTAGTTGATATAATTTCTATCCACACAATAGCTATGTGACTACACTAAGTTAATATGCTCTCAAAGGCTAACTAAAGAGCCACACTAACCAAACTAACAAGCTCTCACAACTAGCTACACTAAAGAGCTTGACAACTAGTTTGCGGTAATGTAAAGAGAGTGAGCAAGAAGATTATACAGCCGTGTCGAGGAAGGAGCCAATCAATCACAAGAATGAATAACAATGAAGACCAATCACCTCGGAATCAAATGATGAACACAATGATTTTTTACCGAGATTCACTTGCTTGCCGGCAAGCTACTCCTCGTTGTGGCGATTCACTCACTTGGAGGTTCACGCGCTAATTGGCATCACACGCCAAACCCTCAATAGGGTGCCGCATAACCAACACAAGATGAGGATCACACAAGCCACGAGCAATCCACTAGAGTATCTTTTGGCTCTTCGCCGGGGAAAGGTCAAGAACCCCTCACAATCACCACGATCGGAGCCGGAGATAATCACCACCCTCCGCTCGACGATCCTCGCTGCTCCAAGCCATCTAGGTGGCGGCAACCACCAAGAGTAACAAGCGAATCCCGCAGTGAAACACGAACACCAAGTGCCTCTAGATGCAAACACTCAAGCAATACGCTTGGATTCTCTCCCAATCTCACAAAGATGTTGAATCTATGATGGAGATGAGTAGAAGGGCTTTGGCTAAGCTCACAAGGTTGCTATGTCAATGCAAATGGCCAAGAGGGTGAGCTTGAGCTGGCCATGGGGCTTAAATAGAAGCTCCCACGAAATAGAGCCGTTGTACCCCTTCACTGGGCACAACACGGGCCAACCGGACGCTCCGGTCATATTGACCGGACGCTGGACCTCAGCGTCCAGTCACGCGATGCGTGCCATGTGTCCCCTCTCTTCAAATATTGAGCGCTCGATCTCAACGGTCATGTGATGACCGGACGCAGCAGCTCAAAGTGATCGGACGCTGGACCTCAGCGTCCGGTCTTTTCTAGTAAGCATCCAGAGATGACTTTTCACGACCGGACGCGTCCGGTCATGCTCGACCGGACACACCCAGCGTCCGATCACTCGGTGACTCCTCTGTGCGCTGCCACGTCAGTAGGACCAGATGCAACCCTCCAGCGTCCGGTCACTAAGTGACCCAACGTCCGGTCAGAGACCGACACCAACGTCATTGCAGCTTCTACTGACTGGACGCGCCGGTCCAACCGAGGCCAGCATTAGGTCACTTACAGTGACCTCCGTCTTTTCTGTCTAGGGCACCAGTGAAGATTCTAACCCTTGCTCAAATGTGCCAACCACCAAGTGTATCACCTTGTCCACATGTGTTAGCATATTTTCACAAACATTTTCAAGGGTGTTAGCACTCCACGAGATCCTAAATGCATATGCAATGAGTTAGAGCATCTAGTGGCACTTTGATAACCGCATTCCGATACGAGTTTCACCCCTCTTAATAGTACGGCTATCGATCCTAAATGTGATCACACTCGCTAAGTGTCTCGATCACCAAAACAAAATGGCTCCTACCATTTATACCTTTGTCTTGAGCCTTTTGTTTCTCTTTCTTCTTTTCAAGTCCAAGCACTTGATTATCACCATGGCATCACCATCATCATGTCATGGTCTTCATTTGCTTCATCACTTGGAATGTGCTACCTATCTCATGACCACTTGATAAACTAGGTTAGCACTTAGGGTTTCATCAATTCACTAAAACTAAACTAGAGCTTTCACAAGGTTAGTCCAAGGTTTCATCAATTATCCAGAACCAAACTAGGGCTTTCAGGGATGAATAGCCTATTTAAAATCTCTACAAGGCACTAAAGCAAATAATTAGTACAACAAACGGCGTAATGCAATTTAGCCCTAGCTCTACAGGGGTTGGAAGCCACCTATCCCAACAATTCTAGTTACTATGATCACTAGCACACACAACAAGCTAGGTCACTATTCACTAAGCTAGTGTGCTCTCAAAGACTAACTAAAGAGCCACACTAACCAAACTAACAAGCTCTCAAAGATTAACTGCACTAAAAAGCTTGACAACTAGTTTGCAAGGAATGTAAATGAGTGAGTAGGGTGATTACACCGTCGTGTCGAGAGATGAACCAATTACAAGATGTAGACAATCCAATCACTGGGAGAAATCTAATCACACAAGGGACACAAGATTTTTCTCCTAAGGTTCACGTGCTTATAAGATTTTTCTCCTAAGGTTCACGTGCTTGTCGGCACGCTAGTCCACATTGTGTCGACCAACACTTGGTGGTTTGGCGGCTAAAAGGTGTTGCACGAACCTCATCCACACAATTGGACACCGTAAGAACCTACCCACAAGTAAGGTAGCTCGATGACACGAGCAATGTACTAGAGTTGCCTTTGGCGCTCTGCCGGGGAAGGCAGCATCTCAAGTCGAGTAAAGATGCAGTAAGTTAATTTAAAAAAGATGCACAATAAATTCGGCCTGCACCGCAATGACTACACCTACCTGCTCCGCGTACTCCAGATTGCGTGTGTAGTCAACTTCTCTTCTGTCCCTTCACGTTCCTGTGTTCGTGCTGCAGGTAAACTTTTTCAATAGAGGCACGGACCCATTACACCGCATAGACTCAATGATAGCTGGGCACTATCCCTACTTGTCAAAGTTAGAATGTTGATCTTTTTGAAAAGCGAGAATGTTATTTTTTGGACGAGAGTGGCTTGCAGCATCTCAAGCCGAGTAAAGATGCAATAAGTTAGTTTAAAAAATACAATAAATTTGGCTTGCATCGTAGTGACTACACCCACCTACTCCGGTAGACGCGTACTTCAAATTTTGTCTGTAGTCAACTACTCAACTTCTCTTCTGCCCCTTTGTGTTCCTGTGTTCGTGCTACATGGAACCTTTTTCATTAGAGGCACGGACATATTACACCTCATAGACTCATTGACAGCTGGGCACTATCCATATTTGGAAAGTTAGAATGTTGATCTTTTTGAAAAGCGAGAATGATACTTTTTTTGACGAGAGTAGCTTGCAACATCTCAAGCCGAGTAAAGATGGAGTATAATTAGTTTAAAAAGATGTAGTAAATTTGGCTTGCACCACCTACTCCGGTAGACGGGTACTGCAGATTGCATGTGTAGTCAACTACTCAACTTCTCTTATGTCTCTTCGTGTTCCTGTGTTCGTGCTACAGGGAAACTTTTTCATTAGAGGCACGGACCCATTACATCTCATAGACTCACTGACAGCTGGGCACTATCCCTACTTGGCAAAGTTAGAACGTTGATCTTTTTGAAAAGCGAGAATGATATTTTTTGACGAGAGTAGCTTGCAACATCTCTCAAGCCGAGTAAAGACGCAGTAAGTTAGTTTAAAAAGATGCAATAAATTTGGCTTGCACTGCAGTGACTATACCCACCTACTCCGGTAGACGCGTACTCTAAATTGTGTGTGTAGTCAACTACTCAACTTCTCTTATGTCCCTTCGCGTTCCTGTGTTCGTGCTACAGGGAAGCTTTTTCATTAGAGGCACGGACCCATTACACCTCATAGACTCACTGACAGCTGGGCACTATCCCTACTTGGCAAAGTTAGAATGTTGATCTTTTTGAAAAGAGAAAATGATATTTTTTTGGGCGAGAGTATCTTGCAGCATCTCAGAGTAAAGATACAACAAGTAATTTAAAAAAGATGCAGTAAATTTGGCTAGCACCGCAATGACTACACCCGCCTACTTGAAAGGTCTTAATATGGCTAGAGCGGGATGAATAGCCTATTTAAAATCTCTACAAGGCACTAGAGCAAATGATTAGTACAACAAACTGCGTAATTCAATTTTGCTCTAGCTCTACAAGGGTTGTAAGCCACCTATCCCAATAATTCTAGTTGTTATGATCACTAGCACACACAACAAGCTAGGTCACTACTCACTAAGCTAGTGTGCTCTCAAAGACTAACAAAAGAGCCACACTAACCAAACTAACAAGCTCTCAAAGACAAACTACACTAAAGAGCTTGATAACAAGTTTGCAAGGAATGTAAAGGAGTGAGTAGGGTGATTATACCGGCGTGTCGAGGGATGAACCAATTACAAGATGTAGATAACTCAATCACCAGGAGAAATCCAATCACACAAGGGACACAAGATTTTTCTTCCGAGGTTCACGTGCTTGCTGGCACGCTAGTCCCCATTATGTCGACCAACACTTGGTGGTTCAGCGGCTAAGAGGTGTTGCACGAACCTCGTCTACACAATTGGACACCGCAAGAATGTACCCACAAGTGAGGTAGCTCAATGACACGAGCAATGTACTAGAGTTGCCTTTGGCGCTCCACCGGGGAAGGCACAAGACCCCTCACAAGCAACCGATCGAGGCCAGAGACAATCACCAACTCCGCTCAACGATCCTCCAATCACCGAGCCATCTAGGTGTCGGCCAACACCAAGAGTAACAAGCTCACAACCAGACCAAATCACCCAGCTAGTGCCACAAGATGATGCAACTCAATGCAATGCACTAGAGGCTCTTCAATCTCACTCAAGATGATGAAATCAAGTGAACAAGTGAGTGAAGTGTGTTACTCAGCTTCCAAAGGGTGTGCACAAGTGTAAGAGATGCCAAGAGAGTGGCTAAGGCCGACCACACCCTCTATTTATAGCCACACAAGCAAATAGAGCCGGTATACCCCTTGGAGCTGTCTGTGTGGGGGCACCGAACATGGCGGTGGCACACCGCCCCAAGGTGGCGGTGCCCCAACGGTCACTTCCCAATGGCTAGAAAACTAGCCGTTGGTCACCGGATGTCGCGGGGTCAAAACCGCGATAAGCATGTTGTTAGAGTCGATGTCAGAGTACAAGGTCTCCGGTGGCTCGGGTGGACTCAGGAACACAAGAATCATGTAGAGAAGACGTAACAGTTTTATCCTAGTTTGGGGCCAATTTAGTCCCGACGTCTAGCAGTTGATGATTCTTATACTCAAGAGCACCCAAAATCTGGGGGGTTACAACAGAGTGTAAAGGAAGAGAGTTTGGTAGGGGGTTAGCTCGTTGCTAATCCTAAGGTTGCCTCACCGCCGGTGGAGTCTTCCCCTCGTCGAAGAGGAAGGAGACGACGGGATGCGGTGGAGGAGAGGCTCTCGGTGCCCCTCTCCGGGTTGCCTTGCTCTCGGTGCAGAGCGGAGGCGGATGGAATGGAATGGAGTGTCTGGTGATCGAACTCGGATCCTCTCCCCTCTAGGTCCGACCTTATCCCTTATATAATGAGATAGGTTGGGTACAAGATGGTTTGAGGGTTCTAGTCTATGGTCTACGTGCTCGGAGTCCAGGAGGGCCTTGCAACGGTGAGCCATGGACCGTCGAGGTGTCTTGGAGCCGAAGAAGCCTAGGTGTCGTCTGGCTGCTCTGTTCTGACACTCTGCATGTTAGACGGTGTCGCCTTGGACCGGCCTCCCCCGGGTGAGATCTTCTGGAGTCTTCTTGGTGGCTAAGGAGGTCGGTTCTAGAGGTTGACGTGCGGGCCCGGAAGCCCCCGAGCCCCCGGTGGCCGTGGGAAGCTTTGTCTTCTTGTGTCACGCCCTGAACGTGACCCTGTCGGAGGAACAGTTGGTAGGGGCACGCCTTGGGAGCGACGCCAGGGAGCCCCCGGGCATCGGTTGCCTGGGGCTTGTCTTCTTATGCTCAGGCCTTGGCTGGCATCGTTAACCGGGCAGGAGCCAAAGGCCAAGCCCGAAGGTGCCGTAGATTAGGAGCCCAAGGCTCGGGGAAGCCCCCGAGCCCTAGGTGGAAGCTATGGTTGAGTCAAGCTCGGCCGGATCTCTTTGCCAGAGGGTGCACGCGAGCGTGCCCGATGGGCATAGCCCCTGAGCCCCCAAGCGATCCTAAAGGGGTTGGTCGGGGGGTCTTCTTCGTTCGGAAACCATTGGACCCGAGGCTTAACATACATATATGTTAGTATCTCATCACCGGACATGGCATGGCGGTGGCACCACCATAGGGGAGGCGGTGACCATCCCAGCCAAGTTCTCGAAACCAACCCTTTCTAGAAAAATAGGGCGGTGCACCACCATCACCATGGTGGTGACCTCCCTCGTTAGCGCCCGTCTTTGGAGGAATAAGCCGGTGGCACCGGACACCCAGTGGCGGTGACCAGGCAGTGCACCGCCGCTCCTGAGGCGATGTACACCAGTGTGTCCGATGACCACCCCGAACCAGCCGCTCTCGGCCCTTCTCTACCGAGCCCAGGTGGGCGTCGCCCTAGGGGTGGCGGTGCCACCTGACAGGGGGTGGCGGTGCCAACCAGGCACCACCACTAGCTCTCCGATTTGTAAACTTTTACGTGATTTGATTCACGTCAACTCGAGCTACTCCCTACAAACGATGCTAACTCTTAAAGTGTTTTCTCAAAATATATTAGAGTCAAGTTAGCATTTCTCAAATTATTTTTCATAAATATTTTCGCTTGCTCTCCGAAGTGCACTAGGCCTAAATGCAATGCATGAAGTCCAACACCTAGTGGCACTAGATGACCGAATTGTCTTGTTAAGAACCCCTCTTAATAGTACGGCCATCTACCCTAAATATGATCACACTCTCTATAGTGTCTTGATCACTAAAATAAAAATCTCTATTTATACCTTTGCCTTGATCCCTATAGGGTTTTGTTTTTCTCTTTCTTCTTTTCTAAGTTGAGCACTTGATCATCATCACATGTGGCCATCTTCATCATTTCATGTAATCAACATCACCATTTGAGTGCCACAATGTTCCTCACTTGGATTACACCAACCTAGCTCATATCATAACTCATGACAAAGGTTAGTGCATATGTTTCATCAATTATCCAAAACCAAACTAGAGCTTTCACTGCTCCGGTAGACGCGTACTCCAGATTGCTTGTGTAGTCAACTACTCATCTTCTCTTCTGTCCCTCCCCGTTCATGTGTTCGTGCTGCAGGAAAACTTTTTCACTAGAGGCACAGACCCGTTACCTCCTCATAGGGTGTGTTTAATTTCCTGGCCAACTTCTAGCCTGGCTAGAGCCTGGGCAACTTTAGCCTACTCCCACCAAGTTAACCCCTGGTTTTGGTTGTCTGTACTATGTTAGCCTGATTAGCCTCAGAGTGTGTTTTGTTTGTTTCGATGCAGTCACCTCTCCTTTAAATCGGTAAGTTTACCTCCATTGAGAAATTTGGTCGAACACCTGGTGGGCAGTGAGCATCCAACGAACTGAGCATCCAATGAGCAGAGCAGGAAATGGGTGCACGGTGAGATCCAACAAGCACGGCCATCACCCCCAACGAGCAGCACGGTGATGAGAGCAGCACAGTGAGCAAGTGACGGTGAGCAGCACGCATCCAGACTATAGCAACTGACGGTGAGCAGCACGATGAGCACCCATACCTGGAAGCAGCGGCTGACGCGAGATTGTATCGGTACGGGGACGGAGCCGAGGAGGTGGCTGGTGGGGAGGTTGGCATAGCCCTCGTCCATGGCTGGTGGCATCGTTGCGCTCGCTCCTCTCTCAGCAACTGTGCATGGGCGCATGGCCGCGGCACGCGTTCGCCGGATACGAGATTGGGATCGGAGTGGTTTGGGGGCAGGGAGAAAGGGTCTCGTTGAGATCAAGCTCGGCGCGGGGACGGGGCGGAAGCGGCCTGAGCGCCATTGCTGGGAGGAGATAAGAGGAGGAGGCGAGGCAGCGGTCGGAGTGCCATTGTTGGGCGTGCGTGAACCACGAGCATAGCAGGAGGGTCTGCCGCCGCTCGGGAGCTGCGGGTGCGCGCCACCGCAGGTAGAGGGGAGCACGACCACCGCCGCTGGTTCCGTCGGGGGTGACAGTGAGCGCGCTGGTGAGACCGGAGGTGAGGAGAATGGGCACCGGTGCCAGGCCAAGCCTGCCTCCAAAAGAACGACCGAATCCTGCGTTTTCTGGAGCCTGGCTAGAGGGCGGTGGGTGGCTTCCTGGAGACCGGCTTTAGACTCAAATCAGGCAACCAAACAGTACGAAGGTGGCTTTCGTGGAGCCTGATCCGGACTTAACCATCCAACCAAACAACTCACTAAAAGCCGGGTACTATTCCCACTTGACGAAGTTAGAATGTTGATCTTTTTAAAAAGCATGAATGATATATTTTTTTGACGAGAGTAGCTTGCAGCATCTTAAGCAGTCAGTTCTTGTGTTCATGCTGCGTGAAACTTTTTCATCGTAGGCACGGACCCGTTACACCTCGATAGATCACTGACAGCTGAGCACTATCACTACTTAGGTCTACTACATGTTAGAGTGGAGAAAAGACTCCGAGCCATTTGCCCCGTTCGCTTGGCTGATAAGCCATAACTAAAAATACTGTTGACTGATTATAAAAAATACTGTTCATTAGCTGAAAAAGTACGGCTTATAAACCGAGCGAACATAACAAGTCTGCTCAACTCAGAAGACGCACGCTGCTTTAGAATACTATTTCCACTGACCGGTGGGACCCAGAAGTTACAGGACCCACTTTCAGTGAGAGAAGCCAGTTTCAGGAGCCAGGAAAGTAGGAAACCGAGTGGCGCCCCTTCCCTTCCCACTCCCCAATCTCTTGTTCAAATCAATCAACTGCGTCTCTCTGTCTCCTCTAACCTCTTTGCGCAAAAAACCCCAGTCCGGCAGCTCAAAACCCCAATCTTCCCGGCCTCCCCACCCAACCCTAGCACCAAACAGCATCCGATGCGGCATCTGAAGCGCGGCGGCGGCGGCGCCGACCCCCGCGACGCGGCGGTGCTCGACTTCGTGGGGCTTGGGGAGTTCGCGCAGCTCTACCTCCCCGACCACCCGCCCGACGAGCTTGGGCTCTCCGCCGCCTACGACGACGCTTCAGGCCGCATTATGGTATCCGTCTGCGGCGGCGCTGTCTCCGCCTCCCCCGCCGACCTCGCGGGCGCCCTCAGGCTGCCGATGGGCAAGGTTGGCCTCCCCGCAGGGTTGGACGCGGCCGTGTTCTCCACGGCGGAGGCGATCGGAGCCGTGAAGGGGATTGTCTGCGATCGCGTGCTGCTGGGATGGGGAGGGAGCGGCGTTGCTGTGTCGATGGAGGTCGCTGCCGCGCTGCGGTTGGTGGAGGAAGGCAAGGCATACGAGGTGGACTGGGGCGGCTTGGTTTGGGCAGTAGTGCAAGGGGAGGTGGTAGCTGGGACGCCATGGCGGTACGCGCCGTACCTCCTCCATCTGATGGTGTGCCAAAGGCCGGAGCTTTTCGCGGAGAGCTTACCGCTTGGGAAGCGGTTCAAAGATCAGGTATTGCAGCAGTGCCAGTTGGGAGACGAAGAAGAAGCCTCTTTGGTTTTTCTGGGCAACCAAAACATTGGCGACTTAGAGGAAATGCCAATTTTTGGCAGTCAAAACATAAGTTTTTTTCCTCAACAGCAGGAGGTGGGGGAAATTGCAGTTACCAAACTATTTCGCATTTCCAAGCCCTCATGCAACAAATCCAAGGTTATGTGTCTGGCATGAACAATAAATACCTGGATAAAGAACAGACTTGCAGGGACATTCAACATGAGGTGGAGTGCATTAAGGATATGGTGAATGAAAAAGATAAACAAATTGAAGCTACTGTCAATGGTATACAACAGGAGCTTTTAGCGAGGAGAGTTGTAATGCGAAAATTCGAAGTGGACAAGGATCAGTTGTGCCGCAGTGTTCAACATTACCGTAAGTTACTTAAGAAGTCTTTAGCCAAATTTCAGGAGCATAGGAATATGGTAACACGTGGGGAAGGTGTTGACTCGTATTTGAAGGATCTTGGTATAACTGGTGGGCAGAATCTCACTTGGATGCGCCAAATGTGTTCTCAGCGCCAGATGTTTGAAATATGTGATTCAAATTCTTCGAAGCTTCTCAAGGAGTTTACAGAAATGGAGAGGAGCATTGCAAGCCTCAATCATGAAGTGGAAAGGCTAAAGAATTGTAGATCAATTCCGGACCTCAACAATGGCAAGCCTCAAACATGAACTATCATTACCTACAGTTTAGGTGAATGCTAACTTACATGACTCAAATCATGCACACTTTTTGCAGGTGTGGAAGACGATGGTGAGGGCAAAGCATCCCTAGCCACAACATTGGGTGCATCTTGGACAGGTGAAGGAGATCGTGTTAGCAACACCACACAAGTGAGTTGAGGTCTTTCTGCTCATGTTTGTTCAGGGGAATTTAGGGGTTTACACTTGGAGTTGACAGGTTCATACTGATAATTGGCCGTTTGATGTGAAGTCCAAGATTTTTGGAGATAATTGCTCTATCTGAACATATCTGCTGATGAACAAAACTAATTCTTCATGCTTGCTAGAGACCATGATTAACTTTTGTGGATAGGAGTGGTTTTGGCTGTGCAAATAAGTTGAATAGGTGCTGCTTTGTTTGGGGACAAGTAAAGGGATGCATGAATCATTTTGCAATGTGTGCTGAAAACTGCAGATTGTATAGTTTTGTTAGGGAGGAATGTTTCGTGTTTTAAATGACCCTTTCTGTGAATCTTGATAATACAAAAGTTGGAGAGGATTTAAGTATCTCTGCTGTCCTAAAATTTCATGATTTTAGGCCATTAGGTTTGGGAGATATAGATTTTTTAATTTTCGCTGTCAGGTTTGACTGTGTGCTGTACAGCTCTGGACTTTTGTGTATTTCGACCATGTTAACTTCAAAACTAGCTTCTGTTGATAACTAGGAAGTTGTAGTATTTTTCTTGAGCTTTCTAAATTGTTAAAGAACAATATTTTTGGTTGGCTAGAACTCCAGTTATAAATTTCTGAAGTTCCCTGTCAGTTTCTGTCCATGTCTGCGCAGCAGTGCTTGTTTGTGTTTTACGATCTTGTTAACTTAGAAATAAGGCCTATGTTATAATTAGAAAGTTATAGACAATTTCATGAACTTTATAAAATGTTAAAAGAACACAGTTTTTCATGGTCTATAGCTCCCGTTATGTTTTTCCTAATTGACTGTACTGTTGCTGTCCTACGATTTCAGATCTTGCAATTGCATGATTTTAGCTGTGTGTATAGCTTCACTTGAGTGTGTTTCCTGCATAGAAGTTGTATGTGTTCCTTAGCTTTAGTAACCAAACTTTCTTGCTTTCCATCTACTTGAGCAATAAAATAATTATGAAGTGAATGGAAAAGTGCTATTGTTTAATTATATAATCTATGCTGGTTGTGCTACTGTTGCCCTCGCTTGTTAATTTCCGAATGTCGTAGTGACTTGTGTTATATTTGTACTCATGTATGGTTGTGTATGTTTAGACCTCCTGGCGTGCTCTTTCCATATGAAATGTTAGATAATTAACTAACACTCTACTGGTGTTTAAAGTAGCTTGCTGGGATGAGTAGTGCATGTCCAAAGAACATGACCTTAGACTTAATTGCTTTAACTCTCATTGTTTAAACATGCGCATGTTGAAGACAAATACTGTCTCAGATGAGGTTGAGCCAATCTCCCTAAGACACCCTGTGGCCTTGTGTGGTAATGATCATTCTATATAATTTTCAAGTTGCCTTGTATGCTTGTTGTATCCACAAAATCAAGAACAAATTTTGCTTAGCATTACAAAAGTACTAGGGCTGCTGTTGCTCACATACAGCCTAGCTATTACATTATCAAGGTCCAACAGGTTACTCATAGCATAGTTATAGTTACCAAATTTTAGTGATCTTGATTAACATAGCTGGAAACCGTTCAGAAACAGCATATGAAAAAGCGGATAAAACAGGTTGCATCAATCCTACATCAGTTTATCATACCAGGCTATAAGTCAGAGGTGATTTAGCACATGTTTCTGCTCAGACCATTTGTTCATGAAAGAGCTACAAGCTAAACATGATTAACGTTCTAACAACCCCCGGCCCCGCCCCGATCCCCGAACTCAAATCCCCGCCCTGTCCCCGATAAGCTAAACGGGGACAAAACTTGCCCCATCCCGTTCCCCGTCGGATGCCCGAACCCCAACGGGGGCCGTGGAGGCTAAACACCCTATTTGAATAGGTATTTAGCCACAGTCCTAACTGACAGAATATAACTTTTTACAATAAGAAACCACAATTAAATAGAAACCTGCAACTAGATTAGCCTTAGTGATCCACCCGGCAGCACAGCATGGCTGCAAGGCAGAAGGCACTAAGGCACCAATCCAATATTCCAATTGCATGTCCAGGCATTTAGGCAAGCAAATAAAGTAGCAGTATTACAATTGCATGACACCACGTGCATTCTGCCTTCCATTTGCCACCTACTTCCAACATTTTAAACTCATCCCAAACAATAGATTTAAGCTTTTTCTTTTTTGCTGCTGCTGCCCCACCTCTGAATCAATACCATCAGTTTGTGAATCAATAACCTGCAGCACTTCAGGTTGAGCTGTGACACCTCCCTGGAGTTGGTTGTCACTAGGAGGTGTATCAGAAGATGGTGCACCAGAAGCTGCCGCAGCTTGTGAAGAGCTTGCTGACCTTGTGACCACCATCGCTGTGCAAAAAAAGGAGCACAGTCAAGACAGGAAACACCAAAACAGAGATCTAGCTTCATTGCTTCAGTGTGCTTCTAATGATTAAAGTACTAGCTGCATTTCTATTAGCTAATCAAGTAGCAGTAGTAGTTTTAGGTACTAAAGGATCTAAGTATAACTGTATAAGAGTACAATTTCTACTAATAGATCTGGTACGTATTAATTTCTACTAACTAATCAAGTAGCAGACTAGCAGTAGTACTTGTACTAATGAATAGGAGTACTGCTTCTACTAACAGATCTCTGGTATCCACTATCCAATCTACTAACGAGTGACGAATCCAAGTAGTACTACTACTCTAGCTAAAAGGATTGAGATTTGAGAAAAAGAATCAGTAGATTACCGTAGCACGTGGAGAGAGTGGATGGTGCTTGGTGCAGTCTGCAGTCAAGAAGATGTGCTCACAGCTCGAACTCCCCAACGACCGGGGTGCGTGCAGTCGAGCTCCGGCCTCTGGCAAGCCGCGAGCTACTATCCAATCTACTGTCCAACACTAGTCCTGAATTGCTCTCAGCACTTTTTTGTGCTCTGAAGTCTGAATAATCTGTTATACCTATTTACGACAACTGCAGTCTTTTGGGAGTTGGGACAACGGAGCAATTTGGCTCACGTTGAGACAATGACAATTGGTCAATATATTGAAGGTGCATCTAAATCTGAAAACATCTTTGGCCATTCCTGATTTAGGAGATTCTTTCATTGCTTGGAATTTGCTGCAGAACTACTTGTAATATTGTTAGAAAGAAAGCCTTATGGTCCATCCAATCTATGGAACTTTTTTCTAGCTTACTGCTATGAAGCTTCATTGTGATTTTTTTTTAAAAGCACTTCGGCATTTCATAACTCGTGGTATTGTGCTGCAGGGAGGAAAACAGCTTGTTGGGTTGATAGCAAACCCTGATAAAAGGAATGACACCAGGGAGAGCATGGATCTCGATGGAGCTCAGTTAGGGACGAAGCTCTGCAGATGAAGCATGCCATGGCGGAGCAGCCTCACCGGGCACAAGATATTTTGTTAACGGTTGATCGTGTGCTAGTATCATGCAAAAGTGCTGATCAGATTGCACCAGTGTTTTGTCATGTGGACCTAATATAGTTGTATTATTATACAAGGTTATCCTAACTTAGTAGTGTGTAAGAATAGTGTAACCAGTAGCAGTGATGGCGCTATGGTTGGACATGAATGGGAAGTTTCTGCAACATGCTATCTACCTTTTTAGCTCTGTTTAGTATCGACAAGCAATGCGTCCTGGCATTGCCATGTACATTGCTGAACCATACTTTATGATATGAATGAAACTAGAAATGCACTGGCTTTGTTCTATTGCTTAGCTCAAGCATTTCTTTGTGATGGGATTTGGAGGTTGAAGTCGATTCTGGTTCACAATTTTCTCCAGTTCAGGCTCTCATACGCATCTGTTGTATTGGTTTACTCTGAAATAAGGAAAGGGGCAAGCAGCTGGGAGTGATGCTAACTTAAAATGTTGCCTGATCATGTTGACGGTTTATGATTTCAGTTCGGAGACTTTACTATGGGTGTTTTGATGTTTGACCCATGGTGTGGATTTTCTGTGTTCTGTGAGAAATGTTTTATTATCTGTTTGCAGAGCTGCAGGTTTTGTTTTCAGCTCTTGGTGATGGGCGAGCAACCTTGACCTTGAGAGGTGGGGCTAGTCCTAGAGCAGTCTAGTTGTGATCTACGCTCTGTCCATTGTTCTTTTGGATGTGGATTTGGGTCCGGTGGTCACTGTCTACAGTACAGTGAGTGTTTAGCAGGAATTTGTATTGGCAAGAACGGCAGCAGTGAGCAATGTTTTTATTGACAGAAAGAAGGCATTGCAACCACCGGACATGTCCAGCTGATGGTTATCTGACGGACTTGTTTCTCTTCATGTAGTGTCACGCGTCGTCGTCATTGATGTTCAGATTATTTTGACTGACCCGCGATGGCAATCGTATTGGATGCTGAAGCCTGGAGCATACACGCCTGTAGGTGTTCCTAGGCTGACTGGCTGTGGAGGCTGGCTGGCTTGTTGGTTCCTAGCCATAATTTGCCATGGACAGGCCCAAAGGTGTGGCTGAATCTGAATGGCGTGAGGAGTTTGGGCCTAATCACGGCAGTTGGCGTCACTGCAACCTGGTTGCCTTCAGCTTCAGGTGACGGCGTGACGCAGTGCATGGCCACGGGGATCCATTCATCCCCAGAAGCAGCGAGCGCTTGGTTCGCGGGTGGAGCTGTGGAAAACAGAAGGCAGTCCATAGCCGTGGCGACGACGGCCAGGGAGGCAGACGGCGGCGAGCACGCGGTTGGGCTAGTCGGCGAGCGTGCTGGGGACTGGCGCTGCTGGCCTGCTCGAGACTCTGCTACCACCTACCTGGCCTGCTAGGCGATTTTGTTAAAGTGAAACGAAAGAACGCGTTCAGATTCAGTTCAGGCCGACTCGTTGCAAATTGATCCCCGCCGTCTGATGCGCTTTGCAGAGGTCGGGCGCTGACTATTCTAGCACGAAGCCGTGGGGTGGGCTGGGCTGGGCCCGGCATGTCAATCGCCCTTAAAGCCTCTTCCTGATACGTGTGTGGCTTTGTGATGCGACTAATCATCGTCCCTTCAGTTTCAGTTTCTGGGCCACCTCTTTTGTTAGCAGTCTATCTCATACCTCTCTTTTTGTTATACTCCCAACCGATAAGAGCTCTTGTCGTTTATATCAAGTTCTGAATCTGGACCATTGTTGTACAAGTTGGCCCAAAGCATCCGAGTCGTAGTTGGATTAGATCTCTCTGCGGAGTATGTGTGGGCAAATTTCTGTGTGTTCGAAAATAGCTATACCACTTCAGTCTATGAAGCCTGCATCTGCATATTTTGTACGCTTTTTCTAACTCTAGATATCTTGAGCATTTACCTTTTCTTTGAACTTGTATATTGTTGCTATTTTGCTTTACCATAGCCTTTTCATGTGACTTGTGAGGCATTTCTTTTTCTTGGCACTCTATCTCCAATCTCCCTTAGGGCCCATTCTTTTGAGGCAGTTTGACACCAGGAATTGTTTCGGTCAATAAAAACTTATGTAAATTGACTAATGATTCCGGCCGTAATTGTTCCTGGCGATCGTTCCGGAGGAAATGAACGAGCCCTTATGGCTTGTTCGGTTAGTCCAAATTGAGGCCATGAATTATTCCCGCTGATCAATATTATATAAATTAGACAGTTGTTCCGACCGAGAATCGTTTCAGGTCATCATTCCGAGGTAACCGAACAGGCCCTTACAGACCTCTAAGGACACCACCAATGGAGGCTAACACTCCTAGTGGTTCTAGTACAAATAAAGTGATCCACATAGACTAGAAAATGTTGAGACTAATATCCCCACAATGCAAACTATCATTACTTGTGGTTTGCAAAGAAACTTTTTTTTCTTTCATGATACCTCATCTTTATTTTCTCTCCCTCTTCTTTTTTAGCATGAACCATCTTCTCTCTTTCCAAACATATATAGCTTCTATAAGCTACTATGACAAGTATAGAGCACATACTTTTTTTTATCCGTTCCTATATGATACTTGGGGCTACCAGTAAAAAGCAGTGTTGAGGAAGCCCTAGGTCTCCAGCCTACTGCCTACATGCTCTGGATCCTGCTTTCATCATGTACACCGGCCAGCTAACTCTCTGTTGATGCGGCACCTGTGTTGGTGCTGAGTGTTACAATTGTTCAGTCCACCTCTCGTTTCAGATAAACTCGACGAGTTGTTCAGCGTAACAAGTTAAACTGTCTTTAACATGTTGCTTTTAAGTACTACTGCTCTTTTCTTTTTTTCCGTTCATGGTGCTTATCTGACTCTGTCACTCTTACAGGTGGTCTTCCCCAATCTCTCTCTCTCTCTCTATCCGCCAGGTTCCAGGAAAAGAAAGAGCCATGATCTCAGGAAAAAAAAAGGTGTAATCTAAATGCAGATACAGGCATACAGCCATTGTCCCGACCGACGCTGTGAAGGTTATCCGCAACCCGATTTTCCGTAGTCCATGCTACCTCCTGCAGGCCTTCAGCGTTCAGCCTACAACAGGCTACAGAAAAGAGCTCGAAAATTGGCCTATCTTTCGCTACCGGATAGTCTGTACTGTACAGACTGCTTGTCCTGATGCGATGCCATTGTACCTAATTTAGCCCTGTTAGTGTTAGCCTAATAAGGTTAGATTACACACTAGCGGGTAGTACTATTAATCATGCGAAGCATGAAGCTGGTGAGACTTATCTTGCTTTTATCCTTAACAAATCTTCGATCGATGGACGAATCTATTCCTGCTAATCCAGAGCGCTTAGTGTAGTGCCCTCGACTGGTCCAGATTGCAGCGCCGGAGCACAAACAACTTTTTTTTTATGTTCGGCGAGGTTCCATGCTCCCCTGATTCCCCTAATACTAAACCAAAAGAAAACGCTCGCCATTGATTATCACGGTGCTAAATCGCATGCTTATCTTGCTCTGCCCCCAAACGCGGTGATTACTGATTAGCTAGACACCGGAGGCTGTATGTACTATCCTCATATGGAACTCGAGCTGAATTGCTCTCAGCATCACGAATGGATGCTTGATCGTCAGGCTCCGGTCCCATCCAACTACCCGTCGGCTAGCTCGCACGCGCGGGGCTAGCTACAGCTATTCGGTGATCGGTTCGTGAAGAAATACTATTGGTTAGTTTGTGTGAAAGAAAAATATTGTTCTGGCTGAAAATTTACGATCGTTTACGACACGCCACAGCCAAACGAACAGGCTTCTAGTCCGCCGGCCCGGCCGGCCGGCCGGAATCCCGTTCCCGTCACTTTTTCTGCTCAGGCGATCTAACCGAATTTTTCTCGGCACAGTACGGAGACGTCACCGGCGACTTTCCAAGTCACCGGCCGCAACTTTCGTGTTGGAGGAGGCAGCTTTTGCGTCGGACGGCCACTCTCGGCTGCCTGCTTTTTCTCCAGCAGATGCAAAGTGCGCAGAGAACCGGGGAGTCCTTTGGGCGACGGCGACACGCGCGACGTTTACCTCCCTCTCTGACGCTGACCCCGGCCGGCAGCTGGTGCTTCCCTCTTGCTGTGTGTGGTGTTGACTCGTGTGGACACTTGCTCCTCTGAGCATTTCTGAGGAGCAGGACCTGTATGTACGTGATCAATTCACACCACCCTATGGGAGTGGCAGAGCAGTGCGTGGTCGCAGAAATAAAAGAGGAATTGGGGCAAGGGTCAACTGGCGCATTCTCGCAGCTTCTATCACTGGTGCTTCCATACTATATAGTAGGCTTATCCGGAATGCGCGCGGCATGATGTTCATCCACTGTCCTTTCTTTTTTAATCTCTGTAAAAATGACAGCACTAGCTGCTTTATAGGGCGAGTAAGGAACATTGTATGTGAACAGGGCCATTGTAAGCGAACAGGGCCATTGTATGTGACCATCATCGTCACGTGCAATTTGTAGGGCATATAGTAAGCTTATCCGGAATGCCCGCGGCATCATGTTCATCCACTGTCCTTTCTTTTTTGATCTCTGTAAAAATGACAGCACTAGCTGCTTTATAGGGCGAGTAAGGAACATTGTATGTGAACAGGGCCATTGTATGTGACCATCATCGTCACGTGCAATTTGTAGATCTTCTTTTTTGATAAACAAGCAGTTTTTAGAGATGCGTGCGTCCAGAATGTACGTGACCCATTTAATCTATAAGAGCGTGCGGTCATGCACGATGCTACCAGCTACCACTTGCTGAAGTGACCTTAAAACTATCTGGGATACTGAACCATTTGTTTACTCAACAAACGTGAAGCATGTTTGTAGTTGAGTTGTGTTAAAATGAATTTTAAGTTCTTAGACCTCTAGGACAAGATCACGCCAAAATGTTGTCGGCAACAATTAGCTTTCAAGTGCATACTTTGAATTTTAAGGCCCGTACAAAGTGTGCACTCCCTTGATCCGTTTTTATAAGACACGTCTTTTGAATATGCAAAATCAATCTTATTTAATTTTACCTATAATATTGTATTAAATTCACAAGATCATAACCTTTTAAATCCAATGGTACCAATTTTGTGGCACATAACTCAGATTTGTTTTTTGAAGGAACATGAGGGGGTTAACCTTACTGATTATATTATATGTTATACTTCTTAAAAAAATATTATATATTATATACTCTCTCCGTTCTAAATTATAAGTCACTTTAACTTTTTTTTTAGTTCATCCATTTTGCTATGTATCTAGACATATTATTATATCTAAATGTATAGCAAAATGGATGTACTAGAAAAGTCAAAGCGACTTGTAATTTGGAACGGATGGAGTATAAAAGAAGAAAGAAAAAGTATAAGAGTTATGAAACAAAGATGGCCAAAAAGAAAATCAAAGAGATTACACGAAGGCTCTTTCCTCAAGATAACTTTCAGATTTGCAATTGACATAACTCACATATTATTTGATAGAAACATTGGTCAAAGTGTGAACTTGAACGAGAAAATCACACATGGGTACTTTAGTAGAGCATGTGGTAGATTGTACACTCTATCCATCAAGGATCAAACCTTAGGTTTGATATCTCTTATGTCTTTTTAATGTGACTATTTTTTTTTCAAATGGTAGGTAACGCACCTATCAACGGTAAGGTATCTATGACCTTTTCAATTTAAAGACCTACCTGCCTAGTCTTCCATAGACTTTGATCGATGTAGGATGCTCATGCGTGCGTGGATTTGCATGTGTAAGAGTCTCAGCGTCTATGGCCCCGTTCGTTGGTCTGAAACTTGGCTGAAAAACACTGTTTCGGCTGGTTTGTTGTGAGAGAAAAACACTGTTCAGCTGGTTTGGTGAACAGTAACTTGAGAGAGAAAGCAGCCCGCTGGCTGGTCTGAACCAGACCAGCGAACGGCCCCTATATTGTGTTTTGCAAGGGAAAATCATGCAATACCTTATAAGGCTATCTTCAACAACAACACCCAAAATACAAGACTCATTCGTCTTTTGGGTAGCGTTACAGGCAAAAGGTTCAATACCTATTTGGCATATTCTTAAACAACAAGACCTAAAAGAGAATCATTTCTGTAAATGGGTTTCCAGGAGAGAGGATGCCCATATTTGGGTTGTGCCTCTCAGGCAACCCAAAATAGTTCTTTCGTATAAGTACTCTGTTGGAGGCTGATTTTGGATCTCTTGCTACCTATTTTAGGTTTAGATGCCCATAAATTCCTTGTTGAGACAGTCTAACAACGATCTGATGGGAGAGGTTCTACCTGGCTTAAGCCTTTTGCAATATCGTAAAAGGAAAAGGATAGAGTCATGCAAAAGAAGAAGTTATTTTCGTTACCTCAATCCTTAAGAGGGAGTGAAGTTTGAGTGACAACATCAAGTAAAAAGAATGCAGACGTGCCAATAGGCAGAGTAAGAGGAGAAAAAGGGTGAGGGAGTGTTTTCCCCCCTCAGTCATTATATGGTCTAGACTCTTTTTAGGGCAGTCCCAATGAAAGAAACTAATAGTTTCTGCAACATAGGATACCGTATAAAAAAAGTACTGTTTTCCAACTCATGGTTTCTATGAGTAATAATTATTTTCTCTTTCTCTCTCCCAACTCTATCTTCTTCCTCCAATGGAAGTGCGACACGAGCCCTCTAAAAACTGGTGGTTTCTCCCCAATGGCGATTTCATAGTTTTTTGGTGCATTGGGTCAAGAGAAGACCTAGTTTCTTCATGAAGAAACCATTTCTATGTTTTTTGCTTTCTTTCTTCATTAACTACGTTGCCATGTCAGCATTTTGCCTACGTGGCAAGTCATTTAATGAGGATAAAAACTATCATCAATACACCATTGAGACTGCCCTTAGTGTCTACAGGAGGGTCTATAAATATCCGTCAAATAAAATGTTGCCACCTAGGAAAGTCATATCTTAAGACACATATTGGAACAAAATACAACACATACTCTAATAGGGGCCACTTTGCTTTAACCTTTTTTTTCACATAGCTTTATCCACCCCCTGGCTTACGGACAGCAAGGGTATATAGGGTAAATAAAACTTGAAGCTTCATCCATGTTTGATGTCTGCTAAGCATCAAAAGTTAGAGTGTGGACTAGATTCAAAAAAAAATTGAGTGTGGACAAATAGAGAAACTTAAGGATTTAGTTCAGATTTGAACTAAATTGTAGAGATTCGAACCATATCAATTCTTTTCAAACGGGCCCTTACATTCATCAAAAAAGTTAAGAGCTCACAGACTTGCATTGTCTTAGTACTGCACCACTTACGCAAGTGCGGGATGTACACGTGATGTGGAAAACGACCAAACTAAAAAGGCCGTCATTTAAAAAAAAATAGATTAATTAATTATTCACGGCAACAGCATACTGCTGCCGTTCCAAGTCGTCCAAGTCCCCGGCATCGGCGTAGGCGCCCTGTGGCCTTCGCGGCGCCGGCCCCTCCCTGCTCAACATCTTCATCAGCGACGCACAGGCACCGATCCCCCGCTCCGGCGTCGAGCTGCAGCTGCCGGCCTCCTCCTTCACAGCGTCCTGCACCTTCTCCTGCACGAACCGAGCTGAGCCCACCGTCGCCGTCGGCGGCGGCGGCTCCACCTCGGCGCGGCAGACCGGGCACGACGAGCTTGACGCGAGCCAGGTGTCGACGCAGGGGACGTGGAACACGTGGCCGCAGGCCGGGAGCTCGCGCACCACTTCGCCGTCCTCCACGGCGCCGAGGCAGATGGTGCACTCGTCGGTGCCGCCGGCGCCCACCTCGCCGCCCACGTCATCCCTGTAGATGGTGGTTGGCAGCGCCGCGATGGCCGCGGGATCCAGCCCGCACTTCGTCGGGGCCGCCACCGCCGTGGTCGGCAGCACGGCAGCTCTGGCCGCCGCGCGGCGCCGGTTACGGCGGCGGACGTGGCAGACGTAGAGGTGGAGAAAGAGGGCAAGCCCGAGCACGGACACGAACGCGGCGACCGCGGTGGTGATGAGACGCGTGTTGTGGCCCGTCCCCGCCGCCGACGGTGTCCGGCCGGCGCCGCTGCCGAACCACGCGGACCCCGGGTCGCTCGCCTTCATCGTCGTCGTCGTCGTCGTCGTCGTCGACATGGTTTCTTCTGCCTAGCTCCAACAGCTCAGCCTCAGCTCGCGCGCGCTCCTCTAGCTCCTCGGCGTGTCGCTGGTATGAGCCAAGTTGCTCGGTTGGTTGGTGAGTGAGAAGTGAGAAGAGAAGACTGGGTGGCGCGGTTTGGTGGGCGGATCAGTAGCAGGCCTCGCCTGCTCTTATAAGCTTTTAGCAGCAGCAGCAGCAGCAGCAGCCCGCGCGCCGCTGATTTGCGACGGATTGTTTAGTGGCTTGCTTAGGCGCACAGGTTTCAGACGTGACCGGCCGACTGGGGCCTGCCTGGGTGTGGGCGTTGCGCCCTTCCTCTCTTTTTTTTTCTTCTTGTTTTCTTTTCCTCGACTCGACGAGACGTGACGCCGTGACGGGACTGCGACGCGAATCGCGCCCAAAAACTTGCTTAGCCTCGGAGGTAAAGGTCCAGGCAGCAGCCGGAAAGGGTTCGCCGATGGTGGCAGGGGGGCGGAGCAACTCCGCGCGACGCTGATCGATACGGTGGTTTTGAGCACTGCTCTGGCCGCGGAGCTGGCAGCAGCTCCTTGGTCAGCCCCCACGCCGGCCGGCCGCGCGCGTCGTGGACAGATAGCCAGATAGGGATCGGGGAAGAGTAATATTGTCCATGCAGCTCGAGATACGTTGGTTCGACACGAAGCACGCAATTTTAGTTCGGATCAAGCACAGCACGGCTCGATAGTCAGTGAGCCCGGACTGGCCCGGCCCAAAGGAGCCGGTCGTGCCTGGACCGCTGCTCAGGCTCGTGGGCTGGCACGCACGCACCTCCCCCCTCCCCTTCTCAGTTCTCCTCTCCTCCCCAAGGCCAAGCGCCCACACGGCCCACGCGCTCCCCGGCGTCCCCGCCTCCCCCCCTCATATATATATAGGCGGCACGTCGTGGCGGCTCTCCCTCACCCCGAACCCTAGCTCATTTCATCCCGCCGCGCCTCGTCTCACCTCGCTCTCGCCCTCACCGTCTCGGGCTCTCGGCTCTGTCCTCCCCGACTCCGATGAGGTGACCTCGATGATCCGCCTGCCGCCGGCGAGCAGCTCCCTACTCCTCCTACCCGATCCCCTCCTTCTCCATCTCTCCCTTCTCGCTGTCCCTATCTCCCCTCTAGATCTCGGTGATTATGTGAGTTCGTGTCCCCGTCTGCCCCTTCTCCGCCGCTAGCCATCTTTCTAACCGGTGTGTCGTCTTCTCTGGGTGGCCCTCGTCTTCTCCGGCACCGGGCTCCGGTTGCGCAGGTACAACCCTAACCCTAACCATTCTCTTCTTCCATTGATGAATGATGATTGATCTATTCTGATATGTTCTTTTCCTACTCCTCCATCTCTTTGCGCACGTCGGTAGCCGATGCGTCGTCCTCTAGCTGTGGCATAGAGCGACCAAGGTGGCCTCGCGCACCGTTGAGGAACAGTGCTGGAGAGCCCTCCACGGTCGAGGGCGCCATGGCTGGTGCTGATGACGAGATCGTCTGGCCGCTCACAGGCAACGACGATCTGATCACGGCAGGCCTGGCCCCCTGAGGACGACGACGACACCCATGAGGACGCTGCTGCCTTGTTTGGTAACCATGTCGGTAGCGGCTCTGCTACTCTGATCGATCTAGATGGCGGCGGTGGTGAAGGGGCGACGACGACTGGGCCCCCAGTCTGCTCCAACGGCTCAACTCCATCTGTTGCTAGTACTGGTACCTCTTCTGGACCTGGTGTTGGTAAGCGTAAATCTGCTGTGTGGGCTGATTTTGATGAGATCTATGGGACTGTGAATGGTAGAAAAATCTGCACTAAAGCTACATGTAAAATGTGTAAGCATACTTTATCTGCTAGATCTAATGCTGGCATTAGGCACTTGAAAGAGGCACCAAAAATCTTGTAGGCAGAAAACTGATCAAGCTGCTAGGGTTCAGTCTAGGCTTGCTTACAATACTAATGGTTCTGTGCATAATTAGGACTATAAACCTGATGTTGTTAGATCTGAATTGTGTCGCCTTGATTGCTATGCTTGATTTGCCGTTAGGTATTGGTGAGACAGAGGCCTGGGAGGATTACATTGTCCGTGCTCATAACCCTAGGTTTGTTAAAGTATCTAGACAGACCACCGCTAGAGATCTGAGTAAACTGTTTACTGAACGTCGTAATATGCTTAAGAATTCCGTGTTGTCTGCTGCTTTCTCTGTTGCTCTGACATCAGATATTTGGTCTGGTAATGCTAAGGAGGATTACATTAGTGTTGTTGCTCATTTTGTTAGTGCTAATTGGGAGTTACAGAAAAAGGTTATTAGACTTAGGTTGATTGAGGTGAAACATACTGGTGAAAATATTGCTGAAAGAGTTACTTGTGTGGTTGAGGAGTTTGGTCTCATTGATAAGGTTTTCTTTGTAACTCTAGACAATACTTCTTCTAATGCTAAGGCTATGGAAACTTTGACACCTATGTTTGCTGGTTATTTGGGTCCTGATCCTACACCTGAGCCTGTTGATCCTTCTAAACGTAAGTACAGTCTTGTGCATCAACATTGTGCTTGTCATATCATTAATCTGATTGTAAAATCTGGTTTAAAGAGGCTCAAACCTTACACAGAAGATTTTAGAACTGCTATTAACTTCTTAAATTCCTCTAATCAAAGAATTGCTATGTTTAAGAACTACTGTACTAATCAGGGTGTTGACCTAGAAAGTTTGTCTTAGATATGGATGTTAGATGGAATGCTATATATCTTATGCTTAAACACTTGGTTCCATATAAGCATGTTTTTTCTGTGTTCATTAATTTCAATTATGGCTCAGAATTGTTGTCTGTAAGGCATTGGTATATAGCTGAAAATATATTGGAGTTTCTGAAACTATTTTATGACTCCATTATTATTCTTTCTGGTGTTTACTATCCAACTAGTCCACATATCCTGCACCATATGCTAGAAATTACTTCTCATTTACATGCAAGTGAAAAAGAAGAAAATCTAATTGCTATTGTATATCCTGTGAAGCTTAAATTCCTTAAATACTGGCAGCATATACCTCTGTTATATTCATTTGCATTCATTCTTGATTCTAGAACTAAGATGAGAGATTTATTTAGAGTCCTAGAATTACTTAAAGAGAGTACTGGTTGTGATTATACTTCATATTATGCTGATGTGAAAACTGAAATTTACAAGTTATTTAACAAATATGAGAGAAAGTTTGGTGCAGCTAGGAGTCAAAGGGTTGCACAACCTGCAATTCATACAGGTAAGAGAAAACAGACATGGGGAAGAATCTTTAGAGGCCCTAAATCTGTTGTTGGTCCTTCCCCTGCCTGTGCCCCCACTTTATCTTCATCTGCTTCTACTGCTAATGAGCTCTCAATTTATCTAGACAGTGACAATTTCACTGCATATGAGGATGATTTTGATTTACTTCTTTGGTGACGTGACCACAAACTAACATATCCAATCATATCTATAATTGCTAGAGATATTATGTATGTTAATGTTTCTATTGTCTCTTCGGAATTATGTTTCAACTTGACAGGAAGGATAATTGAATAGCGACGACACCGCCTCTTGCCTGAACTGTGGAGATGCTGGCCTGCATAAAGGATTGGGAGTTGGGATAAAGCAGATTACAACATGTTATTGACAACCAAGAGCTGGAGGACTCTTTCAAGAATCTGTACCTCGATGAAGATGCAGATGGGGCTGCTGGTACTGCTGGTTCATCTGGGCTGGGGCTGGTTCATCTAGGGCTGGTACATCTAGGGCTGCTGTTAATTAGTGTTAAGAGAGGAGACAATGCTCTGTTAATCTGTTATCTCCATTTTGTATCTGTCATCTGTGACTGTGACAGTATGACTTGGGACCTTTGAACAATGATGGAAGACTTATTAAGAGCTGTGCTGCACTTTTTTTTCCTTTTCTAGGGTTTCTCAAAGGGTGAGTTTTATATAGAAAGATTTTTAATGAGGCAGCATTGCACAAACAACTCAGTTATTTTAATTCTCGTCTCCTTTGGTAGCTTTTGTTAGAATTGAGAATCTGTGACTGTGATCAGTTTATTACTCATGAATGTGAAATACTGAAATGTGAATGAATTGTGAAATGTGATTGTGAAAATGGAGAAGTGTTGGATGAGAGAAGCAGTTTGAGGTGTTTTAATGGCACCGGGCTGTGGGCTGCCACGGGCCACGGATTTGGCCGTGCTTACCAGGTCGGCACGGCACGGATTTTGCCCCGTAGGACCGTGCTTGGGCCGAAGGCTAGACACGAGACCCGGAGGGGCACGACATGGGAGACACGGCGTGCCGTGCCGGCCCGACCCCCTACGGGCCGTGCTTGGCCCGGGCCCAGCCTGGCCTGTTGGCCAACTATAGGGAAGAGTCTCGGGGAATACTCATGTTGCATGGTGACAAGCCGTGACACTCGGCAGCCGGTGGTCGGCTACTGAAGGCTCACCGCGTGTTGGTGATATTGCTCGCCATCGACGACACTGACCGGTGTAACTACAGTACAAAACCGAGTTCGTAACTATGGGCCGGCCAGCTGTCACTCGCTCACTTGCCACCTGTTCTGGACACACATATCCAGTTCTCCAGCTTTCTCGAGTCTACACCGACAGGGACAAGGCCTTTCATTCCCTTACCCGTTTGGAGTCGTTCGTGTCAAGAGTTGTTCCTCGCTTGGTCTTTGTTCTACCGACAATAACTACTGCTAGTGCAACGGAAGGATTCTGGTTCTCTCGTGCCCTCAGAAGTTTCAGCATAATAAAGCCGGCGTAGTGGGCAGGCAGCACACAGCACAGCAACGGCGACATGTAGGAGATCTCACCACTCCATCATGGTCTGGCTGTCCCAGGTCTAGTAACTTGCAAGTAATCACGTCTAGATTTGGGCCTGCAGCCGCTACTTAGTGCCAACCACACACAATAATAGGCCAGGCGCCAGATCTTCCTCTACAAAGAAGTACTGGGCCAGAGTTGGAGTGCGAAACAATTTACTGGGCCAGAACTGGAGTCTCCAATAACTGGGCCGGACTTCCATGGCGTCGGTTTTTGCGGTCATTCCTTAAAACATTCGCGGGAATCTGACCGGCGTACGGTGCCAAGGCCACTTCGCTTTTGAAATTGATTGAACATTTGTCACACGCAGCATCCCATGATCGGAGACAGACATGACATAGCCGCCAGCGCCAGTGGTCACCACCTTTGGGCCTCGGCGCAAGGATCCGTCGATATCAACGTGCGTTGCGGCGCTGGCAGTAGTGGGATTCGCAAAGCGGAATATGCCCTCTCCCGCTCCCTGATAAGCAGCCTGCCGAATCATCAAAAGAGCAGGGCATTTTTCCAATCTGGTTACCGCCGGTGCTGCTATTGCCGAAGCGACGCATACGTCGACCGACGCCCGGCACGAGATGCATCAACCGATCGAAGGGGAGATGCGGGTTATTCCTTGGAAAACCGAAAACATCAGCGCGCGAGGCCCGGCGAGGCGGCGACAGCACCGGTCGACCGAATGGAAAGCGCCACCGGGTCGGCCGGCCCTGTGCTCGTGAAAAAGCTGTCGCATCGGAGACGTCGACGTGCTCGGCATGGGCGCGCTACGTGGACGGAAGGACCGGCAAAGGGACTCGCCGGACGAGATGCCGTTGCAATTGGAAGAGAGAGGCAGACAGGCCTTTCCGGGAGATGCCGTGGCGCGCGGGTTGCAGGCTTGCAGCCTTGCAAGCAGCCACCTTTTTGGCGAGCCCTTCAATTCAAAGTCGGCATCTCTCCATATTGCGCCGGCTTAAACAGGAGAGACTACACAAAACATGGTGGCCTGCTAGCTTGGTATCATCCTTACTTCTTCCGTCCATCCTCACTTTCTATCAAGGTTTTAAATCTTCGGCTAGCCGAAGATAGTTGCTGGGAAAGAGTACAGCTAGAAGAAGCAATTTTTAGCTTAAGCAACCGTTGCGCTAATAGCCAGAGATAACTGGAGATAGCCGCTAATTAATGACCTATTTAGCTTCAGCTAAAAGTTTGACTGGCCAAGAAAATACTCGCAGCCCATGAAAGCCCAAAATGGCAGCCCACTCTTCAATGTTCATACCTAGCCTCTTCTCTCTATTCTCTTCCACTCGCGTCTCTCCGACTCCTATGTGAGATGATGGCGGCAGCCGCCCGGTCCCTAGAGCCACGAGAGCAGCGGCGACAACAACTTTCAATACATGAAAAAATTGCTCTAGGCACACTTTCATAGTAATGCACACTAAAAGCATCTCTACATATATAGTCATGTAAATATGCTTTTTGACATGATTTTATGAACGTCTCAACATAACATGGTATTAGACACGTTTTTATTTGTGTTAAAAGCCATCTAAAGACACTTTTTATAATGATATTGTAAGTGTCTCAAACTAACACCGTGCTAGACACACTTGTAATCGTCGATAGCTTCTAGACACATTACAAAGTCGTCCCCGGAGGCATGAAAGCGGGGGCGCCTGTCCTCGCCGCTCCGCCCGGCCTCCGCTCCTGCTCTTGCCGCCCCCACCTCCACCCGGTCATTGCGCTCGCCCCCACCAACGCCGACAACCTGCTCGGCCCCACCGACACCTGACTGCTTAGTCGCGTTGATGCGTTCCTCTAGGGACTGGCTCTCCGACATCACCAATTCTGTGGAGAACGTGTTCAAGGTGCATGCAACCAGCATGCCCTCCCGCCTGCCGCTTCGCCAGCGATTCCATGTCTCGGTTCCAGCTGCAATCCGTTAAAGATATTTTCTTGTTTAATATATGCTTCGCTTTACTGATGTCTGATGGCCTTGAATCTGCTATTTTGTTATGTTTGGTGGTCGTATGGTACTAATGGTGATGTTTTATGGTATATCTTATTGTCTGAAATTGATGTTGGATGGTCTCAACACCACATGACTTGTACTCTCACCACCCTTCGGTATAAAAGGTAGGGCATGGGATCCTGTAGAAAGGGAAGGATCGATCAAATCCCAGTAGATCAAACCCTAGAATAGCATAGCTCTCCCCCTACACCTCTCTCTTTCTTCTCCATTGTAAGAACTCGATTGAGCATTCTCAACGCGAAGAACACCATTGCTAGACGCAGGGCTTAGATGCCCGACGAACCAGGATAAACCCCCTATGCTTTGAGTGCTTAAGCCGCCAAAGGCATACACATCATCCTATGTCGAACGACACGATTACTGCCACGGAAACGACCCCACGACACTGCCTCTAAAGATCGTCTGCGGTAGTGCAGCCTTACAATGCAACATTTTGAAATCACTTATGAAAGCTTATAAATGCAGAAGAAGTGTGGATGTAATTGAGTTGTACTCGCTCCGTTCCCATTTAACTTGCCTACACCAGATTTTGATTTTGGCCATAATAGGAGGCAGACTGCAGGTATCAAGGGACAATTAATTACTTGGGAGTAAAAAAAAAACAAAGCGGTGCACGCATAGCTAGCAATAGTTTGGTGGCATGAACGAAGTAGTCAAAAACACCTTTTTTTCTCTTGCATGCCGTTGTGTAATTACTTCCCTGCATGCCATGCGGTGATTATTCATGCTGAGTTAATACGTGTCTTGGTATCTGAAATGAAGCCCCTCACGGCAGTTAAATGGAAACGGAGGGAGTACATGCAAAGCATTTCTATATAACTGTAGCAATACTACCAGTTACACACCAGGTCACCTCCCCCCACCCCTGGCCCCTCGTTGATGTTTTACAGCACTGTCACGGTGTTCATACAAACCCTAATAATTATTGTATTCATATGTAAGCTACCACGTACTGTCGAATCATACAGAATGCAGAAGCAGTTATGATGATGAGTTTACCACCAATACATTGCAGTTTGCATTGGTAATATATATGAAAGTTTATGCATGTGAAAGCTTTCAATAAGGGGTGGTTGCATTTGTCCGGTAACACCATATTTCCATTTCTATATAGAGAGATTATATATGTAGACTCAGATAATGCATCATGTCACAAGCTAACTGGAGTGGACTACTGATGTTTTCATTAATCAACCCGTGTACACGACAAATTGTATTGGTTGCATTACATCACATGTATAGATTGTAACGTTTGGTCCAAATTTGCAAGCATCCCATGAATCTTTATAAAACGACGGTCTGTACTAATAATGTGCCCAGAGAACTTCTGCACGCACTGCCTTCCACTTCCATACCAGCCGCCAGCAGGCCCTCTTGTGTTGGCGTCGTCGTAGTTGTTGCAGACTTGCAGTAATAAGCATGCATGCCTTTTATTTTATTTTACTTTTTCTTACTACAGGCTACAACGACGACAAAGTACAACGGTCTGCGAGCACTATATATATGCAAAAGAGAGTGGCCATAGCTAGCGACTGGGGATCTGCTCTGTGGCAGTAGAAAGTGACCTATCCTCAGCATCTTCAAATGGGAAAGAGAGCCCGCAATCATTGTGTGCCATACTTTTATCTACCATGTTCTCGGTGTCTTCTGAGCTGAGCTCCGACGGCGCAGAATAGAGGGGGGAGAGAGAGAGATGATACTGGCAAACGACTACTACAGTATAGCCCTTCATATGCTTTTCTCTAACGGCAGCTTTCCCATTCCACTATACGTCCTGCAAGTCTGCATATCAGTAGGAAAACAGCTAGCGTAGTGCGCAAAAAAAAAAAAAAAAAAAAAAAAAGGAAACTTTGTTTGAGAAGAATTCGGATCTATGCATGAAGCGTCGTTGTTGTGTTCCCCGTTGGTCGAAGATAACATATATACGATGACCTAATGTGGATTAATGGGGGTTATGTATGTTCCATCAATCTAGTAGATGAGTTGTTCGGCTGCTGGTTTCTATGGCTGATAAGCTGGCTGAAACTGATTTGTTGTGAGAGAAAAATACAATTTCATGTTTATGTGTGGTACTGTGAGGTCAATGACAGTTTTTTTTTTTTTTGCAAAGGTCAATGACAGATTGACGCATCATGGGAATAAGCAAGATATGCTTCCATGAACTGGCGAAGAAAATTCAGAGGAATATGGAGGATGACATGCAAAGCAGCAAGTCCCTACTCCCTAGGGCTAAAAACAACCAGAAACGAACACCGGCGCGGCGAGCTCTGTCTGCGCCCGCCGAGCCACTGCCAAATTAGCAGGACGTTGATTGATATATGCTATTGTCCCAACGCCCCCTTTGGCGCCTTTCATGCAATTCGTCAGGGGTACCGGTACGGCATGCCATACATGCAATTTTCAGAAGATTCACAGTCTCTGGTGAGCGAAAAGATACCCCCACACAGTGAAAGCAAAGGAAAGAGGAAAGTGGGAAGAGGGCAAAGATGGTCACTCACCACTTCCAATAATAGAGGCATGCAATTCATAGAGCGGCGGCCGCAGTCCGCAGATCCCACCGCGGCTGCCCGCCCCCGGCCTCTTCTCTTCCTGCTGCCTGCCCTACGCCCAGCCCCGGCCCCGGCACCGGCACCGGCCCCCTATCATTATCGGCATGGAGAGGAGACATCAGAAGAAGCGAACAGCACAGCACTTGCACTCCTAACTGATACAGGGGACTAAACTGATTTTAAATTCAGCTGCCGGTGCCGGCTCGTGTTCTTTGTTTATTTTGCTCGATCCCTTTTGCCGCCGCCGCTTTCTTCTTCATTATACGTATCATTATTGGAGGCTGCAGTTGCATCGGCTGCTGCTTTGCCTGCTTGCTTTCTGGAATCAGGATCTAGCAGGGGCGACAACCTTCAAATTGCGGCTAAAGGCCGGCCGGAATCTTCCTTAGAATAATGAGGTGAGAAGAGAAACATTAAAAGGTCCAAAGGGGGAAACCCATCGAGATCACATCGTCTCGTCTATCTCATCGTCACCACATCTTGTCCATGCTGAGAGAATCATGGAATGGAAAAAAATGTTGAAATAAAAACAGAAGTAGTAGTAGCAACTAATGCAACAGTAGTAACGGCTGTCTAGTTCCAAGGGAACGACTTGATTAAACCTTAGTTATACAGGCATGATTGAATATAGCAGCGGCTAATAATTAATAATGCGAAATTCCATCACCTAAATTAAACAAACTCCTACATGAAATGACATACAGCTGACCAACCAGATCAATGAAGAGTAGCAGTGTGTGTGTTAAGCTCGCACACCGTACCTCATAGTTAAGCACGTTCGTCACTCTCTCATTGCTTCGCTTCCTTGCTCCTCCTCGCCCTGGAGCCGCTGGGCCGCCGCCGGCGCGAGGAACCCCATGAACCCGCCGGCGCCGGCGCCAACCAGATGGCTGAAGCCGACGACCTGCCCAGCCATCGTCGATGGCTGGTGGATCGCGGCGAGAGGGTCTAGCCAAGCGCGGGCAGACGGCCAGCCGCCACTGGACTGAAGGGGTTCCCCTTGGGAGAAGAGCTGGCCCTGGTGGTCTAGCCCTTGATGCCGTGGGGGCACGCCGAACATGTAGCTGTCCCCATTGCCGGCGGCGCCGCGGCCGTCTCCCGCGCTGCTGTTCTCCGAAGCAGCATGCCACGACGGCATTCTCTGGCCGTGCTCCGGCCAGCCTTGGACGCCTGCACCAGAGATCATACCGTGGTGGTTCGGGGACACATGATGGCTGAAGATCTGGTGCTGCTGGTTGTTAGTAGACTGGAGAGTGAGGCAAAGCTCCTGCGGCTGGTGGCTGCTGGTCGTGCGGGACAGGAGGTCCGGCGGGGAGCCCCTGTACTCGTCCTGGGTCGGGGTGGTGTTGGCTTTCGACGACGAGGGGAACAAAGACTTGACGTTGCCGGAGCCGGAGACGCCATCGGCGGAGCCGACAGAATGCGGCATGAAGGAGCCGGCCACGCCACCGATGGCGCCGCCACCGGGGTTGCCGAACCCGTAGGACGACGTGGAGGTCACCTGCTCGGCCGGCTCAGTAGCATCTGCTGCCTCCGTGGCAGGCTGCTGCCCCTCTGCCCGGTCGGCCGGAAGCTCGTCGATGGCGGCCTTGGCGTTACGGATGAGCCAGTCGACGGCCTTGCTGGGGCGGTCGTAGCCTAGCCGGTCCTGCACGTCGTAGAACCGGATGGCCGTGTGCGCGGCGAGGCGGACGCGGCGGTCGCGCAGCCCGCGCGCGGTGCACACCTTGCTGTGGCGGTCCTTGCGGCCGGCGGCGGACCGCACGATGCGGCCGCCCCCGAATGCGGTCGCCAGGGCGTCCACGGGCGTCGACTCGCCGCTGCTGACGCCATCGCCGCCGGCGCTGGCTCCTGCAGCCCTCGACTGCTGCTGCTGCCTCCGGTGGTGGTGCTGGAGGTAGCTGAATCCTTGCTGGTGGTAGATCTGGAGCTGCTCCTGCGCCTGCGCTCTCTCCTTCTCCTGGAGCAGGTAGTGCAGGGTGCTGGCCGTGGCGGCGGTAGGGTTGCTCCAAGGGTCCAAGCCCTTGGACAACTGGTTCTTGTCCTCCTCCAGCTTGAGCAAACTCACTTGTCCTCTCCTCCCTACAGCCGGAAAGAATGAAGAAAGAACAAGCTACTATACTAGCTAGGAATCAAAAGAGAGAAACTAAACTAATTAATCACCTAATAATTAAAGAGACCGAACTGTTTCAGCTGCATGCGATGCGATTCCCCCGCGCCAAAGCTCACTCGGCTGGCCATGTCGAGGAAAAAGATTTAATGGCCATATGCTGGGCGCAAGGAATTGAAGTTGGGAACCAACCCCACACCGTCCACAACAAGCACAACGACTCCGGCCGTCCGCAGGAGGCAGGCAGATAGAACCACACCACACCAAGCTGCTTAATACTGCGCGCGCTGGTGGCCTGGGTGCATGCAGCCGGCCGGCCTCTCTTTTGTGAAAGTGACAAGCAAAAGAGGGCGGCAGTGCAGATCTTATCTCGGCAATCTCTCTGTGTGCAGCTAGCTAAGCTTACACTGGCCGTGGCCGGGGGGAGGAGGGAGGAAAAGAAGATCTCGGCTCGGAGCAACTAAAGAAAAAAAAAGATTAGGACCTCTCTACCAAAAGGTGAGATAATTATGATTCTACTAGTGTACTACTCCTTCGATCTTACCTACACCTTGACAAGGACAAGAGCTACTTCTCCTAGTACCATATATATTGAGCTGATGAGGAGAAGATCAGCATGTCTCTTCTCCAATTTTCTGATAGATATATCCCTTCTTTTAATTTTATTTTTGTGTGGGTGAAGTGTTGAGAGAGAGCCAGAGAGGCGGCCAGCTATAGCCTGATATAGGCCTTGTTTAGATAGCTGTTACGAATCAGTATTTGATACTGTAGCACTTTCGTTTATATTTGACAATTATTGTCCAATCATGGTCTAACTTGGCTCAAAAGATTCGTCTCGTAATTTACAATCAAACTGTATAATTAGTTATTTTTTTATCTACATTTAATACTCCATACATGTGTTCAAAAATTTAATGTGATAGAGAGAGAGTGAAAAAATTTGGAATCTAAACAAGGCCATAGATAGATTGATAGGATGATGCAGGGTCGCGGGGAGAGAGGGGACGAGCGAAGAGAGGGTGGCGCGGACAGGCAGGCTCAGACACAGGAGGAGCCAGTGTGTAGGCCGGGCAGAAACTAATTTGGTGAGTGAGATCACGTTTCTCGCTCTCTGCCTCAGTTCCAGATTTCAATTGATTATTTGGAGAAGCCACAATAAATTCTTCCCCTCGCTCTTACTGCACAAGACTGTGCTGCTCCAACTGGACAGCCCCACAACAGTCTGCAGCCACGATACGCCAGCTGATCGTGATTCTGTGCTGCGTGTCCAGTACGTGCTATTCTCTTGTGCATACACTACGTTCTAGTTGCAAAGTTGTGCACAAGCTCACGACGTGATGAAGAATTCTATTAGCATCATCAATCAATTATCACAATATATCGAGACGTTGACGTGAAAGGACTAGATTATTTCGGGTGTGTTTGGTTTGAATGACTCAATTCATTAAATTTGATGAAATGACTCAATTCCTCATACCAGTACTAATCATTAATTTATGAGGAATATATGATGCATCAACCTATTTCATTCTAGAAAAAAAGAGGAATGAGTAGATATGATGGACTCACAAACAGTTTTTTTTTTCGGTTTCATGTTTAACCTTGCCAAATGTACGTCTATGACCTCTCACTTCACATTGAAAAAGGTTAAACGAGAAATGTATGTATATATATATATGATGTTCGCATCCTCGTATGTGGAGTCTGTAACTTTAAGTGCGACTGCGATGAGTGGGGCTTCTTGGAAGCCAGGGTACGATGCCATGTCATGCGTGTCTGCCCCTCCACATTATTCCTGACAAATTGTTTGAGAAAACGTATATATTTTTTCTACTATTTACTGTGATAAAATAGATTGCTTCCCACTAGCTACTTAGCTTGCTTTGTATAATACTCGGTTTAATAGCTAGATTCAAATTACAAAATATTTTACATTTTCTAGATACATTATTTTTACTATGTACCGAGACATAGTGTATATCTAGGTGCATAGCAAATGTTATGAATCTAGAAAAACCAAAATGGTCTTATATTTGGAATAGAGGGAGTATCATATAGTAGTAATAAGTACATCATAAATTATAAGCTTACATTATCATGAAACAGATCTAGTAAGAAGCGTAGTTGCTATTTTCAAGTAAATATAAACAATATAATCACACTTTGCGCTACTATACATTAATTTGATTGTAAGGTGGGGAAAGTATAATACTCCCTTTTTTTATAAAGAAGTATAATACTCCCTAGCTGAAGTTGAAAGGCTTTATTTTCTACTGACCTAATGACTGCATACGTTGAGTCGATGAAATCGTGCATGGTTTAACCAAACACTTGATTAAATATTTAAGTGATATTTAGGCTCAATGGTCAAAACTGCACCGAAAGACTTTGGAATTTGCTATGCATGACACTCCGAAATGATCATGGATTAGTAGATCATGATGCTTTTTGATCACTTTTTATTGTTGTGCTAAATGATTATGGAAACAATCTAGTTCAAGCAGAAGATAACAACGTAAATGGAATTGATGAAATGACTTCCATATTGTGGGATATTATGGCATTATGTGAAAGCAAACATATTTGACAAATGGCAAATGAGGCATGAGAGGAATGGATATGGTTTGGTTTCATATAGATGGCTTGCTTTGCATGAACAAGAAGGGATTAATTGTAGATTGGCTTTGATCAAGTATTGAAGAATGAGTAAAAAATGCATAAGTGAGGAAATTGCTAGCAAAGTTCAAATAACAAAGGAGACAATGTGTAATGGATATGAGATGGTCTCTATATTAGTTTGCTTTTATAGATAAAGATTCGGAAATCACTATGCATTGATTTGATCAAGTTAGAAGTATGAAGATAGATATTGAAGTGTGTCTGGAGTGTCAATCCAAAGTGAAGATGATATAAGAAATCGTGAAATGGCTTGACCATATTGATGTTGATCAAGATATATGATCAAAAGAAGATGAGCCAAGTCAAGTATAAGATGGACATTATTTGAATATGGTTGGATATGGACAATATTGCTATTGAACTTCAAATGAAAGCTTAATGTTGGTTCAAGATATAATGTGACTTGTGGATGACTTGAGAGGGTGAAGATAGCAACGAAAAGGTTTGAAGGGACCAAACAAAGGTGAAGGCTTTGGGTATGCTAATGTTTTCCTTGGGCTACGCCCGCGCGACCACCCCGCCTCCACACCAGTGGGAACCTCCATGGCCGCACGGGGGGTTGCGCGCGTGTCGTGGCGATGACGTCGGGCGGCCTCCACCTAGGCCTGCTCGTCGGGGATCCATATGGCCGCGCGCTGGGGTCCGCCATCGGGGAGGGGGGCTCCGCCTGGGCCTGCGCGTCAAGGGGCCAGGTGTTGGGGGAACCGCATCTAGGAGGCTAGACGATGGGGGTTGCGCGCTAGGCATCGCCACAGGGGGGCCTCCTCCTGTGTGCTGGAGGGGAGGGTGCCAGGACCACTCGTTGGGGCCGGGCACCGAGGGCCATGCACTGGCTACCCGGGGGCCTCCAGGCACCGATGGAAACCATGGGGAGGGATACTATTACAGTAAGTATTTGTAGGGGCGGCTGGCAATGGTTTGTAGAGGCGAGTTTGCCAGACGCCCATACCACACCGTTTCTACAAATCAAGAGTTTGTAGGGGCGGTTCCCAAGCTACCTCTACAACTGTATTTATAGGGGCGATTGTAACACCAGCCGCCCCTATAATTCATATTTGTAGGGGCGGTTCACTCTAGAACTACCCCTACAGTACATTTTCACACCAAAAAAATTTGAAATTTAAAATTTTAAATATGACCAGAATATATATACATATATATATATATATATATATATAATATAATTCACAAGAACATTATATCAACAACTAATTGACAAGAAGATATATGCATTACAAACCCATTCATTATAAACACATAATAATTTAAATTTATTCATTACAAACCATAATAATTTAGATCAGTTCATTATTACAACTAACATTAATTTAACTTCCTAGAATTTTCTAACGTCGTACCACATACTCGGAGAAGCGCAGATCATTCATTTCATATGCCAAAATATCATTGATGTAGCGCAATGTATTTACTAGTGCACTCTCCCTTGCTTCACAAGATCGTTCACAATAATTTGCAAGTGTTGGAAAAAATGTGGTTATCAGAACCATGCATATATATAGACATAACAATTAATCTAGATATAAGTTATGAGACTGACCACATCATTCATGTTGTCCTCAGCAAGTTGTGCATAAAAAGTCCAATATCGTGGTGGAGGCCTACATTCAAAGCAACAATCCTCATGGAGGAGTATGTAGGAATATTGTACCCAATATTTTGAAGCGCCCTTAAACATGTTTGCACAGCATATTTTTGCGCAGTAATGTCCTGAGGTTGACCGCTGCTCGTCCTATCGATGTATAAAACCATACCTTGTTGGTTACCCGTCCTAGCGAGAATAGAAAAGCCAACTCGACATTGCTTGAGTCGACCATTTATAGGGAATGTACCAACATTGAGGAAATCAACCCTAAAATTTGAGAGTGTCTCTCTGAACCATGGTATATGATGAATTGTCTACATTTAAGAATTATATATATCAGAACAAAATATCTATAGAGGTGTCATTAAAACATGTTACTTACTATGCTTGGATATGGATGGTTTGCCCTCTCCAATGCTGGTTGGAAGCCTAGATCATACACATAATTATTTGGTAGATCCGACGAAGAGAGTTTGGCCATATCTTCTCCTAAATTTATGTCAAGGAAAAACAGTTATAGTAGAGGAACATGAGAGGAGAGGAGTAGGAGAAGTAGGAGCAGAGGACAGAGAGAAAAGAAGAGTAGAAGTAGTAGGACTAGAAGAGGAGGGTCTATAAAGCAGCATCAGTATTATTAATAGATAATGTTGCATTACAACCAAAATATTGCTGCCAACATAAATTAGTGTTATCCAAACTAATAGGCCTCAAACACCATAACTAAATCATCATACAATTGTGTTATCCAACTACATCGACCATCTAATTGTGTCATCACAGGCCTAAGTATTGCAGTTGCATTGGCAGCTCATGGAAAGCCTCATCTAAAGTCCAAACACCATCACCAACAGACTAATAATCACCATATTCTTGTAAGAACCACTCTTACCACTCTAAGGGGAATGCTTTCACCACAATCAGTTGGGACCAGATTAGGGGAGGTAGTTGCTGCTCCAACATAGGCATTGAAATCTCTAAGTGTATGGTCATAGTTGTTGTACTTCTTGTGTATAGCATTTTTGAACCCAAGCACATGTTCACTAGCCTCATGCCAAGATATGTAAATCTCAAGTTTCTACCCGTTGAAAACAACATAGCAAGGGTCCATTTCCTAGTGGAAGTGAAGAAAATAGCCATCAATCAAGTTCAAACTAACTCACAAAACGAGTAGTAATAGTAGTAGTAGAGGTAGAGGCCTCAGAAATATGTCAATCATCATTTGATAAAGAACTTGGAGCATAAAGGCATCATAAACATAGTGAGCATATATAAAAAATAGTGAGCATATAGAAAAATACAGTAGGGGCGGCTGGTAATGATGCCAAGTTTCTCACAAGTTCTTGATCATCAGCTCATATACCATATAATGTATGGACTTGGACAATTTTATCATCGGCAAAACAAAGGAGAGGAGAGTGGAGATTTGGTGAAAAAAAAGCAACAACTGCTTAACAAATATAGAGAGGAAAAGGTGTAAAAAAAGCAGCTGCTGCTTCCTAAACATAGAGGATAGGAAAAGTGGCAAAAAAATAACAGCTGCTTATAAGTAGGGGCCCTTGTGATGCTCCAGACGATCAACATGTATCAAGGTAGAAATACAAAAGGACATCTTGCCTTGCAAAAAAATGTAAGTATTATTATATATTGATCAGACATTTACAGTTACAATATATTTTAAGGAAAGAGGAGGAAGGAAGAACTTAGCCAGCAGAGTGGAAGGTCGTAGTAACCAAAGTAAGTTCAAGAGGTGAGCCAAAATCATTTGCCGTATTAACATGTATGCCGTTGATTATTAATTTCATAGACTTGGGGATCCAATACAAAGGATCAGTGTTTTTAATGGTTGAACAATTATATTATACTTTTCGACATTTCTTTTCATAAATCTAGGATTTGGTGTTCAGTTCAAGACACTGGGATATGCACTACATATTGAATTTAATCTGTTTTTTGACACTTGTGTGGCTCCATTTGATAGCTGAATAGCTTTCCGAGGATGAGATTGCTGGGTTAAGAGCATGACTGTAGACATACCGTAAATTTCTACAAAATTAGATAGAGAAAAGAATATAGCGTAGAAAACAACACAATTGCAAAATGATTTCTCAATCTGAAAATAAAAGATGAACCACACACGGCCCCAATTTAGAATAGGGCGTTAATTTGTCATCATTGAATAAATAACCTTAATTATTTGGGATAATCATGACAGCTGGTCAGCTACTAAATTCAAGTTGGTTCAAAGTCCTTACAGCACTGAAATCTCAAAACAGTATGCACACCACAACTAAATGCACAGTATGTTCTATAGAATGAATAAGAATTTGATAATTTTTTAGCTGCTCACCCATAATTGTAAAAAGTAAAAGTTCTTGGACAAATAATTTTTTAGCTGCTGACCCATAATTCGGTGGAAAAATTTATCTGCCAAGCAAGCCTAAAGAGGCTGGTGGTAGAGGCCCCAAAACTACCAATAAGGCAAACATGCTCATTCAGGCAGGAAAAATAATGGCAACAGAAAACTAGAGCTACTAAAATAGTTAACAACGTTTTCCTTTCTGATTTACTAAATGAACAACAAAGTATATGTGCATGTTAGTTACTCCCGAACATAGATTTGTGGTAACAATGTCATATCTGCTTTCTCAAGAGCTACTAGGATTGCATTCCATCAGCCATCAGGACATAGTAGTTCTCAGTGCACAGAGTCTTTTGACATGCTTCCATAGGCTGCATACTAAACTGCTCTCATCAGTTAGCAAGTTCAAGTCAGACTCCAAGTCAGGATGCCGACACGGAATTTTAAAAAACCTTCAAATTAACCTGACCGAACACATAGATGCTCTAGGGTTGCTATTGCACAAAGTGCACCGAAGTGCAGAGAATGCATATCAAAATAGAAGTTTCTTTTTAAAAAAAAAAGCTTCATTACTGTCTTGGATAGGTACCGAGAGGGTGAGAGGCATAAAACTAACTAAAGAATTGGTCCTCCCAAGTTACATTGATGTCTACAGATTGGTTCAGAGACAACAACTATGATTCTATATGACAGATTGATTCAGATTGCAGCAGTAGCAAAAAAAGAAATATTGATTTAGAGACAACATATCTGTTCAGATTGCAGCACTACACCCCCCCAAAATGAAATATAAACACTGCTCATATTCAGTACCAAATAGCATTTCTAATTGTATTGCAGCAGAAGGAACAGATAAAAAGGAAGAAGCTTGATAAGAAAAATTTTAGTCCATTTACACTAAAAAAGGCTGTGGCATCAGGATTGGATTTACACTAAAAGCTTCATCACATTCCCAACCCTGAGGACAAAACTGCAATGATGTCTATTACACAAGCAGTTCTTGATAACAAGGCATACTTAGGCATCATATTTGTTTCCCAATTTGTAGTTGCTATACCTTACCAATTTGCCAAGCATGCAATGAGCATTTACGCAAATAAGCACACAAGCATTGACAAACCAAGGTGTAGGGGACCGTGACGCCTAAGAGGGGGGTTGAATTAGGCAACTTAAAACTTTTAACTCTAAACTATGGCCTCTTTTTTTACCCCTAGCAAAACCTATATAAAAGATAAACTATCTAAATGTGCAATTACGGTTTTGCTAGTGTGTTGCTATCTCTACCGCAAAAGGAGTAATGTAATCAATTTAAATGCGGAAGCTAAAGAGCAAGGTAGAGATATGAAAACTCCCATCGACGACTCTGGTATTTTTACCGAGGTATCGAGAAGCACGCAACCTTCCCCTTAGTCCTCGTTGGAGCCCCTCGCAAGGAATCCCTCGCAAGGGCCAAGCTCCCAGTCGGATAACTCCGTGGATAGCCTCGAGCCTTCCCCACGCGCAAGTGGGCCTCCGACGTGCCTTCCGGCAAGCCTCTTCCGGATGCTCCCCGCCATCTTCACTATTAAGCTTTTGGTCAAAACGCCGCGGGCCTTGTTCCCTTCGGTACACGATGGCGGCCACACCACAAACGCGATTGGTGTGATCTCGCAAGACTACAAGCCCCTCCGATGTACAACAATGGTGCGTGCAAGCACCAAGTGGTAAGAGGTATGCAAACCTCACTAAACACTAGGCCTAAACCTAGAGCAAACGCATAAGCGCTGGTCTAATCAACCTAGGCACTTCGCAAAGCACCTACGCTAATCACCTAATGAATCACTAAGTACTATGCAAGTGAAGATCACTAAAATGGTGTATCAACACCCTTGATATGTTTCCTCAGCTCCACACACTCATTTGACCGGTTGGGGGTTGTATTTATAAGCCCCACTGAGAAAGTAGCCGTTGGGGACGAAATCCCGCTTTTCTGCTACTGACCGGACGCTGATCACGTCCTGACCGGACGCGTTCGGTCGTCTTGACCGTTGGAGCCGCGATTAACTGATCGAACGCTACCAGCGTCCGGTCACATGCCACCAGATGCGTCCGGTCGTATTTTCGCCGCTCTAGAACCTCTCTATACTCGACCGGACTCTATTGTCCTGCGTCCGGTCGATCTGCCACCAGCATATGGTCCAGCGTCCGGTCACTTCTGTGAGCTCGTTTCTTCATGATCTTACGTACGGCTTGGTTGCTATCTTCGTGCTTGGACTTTGCTTGATATCTTGGGTCTTTCCTTATGCTTCTAAGGTCTTGCTTAAGGTGTTGATCATCGGATCATCACGTCACCTTCGTCCAAGTCACGTCTTGCATGCTACTGAACTACAAAACAATCACTTGCAAATTCATTAGTCCAATTTGGTTGTGTTGGTCATCAAACACCAAAATCCAAAGTAAATGGGCCAAGAGTCCATTTTTCTTATAATCTCCTCCTTTTTTGTGATTGATGACAACACGACCAAAGCAAGCAAATAATAAAAATTTGGAATTTAAAAACTATCTACTTGGTAGGATGCAATGCAAGGGGCAAGGTTATATGATGCTAAAAGATACTACTTGTAAGACTAAAAGATACTACATAAAAACTTATCTTGCCCTTGCAAAATGTCCCCATGTGGCATTATGCATTTAAGCCTTGCTTCCTACAAATTCTCCTCATTACATAGAGTAATCCATAATCCACTTCCTTCCTTTCTCGAACCACTACCACTTGTAGATTATTATGATCTAGCTTATGGCCCTACAAATTAATGCTTGCTTTTGGTCCTCTAAATTCTCCTCCTTTGGAATCAAACACCAAAAAGGAAGACATTAGTAGCACAAGGGAGGGTCAAACTTTGTGAACCTTTGTATGTAGAGTGGAATAGGTCAGAAAATTTTGACTCTCACATTATATAGATTAAGCTTTCCCTAAATATATGCATACATATGGTAGAAAGCAAGGCATATGCATATTTGGCAAATTATTGCTCAAGGGAATTTAATCTATATAATGCATGGAGAAAGCATATAAATATCAAAATGAAATCAACATAATGATATCGGTTTAGAAATACCATATGTGGAAACCAATTTGATTTCTACCACTTGCAATATGTGGTGGATATTTGAAGTATGATGCTTAACTCCGGGGACTCTATTTTTCTTGCAATGAGACTACTACACACATGATAAGCTTAAAAATGTGTTAGTCTCAAAGCATCCAACTTGTAGAGTAACCTCCCCTAAATTTGTGTACACAAGTGTGGGATACTTGTAGAAGTCATGCACATTGATTTTCGAATCAATAATACCACTTGAAAAATAACATCTCATGAATGTGAGAATCATTTTCGAAGATGATATTCGGGAGAAATTATCTACAATTTGGACTTTGACACATATTAGATGAACAATCAAAAGATAAGCTATGTGCCATGCTCCTAAACAATTTTAAACCATGTAGGTTTGCTCCAAGGGTTAAGAATGAAACCGAGCAAGCCTACTATATGATATACCTAGTGTATGCATGACAAAAGATATAAGCATGCAAATGCAAACACCTTGTTGGTGTAGGTGATGGAGAGCTTGCTTGTTTGGTTCTTCTCTTTCTTCTTTGCTCCTCCCCCATTCTTCACCTTGCACTCATAGGACTTATGACCTTCCTTGTGGCATACGTAGTAAACCATGGTTTGTCCTTCATCAAGCTTCTTCACTCACTTGACGGTGTTATCTTGATGAAGTTGGGCTTGCTTCGGCCTTGCCTTTTACTTGAGTCAAATCTTTGGTGAGGCGAGCTACTTCTTGCTTGAGTTGCTTATTCTCCTTTGCAACCTCTTATGTGCATGTATCTACAACAACTTTCTCAACACAAACTTGGTTGCACAAAGATGAGTCTAAACATAAATCATTACAAGAAGTAGAGGCATTCTTTTTAGATATGTTAAAGATAGAGCTTTTCTTTTTAGATGCCTTGGTGGGGGTTGTACTAACAGCTTCAAGATTAGCAACTTTATTAATTAGCTCATCATAATGTTTACACATGGTTTCCATTTTAGCAAGCAAACTTTTATAAGCGTCTTGTGAGCTAGCTAACTTTTCTTTTAATTTTTCATTTTTCTTTACAAGTTGCTCATCATTGATTGTGCATGCATTTGTTGTTGCACTAGCCTTAAGTAGCTCAATTTTAGTAGATAGTTCAACATTAAGATTAGCAAAATTCTCATATTGTTCAAGCAAAGTTTTGTATGCTTCTTGTGAACTATTTAGCTTTTCTTTTAATTTTTCGAGCTTCTTTTGTTGACTAGTGCAAACTTTAGCATAATTAAGATTTTGTTGCACAATTTTCTCATAAGAAGGCATTTCATCATCACTATCACTCTCACTAGAGGATGAGCTTTCATTACCTCGTGCCATAAGGCATATACGAGAGGAGCTTGATGAAGAGTGCTTGCGCCCTCGCCTCTTGTGATTGTGTTCTTCTTCACTTGAAGAGTCATCCTATGACCTTATTGATGTGAGGGCTTGGTTATTGCATGCATTCTTCTTTGTGTCGGGTGTGGGCTTGTTTGGATAAACTTCCACAAAGTGCTCCAACTCGCCGCATCCATAGCATCCTGTCGGTGTTTCAGACCAGGGGGTCCTCAACCAACTAGTGAATTTGTTCTGCGTGCTCCCGATCCAGATGGTGATACAAAGAGACACAAGGTTTATACTGGTTCAGGCAATCGAGGCCCTACTTCCAGTCTGAGAGATCGATCTTGTATTCCTTGCATCGAGGTGCTCGTAGTAGGGGGTTACAAGCTAAAGGAGAGAAGGAGCTGGTCCTAGGTCTCGGTAGGGTGCCGTGCGGGCCGCTTGAGACGTTGCTCTCCGGTGGCAGGAGTGTGCGTGTGTGTTACAAGGTGTTCCTCCCCTCTAAAACATCCCAAGTCCTCTCCTTTTATAGCATGAAGGGAGGACTTGGGTGGTACATGAGCTGACTATACGGCGTCGTGTGAACAGAGGCGGCGTGTCCAGGCCCTGTAGCCTGTTCCTGTGGCGGTGTGGCCGTCGGAGTGGTCCATCCTTGGAGTACTGGGGCGGCGTGGTCATCCCATCAGATCCTGTGCGTCGTGGGAGCCCCGGAATGCCTCGGAGTGGTCGTGGCGGGCGGTGGCCGTGCAAGCCACTGTGGACGGATTGTCTTGCGAGGCCGAGACTTGGTTGATGCTGAGGGCGGCATCATGGGGGGGGGGTCTCGGAGCCTGAACCCCAAGATCACCGAGGCCCCGATGTATGCGATCTGCGAGGCCTTGAGCGGGCGGCCGATCATGGGTATAGCGTTTGGACACAGTGGTCGGTAATCCCCGTCGTACCCTGTCCCAGCCGGTATGGTGCTGATCGTGGACACAGTGGTAGGACACAGTGGCCGGTAATCCTCATCGTACCCTGTCCCGGCCGGTATGGCGCTGATGCGACCTCGGGTCGCGTCGGCCATGCTGTGGTGTTGAACCACCGTCCAGCTGAGATTGCAGGAGTGGTTGAAGCATTAATGAGACATGATGAGTTGTTGGGAGGGTCGGTCGAGGCGGGGGGCGACGGACCGCGGACGAGCCAGCCTCGAGCGACACGGAGAATGAGGCCTCGCGCGAGGCGGAGATCAGGTTCCTTGCCGAGGCCTTGCGCGAGACGCCTCGCGCGATACGGAGAATGTACCCCTGCCGAGGCCTTCCCTGGATAGCCTCGGGCGAGACGGAGATGGCGCCCCCTGCCGAGGCTCGGCGTCCCCTGCCGAGACCTACCCTGGGGAGCCTCGCGCGAGGCAGAGTTTGTTCTGAGACCCCCTGCTCGAGGCTCGAGGCTCGAGGCGAGGTGGAGGAGGGCTCGGTCGTGGTAGGTGAGGGGCCCATGGCTTACCTTCTAGCTTTATTTTGATGTTTGCTTGGGGTACCCCATTCTAAGGTACCTGACAGTAGCCCCCGAGCCTCGGGGTGAGTGCGTGCACTCTCCCTGAGGGTTCGTCGAGGCTGGGTTTATGCCTGCTCCGTAGGAATTGGTTTGGTTTCTGAGGTTCCGGTGGGTGCGCGCGAGCGCACCCGCCGGGTGTAGCCCCCGAGCTCCTGGAGGAGTGAAGTTACCCCTCCAGGGGCTTTCTCCACTTTCGCGTTTGAGTGATCAGTTCTTATTGCATTTGCCGAGCCCATAAGCGCAAGTTCGGGTCGCGGGGGTCTCGGCGAGGTTGCAAAAAGAGGCCCTCTAGCCTCCGCATGGAGCGAGAGGTTCGTCAGGGGCCCCCCTGACGTTGGGTATGTCCCTCACGCTTCCTTTCGCTCGGAAGGAGGGGTGGAATGTGCCATGCTACAATCGATGGGCGCGAGCGTGGACACTTTCGGTGAGCTGTTATCGGGTAGTCCGAGTGGAGGCCCGAGCCCCGTTCGCTAGGGGGTGGCTAGCGGTCTAGAGACGCACTCCAAAAGTACCGGAGGATTTCTCTAGTGGGTGCCGAGGCCGTTCGCTGGGCCTCGGTGGCTCGGTGCCTCCCTACGGTGGGATCCCATTCGGATACTTTCCTGTCGGTCTCGGACACGACTTAGGACGCCCCGAGCGACTGCTCGTTCGGGCTTGGGCCATTCGTAGGCTCGCCTCGAAGTCATCCCTGACTCTGTTGCCCTGGGGCGGCTGTCGAAACCTCTTGGAGGCCCAGCCTTCGAACCCCTGGACCGTAACGGGCTCGGTGCCCTTTATCGTGTTTTTGTCTTGGTTTTTGGGTGCAAGAGGAGCCCCCGAGCCTCCGCCTGGAGCAAGAGGACGGTCGGGGGTCTCCTGACTTTTTCATTCACCCCTCACATATCCTTTTCGTTCGGACAAAGGGTTCATTTGCCGAGCCCATTCTGGTCTCTGCAAGATCGCAGGAAGAGCCCCTAGCCTCTGCGCAGAGTGAGAGGGCTGTCGGGAGTTCCCCTGACTTTTTATACGCCCCTCGCATGTGAGGGTTTGTTTGCCGAGCCCATTCTGGTCTCGGTAAGGTCGCAGGAAGAGCCCCTAGCCTCTGCGCAGAGCGAGAGGGCCGTCGGGAGTTCCCCGACTTTTATCGCCCCTCAGCGTGAGGTTTTTTCTTGAGCCCATTCTGGTCTCGGCAAGGTCGCAGGAAGAGCCCCTAGCCTCTGCGCAGAGCGAGAGGGCCGTCGGGAGTTCCCCTGACTTTTTATACACCCCTCGCGCGTGAGGGTTTGTTTGCTGAGGCCCCTTTGGGCGTGAGCCTAGGTCGTGGGGTCTCGGCATATTTGCAGGAGGAGCCCCCTAGCCTCTGCATAGGGAGAGAAGGCCGTCAGGGGTTCCCCTGACTTTTTATGCGACCCTCGCGCTTCCTTTTCGCTCGGAAGGAGGGGTGGAACGTGCCTTGCTACCCTCGATGGGCACGAGCGGTGGCACTTCCGATGAGCTTTTATCGGGTAGTCCGAGTGGAGGCCCGAACCCCGTTCGCTAGGGGACGGCTAGCGGTCCAGAGACACACTCCAAGAGTACTAGAGGATTTCTCTAGTGGGTGCCGAGGCCGTTCGTTGGGCCTCGGTGGCTCGGTGCCTCCCTACGGTGGGATCCCATTCGGATACTTTCCTGCCGGTCTCGGACACGACTTTGGGCGTCCCAAGCGTTTAAGCTCGCTTGGGTCTCGGCCCCGAATAGGCTCGCCCATGATCGCCCCGACTCTGTTATCTGGGGCAGTTGTCCGAAACCCTTTTGGGGTCCACCTTGAACCCTGGATCGTAATAGGCTCGAGCCGGTTCCTTCCTATGAAAGGAACAGTAGCGAAATATTTTCCCTATTGGCTCGGCCATGAGTGGCGCGCCTTTTGAGGTAGTTTTATTGGGAGTCGAAATGGTACCTGCTGCCATAGTGGCCGAGCGTGGCGTGGTGGATGGGATGTAACCGTCCTCGCATTTAATGCGGGAGACGTGGGCGCGTGGGCCGGTGAAATCGGCTCGTGGTTAACCGCGCCAGATTGGAAGGAAATCTCCCCGATTTCATTGCCCGCTCGTTTTGCCTCCTCCCTGCATAAATACCCGGGGAGTTTTGCCCCTCCTCGTCTTACCTTGCCTGCATCAGCGCCGCCCCCGCCGAGCCGTCGCTAGAGCAGCGAGTGGCGAGAAGGAGAGGAGGAAGAGCGAGCCCATGGCTGGTGATATCGTTGTCGTCGGGCGGACCCCTAGGATCCGTCCGGACGTCACCGAGAGATGCTCGATCGCTTGTCGACGGTGGGCTCCTCCGCCCGATGATCCCGACTCCACCGGCCGGAATGGATTGCTCCGTCTGAATGAGCGAGCAGCCGAGGCCTCGCGGCGGCTATGTCGTAAGCTTCGTCTCCTTCCACGAAGCGTGGCCTCGGCGTCCCGGCGGACCGGTTCATCGCGGCGCTTCACGCACTACTACTGACATGGAGCTCCACAATTTTAATCCCAACTCCATTGCTCGGTGGCTATCTTTGTTGCCGTCTGCGAGGGGTATTTAGGGATCGCGCCCCATTGGGAGTTGTGGCTCCATCTATTCCGGCGGGGCATACTACAAAGCCGTCCAGACACGCGTCGGGGAAGAGGACGACGACGAGGGGGCGGAGGCTGCACTCTCAAGTCGTTAGGACCGCTGCACCTCTACATCCGGCCCAACTCGCGTCCTCCAACAACGGGTGGTGGTACAAGTTGGTTTTATCTCCGTAACGACGACGACGGAGGGCTTCCCCCACCCGGGCGGATTGTGGGGAGTTGCTCGGAGAAGTGGAAGTGGGCGTCTCGAAGGTCGACCAGCCCAAGCCGGAGCCGCTCTGGAGGGGCTGGCGAGGCTGGGGACACGGCCTCACCGTGGTGGCTGGTTGTGGCTGCGTTCCACCGCCGGAGGGTGCCGCCACGATGGCTCGGCGGCGGCGGGCTGTTCGAGATGAGGCCGGGTGAGCCCATTGAGGGCACCCGGATGTCCTCTTCCGCCCTTTCTCGAGGAGGAGATTCTTCGTCGGGTGGGGGAGGCGGTGAGGCGAGGTGAGGCGGCAACTTGACCCCTATCGCGATCTGGCGGCCACGGGGTTCCTCTCATTTGGTAAGTCGTCGCCCACAGTAGCCTCTGACGCTCCTCAGTCTCCTCCTACCCCTTGTTCCCTTATGTGTGTTTGTCATTCCTTTAGGGGATGAGGGACGTGCGCTCCTCTCCACCGCCCGTTCTCGAGGACACACGGAGCGCGCGGCGGCGGTCAACCGTGCTCACGCCGTCTGCGCAGAAGAGGCGAAGGGACACCAAGGCGGCGGAAGCGCCTGAAGCACATCCTCCCGCGAGGAGCTGGATAAGCGCCGCCACAACAACGGAAGGATGGTCTTCCGCTGGAGGAATGCCCGTCGACGTCGTTGTCGACGGAGGCCTCGGACGGGGACGAGAAGGTCGAGGAAGGGCGAGGTCCCCTGGACCACCTTCCTGATGTCGTGGAGGTGGCGCCTGGGGTGTCGGTAAGCATCCCGGCACCCCCGGGAAGGGGAGGAGAAGCGGACACGGGGCCGGCAGTTGCCCGCTCTGGGGCCGAGGCCGACACGCCCGAGGCGCGGTTGTTAGGCAACGCAACGCCCGTCCGCCCCTGTAGGCTCGGCCGGCCGTGGTGGAGCGGGTGGCGGCGGGGCGACGCCGCGCCGACCCCGAAGAGATCGAGGGGGCACCGGGTCCGCCAAGACCGTCCGGCATCGATGGATACGGAGGCAACGCCTCTGCCGCCGCCTCCGCCGCTGTGGGTGAGGTATGCCGTGGCGAAGCGGGGGCCACCCCGATCAAGGCAAGTGTATTCGTCGTGGTGTTTTTCGGTCGCTTTTTTAGTTTTCGCTTTGACCACAGAGGTTAATTTTCCTTAGTCGGAAGCGGCCTGCGGATGACCTCCCTTTGGCGCCCCTTAAGGCGCTTAAGGCGAGGCCCGGCTCCTCCGCACACTGGGTGGTGGTGGCACAAGCCGCTATCCGACGCGACGCGGCGTCGGCGAGGGTCGACCCAACGGGGCCGGCCGCCCAAGGAGGGGCTGCCGAGGCGGCCCGTGCATGCGTATTGATGGAGGGAGTGCTTCCGCCTGTGGGGCGAGGCTCACGAATCGGATGGGGCCAAGACGCCTTTTGTTGCCGAGGCCCCGGGGTCTCCGAGGCCGAGGCGACGGAGGCCACGGCGCCCATGACCGCCGAGACCGCGGTGGCCATGGTCGGCGTCTCCTCATCAGCCAAGGCCACGATGGCGGAGGCCAGAGGCCCTGAGACCGCTGAGGCCGTGGTTGAAGAGGCTGGAGCCCCCGAGGTGGCGGCGAGGCCGTCTGCGCAGGAGGCGGAGATGCAGGCGGTGGCCACCTTAGTGGTGCCCTTGGTTCGAGGCCCGCCGTTGGTCTATCCGGTCCCCTCCGACGATACTTCCCGGCGCGGGGAGGTGGTGGCGACGCCGAGGAGACCAATGTCAGAGAGCAGCCCCGTAGCTCTCTTGGACGAGGGGGCTCGGCCCTCGTGTGGGTCCGCCCGAGCCTCATGGGTGGGACCACCGTGGGTATTGTGGCGGAGCCGGGACGACCACGGGGGAGCCTTTGCTCGCCCTTGAGGACGCTTGACCGAGGGTGGGCGCTGGAACACCTTCGAGCGATGATCGCCACCAAGGAGCGGTCGCCACTGGACGGCGCTTCTCTGTGGTGGCCGACGAACGCCTGGAGTCGCCCGAGTTCATGCTTTTCTTTCTCGTCTGACGTTTACCTTCCCGACTTTGTTGCGACCAATGACCCTCGCTCTGCTTCCCCAGGAGTTCGAGACCCGGTCGCTTGGGAAGTCGGTGTTCCTCCGGCGGGAGAGGGGCGTCTGGGACCAGCTTCACCGGCAGAAGGGCCTTCTTGCCAATGCTAACGAGCTTCTATCGGTCTGCGAGCATGGAGGTGGAGGACCTCCGCCTTTCTTTGTCTTAAACCGACGAAGGTCAAAGCGGGCTGCCAGTCCAGCGCAGCCGCTTCTCCTGGCGCGTGGGTCAAGGAGCTGGAGGAGGAGCTTACTCATGCAGATCGTGATCGGGATGCCTTCCAGTCTCGGGCGAAGAGGCGACGGCCTTAAGCGAGGCGCCACGCCGGGAAGGCTGAGGCGAGGAGAGTGTGCACCGCTTACCAAAGGCGCTCTGAACGAGGCCCTTCTTTGCGGTTGAGGCCTCGCAGATCGAGGTTGTGGTTTTGAAGGGGCGGTCGAGGGTGAGTTCCTGTCCCTTATTTTGTTTCCTTTTCCTTATGTTTGCTTCCCCGACTTCCTTGTCGGCGCAGAGTGGGAAGTGAAGCCTCGGGTGGCCGAGGCTGTCGGGCCGAGACCCGTCATTGGAGCAGAAGGCCAAGGGTGAGCTCAAGTGGGCTTCCGTTCCCAACTTAGGTTGTCCTTTCTCTCGCTCGACTTCATTCCGTTTTCCATGGTGCAGTAGTCGGAGGCGGAGATCCTTCTGGCCGCCGAGGCTTCCAGTATGTGTGCAAACGGTGCTCGAGACCGAGATCGAGGAGCACGAGGCGCCAAAGCGTCTTGCCCTTTCCGCTCTGCGAGGCCTTGGAGGTCGAGGGGTTCAATCAGCAGCTCCTTGGGAGCCGCCTGATTCTTGTTGGCAACCAGACCTTGGATCTGTGGCGCCCTCGAGGGGCACTACACATGGGTGTCAAGCGGTAGCCATCATCATCTCCTCTCACTACCTTGGCATCGACCTCTCGGCCATCGTGATGGCTATGTTCTGCTGATGATGACGAGGAGGCCGACGCGCTGGTGGCGGCCGATGGAGGCGGCGGCGGAGGCCACACACTGTGGCGACGCTCTTGAAGAGGAGGTGGTTCCTCCCCTACCATCTGCCCGATGAAAGGCCCCGAGCCTTGATCTGGGCCCCAGGGCTATGCAAAAATAGAATAGGGGTTATTTTTTGTATCGTAACGCTTTGTGGCCGTCGAGGCCTTTACTTTTGAAGTACTTGTGTTTCCTAGTTGTTTTTCTTATGTTTCCGAGCCTCTGCCCTCTGTCGCTCCTGATCGGATTTCGTTTGCAAAACACCCCCTTGGGGCCTAAGCCGTCCCTTGAGCGAGAGGTAGTGAGGGAGTGCCGTAGCCCGGAGGCGTAGGCCGTCTCACGACTCTACCGGCCTCTTGCTTAGGAAACAGGCCTTGGTCCGAGGGGTTTTTACAACTAATTCGTCAGAGCCTGCTAGGGACTTGGCGTAGGATTTTTTGCGAAAAACAACTGGAGAATGGCGCATGGGACCTAGGGGACGCCTAGGGAGGGGTCCCCTATCTAGCCCCCGAGGGAGGCTTGGTTCTGCCGAGGCAGAACCGAGTTTCCCTTGCCGTGTTACTGCATTGCCGAGGCCTACGATGGGCTCGGGGGGTTTCTCAAAAAATTAGACCAACTAAAGAACGCTTTTTAATTGCATTTCGAGGAACGACATATACAATGCTTGGAAATTTAGGGATAAAAGCGACGTAGCTGTTCTATGTTCGAAGCGTTGGTGAAGACTTCGCCCTTCTCGTTGGCCAGCTTGTAGGTCTCGGGCTTCAGCATTTGGGCGATGATGTACGGTCCTTCCCATGGCGGGGTCAGCTTGTGGCGACCCTTGTTGCTCTGTGCTAGCCTCAACACCAGGTCGCCTACCTTCAAGTCTCGGCTTCGGACGCGTCGGGCCTGATAGCGCCGCAGGCTCTGCTGGTATTTGGCCGAGTGTAGTAGCACGACGTCTCGGGCTTCCTCCAGTTGATCAAGGGCATCCTCTCGATTGGTGCGGTTACTTTGTTCGTTATAAGCTTGCAGCCTTGGGGAACCATATTCCAAGTCGGTGGGGAGGATGGCCTCGCCCCCATAGACTAGGAAGAAAGGCGTGAATCCTGTGGCTCGGCTTGGAGTGTTCCTCAGGCTCCAGATGACCGACGGGAGCTCGGCGAGCCATTTTTTGCCAAACTTTTTCAATCGGTTGTGAATCCTTGGCTTGAGGCCTTGTAGGATCATGCCGTTGGCACGCTCTACTTGGCCGTTGGTCCTTGGGTGTCCTACGGCTGACCAGGCCACATGGATGTGGTGGTCGTCGCAAAATGTCAGGAACCTTTTGCCGGTGAACTGCGTCCCGTTGTCGGTGATGATGGTGTTGGGGACCCCAAACCTGTGGATGATGTCAGTGAAGAATAGCACCGCCTGCTTGGGATTTGATTCGATTGATCGGACGAGCCTCGATCCATTTGGAGAACTTGTCGATTGATACCAATAGATGGGTGAAGCCCCGGGGTTTTTTTTAGAGGCCCGACCATGTCGAGCCCCACACGGGCGACGGCCATGTGATGGGGATGGTTTGTAGGGCGGGGCCGAGAGATGTGTCTGCCGAGCGTAAATCTTGGCATCCTTCGTGGGCGTACTAGTTTGGTAGCGTCGGCGACCGCGTCGTCGAAGATAGAACCCTTGGCGAAAGCGTTCCTCACGACGTCCGAGGCGCCGCATGGTGCCCGCGAGCGCCGCGTGTAAGTCCCAAAGCGGGCTCGGCCCGCTTGAGATGATACACCGTTGGAGGACACCCGAGGGACTTCGCTGTACAATTCGCCGTTGTAGAGGGCGTAGCTCTTAGCTCGGCCGCATAAGCCGCCGTGCTTCGGTTTTGTCGTCGAAGCTCCCCGATCGAGCCAATCGAGAAACAGGACTCGCCAATCCGCGTCTGATCGATCCGTGGAGGAGGCTCGGCGTTGACTTCCATGACCTCGGGCTTGGTCGAGGGGGTCTCGGCGACATAGAGGGTGTCGAGCTCATGCCCGTGTTCCACAGCGGGCCTCCTCTGCTGCCGAGGTGTATCCAATGGAAGGTTTGTGGAGGTCTCTGGCGAAGACGTTTGGGGGATCGGGGCCCGTCTTTGAGGCCATCTTTGCCAGACTCATCGGCGGCCGTTGTACTTGCCAGCGCGACGTGATTTAGCTCGAGACCATCGAACTTGTCTTCTAGGCGTCGTACCGACTTGCGAAAGCCTCCATTTTGGGGTCGAGGCGGTTTGACTCCTTCATCACTTGATCTATGATTTAGCCACGAGTCGCCTCGGACGTCGAGCGTCGTGCTAAGTTCGATGGCGACTTGTAAGCCGTTAACGAGGGCCTCGTGTTCGCCCACGTTGTTGGAGGCGGCGAAGTGGAGCCACACCATGTAGCGCATGTGTACTCCGAGGGGCGAAATGAAGAACAGACCCAGCGCCCTTGCCGGTCTTCATCGAGGATCCATCAAGTACAAGGTCCATATTCCGTCTGAATTTGAGTGGGTGGCGATTGGGTATCATCCATTCGACCCACGAAATCGCCAAGACCTCGAGACTTGATCGCTTTTCGGCGCAAAGGTCAAGGTTTCCCCATAAGCTCAACAGCCCACTTGGCTATCCTGCCCGAGGCCTCCCGGTTATGAACTATCTTGCCGGGGGAAGGATTTATATCACAGTCACTTTGGGTGCGACTCGAAGTAGTGGCGCGATTTCTTGTGCCGGCCGAGACCATGGCGTGACCCGGTTTGGATGTGGGGTAGCGTGCTTTGGTCTCGAGAGAGCACCTCGTTGATGAAATAAACAGTCGTTGGGTGGGTAGAGTATGCCCTTCTTCCCGCCTCTCTACTACTACAAAGGCGCGCCGACCACTTGGGTTGTTCTTGCGCGACGTAGAGTAGGAGGACCGCGTCCATGGCCGGGGTATCGGGGCGGGAGGATTGGTGAGCGAGCTCTTGAGTCTGTCCGAGGCTTCCTCGGCCTCGGGGTCCAAGAGAAACGCTTCGGACTTTCTCAAGAGTCGATGCAGAGGGCAAACCTTTTTCGCCGAGGCGCGAGATGAAGCGGCTCGGGGCATAAGGCATCCCATGACCCTCTGCACTCCCTTGAGGTCTCTGATTGGTCCCTTCTTTGGTTATGGCCAAGACCTTCTCCGGGTTGGCTTCAATGCTGCGTTCGAGACTATGAATCCCAAGAGCATGCCTCGGGAACCCCGAACACACACTTCTCGGGGTTGAGCTTGATGCCCTTCTCCTAAGGCATTTCAAGGTTATCCTCAAGTCGTCGATGAGACCCTCGGCTTTTACGGTCTTGACCACGATGTCGCCTCACGTGAGCCTCGACGGTCCGCCCGATGTTGTCTCCAAAGACTGGGTCATGCACCGTTGGTACGTCGTTTTCTGCGTTTATGAGGCCGAAGGGCATCGTCACATAGCAGTACATGCCGAACGGTGTGATGAAAGAAGTTGCGAGCTGGTCGGACTCTTTCATCCTGATCTGATGGTAACTAGAGTATGCATCAAGGAAAGACAGGGTCTCGCACCCTGCAGTGGAATCAACAATTTGATCGATTCGAGGTAATGGTAAGGGGACCTTTGGACAGGCTTTGTTTAGACCGGTGTAGTCTACACACATCCTTCATTTCCCATTTTTCTTTTTGACTAACACGGGTTAGCCAACCACTCTGGGTGAGACACTTCCTTGATGAACCCGGCCGCCAAGAGTCTCTGCACCTCCTCTCCAATGGCCCTGCGCTTTTCTTCGTCGAAGCGCGCAGCGTTGCGTTGCCTCGCCGGTCTAGATCCGCCCGGATGTCTTAGGCGTGCTTTCGGCGACCTCCTTGGTATGCCCGGCATGTCCGAGGGACTCCATGCGAATATGTCGGCGTTCGCGGAGAAAGTCGACGAGCACGGCTTCCTATTTGATGTCGAGGGTGGCGCGATCCTCGGTAACCGGTCGTCGAGGCAAAGGGGTCGACCGGGACGAGTTTGATAGTTTCAGCGGGCTCGAATGCCCCCGCGCGACGCTTGGAGTCAGGAACCTCACCACTGAGTTGGTCGAGGTGGGCGATGAGGGTCTCGGCCTCTGCAGGAGCCTCGGCGTACTCGATGCATTCGACGTCGCGATCGTATGCATGTTCGTGCGTGGACTCAATTGTGATGACACCGCTAGGGCTGGCATCTTGAGCTTGAGGTAGGTATAGTTGGGCCTTTGCCATGAACTTGGCATAGCACGGCCGCCCGGGATGGCGTGGTAGGCTCCCCCGAACCCGACTACCTCGAAGGTGAGGACTTCCTTGCGGTAGTTGGAGAGGGTGCCAAAGCAGACGGGAAGGTCGATGCGCCCGAGGGGTCGCGTGCGCTTCCCTGGCATGATGCCGTGGAAGGGTGCGACATCGCCTCGGAGCCTCGACCGGTCGATCTCCAAGAGTTCTAAGGTGTTGGCGTAGAGGATATTGAGGCCGCTGCCTCCGTCCATCAACACCTTGGAAAGTTGGGTGTTGCCGATGATCGGGTCAACAACCAGTGGGTACTGCCCGGGATTCGGAACATGGTCAGGGTGGTCACCTCGATCGAAGGTGATCGCCTCTCGAGACCGATCAAAGTCTTTGGGGGTGGCTACCTTGACCGAGAAGACTTCTCGGCGTTCCCTCTTGTTGCTTGCATGTTGTGTAAGGCATGCCGAGGGCCCATGCCGAATATCATGAAGGCATTGCGTACTTCGGGGAACCCGTCGTCCTTGTCCTCGTCCCGGTCGCCGGCGCCCTTCTGTTTAGCGTCGTCGTCGGGGAGCCCGAGCCTGGCATAGTAACGTCGCAGCATGGAGCAATCCTCGAGGGCATGCTTGGCCAAGGCCTTGGTGGTAAGGGCATGGTTTCTTGAGCATGTCGTTGAAAGGCCTAGGGCCTTTGGGGCCTCGAGGATTCTTGCGTTCTCTGACCCCGACCAGTCAGCCTCCATGGCCTCCTGCTTCCCTAGGCGCCTTTTTCTTTCTCTTTAGGGAGGTGGGAGGCCGGCGTCGGGGCCTCTCGTCCTCCGCTTTCCCTTGGCATCGCTTGTCGGGGAAGATGGCACCGACGGCCTCCTCGCCCGAGCGAAGTTGGTGGCAATGTCGAGGAGCACAGCAGCCAGATGCGTGGCACGTTCGACCTAGCTCCATGCCGTGTCCCGTGGAGTGGTGCCGAGAGGAAAGCTCGGGCGATCTTTGAGTCACCGACGCTAGGCGACTCGGTGCCTTTGCTTGGAGAAGCGCCGGATGAAATCTCGAAGGACTCGCTGGTTTCGGCGGCGATTCTTAAGGTCCCGTGAGTTTCCGGGATGTACGTACGTGCCCTGAAAATTCCCAACGAAGACCCTAACCAAGTCGCCCCAGTCGTGGATCTGTGAGGGAGGGAGGTGCTCGAGCCAGGCTCGCGCCGAGTCTGACAAGAGCAAGGGGAGGTTACGGATGATGAGCAGGTCATCATCCGCGCCACCTAGCTGGCAGGCCAAACGGTAGTCGGCAAGCCAGAGTTCGGGGTTGGTCTCACCGATGTATTTCGCGAGGTTAGCTGGTTGCCGAAAATGGGCCGGGAACTGGGCGACACGGATAGCTTTGTTGAAGACTAGAGGGCCAGGTGGCTCAGGAGAAGGGCTGCGGTCTTCCTCGCTGTCGCAGCGGCTACCTCGGTGCACATGGTAGCCTCGGGCGGGCCCCTCACCACCGTGGCGTCGCCGTCGGCCGACCACCTCGTGGTCTCCCTACCCCTCGCGTCGATTGTCGAGGCGGTCAAGGGGCACGGGGACCCTGTGAGCTATCGGTGCCCGAGCAGGTTCGGGACAAGCCGAGGCTTCCTTATCCTGCCGAGGTGGTGCCGTGGGCAGGTTCGAGATGCCCTCGTGTCGTCGGGAGGCAGAACTCTCGGCTTGCTGAACCGCGGCGGTCTCTAGGAGATCTCGGAGTTTGCCGCGGACCCGCCGCCCTTCCGCGGTAGAAGGCTCGGGCATTGCGCGAACCAGCATCGCCGCAGCCACAACGTTCTGGCTAGCGTGATTGAAGATCGGGGGTTGCTCACTTCCTTCGTCGTTATGGATGCGGTGATGTACGTCGAGGGCCCTCCGTCGGGCTCCCCCGCCTTCGCCACGACCTCGCTATTCCTGTTTGAGGGAATCTCAAAGCTGCTGTAGGCGGAGTTGGTCTTGCTCGACCTTGGCCTGGAGCTCATGGAGCTGTTCTAGGTCTGGGTGCTGAGGTCGCGCAAGAGCGACGTTCTCATTTCGTGCGGCCGGCAGGACGGCGCGTGGAGGTGTAGCGACGCCCGCGCCGGGGCGGAGCGGGGAACGGCTACCTGCCCCCTCGTCCTCTTCGCCCGCCCTCGGCATCCCGAGCCCGACATGAAAACATTCGCGAGTGGGGTCGTAGGTGCCCTCGTCGTCGGAGTCGGAGTAGCCGAAGCAGTAGTCGCTTGCGGCCAAGAATTGGCGCAAAGCCCCAGGGTTGTGGAGTTCGGAGAAATCCACCCCAGGCCATGCCTCGTCCTCGTCCAAGGAGTCTGAGCGGGTGCTCAGGGCGAGAGCGAAGCGTTGGCGGCGTTCCGAGGGGTGCTCGTGAGCGGCAGTGTAAGCGTAGGCATAAGAAGCGGCGGCATTTCTCAACCCAAAGGGGTATGGGGACGGTGTCGTCTCCAGATTCTGCCCCGCCGGGGTCGGCTCTTCAGGGAGTGGTAGGATTGGAGCTGGACGACTGGACATCGCCGCGTGCCATAGGCAAGTCTCCTTCGTCCAAGCTCAGGCTAGACAGGTCCCCAGCCAGGGACCCTGTGCCAACAGCTGGTCGTAGGATATTGGCGGGGGGTGGCGCGTCGCCCCGGATTCGCGTAGCGTCGGGGTGGCCTTGTTCGTGCCGTGCTTGGCGAGCGCGGCGAGAGCGGCTGCCCGGACGCCGCCTGCGCCTGGGTTGCCATGGCGTAACTTCATCGTTGGTTGGTGGGGCTCGAGGAGTGAGGAGCACCATGTCATACTCATGCACTAAAGACATGAACTCTAGGCTCCCGAACCAAACCACGGTGCCAAGACGCAATGGTCGTACGTGGTCTGCCATCCGGAACCTGCTGGGATGACGAAACCGACACGCAACGCCCCTACCTGGCGCGCCAACTGTCGGTGTTTTGGACCAGGGGGTCCTCAACCAACTAGTGAATTTGTTCTGCGTGCTCCCGATCCGGATGGTGATGCAAAGAGACACAAGGTTTATACTGGTTCAAGCAATCAAGGCCCTACTTCCAGTCTGAGAGATCGATCTTGTATTCCTTGCACCGAGGTGCTCGTAGTAGGGGGTTACAAGCTAAAGGAGAGAAGGAGCTGGTCCTAGGTCTCGGCAGGGTGCCGTGCGGGCCGCTTGAGACGTTGCTCTCCGGTGGCAGGAGTGTGCGTGTGTGTTACAAGGTGTTCCCCCCCTCTAAAACATCCCATGTCCTCTCCTTTTATAGCATGAAGGGAGGACTTGGGTGGTACATGAGCTGACTATACGGCGTCGTGTGAACAGAGGCGGCGTGTCCGGGCCCTGTAGCCTGTTCCTGTGGCGGTGTGGCCGTCGGAGTGGTCCATCCTTGGAGTACTGGGGCGGTGTGGTCATCCCATCAGATCCTGTGCGTCGTGGGAGCCCTAGGAATGCCTCGGAGTGGTCGCGGCGGCGACCGTGCAAGCCACTGTGGATGGACTGTGCGCGAGGCCGAGACTTGGTCGATGCCGAGGCCGGCAACTGCGGTGGGGGGGGCTCGGCGAGCACGAACCCCAAGATCGCCGAGGCCCCGGTTATGCTGATCTTAGGCCTTGAGCGGGCGGCCGATCATGGGTAGAACGTTTGGACACAGTGGTCGGTAATCCCCGTCGTACCCTGTCCCAGCTGGTATGGTGCTGATCGTGGACACAGTGGTAGCACACAGTGGCCGGTAATCCTCATCGTACCCTGTCCCGGCCGGTATGGCGCTGATGCGACCTCGGGTCGCGTCGGCCATGCTGTGGTGTTGAACCACCGTCCGGCTGAGATTGCAAGAGTGGTTGAAGCATTAATGAGACATGACGAGTTGTTGGGAGGGTCGGTCGAGGCGGGGGCGACGGACCGCGGACGAGCCGGCCTCGAGCGACACGGAGAATGAGGCCTCGCGCGAGGCGGAGATCAGTTTCCTTGCCGAGGCCTTGCGCGAGACGCCTCGTGCGATACGGAGAATGTACCCCTGCCGAGGCCTTCCCTGGATAGCCTCGGGCGAGACGGAGACGGCGCCCCCTGCCGAGGCTCGGCGTCCCCTGCCGAGACCTACCCTGGGGAGCCTCGCGCGAGGCGGAGTTTGTTCTGAGACCCCTGCTCGAGGCTCGAGGCTCGAGGCGAGGTGGAGGAGGGCTCGGTCGTGGCAGGTGAGGGGCCCATGGCTTACCTTCTAGCTTTATTTTGATGTTTGCTTGGGGTACCCCGTTCTAAGGTACCCGACACATCCTCTCTTTCTTTGCTCATTTCTTTGATTGGTGAAAATGAGATCTTAGATTTGGATGGGCACACCCTTGACATTGAGCCTTTGGATCATATTTTCCACCTTGTTGATTAGTTTGATTGATTCTTCATCAATGTCGGAGGTGGAGGAGGAAGATTCATCATCTTCACTTGAATCTTCATCATCATCATCATCCTCATCTTCTTCTTTATCTTCACTTGAGGAGCTTGAGCTTGAGCTTGTCTCAATTTGCTTGCCCTTCATCTTCTTTTTCTCGCTACATGCGAGAGCTTTGCCTTTGCTCGATGAAGAGGCTTCGCCTTGACCCATTTGAAAGCTCTAGTTTGGTTTTGGTGAATTGATGAAACCCTAAGTGCTAACCTAGTTTATCAAGTGATCATGAGATAGGTAGCACACTCCAAGTGGTGAAGCAAATGAAGATCATAGCATGATAAAGATGATGGCATGGTGATGATCAAGTGCTTTGACTTGGAAAGAAGAAAGAGAAAAACAAAAAGGCTCAAGGCAAAGGTATAATTTGTAAGAGCTATCTTGTTTTGGTGATCAAGACACTTAGAGAGTGTGATCACATTTAGGATTGATAGCCGTACTATTAAGAGGGATGAAACTTGTATCGAAATGCGGTTGTCAAAGTGCCACTAGATGCTCTAACTCATTGCATATGCATTTAGGATCTAGTGGAGTGCTAAACCCCCTAAAAATGTTTGTGAAAATATGCTAACACTTGTGCACAAGGTAATACACTTGGTGGTGTTGGCACATTTATAATTCGGCGCTTTCGGGAAAATGGAATGCCTATTTTCTATTGCACCGGATGCAAATTCTTGTGGTTGGCACATTGGAGCAAGGGTGAAGAAGTTAGAAGTGAAAACGAGTTGATCGTGAAGACGCTGGCTTCGGTCTTCTGACCGGACGCTGGGTCTGAAAGCACCGGACGCTGGGTCACTCAGCGACCGGACGCTGAAAGGCTGCGTCCGGTCGTGATGTCAGACGGCACAGTGGCTAGGGTTGAGCACCGAACGCTGGTCTATGTCCGGTCAAAGTGGACCGGACGCGTCCGGTCGAAGAAATACACCTCGGGGAGCTTACTGGAAACGACCGGACGCTGAAGTCCAGCGTCCGGTCACTTTCTAACTGACGCGTCTGGTCAGTAGACGACCGTTGAAATCTGACGAACATCATTTGAAGTAGGGGACACGTGGCGTGAATCACGTGACCGGACGCTGAGGGCCAGCGTCTGGTCGATCAGACCGGAGCGTCCGGTCTATCGGACCGGAGCGTCCGGTCACCCCGCGTTGTGCCCAGTGAAGGGGTACAATGGCTCTATTTCGTGGGGCCTTCTATTTAAGCCCCATGGCCGGCTCAAGCTCACACTCTTGGCCATTTCTATTGACATAGCATACTTGTGAGCTTAGCCAAAGTCCTCCCACTCATCTAGATCATTGATTCATCATCATAGTGAGATTGGGAGTGAATCCAAGTGCATTGCTTGAGTGATTGCATCTAGAGGCACTTGGTGATTGTGTTTCGCCGCGGATTTCGCTTGTTACTCTTGGTGGTTCCCGCCACCTAGATGGCTTGGAGCAGTAAGGATCATTGAGTGGAGGAGGTGATTGTCTCCGACTCCGATCGTGGTGATTGTGAGGGGTTCTTGACCTTTCTCCGGCGCAGCGCCAAAAGGTACTCTAGTAAATTGCTTGTGGCTTGTGTGATCCTCATCTTGTGTTGGTTGTGCGGCACCCTATTGAGGGTTTGGCGAGTGATGCCAATCAGCGCGTGAACCTCCAAGTGAGTGAATCGCCACAACGAGGACTAGCTTGCCGGCAAGCAAGTGAACCTCGATAAAAATCATTGTGTTCATCATTTGATTCCGAGGTGATTGGTCTACATTGGTATTCATTATTGTGATTGATTGGTTCCTACCACTACACGGCGGTATAACTCTCTTGCTCACTCTTACATTACCGCAAACTAGTTATCAAGTTCTTTAGTGTAGCTAGTTGTGAGAGCTTGTTTGTTTGATTAGTGTTTCTCTTTAGTTATTCTTTGAGAGCACACTAATTTAGCTAAGTGTCATAGCTATTGTGTGGACATACACTATTCGAAATAGAATTGTGGTAGGTGGCTTGCATTTTAGTAGGCTAGCGCAACACTCGCTTCGCCGCAAAATTGTCTAACACATTTTGTTAAGTGTTGTTGTAGAATTTTATTAGGCTATTCACCCCTCTCTAGCCATTAGGACCTTTCACCATCTTACGTGATATTTCAAATGCCACTATCTTGCCAATGACTATGTCCGGGGTCATGGTGCTCAAGTTCTCTATGTTGTGAAGGATGGTGATGATGCTTGCATATTTCTTTTGTCGTAGCACGGAGATGATCTTCCTCACGATGTCCGCATCATCTAGCTTTGTTAATCCTATTGAATGGAGCTTATTGATAATTAGATTCAAATGAGAATACATATCACGAACGAGCTCATCATCATTCATTATAAAGGAATCATAATTTTGTTTAGCTAGATAATGTTTTTGCTCACGGACATTACTTGTGCCATCATGGAGCTCTTGAAGTTTTAAACAAATTTCATGTGCCGTATTTAAAGTGAACACTTAGTTAAACACATCTATGCTAAATGATTCAATCAAGCAATTCTTAACTCTAGCATTGAAATGAATTTCCTTTTCTTCACTCTTTATGGGTTTATCGGGATTCTTAATGGGTTTTATCCCATCACGAGTGACTCTCCAAACTCCCAAATCAACCGCCTCAAGATAGCAAGCCATTCTATCTTTATAATAGGGGAAGTTAGTGCCGTCAAAGTGTGGAAGCCTAGAGGTATCCATCCCAACCACTCTAAATAGCGTCGGCTCAACGGCGGTTAAGCCAAATGGTCCAAATTGAGCCAACCGGCTCTGATACCAATTGTAAGGGACCATGACGCCTAAGAGGGGGGGTGAATTAGGCAACTTAAAACTTTTAACTCTAAACTATGGCCTCTTTTTCTACCCTAGCAAAACCTATGTAAAAGATAAAGTATCTAAATGTGCAATTACAGTTTTGCTAGTGTGTTGCTATCTCTACCGCAAAAGGAGTAATGTAATCAATATAAATGCAGAAGCTAAAGAGCAAGGTAGAGATATGCAAACTTCTGTCGATGACTCCAGTATTTTTACCCAGGTATCGAGAAGCACGCAAGCTTCCCCCTAGTCCTTGTTGGAGCCCCTCGTAAGGAATCCCTCGCAAGGGCCAAGCTCCCGGGCGGGTAACTCCGTGGATAGCCTCGGGCCTTCCCCAACGCAAGTGGGTCTTCGACGTGCCTTCCGGCAAGCCTCTCCCGGATGCTCCCCGTCGTCTTCACTATCAAGCTTCCGACCAAAATGCCGCGGGCCTTGTTCTCTTCGGTACACGGTGGCGGCCACACCACAAACGCGGTTGGTGTGATCTTCGTGCTTGGACTTTGCTTGATATCTTGGGTCTTTCCTTATGCTTCTAAGGTCTTGCTTAAGGTGTTGATCATTAGATCATCATGTCGCCTTCATCCAAGTCATGTCTTGCATCCTACTTGTCGGGTACCTTTGAACGGGGTACCCCAAGCAAACATCAAAATAAAGCTAGAAGGTAAGCCGTGGGCCCCTCACCTGCCACGACCGAGCCCTCCTCCACCTCGCCTCGAGCCTCGAGCAGGGGGCGCCATCTCCGTCTCGCCCGAGGCTATCCAAGGAAGGCCTCGGCAGGGGTACATTCTCCGTATCGCGCGAGGCGTCTCGCGCAAGGCCTCGGCAAGGAACCTGATCTCCGCCTCGCGCGAGGCCTCATTCTCCATGTCGCTCGAGGCCGGCTCGTCCGCGGTCCGTCACCCCCCGCCTCGACCGACCCTCCCAACAACTCGTCATGTCTCATTAATGCTTCAACCACTCCTGCAATCTCAGCCGGACGGTGGTTCAACACCACAGCATGGCCGACGCGACCCGAGGTCGCATCAGCGCCATACCGGCCGGGACAGGGTACGATGAGGATTACCGGCCACTGTGTCCTACCACTGTGTCCACGATCAGCACCATACCGGCTGGGATAGGGTACGACGGGGATTACCGACCACTGTGTCCAAACGCTGTACCCATGATCGGCCGCCCGCTCAAGGCCTCGGCACTGTACACCGGGGCCTCGGTGATCTTGGGGTTCGTGCCTGCCGAGACCCCCCCACCACAGTGCCAGCCTCGGCATCGACCAAGTCTCGGCCTCGCGCACAGTCCATCCATAGTGGCTTGCACGGTCGCCGTCGCGACCACTCCGAGGCATTCCCGGGGCTCCCACGACGCATAGGATCTGATGGGATGACCACGCCGCCCCAGTACTCCAAGGATGGACCACTCCGACGGCCACACCGCCACAGGAACAGGCTACAGGGCCCGGACACGCCGCCTCTGTTCACACGACGCCGTATAGTCAGCTCATGTACCGCCCAAGTCCTCCCTTCTTGCTATAAAAGGAGAGGACCTGGGATGTTTTAGAGGGGGGGAACACCTTGTAACACACACGCACACTCCTGCCGCCGGAGAGCAACGTCTCAAGCGGCCCGCACGGCACCCTACCGAGACCTAGGACCAGCTCCTTCTCTCCTTTAGCTTGTAACCCCCTACTACGAGCACCTCGGTGCAAGGAATACAAGATCGATCTCTCAGACTGGAAGTAGGGCCTCGATTGCCTGAACCAGTATAAACCTTGTGTCTCTTTGCATCACCATCCGGATTGGGAGCACGCAGAACAAATTCACTAGTTGGTTGAGGACCCCCTGGTCCGAAACACCGACACTACTAAACTACAAAACAATCACTTGCAAATTCATTAGTCCAATTTAGTTGTGTTGGTCATCAAACACCAAAATCCAAAGTAAATGGGTCAAGGGTCCATTTTCGTTACACAAGGCAATGCACATTGGGTAAAGCATCAGGAACAAGTGATGGAGCAGCAAGCAGCAAGTAGCAAGCAGCAGTGGTGGTGGATCCGAACCTATCAGGTGTAGGGGAAGCTATGGAGGAGCGCGGATGCCGGTGGAGGTGCACGGACGCCGGAGAGCATGGGCAGTCGAGCCGCCCACCGTTGGAGGTGTGCGAACGCTGGACCCTAATGGGCACCGAGGCTGCTAGCCGAGAGAGGGAGCGTGGACGCTAGGGAAGGAGCGCGGAAGCCGGAGAGCTCAGGCGCCATTGCCGCTCGTCGGGGGAGGGAGCACGGACGTCGGAGCGCACGAGCACCTGGGCCATGGGAGGGCGAGGAGCAGGCCCACGGCACCTCAAGGTCGAAAACGAGGCAGCGGCGGACCGGGTCATGGATGTGGACGGCACGGCCGCAAACCCTAACTTGCTTGGCGGCCCGGGGGATGGAGCGGGTTGGCGGAGCTCGAGGTCAGAGATGGGGAGGAGGCGGCGGGTCTGCCGGCCTGGGGCTCTAAAACCCTAGCTGCCGTAGAGATGGGGCGCACGACGTTGTGGCGGCCTAGGGATGTCGAGCTGTGGCCCCGGGGTGTGGAGAGGGGGCACCGGCATCGGAAGAGGTCTAGGAGGCGGCGGTGGGAAAAAATTGGTAGCCTGACGGCGTCGGGAGGAAGAAGAGAGCGCCCAACACTTACGAAATTTTGGCCCCTGAGTGCCCATGCTTATATACCCAGGATGATTTGTAGGGGCGGCTTAAAACATCAGCCGCCCCTACAAATGCATTTGTAGAGGCGGGTCCTGATCTAGCCATCCCTACAAATATTTTCTATTTTATTAAATTATTAATTCTATATTTTTTATATCACAAAAGCACAAAGTAAATGTATATAATATTTTGTATTATTCTATATATGCACAAATATATATAAAAACAATTTGCTGATATTCAAAACAATATAGAAAACAAAAAAATTCAAAAATTAAAATTTTTGAATTTAAAACTTCGACTACAATTTTCAAAATTAAAAATGTTGTAAACATAAAAGTTGTATAACTCATCAATATGTATAACTTTTTTTGGTCAGCTTGTCATGTGACTTTGTTTGAACGATTCAAAATTTAAAATTCAAACAATTACAACTTAAAACAATATTTTGAAAGAGTATATGATTTCAACTGAAAAAGTCATGAATATAAAAGTTGTACAACTCATCAAGATATACAACTTTTATTGTGGTCATCTTTTTATGTGATGAACTTTGAACGAATTAAAATTTGAATTTCTGAAAATGACAACTTCAAACAAGATTTTGAAACACTAAATGATTTCAGCTGAAAAACTCATGAATACTAAAGTTGTAGAACTCATCAAGATATACAACTTATATGTTGGTTATCTTTTCATTTGACAAAATTTGAACAGTTTAAATTTTAAATTTTAATAAATGGCAACTTCAAACAAGATTTTAAAATCTTAAATGATTTCAACTACAAAAGTCATGAACATAAAAGTTGTTGAACTCATCACTATCTACAACTTTTATTTTGGTCCTTCTTTTATTTGACAAAGTATTAGTAAATATTGTTTACAAATTCATATATCACTCATAGTTTCATGAACTATATGAGAGACATGTTGATTTATGAACCATGTTTACTATCACTTTGTCAGATGAAGAAATAACTAAAATAAAAGTTATAGATCTTGATGAGTTATACATATTTGGTATTTATCACTTTTCAGCTAAAATCATTTGGTATTTCAAAATCTTGTTAGAACTTGTTATTTTTTTAAATTTGAAAATTTGAATTGCTCAAACTTTGTCAAACGAAAAGAATGACCAAATAAATACAGTAACTTGATAGGGTATGATTTTAGAAAATTTTAGAAAATAAAATCATCACATTTGGAGTTAGTGTGAGGGAGGACTAGTTACAAATTTTATCTAGAGATTAAAAAGAAAAATCACAATTGTTCATGATGATCAATGATGAACAAGTGTGATTTCTCTTTTTAATCTGTGGCTGAAACTTGCAACTAGTTTTTCTCCCTCGTACTAACTCCAAATGTGATGGTTTTTTCCCCTAAAATTTTCTAAAATCATGCTCTATCATTTTAGTCTGGTCATCTATCTTTATCACTAATTTTGGACAATTTAAATTTTGAATAATTAAAATTTTGAATTTTAGAAAATGACAACTTCAAACATGATTTTCAACCACTAAATGATTTCAGCTGTAAAGGTGATGAATATAAAAGTTGTATAACTCGTCAAGATCTCTAACTTTTATTTTGGTCATTTCTTCATTTCACAAAGTGTTAAGTGCTTGTTTTAAGTGTTTCAATAGTAGTCCGAACATGTTACAGTAGTAATAAGTGCATGTTTCAAGTGTCTGCGTGTTACAGCTGTTTTAGTAGTAATAGAGTGGATGTTGCAATAGGTTCATCTGGATGTTGCAAAGGGTAGTCTCACACACATGCATAAATATAGTCTCACACACATACATAAATATATAGTCTCACACACATACATAAATATATAGTCTCACACACTTGCATAAATGAAGTCTTACAAATACACACACACACTTACATAAACATTCCATGTTCAACAACTAGCTAGCCCGCTGTGACGACTTTTCCCTTGACACCTTTTCATTCCCATGGTAATGTCTTTGGGCAGGTTCTTTTCCACAACACTGATCTTCTTAGGAAAGTCTGTGAATAGCGGCATCTCATCGTAGTTATTGTAAGCTTCAACATTGACCATGCCATCAACTCCGATAATGTGTTGCTTCCTAGAGGCAACCACATGCTTTGTCTTCTTCTTCGGGGAGATGTTACTTTGTGGTCAGGAATATAGAAAACTTATGCGACACGTGAAGCGAGCACCCAAGGATCATCTTGGTAGCCTAGATTCTCGAGGTCCAGGACTCTCAATCCGATCTCATTTAGTTGGTGTTGTTTGATCTAGCGGCATTAAAATAGGGCCACCGTTATATCCCTTCCATAGTCAAGTTCCCATATCTCTTCAATGATGCCAAAGTATTGGATCTTTCGCCCCACTCCATCAAGAGCTTCTATTCGAACGCCGCTATTTTGGTTCACATATTTACTATCATTTGCGTGGGTATAGTACGTGTACCCATTGATGTCATAAGCTTTCCAATATGCCACTTATCTCGATGGCCCCTCCACCATCCTACTGATGGTAATAGAGTCTATGGTTTCTCCAGACGGTATGTTTTGGTCCTTCAACCATGTAGTTAGTCGTTGCTTGTGCTGTTTCATGACCCAATCATCTGAACGACCATTTCTCTTTGCCATAATGATAGCCAAGTGTTCATCAATATATGGTTTCATCAGTTGTGTACTCTGCAAGACACTGTAATGCGCCTGACTCACTTCTTTGTAATCATGGTCGATGAACACTTTTCTACCACTTGTGCCCTTCCCAACCAGCCTACCCTTGTGACGAGAATTGGGTTTACCAATCCCTTTCGTACTTTTAGGTACTCTTGACAACACTCGACAACTTCTTTAGTACTATAACCCTCTATCATGGAGCCCTCTAGGTAAGCTTGATTATGCACGTATCGGCTTAGAACCGACATGAACCGCTCATAGGACCACATTTCATGCAAGTAGCAAGGGCCCAACGCCTGTATCTGATGAACCATGTGAATCATGAGATGTGGCATTATATAAAAAAAAGCAGGAGGTAAACACATCTCTAGTTGGTTTTGTGTCTCCACCACAAATTCATGTAGGTCACTCAGCTCTTTCTTGCCAATCGTCTTATGTGAGATCTTCGAAAAGAAGCAGCACATGCGGGTGATGGCTATTTTCAAAAACTCTAGCTTTATAGCCCTGATTGCAATAGGTAGAAATACTGTCGGCATCACATGACAATTGTGAGCCTTGCAGTGTGTTATTGACAAGTCCTTCATCGACACTAGCTTCTTCACATTCGCTGAAAACCCAGTCGGAACTTTGACCCCCCCCTTAGGAAAGTACATATAGCTCTCTTCTCTTCTGGTGTTAGGTTGAAGCACACCGATGGCAGAGTGTATTTTCCATTAGCCTCAGGTCTCGGGGTGAAGCTGTGGCATCACATTTAGCTGCACCATGTCTTTTCATGATTTCAGATCATCCTTTGACTTGCCTGTGTCCATCAAGGTAGCAATGAGACTCTCAAAGACATTCTTCTGCACGTGCATAGCATCAATGGCATGGGAGACCTCCAAGTCTAACCAATAAGGCAGATACTAAAAGAAGATCGATTACTTCTTGAAAGGTACGTCTTCGACAGGAGGTGTGCTTCTATCTCTATTCATCCCATCTGGATTCTTCTTTCCATAGACGACGTGTATGTTTTTCACCATTCTGTACACGTGTTCTCCGTTATGACGTCTCTCCGGAGGGGGTTCAATCTCTGGGTGTTGTCATAAAATCTAAAGAATAATTTGTTGTGGTACTTGTGACTTGTCTTTAAGAAGCACCGATTCCTTAGGTAAACTATCTTCTTGGATGCATCCAGGAACACCCATGTAGTACCATCCAAGCAAACTAAGCATCCCGTCTTCCCTTTGATCTATCCAGACAAAGCAAATAGTGTGGGGTAATCATTGGTAGTAACAAATATTATTGCTCTACATATGAAGTCCTCCTTTTGGAACACATTGCACATCGGCTCCCCATGCCTCCATAGCCTCTCTATTTCTTGCATCAAAGGCTCGAGGAACACGTCTATATCAATGCCTAGTTGTTTAGGGCCAGAAATAAGAATAGCGAGGAGAAGGTACTTTCTCTTCTGACACAACTACGGTGGGATGTTATACATGGTCAAGATCACTAGCCAAGTGCTGTGGTCGCTCATCCTCTCATTGAAGGGTTCATTCCATCGATGCTCAAGCCAAACCGTACATTCCTTGGGTCATCGCTGAATTCTTTGAGCTTCTCATCGATCCTTTGCCATTGACTACAATCAGCTGGGTGTGCAATCTTATCATCATCCACTTTGCGCTCATCATCCCACCATGTCATGAGTGTGACTTCTTTAGGGTTTAGGAAGATACGTCTCAAGCGGTCGGTCACTGGCAGGTACCACATTACGAAGGCAGGAATTTTTCTCTGCTTTGCATCGTTGCCTAATGGAGTGTCCTCTGGGGGCTGAGATTCTTGTACCACCTTTTTTGTACCCTTCTTATTCCTCTTTTTCTCTGTGGAGGCTTCGTCCCCACCGTAAAGGTCATTATTGTTGTACCGGCTGGCCCCACACCGGGGACATTTATCCAGTGACTTGAACGTTTTACCATGAAAAAAGATATAGTGGTTGGGGCATGCATGGATTTTTTCAACCCCTATTATCAATGGACTTATGACCTTCTTCGCTTGGTATGTGTTGGTGGGAACTGAGTTTGGTTGTGGCAGCACCCATGACAGGAGACGCAATAGATCATTGAAACTACAGTCTGACGAGCCATACTTAGCCTTCAGGATGAGTAGCTCAAGCACAAAACATAGTAATGTCCAATGTATCGGACAACCCTTTTCAACACCATACACAGTCTCCTTCGATGCTTTTGTCACCCTTTCCAAATTTTCTAGACCTTTCGGGGTTTTTAGTAAAATCTCTAGTCAAAGGCTCGAATCATATCCTTTAAATCATCTTTATCCCCGACACGTGCTTCCGTCATCATTATTGGCACCACCTTCATCGTTACCATCCCAACCACCAACATCACGACCTTGTTCATTGCCAAACTCAGGATCTATTCGTGTATCAAGCTCTGCTAAATATTGGGACAGGGATTCTAGGGTTTCGTCGTCGTATTCCTCCTCATCCTCGTCGTTAAAAATAAGCGTTTCACCATGATGAATCCACACTATGTAGTCCTCAATAAATCCTCGCATAATCAAATGTGATCTGATGATAGTCACATATGTCCATGCCATATAGTTCTTGCAATCTTTACATGGACAAATAATTGTATCCTTATTCTCTATCAACGCCGTTGCATGCTTCTCTACGGCTTTAATAAATTTATCCACCTCTTCATAGAAACCTGCCTTAAACCTTAACGAACCATACATCCAAGAGTTCCTATACTCCATCTTTTACAACAACAACAACAAATCATTAAAGGACTACTTATTCAGATATATATAAAAATAAATCAAATTAATAATTACTTGAGAATAATTGTATATACTTCAGATATATTTGAATATAAATCAAATATAATTACATGAAACATACAAACATGCCATGGTAGAGGAAAATTAATTAATGACCTATTTATCCATAAATAATTAAAATACATATTTATTGATTACAATAAATAATTTCAAAGACAATAATTAGTAACAATTAATATTTTACCCAATATCTTTCATGCAAACCCAAGTCCAATTTCATCAAACATAAATTTACAAAAACGAAATTAATAAAAAAACCAAACCCTAGATCTAGATCTAGATCTACATGCATATGTCACATCCATAAAACTAACCAATTATTCACTAAAATCAAGAAACATGGACCAAAAAGTGTACGATCTTGTTCCCCTACCTAATTTACCCTAGTACATTCAAAACTTGGGTCTAAATTGCTTCATAAGTAGCTCAAGCACCATAGAAGAGAGAGAAAAGCAAAACTCTAATTACTCACTAACCAACCATTAAAACTTCAAAAAAAGTGTGGAATAGTATTTTTTTACCTTCTACAACCTCTCCACCAAAGGATTTGAGAACAAAACATTCCCCCATTAGTAAAGCAATTTTTGGAGGTGCCCAAGGCCTCCCTACCTTTTTTCATGGGTTGGAGTGAGTGACCCGAGGAGGAAGAAGAGGCTGCAAGGTTTTATACGTGGGAGGCATTTGTAAGGGCGGCTGGTGATTGAGCCGTCCCTACAAATCGACCCATTTGTAGGGGCGGCTCGTATCACCAGCCATCCCTACTGTGACATTTGTAGGGGCGGCTGGTCTCATGAGTCCCGAGCACGCCCACTGTAGAAGCGGCTTCATCACTAGCCGTCCCTAAAAAAAATGTTCCATTACTACAAATATTTTTTTTGTAGTAGTGAGATAGAGAGGGAGAGAGAAGTATTTCGATGGGAGAGTGATAGAGATGTTGGAGGTGGGCTAAGGATCTGCGTGCTCTGTGGCCGCGGTTCACTAGGACTCGGTGCATGGCTTCCATTTATCATCGATTTGAAGAAAACACACACCGTGGAGAGAGACAAACACAGAGGTTGCTTCGGGCAGTTTTTTAACATTGGGTCAGCCATTCCTCTCAACCGGCTATAAAACTTATTTTTACCGCCAGTTCTTATCTCGAAAGGGCAACGAAAAATATCCTTGTTTTTCCCGCCAGTTTAGGATAAGAATCGATTTTATTCTGTACTGACGGTGATATATTTCACCAATGGTTTTAACGGAACTCGTGGTGAAAATCCCGTTGGTAAAAACTATTTGTATATAGTAATGTGTACACTATTTGCATTGGATGAATTGTACAAAAATATCCTATATATTTGGGAACGGTATGTTATATAAAAGATTGGGATCAATACGTTTATATGGTTAGCCACCGTACAAAGGCAGCAATCAAAAGATAATAATCATGCAAGAAATGCAAGATATATAGGAGCTTTGTTGGAAGCATGTTTTTCGTCGTATCTGTGGATCCGATTCATTAGGTGCTGTAACTGCGTGCGTGCTGCACAGTAACCAGTACTGCAAGTGTGGGGGATTTATTGTCGTGCATATGTGCTCCGAGATCCTAAATGATAAGTACTCCTACACGTGAATAACTATTTAATGTGAGAACGAGGATTTAATTGTTCCTCATTTTATTTATTTGTCTCGTAGTTACTAGTTCTATGCCGGACTGACATTAACTCAGCTAGGAGTTCACCCTCATTCACAATTCCACTTATAAGACTGTCTCCAACGGACAGAACCCAAAAACAGGACGCATAGCTAGTTTGGGTCACGAACAGCACAAAGGCGCGTGACCCAAAACTTTTAGTTTCCAACAGCGGACGCAATCCTCCATGGAGCTTATCCCAATCTCAAAGCGAGCTCGCCGCCTTGGGCACCCGGCCTTGGTCGCTCCCATCTCTCGACCCAGCGCCTCGCCTCGCGTGACCGCCTCCTCGCTGGCCGCCGGCGCGCCAAAGCACCGACTCAGACTAGAGTGGTTCACTGGGGACGAGGAGCTTGAGTCCCCGGAGGCACCACCAGCGAATGGTGGTTCACAATTCCACTTATAAGAAGTGTACAAACGCACAACACGGTGGGAAACGCATGCCATCGTCAGAGAGAAGACCCTTATTTGCCTACTCGTTGGCACAAAAATGAGTAGCGTGTTTGCGTCTTTCGTTGGAAATTTTTGAGGCAAACTTTTGCGATCTCAAGACAGATCCATGTACAAACGCGGATGTATATGGATGCCATCCAGCATCACAACAAAACAACTCGATCTCAAATCCATCGGATTGGCATGAAGGGCTACCAAAAATGCTCACATCACAGATTCTGCTTTTCTAATACTCTCTTGCATCCTAAAATATACAAAATATCATAAGAATTCTATGACATATTATATGGTAAAATAAATGATGCATGTAACCCTCTATAATTGTCATATTTAGATTTTGGTAATAGACTTTAATGGTAGATATGCATATGATTAAGTCCACTTTTGGCGCCTCAACTATCGTTTTCGTCTGATTTTAACCCATAACTACAAAATCGTTTAGTGTTGGTTACCCTACCTGTCAAAACCGTTCACTTTTAACACCTGAACGCGGAAGAGGCGGTGTTGTCCGGCGTGGAACGGGTTTGACCATGCCACGCTGGCATTGACCGCCACGTAGGACGCCACCTCCCTACGCCGCAGCCGAGCTCGCCGCGGACTCCCGCTCTCCCGCCTTGCGCCCTCCGCCCTCCTGCTCCGGGCCATGGGCTACGCCTACTTGGCCGCGCCGCGCTCTACACCATTTTGATTGCTCACTTTCGCCACCACAGCTTGTGACTCTGCCTCCTCACTGGCTTCCCTTCCCCCCCCCCCCACCCCGCCCAATGACGACGCCCGTCCTCGATCTTTGCAGTACTGGCGGAGGTGTGCGTGCCTCCGGGTATATACGAAGTCACTTGACAGCTTCTGTTGAAAATATGGTTGGGACTGGTAGTGGTGGGGAAGAAAGAGGTTGACATCCTGATTCCTGAAGCCACCGGAACCAGAACGAGGAACCAAAACAAAAAAAAGACCAAAGCAGGGGGCGATATATAGCTAGGGAGTAGTTCACTTCCCCTCCTCTCTCCTCCCTCCTACACCCCTCCTCCCCGTCGCGTCGCCCCTCCTACCGTCCCTATGTCTCCCTCCTGTCCCTTCGCTTCCTCCCGTTGAGCGGAAGCGCGCAAGCAATCATTGCCTTTTCTTGGCGTCGCAGCTCCGGTAGGCAGCCCCATGGGATCTCGCTTGCTTGGCTCGCCGCCTTTACATTGAGGCGAGGCGCTGGAGCTCGAGCCACCGCACTTGGTGTTGGTGACTTGGAGTCGGTCGGGTGTCTCATTCCTGATTTGATCTGCAGCTATGGCGGTGGTGGCCGACATGGCGGCATCGGGAGGGCTCGAGCAGTGGCAGAAGGACGGGTTCTTCTAGGCGGTCGAGGAGGTGCAGGAGCCGACGGACCTCACCGGTCAGCTCTTCGGCCGCGTTAGCGCCGCCCAGGAGCTGCTCGGCGCGCGTGCCTTGGACTTCAACCTCACCAGCAAGGCCGCTAGGGTTCCGCCACGCATCACCGCGAGGGCACACGCGCGGTGGGCGCCGCCGTCGGGGCAGCCAAGGGAGGCGAGACGGGCGTCCGCTTGCTGCGCTTTCGTCGGCCATGGCGCGGCTGCCTACTCGTCCGGTGGCCCTAGCGCGTGAGCCCGATGGCGGCTTAGCTAGCCCGACTCGGCAGCCCGCGTGCACGCTCGCTCAGTGATGATGTGGCAGCCAGATGACGGCGAATGATTGCAAGGGGAGGGAATGAGTGGGTGATGCGCGGGCCCCACATGTCACTGAGATGCAGGGCAGCCTACTACGTGGCGGTTAATGCTAGCGTGACATGGTCAAACCCGTTCCACGCCGGACAAAACCGCCTCTTCCTCGTCCAGGTACTAAAAGTGAACGGTTTTAACAGTTAGAGTACCAACACTAGACGGTTTTGTAGTTGGGGGTTAAAATCAGACGAACACAATAGTTGAGGGGCCAAAAGTGGACTTAATCCATATGCATATAAATATTGGCTTTTGGGGGATTAATTGTTCACTTAGAATCATTTATAATTTATGATAGATTTCAAATACTTTGTATATCATACTATTTTTAGGAGTACAACTAGATGCCCACATTTACACATTCAAGAACGCTCACCTCTATAAATCTGTGCGCATCCTACCTTTGCACAAACGCCTAGTTGTCACGCCTAGGAAGTCACAACAAGGCGGACTGCCCACGTCGTGGATGAACACAAGTAGTCCGTTTAGAACGTATGAATTTTACGTGATTCACGCAGAAATTTCTTAAGAATCAGTTTAATTTTATAGGAAAAAAATGAATGAAAAAAAATTACTTGGTTCTTTTTCACACAGTGAAAGAGGATACAGATGGTTTCAAAAAAAAAGAGGATACAGCCACCCTTCCCACTAACCATGTACAGTATTTGCTTGATTCTTTTTCGCATAGAATAGATTTATATATATTGTCTTGTTCCAATTTCAATTGGACGAGCGCGTTCGCTTCACTGGACGACGTGATCTGTCCATGTTACCACCTTCCAGCAACAGTACCTGAAGCGGTGAAGCCTATACGGCTCTCATCTCTCTGAAGATCCCTACAGTAGCAGACGACGTACGGCGCCCTCTTTTCTCCGCCGTCGTACCCGCGGCCGGTACAAGTACCTGACCGCGCCATCACGCAGGCACAGTCGCCTTCCTCCCCCGCCATTAACTACAGCTAGCAAGCAGACTACGCCCGGTAGCTGCAACAAAGCTGCGAGCTAGGCGCTGCATGCTAGCTAGTAGATCCATCGGCTCCTGCGGCTGCCTGAGTGCACTCAATGCATGCATATACGCGCGCGGCCAATTATTCGAGATCAGACAATTGGTTTTATTGGGCCGTCCTCTCGTGCTGGGTCGCCTCGTCTTGTCGTCGTCGTCGCCTCTGCAGCCAGCCTGCTGGCTCTGGCTCCCCCTCGCTCCGCCGCTTCAGTCTGGACGTCGTCTGGTTTAGCTGCGGCGGCGCCATTGCTAAACTTGGTTAACCTCTCCTTGCCAGAAATAAATCGGTCCCAGAAAAGCCTCTGTGCCATGTCGCTTATGCTGAAATTTGGCTTACGTTAATGTTTATGCTGAAATATTGGAAGAGAAAAATACTATTTCATAGCTGAAAAGTAACTCAAACGAACAGGGTCACAATCACGAAATCACCTTCCCGGCCGTGCGGCCAAGAGACGCATATAGCTACTGCGAACCCTTTGCTGCCTTGCCGCCCGCTCCTAGTTGCACGTCAATGCAGGTAGGCTCGGGTCCACTCCCTGTTCTCTTGTCTCCTGTGGCATGTCCAACGGCGACGACGACAGGAGTACTGTGTACATGTAGGAGATGCATGTTAGGGTGTGTTTGGATGCTTGAATGGGTTCTGTTTCTCACGTGAATCCTAAGAATAATAGTCAAACGGTACTAAGGTGAAACGTTTCAGCTAGAACCGTTACAAGTGATTCTCACTTTTTCGCCTACGAAAGTGAACCGGTGAAAACGTGGTTTCACACTGATTCTAATTCTACACCCAAATAATCTAGTCATTCTGATTCGCCATTCGAAATATTTTCTGGAAGAATCTGGATCTGAATCGTTCTACGTGAATCTGGATGCTTACCAAATGAGTCCTTAGTGTGAACGACTGATCCAAAACAAGTGTGTGTTACTGTGATCGGTCCTAATTGGTTTGATATCGGTAAGTACGTACACGGCTTGATTATCGATTCTTCAATTATTATTTTGAAAAGATTGTTAATAAGCTAGCTGGCCGCATCATAGGTAAGTACATATGTCCTACTATCCAGAACAAATAAGTGCACACCATCCTTACCAAACAAAATAAATACTCTGGAGGATATTAAAAAAAAAACAAGTCACTGAAATATCCGTGTGCCACGGCTACAAAATTCTTTAATAATACACCAACCCCGGGTTAGTAACAAATGTTAGATATTGTTATATAGATAGGTATTGTTGGTTATGCAATAACTAATCAAAATTGTTTATCTTAATTATATTTACCCTCTCTAACTCATTCATAATGTAACATAGACATTTCTTATCTTTGTCAATACAATTAATGGTTTATATATTGTTTCATCCCTATTTATGTTTCCTTTTTGCATCATGCCCTCCACGTGTGATTGATATATGTGTTTAGTTGAAATTATAGCTTAGCCATGTGTTTGGCATGAAAATTGATACAATCGTCATTGTAACGCCCCTTCCAAAATCAGCTTATGGCCCCACTCACACGTGGAATGAGCCAGGATAGGCATAACCACCAACATGGAATTGACATTTTGTGGTTTTGCAAGGTAGGTATGATGCGATAATAGTCAAGAAAAGCCTATATTTATGTGTTATTTTGCTATATTGTTTAAGAATTTTAATTCCAACTCAACTACACGTACGTAGGTGACAACTTCAACAATAATAGATCAACTGCAATCACAATGTACATACCCTGATTCAAATGAGGTTATAAACAATTGTGATGTTCCGTGAATATAAGAGGGAGTTAACGAAAGAGCAAGTCATGGCTCTCCTTGCGCAAGGAATAGCGCGATGTATGCAAACATGACACCTAATCAAAGGCAGCAACAACGCAAGTGCTAGAGGTTGAATAATACATGCATGCGCATAAAAGAGGAAATGAAAGTGTCTGCAAAAGGATCCGAAGAGGCATAGAAGTACATTTGTATTTTTTGAGACACGTCGAATTTATACCCCCCTTCGTTAATCTATTTGGCTGTCTCCTGAAATCATTTTTGTGTAGTGAAGCAATGGCTAGTGCATGGGGCTTATAGTACATACAGCAGCGCTGGAGCACTCGGTACTCAGACCTTGACTTGAGACATTTTCTCTACTCCTTATTAATGAGAAAACTTCTTGCTTTAGCTAAAAACAAGAAAAAAAAATCCTACTTCGACGGCAAATACTACGTGCAGTACACGTGCTAAGCACTACGGAGCACAACTTTCAGCAGGCTGGAACTAGTTGCCCAAAGACTCTTGCAACCGTGCTGAGCCGATCGATCGAGATATAGCGGCACACTTAGTCTGAAGCATCACAAATTAAACGTCGTGTTCACGGTTGTCGTTATGGCTTCGTTTTGCTAGCGCGGCCTTTTTCACAATCCTTTTTGCTGCGCTCCAAACTGTCCCGCCGTACGGGCAGTTGGGCCCCGACCCACCAAGGCCGCGCTAGCCAGCTGCTAGCTGCTGGGCAGCCTCATCGTCCTCGCGCAGTGTTCGGCCCGCGTAGCGTTTCCTGACCATGAGCCGTTCGTTACCACTCACCACCCACCACCCCCTGAACGTAGCACTTCCCCAGTCCCCACCGAACAAATCTGCCTCATGTCACGCGTCACGCGTCTGTCACGCATGCGGCCGCAGCGAGCCTCGGCCGGGCGCGCGCGCGCGGGGGGGACGAGGAAGACGCCACGCGCGTGCGTCCAAACTCCAAAGGCTGCGTGCCAGGTCGATGATCGATCGACAGGCGGCTCTCGTGTTCCGGCACGAGCTAGGGCCGCGACAATTCGGCAGGAGGAGGTGGCGACGGGGCGATCTGAGGGCGACGAAGGAGGGGGTCCCGTGGCCACGCCGTGCCACGGCGCAGTATTGGCGCCGCGCGGGACGTGAAGCCAACAGGCCAGCACAGGTCGCTCTGCCATGCATGGAGCCATGGAGGGGGAGCGCCCGGCCGCCCGCCGCCCCCACGCGGTCGAGCTCGATCGCCCGGCGCGTCAGGCTCAGGCCTCTGCCCGGTCCTGTGCAAGGGTGAAGGTTTTTGGATCCGCGCCGGCCCACGCGGATTTGTCATTCTTTGAAACTTTATTTCGGAGCATGAGCGATGCCGATCCGCCGCCGGCCCGGCCACCGTACATTGTCGTTGGCAGGGCAGGCGCCGCCGGGCCGCAGGCCCGCAGGCCGCAGCTAGGGGGCGATCGGATAGTGATGGACTGATGAGCGAATAGTCAGGCGGCATCTCGGCTGTATGCGGTACTAATGTCAATATATCAAAATTCATATATATATATATATATATATACAAAAAAATTCATAACACAAATAAAATCAATCCTTTTAACTATAAAGATTTAAATATATTTCTTCAATATTATTTTCTACAACTATATTGTTTAATTTTCTACAATTTTTCTATATATATTATAGTACACTATAATATTTCTATCTATTTTTTCTATGCCGAAAAAATAATATGCACATCACACACTCACTCACTCTCACTCTCACTCACTCTCATCACACACACAGTTTACTGATCATCACTCACACACATGTACAACATGATCATCATTATATCACACACATATATACACTATATACTCACCCACTCCGGACGAGGAAGAGAGGATGCCGCGACGTACGACGCGCGAGGACGATGGTGGTGAGGCTGGCACGGGGTGACGAGAGGCGAGGCCGGCCGACGGGGTGATGAGCGAGGACGACACAAAGACGAGGAGGTGCTGGATCATCGGGGGAGATGATGCAGATGAGGACGACGCGCTCCGGCGAGGGAGACGACGAACGCGCGGCGAGGCGCGTGTGCGCGTGGAGCCGGGGACGAAGAGTGCACGCGTGAAGAGGCGGCGATGGAGGTGATGATGAGGACGAGGCGCTCCAGCGAGGATGAGGGATGAGCGGCAAGGCTCGAGCGGGGGCCACCGGCTGGCCGGTGAGACGAGGCGTGCCCATGTGCGTGGAGCCAGGGCCGAAGTGCGCGCGTGATGGGGCGGTGCTGGAGGCAGGCACGTGGGGCTAGCAATGACGAAGACGAGGATCGACGACGGTTGCAAGGACGACGACGACGACGGCGGATCCAGATCAGATCTGGGTGAGGACGAGGACGATGGCGGCGGATCCAGATCTGGGCACCGCGCATGGACGGGAAAGGCACGAGCCAGGCCGCCGGCGAAGACGACGAGGAGGTGCGCGCGTAGGAGCGGTGGCGGCGCGGTGGCTCTCGGACAAAGAAGACGAGATGATGGACGGGAGAAGAGAGGAGGTGATATATAGGGGGGACCTTTAGTCCCGGGTGAAGCCACGGCCCAGGACTAAAGATCATTTAGTCCTGGGTGATGGTTAGAACCGGGACTAAAGGTCTGATCTTTAGTCCCAGGTGCAGCCACGGCCCGGGAGTAAAGGAGATTTTGATGGGCCACGAAAACGTAGCCCGTCTTCAACCACCCAGGAGTAAAGGTGGGCTGCAGTTTGGCTTTTCGCCAGTTTTCAGAAGTTTTTTCTTTTTTATATATTTCTTTTATATAAATATGCAGAGAGTTGTTAATTGCCTAATAAATAAAATATTAGTCAAAAAATTACAAAAAAAACTTCCTGGTTTTACATTATTGTACACAAGAAAAAGTTGTAACCTAAACTCATTGTTTTACCGTATAAATATTTAACATAGTGTAAATAATAATCACAATTTTCACCATGCATAAATGTACTTCTTAATTAAAATAATTAAAACTATTGCTTTTGAACGTTGATTATTTGGTTTTTCATCGCACATTCTCCACAAGAAATCTACCGTCAAGCAGAAAATTCATTTAAACCGTAGAAAATATGAAAAACACGATAGAAAAATCTAAAGTCACAATTATTACATAATTGATCTAATACATCACCATATCAAGCGAGAACAGTAACGGACTTCTTCTTGACGTATGTCCCTTGGTTATGATCGCGTCATAATGATGGAGTGTCCTCATCATTTAACAGGATGCTTGGGCCACTGTTCACTGTGAAGGGCGAAATTCTGTCATTCTTTTCATAATCTTCTGACATGTCAGACCAGTCCTCGATTCCTACGATGTTTCTTTTTCCTGAAAGAACTATGTGGCACTTTGGCTCATTGTCTGAGACGCTGTTGTTTTTTTTCTTTCTTCAGTTTGGTGGACATGTCTTCAGAACACCTGATTCACATCGTTGGCTAAGACGAATGGTTCATCTCTGTACCCAAGATTGTTGAGGTCCATTGTTATCATTCCGTACTGATGGTCAACTGTTACCCCACCTCCGGTCACCCTCACCCATTAGCACCGAAACAAAGAGACCTTAAAATAAGGTCCATAGTCTAGTTCTCATATCTCCTCTATACAACCATAATATGTTTCTTTATTCCCATTTGGGTCTGCGGCATCTATGCGGACACCACTATTTTGGTTGGTGTTCCTTTTATCTTGGGCTATCGTGTAAAATATATTGCCATTTATCTTGTACCCTTTGAATGTCAGGATATACCAAGATGGATTCCTAGACAACAAGTACATTTGCTCATCCAGACTCTCGTCACCCTGACATCATTTTTGCAACTAACCGCTGAAAGTTTCCATGTGTCGACGCGTAATCCAGGCTTTAGTCCTCCCCGAGAATTCAGATCGTACAATGTCCTTGTGTACCTCGATATACGGATCCACCAAGGAGGAGTTTTGTAGAACTATGTAGTGTGCTCTACGGAAATAATCGTCCTCCTTGCCAATATATGCTTTCTTCCCTAGTGTTCTCTTTGCACTTAGTCTTCGCTCATGCTGTGATTCAGGAACACCAATCGGATTGAGGTCAGGACTCAATGATCTCCTCTGTTCCGTAGCCCTTGGCGATGCTTTCTTCTGACCGAGCATAGTTATGAACATATTTCTTCAGGACTCCCATGAACCTCTCAAAGGGGAACATGTTGTGTAGGAACACTAGAACGAGAATACTAATCTCTTTGATCAAGTGAACTAGGAGGTGCGTCATAATATTAAAGAAGGATGGCGGGAACACCAACTCAAACCTAACAAGACATTGGACCACATCTTTCTATAGCTTTGCTAGATGCGTTGGATTGATTGCCTTCTGAGAAATTGCATTGAGGAATGCACATAGTTTCATGGTGGCTAATCGTACATTTAGAGGTAGAATCCCTCTCAATACAACCGGAAGCAATTGCGTCATAAGCACGTGGCAGTCATGAGACTTTAAGTTTAGGAATTTCTTCTCTGCCACATTTATTATCCCCTTTACATTCAAGGAGAAGCCAGATGGTACCTTGATGCTATTTATGCATTCAAACATGCTTTCCTTCTTTTCTTTGCTAAGAGTGTAGCTGGCAGGACTTAAGTACTGGCGTCCATCATCTACCTTCTCTGGATGCAGATTCTCTCATTCTTTCAAACACTACAGGTCATGTCTTGCTTTCAGTGTGTCCTTAGACTTCCCATACATATCCATGAAGCCTAGCAGGTTCACTCAAAGATTGTTCGTCAGGTGCGTTGTTGGCATTTCTTAGCGCAATCACCAAGTGTGGAGGTTTTAAGTCCATTCTCGGCAACGGTGCCAGAAATGCATGTTGGTATTTCTTAGCACCATCACTAAGATTGAGTAAACCTTAGCAACACCGCCAAGAAACACCAATTACGATAGTTCTTAACGATTATAGAAAATATCCGCAAGTGCACGGATCTATCGTTGTAGCATTTCACCCGGAAGTATTCAGGGTGTCGTTATTTATATTTTCCCAAAGGAGGGCAAGGTGTAAAGAGTCTAGCATGAATATCAACAAGATTACATACTTGCATTAGTGGACCATAGTTCATGATAGGGGTAAAAATGGTAATTCAAGGATAGTGGACACACATCTAGGCCAACCTCAAGGATAAAAGGAAAAGAAAGAATAAAAGAGTGTTCCTAAGTGTGGCATGCATGATCTAATATAGCCATGCAAAGCACAGTTGATGATCATACGAATTACATGGTTAGAGCAAGAACTAGGAGTAAGATAGGTCGGGAGGCCACCGAGTACCGGTCTGCCAGCAACCTCATGTGACAATTTGGACTACTACACCCTACCCAAACATGGGGGACTACAAGGGATGGATAGGGCTATCACCACCTGCCGCCTACCCCTCAACCAAAGAGTAGGAATTGTATTCACCCGTCTCTCCATACCCAAGCACCATGCTTGCGTATATAGAAACTACCCAAATCCCTTCGGGTCCTCGACCCTACGGATCAACAGGTAAAGGACTTGGGCACACCCGAAGGCACGATGAACCGCCACCTTAACTTAGCTCTAATTCTACTCATATAAGTTATATGAATGATTAAGCATAAAGTTCTACATGTCAAGATCATAACACACAAACTATATGCTAGTTCATATATCATGATTATAACATGAGAACTATAGTCTAGTTCATATGCATTGCTATATTGATAATATAAGAACAAGACTATGGAAGAACTCTTCATAGTATTCATACCAAAGTTGCTCTTCTTCCAAGGAGCCAAGCTCTCCAAGGTAGCTCTTGCCTAGCTCACAAGACTACTACTAAAAGAAAAAGTACAAGAGGTGGTAGTGAGGTAAAGGCTCCAAATGTTGGTGTATGTTGAAGGAGAGCTCCACCCCTCTTCTTATAGTGGCTGGAGGTCGGTTTGGTGTAGGTAAAATAGAAAACCGGCCAAAACCGCCTCAGCATGCCGCCATGCATTCGTCGGTGGAAGCTGGGCCCAGGAGGCAACCAGGGGGGTACGGCTGCACCCCTGGTGCGCCCGCACCCTGGTGGGGCCACCTCGCGACCGTCTTCGCATGGTTGGTTCCTGGGTGGGCCTGAGCCATTGCCACGTCAGTGCTCGACCCATATTTGGCATTTAGGTGGGCTTTCTTCTCCTTCTTTGATATTTCGTTGCGCGAATCTGCTTTACGCTTTCCCTGATTGAGCCTTTTGCTTGGTTTTCCACTTGTATTCAAATACTTGTCTTGCAAAACATGATTTTTCCAATACAAGTGGAACTACATTAATAGTAAAGGCATATGTGTCAAAAGATTGTTTATTTCTCCCATTTTGGACTTTAATTGGCGGTCGGATTTGATTGTTAGTGACCGCCAACATGCATCATGTCGATCGCGCTGTGGACCTCTAGGACTTGGCAGGCAGTAGGGTAGCTCCAAAAATATAGACTTCTTCCACATGGGTGCGTGTCTGTTAGCATCATTCGAAATAGGTTGGCTGCCAGGTCCCTTCCCAAAGACTACTTGTACATCCTTGACCATATTGAATACATCCTCATCACTACGGTTGTCAGGCTTTGTTCGGCGCTCTGCCTTACCTTTAAAATGCTTGCCTCTCTTTCTTAGGGCATGACTCAATGGAAGAAATTGACGATGGCCCATGTACACGACATTTCAACATTTTTTCAAAAACATACCTTCCATGTCATGAAAACAGTGCGTGCATGCATTATATCCCTTGTTTGACTGTCCTAAAAGATTACTAAGAGCAGGCCAATCATTGATTGTTATGAACAACAATGCTCGCAGGTCAAAGTGTTCCTATTTGTACTCATCCCACACACGTACGCCTGTGCTGCTCCACAAAAGTAGAAGTTCCTCAACTAATGGCCTCAGGTACACATCAATGTTGTTTCCAAGTTGCTTCGGGCCTTGGATGAGCACTGGCATCATAATGAAATTCCGCTTCATGCACATCCATGGAGGAAGGTTGTAGATACATAGAGTAACAGGCCAAGTGCTATGACTGCTGCTCTGCTCCCTGAAAGAATTCATGCCATCCGTACTTAAAGCAAACCTTAAGTTTCTTGCGTCATCTGCAAACTTCAGGAATTCTCTATCGATTGCTCTCCACTAGAACCCATCAGTGGGTTGTCTCAATATATCGTCTACCTTACGGTCTTCTTTGTGCCATCGCAACAACTTTGCATGCTCTTTGTTTCTGAACAAACATTTCAAGCGTGGTATTATAGGAGCATGCCATATCACCTTAGCAGGGATTCTCTTCCTGGGACGTTCACCGTCACCCTCAACATCATTAGGGTCATCTCGCCTGATCTTATACCGCGATGCATGGCATATCGGGCATGCATCCAAATTCTCGTACTCACCGTGGTAGAGGATGCAGTCATTAGGACATGCATGTATCTTCTAAATTTCTAATCCCAGAGGGCAGATGACCTATTTTGCTGCGTATGTAGTGGCAGGCAATTCATTTTCCTTCGGAAGCATCTTCTTTGTGATAGTCAGTAACTCCCCAAATCCCTTATCGGATACACCATTCTTTGCCTTCCATTGCAGCAATTCAAGTGTGGTACCCAACTTTTTTTGCCCCTCTTCGTAAGTCGGGTATAGCAATTTCTTGTGATCCTCAAGCATGCGCTCGAACTTGATCTTCTCCTTTACACTTTCGCATTATCTTTGTGCATCATAGATGGCTTGACCAAGATCATCAGCGGGCTCATCTTTTGCCGCTACCTCTTCTTCATCTTCCCCTATTGCAGTATCATCAAAGGCATCGTATTCAGCAAAACCATGAATAATAATGTTTTCATCATTCCCTTCTTCTTCTTCTTGTTCTTCATCTTCTTCCATTATAACACCTCTTCCTCTTTCTCTGTGCTTAGTCCAACAAATATAGTTTGGCATGAAACCCGACATAAACAGGTGTTTGTGAAGGATCCTTGAGCAAGAATAATCCTTCTCATTCTTACATACAACACATGGGCAGCACATGAAACCATTCAGCGTGTTTGCCTTGGCCACATTTATGAATTCATGCATGCCCTAATGAACTCTAGGGAGCGGCGGTCCATGTTGTACATCCATTGCTGGTTCATCTGCATTACATGACGTACACCACATCAAAAACTTGTAATAACCCATATTATACAACATGCATGATTAGTAGTTAATTAAAAGATCCAAAATATCCATCAATCAACATGATTAATTAATATCCTATACCACACAACTGTTTCACTCTCGAACATTAATTTATTAAAGCCTTGATACAATGTAGACAATCCCAAATAGCACTAAACAAACTAAACTTATAATGCACTTCAGCAGAATAAGGATTTCGTGACCAATTCTAACTAAAATAGACAAATCATTCTTCTGTTGGTTCACTGCCTCATCATACAAAGGTGCACTCTCATCAGTCGCCTCAGTCACCTTTGTAAGAGATTTTTTTACGTGCTCAACATACTCTTCCTCCAAGTGCCAACCATCACATGATCCAGTGCCATCCCACTGAAATTACAGCACCAAATCAAGAACTTTAATCAAAATCTTCATGAAAAATGGCTAATAACCATAACAAACCATGACAAAAAAATAACTCACATTGTGATCCGGACACATGTAGAAGATGCGCCCTTGGTTTGGAGACTTCTTCTTTACCCTGTACTCCAACACAGTCTTCTATCCACACTTGCCGCACACAATGAGAGGGAGGTCCGGCCTCAGTCGCTGTAACAGAACCGACCAATTATACAAAATTAAGAAAATCATCCGCCAGAGCAGACGATTTAGCAAACTTAAGCCCGTATAACCCGATAGTCCGTGAAATCACGAAGGATTTCAAATCAACTTACATCCCAGCCAAGATCGTAATAAGTTTAGCGGTCACCATCACATATTACATAAAAGTTCACATCTCAGATACATCCGAGTTTAAAACATAGTTATTACAAAACGAGTTCGAATAAAAGTAGCGGAAGCCATTTGTTTAAAACCACACACACTCACACGGAGTTCAAATACAGTGCCAGCTGATGATCATCTCCAACAAAAGCATTAGACGAGACGTACGGAATGACCATGCCCATGGTCCTAAGCATCACCCATCGTAGGATAAAGGCAGTTGATACAGTAGCCGTAATACATCTGCCCATCTACAACAAGTGAGAATAAAACCCTAAGTACGAGAAGGTACTCAGCTAGACTTACCCGACATAACCGAAAATAAAGTGACACCAAAGATTATGAAGGGCTTTATAGTAGGGTAGCTGACTCATTTGCAAAAAGTCATTTTTAGCATTTCAAGAACCTTTCCAAAGCATTATTGTCAAGTTAATTATTATTAACCTGTCGACTACATTTGCACCTATACTAGGGCAAGTATGTGATTAAGCAAATAATGATAACCAATGACCATTAACAACTTCCATAATGTCATATCCATTATAACTATCCAAGTGTTCCATCAACATTACTACGATGAAGTCACTCAAGTCAAGTGCTCACTATACAGGAGCGATGGCGATTCGAATCGATTCCTAACCAGCGGGTGATTTATTCCTTACACAAACCTCACTCACCCACTAAAGTGAGGTATTGATCACCAAGTCAACTATCCAGGAGTCTCGAGTTTGCCAGGAACCACATGTACCCGAGGGCCGACCGATTGCACTTTGGTCTTATCATCTCGCCCCCGTGTCCTACCACACCTGCTCCGGCACAGTGCGCTGCGGGCAATCTACTCGGCCCGAATAATCTCCCAGCTTCGCGGTCGGAAGGTACTTTATCCGGCCAGCTAAATGTAAGGCATGCGTTCAACATGACTCGAGGCCCAACAACGGTCGGTCCTTAATCGACACAGACGGAAAGCACTACAGTTCAAAACTCTGTAAGTCTCCGTCCGGTCTACTCTTCATTTAACACTTAGTTATACCATGACTACATAGTTATCCAAGCAGATCCAGGTAACCACCAATAGCTCGCAGGTGACAGGAAATCACCCGACTTCTACCGGTCTAAGCCAGCTAAGCATTGACTCGACTACGGATACCAGGGTAACAAGGATATGGTATAACAAAGGTAGACAAGGTATAATACAGCAACGGTTGCAAACAACTCCTGAATGTAATGCATCAATTAAAGTAAAGCAGTTAATTAATAATTGCAAACCGGGGAGAAAATGCTCCGGGGCTTGCCTCTCTCGAAGGAGCTCGGGCGGTGATCGGGGCACTCCGAAAGTTCCTCAACGTCCTCCTCGTCGGCTTCAGGCACCTCCTGCGGCTGCACCTCGAGCTGCTCCTCGGGCTCCTCGGGTATGACGACTGGGTTCTCGGTTTGCGATCCTGTATGATGCAATGTGCGTAAGTGCTTATGCAATCAGTGCATCGGATGAGATGAATACAATGGATATGCTTGAATGCAAGGTAGTCAACATCATCCAAAAACATATACTACAAGCATATGTCATCTACTGCCTTCTCTTCTACTACTAATATGCTAAGTCAACACATCTTATTAAATGCTTCAAAGATACACCAAAGCTTCACTAATTTCTTAATCACACATAAAGCAACACTTGATTAAACCCTAATTAATAATAATAGGTTTGAATAGCAACATGTATTTTTATTGCTTAGAAAATTTTTAGAAAATTACCATAGCACAGTACTACCCTAAGTAGTCTACCATCAGATTTTCATGGTATTTGAATGAGTGGATTAGCCTACACAAAAATAACAAGCTATGGCATGATTATGAACATGAAAATACTTTGTACTGTGAAAAGTGTCAAACAACAGAGGAAATATTTTTCCTATGTTCTACACAACAAATAATCACTGTACAAAAATTATCACATGCATGTTTTATAAAAATTTTGCTCTCTAGCAAAATTAACAGAAATCAGCCATTAAAGGCACTTGAACTACACCTCAAAAATTTTCTACAGCACATGCATGACACATATTTTTCCTAGGAAGCACATTACATAAGAAGATTAACAAACTTGGAATCATATTTTTTTGAAGCCTATAGGTTTTTCTACACATTTTACAAGATATCAGCAATATCAAGAATTAAATAAAGCTCTACAGAAAAGTGTCTCAAAAATGACATGCAATATTTTTATCATGTAGATCTGGTGACAAGGAACACAACAAAATTTGTTTCAACAAATTTGGAGCCAAAATGAGTACACAAACATTTTTCAAAGTATTTCTCTTCCCAAATAATAAAGAAAAACCGAAAACGTTTTTCCTATTACTACTGGGCCGGCCCATGGGAACGACTGGCCCACGGCCGCTTTCGGCCTGCGCAACCGAGCGGAGGGAAAGGCGACGGCCCGGCTCGGGCTCCGGCTCAAGGCCGACTTGGCCCAGCAAGGCCGAGGCGAGACGGCCACGCCACGCCGGCGTTCCAGGCGCCATGGCGGTGCGACCGCTGCGAGCGGGCCGACGTCCGTTGCTGGCCATGACCGGGCAAGCAGGCGTGCGCGCTGGGTCCATAAGAAGATGGCGAACACGAGCAGGTCACTCAAGGGGATAGAGAAGGGACGGGGGAAGCCCTTCCACGACGAGGTCAAGCGCGGCGGCACCATGACCGACGACGGCGAAAACGCGCAAGGCCGCTATACCTTGCTCAAATGGTGTCCCTGCAGCGAGCACCAGGTGCCGGGGAGCGAGGCAAAGCGACGTGTGCTCGATTGCAGGCAATGGTGGAGCACCGGCGACCAATTTTGCCGGTAGGGCTGCGGTGGCGATGGCGGCGCGAGCAGAGCTCGTTGCAGGGCGAGGCAGAGACGCAGCGCGGGAGAGGAAAATGAGAAGTGTTGGGAGAAGCGGAGCTGGGGTGGCTTGAAAATGGCGAGACGCGCTTGCTTGCGGGGGCCACGGGACGCCACCCGGCCGGCGTCGCCGGCATGCGCTCGCCACGTGGCGCGGCATGCCTGACGCGGTCGGACGTGTCTGCGCACGACGCTGGGAGAAGGAAGGAAGATGCATGGCAAGGCAGGCCGAGGCGGCGCGTGCGCGCGAGAGATCGCTGGGTCAGCTTCGGCTGATGGGCCAGAAGTGAGGCGGCGGCCCGTTAAAAGAGATAAACAATTTTTCTAATTATATTTTCAATGAATTTTCAAATATCAGTTTTCAAGTACCATTTTGAGCAAGAAAATGACTTCTTTTGAAAATGGCCCAAAAATAAAAGTTGCTTAGAATTTAGTCCTCTACAACTTTGCTTTTATGACCAAAGTCCAATTCTTGATAGATTTTGAATTATAAAATTAAAGTCAATTTTAACTCAAAACCCTAATTTTTGGAGAATTATTTTTAAAGCAAAATTTGGCAATAATTTGAATACAAACTTTGCTCCAAAAATTGCGCTAAATAATTCTAGATGATTTAGAATCATAGATAAACATGTTTTACTAACCTAGCAAGCATAATCATGGCAAAACAACTCTAAACAAGTGTATGCAACATTCATATTTTACGAGCATGTTTCGTATGTTTTGAAGCAGGGTTTCAGTTATTATTTACATGATTAGGCATGTATGATTAGGATGTTTGATGATGCATGCTATGTATGATTTACAGTGCCTAAATGCTGGCATAACACCGGGGTGTTACAGATGTAACACCCGGGCTCAGGGCTTAATAGGATTAATAGGATACTCGTACAAACAAGTTGCAACTTCTTTTCTGGAAGCCCATCTCTTAAGAACTCCAAGGTTAAGCATGCTTGGCCTAGAGCGATGGGTGACCGACCGGGAAGTTCTTCCCGGGGGCGCATGAGTGAGGACAAAGTGTGCAGAAAAGACCGGTGTTGGTCTGTGAGGGCAGTCTATGTCCTAGGAAAGCTATCGGATATAAGCGGGCCTGGCCTCGAGGAGACGGGACGTTACAGAATGGTATCAGAGCCGACTCTCGCAGTTTCACGGGCGCGTGTGTCATAGTTGCGTAGGCATGGTGCGCATGGCTGGTGTGGATCCGGTGTGGTCACATAGCATGGCACATGCGCTGGCACTAGACACACGGACATGGCTAAGAGGGGATGTTCCTGGCTTGGGATTGATCGACGAGGACGTCAATCTCTTAAGGGGGTGAGGATGTAACACCCGAGCTCAGGGCTTAATAGGATTAATAGGATACTCGTACAAACAAGTTGCAACTTCTTTTCTGGAAGCCCATCTCTTAAGAACTCTAAGGTTAAGCGTGCTTGGTCTGGAGCAATGGGTGACCGACCAGGAAGTTCTTCCCGGGGGCGCATGAGTGAGGACAAAGTGTGCAGAAAAGACCGGTGTTGGTCTGTGAGGGCAGTCTATGTCCTAGGAAAGCTATCAGATGTAAGCGGGCCTGAGCTCGAGGAGGCAGGACGTTATAGTCGCTTAGGGACCCCATGCGAGGCAGAGGACCCGGAAGCAGTCGCCATCTATGACTCTCTATACTCATTTTCATCAACTACTATAAGTTTCTTATTTTGTGAACCATGAAATTAAATGAGCTATATACTAAAAAAACCTTATATTTCTCTATTTCTAAACCATGAAATGAGGCAATGAAAGATGCATACTAGTTTTGATGAGCTACTATAAGATTCCTTCATCTACATATGCAAACTATCAAGTGATTTTGAGCTCAAATGGCATATAAATAAAAAATATCCACCATTATTTCCAATCTAGAAAACAAAAAATTTCTCTATTTCTAGACCACGAAATGAGGTAATGAAAGGTGCATACTAGTTTTGATGAACTACTATGAGCTTCCATCATCTTCATATTCAAACTATCAAGTGATTTCGAGCCCAAATGGTATATAAATAAAAAAATCCACCATCATTCTCAATCTAAAAAACTATAAATTTCTGTATTTTTAGACCATGAAATGAGCCATGCTAGTGATGAAACATGGGAGGATGAAGTTGGTAACCTTTAGAATCAAAGAATGGATGGAGAAATGAAGTCTTCACCAATCCCGCAAGCATGAACTCCTTCCATGAGCAAGAATAGAGAGCAGGTAGAGAGCTTGAAATGGCTCAAGCTGGGGGAGGAAGAAGGAGAATATAGCCTGGGACATGTAGTCCCGATTTGTGGTATAAACCCGGACTATAGGTAGAATTCTTGTAACACCACGGGTGTTAGTCATGAGTTAAGGAGCGAAATTGGACTTAAGTAGGATATGTCAAGCAATGATTATGATCTCTAGTTCATAATTTTAAAGTGATGATGAAGGTGTTTAGGTCCAATCTATGAAATTTAGTCCCAACTTGAACTTGGACAACACACCTTTGCTTACATGTGGACCCTGGTTAAGGTTAGGCATGAGTAATGTTAAACATGCTCGTTTCATGAATATTACATCAACATGCATCCATCTTGACCAGTGGAAAAGTTTCATGAAGTTTGGAATCAAGAAGTCACATGAAATGATAAGTTATAATCTTTCTTGAATTGCTTCATCAGGTGAATGGGAACATGGATGTCGACCAAACCTAGCTACCTTGCCCAAATGACTCTAATTGAATTCTACCACAAAAGTCATGATGGGTTCGTATTGAGCCAATGCCAAGAAAATGCCTCAATCGGTCTAAAACTCTAATTTAAACTTTATCATGATGCTGCTTTGACCAAGGTCAAATAACAGTGTGGAAACAAGTAATGAAGTTTAACCTTTAATAAAAGTTGAAGTTTAAGTGGAGTGCTACAAACTTTATTTTTGGACCAAGACCTGATTCAACTTCTAAGTATCTCATATAGTGGTCCCGATTTTGGATGCAGTGCTATTTTGGCCACAGAAATATTTGTCCCTGATTGACAACAGCGAGTTGACATGTGACATTTTTATCTTCCAAATTCATATGGTAACTCAACTGTATTCCTTAATATGAGTTGAAGTACACTGTGTGGAGGAAACAACAAAATAAGTCTCATCAATTTTGGAGCACGTTTGGACTTTCAAAAGTTATTACAAAAATAGCAAAAGTTTTTTGAATTCAGCCCTTAACTGAATTCAGTTTTTAGTTTCATATACCCTACTTTGGCGCTTTGTATCTTGCAAACTAAGCTGAACTTGTCCATGATCCTTTAACTAAAGTTGCAGAGCAAGTTATGCACAACAAACTTTGTTTAAGGGTCATGAGCTAGTTGGGTCCCTAACTTAGTCAGACTGGGGCCTCAAAACTGAACCCAGTGCTGTTTTGGGACCTTGAAATTTTGGTTAAGTCTGAGATTACAATTTTGATGATGGTTGGCATTTTGTGTTCTCATGTTTTTGTTAAGCAACTCAAGTTAAGCCAAATATAAAAGTTGGACTATATGTTTTGGAGAAGAGCATACAAAAAGATGGCACCAGTTTGACTTTGTTTTGACCATCAATTTGGGTTTTTGCTCATTCCTGTCAACATGCTGACATTATCATGTTGGGCGCTAATTATCCCCTAATCTGTTGCTCTAATGGCTAGGCATCCTTAATAAGTTTATAGATCATCAGGTGGGCTTCAACTTTACTTTTGGAACCAAGGTCCAATTTGGCCCATAACTAGCCCAAAAACGCTTCCCACACCGGCCACACCGTTGCCCGCCACGGGCTCGAGGAAATGCTCCAAAGGGCGACACATGCCCTATGCGTGGTGGCCATGCGCGTGTGGGCGCCCCACCTTCACTGCCGCGTGGTCGCTCCCTCTACCTCCCTCGCACGCGGAGTGGAGACGTCGAGCTCCACAACGCTTTCGTGCTCTCCCTCTTCGCGCTATCTCGCTCCCCTTCCTGCTCGTGAGCACGCACAGCCATGGCCATCGGGCCAAGCTCCATGGCAGCCGTCGTTCCTCCACCCCCGAGTGCCTGACATCCCTGCACCACCGTCACCACCTTTGCCTCGTCATTCTCTATCTCACGCGCACGCTTGCGCAAGGCAACCGTCACCGGAGCCCCCCGCCACCGGAGGTGCTGTGGGCACGGCCGCCAGCGCACATGGTCGGGCCACCTCGAGCCATCTAGGGCCAAGCCGCGGGCACCTGTGGGTGTGCCTGGTGATGGGGACGCTCCCCTGCATCTTCCCCGACGCCACCGCCGACCTCACCGGCCAAAAAATCGGCTAGCCGGCGATCCTCCTCCGCCTCCTCTGTTCTGATTCGCGTGAGGGACCTCGTGCAACAATTGGAACAAGTGCAGGGGGCTAACTACAAAGTCTATGACTTAGTTGAATAGTGCCTAGAAGGACCTGTTCGCTGGAATCTGTTTTCGTGAAAGTTCAGGGTCGGTGCAAGTTTGTTTTTCTTTTATGATTGAAACTTTGGAAAAATCATAATAAATCATAGAAAAATTGTAAAATAGCAAATGAAGACTTTTTAGAATCCTTGAGAGTAGATCTATGCAGTAGAGTCATAATATGATATGTGTTAATAGAAGGTTTTTGCTGTTTTTATTTATCTATGTTAATTAGGGTTTTCTAGGAATAAATTCATATCTAAAGTTGTGGTGCTCCAATTGCTATGAAATTTTTATAGTAAGCTAGTGATGCTATATGTGTGCTGTGTTAAACATTTCAGGTTCATTGGATGCAATATGATTGATTTACTGATTTAACTTATTTAGTGCTTAATAAATGGTTTTAAATTATTTATAAATAATTTATATATGCAAAATGTGAAATGTGGTTCCTTTGCCCTTGCATGGTGATATTGGGACCTGAGGAATCCTAATATGGCTATATGTTTATAGAAAATAATGATCTTTAGATTTATCTTGTTCTCACATGTTTATTAATAATTAAGATGTCTTTTTCATAGCAATTAAATTATAAAACCTGAGCATATGAAATTTGTGCAGTAGCCATGTTTTGATAACATATACCACTCATAAAAGTCTCAGCCCCAAACTAGTTGTTCTCATATAGTACTAAAAATAATACATATGTTGCATTATTAAAGTAGAGAATGAATGGTGTGAACATATACATGTATTTATTGTCATGTGATGCTTCTAGTAGCTATTCCTACATGCTATTATTGTTTGAATATGATTCCAAAATATTTGGGGTAGCATATATGTCAACAACATGTTGGTTTGTAGCAACTAAATGATAGATGAATTTAGCATGCCTCTGTTGTTATGGCTGCATGTATAGTTTTTATGGTGATGACATGTTCGTGATGCAAATGATGTTTTATGTAGATATGTTGAATACAAAAGTTGTATATAATTTCCTTATCTTTCTTGTCCTAAAATTTCATGATTTTAGGCCATATGGTTTAGGAGTTATAGATTTTACAAATTTGCTGTCAGGTTTTGTATGTCCTCTAGATAGATCTGAATGATTGTATTGTTTGGCTTATTTAAACATGGAATCATGTATTAATGATAATAGGATAGTTGTAGTGCTTTTCCTAAGCTTTCTAAAGTGTCTAAGATCACTGCTTTTGGTGGTCTAAAACTCTAGTTATTGCTGTTCAAAGTGGATTGAATGGCAGATTCTGTCCAAATCTGGACAGAGATGCCTTCTTAGTGTTGTTTAACCTTGTTTGTTGTAGAATCATCTTTAGATAATAATACAAAAGTTATAGATAATTTAATAATGTTTCTATAAAGTTAAGGATCATGCTTGTTGGATGAATATAACTTGAGATATGCACTGAAGTTAATATCAGTTTTCTGTCCTTAGTTGTATAAGCTCTGCTTCATGATGTATTTTGACCTTGTTATTTGTTGAATCAATTTTTTGTGTTAATAAAAAAAAATTATATAATTTCATTAGCTTTCTAGAAAGTTTTGAATCACACTTTTTGCATGCCTAGAACTCTAGGTATGATTAGAACAAGTGACTTTGGTGCTGTTGTTCAGAATATGTATTTGTACCTAAAATTGTTTGCTCCACCTTGCTTTGCTTTGTGTGTTGCTAAGTGTGGCTCATGCCTTTGACGGTGTTAAGTTAATATATCTAAAACCTTGTGAAACTTGTGTCATGCTTGTGAAACTTGTGGGATTTTTAATTAAGTAACGTTGAGTGCTTATATATGTTCGGTGTAACCTTGTGCTCATCTTAAATACTTTTATGTGAGGCATCTCATATTGCCATTCTTCACATTCATGCACTTGCATTGTTTCATCTCATCTAGGTACGCTAGACGCACCACGTGAAGGACGTAATGTTGGAGCCGAACCCAAAGATGGAGTTTGGTGAATCCATCCAGAAGATGGAAGGATTAAGCAAGTGCCAAGATGGGAGATGCTCGCTAAGCGAGAGTTATCTAACAAATACTGACCTAGTGTTGAATCCTAGGCAAGCCCCGGAGTATTCTAAGCCTCCTATGTTTTTACAAACATCACTTGAGTCATTTATATTTGATGCATTAGGTTATAAGAGTTGGTTAGAAATACTTGATGCATAGAACTACATTGTCTAGAAATATACCTTGAACCCTATGTAGGTCTAGGATCGAATGTATGCTTAGCAATGCTTAGACCGGTAGAAGTCGGGTGATTTCCTATCACCTACGAGATATAGGTGAATACCAAAGCACGGTTGGCTATATTTTCTATCGTAGAAAATAACCATGTGATGATGAATAAACGGAGACCGGACAGGATTTGGGGATTGAGAGGCAGCAGGACATGGAGGTCTTATGTGCATGTTTTATCCTATCTATGTCGATTAAGGACCGTACCGTTACTAGCACTTCTGCCGAGATTGAACGCATGCCTCTCACTTAGCTGGTCGAATAACTCATTTCGACCGTGAAGCCGAGTAGCTCAATTCAGGCCGAGCCCCGTTCTGTAAGAGTGCGCACTCTGGATGGTAGTAAAGATATGTGGGGAGCCAGACGTGAGCCCAAGGGCAGGGTAGTCCTGATCGTCCTGGCAGCTGGTTGTCCCTGATTGTGTGACGCTGATCGAACCCGCGAAATGTGTATCTGAGTTGTACCAAAGGTGACCTAAGACTACCTTGGCGTAGGTATATCTGGGTTTGTGTTAGGAATAACTGCCCAGCTGGTTGCAACCGATTCGAATCGCCATCTCTCCATGATAGTGAGAAACTCGACTAGTCACAGCATCGTAGTAATTGAACTATGTAATTTGATGGTTACGATGAACATGGAAATGTTACACCGGCTATGGTTACTATTGCATGTTATTAAATGATATTCCACATGTTTGGCACATGTTAGTTGCTAATCTAGAGATGAATAGCTATATTTAACTTGGTTACCAAATTATAAAATGCATACCTCAACTAGTGGCTTTTATGCAAAATGTTGTCAAGCTAGCTCCACTTATATAGCATTTCATGATCCTTGGTGTCACTATATTTTTGGTTTATGACGGGTAAGTCTAGCTGAGTATATTCGAGTACTCAGGGTTTATCCCACCATGTTGCAGGTGAAGTCTTGGCCTGCTGAAGATGGTGGCTAACCGCCGGTGGGCTCGGTGACTCTATATTTATTTCTCATCTATATGCTTTTGTCGGAGGATGTCACTTGTGCTAGCAATGTATTTGGAACTTATATTAATGTAATCATTTGAAAGCTATGTTGTTTTCCCTTAACCGGTTTTGAAACCCAAACTTGTACTATTATTTGTGAACCCATTTGTAATATTATTTCCGCTGCAACTCTGTGTATGTGATGTGTATTTACCTAATCATGCGATCTTGGTTGTGATGTTGATTTACTGAGGTCCTTCGTGACACTCGACGGACTACCGGGTTTATATAAGTGAAAGTATGTGCGCGTCAACGTGTTAGATGGGGACAGCCATACTTGATCTTATATAAATTGAGTGGTTCTGTCATAATTCTAGTCCCGGTTGGAGCCACCAATCAGAATTAAAGGTTTAGTCACGGCTGGTAGCTCTAACCGGGACTAGAGGGTGACCTTTAGTCCCGGTTTAAGCCACCAACCAGGACCTTTAGTCCCCTCTTGCAAAAGCTCCAACCGGGACTAATCCTATCTTTAGTCTCGGGCCAAAAAATGTCTAGGACTAAAAGCCTAGAACCGAAAGTCTGTTCTCTATTAGTGTAGGTAAATTGAAATTCATTTTATCTTAGTAAGTGCAAGAGTATTAACTTGTCATCTCACTGTATCTTCGACTTTGGCCTCTCATCACCTTCAGAACCTCTCGCCACCCAACGGATCTGTATTTATATGAAATGGTCTGTGTAAGTTTATGAACATACAATCATATTGTGTAATCTTTTTGTCCTTGAATAAAAAATACATGAGCTCACCAGAAAAGTATTTTGCCATTGATGAGCACATGTGTTGAACCAGAGGTCTGATCTGAAGATTTTTTTTGCATCCACTGCTTTTTTGATCAATGACTGATAGTTGACTTGGATATTTTCAAGTATTACAAGTCAATGGAAGCAAACAACGAAATTGTGTTCAAAGAAACACGATGTGACAACTATATGCACTTGAGACAAGGGTGTCACTATATGATGCAATTCTTTCTGACCAAAGAATGTTGTTGTTATCGAAGAGACTAACGAGCTTATTGGCCCTGTTTGGATTCTCTAACTTGGTTTGAGTTAGAGTTAGTTTCTAACTCTAACTCTAGCCCTCAACTAACTCTAACCCATGTGGTGTTTGGATGTCAAGGTTAGATTGACAATAATTGCACTTTTCAATCATTTGGCTCATTTAAAGTACCTTTTCAGCAGGATTTGGTGTGGCTATTTCTTGTGTGACCTTCTCTCACTCACAAATGACACAAACAAATCATCCTTACAAATGTCGCATCCAAAACACGTTGAATTTAAGAAAAATATACTGGTCGAATTACAACAAATGAATTTATCAAATGGAACTATCTCCATAAAACAAAGCATGAGCTAGCTCATCACGGAAGTCATTCATGTTGACATCTTCAACAAGAGGTTCATCTTCTGGCCATGTGGATGCAGAAGAACTAGGCATTGGGTTATAATTTTCATCCACATCACAGGCAGCAAATTCCCTATCAGCAATTCTGCTCTCTCGAATGAAATTATGCAGAGCCATACAAACAACAATAATTCTAGCTTGCTTTTTCTCAGGAAAACTTGGCATGTTCAACAAAATCCAAAATTTCATCTTCAACACTCCAAAAGATCGCTCAATGACATTCCTAACTTTGGCATGTGCATGGTTGAAGGTTTCTTTCATACCTTGTGGCGGCGGTCCATTGTGCCATTGCTCCACATGATACCTTGTACATCTGAACGGTGAAGGTACCCAACCTGGTTTGGGTACCCCGCATCAACCACATAGTACTTCCCTACATATTATGAAAGGCAGGCACACAATTAGAAAGGCATGCACACAATTAGACTCAGATGAACAAGTTCTATTGGATAAAAAAAATGTTGCAAGTTAGTTGAAGTAGCAAACCTGGTGGTGGACGTGGAAATTTGTGTTGATAAGTACTCACAGCATCTTTGAAAACTCTCATGTCATGTGCCGAACCGGGCCATCCCGACAACACAAAGGTAAATCTCATGTCGAAATCACAAACAGCAAGAACATTCTGGCTGGTTTCATTGTGCCTATTCAAATATGGAATCATCTTACTCTTATCCACCACAACCTTCACATGTGTCCCATCTATAGCTCCTATGCAGTCGTTGAAGTGTGGCCAAAATATAGGATTTTCTAAGTTTGGGTGCACCTCCGAAAAAGTTGGGTCCTTGGGTACAATTATGTTTTCTGCTAACTTAAGTAGACATCTCAAAACTCTGTTAAATGTCCTGCTTACTGTCTCCAAAGACCTCCTAAAACGGTTGTCAACCTGTCTAACTGACTGGGGTGAACCAACAATCCATAAAAACATAGCAAGAGCTTCTATAGATGACATTTTTAAAATGGACTTGAAGCCATATGACTGGATCAAAGTGTTATGTAGCCTGTAAAATAATGGTCTCTCCACCCTAAACATGTTATAGCACTGGGTATCTCGAGCAAGTGTCTCCATGACCCAATCCAAACCAGAATCTCTGTTGACCCTCCTAGGTAGTTTGTCAAAGTAATTATCAGAGTACATACCGAAGATAGGAACCAATTGCACGATCAAATTCTCGCTCTGCCTCAAATTGTTACGACACATGGATATTATTTCATCCTCACGTGAGCTACCTCCATCATCTTCTTCCTGCTCCAACACAAATAACAAAAAAATACGTTCAGCCCATAGATAAAAAGAAATACGTTCAGCCCACAGATAAAAAGAACTACTTTCGGCCCATAGATAAAAGAAATAGGTTCAACACATCACACACATCACACACAGATTATAGGTTCAACACATCACACACAGATAGTAATTCAACAGCTTAATAGACACATCACTACTCCATATTGTTGTCCCTGCACCATTTCTTAAAGTACCCCAACCTAAGGTCACGAGTTAATTTGCCACAGAAGAACTCCCTTTGGTACTTTGTTTCGAACATCTTGGACATAGCATAGACAGCTTCAACGGTTCGCTCAACGCCACACTCAAATGCCAGCTCTTGACACCTCTCGACAGAACATGCAGCCTTCTCAATTGCACGTTTCTGCATTTTCTTAGTGTTGATTGCGACGGACTCCTTGTAGGTACTGGCTATGTCCGTCACAGCCTTCACCATTGGGCTCTTGCTTTTCTTCACTGGACTTGACAAAGTGCTTGAAGTGCTTAATGACCTCTTGCCCTTCTGGCTCCTTTGGGTGCTTGTACTTCTAGGTGTTGTTTGGAAGTCTTCCTCTGACTCTTCATCTTGCCCCTGACTCACCATAATCATCTCTAGGCACAAAGGCACTGCTTCCATCCACAGTGCACCCTCTAAAAAGTTGGTCAAGCAAATCCTCATTTGCTGGAGGACCCCGCTGCAGCTTCTTTAGGTATGGTTTCTTCTACAGTGACAAATAAAATTGATGAGTTGCAAAACAAATGCCAAGATTGCTGACATGTTGCAAAATAAATTGAGTGCTAATACCTCTGTATTTGTTATCCAGAAATCAGAGTCGGCATCAATGGATCCATCTGGTTTCCTCCCCAATCCCGTGTGTGTTTGCATGTAACGCCAGAAAGAGTAGGTGCTTTTCAGTATGAGTATTTGGTTCTTCACCTGTAAACGGTTATAAAGCAAACGCCTTCTAGCCAGTAAGCCATCGATAACGGCTTCGTAACCTTCACCACTCATTTGTGAACCATTATATGTTCCTGCTGCACGTTGCTCCAGGCACAATTCTAACAAGCAAGCACTATTAACATCATTCCATTGGGCTCGATTGGTTTGGCTCACTGATAAACCTCCGGAACTCGCTAACTCCTCCGCATCATCCTCCATTTCTTCATCAGTGTTGTCAAAGGGAGCGCCGGAGCTGGATGGTTGCCCACGAACGGTACTCCTCGGTGCCCTCGGTGGCCGAGAACGCGGTACGCGCTGGCCGCCGCTGCCACGGAGCGCTGTGCTGGTGCGCTGGTTATGGCGGATGGGTGCCGTAGCGGCGAAGTTCGCCTGTTGCCGACACTTGCCCACCGCCCCAAGATGACCCGCCTGGGAAGACGCCACCGTTTCCTCTTCTGCGACCGGTAGCCGCCGAGGACGAGCCTCCAAAGTTCAGCTGGCGAGCAAAGGGTTGTGCCGAAGTCGCCCTTCCGTCTCCGGCTCTGGCTCCGACACGCGGTTGGCGATAGGGAGGGAGCCCGGAGCCCCTATCGCGGCCTGGGAGGATCTCGTCGTCGTCGCCCTGGAGGATTGATCCGTAGAGACCCAATCCCGGGAACCCCTCCCCGGCCGGCGCTTCAGAGTTGAGGTCGAAGCCGACAGCGGGAGCGCCGGCAGCGGGAGCGCGGGCGGGGCCGTTCGCCGACGTCTGCGAGCCCCAGTCGTCGAAGCCGTCTCCGTCCATCGCGGGTGAGGAGCTGGAGCTGGTGGTCGTTGGCGAGCCGGATGTGGGGAGGTGGAGCGCGAGCGAGATCTGGTCGGCTGGGCTCTGGCGGCGGCGCAGCTCCTGCTTGCTGCGAAGCGCCGGGCGAAGCGCCGGGCGAAGCGCTGGGGCGAAAGAAGCGCCGCTGGGTTCAGCGCTGGGCGAAGCGCGGGGCGAAGCGCCGGGTGAGCGCTGGGGCCAGCGTCGGGGGCGAGCGTCGGGAGCAAGCGCCGGGAGCGAGCGCTGGGGGCGAGGTGCGGTGGGCGGCAGCGCAGAGCGCTAGGGTCGGCGGCGGCGGCGCTCCATCCGTCGTCGCGCGAGGCGCGAGGAAGGAGATAAATCGGGCGATGGGATCCGGTGCGGGCTAGAGAGGTGAGAAAACTGCTTTCCAGTATGAACCCCATCAAAAATAACCCTAATTAGCATCTCCTTGGGGAGCTAGTTTTTTTGGATGAGTTAGATGCTTTTAATCCTACTCTAACCCACCTGTTTGAATATTTTAGGGTTATTTAGGCTCAAATAACTCAAACTAACTCTAACCATGGGATCGGGCCATCCTACAGTATGACTCTCACAAAAGGGTTACAGCTGCAGCCGAGACAGCACTGCAATAAAGTGCAGCCGAACGGACTTTGGCAACATCAACTGGATTTTAAGGAAGGCACAAGGCCAACCGATGGGACAACTCATGATCAATAAATGTCATATCATAGTATACAGAAACACATTATTTACAGCAGCACTATTCATTTGAATGGACCTTTTTACCCCTGCCCGCCAACTAGACCCTTGGAATATTCAAACCTGACTAGAGGCAAAACGGTCCATTTACAACCAATACTACAAAGCTCACTCAGATTTGACTCTTCAGGCCTCGTCGCTGACCATTGCGTTGTTGTTTTCTCCCAACGACCACATTATTGTTTTTGTCATTTGGCATGTGTGCCGAGAGAAAATAAGTAAGGGGATGTTTGTTTCTTTAGCCGCTTCTAAAAATTCATGCCACATTGAATGTTTAAATACTAATAAGGAGTATTAAATATAGATTAATTACAAAATCAATTACATAGATGGAGGCTAATTTGCGAGACGAATTTTTTAAGCCTAATTAATCTGTCATCAGCACATGTTTACTGTAGCACCGCGTTGTCAAATCATAGACTAATTAGGCTTAAAAGATTTATCTCGCAAATTAGTCGTAAGTTGTGCAATTGGTTTTATAATTAGTTTATATTTAATACTCCATACATGTGTCAAACATTCGATGTAACAGGAATTTTAGGAGCTCCTGTGAAACCAAACAGCCCCTAAGAGAGCAAAAAATCTACAGTTATGAAACCGATTTTCCCATCACAGAAAGACAAACAACTAGTAGAAAACCTTTGCGGGCGACAGTATGGACACATTCCGTTTTGCAATTTTTTAATATAAGATTCCAAAATGATTATTGAATGATGCATTTTCCTTTCAATCAGAGCATATAATATCATAATGAGATAACGAGATGAAGAGGAGGGGGCAGCAAAAGAATACAATCATGTATAGTAACTAGATGTTCCGAAGGCCTGTTCTTTTTTCCATGCATGTCATAAGGGCGTAAAAATTTCACCAATGGAAGCAAAGTGACTATGTCACAATATCTCGACAGCTTTGTGGTTATTTCCTGATCCGGTGAGCGGAAAATAACGAAAATAGCAGAGATCCTGTTTCGAGTAGCAGGAAATCATGTTATCAGCTATCACTGGTACAGAAAACGTTTTCACAGGCGGTGGTAGAGGCATTTATACAGGCGGCCAAGTCCACCACCTGTACTAGGGGTCAGTACTAATCGGCCCACAGTACAGGCGGCGGGCTGTGAGCCGCCTGTGAAAAAAGGGTTTTCACAGGCGGCTCACTTTGTCAGCCGCCTGTGTAAATAGTTATTTACACAGGCGGCTCACTTTGTCAGCTGCCTGTGAAAACTCATTTTTTCACAGTGCTCACTCTCAGCCACTGTAATAATTATTTTTTTTATTTCAAATTTTAATATTTGCCTCCACACTGTACTATATTTGTCACACACACACATATATATATGTATATATATATATAAGATATGCAAACATGAACCATAAAATTGCATCATACATACAACACATATAAATATTACAGATGTGTACACATGAAATCAAACATCAAGCATAAAATTACATATAATACACGTCATTTCATGTTATGAGTTCAACCATTTGGTGTTTACATGTCATTTCGTTTCAAGTTTAGACCTGCTAGGTCCATCAACATCTAAATCTTTCACTTGCTAAATCACCGCTTCATAAAAATATGATCCGGTACTTGGAATTATTTCTCTCATAATAAAACCGCACAAGTCTGCTACTATATCTTCCATAGTTTTTGGAGTGAATGGCACGTCATTTCCTTTGCTTCTAAACTCGAAACAAAGTTTAAAAGCATCATTGACACATGTCCAATATTAATATTTCCAACTTTAATGAGAAAACTTCATACATAGATATTTTTTACCATATTTTTGTCCTCGCGCGATCGTCCCACTGCCTTATGAACTCACACATAGTATCCACAGAGACCCGATCCGGTGGTTGCTTGTGGCACTATGTAATTAATGAGCAAAAGATTAAACTAAAATTGTCATGCCTTGTGTATTATTTATATGATGATATGTGTTCGGACAACTTACTGGATAATGGTGTTGTATCGTCAATGGCACACTAGGATCTGGAAGCAAGGCGCGTCGACCGGTCCTTTTTGCTTCTTATAAAACCGCCATGCCCTGTAGATATCGAATATAAAACACTATAGTTATTTAGAAACTCTAATTCATATAAGTACGGATGTGGTTGCATGTTGGCTCACCTTTCTAAATGAATCAGGAATGTTTGATACGACTGAGGAGGATAATGTAAGGAGTCTAGGACAAGCACCTTCCCTTTGAATGGATAAATATAAAAAACAATCCAATGGTCACTGCATGAATAAACGAGTGAGCGACACATGTACTTAGGGTTAACACGATAATTTGAAGTACGTATACGAGGTCACGCTTACCCAAAGTTGTAGGGTGCCAATATAAAATCCCTGTACTTATATCTCAGCATTGCTCTACCGAGATAGAGGGCATATTTGTCCTCGTATTTTCGTTGCAATTCCTTTACAGCTTCTGCAACTTGTTCTAGTGTTTTGTCCTTCTCTATCTTCATTTGTAAGTACAAATTTGTGCATATTTTCTTGTAACCTGATTGGACTCGTGTAACCGACCATCGATCCTCAGAGTTAACGATCTCTACTCGTGGTCTTGCAAACTACATACAACATCCACATATTAGAGTTTATCACATTCCAAATTTAATAATAACAATGTGTGTGCATGAGTGATACTTACAGGCACCAGATTGTAATGAGTTGGACGTCAAGTTTCCTATAGTTCAACAAAGAAGTGCATGTCCTCGAAGGTAACAAATGCCCCGCTTTTATCCTTGCCAAGAGTAAACACGTCTGCATTGGTATGTCAACACTAATCGCATGCAAAGCCAAGATTCATTTGCTCTCATGTACCAGATCATGAAACCTTTTTATCGTCCATGGACCCTTTTCAAGCACCGTCCCATTGCAAAGATAGGCCTTCCGGGCACATAGTTACTTTGGGGACATTGACATAATCATCAACCGTTGGCTTTCTTATATCCTTAAGGGTCAATGGTGTATTTGATGGCGGTTCGACATGTACATCGCCACTTGGGGCTTCCTTTGTTGGTGGCACGACTTGATTGCTTGGCCGGGCGGCTTCCTTATTCTCGTGATGGTTCGAGCTCAACGACTGTGCCTTCCGCGCTTTCAAGCCCTTTCGTAAATAGAACTGCGTACTCTTTGCTTTCCCCTTTTTGGCTCATAGGGAGAAACCAATTTTGGAATTGGAAATTTCTTTGCCTTCTTGGAGGCCGGTGCTTGTGGGGGAGTTTGCTCTGCTTCCTTATGCTTTGGTGGTGGCGGGGAGTTTGCTCATCTTCATTCTCTTTGGTGGTGGCGGGGAGTTTGCTCTACCTCCTTCTCTCGGTGTTGTGTCCTTCTTGGTCGGCAGAGTCTCACGCTCGAGCATGTTCTTGGCTGGCCCCTCGAGCTCATCCAATGAGAATGACATATCATGTATTGGGGATGACTACGGTGGCTCATAAATATACGGGATCTTTGGGGCATGCATTGGCGATCTTGGTCGTTGACTTGTTTCGCCTCTTGGGATGCTTGATGCACCGGTGGAGAGGGTGTCGTTGGTGGATCAATCAACCTTACGTACCATCTCGGCCATTGTATGAAGTTCTTTATTGCTTGTCCAAGCTTCTCTATACCCTCAGAGGTCGGGATGTCGATGAAGTCGTCTTCATATCCACTCTCGATCGTCAACACTTCCACCCTACAAGATGCATCTTGCATCTCGACACCATGGAACCTACGTCCGGGGATGGCATTGCTCGTGGCCACTTGCTTTGTATGTTGATTCCTAAGGCCATATCCAATTAACAATGAGCAAGGCCAAGGTTTATCAATATCGTCAATTGGATAATGGTCCCGATTTGATGTTGACGCTTATACCGCTTGGAAAGGGCATAGATTGTGTGGCCATCTCCTGCTACCCAAGGGTTGAGTGGGACATCTTTGCATATATGAAGGAGCTTGTGATGACATCTGCTGAGCGGATACCGCCCCTCCCACCAACCGCTTCATCACTTCAGGATCGGGGTTTTTAACGAAGTCTTCCATCAAATCCCTAAATTTTTTGGCAGCTTTGCTCAAAAAAAATCCTTCATGTGCTCCTTATGTCGTTCTCTTTTCTTATACATGCCTTTCCACTCTTCACCAAACCCTTCTTTCCGTGTGGTTCGGATGAGACGCCCGCATACCACGACCTAGATGCTCGGGGTTACCTACAACATGATATTTAATGTCGTTGTCGATTTCTATTTTACTCGAACAAAATGGAAAATATAATTTTGTTACCTAGAGCATGGGAAAGGTTGTCCCTCTCCTCTCTGTGACTTGAAGGCACCTGTCTTTTCCGTGTTTGTTGCTTCCAAAACCTTCTCGGCAATCGGCTTGATCTCATCGGGACGGAGATCTCATCGCTCTCGATGTTTGCCTTCCGAGCGGCGAAGCCAATTCGCACTTCGTTCGGCACTATATCTCATCAATGCCAACTTGCCCTCTCTCCTCTTTGCTTCGCCTTCGCGCCTCCATTTAGGAATCTTGGTCTTGTAACCGCCAAAGCCGAGGTGGTGGTGGTACTTGTTCTTCTTCGCAAAGTCTTGAGGCGGCTTGGCTCTTAGCCTTGGAGTCGTCGAGTTTTTATGACACTAAAACGTGCCCACTGTTCTGCTGTGATAGGGTACCGCTTCGTTGGGTCCCGCCTTCTGCACCACTTTTTATTCATATCGTGCTTATATAGCCGGAATGATATTGCTAATCGCTTCATGACATGACCCTTGACCAAACCTTCCATTTCCTCCGGAAAATAAACTTAGTGCACAATCGAGTCCAACAATTCTTCCTCTTTCCTTCAGGCACCATACTCCAATCACTCCGTGATATCAAATTCTTCCTTTACTAACCATCCAATGGCGGCCCTAAATTTGGGTAGCGCCTCTAGAGGTGCTAAGGGCTCTCCGCTCGGGCTAATCTCTCGTAATCCTATAAACTTCTTCCGAAATCTATTCCTTCCTCTATCTCCTCGTGCCCGATCACTCTTTTTTTTGTACTTCTTCGCTCGGAGAGATGTCTCGGTCGTTTGAGGCGCCGTGTCCTTATGAACATCTTGTGACTCTACCTCCATTTCGCAACAACTTGAGAGAACACCTCCTCAATCAATTCAATTGTTAGGTACATACATACACATGCATTATTCTCTCGTATAGACAATCTACGAGCATATATACCTCATCATCATTTGGCTTATCTTCGGGCTCGTAATTAGGGTCACGTTCCAACTCAAGACGGGCCTTCTTAGCTCTAGGAGATTCACGTGGTGATACGCTCGAGTTCCTATAAGGTTCGGATCCGGAGGAGTCGATCCCGGTGTACCTATCTCAGGCATCGGCCCGCTTTCAAAGATTTGATGGAGTACTCATCTGCATGAAATAGAAGTATTAACATGGAAAAAACATAGCTAAATTATGGAAAAACCCTAACAAAAAACATAGTACATACCATTAATTACTAACTAAACTAATTCACAAACCCTAAATAAAGGGAATAAATAACCGTTAATTACTTACTAAATTAACTAACAAACCTATTATTAATAAACACTAACTAAATTAACTAACTAAATTAACTAATTACTAAATAAACCCTAACAAAAAATATTACTAACTATTAATAAAAACCATAATAAAAACATTCCTAAATTTTGCAAACAAACCCTAACTAAATTAACTAACTAAATTAACTAATTACTAACTAACTAAATCACTAACTAACTAAAGTACTAACTAAATTAGCTAATTACTAACAAAATTACCTAACAAACACTAATAAAACATTACTAATTAATTAAAAAAAAGGCAAAAGCGGCTGCGCCAGCCCAAAGAAGGGCCGAACCCAGCCCAAGAGTAACGCCACGGCGATCGGAGGGCGCGTCGTCTTGTGGCGCCGATGCATGCCGCCACATCACGATCGAGCCGCCTCGGGCCGGCGAGAGCTCGGCGGTGGCGGGTGTGCACGGCCTACCTCTCGGCGTTCTGGCGAGGTCGCGGCGGCGGCGCATAGGCGGATTCCCGGCGCAGCGCGGCAGCTGCTGGCGGCGGCGGCTCGCTGCGGCGGAGCGGAGGTCCCTCGGCGGCGGCGTGGAGGCGTGCCGGCGGAGTGGAGGTCCCTTGGCGGCGTGGCGGCGGCAGCTCACGACGGTGGCGGTCCGGCGAGCGGTGGAGGAGCGGCGGCGGATTTCGGCAGCCTGACGGCGTCCAATTTCTGAACTCGCGCCTCCGGGACTTAGAAATTTTCGCGGGCCACGCGCGGGAACTTATATTGGAGCACATTAATACAGGCGGGCCATATTGACCACCGCCTGTAAAAATCTTTTCACAGGCGGCCCTCATCAACAGCCATCTGTACTAATGTTTTTTTCATTTTCCACAGGAATTCAGGTTATTTATTCCCTTTATTTAGGGCCAGCGTTGCCTGCTAGGCCCGCCTTGCCTGCTGGGCCTGCTGGGCCTGCGTTGCCTGCTGGGCCCGTCTGTACTAATTTAGTTAGTTAGTAATTTAGTTAGTTAGTAATTAGTTAATTTAGTTAGTTAATTTAGTTAGTGTTTATTAATAATAGGTTTGTTAGTTAATTTAGTAAGTAATTAAAGGTTATTTATTTCCTTTATTTAGGGTTTGTGAATTAGTTTAGTTAGTAATTAATGGTATGTTAATTAGGGTTAGTTATTATTTCATGTACTTAATTAGGGTTTGTGGATTAATTTAGTTAGTAAATAATGGTTTGTTAATTAGGGTTATTTATTATTTCATGTACTTAGTAATTTAGATGGTACTTCCCATTCTCTAGGAGTACAGGGTGAAGTTCTTTTCTGATCTTTAAATGTTGCATGTCCAAACGTGAATTGAGACCTTCCTTTGTCTTGCTCTTTATGTCTAGCAAAGTTCCAACTACGCTGTCAAACACATTCTTCTGAACATGCATACCATCGATCGCATGTCGTACGTCTAAGTCTTTCCAGTACGATAAGTACTTAAAGAAAATAGACTTCTTCTTGAATGTGTCCCCCTCATTTGCCTTCACAACCTTTCTTGGTTTCCCATCTTTGGTCTTTTTTCCAAACACAAACTTGACGTTCTCAACTATCTTATACACTCTGTGCCCTTTACTATAACCTGATGGAGCAGTAGATTTTGATTCATCCATATTGTCAAAGTACTTATTCATCTTTTGTAAGCGGTACTTATGGCCTGCCGGTAGCCACCTCCTATGCCTCATGTACACTATCTTGTTAGATGGAGGAAGAGACACGTGCCATGTTCCATCTATGCACTCTACACAACCAACCTTTCCCTTGAACTGGCCTGATAATGAGAAGAGAGCAGGATAATCATTAATTGTGACAATAATAATTGCTCTCAGTGTGAATGTCTCTTTGCGGAACGCATCGATCATTTTCACACCCACTTCCCATAGTATTTGCATCTCTTGCATTAAGGGCTCTAGAAATACATCCATATCAACTCCAGGTTGTGTAGGTCCAAGAAATAAGAATGGTTAGCAAAAGATATTTTCTTTTTGACACAACCATGAAGGAAGGTTGTATATTGTCATGATCATCGGCCATGTCTTTGTCGTCGTGTTGCTCCTCTCGGCAAATGGATTCATTCCATCAGTACTCAGAGCAAACCTTACATTTCGTGGATCCTCGGCAAAGTCTGGATATTTCTTATCGAATTCTTGCCATTGCTTTGCATCGGCTGGATGTCGTAACTTTCCATCATCTTTCCTTTCATCAGAAGCATGCCAGGTCATAAGTTCCGCATCATCAGGGTTTGCAAACAAACACCTCAAACGATCAACCACAGGGAGATACCATATCACCAATGCAGGAATTCTTCTCAACGCATAATAGTCCACTTCGATATTGCTAGTGGGCTTTGAACGTTTGTCTTGTTGAGTCTTTGTTTGCGTCTTCTTTCGCTTCCTCCCTGAAGAAACAGAGGCTGCATTCTCTTTCTCTCGATAATCTTTATTCGTCTTGTACCTACTAGCACCACAGTTTGGACAACTGTCTAAGTCTTTATACTGATCACCCCGATATAGAATACAATGATTTCTACATGCGTGGATCTTCTCAACACCCATCGTAAGTGGACTGACTAGCTTCTTTGCATAGTACGTGTTAGCGGTGCACTTTGTTCTCCTTAGGAAGAAGGTCTCCAAGTACACACAATAAATCATTGAAACTAGCATCGGACCAACCATATCTAGCCTTAATCGTCAAAAAGCGAAGAACAGCCCGTGAGTGTCGACCACTCTTTGGTACAACCTTTCGACTCGTCGTACAAAGGCTCTTCTGCTGCCTTCTTCAAGGCTTCCATTCGCTTCATGAAGAATATTGATGGATCCGCTTTAACGGTTCATTATTGCCTCTAAGAAATCTGCATCTTCAATGGCATCGGTGTTAACATCTTTGAGTTTCATTAACATCGGACGTAGAATTATGAGTTTGATTGACATCCGCATAGCATGATGGGTTTCATTGATATCCGGCATAGCATCACATTCATTGAGATATGGCATTGGACCCTCCACATTGATGTTACTTGCGGTGTTGTCGGTTGTCCGCATATAAGGTGTAGAACTACCCTCACCATGTTTTTTCCAAATCAAGTAGTCCTCCACAAATCCTCTCCGCAAACCGGGATGAGAAGTGATTGCTTCCACATTGTCAAATACCACAATATTTTTACATCTGCGCATGGACAACATATGTGCTTCGCCTTTGTTCTCTGAGCATGTATCTTCACGGCATCAATAAATTTTTGGACCTCCACTACATAAGATGGGCCTAATCTTGATAAGTTGTACATCCATAATGACCTCTCCATATTTATCTGTAATTAGTTAGGAAAATATTGTATGTCACTCTAAAAACAAAACGAAAATAACCCCTCATAACTAAGATTCTATCCTCCATCAATTAAATAGATATGAAAACCTACCTCTTACAGAATTTACAAAATAAATTTTTTTAATAATTATTTAAACTCATTTTTATAATTATAAGAATTAATTAAACGGAGATGGCATCTTGATTAACAAACCCTAAGTATAAGCAAAAATAACAAACCCTAATTAACAAACCCTAAGTACATGAAATACTAACTAACCCTAATTAATAAACCATTAATTACTAACTAAATTAATTAACTAACCCTAAGTACATGAAATATCTAACCCTAAATAATAAACCATCAATTACTAACAAAAATTATTGAAAAACCTAAGGTACATGAAATAATAACTAACCCAATTTAACAAACCCTAAGTATAGACAATAATAACTAACCCTAATTAACAAAACATTAACTACTAAATTAATTCATAAACCCTAAGTACGTAGATTAAAAAACTAAATTAATTCATAGTTTATAATTACAGAAAATAAGTATAACAATTGACAAGACTTTATAAAGTGTTAATCATTATTCTATTACATAGATCTACTCACAAGAATTCTAAAAAGTATTTATTTTCTATAATCCGAGCAAGATACAATTTACTATGAATTTACAAAAAAAAATAGCTAAAACTCTCTCTCTTGCCCTAGCTATGAACCCTAACCCTAACCCTAGATTTAGAGCACCTCCAATACAAGAATTGAACCAAAGAATCACTAAAAAAAATGGCGGCAATGACACTAACTAACCTTTTGGAAGTTTCTCACCAAAGAAATGAAGTTCAAAACCTCCCCCCTTGGAATCGCCACTTCTCTGTCCGCCACTGTGCACACAGCACGCGAGTAACTGTTCTTGTCTGTAGGTGAACGAAGGGAATTTATAGCAGCATTAACACAAAGATTAACACAGTGGTTGGTAGGAGGATCGCTGTGTAAAAAACAATTTACACATGCGGCTCTCCTATCTCTACACTCAGAATACGTATTATTACACAGCGCGGTTTACAATGTCACCGCCTCTCTGTCATTATAAACCGCCTGTGTAAATACATTTATATTTACACAGCGGTAGAGATAGGAGAGCCACTGTAAAAATTGTTTTACACAAAGTGTTCTCTTCTTTGGGCCCACCCTATTTTTTGTACTGGCGTCATGAAATTGTGAACCGCATGTGAAAAAAAAACAACGTGCCAGCAAAAATGATTTATGTAGTAGTGTATATCGGTTTACTAAAAAATGTAGAACCAACTCAAGACTGAATACGATAGATCTACAACATATGCAATTTAGTAACAAGTGACCATCAAGAAATCATAATGAGTACTTATAATAGAGGAAGTTTCTCAGACTGACACAGAGAGAGCGGATGAGATACTGACCTGAGTGTTCAGGAAAAAAAAACGTTAATGTTTGGCTTTGCAAGGATGTCACGAAGTTCTGAACAACTCCAGCTTCGTTAGTCACTGTGCCTGTGAATTCTGCCGTGTAACGCATAGCCAAGTTCGGTCCTTCTCTAGCAAGTCTTCCTCCGAGACAGGGATATGCCAGTGACCTTTATCAGATTCCTGAATTTCACAGAGAATTGATGGAACAATCATAAATACCTCTCCACATAAATGACACAAGACTTATGGACCTCAATGGAAACTTTGATATCTCAAAGCCCCGTTTAACAAGACCTTTTATCATTCATAATGTTCATTTTAAGTGTCTCAGTATCCGAGTTTATATAATCTATTTAGCTATAAGCTTATAACTCACTTAATCCATGGAACATATTCAAATACTAATAATTAAGCACCTAGCATTTTTTCCATGGATCTATTACACAACTGATACACTATTTCATCTTAAACTCAGACCTGAATTACAACTGAGTATGGAGGTGGCATTTGAAATGTGACGCAGCTGTTTTCAATACTGAAGTGTACCTGTTAGTGAAAACGATACTGTGAATAAAATCTGCGGTGAAATGCAATGAGATATAGGCTTATTGAGCAAAGGGAAAGTCATTTCATGATACGTGTTTATGTTAGCCAAGCAATGATTCATGAATAACATAGTGCGTACAAAATATTAGGTACTAGTGTGCTACTGCTCTGTCTACTCTTGTCTTCAAAATCTCATGCTAATTGTACCTATTGTGTCTAAATATTCGGTAAAACATATATAGAACTAAGATATGATTTGATGTCTTTATAGTTTCTTAGTGGTGTATGAATCCATGACATGTGAAAAATTCTTTCATGTTCTGTTTTGTCTTCAACATGTTTAAATTTTCAGATGAAAATGATTTATTTGCCAAAAATATTAGCTTTTTATCTGCACAAGATCAGGTCCAACAGTGTAAGACAACGTTGTGGTAGAATATAGCAATAGTACAATTAGCTTCAACTTCCATAATGAGAAACTTCTCTTTTGTAAAATACATAATCCCACCTGATGCCTTTCCTTCCACTTGGGGAAGAAATCATCTGTGTATAGCAAGCATCTTATTAGATCAGCCGATTTTGGAATGACATGTTGCAAGACCTTGTTCAGCCGCAAGTTTAACGTGGACGATGGCTAGGATGGGTGCATTGGAGAGAGCGGGTCTCCCGGGCGTAGACTCCGAGCATACTTAATGTTTTTCCCTAGTTGCCCATTAGTAAAAACCTTAGATGATGTTGTGCTCATTATGGAGGAGATCCAATCGCACCATTTCCTGCTAAAACCTAGTGCAGAGATCGAGGACCTGTAGGACGAAAGACTAGCTAATGGAGTCGAATGCCTTGGAAATGTCAAGCTTGATGAAAAGGGCCGATTGTTTTTTCTTGTGTGATATTTGTATCATTCTATTTGGCATAGCTGAAGTTGTCATGGATGCATCTTCTCTCGATGAATGCATTATGGGCATTAGAGACAAGGCTGTTTAGGCGCGGCTCCGTCAAAAGATTTCAAACCCTTTGTAAAATATTAAAGAAACCTCCTCACCATGAATTATTTTTCAGTTATATAAGTGTTAGTTTCGATACACCCATGGGGAATGGATGATCCAAACAAGCTCCTAAATTAACACGTCTCTTTCAAGTCTGAGTTGTGCCGAAGCTAAGTTCCATAGGAGCACAATGCTTCTTCTTTTTTTGAACTTAGCACAATGCTTCTTAGTAACAATGCGACTCCTTCATGATAGTGAGTTATCGACTATGGAAGTTGATCGGGTACTATACTTCAAGCATGTTGAATTTCTCTAGCTAGGTGCATATGCTAGTTTCCTTCATAGACACATCTGTGGAAGTTGATCTGGTCACAATACCTGAAACCCCAGTTTACTTATCATATTTGAAACTAAAATTGTTGAAGTCGTCGTAGCATATATTGCAGGTGGAAGCTCAGGGCGCATTTAATTTTCATAATAAAGACCTGTTCTGGTCTTCATCACGTATCACGTGTAAACAAATCAAACAAGTAACACAGGTGAATGTACTTAAACACAAGAGAAGGATGACTTTTTTTGCGAATCAGAGCTTCATTCATTCATCAGGGAGTATGATAATTACACTCTTCAGCCAACAGGTTTACAATGCAGGCCAGAGCAAATTGCCACTCTCCCAGCCTGGTGTCACCTGTGACTTTTTGCTTTGCTAGTATATGGGTTATACGATTACAAGAGCGACTACCATACAATAGGGTAAAATCAAGAAAACCTGAACTAAGCTCACGGATCTCCCCGCCAGACAAGGTCTTTGACTGTCCAATCCATAAGGGTACACAAGAGAAGGATGATCATGCACGTCATTACATATGTTTGCATTGTTAGTTTTTCTGATGAAGAGGATGAGATGATTTGGCAGTTTACTGCCAGGGGCGGATTCAGGGCCCGGGCTGCCAGGGCTGCAGCCCGGGGCGTAGCCCAAAATCTTCAGTAATAGCATTACTATGCAGTGCAAAAAGAGCCTGTGGCAGAACCATCTAATATAATGCCTTTCAAGAGTACTTGTCTTCTATTAGACACTAAGTACCCAAGAGAGGTCACTAAACTACACAGTTCCATCGAGCACACCCCAAGGGAGAACTCGAAAATCCACATTTTTCCATCAGGATCACAAATGAGAGAATACAGCTTACAACATTCTCTTAAATCATTTCTTGATATTACCTCAATTGATTATAACAGCGGAATATAACAATGTATCAGAGTTACAGATGAAGCAAGATTAATTTAATGATATGATGGAGCATTAAAATAGGGAATATTTTCATACAAGAGATGTTAGCAAATTTTTACATCTTATCTTATAAAAACCTTTCGCGAGGGTTATAAATAAACACTACAGTCGTAGCGTGAAAGGAATCCTCCCTGAGCCCACCAGGAGGTTTACATACACAAGAGTCAGCTCTAAGTATCTTCGATCACCTGCAACAGGGGAATAAAACCCTGACTACTCGATTATACTCAGCAAGACTTACCCGACAGGAGGAAAATAAAAGACTCCAAGAATATACAAGGTTATCTGGCTTGTGGGTTATTGCATCTGCGGAAGCATTACTAAACGTGCGTCCTTATATTCAACTTCATTAGCAGTCATCATTAGTTCATTAATTAACCGTTCTATGTAAGCACCTATGCTACTTTCAAGCAGGTGGTAAGCAATCAGAACCATTTTACCATCTTTCATATTTCAGTTCTTACTACGGTGCTAGACCATAGCCAAGTCGTACCGTCTCACGGAAACGGCGATTGGCGAACCAATGTATCCTAGCTGTGTACCCCGAAACACACGCTCTGTTTGTACCCCAGACACAAACAAGACCAACTCATTCCACTCCTGTCACGGGGTCCAGGTCCCCATCCAAACTTGGACTCCAAGCCCCCACACTTGAGACCCGATCTCAGTATAGTGCTTAGACCTCCACCTTTCCCCGCCTCTAATCAGTCGGTCTAGAAAGAGCCAGAACCCGTGACAAGAGCGTAACGAGCCTTCCCGCTCCCATAAGCAAGTATGTGCTTAGGATAATCAGTCTGTGGCCTGACTACCATCCACAGCAACGGACGGTTCTCAATCGACATAGGCGGAACAAGTGCAATCCGAGCCTCGCTCGAATGCCTAATCAAGCCCAGATCCAAAGTACCATTCTGCCCAATCTCCAATTATCATTCATATATATTCCATGTGACAGTAATTTAATAACAACAATAATATCTTTCCTATCTCTCGCGAGTGACGGGTAATCACTCGACTTCTACCGGATCCTATAGCATAGCAATCTACAAGATATTGACATACTAGTAGGACTCATAGGATATATATATATATATATGGTTTTCATTCAACTTTTTAATACTTAATGCACAAGCATAAGATAAAGTGTGGAATAATGGGGGTTATGCATCGGGGTTTGCCTAGGTAAGATATAACCAAAAGTTAGCATTCTATCATAGTGACACGATCATCAAGGCATCATCTTTCCACTAGTTCAGTCGACTACATGATCCATCGTTGTTTCTATTATGATATACGTGGATACAACGCAGAGGTGCAATTAATCAACGGTAACCGCAACTCTTAAATATACGATTACGCTCCGCAGGCTAATGAGCCAGATTTAATGAGTAACGTACTAGTCTACGTATCCACGTCGTCAAGTAAGGCTTTGTCTCCGAAAAAATGTTCTAGTTTTAAAATCCCAAGGTGCTTTGGCATTTTATTGATTAAATATATATTTTCAAACTAGGGTTCATTTAGCTATCTTAGCAAACTAATTATTATGGAGCTACAAAAATTATAGTGAGCACCTAATAATATGAGGAATTTACTGTGAAAGTTCTAGAGCCAACACTATCACCAATTTATCACAATAATTCCTATAAGTTTATATCTTACAATATTAAGCATCTTAAATTAATTAGATAACTCCTGAAAATATTATAAAACTATGTGAACAAAATATACTAGCAGATATATCACAATTTTAAGAACCTAACAAAATTTGTTTCATAATTTTTGGACATCTATATGATTTTAAATTAATTCCATAAAACTGGTTCTTAAATAAAAATACAAAACCATTTTTAATTCTTTACTAAAAAGACGAACCAAACTGGCCCAACGCAGCCCGCACGGGGCGCGGCCCACGCGTGTAGGTAACCCATGGAGGGGAGCCCGCGCGCGCTGGTGTTTTAGCGAAAATGTCCCCAAGCTACCTACTATTCTCGCGAGCCACTATTCGTCCTATTTACTTAGTCAGCACTTATGCACGAATGACCCTGAGAGAAGCTATCTTCGCATCGAGGAGGTCCCTGCGACCCCCGCGCTCACCGGCGCGGTGTGGACTAGTACGGCCTCATCATGCCGGCTAACCGGGACCCTTGAAGACCTAGCTATGGGACCGATGCTCACCTATGGGCCGACGCGCGACGATGGGCCGTGGTAGCACGAACGGAGGTGAAAGCAGAGCGGGCTCTCCCCGACGACGAGCGACCTGCAACGGCGGCAACCGTGTTCCGGTGAGCCACAACGTGCAACAGATAATAGAAGTGACAGGTAAGCATCATTGACGCACCACGATCCTACCTGTGACGATGGCCTGGCCGGAGACGCCCCGAGCAAGTCTGGCCGCGTGTGTGCGGTGAGCTCGACGGTGAACCATAGCCACGTGGCCATGTCAGCGGCGTAGAGGCAGCTATAGGGCTACGACTTGGGTGCGCACGACAAAGAGGGGTTCTAGGCGGGGCTAGTGGTACGGTCAATTCGACGCGAGATGGCGAGGATGGAGCTGGCCACGGTGAGGCGAGCTGGGCCTTAATGGCGTGGTGGAGGGAGCAAAGCTCTAAAATTGGAGCTCAGCCGAGCCGCAATCAAAGTGGGGTAGGGACGGCTAGAGAGGGGACGTGAGGGCGGAGCAGTGGGCGCAACGAATTAATGGAAGGCGTCCTCTCGCGTTTAGGCCCTCTGGCGCGGCGCGGCAGCGGCGGCAGCTGAGAGGCGGACATGAGAGAAGCGGGTGGACGGAAGGTGGTGGGGACTCGGTCAGAGGCTCGGCATGTGCGTGCTGGGCAGAACGCGATTGGCACGACCGGGGTGGCCCATGTCCAAGCGCTAGCCGACGGCCATGCGCTCGCTACCGACGTGGCCCGCATGCCACAGTGCCATAAATGGCAAGGCGACGGCGACACGGCCTTGTGCGCGCGGCATCAAAGCGGGACAGTGACGCAGCGCGGTGCGGCGGGCAGGTGCGAGCGCGACGTGATGCGACAACAGCTGCAGCGGCTGCGTCACGGCATGAGGTGGGTCAGTGGCGCGCGACAGCGCGCGGGGTAGGGGTAGTGCCGCTCAGCCGGGCAAGCCACAACAACGGCGGCTCCTCGCGGTCGGGTCAGGGCGACCAGGCCGGCCACGCACGGCAGCACGCATGCGCACACAGAGCGCGCCAACGCCGCGACGGCGCGCCCCCGTGGCTTGGTGACCGCTCCCAACCCAGAGGGCTAGCCCAAGAACGTGTTGTGCACGGATTTTAATAGAGCGACTACCACTAAACTATTGCCTCTAAACCGAAACCGACTTTACCACGATCAAACTGATACATGAGGCTGCTCAACCGAGCTAAAACACCGCATCACCCTCTAACCCAATCTCTCTAAATAAATTGCTAAACTTAGCAATGTCTGGCTGTTGACAAACTTGAAAATTTTCTAAGTTTTGAGCTGAATTTGATTTCAATTTGTGATTTCTAAGCTATTGAAAATATTAGCTAGTAATATCATTTTTCGACAGCAAGTATTTCACTGTCATCTACAAAGTTCATATTTCAAACTTTATTTAAGTGTCACACACATGTTCTATAGTATTTTTGCTTAATAAAAATTGGTTTTAAACCCTACTTGTTATGCATGAACTATTGAATCAACTTTCGTTTAGCATTTTTACTGATCATTTTGAGTTACAGAAATTGATCTACACACTTTATCACATGCATTAACACATAAACATGATGCTCGTGACATGACTTAGTAGTTGGTTTATGGCGTAACACCGAGGGTGTTACAGAGCCCAAGCAAATAGCCTTTAGCCCCACTCGACGATGCCGAATGTAGCCTCAGCGCCTCCTAACAGCTCTGCAATTGAATTTTAGCAAATTTTCTAGCCTTCTAAAAGATGTATGTTAGTAAAATTTCTAGCCTACAATAATTTAGCCCCCCTCCTAACCCATTTCTGAATCCGCCACTGTTTAGTGCCAAAGGCACTTATTCTTCAGTCTCTTTATAAAAATTATTGATTTCAGAGACATCAAACCGGTTCATGTTTCTGCTATATTTGGAGCATTAAGATACCTCCTAGGGTCCATATGTTCCTGTGGTTGCTGATTAATAATAGAGTTCTTACCAGAGATAACCTAGCTATAAGAGAAAAAAACTAGAAGATGGGACCTGTCTTTTCTGTGCTAAAAAAGAAACTAGTCAGCATTTGTTTTTTATTGTGTTGTTGCTAAACGGTGCTGGGTTCTAATTTCTGAGATTATAGAAGTTTCAGTAGGTGAAAATATGGTTAATATAGGAAAGTTTTGGCTAAGTAGTAAAAGAAATGGTCTTTTAAACATTGTTACCTCCGTTGTTCTCTGGTCGATTTGAAAACTTAGGAATGAGCTTTATTTTTAGAGAACTGGCTAGAAAAGTATGGATGTTCTTCTCTACAGAATTCATGGAAACTTAGGAATGAGCTTTATTTTTAGAGAACTGGCTAGAAAAGTATGGATGTTCTTCTCTACAGAATTCATGGAGTCTTACGGAACTGGACAGTTCTGTGTCGTGTGGACAAGAGGGAGTTGTTGAATGTCTTTTTGAGGGAAATCAAGTCTGCGGGGAAGATGGTGTTATGGCTCCTAGATATCCCCAGGGACGGTGCCTAAAGCTTTTCAGAGTAGTGGATGCTGACGGCCCGGGTGGAGAAGTCCACGCTGCTAAAGCTGTTGTGAAGTGGGCCCCGGTAATGTCTTGGTGGGGGGCGCGGAATGAAGACCTTAAAGACATGTAATAGGCTCGGTTAGCTCGACCGTTTTTTTTGTTGTTGGTTCAAGCGTTAGACCTTTTGTTCACGTTTGCTGTCTCTGTTGGTTATGTCCCGCTGCCAGCTGGAGCTAAGACCACTTTTGGATAGTTTTGTGCTGTAACAGATGTTTGGTCTTTTCATATTAAGGGCGTCCTCGACTAGCAGTTGCAAATCACCAGCCGATTAGAAATAAAAAAGGAAAAAATATCCAGCCAGACGGAGTGTTGGCCATGTAGTCAGAGATGGTGAGCGCATGGGGGCATGGGGGAATGTGCGAGCTAGGCTAGGAGTTGGTCGCTGGTGACTGAAGTTTTCACATCCTCTCTCCATCCATGTTGGCAAGTAGCTAGCGACTTGAGCCTTGTTGGGGACGCCCTAATTGAAAGACCGGGGCGTCCTGTCCTTGAACTCTAAAAAAAATGTTTGCATTGTTAGCGGCATGCACCTGCTTATGTATAAATAGCTACACGGTATAATCACTACATAATAGTCAAGCATCCCCTTTCAATATCAAAGATGAAATCGAGGATCAGTTTCTGTGAACAGAGTGGCATGCATTAGTTGTACCTTATCACTCTGTATGCCGCTATCAGTGCGTCGTCTTCTCGTGTTAATCGCTTGCACCAACCAGGTACCAGTGCTATCAGTGTGGCACCAACCAGGTATACCGTGATCCAGCGAACAAGAACAACCAGGAGTCAGGACGGCCGGGCCATGGCGGCGGGGACGATGATGCGTGTGACAATGAAGGTGGGCTCAGACGGCGTGACGCTCATCACCATGCGCAACCCGCCCGTGAACGCCCTGCACCCCGCCAGTAAACCACGCCAGCTTTTCCCCTTCGCCTCCATTGCTTTTCGACTTGTTTCCTCTGCCTGATGGCCCCGTCGTGCTCCCGGCGGACTCCATTGAGGTCCAGGGAGGTACGCTAGCCACGGAAGGCAGGCGAAGGAGGTAGCATGGGGCTTATCTCTTCGCTGAGGCTCCTGCCGTCAACGAGCATATTGTAGAGCTGGAGCCCCGTGACGCACCAGGGGTGTTGTTGCATGAACTGCTGGAATCATCTACAGTACATTTGTCACCGGAAGGTGGACCTGATGAGGATCAGGCCCACCCATAAGTAACAAATGCACATGTGAATTGACTGTGGGTGAGTCTAGAACGTGGATTCCATCGTTGTTGTGCTGCATCCGTTGTCGTTGCATAGGTGAAGGCCGATTTTTAGTGTACCGTATCGGCCCAATCAAATTGATTGATTGCGACAAGGACAGGACTGATAGATGAGGTGGACGTCAATTCGATCCGTTGCTTTCTCTTGTACTCGCTCCGTCCCATAAAAAACGACTTGGTCAAACTTTCTTAGGTTTGACTAGGTTTATAGAAAATATTAATAAACATTTGTATCTTCAAATAAGTTTATATTATGAAAATAAAATCAACAACCTATCTTAATTATGTACCATAAATATTAATATTTTCTTATATATATTTGGTTAAAGTTAAAAATATTTGACTTCTTAAGAAACGAGAATAATATTTTTTGTGGGAAGGAGGGAGTAGGTCATTTCTGCTCGTTGGGATGTGACCACCCCTTTCACTTTAATTTGTCTATCTATTGGTATTACTTCAATCATAACAAATAACATTCGGAATTACTCGTTCGCAGTCTCCTGCTATATTGAATTGGCGATCCACAGCTGTTGGATGAAGATCTAACGGGTGAAGGAGACAGGCCCAATTCCAATAACATTTTGGATTCTGTATAGTTTCCATGATAATATTTAACAGTATAAATTTCCACCATAAGATTCAAACAAACTTGTGAGAAGACGGAAAACGATGCAGCATGTCACAAGCGATCTGTCATGATTTAACCATCCTTTAGAATTACAGAAACAGTTCCTCAACCGGTCCGTGAATGATTTTTTTTTCTTATTTTGCAGTTAAATAAACTACAATGTTTCAATATTTCAGCTTCGGAGGACAACTATGTACGCCAAAACCAAAGGATACAATACAACTGCTGCTACTTGTTTGCCGCGGAGAATTAAGATTATGTGCATGGAACGGCTTCTCTGTTTCAGAATACAACTTCACATAACATGGCAACGTATTCACATACTCACAGCCTTTTAACTGAAGATTATTTTCAGTAATCAAATAGGGATCAGCTTTACAGAAAACCAGAGTCAGTCAACTCGAGCATCAAACAATGAATTATCATTTATTGAATTACTACATAAATGCAGCAGGCCTGTTTTTCTGCCTGCTACAAAACGACTCATGAATGGTTGTCCTGTTCCTACAAGGCCGGTTGCCAGATATGGCAACAAGGACTATACTATCTATCTTGCCCAATGCCCATCTATGTACAGAAATCATTTGCAGTGCAGGCGTCTTGAAATGAAGAGGCCGAATTCTGTACCTAGTTTTATTTAGCTTCCAATGCTATCTTTCGATCCACCATTTGGTGTAGGTTGTTGATTAGTTCTTGGGGTTTCAATAGTGCTTGAAGAAGGAAAGTTTTCTTCAGCTTCTACTGCAAACAAAGCAGGTGGTGCTCCATGATGCTGTCTGGCATCCAATTCCATTGCTGCCTCTAATGAGGATTGTTCTGCAACATAAGCACCAATGTCAAAAATGGAAAGCTCATTTGAATGTAATCATTAAAAGGACATGCATTTGTGGGTATAAGAAGCTGCACCTACTCAATTTTCTATAATAATGATAAGCATATAATAGTTGCATGGGCCCAAATATTCAGAATTTCTTAGTTTTCGCGGAGGACTAGATCCAATAACCGGTGGTCTATGGTAGAGCGAGAAGTACCGGTTTCTAGGATCTTGGTTATTAGAAAGGAAACAATAGATGGATATATGGAAAAGCATGGGACTCATAGCTTCGGTTGATGTTACCAGGTAAAGTAACAACCTTTTGCATAAATATTTCCAAATTCCATCAATAAATGTTGCGATTAATGAGTGCTAAATTAGAGTCGATTTTCATATATAGGGAAGTAGTCTAGCTCCTGTTTCCAGATGAGATATTCTTTCAGATTTGATGAATCTTAAATGGTCAGATTTTGCTGGCTTAAATGTCCCACAGTAGCATTGCATCCACATGTAAAAAACTGAATGACACATTTTATGAAGGCCACAGCAATAAGAGACTCACCATTTGTTCTTCCACGTTTGATAATTTCACAGAGATACTGTCGTAGCCCAGTCAATACTAGGTTTTCTTGCGCAGCATTTATCTCAGAAATATCTTGATCACGCGAAACCAAAGGAAATGAACTTCTATAATCATTTCCAAATGTAGTATTCTGTTCTTCACACAGTAGTGCTTGTGTTGTTGGAGATGCAGGCTCATTTCCAAATGTGGTATTCTGTTCTTCACACATTAGTGCTTGTGTTGTTGGAGATGCAGGCTCATTTCCAAATGTGGTATTTTGTTCATCACACATTAGTGCTTGTGTTGTTGGAGATGCAGGCCTAGAAACATTCGAAGTTTCAGACCAATGGGAGCCCATTTCATTGATGTTCGGTTGATGACTAAATCCTTTGCTAAGGATGTCCGTTGAGGAGGCTTCTTTGAAGTCCTGCTGTTTGCAGTTACCATTGTTTAACCCGTTATTTGACTGGAATCCCTTCTCTTCTGCAATCAAATCAATTTCATTATCTGTAAATACAAGCAACGGAAAAAAAATGTTAAAAACATATCTAGGGTTATGACAATTAATTGATGTCACTTGTATACAATATACATCTTGAACACATAATTGTGAGGTCAAAGAATAGCATAAGATGCCATATGTTCTCATGTTGATCTTAAATTATGACACTATGATATTTACCAATATTATTACTTTATTCTCTCTTTTGCGGAGCATATAACGCTCAAAGCTTTGGTCCAGACTGGCTCTGCACTTCTAGTTAACATACGTGAAGTTTCAAGACTGGAAATAAATATGGTGGGAAGGCTAAGGAACTAACAAACAATCTGAAAATGCTGCTAGTAAAGAAATTTGAATAACTTGGATTTGAAAAAAGGGACAGGTGTGTACGACTGGGTTAGTGGCTTAGTGCCTTCTATGTTTCATGCCTTTCTTATTGCCAATGCACAAAACTCTTTCACTGATCTGTAGTACTTCACCTAGAACTGATGCTTATGCAAATCTTGGGTTCCTTAAATGTTCATAAAAAAGAAGGAATAACGGACAGACTCTATACCAGCTACTGTTGCTGCAGCCATTCTGCAAACCATCACCAATTGCTTGACTAAATCATGGACCTCCCTGAGGTGGATGGTGTTTGCTAGTGGAGACCTGATAAAACATTACATCTCATCAGAAGGTACATAGAGTAAACAGAGAGGAGAACAAAATTGTTTGTTACTCCCTCCGTTCCAAATTGTAAGTCGTTTTGACTTTTCTAGATACATAGCTTGTCCTACGTATAGATATACATTATGTTAGATTGTAAGTTTTTCCACCCTCCAACAGCTTCTCTATATCTCTATATCTTGTGCGCACTCTAGAGAGCCAACGCTCTTCATCTTTGGCTAGCGAGAAATCTAGAATAGAGAATGGCAACATTTGGAGATCTAATTAAAGAAGCTGTTGGAGAGCACTTTTTTCACCAAAATCTCTATTCCTATCAATAAGGAAGGATATAAAGAAGCTCTTGGAGTTGCTCTGAGGGGTAGTGCCCTCCAGGATGGCACCAGATCAGACGAGTTTTTTCTCCCTTTATGAAGTAGACCAAAGGACCTAGAGCACCTTTTGTGTTGGTTGGCTGGGCACTTAAGTAATTCCATGTCCTTAACAGGACATCAGCTTATTTTGATCAACTCTTGCATTATTTAAAAAAAGGCTAAATACATTTCAACCTACCTGTAGATTGGGTTATTTGATTTAGAATTGGCAGCATTGTGTCTATCAAATCCTGTGGAACAGGGTGCAAGCAGTGAAACATCTGCATGGTTACCCTAGCACACAAGAACAATCACAAAAATAACAGTTAGACAAGTAAATAAGCATTTGTCAAAAAATATATCGTAGAAACAAAGATAATGAAAAGAATGGAACTGCTAGTGTCCTGCAGCAGAAGCATCCAAGGAATAGTGATGCCAATAACAAGAAGAAATTATCTTGTTAACTCAGTATTTGGTTAAATTCCTTTTGCATCTCAGAATTCATGCATCATGCATGCAGTGTATTTGGTGCTGATCAAATAGTTTGGAAGTAAGAGAACATACCTGTTGATATTGTGTCTTTGGCATGCTTCCTTCAGAATTTATCCTAACACCTAGGGCATCTTCATGGGATCTTTTTCTACTCAGAGAACAGATATATCCTGATGATCCAACAGTACCATTGAATGCTACATTAGCTGCTTGTTGAATGTGATTTCTGTCAGATGCATGGTCCCTATGAATTGAAGTTTCTGTGTCTTCATTTCCTTCAGAGTTTTTACAGTGCATGCATCTACAATTTTTGGAGCAAAAAACATTTGCTTGGTAGCATTCACAGTACTTCTTTAGGCATCCTGACTTCTTGCAATGACAACCTTTGTGGTGCTTTGCTACAAGAGGCACTGCTCCAGAATTATCCTAATAGACAATAGTCAAGTAGTACAGTGGTCACATGCAGCTCAAGCAAAGAACTAGAGTGTATTGAGGCATCAAAAAACAGAGTGTATTGGTTGGGAAATAGCACAAATAAATACAGATTAGGCTCATTTCAGAATTAATTTCAGAAAACAGATAAATATCCTGCTAACTAATAGAGAAAAAAAGACCTAGGAAAAATGAAGAATATATTAGCCGTGTAGCATGGATAAAGACCTGAAAAGCTTTCCTGAAAATATTACCTCAAAAGCTTTATTTGGATAGTATCGGTAAAGCTTTTCAGGCTAACTAATATCCAGCTTTTCAGGCTAATTTGGATAGTACTGTTAATTCAGTAAGAATATATTACATTGAGGAGAAGAAAATGAAATTAACTTGGACTTCGACCAGATGCTGCCTGTTGATCATTCAATTGCTAGGAATGCTAGCTAACAGCCAGCATCTAGGAAAGATCAGCCAGCCAAAATGTTAGCTCAGAGGATGTCATGCCCATTTAGTTCCAAGTACAGTAGTAAGCACAATGTGCTAAGGAAACAGAGTTACTAATGAATATGCTATATAAATATCTGCATTACCTTGCTTTGCCTATTTCATTGATAACTAGCAGAAGAACAATCTATGTCAGTAAAAAAACTAAAATAAATTGCCTCTGGAACAGATAGCGGAGACACATGAACTGCTATTGGGTTCAGATAACATAATATGATTGTACCAACATGTAACTAAAGAAAACTATTGAAGGATAGTACCTTTCGAACATTGAGTGTATTTGGGCCATTTTCAATTTTAGGTTGAAAAGCAGACGGGTTACGTTGACGAATTGCCTCAATTGCTTCGTTTCTGGCATTCTCATTCCCAACAATGTTTCCACAATTTGAACAGTTGCATCCATCACAGTATTGAAGTTCTTGAAAGCATTCACAGTACCTAACAAACAAACACAAAGCCACCGAGCTTAACCTTTAGTACATAGCATAACATGCTATATAAAGAAAATATTCAAATAATTACAGAAAAGTGCAAACTAATATTACAGCTATTAAGAAAAAATACTTGAGATCACCAAACCAAAATATTAAGGTGGGAATAATAGGAATAACGGAAAAGTGGGTGAGAATAGAAAGTGCAAAAGAAATAAAACTACAATAAGACAAAAGGCAACTGGTTTTTATTCCATAAACCAAAATCTAATGTGCAGATATGTTTGTCCACTAACTAAACAAGACCATATAATTTATCAATTTATGTCTCATTAGTAAAGAGAGCAGAGTGCTCTCAATGGTCAATGCTACCATAGTACCAGTTATACCATCCTCATTGAGTTCCTTTCAATACTCGTAAGATGATAACAAATTATAGCTAAGAATGGATATCGTTAATGTTTGATGGAGATCCTACCATTTTGCACATAACATGTAAAAGATATCTATTTTCACGAATTTATATTTGCTTTGCGCTATACATGAAAGTGTATGTGAAACAAAAAATAACACTCACATCTTCAAACATTTTGAGTTTCTACAATTACAATGCTTCTTTTTCTTTGGAGTAACACTTTTCACTTCTGTGGAAGGCTTCCTGCAAAAAAATAGGGTTCAAAGTTCAATGCAAGGAATATGTTTCCAGCAGTATGCTCTTTTTTTGTTTTTCTAAATGTAAATGAATCATATCACAAGAAAGTAGAAACACAAATTTCTGTAGGACGACATGCAAGACAAGTTCTGATCATTTATGTTGACAACATTGAAGAATATAACACTTGATCTGCAACAGGCCACACGAAGCAAGAACAAAACCACATGCAAACACACCAACAAAAGGGAAATAGAGAATCTCAAGCGGAGGAGCTTCCTCACAGGGGGTTGAAGGCTATCGGCCACTGTCTAGGCGCCGGCATCACGGGGGCCGCCGGCTTGGGCTGCTGCGAAGACACCGCAGGAGCCTTCGTCTCGCTCGCGGCGGCCAAAACAGGCGGACTCGACAGCTGATGCTGATTCCTCCCCTGCTCCATCACCCCCACCAGAATGCCACAGAATTAGGTCACAGGCCAGAACGCCGAGGCGGGTTCAGCTGGACCAATACCGTCGCGCACCGGCTCAAAAGCCGAATCTTGCCGCGCGAGCTATCTGAATTGGATGAGTCCTTTAACAAGGGCGAGTTCATAGACTCATGCAGTGTCCAAAACTCAATAAGCCGCGGGAAGCCGGAGGGCAATAACGGAGCAGATCGAAGGAATCGACCTCAACAAGGGAGATTACGAGGGATTAGATTTATGGAGATGATAAGAGGAAAGGCAAAATCTTTCTGGAGTTTGGGATCGAGGAGGGGGTGCTGCTGCTGGGCTGGGGGAGAAGAAGCTACGACGGGGCAAGGCAATGGAGGGGAGGTAACTGTTTATAAATTTTGAGACAGTATTTTTCTCTTAGCAGTTTGAGCCCCGACCGAACAATATTTTTCTCTCTTCATGATTTTTTTTAATCTGAAGTATTTTAAGCATTTATTTACTCTCTTATTCTCTTTATTCTCTCTTTGCTTCCCCTCCAAACTCTGTACAGGGGAGAGGATGATTTGAATTGGACGGATGGATTTGAATTGATTTGAAAGGTTGGACGGCTGGGGGTTACCGTGGCTAGGCTTTCTTTGATTGTGGTCCCATTAAAATTTGAAGTTTGATGAAAGCGATAACAAGGACATAGAAATTGGACTGGTTTTGAATAGTCAGGCTTTCTGTTGCAATAATGGTGCTCATTCTTCCCATTAGTATTCTTCTACTAGCATTACCTCTTTTTTTTCCATTTTTTACCGCCTCTTTCTTGTTTTTAGTTTTTGGTAAAAAAAATGTGTCTTTTTCTTCCTTTTTGCGAATACTACCTCATTCATTTAACTTTATGCTTTTTAGTTTTATTAGGCATAATTAAAAAACTTGAATCTTGTCTACCTACTACTACTCGGTGACTAACCACGTCGCTTAATAGTGCATTTGCCTTTCATAACTCAAAATTTTATGACATTTATTGGTTGATGATTAATGATCCTTATGAAGATTTATGGGGGATAGAAGTTAGAGCAAATTGGTTCCTTGGCCCTAAAAAAAAGTTCTGCTGAGTTCATTGGCCATATTTCTGTTGAACTTAGTCATTTGGCCTTGAATCGAATTTCATTTTAGAATTTGGCCCTTCGGTTAGTTTCACAGGTTGATGGTGGTGTTAACAGCAAGGTGAAATGATTTTTTTACCCCTGGAGCGAAATGAAACATTATGTAATGTACAGTAGAGTCGTACATGCATCTCAGGCTATCTATTATCATTAATCTTCCAAAATAAGTAAAATACTTTTTCAAACATGAAATTATTATATTTCATATATATTTACCCATGACATCACAATGACCATTTCAAATGCATATAAATCCACACTCCAAGTGCACACGTACATAATGATTTCAAACAAATGGATGAAAACATTAAGGCGATAGGTTCAGGTCATACTTGAACAAGGTTCGCACATACAAGAGATGTCTAAGTTCACAAATAAGTTCACATTAACCAAGTGAAGCAAGCATACAGTACATGGCATCAACACATGAGAACATGCATATCAAAGGCTAAGTCTTCTCTTGATGTACTCATTGCAGGGCTTGGTGGTTGTATTTTTTTTTCTTCTAGTACCCATGGAAGGGCTTCAAGCGGCACTGATGAAGTGTTAACATCCTTAGTAGTTGGCACTTTCTTCTTCTTTATGGGTTTCACCGTCTTTGTAAACTTTAGCCTTTACATGTTGTTCCATGTGTGAGGGATACTCGATGGAAAGTGCTTCTGGTTGATTTGAACCACTTCTTGACCTTCAAACATTCATTTTCAGCTGCAAATATTGTTAGTTTAATATACAATAGTCAAATGGAAAAAAATTAGATTTAGAAAAAATACCTTTTTGATAGCCCATAGCTAAATTTATTTGTTTTTCCCTTAGTCTTACTTGAAATCTCCAAGCTTTGGCTATGATGATAGAGGGCATCTATTTAGTTTCCTAACCAAGTGGCCGTTAATAGTAATACAAAATTTCAGCACTAGTGTTAATTACCTTCTAAATGCTTCGGGGGTACAATCATCGATATTTCTCTTTTTGCTAGTTGTTGTTTCCAAGTTTTGACTAGAGGGGCAAAGTCATATTTAGAATTTATGACAAGTTTCAAACAACAATTGGAGGAAGTAATAAATTGCAAACCTTGGTGGAAAAGACATGGATGCAGCCGGTGCATCGTCCTCCAAAGGAACAATAGAACGGTGGCCAGATTTGGCCCTCTTCTTTGTTGAACCCCTACAAGAACAAACCATCAAATCACTATGTTTTCTAGAAAGAAAAAACATAAATGATAGTAAGAGTAGACACATTTATCACCTCATAGTAAGAGTAGACGCATCCTCGCCCTCCTTAGCCTGCCCCGTGTCAGCCTCATTCGCGCTGCCGGCAGCATGCTCCGCGGCGCCCTGGGTCGCGTGGCCGGCGGCCTGCTCCGCGGCGCCTTAGGTCGCGCGGTAGCCGCCCAGACCCGCGGCGCCCTGCCTCACGCCGGGGGCAAATAGCCCCGACACCAGCCGGGCCGCCCTTCTGTGCCACGGACGAGGTGGACCTGGCACCGGCGCAGGTGGATCCGCCGGCGGAGCCTCGTCGGAGCCGTCCATCTCTAGCGCTGGTGTCTAGGGTTTGCACGGAGGTCGCCCAAAATCCCGACACCTCCGACTGCGGATCGACGAAGGGGTACGGGGAATACTCACGCGCATGTGCGAAAGGGTACGGGGATATTTTCGTCTTTTCGTGCACGACCCCTGATCTGGTTGACGGTAGAGATGGACGGAATGGACGGGAGGGCTAAAAAACTAAACAAATTTCGATTTAGGGCCAAATAACTAAGTTCAACAGAAATAGGGCCAATGAACTAAGCTAAACCTTTTTTAGGCCAAGGAACCAATTTGCTCTAGAAGTTACATTTTACCCTTTGAAAGGCATACCAGATATATAACTAGGAGAAGTATGATACAGAAGTTCAGGACAATGCGAAATAAGTCTGCTAAACACATGGATATTTGCTGCTAACGGTACAATTATTAGGCTCATTAATTATACTTTCTACGATTCAAGTCCATTAGAACATGGACACGACCTTCGGATATAACACTTCAACACATACGCCATGTTCGTTTGAGCTTGTTTGGCTGATAAGCCTTGGCTGATAAGTCATGACTGAAAGTACTGTTGACTGATTTGGTGTGAGAGAAAAATAATATTCGTTGACTGAAAAAGTACGGCTTATAAGCCACACAAGCCCAAGCGAACAGGGCGATAATATTTTCGAAAATAACATCAAATAAGAACCGTTACATATATAATAAAAGTATGCTTCACTATGATAGCCTTAATCATATGTTTTTAATCTGTATGGTATTTTAGACATTGATAGTCAAAGTTGAAAGTGTTCTTTAAATCCAAATGGTGCATTAGGTATTTAATAAAATCTTAATGATGTACGTTTTGTTTTATCTGACCCATTTATTATCATTCCCATTTAAAAATAATACAAATTTCAAGGTTTTTTTTTTGCAAAATTGTTTTTCAAAGTCTAACCGAACAGGTTTAAACACCACTCATATGAGTTAGGACTTGCATCCAGTGGTGATAAATACGGAATCTGATTTTTATATTGGGTCGCCCTCTATGTATCTTGTACGTGAACCGGACTCATGATCTATCTCCATACGAGTTAGAACAGCTCTAGATAATATGAATTTGCAAGGCACAATACGTTTGCTAGTTTAAAAAAAAAGGAGATACGGGCCTGCAAGTATCCTAGCCTCCCGGGAGAAGAAGTAGAGCCACCGGGCAGTTAGGCCTGTTAGCCCACCGAAACCTAAAGGAAGATGTGATCCGGCCCACAAACACTTCCTGGCCCGGGGCGGCACACGTGGCAAACCAGGGGCGGCACGGACAGGGAGAAATTTGTATATTTTAATCTTTTTTAATCAATATTTCAATAATAATCGTGTCTAATTTTTTTTCCAGATCTAACCCGCTGGCGTGACCAAATAATACTGTCGCGCCATATGCGTTGGCGCGGCAAGATATGCCTCATTGGACGACGTTTCTGACATGAAAAACCTCGTCGCGCCACTTCCGTTGGCGTGACAGTGTTGTCTTGTCGCACCACCGAGAGTGGTGCGACAAGACTAAAGTTTAAAAAATTCATAACTCTTCGATACGACGTCGGATGAAGATGATTTATATATAAAAATTGTAGAGCTCGATGAGATCTACAACTTTCTTATTTTGAGTTTTTTTATTTGAAAACGTTAAGATGCTAAAAAAATAATATAAAATTTCAGCAACATAATAACATCATACTAGCACTTGTCACAATAAAAAAAATATCTTTTTTGTATGGTGTCAAATGAAATACTTTTTATATCAAAGTTGTAGCTCCTAATAAGATCTACAACTTTATAGTTTTGAGTTTTTATATTTGATGTTGTTAAGACGCTCGAGAAAATAGTTTAAAGTTTCAGCAACATGTTAGTTGTGCACGAGAACTTCTTGCCTCACGAAAATTATATTTTTCTTGCACCGTGTCAAACGAAGATACATTTTATATCAAATTTGTAGCATTCGATGAGATCTACAAGTTTTTTGTTTTGATGTTTTTCATTTGAAATCCTTAAATTTTTCGTTTTGAAGTTTTTCATTAGTGATTAATATGCCTCTTAAATTTTGTATTATTTTCTCTTCAGCATTCTAACAATCTCAAATGTTAAACTTCAAAACTAAAAATTTTAGACTTTATTGATAGCCACAACTTTGATATAAAAGATATCTTCGTTTGACACCTTTCAAAAAAAATATGACTTTCGTGAGGCGAGAAACCCTCATGTATGACTAATAACATGCTGCTTAAACTTTATATTATTTCCTCGAGCATCTTAATAATCTTAAATGTAAAACCTTAAAACTATAAAGTTGTATATCTCATTGAAGGCTACAACTTTGATATAAAAAGTATCTTCATTTGACATCATTTAAAAAAGAAATTATTTTTCTAATGCGACAAGCGCAAGTACGTGATTATTATGCTGCTGAAATTTTATATTATTTTTTAAACATCTTAACTTTCTTATGTGAAAAAAAACTCAAAACTAGAAAGCTGTAGATCTCATCGAGCTCTACAATTTTCATATAGAAATCATCTTCATCCGACGTCGTATCGAAGAGTTATGAATTTTTTAAACTTCAGTCTTATCACGCCGCTTCCGGTGGCACGACAAGACAACACTGTCACGCCAAGCAAAGTGGCGCGACAGGATTTTTCCACGTAGAAAACGCCGTTGTAAGGTGGCATATGTTGCCGCGCGACATCGTTATTTGGTCAAGCGGAACCGACGTTAGATCTTAGAAAAAAAAGTTAAACGCGATTATTATTAAAATATTAATTAAAAAGGATTAAATATAAAAAAAATCCCACGGACAGCGCTTGTCGTGCCGGGCAGGAGGAGGGCACAATCGCAGAGGCGTAGCCTGTAGAGAGGGTGGAGAGCAGAGGCCGGCGGACCCATGGCGACCACTCTTTCGTTATCCTCTCCCCTCTTCCTCGGAGCTCCGGCCAGAGGTAAACTGCTCCTTCCCTCCACGATCTCCTCTCTCACTCTCACCCGATCCGCCCCTCGCCTCGCCGTCCTGGTACTGTTTCCAGCGTAGACGGAATTTCAGCTTCACAGAGTCCCCGGACCCCGGCTGATTTAATTAACTACGCAACAAATGGCACGCTCCCTTTTGGTACAGATGAATATGTGCTAAGTTCGTGCAGTTTGTTCAGCATAGTGCATAGTAGTAGCGGTGGCTATCATTTCTGGCAAAAGCCTGCATATCTTATGCATCTGCTAGCTGTGTTCATCGTATCTTGAGGATTAGTGCTGTGAGGAAATTGTAATTGGTTAGCAGAGAAAAAAAAATCGGTTGGGATACATTTCCAGCTTATGATTTGGTTTGTTTTGAATCCTGCAGCTAGAAATGCAATTTCGTATGGAGTGGCTTCGGCTAGTATATCACCGAGCACTGTAAATGTGCTAGGCAAGGGCTACATGAGTAGGGTTCGTGACCGGAAGCAACAGCGACGAATGGCAATAGTATCTATGGTTGGTCAGCGAAATTCTTAGTGCAGCCTCCATTTCTCAGTACCTCCTCTTCTAGTGTGATTCTGCTTTATAAAATGTCCTTTGCATGATCTAGGTTGTTCAGTGACACGAAAGTGCTAGGCATGTTCACTTAATGGTTAATTTCTTTATTAGCAGTATATCATAAAAGCAAAGGAAATGAGTGATGGTCTGTGCATTACAAAATTCAAAGGAGAAAATGGAAATTTTAAGCTTATCTTAACTCTGCATATTCCCTGTCTCTCTCTCACTGGTTGCCTATGTACTCCATAACAGGGACGGAGTAGGTCCCTTTGTTGGGGTCAGCTGGCCCCTATGATTTTTAGCAAAATCAGTGGGAAAACACTGTTACACTGCTTAACCTGACATGCATATTTCTAGTCTCCTTTTCAAACTTCATACTCATATAAATCCATGCCACACCTGTTGATTAAACTAATTTCACATAGTGATAATATATGAGTGTTCTTATAAAGGGTTCTGGAAAAGTAAAATTTCTCCATGACTTCATTGCAAGTTTGCTACATAGAAATTATGTTACGAGATCGTTCTTTACAAGTCAATTTAGTTTGCAACTTGTTTGATCAGGTATCCTTCTTTCTAGCTTGGAAGGAAGAAGTCAACGGCCAAAGAAACAGTTGTCCCGGACCCCGACTATAGGTTACCAATTGCTATACTTGGTGAGCTCTAAAGTTAGTAAGTAAAACATCTCTTAACATGTAATTTTGCATAAATAGAAGAAGATGGCATGGGTTTAGCATGGTTATTAAGGTATTTAATAACAGCTATTGTCCATATGCAGGGATTGCTAGTGGTTTTGCATATGCAGACAATCTTCTAGCTGCTGCACCTGTAGGACTGCTGGGGCTTCTTCTTTTGTTCCAGGTCAGCATACCCTAAACAGGCTGCTTTTGGAGTTTAAAACATCTGTTCGAGTCGATGATTATTACATAATCATTAGAGGATTCTATTCTTTTCTGCAATAGCATCTGCAAGTTAGCTCATGGAGCATATAAATATTGGATTGGATGACATATTAGCTTTTTTCTCGAACATGTGGGAGAGTTGTGTATCATTAGACTAAGAAGAGAAGAAAAGGGTGAGAACCCGCACAAACCAACTCACACACACTCACTCTAGAGAGAGCTACATGCAACAGTAGCGCCTTCACCCTAAGTAAAAACGACCTCGACCTAACAAAACTCAGTTCAACATCGGCATGAGGGCAAGGAGGAATGAAATGCCTCTAGCCCCGGCAAAACTCCAAATATGGAGATCCTCACTAGCGAGCATAAGCACTCTAGCTATATTAGGTGAGAAACCCTCAAAAGACTTTTCTTAAGTGGTTTTCTCACTCCATCAATGATTTTATCCCACCAGTCCACAAGACATTCGTCCCCATTCTGTGGTGCAACGCTCTGTAGGCCAACTCTTTGTAACAATTTAAACCAGAGGATGACATATTATCAGAGAATTCTACTCTTTTCAAGAAGAGCATCTGCAAGTTAAATAATGGAGCATATAGATAGTGCTGTTTTCGAGGGCATATATTACAGCATTCCAATTCAAACCAAATTCTCTACTGAAGAATGTGAAGATCTGTTTTTTTCCCTATTATTTGTGCAGATGTTGAGGCGTTTCTCATTCCTGCTAAGCAACATATTTATTCAACTTAGCACCCCTGATTGTATCACTGTTAAAGATCAATAAAAGGAAATTGATATATTCTGAGTCCTCTGTGTCTGTTTTTAACTATGATTAAGTCCTTTTCTCTGCATTCTTTCTCTGCAGACTACAAGAGTGAGGTTTGTCTTTGATAATGAGGCCCTGGTTCGTACCCTTTACTTTTCTTGAGAGTAAACTTAACATCAGAGAGCATGCCAGTCAACTCATGAAAATGCTTCTAGAACTGTTTGCTGGATTGCATGATGAGAGTACATGCACAGAATGTTTTTTGGGGACAAAAAGTAGATGGACCAATTTGTGTAACCATGTTGTTCTTCCTCGGACCCTGGCACTACCGCCTCTGTTGTGTTAAAGGGGCTACTTAGTGCTGCCCTTCACAGGATGGTGCAGTGCATCGTGGCTTCTTCCCAACCGTTTGTACTTCACAGCTTCATTCTCTACATTGAGTGGCAGAGCTCCTGCCTTTTCCGTAAAAAAAATACTAGATGATGAGTAGTCCATTATCTGAACTCAATATTTGGCTCTTTGCATATGAAATGCTGTAAATACCTGTTTTTTTCATAATGTCAATTCATTAGCTTTTGTCATATAGGAGGTGAAAGTTGGAGACCAGCTGCAGGAGTCAGGTGAAAATGTATTTGTCGGCGGCAAGAACCGATGGAAGTACACAGACCGGCCTGTTAATCCTTTTAAGTCCTGTCAGTTTTCTTTATCATGATAAGTCTGTTCAAAATCTAATAATCCAAGACATGCGTAGGTATTCAACGTTTGTAAATTGGGAACTATGGTGGCCACAATTCCCTATCTTGGTTTACTTCAAGGAGACGCAAACAAAGCCCGAAGGACAAGTCCACTTCTTCCCTGTGATATTCGTAAGTTCTTCAATTTTTACCCAGAACAAGTTTGTTTTTCGATACCACGGTATTCAACCAATGCTATGACACAGAATGGTCGACAATTATACGATGTCATGGTGGAGCGTGCTGGACCCTCGAAGACGAGCGGCCCTAAATAGTGCCACTGAGGTTCCCTCGTGACAATGACATGAGCTCCATGTCTTGTATGGCATCAGCTGACTCTCCATGAAGCACAGCAGCAGAGGCTCATGGCTTGGATCCTTGGACAATATTCCTTCCTGATGTTGATGTGTAGCGTGCGCTTCCCTTCAAGAAGAAGGTCGTATATATATAGCATCTTCAGTAGGTATATATATACTAGAAACTAATGCAATGCAACTTTTTCTTCTGCAACTATGATAAAGCAAGCCTGTGCGAGGAACTTTTGGATGCTGCCAATGAATTGGGTTAACGGAATTGAGTTTCCAAATCCAGTGACATGCTGAAATAGTATTCGCATGTGATTCAGTTCCCATACGTCTGGATGTCTTTGGTCATCGCAAATCAACGTTCGTACATCGTCCATCGTCTTCCCTTGGCCGGCGAGGCCCTCCAATCCTCCATGCCTCGGCTCTACCCTCCACCCCCATCAGCCTTTGCCCCTTGGCTCGGCGACTCCCGCCCAAAGAGGAGCACTGATGAAAGGGATCTGATTTTGCTGGTAGTTCAAAATTTTAAAAATTTTAAAACGTTCATTAGAAAGAAGAAATAATCAAAACATTTGATAGGATTCTAATATGATTATAAGTAGAAACAACCATAACCAATCGCACTTTAATTACTTTGTTTTTTTTAACTATTACTAGGTAGCGTGCCCGTGCGTTGCTACGGGATAGCTAACATTTTGTACTAAAAACATACGGATCGCACGATAAGATAACAATACTGTAAAAATTAAATATCAACGTTAAAGTGATATTTAATCCAAAAAGCAAAGTTTATGAATTTAACACAGTCACGGAGTGTGCGACGTCGCAGGCTCATAAACTCTACTTTATAGATATTTCCGTGATGCGGCTAAGATAATGTTTTATCAGCCTGTTCGTTTGGCTGGGCTAGTTCATTGCTGGTTCGTGAAGAAGTACTGCTGGCTGGTTTGTGTGAGGGAAAAATACTGTTCCGACCGGAAATTTACGATCGTTTCACCCCAGCCGAACAGGCTGCTAATTGGCAGGAAGAAATCTTTAATATCCATTTTTTTCGTGCTCACAAATTAATGACCCTGGTGCAACAATGAAAAATACAAAGGAGCTATCCTCGTGAATGCGCGGAACCAACGCCACTACGATCGTGCCATCCCACGACCACTGGTATGGTGTTGTTTAGCACTATTGTTCACTATTATCGCTAACTTGCTTCGTTGGTTTTATTCAAGTAATTTATGTTTGTAATTATGCAGGTGCTAATTCGGTTGATCCCACATTGGCACATAAGAAAACTGGGGAAAGTCGACAAAACTCATGGTTTTGAGAACATACACGTGTAATAGTTATGAATAGTTACAAAACGAAATATTATGAACAAAACATACAAAGTGTCATTTTTATAACAATAATATAACACATGTTCAATTTTCATTATGCCATCACACAACTGTATATACAACATCTTCGTGTAGAGTCTGATAAACCATTTAAAAATACCTAGGAACAGCAACAAATATGGCATTAGTGAGATATTATTTGTACAATATAAATTGAATGGAAAAAATACGTTGTATGCGTTAGTAATGTTCTGTTACCTCGCCTATGGCGTTAGAACCTCCTTAAATACAATATTCTTCATGAAAGTTCCATCCGCTATTGAGGTCTTCTTATCCTTATCTTTTTTATTTAACGCATTCTTATTTTTTCCCCTCGGCATTCTTTTTAGCATTTTTCTTCTCTATCTTTTTTGCCTCCTCTTATGCCTCCGCATCGGACGGGACGGCAAGGATCTTAATATTGGTTCTTGACTTAGCTCTAGACATCGCAACGTACAACTGACCGTGAGAGAACACCGGTGCGGGTAGGTACACACCCAAGTTCGGGATAGTTTGGCCCTGTGACTTGTTGACCGTCATGGCAAAGCTCAGCCTGATAGGAAATTGCTTCCTCTTAAACTGGAACGGGAACATCTCGTCATCAGAACGGGCATAGCGGTATTCGAGGAAGGAATACCCGCTTCCCAGCATGCTGCCCCACCACGATTTCAGCGTCGATTGTATTTCTTCGGAACCCCCGCACCACCAGCCTTGTACCGTTGCATAGCCCATTGGCAAGGTCAATATTCCTAAGCAATATGACAAGACACCCGAGCTTGAGCTTCAAGACGTGTGGAGGTAGCCCGTTGGGGTCAAACTGTTAAGAAACTCCGATGGATAGTAGTTACGTGGATCATCTACCGCGGAGTCAAAACTGTGATACACCGTCTCGCCGCCCTGGAACATATCAATCATTTTCATATTGATCATGTCCACCCAATCGTTACGTGTAGATAAAATCGATCTGGTGGTGATGTAGTCTTTGTCCGCCATGTTTGCATTTAGATTTGGAAAGATGATGTCGATCAATGTATGAAGATCTTTCTCGGCATCTCCAGAGTATGGGACACATATCTCGTCTGGAATACGTACATTGCCATCTCCGTTAACCTCTTCCGTTCCACCACCAATGCGCAATAGATAATCTACAAACCACGGGTCACTCTGAGCCCTCATGTTGCGGGCGAGCTTTAGGTGGCGCATGGATTCCCAAAGATACGACCTTCGTAGAGAAGCACCGACTATTTGAGCTCTGGATCCTTTCCGCACAACAGGGAGGACATGTCTGAAATCCCCACCAAGGACAACAGTCTTTTCACCAAACAGTAGGATTGACCGGCCTATTATATCCCGTAGGCTGTTGTCTAGTGCTTCCACATTTTGTCTCTTTGTCGTAGATGCCTCGTCCCAAATTATGAGAGCTGCTTGCTGCAGCAACTTGACAGTACCACTCTGTTTCGTCATAAAAATAAAGCTCGAGGTGTCTCTTTTCGACACCATCCTCTTTACCAAATGATCGTATGTTATGGTAAATCTGGCCATGGGCACGGAATGTGTAGACACCGTAGATTCGCATGTTAGTGGTCACACGATCTAGGTGGCAGTACAGAGAAGTGAAAGAGAAGTGGCCATTGAAATATCTGATGTTTGCATGAAAGTGCCTATCATCAGCGTCCGAGGTTGACCACAACCTCATGAGCTCTGGTGGTGTCTCAGGAGTTGAAAGATGAATCTTTCCACCCCCGACTTCATTTCAGGGATGCACACAGAAACAATTAAATGACAATATTATTTCATAGTTCAAGTTTTACACAATTTTTTAGGGCAACAAGTTTCATGCATCTGTTAAATAACAAGGCATAATAAAGTTATGTCTCGTCTAAACCATTGACGACACAAGAAAAAATCATTTGAAGCTACGTAGTGAAAAGAACAACACTTTATGCATGCAACTCATATCCAAATCACCCAAATATAAATCATCTCGCTGGCACTTTCGCCCCCACCACCTGAATGACATATTTATGCTCAGTACATCAACACTGTCCTCACAGTATTATGACTGCACCATCTGGCCGAAAAATCATATCTATCTTCACCAAAAAAAGTGTCTGCACACTCCTATCGATTTTGACACAAACATTATTAACTGAAGGTACAATTTGTCTTTGCATTACCAACATAAGAGAAAGAACAGAGAACACATACTTCTTCTGATATAAACCGAACATGTCATTGCCATGTATCGGGTTGTATTACACAGGGTATGTTGTGAAGGTTTCGCACCTTCAAAAGGGCAACGTTGATAAAATAAAATATGAAGCCCAAAAAATAAAAATGTTTACCAACATGCCCGAAAATAAAAATATCAAGCACCTGCATAGCAACATATATTCAAGAGTGATAAAATGGTTTGAGTATACCCACCGTTAATCACCAGTTCAAGATGTCTTTATAAACAATATTCTTGGTGCTCTTCCCTGTAGGATCAAATTCTTCTTTTGGTTTAGCCACATATCATATTCTTTCAAGCTGAATATTGGGATTCCAAGCATAAATTACTGAGTTTACACTCATGTCAAACATGTTAGCGGTCTCTATGTGCTTCATATTTTAGGACTCTGCATATTGATTATCAATTTTTCATCATGGGATTTCAGGGAAACTCTGATGGAGACTGAGGGATGAAGGGTTAAATCATCATGGCTTAGATATCTATTTATAAATTATAACTGCAGTGTGTTTTCAATTGACAATTTTCCCTGGAACCGTGAATTAAGTATCTTGTGCAATCATATGTACAACTTATTTCTGTTGTCATACAAACAACTTAACTTCTTCTAATAACAATGACAAATCATTCATGTCCATACATTATAATACCTTCTGACTTGTCTATTAGCTGCTGGGCTTTTGGGCACTATCGCTGATGCAGTGCTTTGTCTTGATTTCCTGCTGTTTCCTAAAGCATGATTATTTTATATTTTGAACTCACTGTAAAGTCTCACACGTGTTGCTCTTTTGCTCAAACCTATGCAGAACGTAAGCTTAAACCCTCCAGATTCTAACCCTTCATGTCTTACATACGGTGGCTTGTACAATAACTTTAAACTGCAATTCAGATAACGATATCTCTATTTATGATTCATTTTGATGCCTTTGCAGGACAACCTTCCAAAGAACGCCAAAACTTCGAGACTGCCTTAAAGATGTCAAGGAAGACTTTTGACTACCATTGCTCTCTGATTAAGGGGGTGTTTGCAACTGCTCCGCTTCACGTTCTTCAGCTCCGCTCCACGTTTTTTAGCCAAACGGTTTGAGCTTCACGAACTCTGTTCGAGAAAAAATGGTGGAGTTGTGAGAGTACCTAAAGAGGTGCTCCACAAACTCCAGTTTTTTGTGGAGCTACTCCACGGTGGAGTTTGTGGAGCAGTCCCAAACACCCCTTAAAGGGGACTGCACGAGAAAGACAAAAAGTTACAGAAATTTCAGATTTGAGGACAAGGTGATTCTAGGTGTGGAGGATCAAGTCGCCATTGTTCTGCTAAGACTGACCACTGGTGAGTCACTTCTGGGTATAGGAACACGCTTTGGGATGAACGTGAAGCACTCAGCCATCTCAAACATCACTTATTCACTTAGAAGTTCATTGAGTGTTTGGAGGAGCGCGCCGCTAGTCATCTGAAGTGGCCTGACCCTGAGGAGATCGATGGCAGTCATCAAAGCAAAATTTGAGAAGATCCAGGGTCTCCCTAACTGCTGTGGCGCTATAGACACAACACACATCCTCATGTGCTCTTCAGCTCAGCCCAACAGCAATGTCTGGCTAGACGGTGAGAACAGGAACATCATGGTCTTGTAGGCCATTGTCGACCCTGACATGCGGTTCAGAGGTTGTCAGTGGCTGGCCTGGTAGCTTGGACGACCCTGCTTGACATGTGTGTTACCATTCCCGTGCTTAAAATAAAGATGCTTTGCAAGTGCTGAACTTGCAGCTGTCAGATGCTATCTGGGATTGACTCATTCCTAGATAAAATAAAGATGGTATGAACGAACATTGAATCACTAATTTTGGGCCAATCAGAAAGCACAAAAGCATGCTAACCTGCAAGTCTTCTAACCGGCGCGGCCTCCTCCGCGGTGCCTGGAAGAGCCTCCAACCCGCGAACTCTGGACGTGGGCTTGTGGTGGCATCACGTGGTGATGAAGATGGCGATGGAGATAGCCCTGGTCTGGTGAGATCGACGGCAGCGTCTCCAATGGGCGATCTCCTGGACGTGTGGTATCTTCACGTGGTGATGAAGACGGTGATGGAGATCGCCTTGGCCGTCTCGGCGGAGGCTATGTTCGCTCGTGTCCGCCGTGAAGATGCCGCGACCAGGATCTAGTTGCAGCCGCCGAGCAAGTGATTAGGGCGCCGCGATCGCTGTTGCACGGGGGCTGTGTCCTTCGATTGGCGCGGCGCGGCGGTAGCTGTGGGCGGCCCTTAGCTGCTATCGGCGCGGCGGCGCGTTGTGGCTCGGCCGGTGAAACCGGCCTCGTTAGCGGCGACGGAAGCGGTGTCCTCGACGCAGCTGCGATCTGTGTGGCGTGATTGCGGTGGCGTCAGAGGCCGGGTCCTCGGCGTGTTTTTCTCGGCGTCGGAGGCAGTGTCCTCGGCGCGTGTCTCGGCCGGTGATTGTGGCTCATTATGTGTCGAAGCCGTGCGGGTTCAATGTCGTCGCGCCCCTGTCCAGCGCGGCAGAGGCGGAGGAGTCGGGCGCCGTGCGTGATGGCTGCGATGATGTCGCGCCCGGGACGGCGTAGGTGTCGCAGGGGTGGGCGTCGAGAGCTGCTGAAAGAAAAAAAATGGAAAGGCACGCCAATTTGTGAGTGCGTTGATTTTGCATGTGTCAAATTTGGGAGCGGTGCTGATTTCGCGTGAATTTGCATACGGCTGTCGGCCAGGGCGTAGGTTTTGCATGCGACCACGGAGGATCCTGCGGTACGGACGAACGAAACATTGGAGGTGGGATCGATCGCATAGGGTGGCTGACGAACGAATCAATATAATTACCACACTAAAACGATATTCATGTTTTGTTCTTTTTAATTATAGGAGATACACTCTGTAGTAACCCACAAACGATTTGGTAGAGTGCACCAAACGCAAAAAGACGTACGGACGCAAAGGTGAAGGTGTGACTTGTGAGTCGCACAAACACGTTCCTCTCGCATGCCCCCCACCCCCACCAGACAAGTCGAGACCCTTCTCGCAGGACCAAACGTGCACCGCTCAACAGTCAACAGTCAACAGCATCAACACGTTACAACAGTCAACACAGGGTACACCGTGCGAAAAAGACACGGCACCATAAATTAAAAAAAAAAAGATCACACTGAATTTACAGAGCGTCTACCCCGTGGGGCCTGTCTAGTCGCACTGACGGGTGGACCACAGCGATTCCAGATTCGCATGCGAGACTGAAACTGTGGCGCGGACGTTGCCGCGCCAACCTACACTGGTGCTGGCCAGCCCTCTCATGCGGTACTGTTCACGTGAACAGTGCTTTCAGGTAGGAACAATATTTTTCTCTCACACAAACCAGCCAGCAGTACTTTCTCACGAACCAGCAACGAACAAGCCAACAGTTCCGAACAGGCTACTAAGATGACCTTTGTATTTTGGTTGTTATGTACGTATCACCTGCAATTGGAAGTTAATGTCGTCTATTTCGTCCAATGTCTTTGGTGTTCGAATTTTTGTCATTGAAATCTATTAGGTATGTATCACCTACTGTTGGAAGTTGAAGCTTTGATGAATACACTGCCGCGCCATCCTTGGAGTTCACCGGTGTAGTTTTTTTTATACCATTATTATTGCAAAAGGTTGAGCTACGAGATTGCCCATCAGTAATATATGGAGTCATGGGTGATGTTTACAGCAATAGCACAATCAAGAGTTAAAATATTTCCTCAACTTGATCCAAGTGTGTCGTACCTAAATTTGCATGCACATATATACGTTGATATGTAGCAATCTCATCATATAAAAATTTGAGGTGGTCATATAAATGTGCCAAGTAGCAAATATATCTATGTGATACAATTCAATATAGCAATGCATCAATACTTTTTAAGTGCTAATGTCCATATAAAAGTTTTGTAACTTCATAGTTTTATAGGAGAGAAATATTTTCTGAAACTAAGCATATCTCACAGATATTGTCATAAAAGCTGAGGCCATGCATAAGTATGCATCGCTAAGTTTGTTTCAGTGACCCAGTACAAAAATGTCTTGTATAACCTTTAATGAATGATGAGATCCATAGTATGCAGTAGCCTGGAAAGAGGGAAAACAAAAACAAAATGATACTATTTAAATGTACACTGATGAAAGGATAATTATGAATTGGAGAAAATATTTGTGCTCTACCCAGAAATTTAATTTAAGTGGCTGAATAATGATTATAAATGCAATTTAGAAACCAAAATGATTAAAGAAATAGAGTAAGATATTGTGTGCTCCTTCGCTTCAACACATTTCTGTTTTACAAAGAGAACATGCTTTCTCCCCCATCTATCTGACAAAGGTGGCTCTGGAATTTTTATTTATCTTAATACTAGACACTTATTAAAGGAACATAGATAAGGACAAAACTCTCCTCCAATATCAAACTCTAGTATCAATGGCAAAATCTGCCCCAAGTATTGTGCATCCTGGGAACCTGGCCCAAGTACCTGAGACAGAATTTCAAGGTCAATGTTCTCAAGAATTTTCTCCTTCCATTCTTTTGGAGCCAGGTCATGCAACGAATCCCTCACTTCCTTTACTAGGTTGATCAGTTGACTATAATCAGGTCTTTCTCCTCTCATGGAGTTGGTGACCATATCCCAAAAAGCTTTCTCCATGGTTTCTCTCACTTTCTTATGGAACTCCTCAGCAGTACTAGCACTATCAGACCTGCCAGCGAAAGCACTGGCATCCTCATGAAGCATGCCATTGACCATTTGTTCATTCTCTGTCGGCTGCTTTGTTGGTGATGAACTGACTGATGCTTGGGGAAAAGAACTGAATTTGACATATAAAAAAAAGAACTATGCGCATTGAGATTGAAAAAACCATTGTCTTGTTCCAGCAGTATAAAGTCGTTACTATGAAAAAAATATTTGATAAACACATTTATCATCAAAGATAATAAAGAGGAGTTTACTAAACACCATTAGTTAATCTTTCACATTCGTACATAACTACTCAGCTTGGGGAAAAGAACTGTATTGGACATATAAAAAAAGAACCATGCGCATTGAGATTGAAACAACTACTGTCTTGTCGCAGCAGTATACCTGATTGTGAACGGCTGCCAATTCCTGTTGTAACTGAACCACTTGTACCAAATCGCTAAATTCTAAAAAGGACGTACCCACTTAAATAATTTCGTTGTAGATACCTGCAAGTCATCACACATCGGAAGAACAAAAGTAGCACTACTAATCTGTGATGTGTAAGAATCCTGAATGAAGTAGTTGGATGGTTTTGCTAAACATACTGAAATGCCATGCTCTAATATCTGAAAAGTGCCATTCTATAAATTTTTTAATTAGGGCAGGCCACAAAGACAAGACATTCCGGTTTTATGAAATGAAGTAAGCCACTGCAGATCTTCGAACTTCTACCAGTAATATGAATTTTAAATTACCATATATGTACATGTATAGTTAGTACACATGGGATACAACTATTTCAGTAAATATTAGCACTTATCCATGCATTCTGATTATTATCTCGATCGATGCAATCCTGCTTGATAGAAAGACAACAAAATGTTCATGTTTAAGCTCATGGATTGCTGATCAAATACTATTAGAAACGCTGATTATTCAATGGCTCAATGCACACCTAACCTTGGAGGAATTTCCTCGAGCAGCAGCTGGGAATCGTCCATGGACACCACTCTGGCTGCTGAGGAGTTTGGACCCCACTCTGACCGCTGAGGAGCTGGCCGGTGCTCGCGGCGTAGGAGCTCGCATATGGGCACAACGGAGATGCGAAGCACTAAAACCACTTACATTGCACGCCGTGACGCGGAGATGTGGAAAGTGTCGCAAGTCGCAACTATCGCGTGTCGGGATGGGGCAAATTTCTGCGCATGTTTCTTCGGGTCTATTCTGCGCCGAGCCACACCCACCGACGGTGTGTGCAGCGCGGTAGATCCGGTTGGCGGAGCGGGACGGCTGGTCGGGTACGCAACGATTCGCGGCCACGCGTCGCCGCACCACCAAGCCATGCCGCCTAACGTCCGCAAGCACGCTTGGGGCGTCTCGCTCTCGAATTTGGTTGTCAACGTTTGAGTATTCTAGCTACTTTTCCCGCTTCAAATTATAAGAAATTTTCTCCTTTTATAGATACGTAGCTTCTTATTATGTATTTGATATACATTATATCTAAGTATATAATAAAAACTAATTTCTCCTTTTCAAATTATAAGTCTTTGACTTTTTTTTTTAAATCTATTTCGCTATGCATCTAGATATATCTAGATACAGAATGAACCGAAAAAATCAAAATGACTTGTAATTTGGAATTGATGAAGCATATATCTAGAAAACCAAACTTCTTATAATTTAAAATAAAATATAGTATTTATTATTTGTACACAGTGCTATAATTTAAACTATAAACCTCTTATAGTTTATGTAGGTAGAAAAACCAAAACATCCTACAATTTAGAATGAATGGAGTATTGTTGGGGATATGATCCTGGTGTCTCAAGGAACTGATTAGTTAGCAGGCCGAGCGCCCCTCGAAACATCAGCTAGCAAGAGCCCGAACGACCGAGGCCCAGCCGAGCCAAGTGAACCAGACCAGACGCCAATGCAAGGGTCAACCACGACCCCTCCGCCAAACTCAGCCACACATACAACAAGAAGGCACGACCTCTCCACGTCCCGATCCCTGGGAGGAACGGGGAGAGACCGGGCCTAGCCGGGCGCGTCAGCTCTAACAAATGCAGGCACGCCGCACTGACCCCGCAAGGACCGAAGAGACAACAGTCACCTCGGTCCGATCAGACGTCGTCCCTGCGCCACGCAGCACGAAGACAAAGACAACTCTGCCTAGTGGCGATGGCCTGTACGGTGATCCACCGTCCAAATACAGCCCGACGAGACACACATACGATTCCATCCACCGCAAGATGGGATCCACGACGATGGCCTTGACTTAGAGGCCAGCCACGCCAACTAGAGCCACGACCCCACGACACGGGATCGTGGCCACCAGCTCCACAAGCCAACGAAGCGACTAGCGACCTGGGGACAGCTACCAACTCACGTACGATAACCCTAGGAAACCAGGAGGCGATGACGATGGCCACGGCGGAGTCCACGTTGCGAAGGACGGCTAGCGAACCACCACCGTGTCTACAATGCCGCCACGATCGGCACAGTAGCATCGCGCCATACCTTACCGTGACTTGGTTGCAAGACTATGACAATGACCATGCCTGGACGTGCACCTCAAGATGGTGTTACTTGCAAGCCAAGTTAGCTAGGTTCCCTCCCTCAGGCTCATGATCGCACGGTCGGGAGAACCTCTTCTTTGTATGAGCCCTGGCCCTGGAGTCTATATAAGGGCATCTAGGGCACCCATCCAACAGATTCATTCTCATTCTGATCCACCGTAGTAGGGCTCCTGAAGCTTTCCTTTGGGCAATCCATCTCCTAGCTCTAGCTCTTCTACCTCTTCCACCATCCTTGCATCCCCTATTGTAAGAACTTCAGAGCATTCAAGCGAGGAACACGCACTCGATCATCTCTGAGACTGGACGTAGAGCTCTGGCCTGAACCAGTATAAATCCTCGTGTCATTTGAATGCTACCATCGTCTTCCTTGAGCAACGCAACAATCGTATAAGTTTACTAGTCCGGTTTACAAAATACCGACAGTTGGCATGCTAGGTAGGGGACAGTCGCGCACTCTCTTTGTTGAGAAGGAAGCGATGGCTCCCACCGCCTACGTCGGGCTCACTCTAGGCGTGGGCCCCGGTGGCCGCATCTGCTTCGGGAGCCTCGAGTTCATCGACGTCAACGGGCCATCACCCAATCTTAGTCTGCTTCCTAGGCAAGCTTTATGCTTCGGGGACCTAGACTTTATAGCTAACCACCAAGGTCAGCTACGCCTTAGCGAAGGAGATGCGGCCACGCCATACACTCCGACGCCTGATCACGGACCAACACATGCTGGTCCCACGATCATCGATTCTGATGCACTAGTATGCAGAATCGACGCCTACCTCGGGGCGAACCCCGAACCAAGACAAAGCTGGCACGTGTTCTATGCGCTGGACAACGTCTTCGCCCATCTCATAGGGAGTGGGCCCATGCCGCCAGAGGCCAAATTCTAGAACCCGGCGCGACGCTGCCCTTCGAGATGAGGGACGCAATCACACTCTTTGAGCAAGAGCTGGCTAGGTGTAACGGTCGCTCGACGATGCCGAGTTCCCCCGAGTTCGTGGGGATGATGGAATGGGACCTAGAGTTCGTCTACGATCTCCTGTTGACGACCCCTAAGAACACGAACTTAGAGTCCGATTCTGAAGGGAGCTGCCATCCTCTGAGGGAATGCAACATGTTTCACCTCTCAGAGGATGGGGTGGCAGCGGCAGGTGGCGCAGAGGATGACGCTTACCCAATTCCACGTACCCTTGGGGAGCAGGCGGAATACGACCAGGAACGCCTGGAATGAGCCAGGGCCCGCGAGGCTGAGCAGGTCAACGAGCGCCGCGATAACGGATGCCCTCGTCCACAACACCTCGACGCCGAGGGCACGTGGGCGCGGGCATGCCACGTGTATGACCAAATCCAGCAAGGCAAAAGGGAGACACCCGTCTTCCCTCGAGCTAGCCAGAATGTCACTGCAGCCGCCATGATCATGCGAACAGCTCATGAGCCCTCAACCGATGAAGGAAAGCGCGCTCACCTAGAGTTGCGAGACCTGTTGGAAACCATGACGGTACAGCAGGATCAAAGCTCGATGGAGAGGCGACATCCCGAGGCCAGCCTCATGCACATCTCCTCCACGCGTGGCGCCCCCGAGGGACACCACGTGTCGAGCAAGCTCCGACCTAGCAATGACGAGGCAACGCGCAGGTAGGAGCCTTCCCCAGCACGTAGCCGCAACGTCGCGAACCATAACGCCGTCTGACTTAAGGCGCCAGACGCCCTGGGCCGAACCTAGCAGGCAAGGACCTACCATACTACGGCGATAGCGACCCAGACAATCTTGGACACCATCCTAGGGTCCGAGACACCCAACGCAGCCTAAGCCCAAATGCTTGCGGCCCGTGGGCATTCGCGAAAAGGACCCGGCAGACACCATTCCCGGTGCGCTTCCGCGCGCCGCCGAACATCATCAAGTACTCTAGAGACACCAATCCCGATGTATGGCTAGAGGATTTCCGCCTCACCTGTCGAGCAGGTGGGGCGGACGATGACCTTTTCATCATCCAATACTTGCCACTCTATCTCGCGGAAACCGCCGGAGCATGGCTCGAGCATCTCCCCGCGGACAGCATCCACTCGTGGGCAGAATTCAAGCGCATCTTCATAGGGAACTTCCAGGGCACCTACATGCGCCTTGGGAACTCCTAGGATCTCAAAGCTTGCAAGCAAAAGGTGGGGGAGACTCTACGCGAGTACATCCGCCACTTTTCAAAGCAATGCAATGAGCTTCCCGACATCATAGATGCGGACGTGATCGAAGCGTTCATATCTAGCACGACCAACGAAGCACTCGTCCACGAGCTCAGACGCTGCAAACCACAAACGACGCTGGAGTTGCTCGACCTTGCGACAAGCCACGCCTCCGGCGAGGACGCCGTCCGGGCAATCTTTTGCAAATACAAGGGCAAGGCTCAAGCCAAACCCACGGACGAGGCTAAAGGCCGCAATCAGCGGGAGAAAGGCAAGAAGGACAGCTGGAGACGTCGCAACAGCGAGTTCGTCGCGGCGGTTGATAGGGTCCAGAGGCAGAAGACTGGCAAGCCCAACCATGTCAGTTTCGACAAAATAGTCAAGATGTCGTGCCACAACCACGTGTAACATCCCAGATGTTAAAATGCAATTAAAACTTGATCATGAGCATCATGGAGTATAACCACCAAGTATCATGTCATGAATGTACCCCATGTTTCATTGATATCATGTCCAGGTTGCATATGTTAAGTTTTATATGTTGCATAACATGTTATCTTTGATATCAATTAAGGAACTTTGTGAATTTATATTTGAGAATTTGCTTAAACAAGTGAAATTTTGTTAAAACAAAGTTTGTAGTACAAAATGAGTGCTTTCTTATAGAATCAACATGTGATGATGTTCCAAGTTAAACATGTTTAAATTTGAGCTCAAAGATTGGATTTGGTGCTGAAATTCACACAGCCATTTTGACTGTCCTTGAATTTTTTTGTTTAGTTCAATCTTTGTTGATTTATTAAATCAATTTCCATGAATAAAAATTGTCCAACTTTTGTTACATTGCTTGGTAGGATACTTGATCTTGGTTACTATGTAAATAGTTGAGATGATTGAGTAATAATTGTTCATTAATTAAATACCAAAAGTTGCTAAGGAAACTGCTTTCATAACTTTGTTAATCGAATCCAGTTTCAGTTTCAAAGTGATCATCTTCTGAGTTAAAAATCTTCAAAACCAGTAACTTGATGAGTTTGGTTCCTAAACCAAAATTGGAGATCTCCTGTCGAGGAACAACTTTGCTTAAGGGGTCTTAGCAAGTTTCTATTCGATTTTGAGAGAACGAGCAAGGAGAAATCGGGCTGTCAGTCAACCATCTGGAGCAGGGTTTCATCACCGGCAGCAGGCAGCCAGTCTGCTCACCGACGGCCGCCGCCCTCCATCACCGCCTACGCACGCATGGACACGCAGCTACTCGCGGTGGCGAGTCTAAGCAGCTGCTGTCGCGCGCGGACGCCTTGCCTTCGCCGTTTTAGCCCGAGCCGCCGACCGCTTCTCCTCCTTTCCTCTCAGCTCCGCCGCCGTGCTCCTCGGCTCGCCGGCAAAATTCACCGTCGCCTCTGCGCCCCCGCCCAATTCCTCTTGCTCATAGATCCACCTCACTCTTTCGCTCACTGATGACCCGCTTGCATCGCCTCAGGCCGCCGGATTTGGCCGCGCGCCACTTTCTTCTCCGCGGCGTGCCGCCATGGCCACCGAGGTCACCTCGCCGTGGCCAGAGCACCTCAGAGGCTCAGAGCAGATCCCTCCCTCCCAGCGCTTGTCCTAGCTTCCTCGTGATGCAGTGAATCTCACCAACTCTTTGTTTTAACCTCTACCGCTCAGGTCGCGCGAAAACGCTGTGCTCGCCGCCGGTTCGCGCCGCCGCACACACCATCACCGCCGGCAGCCGCTTCTACTCCGCCTCCGCTTCAACCGCGAGGTCGCCCGAGTCGCGGTGAGAACCCTAGACCTTCGCTGAGCCCTAGCTTTGCCGTTCTGAGCCGGTAGCGGTCGTTCCACCGTTTAGCCGCCGTGCCGGGCAACGCCGCGCTGCCATGGTCGACGCTGAGCTCGTCGCTGGCCCTAATCTGATCAACCAGTAGCTTGGGTGTGTTTGCGAGTTGATGGGGAGCGTGTAGGTGTAGTCCTCGCCACCGGAGACCTCGTCGTGGATGAGCTCCACCGCGCCGGAGCGCCGCCGGGCCGCCTGAGCCGCCACTGTGATCGCTGTAGCGCTCTGGGATTGGTTGAGGTGCGCGGGAGTAAGAGGAGTTCGCCGAGGTGGTTGCCGCCGCCAGAGAGCTCGCCGTCGGCGAGCTCCGCGATGTACCCGTCGGCCGCCGCTCGGTCAAGGCCGGGCAGGGTCAGGGTTGACCCTAGCCCCGCATGTCAGCGGTTGGGGGTAGAAACGGGATGGGCGAGAAAAGATTTCGGGCGCAGAAAAATGATTTAACCTTTTCAGAAAATGTTAAAACATGCTGATCTTTGTTTATTTCATAACTAATTATTGGTGCATCCTAAATTCATGAAATTTGTTGTGTAGCTTGGTCACGAGATTCTCTACCACGGAAAAATATGAATTGGTCATTTTTATTAGTTTGGTATGCTTAAAAATTACCTCTTTTAATTAATAAATGGACTTTGCATGATTTTTATAGGATAAAATAATTATGCTTTAATCATGAAACTTTTTGTGTATGCTTTACATGATAATACCTACATTCACAAAAAGTTTGGTCCTGTTTTGATAAAAATAAATTGTCCACTTAATTCCAATGCCTTTTATGGATTAATAAAAATACTAAAATAATTTCTATAAATCCCTAAACGACCTTGATGTGATTTTGGGATTGATTATGGACCTTGGAACATCAAACCTCTACTATTCCTTGGCAACTCAATTGTTTTCTTGATGTGACCATAATCAACTTTTGTTTACTAATTAAAAGGGCTCAATTGAATGTTTAATTGGTAGATGCATGTATATAAGCCTTTTGCTCCTTGTATGCAATAGCTTGAGTAAGTGGTTATGATATGTAGATGATTTCATGTTAATCACCTGTTGGTCCATGTTAAGTTAATCCTTTCATAATGATAACTAATTGACTTGTTAATTAGATAACTAAAAATGCCTTTATAAGAATAACCCTAGTTTCTTGGTGGAGGAAAGTTGTACTCAACTTTCTTAACTTGTTTATCTTCTGTTATGCACTTGAATGTTCTCATCATACATCATGGCATGTAGTCCATCATGTTAAGCAAAGCATCATTTACTACGTGTAGTACCTACGAGAGTGAGAAGACTCGTGTGATCAAGTTTCGGGGAAAGGTCCATCCACCAGAGGTGTTGGTGCCAAGTCTGACTCCTGGATCTTTCTCTGAAATCTAACCTTCTCTGCAACACAGGCAAGCCCCGGTGCATACCACCCTTCTATAGCATTTACAAATCTTTATTACACTTTAAGTCTTATGAGATGTGCATTAAGTAATTAGGAGTTGGTCGAATACCGTTGCTGCATGATTACCTTGATATACAGGTATCCTTAGTTATACCCTGCTAGAATGGATAAGTCGATACCTCTTATGCTTAGTAATGCTTAGACTTCGATAAAAGTCGAATGATGGTTTCATCATTCGTGAGAAATATGTTTTACCATGTTCTTCTCAGCTCTGCTGATGGCTCATGAGATTACCCTGTTAATGTTAAATATCTAAATTGAGACAGGGGTGGGACATGGTCCGTACGGGATAAGGGTAATGTCCCGGTACGGAACATGAGATATGTCTCTAGTGGGTAGGCCGGCGGGGATAGCCTATTGTCCATCGTCCCGCCTGTGTCAATTGAGGACCGTTCGTTGTAGGCCTGTGTGTGGTCAAGACTTTGCAGTACTGGCCACATACTCTGGTAAGCCTAATACCTCAGCTATTCCATTATGTGAAAAGACAACCGCGCACTAGAAGTGGGAGATGGCAAGAGTACGTGTACCCACCCTGTGAATTTGTCTAGGACCGCGCAGGGCAGTGGAGTACCGTATTCTCGAGTAGCGCGGACTGGTTCATGTTTTGGAGGATCCAAGTGAAGGTTGATATATGTAGGTCTAGGACCTGCATATGTCGTGTGGTATGAAAACCCTAGCTGGGCGAAATCGATTCGAATCGTCGTTGCTTCTCAGAGATGAGGACTCGATCCTTTGACCTGCATCATAGATTAATCAATGAAATAATGGTACTGTTGGATATGAGCTGGTATAAGATGAGATGAGATGCTTAATGAAGTGATTGATTTAGACCAGGTGCTAACTGGATACCGATGATAACTTAAGCCGAAGCTAAAACATTGAAAGTAAGAATCCACTTGTAGTAAGCTTTTCTACAAAGGTTATTCTTGCTTACAACTTTCCTTTAAAGCCTGCATGTCCTTGAAGTCTTTTCTTTTAGTCGGGTAAGACTTGTTGAGTACCCTCAAGTACTCAGGGTTTGTTGACCCCTGTTGCAGGATCTGACTTGTGCTGCTAATCGAGGTCGTGTTAGTGGGCTCGACATGATCTGGTCGTCTCTCCTACCTTAGATGCTTCACCTAGGTTACTTCTGAAGTTCTACTCACCCTTTGGAACTTAAGTTAACATGTTACTTGAACATGTTTTGTAATCTATATTATAAGTCTTCCGCACTCTGATGTAAGTTATTTTTGTACAAAGTGTTGTAATGTTGTGGTAACTCCATGTTGATCATGTATGAGTTGTAAAATATGGATGATTCAAGGTTCCCCGAGGATACCTGGCAGACTACCAGGATTGTGTGGCTTACGTGTGCACCAGTCAGAGGTCTATGAGACAATGATGGGCACATGTGGGCCATATAATTCGGGCGGTTCTGCCACATCACGACTATTTGGTCAAGCACACCCTTGTGGAGTGCGACCTCATCAAACGATACTTCAAAGGCGACTACGAGACCACCGGCGCAGACGCATTGTCTAGCTCCGCTAACGATGAGGAAATAAAGGGATGCGTATCCTAACCCAAAAGGATGCCTCATGATCTTCGGTGGACCGATGGCGTACGAGTCCAAGCGCCGTCAAAAACTCACGGCTAGGGAGGTCAATGCAGCTGCTCTGGGCGAAGCCGTCCTAGCTTTCCTAAAATGGTTGAAAACCACGATCACTTTCGATAGAAAAGATCACCCCGATCACATTCCGCAGCCATGGCGCTTCCCCTTGTCGTTGACCCGATCATCGGCAAGACTCGCCTATCTTGCGTCCTTATTGACGGTGGGAGCGGCCTCAACATCCTCTATGCCGAGACCTACGACGCCATGGGGCTATCACGAGCGACGATACGATCGTCCGGCGCTCCGTTCCACAGAGTCATACCCGGACTCTAGGCCGTTCCCCTCGAGCAGGTCGACCTGCTTATGACGTTCGGATGTCGAGCCAACTTCCACAGAGAGACGCTCACTTTTGAGATCGCGGACTTCCTCGGCACCTACCACGCCATCTTGGGCTGACCATGCTATGCCAAGTTCATTGTCGTCCCCAACTACACCTACCTCAAGCTCAAGATGCCCGGTCCTTGTTGGTATTTGTTAACGTCTACAGAAGTTAATCCGTAAGCGTACGAAATTACCGTTGTAGCTTTCACCAAGAAGTATTCAGGGTGTCGTATTTCCACAGGAACGGATGTATTTCTTCAAGCTAATTTGTCCAAGGATAACACAAGGATAGCTGATGAGGGTAGAGAAAGATTCCTATGGCTTAAGGTCTAAGGATAGATAAACTTTACTTTTTACTTGCTTACTTCGAGCACCGGATCACACCTGGTATGTCAGGCGAGGCCGACCTGTAGCTCTACGTCATACCCGAACGTGGGGGATTATGAGGGACGGACAGGGCTGTCGCCACCTACCGCCTACCCCTCAACCGTAGAGTATGAGGCAAATGAAGGTAGCCTCTAGCCTAGACACCACGTCTATGCTATCGACTACTACTCTAGTGTCGATCAGGGTTATTCCGTCTCTATCAGGAGCTCTCTACTAGTGTATCTGCTACAAGAACGGACGACAAACCCACAAGAAAATAAGAGTATAGCTTAACCAACCGAAAGACTTTTATAACCAAAGGAACCACGAACAGTTACTAAGATACTTGTCGAGGTACAAAGCATGTATTCGTCGAGGTACAAGCGGAGAAAGGCTACCGACAAGTCCGGCACTTATTCCCCAAACTCTCCCTCACATCTCTCCCTACTACTTTGCTAGAGCTAGCTAGGGCCTAAGCCATGGAGTGGTGATGCTCTTGCTCTTGCTTTGTGATGCTCTTGTGCTCTTGTGTGTTGTTGGAATGAGGGGGGAGAGGTCCTCCTTTTATAGGTGGAAAGGAGGGGTGAGGTTTCTTGGAATATTCCCTTGATCTCCCCCTATGGAAAGAACAAACCGCCTCCTCAGCATGGAATTTGCTGCCATCCCTACCTGAACCGACCATGGGATGGCGGTAAGAGGTAGCCTAACAAAAATGGGGCAAATCAGGCCCGGTGGCGATGCGGCCGCACCATGAGTGGGCCCAATTTGGCCCATCTTTGGTGGGTCAACTCCTTTGGACCTCTTGAGTGGGGTCCATGTGGGTGCTTGGTAGAGATGAAGCGATTTGATTTGGGTTTAGCCTTATTCTCCTCTTGTTTAGGCCCTATTTTACCTGGTTGTGGGCCTCTCTCCTTTGGGCTTGTATAGAATGGTATTTGTGCTTTGTTCTCTTGCACATTTTTAGCCCTTTTATGTGTATTTCCACAAATACCCTCCTACAAATGAGTAAACACCAAAACTCATGGAATTCGTTAGTTATAAATCCTATCACTAAGTTTGGTGTTCATTTAAGTGGATTTTATGTGAGTGTTGGCGGATGGAAATAGGAGTTAAGAACTACCACACTTAGCCCTTTGCTCATCCTCGAGCAAAGTTAGAGGTAAAAGTAATCACGAGCATAACATCACAAGATATACAACTATACATGAAAGTTATTCCAATACATTCTTTACACAAGTGGGATATGTGGTGTTAGCTAGCATGTTTTCTTGGGTTGTTGAAAAGTGGAATAGTTCTCGAAACAAAGTCATCTTCCCAATTTCACATCTTAGCAACTTGGAGTTTTGAAAGTTTTTTTCTCTAATGAAAGCATAGTTCACTTTATACTCCTCAAATGGCACTCTCAAATCACTCAATGGTGTATACTTCCCCACCAAGGCATAGCAATGTTTTGCCTTCTTTTGTTTTCTCCTACTTCTAAAAGGTTTATGTAGAGTTTTAGGTAGGGATAAATAAAATAGCATACTAGTTTTGCATATGTTGTAAAGTCAAATCAAGGATCGAAGGAAAGAAGTGCCATACTCTTAGATCAAGATGTGCATGTGTGTGGATAAAGGTGAACTAAAACTATACTCCTTTTATAGATATGATCTCTCTCTATAACTTATTATTTTGAAACATGGCTATCTTTCTTCCTTCTTTTTTACATGAGCCTTCATGTGCTTATCATTTTTTTTCTTTTGTACTTGGACCTTCATGTGTCCATATTTTTTATAAACTTTTTGCATAACCTATGTCTCTTCTTCTAAACCACATATTTAGAGAGAGATCACTCTCTTTTAGAACATGGAGTATTTACCCATCAATTTTTTTTCTACTCTCAGCGTAGGAGCAGAATGGAAGCATGTTTTTGTGTACTCCTAGTGTAGGAGCAGCAAGTGTATGTGGGTGTATGTGATATTTATCTTGGGAACATGATAAATCTCTCAACAAGGGTCAACAAGACTTGATCAAACTCAATACAATAAAAAGCAGCTTATGTAGCGGGCTTAAAACTTGTAAGATGTCAAATTTTGGTCTTGGTAGGAATTGCTCACCAATTGAGGAGTATGTGTTACTATGGTTTTATAATATTTTTTTATCAAAACAAATTCTCCAAGTACTTTGAATGGAAATGGTAGAATTTCTAAGTCAGAACTATATCACACTTCACAATAACTTAGTCAACATGATTGTCCTATTAAAATATTTTTCCACAAGCATAAGTGTATGTATATGGAACAAACTTCATGCGAGCTTGTATCATAAAGAAGTTATGAACATGTCACTTTTGGAATTTTGAACGAAGTGTGGTTTATAAATTTGTATGGAGGTGGAGCAACATTTGTTTTGCATTTTTAATTTGTTCAATGTTTTAAACTTCAAAATTTTAGGAGAGTTGAGGGATTTGTTGCACAAACCATCGTTTGAAGAGGAAGGTGTTTAGGGATTAGAGGTGATTTGGCTGAACCAGAGGTTCAGTCAATCCTCTATAAAGCTATCTGTCCTGTCCTTATGTATGATGCTCATCCAAGGTTCTGCAATACATTTGTGGGAGATCTCGGATGTTTGTTCATAATGCATGAGAGATCTCCCCCACACTTATTCTTGTATCTGTTTATTTAATAAAGAAAAATAAAAAGAAACAGACAAGGGCTCTACCAGTTGGAACACTGGGGAGCCTTAAATTTTTTTATAATTATTATTACTTTTATTTTTATTATTTATTATTATTATTATTATCATTATAATTTTTTATTTTATTTTATTTTATGTGTTCACTCAACTTTTTATCATTTAGCATAAACAAGCCTAAGGTAAAGTTTATAAAAATAAACATAGCCTTGCTTTATCTCTACAGTAGATTACTTCTATTGTTTATGAAAGTAACACTCAAAGTTCATTAATCAAATTTCAATACCATGTCAAATTTTGATTAAAGAAGACTATTTTAACCGAAGCACCATGCTTAATTTAAAAAGCCTATGGATGTACTCATGAATACATCCAAACCAGAGCATACTACATAAACAAAGGAAGCATGAATTTGCATAATCAAGTTTTATTCTAATAGAGACAACTATGAATAAGAGAGTTGGTGAACATTTTATTTACCTTTGCATACCTGAGTATTTATACCAGCAACATTTTCTAGATGGAAGCTTTGAAGCTACTGCAGCGGCGGCTTGTATATGGTCCATCTCAGGTCAACACCAAGGCTAGGCCGCACACACAACTAGTGTGTATAGACCATGAGCCATAGTGGTAGCAAAGGTCTAAAGGAGGAGAATCCTCCTCTCTTCTTCTTTTTTATGTATATCATTTTTTATATATATTTTTCTCTTTTTTAGCAAGACAGAGCTGTCATCATTTTTTCCCTTTTTAACCAAGGTGACCTTTGGTGTGGATGGAACATTTGGTGGGGTTGTCACCATCCTCCCCCATACTTTGACTTTTGTGTAAAAGTCAAGTGTGCAGTGTCAGGGTCTCCTCTTGAGTGTGTTTCATCTCTAAAGGGCATCACGGCGTTTAGTTGATGCAACTCTCTTGTTTTTTTAGCATTGTATGTACCCTTGTTCTTCTTGATCTTATCTTGAAAGGGTTAGCAACCAAGAATACCCGAAGATGCATACTAACTTAAAAACATGTTCTTGCTTTATTGAAAAAGAAAAGTTTTTTTTTATCATTGTATTATTATTATTTTATGATAATCTGGGGTATCTCCCGGCAGTGCTTGATTTATGGTCTTAAGCTCGACCGTGGGAACTTTGTCCTGCAGCTATCAATGGTGGTATAGTTCCCAGCTTTACCACCAAACATTTAGCAAAAAGATTCAAGCTGCATGGTTAGTACCATAATGCATCCACAAGATCTACAATATTTATGATAAACATATGCATCCACAACCATTCTTCTGAAAAGTTTGCAAACAAGGATAGAGATATGGTTGTGGTCCTCGTGAAAGCATGGTTTTCAGCGAAACAAACTCTAGAGAAACCTAAAGTGAGCATGAAACATGAGGGTTCTCAAATGAGAAGCTTTCATGCTTGTCTGTGGAATTTATTTCCTTGGTCTCTAGAGCCGATGCTGCAGGAAAGTCCATGGCATAGATGTTTTTGTTTTCAAGAACAATGTTTGGATAGCCAGAGGGACATGGTTCCGGCTTGAGTGAGGGTGGTGATGGATGTTTAGTTTCACAAGGATGTGAAATGAACAGGGAAATGAACTTCGCCTCCTTGAACTGGTCATGATTGGGATGCTGCTTCACCATGGGACTTTTGGGGCAGAGGATAGGAGTGGCAGAAGCAGTTTTTCCCAACTTTTCATCAAGGCTCCCATGGGAAGGTTTTTCTTAAAAATGTTTTTCTGGAGGGTGGCCTATGAGAATATCGAATTCAAGGATGGCATAGATGTAGAAATCTAAGTGAACCACGGTTTCATCTATTCTGACTGGCACGGCCCTACACTACTACAGATTGACTTATCACTATTGCCACTTTCACTGTCGTAGCGATAAAAGCATCGATGTGATACTTCCACCGTCGGTTGGACTGATAGGGAGGCCTCCTATGGATGGAAACCGGCAGTTGAAAACCATCAATGCAGCGGTGGTAGTGGGATTGAATTCCACCATCGTTTGGAATGCCGAGCCGATTAGGATAGGCATTATGGCCATTGGCCCTACACGATCGTTTGGTGTATCGGCGGTAGTAAATTCAGCGTGAGCTATTTCCCCATTTCCCAACTACCCACAACACAGTTGCATCACCATTACTTTCGTCTTCTCTGATGCTTATATTAACTGCTCCTCTCTGCTTCTCCATCTTCAAGGTTGGCCTATTTAAGCCAGGGCTAGATGCGCTTCTTGGCGATCTACACACTCCTTGCTCCTTAGATATAGATAGATACAGACAAAGCTCTTGAGCCAACCATCTATATTTTCTTCATCACCATGGCGCTCCTTCTCCAACTCCTCTGGCGGCAGCAGTGGCATTGGGAGAAGGCCTTCAAGATTAGGTACTACCGGCATCTAGGTGCAGCGGGGGCTGCTCGATCTAGGTGCTAGTGGAAGTTTTGTGATTAAGGGGGTTCGCTTATTTGGGCAAGCCAAGGGGTACTCAATGCACTTTGGCATCCCTGGTTTGCCCTACACATTTCTTGTGCTGATTCACCATCCTGGTGCCCTGATGATCCTCATTCCTCTAGAGCAGCAGCGACGATAGCGACACTTCTCTTCCATGCCCTCCTCATGACCATGAGACGTGAGCACCACCATATCCTAATCGATAAGGAAGTTACTACACAAGAGAGGTGGACAAAAAATGGTTTCCTTCATTTTTTCCTACTACTAAACTTACATGTTGACAATTAGTCATCCTATGTAGAAATGCACATGCTCACAACCATGAGAGGTGGAGATGCTCCTCTTGCTCTCTCTCTTGACCATGAGAGGTGCAGTAGGGAAGGTAAAGCACCTCACTGAGATGCTCCTCTTCTTGCTCTCCCTTGACCGTGAGAGGTGCAGATGCTAGTGGAAGTTTTACGAGGTGCTGCCTCGTCCTTAGCTTGCACTGCCTGTCTCTAGACTCGACTATGGGATGTACCAGTACTCGATAGGTCTTTGTTATTGTACACCCAGTAGTCTTCGATAGGTCTTTATTATTGTACAACTAGAATGTAACTGAAGTTATCATTGAAATTGCTGTGATGATTGTTATTGTGTCGTTTATATATAGTTTTTGCCTTAAAAACAATTAATAACTGAATGGCTGTGATGCTTGTTACTCTATTTTTTGAAGTGTCGTAGTATTTGCCTTGGCTACACAGACATGAGCTAAAGCACCTCACTAAGATGGTGCTGGGGTGGAAGTATTTGCCTTGGTTTATTTGCAAATTATCATTATTGTAGCTCCCGTCGCCGTTTCATACGATGATTCAGCATTAGTGTTAGATCGCAAAGTGTAGGGAATCAAATGGTCCATGTCGTCTTCCCTGCTCCATCGCCCACGACTCGCATGGGTGGCCGTGGATGCCACAGGCCTTGACTGTTGCCTTCCAATCTCGTGTTTATTAGTGGAGATGACTTGAATAACTTGTATTAAGAAATTGGAAACATATGCAAGGGAATCTGAACCGCATCATACGAGAAGGAAGGTAACTGTAACAAGTTTAGAAAGGAATCATACTTACATATCATTGTATTAAGGAGAATGAAGAGTTTATCATATAGAAAAAGAGTTTATCATACAAATCCCCATCATCCAGATATATACATATCAACATTGATCTGCACAGAATCAACCACATTGATCTAAAGAACCTATCACACTCATAGCGGATCCTACACTCCTCACTGTAGAACATAGCCCACTCCTCCCAACCTTCCCATCCTGTGTGGATGCCGTAGCCTCCGCCTCCGCACTGATGTTCGTCCTGGCGACGCACCGGCATGGCCAGAGGAGGCAGAGGACTAGACTGACCCGGCGCCGGTCACCCAACAAAGTCCTCCAACACAAACATGGCCTATTGGAGGCACAATGTACATATCTCATTCTTCCACGTCACATTCACCGCCAGGCCCGCTTCATCACCTTTGACCTTCCTCAACCACCACCGGGCAATGTTGTCGTTGTCGGCCCCGCTATTGGACCTGTGGAGCACAAGGGAGAGAACAAATGCAGCAACATCATGGCCGACAGCGGGGGAGTGCTCAAGCATGTCGAGCCACGGCATGAGCGCAGTGTGGTCTTCCACGAAGATGGTGTGCATCCCAGCGTAGAAGCATGCCTCTGGGTTGCCGACGCTAGCAAGCCTGGTGTTGGTGGTCATTACCGATCAAATCCAACCGCCAATTAAGACACAAAAAGAGGAGAAATAAGCAATCTTAAACACTTATGTATTTACTATTAACCAAGTTCCACCTGTATTTAGAGAACATTATTTTGCAGGCCACAAACATAAATACATGGAATAATTCATCGAATGGCGCTTTCCGATGCTGATTTGCACAAAGCAACAAGGGAGAAGCCCATCAAATCAACTTAACCAAGGCAAAACCCCATAGAGTAGTGATCCATGTCCAGCCCAAGGCCTGCCATGTGAAGGCGGTGGCGAGGCGGCTCAATCAGGGGGCGGCCAACCCTTAGGGGTGACTGACCCCCAGCTGGCGCTCCTCAGCCAACCCTTGCTCTGGCGGTGGCATGTGGACATGCTAAGGCGGTGGGAGCCAGGGATACACCAAGAATAGCCTCCAAGCACCACCTAGGCTCTTGTATAAATAGAGGGGTACCCCCTCTCTCAAACACACTTCACTTGAGCAATACCTCACTCTCTCTAGTTCTCTTTTACCTTTTAGTAGTTGTATTAGAGCAAGGCAAAGCTACCTTGGAGAGCTTGGCTCCTTGGAAGAAGAGACCTTTGGGTATGAATAGAAATATGAGTTCTTCCAAAGTTATGCTCTCATATGATAATTATAGTCATACTTATGAACTAGAGTATAGTTATTGTGTTATAATCTTGATATATGAACTAGTCTATAGTTTGTGTATCATGAGAGTAGCACACTTAACTTTATGCTTAAAAACTCATATAACTCATATAATTGAAATTAGAGCAAAGTTGAGGTGGCTGTTCATCGTGCTCTCAGGTGTGCCCAACTCCTTTACCTGTCGATCCATAGTGTCGGGGACCCGGGGGGATTTGGGTAGTTTCTGTATATGCGAGCGTGGTGCTTGGGTATGGAGAGACAGGTGAATGATTGTCCCTTTCTATGGTTGAGGGGTAGGCGGCAGGTGGTAACAACCCTGTCCATCCCTTGTAATCCCCCACGTTCGACTGAGGTGTAGGAGTCTAAATTGTCACATGAGGTTGCTGGCAGACCAGTACTCGGTGGCCTCCCGACCTGCTTCACACTTAGCCCTAAGACTAATTATGTAATTTGTATGATCATTAACTAATCTTTGTATGACTATACTAGACCAATGCCTGCTCGCTTTAGGATTTTTCTTTTCTATTTTATCCTTTGAGGAATGTCAAGTGTGTGTCCACTATCTTGAAATCACCATTTTTACCCCTGCTATAAATATTGGTGTACTTGCAAGCATTATTATTCAAGTTCATATCCATACTAGACTCTTAATCAAATGCCTTCCTTTGGGAAAAATATAAATAACGATACCTTGAATACTTCCGGGTAAAATGCCACAATGATAGCTCCATGCACTTGAGAATCAATATCTAAAATTGTTAAGGAACTATCAAGGCTATTACTTAGTGGCATTGCTACTCATTAGTGATGACGTTAAGAAATACCAACAAACACTTGTGGCGTCGTTGCTAGGGATATAAACCTAGTGGATAAGCTAAGAAGTGCCAACAAGCATTTCTAGCGCCATTGCCGAGGAAGACATATTGATTAAAGAATCTAGTTGGACATGTTCATGATAATATGCATGTAAGGTAGCCATTGTTTATGTAGGCTAACTTTGCTTGTTTTCTCCTATTGTGGGTGAAAATAGGATAGTGTATGACCGGTTACAAACTGGTGAAAAACTACATAAAAAATCCGGAGGCACTCCTAAGGAAGAAAAGGTCTCGAGCCGCTTCTTCTTCTACTCCTCCAACAGTCAAACCAGTCTCCCCCGCACCATCTGCTACTCCAATCATGGCCAAGACCCTTCATGACTACACCCCCGCTGTTGCCAACGTGCCCATTGGGCCTGCTGTCAACGTTGGGGATGGGAACTTTGAGCTCTGTACCGGCCTCATCATGATGGTGTAGGCGAACCAATTCCATGGTTTGCTAAGCGAGGACACGAACATGCATCTTCAACACTTCCTCAAGTTGTGCGACACGGTCATCATCAAGGATGTCACATTGGAGAGCATCAAGCTCCGCTTGTTTCCCTTTTCCCTTTCAGGAAAGGCGAAGCAGTGGTTCTACAAAGAAAAGGAAGCTATCAAGACGTGGGACAAATGTTCCACGACGTTCCTCACCAAATTCTTCCCCATTGGCATAACCAGTTCCCTGAGAGGATGAATTTCAAACTTCTAGCAAAGCTCCATGGAGACCATTCCCAAGGCGTGGGAGAGGCTGCAGGACTATATCCAAGCATGCCCGCACCACGGGATTGAAAACTGGTTAGTGCTTCAAAATTTTTATGATGGATTAATACCTATGTCTAGGGGCCACCTCGACGCTGTTGCTGGAGGCGTGTTCCTTTCCCTCACTATTGATGGAGCCACATCTCTCATCAATAAAATGGTGTCGAATCAAAGCTGGGGGGAGAAAATAAAACACAAAAAAGTATGCATACCATGAAGGAGACGGATATGCTTTCCACAAAAATAGATTTATTGATGAAAAGGCTGCAGGAACGGGCCCAAGATAAAGATTCCATGATGGGCACCGTCTAGACCATGGACTCACACAAGACGTGTGAGGTCTGTGGAAACATTGGCCACTCGGGGAATGATTGCCCCGAAATCCACGAAGAAGCTGCCTTCATCAACAACGGGTTTTGCCAACCAGGTAATAACGGGTGGAGTAACCAGTCCCTCCCACAAGGGAATTCAAACAATTTCAACTACAATTTGAATCAACCTTCTTTTAAAGACTTGGTATTAGGCCAAGCAAAAATTAATGAAAATATTACAAAGAAATTAATGTCAAACGATAAAATCCTCGAAAATATAAATTCTCAAATAGAAAGTTTATCCTCCGTAGTAAAGAATCAATTAAGTTTTAACAAAATGATAGAATCTCAAATTTCTTAAATAGCTGCTGCTATTCCTGAAAATCAATCGGGGAAAATCCCGGAGCAACCCGAGAATTCTCTCGAAAATGTTAATGCAGCTGTTGACACAAAAATGCGGCGATGTGATCAACACACAGCAAGCCGGAAGATCTGAGCGGAATGAGACCAGAGATCTGCTTGGCTTCAACACAAAACCATTCGATTCTAAAAACCTAACAATGTGCCAGTCAATTTGATATGCAATTGACAAGGAGAGAAAATCTTATCGGTGATTTAAGGTGGAACATATCAATGTTGCTCTAGACAGTTCCAAATGTACGGCTAGATAGCCGATTCAATAAGGCTATCGACTAAATAGTCGATATCTGGTGTATCCATGAAATAAAGATCTTTAAATCAAGAATTATTGACTAATATTAAATGATAATGATATGAATCAAAATAACCGATGCTCATGGATCATAGCAGATTTATGGTGACTGATTAATGTAGACAAAAACAAGTACAATACACCCAAATACAAAAATCAGAAGATCTTTCCTTAAAATTCCAATATATATGACCAAATGGTCGATTGATGTTATCAATCGATTACAGAGTTGATAATGAGCAAAAAAGCGATATGAGAAAACATCATCGGCTAAATAGAACATAATCAGTATAAAAGTGCGAGCCGATAAATTTGATGAAAAGAGTATGACATGCGAACAATCGACTGTCTCATGTAAATGAATCCATAAACAATATGGATCTAATCTTTTATCATCAACAGTGGGGTTCGATCGGATCGATATAGCTATAATAATGATAACAACCTAAAGCCAAAGAATCTATAAAACCATCTATATGTCGATAGATTCACGAAAATATGCTATATGCGTGAAGGTATAGGCAATTGACTAAATAGCCGATGCAAGCATACCAAACAAACAGAGTATATATCTCGATCATGAACAAAACCACTAATCAATAATTTCTAATCTAAAGTCTTACTAGTAAGGTTTGATCAGATCGATACAGCTATAGTAGTGTCATTAAATTAGATCTTATTAACTAGTGAGTTCATTCAAGATTAAAATGTGTCTTTGAATGCATACTATGTTCGATTGAAATAGAGATAAAACAACCAATCTAGCTAGATTAAGCCATCAATCATAAGATTTAAAGCATGACCAGATTGGGAGACGACCAATTAAGATAATATGATGCTGATCTATCTCTATCTCAATCAGATGATTTGTTACAATTAATAAGATATTAATTATAACAAAATTGATAACTGGTGAATCAACAAAAATAGCAAAAAAAATCTTACTAATCTTAGCAGATTCGATAACTGGTGATATTGTATTAAACAACAAGTTTTTTAACACAAGATCGATAACTATGATCTATATTATGATTCGTAAGGGATCAATCAGCTGATGCAGCCTTACAAATAATAGTATGGATCGATAACTAACTTATATTTTATCTCATAAAAGATCAATCAGCTGATGCAGCTTTACAAACATAATACAAGTTGTGACGGTACTCATAAGCAAGTTGGAGGTTGATTAGTCGATACAGCCCTATTTGCTGAAGAACTCGCCGAGATCTATAGTACTCCTCCTAACACGATGGTGAAAGCCAGAAAAATTATATTGATTGAGTGTTCGTGTGTTTGTACAATAACTAGGGTCTAATATTTATATCCAAAACCTAAATATGAATCATTCTCAAATACGTCTCATTACAATTCTTGAAATAAAATAAAACTTCATAACTTAACAATAACTTGGACCCTAAATTTCCTTATTTGTAGGGTCCGACACATCTTCCTGATGCCATTCAAGCATAGCACATTGACGCCGTCTGCTGATGTCATCTACAAAAATAGCCGATTCTGATATCGCATCCAAATCAGCTGATACCGATTCACATCTAATCGATTCCTTGATGACACAATCTTGGAAGTTTCGAGTTTCCGCGTTCCTCTTTCCAAATTTTAGTGTAAACAACAGTTGTAGATCAATGAAGGAGAAGAGGTCTTGTCCGACGGACCAAAAACCTCAAACCCTTGCCGAAGGTAAATCGGTAGTTATCTTTAAAGTTAAAAATACTCAAAATAAATATTTGTAAGATTTAAAATTTTGAATTTTTATGTCAAAATAAGAATCTTTGAGAAATCCACCAAAAATCATTTTCTGAATAAGAATAATTTATTATTACTAGTCATCATTTTTGCAATAATTATAAAAATTAAAAATTCAATAAAATATTATTGGAAAATCAAAATCGAGCAAGGCGTTGTGGATCTGGTCAAAACCCCAATGGTCACAGGTTTCCAATGACCGTTGGCCACTGCCTGCCAAAGGGGAGGCCAGGCGAGCCCACTTGGGGGCGAGCAACCCCATGGGGCGGCTGGCCCCTGCAGGTGGTCATTGGCTCTGTCCTTTGGTCAGTAGGCGCCTAGCCGTTGCCTCTCCCCCCTCCTCTTGGGTTTTCGCTCTATAAATACCTAAGGAGGCCGGGAGAGCTCATCACCCCTCTAACACTCTCACATTTTCACCCTCTCACTCACTCACTTGCTCTCAAGTTTCTTTCAAGCATTTTCCAACAAGTTTTAGTGCAAGAAAGCTCTGCAAAAATTCCAAGCTCAAGCTAGTTCTCGTGTTCGTCAATTTGTTTTTTGCACTAACCTTTAACCCACGCTCGAGTTTTTGCTTGTTGTTGTGTTGTTTTTCGCCATGGGTAGGTTCAGAAAGGCCCTTGCCGGCGCTGTCAAAAAGGTCATGAGGTTAAGCTCAAAGCGCTCGCGTGGAAGCTCAAGCTCGCGCTACATTGAGCATGAAGAAAGCTCGATGCAGGAAGATAAAGAAACAGTGTCGATGGAAAAGCAAGAACAAGAACAAGGATGACCTATGGAGGAAGATGACAAGCCCCACATCAACTTGGAAAGAGGCTAGGAGATGGAAGCCTACCACCTCATCAAGGACTACGAGTTTGAGCCCACGCCATTATACAACCCCACACTTGTCAAGGCCATAGGTATGGATGACAAATTCGGATATCGACTATTTAGTCGATAGCCTTATTGAATCGGCTATCTAGCCATACATTTGGAACTGTCTAGAGCAACATTGATATGTTCCACCTTAAATCACCGATAAGATTTTCTCTCCTTATCAATTGCATATCAAATTGACTGGCACATTGTTAGGTTTTCAGAATCGGATGGTTTTGTGTTGAAGCCAAGCAGATCTCTGGTCTCATTCCGCTCAGATCTTCACCTCCATGTTGGGTGGGAAGAAATTGATCCTGTTTGGGAAGAAGGTTCTCATCTCTTAACCATCCAATTTTTATGCTCACTAAAAGAAGTCAACAATGGGATCACTTTTTGCTTGTTTGAAAGAGTATTTTTGCACTTAGAGAGATCTTGCCCAACACATAGGTTTCCATCGAAAATGCTTACTTGACATAGATCATGTTGTTAGAGGTTTTAATCGCCATAAATTTTGGAATGAATTTTTTGGTCAAGTTGTGGTTAGAAAATTTCAACCCCGCAACATGGACATCCAACATCCCACTTTAAGGCTTATGCATCATTGGATTGCAATGACTTTATTCTCTAGGCAAGATATTCGAGTTGTTCATAATACTAAAATGCAAATACTCTATGCCATGATTAAAAATATTAAAATTGCTCCTGTCAAAGAAATATTCAACCATTGGTTAGAATTATTGAAAACATTTTCTACTTCAATATCTTGCACATCTCTTATTACTCGCATTGCCACTGGTGTCGGTGCAATGGAAAATCAAGAAGTAGAATATATTTCAACTCCATGCCTTATTATCGATGAACATTACTTGATACAAGGACATCATTTGAAACATAATGTAGCTGGACAACTTGTGTTCTTCTTTTAGGGGTGTACAAATGAGACCCCGTTACCTAACTCGGGTCTTCGTTTGCATAATTCCCCTACACTAATCTTCCCTCTTGTCCCACAAGAGGAAGCTCGTAGAAATTCTGTGTTTGGCAGGGTGACAAGGAGCAGAGCTAGAAATGGAGCAAGCAGTTCCCACTGCGCCCCGGGCATTCCACATGGAGCCGCTCTTGACTGGGTAAGTGTCGGGGTTCACACCCATGCACCATCTCGATTGGGAGCATATTCCATAGACACACGAGGCCAGAGGATCCGGATGGGCAGAGGCTGACACCACAGCATGGACGTTGCACTCGTCTGACTCCGAGGGGCTCCCTCCACCTGTACAACCACGCCAGTCCATCTCAGGATGGGAGGACGTTAACAACCGCCTCAAAGGATTAGAAATCCACTCTGGTGAGATCCAAAACACACTTAATACTCACGTGCAAGATTCAGCCCAGTGGCATCAACAGCAGCAACAACAAATGGTGTAAATAAACTCGATGCTGCAGCAACAACAAGAACAGCAGGTGGCCTACTGGTGATATATGGGGTTCAATCCCGGACCGTAGGCGACGAGCTAAGCTTGGGGGAGGACCCCCGCAGAGGTAAGAAGTATCTTTTAATTTTCTGCATTTTAATTTTCGCATTATTTATTTTTTGCATTTATTTATTTATTAGGATTTAAAAAATCAAAAAAATATAAAATCAAAAAAAATTAAATATGATAAAAATAATAAAAATAATTATTCCACTCTCATATGTGAGTTAAGAATGTTTAGTTTCTCCTTTATTGAAATGATGAATAGTTGCTCTATCTATAATTTATCTGTGCCTAGGTTGTAACTTAGTATTCCCCAAGATTTAAGTTTGTTGGCTAAAATATCTCATCTTAAAACTTGAAACTTGTGGGTTGCAAAAGCATGATCCTTTTCTAAGTTGTTGCAAGTTATGATATGGTAAATAGAATATGCTATGACTTTATTCTAAGAGAAACTTGACATCCGAAGTTTTTATTTTAAAAATGCTAAAATCAAAAGTTCCTCAATGGTTATGAATTCCTACCATGGCCATATGACATGATTCAAATGCAAACCTTAGTCATATGCTACTTATACTCACATTGAGTTTTATCAAATTGTTGTGACCCTTGTAGAGATTTTAGTCATGCATCCATGATCAAGATCCACGTACACCCACATATGAAAATGCTAACTATTACACTGAGAGTTACGCAAAAACATGCTTTATCCGTCCACCAAATAAAAACTCTATTCATTTGTCATGAGTCTTTCTCCAAAGCTTTTCATATGCCGAAAAGAAGTATGGGACTATGCTAAAAAAAGAGAGACACATGAAGCTCTCAAGATAGCAAAAAAGATAAAAAAGAGAATGGAACACATTAAGGTTCCAAAGTATTGAAAGAAATAAAGATAGCCCATACTTCCAAGACAATTATAAAAAAAGAGAGAGAAAGTCATGATCAAAGGAGTACAAAAAAATATTAGGACTAGGAAAATATTCCACACACTTGCACATCTTGATCAAATTGTATGACTTGCATCTCCTTGGATCCGATTTTTGACTTAGCAATATATGTGATGTAAGTATGACTCTCATTCATACCTACCTAAAACTCCACTCAAGGCCTTTTAGAGATGGGATGACAAGAAGGCAAAACAATCGAATGCCTTGGTGAGGATCATACACATTGAGCGATCGAGTGAATCATTTGAGGAACTTACATTTCATTTTGCAAAACTCATAAAACCTCCGGATAGAAGGTTGATCAAAGAATAAATGATTAGTAATTCTATTAAAACCATTCTATCTTGCAACCACCTAAGACTTGGAAAAGCAATAAGCCCCACAGGGATTAAGTTAAAAGGGTGGATAGAATGCCAAACTTATTTAAATTGAGGAAGAATACTTTATTATAGGAATGGCCCTTGTGAATTATATTCAGCATAGTAGCAACTCCTGATCAAACAACCAATAACTTAGCTATTTGCTTGAGACGAGCAAAGGTTAAGCTTGGGGGATCGTGTTGGCGGTCATTACCGATCAAATCCGACTGCCAATTAAGACACAAAAACAGGAGAAATAAGCAATCTTATAAACATATGCATTTACTGCTAACTAAGTTCCACATGTATTTAGAGAACATTATTTTATAGGTCACAAACACAAATACATAGAATAATTCACCGAAAGGTGCTTTCCGATGCTGATTTGCGCAAAGCAACAAGGGAGACGCCCATCAAATCAACTTAACCGGGGCAAAACCCCACAGAGCAGCGATCCATGTCCAACCCAAGGCATGCCACATGAAGGCGGTGGTGAGGCGGCTCAGTCAGGGGGCGGGCGACCCCCTGTCGGTGCTCCTCAGCCACCCCTTGCTCTGGCTGTGGCATGTGGACATGCTGAGGCGGTGGGAGCCGGGGATACACCAAGAATAGCCTCCAAGCACCGCCTAGGCTCTTGTATAAATAGAGGGGTACCCCTCTCTCAAACACACTTCACTTGAGCAATACCTCACTCTCTCTAGTTCTCTTTTACCTTTTAGTAGTTGTATTAGAGCAAGGCAAAGCTACCTTGGAGAGCTTGGCTCCTTGGAAGAAGAGACCTTTGGGTATGAATAGAAATATGAGTTCTTCCAAAGTTATGCTCTCATATGATAATTATAGTCATACTTATGAACTAGAGTATAGTTATTGTGTTATAATCTTGATATATGAACTAGTCTATAGTTTGTGTATCATGAGAGTAGCACACTTAACTTTATGCTTAAAAACTCATATAACTCATATAATTGAAATTAGAGCAAAGTTGAGGTGGCTGTTCATCATACTCTCAGGTGTGCCCAACTCCTTTACCTGTCGATCCATAGTGTCGGGGACCCGGGGGGATTTGGGTAGTTTCTGTATATGCGAGCGTGGTGCTTGGGTATGGAGAGACAGGTGAATGATTGTCCCTTTCTATGGTTGAGGGGTAGGCGGGAGGTGGTAACAACCCTGTCCATCCCTTGTAATCCCCCACGTTCGACTGAGGTGTAGGAGTCTAAATTGTCACATGAGGTTGCTGGCAGACCAGTACTCGGTGGCCTCCCGACCTGCTTCACACTTAGCCCTAAGACTAATTATGTAATTTGTATGATCATTAACTAATCTTTGTATGACTATACTAGACCAATGCCTGCTCGCTTTAGGATTTTTCTTTTATTCTTTTTTTATATTTTATCATTTGAGGAATGCCAAGTGTGTGTCCACTATCTTGAAATCACCCATTTTACCCCTGCGATAAACATTGGTGTAATTGCAAGCATTATTGTTCAAGTTCATGTAACACCTCGGTGTTAAGCATGCATTAACATTTTGCAAATCATGAGCATAATCATTATTATGCATCCATAAGCATGACATGAAATATAGAATTGAAACCTACTAATGAAACATGTATGTTGCATAGTTGTGTTTTAATAGATTGGATGCTATGTTGTTTTGCCATGTGTGCATGAAACATGTGAAACATGACTATGAAACAAATGTAACATTTCAATTGTTTTTCATTGTTTCAGTACATACAGTGCTTGATTCTTGTGTGACCAATGTGTGGTGTGACTCATAATTCCCTTAAACAACTTAGTGACACCTAGAATGTCATTTGGAACATTGTTCATATTGATCATGTGGCCCAATTATGATTTCAAGTAATAGTTTGACTTGTGTTGATCCCTGGAGCTCTCATGTTTGACTATTTAAGAAGTACAGCTTAGAGTGTTTGTGTGTTTGAGCAACCTAAAACAAAGTTGTAGCAAATTATATAAGGAACAAATTTTGTTTATAGCTCAAGTCATGAAAACATGCACAACATGCTCAAAAAGGTCCCACAAGTCAGTTTTGGGGGCAATTTGGTGACTTAGAATTTTTCTAAGTCTTGGGACTGATTTTCAGTTTCATGTACCGATGTTTGGAGCCCTCTATCTCCCTAACCAGGCCGAACCAGCTCAAGTTTCAATTGGGAAAGTTGTAGTCCTCACTTCAATCTCCAACTTTGTCAACTTCACATGGAGCTATATAGTCACGGTTTAGGAGTTAATGACCGATGAAAACTCGTTGTCAGGCGTCGGTGGGGTTAACTGAATGGAAGCTACAGTGCACCGGCCGGTTTCAGAACTTGATGGTCGTGTGGCACCACGTGTCACCGCCGGCTTGACTGCGCTGGCCACATCAGGCTGCCGCACACCAAATGAAGCCCCTGAGCGCGCCCGTGAGTCTCCTAGTGTCGCATTCCATTCCTTTGCTTTCGCCCTCGTAGCTGCAAAGCCGCCGCCGTCGCCATTGCTCTGCCGAGCGCGTCACCGTCTCATATCTTCCTCGCCGTCATGTCATTGCTCGCTCCAGCTAATCCACAGCGCCACCGTAGTCCCCTTTAGCGCGTCCACCTCGCCGTTGAGCCGAAGAGTCAAGGTAGAGGTCGCATTTCTTCTTCCTGCGGCGAAGCTCCATTGCCGCTGTGAGTTCCATCGAGCTCCCACGCGCTCGCCACCGCGTCTCGCCTCGCTCCATCTCTCCCATCGCTTCCCCACCATCTCATATAACTCATTCACCCTTTAGTAGATCCTATCGAGCTGAGTTGACGGCACATTCACCGAATCCACCGTCGCCATGACTCGACCTCACCGCCGTCCGCTATTGCCGATGCCGTCGTAGCTAGAGCTTGGTAGTGGTTGCGGGAAGGGCATAGGTAGGTGCGATTCGTCGCGTGGAACACGCTGGTGCCCTTGGGGTCGCCGGAGAAGCCGTCGTCGGTGAGCTCCGTCGGTTCCGCGCCGTGTTCCCGCCATACTCTGTTTTAGTGCCGCTGACATGCGGGGTCCACTGACATGTGGGTCCCGAGCGTCAGTGACTCAGCTTAAGAAAGATAGTTCATTTGTGCAGATTTGAATGCTATTTTGTGAATTTTGTATCTCCATTTTGGTAGATCCAAATGGTGTGATTCTAATTTTTTTGTAGAATCACAGTGAAGTCTAGTATTTAGTAAAAATATGACATGAACACTGGAAGTGGAAATTTTGGATGAATTAAATAGGAACTTGAAAGGTGTTTTTAAACGCATGCAAACTTGTTTAAATTATATCTTGAGTTTCTGTGCTCCAAAAAATATGAAATTTTGTGGGTAAGCTATTCTTGCTTAGTAGAAGCTCTGGTAAAAATTTGAGAGTCATTCCATGTATGGTTTTTGAGTTATAGATTTTCCTTTCATCATTGATTGATACTTGTGTGAATTTTTGTAAATTATCTATGAATCCTATGACCATGAAATTTTGTGGGGAGTATATCAGTACCTTAAGGATGTTAGGAAAATTATGAAATCTATTGCTTGACACTTTTCACTAAGGTTTTCTAATTATGCCTTTTTAAGCATTTATGCCTTGTCATTTTTGTGTAGGCTGTTTTACTTATCCAAATGCCATGAAAATTTTATGGTAGTCTACTTAGAGTAGTACCATGCTACTATAATTTTCTCAGATTTTTATAAGCACCAGAAATATATGTTGCTGTGGTAGCCTTAGTTTAAAATGAAATAAAATAATCTTCTTTAATGCATGTTTAGTTAATAATGTTGCTTTGGTGTATCTTTGAAGCATCTTAACTTGCTGTGGTAATTTGGCATGATTAGTATAGTGGTTGTAGTAGTATAGTAGTACATGTTCTTGGATGATGTTGGCTACCTTGTAGAAGAGCTTTATTTCTACTATGTCCAATAGAGTTAAACATGTTCATCTATATTTCATGCATCATGATCATTACATGTCATCTCTTCGATGCACCTATGCATTAGCACTCATACATCTGCATCATACAGGATCGCAGGAGGAGTTGCTAGTAGCAGTTCAGAAAGAGCAGACCGGACAGATCCACAAGAAGTCCAGGCACAGGAGGTGCCGGAGGAAGAGGAGCCAGGAGAGGACTTGCCCGAGTGCGTGGATCATCAACCTAGTTTGTTCGAATGAGGCAAGGCCCGGAGCATTCTAAGTCTCCTAATTTATACAAGCAATTCTTTCTATATATATGAGTTTATATATTGTTGCATTAAGTTGTAGGAGTTGATTGAAACCGTTGATGCATTTATTACTATCCTTGCCTACCTTATTACCTTTTACCCTGTTAGGCAGGATCGAATAACTGCTTAGCCTTGCTTAGACCAGTAGCGATCGGTGATATCCGATCACCTACATTATAGGTGGTTACTAGAAGAATTTAGCTATGGAAGGAATGATATCCTGGAATTAACCATGTGTGATGAATAATTGGAGACCGGACGAAAAAAGTTGGAGGCAACCAGACAGGGTTCTGGGGTGCTGTTAGTTTCCGTCTGTGTCGATTAAGGACCGATCGTTGCTCGTCCCTCTTGTCATGTTGAACGCATGCCTCACATTTAGCTGGCCGAATAAATTACCTTTCGACCGCGAAGCTAGTGACACTATTCGAGCCGGGATAAACCCGGATTGGTAGACTGGTGCTGAAGGGGGTATGACAGGGACACGAAGAGTGAGCCCAAGGTGCGTCCTGGCAGTCGGGCGGTCCCTGGGTAGTGCGGTCCCGGCTGTTATCCCGCGGCTACTTGGAAAGTGTCATTGGTGATCTGTAGCTTACTTGATCGGTGAGTGTGGTTTGTGTGAGGAATAAATCACCAGCTGGTTAGGAATCGATTCGAATCACCATCGCTCCTGGATAGTGAGCACTTGACTCGAGCTATGGCATCGTAGTAATTATTATGGAACAATGATGGTTATCTAGATGGTATGGGATATGCTAAATCTAAATTGGTAACTGGATGTTATTGGTTAATCAAGTGATTGCTATAGTACAGGTGCTTACCTAGATGGATATGTCATAATAAAGATGATGCAAAGTATTTAAAATGGTTTCTTCATGATAGCTTATGTTTTTCACAAATAAGTCAGCTAGCCCACTAAAGAAAGCCTTGCATAATCCTTGGTGCCACTTTATTTTGGTTTAAGACGGGTAAGTCTAGCTGAGTACCTTCTCGTACTCAGGGCGTTGTTCCCATTGTTGTTGCAGATGGTCAAATGTACTACGGCTACTGCATTAACTGCCTGTACTCAGCGATGGGTGACAACTAGGACCAAGGGCAATGGTCGCTTCGTATCTCTCATCTGATGCTTTTGTTGGAGATGACTACCAACTGGCACTGTATCTGAACCAAAAGTGTGTGTGTGTCTTTACAACTATTTGCTTCCGCTATTTCAGTTTGAACTTGTGTTGTAATAACTTTATATTCTAAACTCTAATGTACCCAACCGTGATTGCGAACTTTATGTAACATGTGACGGTGACTGCTAAACTTGTACGATCTTGGTTTGAATGTCGATTGGTTTGAAATCCTTCGTGGTTTCATGGACTACCGGGTTATACGGGCTTAAGTTTGCTAAATTATCTGCTTTGGCGGAAGATTTTCTTACTTAATCTCGTATAATTACAGCTGGCATCAGAGCAAGGTTTAGCAGGTTACTGTTCATGCATGTATTTAAAACAAAAGGGTTTTGTGTTATAAAACTAATTGCAAACTATAGTATACAGGTGTTTCAACCTCTAATTTAAAACTTAAGAGTGTGCCAGTGGTCTTGTCCTGTATGCCCAGTTAAGGACTCTAGGTGGCTTATTTAAGTACTAACTTGGGGGTCTTGCATCATATTTCTATTTCGTCGCTCATACGGCGTGCTATTGTATGAGTGCCATTCACTTGAGTGGTAATGTATGGATCCATTGCCTCTACGCCTCGGTAAGTGAGAGTTGTGAGAGCATGATCGGATACACTGTCGATCTAGGGAAGTGCTTATATGATGCTGGACTATTTACATGCCATACACGTGTTGTATGAAGGTATCCAATGTGTGGGGAATTCCGTCCTGTGGTGACGATGCCGTCGATAGGATGATGGTTCGGGTAGTTGCTACCGTTGTACGCGTATCTAGGGATGCGTGTAGAACGAGTAGATTACTTTACTGCCTTCGTGCATATTTTTCATACTGTCAGGGTTTGGGCTGAAGTGGATCTTTTGCAGGTACATAACAGCGTTATCGTGTAGTATGTATTAGCTACGTTATGAGAGACCGTTGTATGCCACCGTCTATGCCGCTAGCAATTGTTATTTTTCCTAAGTTTGTGAGAACGTACGGAACGTGCATGCATCATGTTGTTACACATAATTCATGGCATTGTTCCTCCCCTTATAAGTTGATTATCTCATTTTGATAAAAATGACAACTTAACCTTGTTCTCACGTGAGTAATAAAACAAAATTTGCTACAGATGGCACGCACAAAGCAGACCGCTCGCAAGTCCACCAGAGGCAGAGCTCCCCACCATCAGCTTGCTCCACGTACCCGTCAGCGCCACACGTTTCTTGGAGAGTTTGGGATGCCTACACTCTTGTGGAGAGTGCTCGGCTATGTAGGCTATCCTGATGGAATGGAGCCCCGCTATTTCTGGGCAAATGAGTAGTTGGGGGAAGGTCTCTTGGTTATTGTGGAGGCCATTGTTCGTCCCCGAGGTGATGGTTCTAAGTGGACAGGTTGGCGTTATGAGTCAACTGGCAGGACTGCTGAAGAAGCAGCTGACAGGGCAGCCTTTGGGATACTGAGGGACATCATGGATCGTTTTCCTCAGGAGTTGGCAGCTGCTTTGGTTGGAGTCTTTCTGAGGGGCAACCCCTCCACTGACTCGTGGCAGCAGGCAAGAGGAAGATATTTGGAGATTGGTGCAGCAGAAGGACAGAACAGTGATAGCCTTGCTATGAGCGCCATGTTCACAGTGATGAAGGCTTTCGATGGAGTAGAAGGTAGCCTGAGACGTGTGTCTGGTGCTCTTGGTGAGGCCCGTGATGACCGATGTCAGCGTCAGAGGGATCATGACGCCGAGATTGAGATGCTCTATGCAGAGATGGCTCAGTTGACTTGTCAAAGGGATCAGGCGACTCAGAGGACTGGAGTCTTTAAGGGAGACGTACGTGCACTAAGAGAGCAGGTTGAGCGTCTGACCACCGCCAACAGGAACACTGAGCGCATGTTGACCCATGTACTCCACCAGAGGAATGAAGCCTGGTCCGCAGAAGATGTTCTGAGAGCTCGACAGGTTGAGCTGGAGCAGCAGCTGGCCAATGCAGAAGAGTACAACGACAACCTGCATGAGGAGATTCATCAGCTAAATAACCAGCTCCATCCTTACGTTCCGCCTGGAGCAGCAGAGATGGATCTAGATGAGTATGAGGGTCCCGAAGAGCCTGGGGCACCAGCTGATGATGACAATGATGATGTGGATAGTGACAATGTCGACATCTCCGACTTATATAGCGACCACGATGAGTAGGCTAGTAGTGTTGCGCTAGCTACTAGGGTTTCGTTTCTGATGACCTTTTGCATGGTTGACATGTCTGGCATGTAATCATGAGTAGAAAGACTAAGACCTTGATGTAATGTTGGAAAACTTGGATGTGTTTGTGGCGATATCGGAACGTCAAAAGTCTAGTGTATGTATGCTGGCAATTTGGTTGTAATGGACACGATGTGTGCGCTTAAGTAATCTAATTAGTGATGTTGTGTTAATTAGAATGACTTATTATGCCCCTGTTTATTGTATGAATTTATTCTCTCCAGTGAATTCAGTACGGCATAATTTTTCATTCACCTGCAATTTCTACAACATCGCCTAATAATTACTGTTGCTGAAATATGTAGATGCCGAACACTCGCCGTACCGTGTATGACGCAACTGAGGCAGGTGGTAGTGCCGCTGGGAATGAGAACCGCGATCCACCACCACCACCTCCTCCTCCACCGTACACCACGGAATAGTTCTTCGCACAGTTCCTTGGAAGTCAACGCAACATGGAGGGCATGCAGCAGAACATGGAAGCTGCATTGCGCCACATTGCTGACAACACCCGTTGTGGGTTAAACCCAGGTGGACAAGAAACGAATCAGCATAGCAGTTTCAAGGACTTTATGGACACTAGACCACCAATTTTCAAAGAAGCTACAGAGCCATTGGATGCAGAAGAGTGGATAAACACCATGGAAGATAAGTTTCGTGTTCTTAGGATGACAGAAGTATTGAAAACTGAGTATGCAGCTCATCAGCTGCAAGGCCCTGCAAGAATGTGGTGGAAGCACCACCGCACCACTTTTCCCCCTAATGCCCACATTACTTGGAGGGAATTCACTAAGGCTTTTCGTGGAGTTTACATTCCACCTGGTTTGACAGAAATGAAGTTTGGAGAATTTCTGGCACTGAATCAAGGCACCAAGACTGTGACCTAGTATCTACATGCATTCAATAATCTAAGTCGCTATGCCTCTGACATGGTGAATACCGATGCCAAAAACATCGCTAGTTTCAAGAGCGGTCTGAATCCCAAGATGATGAAGCACGTGGGTACCAATACCAGAACTGGTTTCAATGACTTTATTAGTGACTGCTTAAAGCAAGAAAAGAACAACAATGTATATGCTACATCCAAGACTCGCAAGAGGGCTTTTGAGTCAGGTCCGTCCCAATCAAGGGCCCCGATGGCCAATCGTTCTGTGTATCGTCCGCCTGCCCCTGGTGCAAGGTTTAGGCCACCCCAACGGAGGAATCAGAATGCCCAGCAACCTCAGAGGAATCAGAAGCCATTTAAGATGGCGGTGCCACAAGCCAAGACTAGACAAGGCAGTTCATCTGGGAGCTGCTACTCAAGTAAGAGGACCGTGTTTCAACTGCAATCAACCTGGGCACTTTGCGAAGTTTTGCCCATATCCCAAGAGGCAGCAGAATCAGTACCAAGCTCGTGTGCACCACACCACCATTGATGACATCCCGGAAGGAGAGCCCATGACAGCCGGTATGTTTTCTATCAACAATCATCCTACAGTCATTTTGTTTGATTCTGGATCATCGCATTCATTCATAAGTCAAGCATTTGCAAGAAAGTATAAGCAAAAGATAGTTGAATTAGAATGTGCTTATTGGATCAGTTCAGCTGGGGCTGATCTGTTAACTAATCAGATAACTCGGGGGATAACACTGTGTATAGCAGACAGGTAGTATATGCTTAACTTGATAGTTATGCCAGGACTAGTTCTAAATGTGATTATAGGAATGAACTGGATGAATAAGATGAGAGTAGTAATTGACGTTGGAGGAAGAAGCATTTCTCTCAAGGAACCTGTTGGAGAAGGTACATTTCAAGTAACCTTACCTCAGAGAATAGATCTGACCTGTACAACTTGTGCAGTCCAAACTACTCTTCTAGCCAAGATTCCAGTAGTGTGCGAGTTTCCGGAAGTGTTTCCAGATGAGTTACCCGGTCTTCCACCAGACAGAGATGTTGAGTTTGCCATTGAGTTAATCCCTGGAACACCACCGATCTCAAGAAGGCCTTATCGGATGACTCCAAATGAATTAGCCGAGTTGAAGAAACAACTCCAAGATCTGTTCACTAAGGGTTTAATTCGGCCAAGTTCATCGGAATGGGGATGTGCCGCACTGTTCGTGAAGAAGAAGAAGGATAACTCCTTACAGATGTGCGTGGACTACCGGCCACTGAATGCGGTGACAATTAAAAACAAGTATCCTCTACCTCGGATTGATATCTTGTTTGATCAATTGTCAAAAGCCAAGGTGTTCTCCAAGATAGATTTGAGATCAAGGTACCATCAGATCAAGATTAGACCACAAGATATACCCAAAACCGCGTTCTCCACCAGATATGGTTTGTACGAGTATCTTGTCATGTCCTTTGGTTTGACAAATGCTCCTGCATACTTTATGTATCTGATGAATTCGGTCTTTATGCCAGAGTTGGATAAGTTCATGATTGTGTTCATTGATGACATTCTAGTATACTTAGAGAACAAACATGATCATGAAGAGCACCTAAGAATTGTCTTGACTAGACTCAGAGATCACCAGTTGTATGCTAAGTTTAGTAAGTGTGAGTTCTGGCTAAAGACAGTTCCTTTTCTCGGTCATGTGTTATCTGAGAATGGAATCTCAGTGGATCCTAGTAAGGTACAAGAGGTTATGGACTGGAAGGCACCAAGCACAGTTCATGAAGTTCGGAGTTTTCTTGGATTAGCCGGTTACTATCGTCGTTTTATACCGGACTTCTCGAAGATTGCCAAGCCGATGACAAGTTTGCTACAGAAGGATCATAAGTTCGTTTGGACAGAGGAGTGTGAGACAGCTTTCTGCACCTTGCGGAATTTGCTAACCACTGCTCCTGTTCTGGCAAAACTGGATATAGAGAAGCCATTTGATGTGTTTTGCGATGCATCAAAGAATGGTTTAGGATGTGTTCTGATGCAAGATGGAAGGGTCATTGCTTATGCCTCATGTCAGTTGAGGAAGCATGAGGTTAACTATCCTACGCATGATTTAGAGCTTGCGGCCGTTGTGCATGCTCTAAAGATTTGGAGACACTACTTGCTTGGGAATGTGTGCAATATCTTTACAGATCATAAGAGTCTTAAGTACATATTTACTCAGTTTGAGTTGAATATGCGACAGAGAAGATGGTTAGAGCTGATAAAGGATTATAATCTGAATGTGCACTATCATCCGGAAAAGGCAAATGTAGTAGCAGATGCCTTAAGTAGAAAGTCACATTCTCTTGCTGTGCAACCGTTGTTTGAAGATGGGTTCAATTTGTTGCATCCTGCTGTGTTGCATAATATCCAGGTTAGTTGTACCTTGGAGAGCAAGATCATTGAGGGTCAGAAAACAGATAAGGGAATATTCCATATCAAGGAGAAAATGAAGAAAGAACCATCTAAGCACTTTAGAGTGGATGAACAAGGAGTATTATGGTTTAAGGACCGTCTGGTTGTACCTAAAGATCGAGAGCTCAAGAACAAATTAATGGATGAAGCTCATCACTCTAAGTTGTCTATCCATCCTAGAAGTAACAAAATGTACCAAGAATTGAGACCTCGTTATTGGTGGACGAAGATGAAGAAGGAGATTGCAAACGATGTTGCTCGTTATGACGACATGTGTTGTAGAGTGAAAGCTCTTCACATGAGACCCGCAGGAATGTTGCAACCTTTGTCAATACCAGATTGGAAATGGGATGATATAAGTATGGATTTTATCACCGGTTTCCCCACCACACCAAAGAGGAATGATTCGATTTGGGTAATTGTAGATCGCCTTACCAAATCAGCTCACTTTTTACCAGTCAAAACAACATTTCGACCACCTCAGTATGCTGAGAAGTACATTGCAGAGATTGTTCGATTACATGGTATACCCAAGACTATCGTGTCTGACCGTGGGTCACAGTTTACCGCTCATTTTTGGGAGCATCTTCATAAAGGTTTGGGTACTAGCTTGATTCGGAGTACAGCTTACCACCCACAGACAGATGGGTAGACAGAGCGAGTTAATGCTGTTCTTGAAGATATGCTTAGAGCTTGTGTGTTATCGTCTAAGGGTTCATGGGAATCATGGTTACCTTTGGCAGAGTTTGCTTACAACAACAGCTACCACAAAAGTATCAAGATGGCTCCATTTGAAGCATTATATGGCAGGAAATGTAGGACACCATTGAATTGGGTTGAGCCTAGAGAAAGAAGGTTTTATGGAGTCGATTTTGTTGACAAGGCTGAGAAAAAGTCTGTATTATACAACAAAACATGAAAGCGGCACAGTCACGCCAGAAGAGCTATGCCAATAAGAGAAGGAGACCGCTAGAATTTCAAGTTGGTGACTACGTTTATCTGAAGGTTACTCCAATGAAGAAAGTACAACGGTTTGGAATCAAGAAGAAACTTGCTCCTAGATTTGTAGGACCGTACAAGATCATAGAGAAGAAGGGTCCCGTGGCTTATAAGTTACAGTTACCAGAAGCGATGGGTTCGATCTTCCCAGTCTTCCATGTATCACAGTTGAAGAAGTGCTTGCGTGTTCCGGAAGAGAGAATAGAACCTCAGAGCATTCGGCTCGAATTAGACTTGGAATACCATGAGCAATCGGTTCGAGTTTTGGACACTAAGGACCGAGTCACTCGGAATAAAGTGGTGAGAACATATAAGATACAGTGGAGTCATCACGATGATGGTGATGCGACGTGGGAAACAAGAGAATATCTACAAAACGCTTATAAGGATTTCTATAACAAATGGTTCGTAACTCAAAATCTCGGGACGAGATTCTTTTAACGGGGGAGGGCTATTACACCTCGATGTTAAGCATGCATTAACATTTTGCAAATCATGAGCATAATCATTATTATGCATCCATAAGCATGACATGAAATATAGAATTGAAACCTACTAATGAAACATGTATGTTGCATAGTTGTGTTTTAATAGATTGGATGCTATGTTGTTTTGCCATGTGTGCATGAAACGTGTGAAACATGACTATGAAACAAATGTAACATTTTAATTGTTTTTCATTGTTTCAGTACATACAGTGCTTGATTCTTGTGTGACCAATGTGTGGTGTGACTCATAATTCCCTTAAACAACTTAGTGACACCTAGAATGTCATTTGGAACATTGTTCATATTGATCATGTGGCCCAATTATGATTTCAAGTAATAGTTTGACTTGTGTTGACCCCTGGAGCTCTCATGTTTGACTGTTTAAGAAGTATAGCTTAGAGTGTTTGCATGTCTGAGCAACCTAAAACAAAGTTGTAGCAAATTATATAAGGAACAAATTTTGTTTAGAGCTCAAGTCATGAAAACATGCACAACATGCTCAAAAAGGTCCCACAAGTCAGTTTTGGGGGCAATTTGGTGACTTAGAATTTTTCTAAGTCTTGGGACTGATTTTTAGTTTCATGTACCGATGTTTGGAGCCCTGTATCTCCCTAACCAGGCCGAACCACTTCAAGTTCCCATTGGGAAAGTTGTAGTCCTCACTTCAATCTCCAACTTTGTCAACTTCACCTAGAGCTATATAGTCACGGTTTAGGAGTTAATGACCGATGAAAACTCGCTGTCAGGCATCGGTGGGGTTAATTGAATGGAAGCTACAGTGCACCGGCCGGTTTCAGAACTTGATGGCATCGCATTCCATTCCTTTGCTCCTGAGCGACCCGTGAGTCTCCCAGCATCGCATTCAGAACTTGGTCGGGCTACCGCACACCAAATGAAGCCCCTGAGTGCGCCCGTGAGTCTCCCAGCATCGCATTCAGAACTTGGTCGGGCTACCGCACACCAAATGAAGCCCCTGAGCGCGCCCGTGAGTCTCCCAGCATCGCATTCTATTCCTTTGCTTTTGCCCTCAGAGCTACAAAGCCGTCGCCGTCGCCATTGCTCTGCCGAGCGCGTCGCCGTCGCATATCTTCCTCGCCGTCGTGTCATTGCTCGCTCCAGCCACAACGCCACCATAGTCCCCTTTAGCGCGTCCACCTCGCTGTTGAGCCGAAGAGTCAAGGTAGAGGTCGCATTTCTTCTTCCCGTGGCGAAGCTCCATTGCCGCCGTGAGTTCCGTCGAGCTCCCGCGCGCTCGCCACCGCGTCTCGCCTCACTCCATCTCTCCCACCGCTTCCCCACCATCTCATATAACTCGTTCACCCTTTAGTAGAGCCTATCGAGTTGAGTTGACAGCACATTCACCGAATCCGCCGCCACCATGACTCGACCTCGCCGCCATCCGCCATTGCCGACGCCGTCGTAGCTAGAGCTTGGTAGTGGTTAAGGGAAGCGCATAGGTAGGTGCGATTCGTCGCGTGGAACACGCTGGTGCCCTTGGGGTCGCCGGAGAAGCCGCCGTCGGCGAGCTCCGTCGGTTTTGCGCCGTGTTCCCGCCATACTCTGTTTTAGTGCCGCTGACATGCGGGGTCCACTGACGTGTGGGTCCCGAGCGTCAGTGACTCAGCTTAAGAAAGATAGTTCATTTGTGCAGATTTGAATGCTATTTTGTGAATTTTGTATCTCCATTTTGGTAGATCCAAATGGTGTGATTCTAATTTTTTTGTAGAATCACAGTGAAGTCTAGTATTTAGTAAAAATATGACATGAACACTGGAAGTGGAAATTTTGGATGAATTAAATAGGAACTTGAAAGGTGTTTTTAAACGCATGCAAACTTGTTTAAATTATATCTTGAGTTTCTGTGCTCCAAAAATTATGAAATTTTGTGGGTAAGCTATTCTTGCTTAGTAGAAGCTCTGGTAAAAATTTGAGAGTCATTCCATGTATGGTTTTTGAGTTATAGATTTTCCTTTCATCATTGATTGATACTTGTGTGAATTTTTGTAAATTATCTAGGAATCCTATGACCATGAAATTTTGTGGGGAGTATATCAGTATCTTAAGGATGTTAGGAAAAATATGAAATATGTTGCTTGACACTTTTCACTAAGGTTTTCTAATTATGCCTTTTTAGGCATTTATGCCTTGTCATTTTTGTGTAGGCTGTTTTACTTATCCAAATGCCATGAAAATTTTATGGTAGTCTACTTAGAGTAGTACCATGCTACTGTAATTTTCTCAGTTTTTTATAAGCACCAAAAATATATGTTGCTGTGGTAGCCTTAGTTTAAAATGAAATAAAATAATCTTCTTTAATGCAAGTTTAGTTAATAATGTTGCTTTGGTGTATCTTTGAAGCATCTTAACTTGCTGTGGTGATTTGGCATGATTAGTATAGTGGTTGTAGTAGTATAGTAGTACATGTTCTTGGATGATGTTGGCTACCTTGTAGAAGAGCTTTATTTCTACTATGTCTAATAGAGTTAAACATGTTCATCTACATTTCATGCATCATGATCATTACATGTCATCTCTTCGATGCACCTATGCATTAGCACTCATACATCTGCATCATACAGGATCGCAGGAGTAGTTGCTAGTAGCAGTTCAGAAAGAGCAGACCGAACAGATCCACAAGAAGTCCAGGCACAGGAGGTGCCGGAGGAAGAGGAGCCAGGAGAGGACTTGCCCGAGTGCGTGGATCATCAACCTAGTTCGTTCGAACGAGGCAAGCCCCGAAGCATTCTAAGTCTCCTAATTTATACAAGCAATTCTTTCTATATATATGAGTTTATATATTGTTGCATTAAGTTTTAGGAGTTGATTGAAACCGTTGATGCATTTATTACTATCCTTGCCTACCTTATTACCTTTTACCCTGTTAGGTCAGGATCGAATAACTGCTTAGCCATGATTAGACCGGTAGCGATCGGTGATATCCGGTCACCTACATTATAGGTGGTTACTGGAAGAATTTAGCTATGGAAGGAATGATATCCTGGAATTAACCATGTGTGATGAATAATTGGAGACCGGACGAAAAAAGTTGGAGGCAACCAGATAGGGTTCTGGGGTGCTGTTAGTTTCCGTCTGTGTCGATTAAGGACCGATCGTTGCTCGTCCCTCTTGTCATGTTGAACGCATGCCTCACATTTAGCTGGCCGAATAAAGTACCTTTCGACCGCGAAGCTAGTGACACTATTTGAGCCGGGATAAACCCGGATTGGCAGACTGGTGCTGAAGGGGGTATGACGGGGACACGAAGAGTGAGCCCAAGGTGCGTCCTGGCAGTCGGGCGGTCCCTGGGTAGTGCGGTCCCGACTGTTATCTCGTGGCTACTCGGAAAGTGTCATTGGTGATCTGTAGCTCACTTGATCGGTGAGTGTGGTTTGTGTGAAGAATAAATCACCAGCTGGTTAGGAATCGATTCGAATCGCCATCGCTCCTGGATAGTGAGCACTTGACTCGAGCTACGGCATCGTAGTAATTATTATGGAACAATGATGGTTATCTGGATGGTATGGGATATGCTAAATCTAAATTGATAACTGGATGTTATTGGTTAATCAAGTGATTGCTATAGTATAGGTGCTTACCTAGATGGATAGGTCATAATTAAGATGATGCAAAGTATTTAAAATGGTTTCTTCATGATAGCTTATGCTTTTCGCAAACAAGTCAGCTAGCCCACTAAAGAAAGCCTTGCATAATCCTTGGTGTCGCTTTATTTTGGTTTAAGACGGGTAAGTCTAGCTGAGTACCTTCTCGTACTCAGGGCGTTGTTCCCATTGTTGTTGCAGATGGTCAAATGTACTACGGCTATTGCATTAACTGCCTATACCCGGCGATGGGTGACAACTAGGACCAAGGGCAATGATCATTCCGTATCTCTCATCTGATGCTTTTGTTGGAGATGGCTACCTACTGGCACTGTATCTGAACCAAAAGTGTGTGTGTGTCTTTACAACTATTTGCTTCCGCTATTTCAGTTTGAACTTGTGTTGTAATAACTTTATATTCTAAACTCTGATGTACCCAACCGTGATTGTGAACTTTATGTAACATGTGACGGTGACTGCTAAACTTGTACGATCTTGGTTTGCATGTCGATTGGTTTGAAATCCTTTGTGGTTTTACGGACTACCGGGTTATACGGGCTTAAGTTTGCTAAATTATCTGCTTCGGCGGAAGATTTTCTTACTTAATCTTGTATAATTGGTCGATTCTGTTACAGTTCATATCCATACTAGACTCTTAATCAAATGCCTTCCTTTGGAAAAAATATAAATAACGATACCCTGAATACTTCTAGGTGAAATGCTATAATGAAAGCTCCATGCGCTTGCGGATAAATATCTAAAATTGTTAAGGAACTATCAAGGCTATTACTTAGTGACATTGCTGATCATTAGTGATGACGCTAAGAAATACCAATAAACACTTCTAGCATCGTTGCTAGGGATATAAACCTAGTAGCTATGCTAAGAAGTGCCAACACCTGGAGATGAGCTTGGCGCGGTACTTGTGGTCGTAGAACCGGTTCCAAGTCCCAAGGTGTATCCCACACAGTAGCACCCGCCGCAATGGTATGCTCCATCCCACTACGGCATCGCCGCACACCCTACACATCTGCGAACAGGTTGCCCACAGGCTACCAAGGTCCTCCATGGGATCCGCTATAGCCATATCCTTTTGGAGCTTCTCCATGGAATGAGGACAAGCGTGGTGGCTGCAAAAGACGGATCCTCAGGTTGGGGAGCGACGTCACGGTAGAGTGGAGCACTAGGAGGGGGATCGGAGCGGAGCAAGGTGAGTTCCAAAAACCCCTCTTAGGATTTTATGATCGCTCCATTCTTGAAGGTTCCACGGCGTGGGGATGTCAAACGTCTCGAGGAAGTCAATCGTCATCCTCCGTGTGAATCACGTAAACCGTGTATGAAAATGCGAAAAAATTAGAATGGAAAAATCTTTTATCTTACTATCATATGATTACTAATTAGAGGCCCCAACGGTGTAAACCGTGTGAACCGCGTAAACCGTATATGTAAACCATGTGAACCCCCTAATTTCGCATGTAAATTACCCACCTCTGCCATTACAAAAGATAATTCGAAGCAGTCGATAAGAATAAAATAGGCTAGCAGTTCATCTTTGTCAAAAAAATAGGCTAGCGGTTCATCACTTTGTCTCCCCTAAGATCGTGGTTAGCGCTAGAGGGGTCGAGCCGCGTGGTTGAGTTAATTTTCTCCGTCCAACTTCCAACACCATTCCATCACCATTACTTCTGCCGGGTGAAGCGTGCTCCACTAAGATCGTGCGAGACGTGACCTCGCCTTTAACTCCTGCTCTTGCTCAGTGCAATCAAAGGGAACTCCAACGGATGCGTATCTCACCCATCCTTCGATAAAAGCAGTGGCTAAGGCGGGAAAGCAAGTACATGATTTCTTTTCTCTCAAACATCTATCTTCTTCATCTGGCGCTCCGCCTCGACACCCCATCTTTCACATCTCATCCAATGGTGGATTGGGCAATGAAGCGCCCAATGGAAGAGTTGCTGGAGGTTGTCCCTACTCATCCCCACTTTCGTGCGATGCTACGACGGGACGGGGAGGGCAGCTCGGTAGTGCCACCACCAGAGAGCTGATCCCCGCTTTTGGCTATCTCCGACAACGATGACGGCGGGGGGCAAATGATTTCCTCACGTTGGTGGAGCAGCAGACATGGCCACCTCCACCCTCCATGAGGGGAGCCGGAGGCAGACCGGCTGTGCCTCTCTATTGCTGCCGCGAAGCAGGAAATGGCCATGGTGGAGCTTGCCGCCGCCGAGGCCCAGGCATGCCTCGCTGGTAAGGCATTTGACATGATATGATCTTGCTCTTTCACTACGTGCAACGTCGTGTCTTCTGTTGTAGCGTTTTCTTGTCTCCTTTTTAGGCATCTAGGAGCAGCTGATCGACGCGTAGGGTGAGGCAGCGGAGGTGATCTGCCTTTGCTAGGTAGCTAAGGACAACGCCTGTGTCTCATCCCGGATGGTAGCTAAGAGCAACATGCGCAACCAGGACCTCCACGGGGTAGCAGGCAATGCCGTCCGCGTGCTTTCACCTCCTACGCCTGCGGGACGACCCTGGTGGACCACCTCCACACCATGCCACCTGTTGGTATTTATTAACGTGTCACTTGTTTTAAGTAGTCACCCTACGTTGTTTACATTCCTTAGCATCTTTTACTAAGTTATCCCTAGTGTTGGTGCCAGAAATGCTTGTTGGTACTACCTAGTCCACTTCTAGATTGACACTAAGAAGTACTTTAATATTTCATGTGACTAGAAAGAATATATATAAATGAAAGGAATCTATAAGCACACATATAATATACCATTGTAGCACTTTACCCAAGAGTATTCTAGGTATCATTATTTATATTTTTACCACATGGAAGCTCTAGCACGGACATGTATTGATAACTTACACTATTGATGAAGAAGTAAACCATCACCAATATTCTACTCATAACAGGGGTAAGTCATAGGATAAAATATATATATATATATATATATATATGATAAGTATTGATCCATGATAATGATAAATCGCTCAGAGTACTCCATTCTATGGCATTAGCATGGTCAGGTAGAATATTAGATGAATAATTCCTAAATCATTCTTAATTACAAGTCAAAGCATACATTGATTAGTGCAATTACACCTAGTAGTCATTGCTATGACCATCTTCATATCTACACATAAGGGATATTACTAAGGGAGATTAAGAACATAGCTTGTCTCCCTTCATAACTAGATCCTACGTGCTACCTACATCGGGGAGTGGACTACAAAGTACTCAACGGGAGTGTCACATCCACGATCTACCACATGACCTGGAATATAGGGTATATCTATAGGTAAACAACGTATAAGCACCACGCTTACACAATGTTGACCACCCACCCACGGTACCTTAGGGTGAGCTCTATACGAACTTATGCATGAACATGATGACTAACTAGCTATACCAAGTATGTAATCAAAGTAGACGATGAACATTATAATGAAGAACATAAATGAGATGAATACTAATAATGTCATAACAATTATAGCAAGCATATAAAAATAATGGAGATACAAAAGAGAGGGGGTACAAGGATTATACCAAACCACGCTCTTGACACGATCGAGAATCCAACCGAAGCCTGCTTGCCTCCCTCTAGACCTAGCCTAACTAGCTATGCCCTAGAATTGCTAGAGCTCTAAGGATGATTAGGGTTTCTGTCTTCTCAAATTACTTCTTCCTCTTAGGGGGGTGCCAGGGGCTGGTATATATAGCCCGAAGCATCCAACGTGAGCCCTGGGATCAAACCAACTTAAAGAACAACGTAGATGTAACCTAGGAGATGGTGGAGAACCGATATTGCAACACGGAGGCTGATGGTGGGCCTCTGAGGCTAGGCGGTCTGCAGGTAGGGCCAGGCAGCCCCACCTGGTAGCCTCTCGCTCTCTACCCCGGTGTGGTGTCCTCTAAAACCTTCTAGTGTCCGTTTCACGGTGGATAAGCGCAATTAAATCTGATATGTAGGTCCACCTTGATGGTTTTCTGGATAAACCCGGCAGAAATCATAGATTCACCAAAACTCGTGGAATTTGTTAGTTTAAACCCTTAGACCTTTGTTGGTGATCATTTTTATGCCCTTACACATGTTTTATTGACGATTTATAATGGTTGTTAACTACCATCAACACCGCCGCGGGTCATGGAGGTGGCCACATACTTCATTCGCCTAGGGTCCACTTCGGCCATGGCCACCGCCCAGCTTCGGCTGGGTGAGGACTTGACCATGGTGGAGCCAGGGTTCCTGGGAGAGACGAGCTATCGGCAGCGCTAGAACCTGATCGGTGAGTTCTCCACCATGGGCGATGGCATCCTAGCCACGGTGGATGTAGAGGACATCGTTCGTAACGCTCTCCGTGAGTAGTTCGATTGTAACATGTCTCTGCATTCTGAATAAAAATGTTCATAATATTAGTAGTTATTACTTTGAGTTCATCTCTGTTTGTTGTGACTTGAACGTTCCATTTGTGTGCCTTAGAGCTCGTAGACCATATGACATGTCCGTCGTTAGTAGGTGCTAACATCTCCCAATCATAATCGTCGGTAGCCTTCACTGCCGCTTTCGTCAATTTCCAAGCCCACGCGTGAGTCCTACGCGTCACTCCCGCGTGTATTTACAAAGTTTTTTAGAAATTTGCATTCCCGCATCTAAAATAGTTGCTTACAAAGGATGTTCCTCACCATATCTTTCTCCTCCTCAGTGCTGATGTTCCTCATCACCGCCCAACTCCCCAGTGCCAAACTACGCGACCACCCCTACTCAGCAGTGTGCAAGCCGCCAGTCGCCACCGACAAGCTAGTGCTCCATGCTGGTATGCCTCACCAGTAGGTAGACAACACAGATCCACCAGTAACTAGGGTGGTACTCATCACTGCCATCGTCACTCGAGCTCAATGCCGTAAGATCCAAAGGCAATGGTAATGCTTTTGCACTTCCCTTATGCATTATTCTTGGATTTTTATTCCCTTCTTCACTCATCTGAGTATGAATGAAGCTTCTATTTGATTATTAACAAGATCACAAACACATCTCCGCAGTCGCTCCATCTCTAATTCAGGCGACAGCGCCGCCGCTTCCATCGCTGTCCCCGCTCTACCAAATCCTCATCAAGATGAAGGAGGAGGCCCCCAACAAGAGGAACAAAGTGGCCATCCTCTTAGACCATGTCTTGGTCATCATCCTTAGCTACCTCACCGCCCGCTCCTTGTGTAGCTACAAGTGTGTCTGTCACTCCTGGAATAGCCTCATCTCAGGATCCAAGTATCATAAGGAGCTACCCTAAATTCTTGTCGGATTCTTCTACCACAGCTGGAAATGCAAACGCAACTTCATCAGCATTAACGGTGAATACCCCTCCTTGTCCTTCTTGCCCTTCCCCATTCAGGATGTCGTGATCTCAAATTACTCTTAGGGCCTTATCCTCTTCTAGTACTCTAGGTTTTGCTATGTTGTTTGTAATCTGGTGACTAAGAAATGGTTGCTACTACCGGGTAGCAACCATTCTTGTGGTTTAGCTCACTTGGGGTTTGATCTGACAATCTCCTCACACTTCCATGAGTTTGAATATGGGATCAATGATGATGACTCCTTAGGTGTCAACATCTACTCATCTAAAAGTAGAGCATGGATCTTTAAAGAATCTGAGTGGGGTGAGGGTATTGTAGTATCCACATATGGGAAAGGTGTGTTTGTTAATGGTTTTATCCACATGCTGGAGTTCGCCCAGATAGTTGCTGTTGATATGGAGGGAAAGACATGGAGAAAAATTCGTAGGCCAACTGGTGATGCAATCTTCATCCATGAAGCTTAGGGTTAGTTATGTTTATGTATTGCTGATACTTTGAATAGGTATGAGCTTTTAATCTGGATCCTTGAAGACTATGGTACTAGTAAATGGACATTGAAGCATAAGGTGACCACGTTGAAGCTATTTGGAAAGAAGAATATTGAAATTGGTACCGAGGTTTGTGATGCGGCATATAGAGTGATTATAGTTCATCCAGAATGGAATTTGATTTTCCTTGTTGGGGAGGACAAATCACTGCTTACATATGACATGAGCTGCAATAAAGTTCATGCCCTCCCTACCCAGGCCATCGGCTATCCTAGAAGTACCTGGAAACTATTATGTATGAGCGGCGGACCTCACTTTCTTCCTTATGTTCCCTTGTTCATAGAGTCATTAGCAGAGCAGTAAAGGTACATATACTGTATTTTGTTGCAATTACATCATGCCTTTGTTCAGGTAGGTAGTTGTTTTGATTCTATATATAGGCCAATTTGGGCTTCGTAACTAAAGAAATGGTGTGTTGAATATTATTAATTGTGCTGCTTTGTGCAGGTGGAGTCTAAGTGCTTTTGAACAATTTTCCTACATTGGCTAGGAGGAAGAAGAGGGGTTCCATGGTGCATTGCCTACCAATTTGAAGGATGCACTAATTATATTCATTTTTGCCTAGCAAACAGGAGTGCCACATAGGAGGAGCACAACTACGTCGTTTCATTATGTAAGCCTATAGAGATTAGTACCTTTAGTTTGCAATATATGTACCACTTGTGTTAGGACATCAGTTGAGAGATATTATGGTAAGCGTCCATTGTTATTGTAAGAACATGGTTTATGGATGCCATGATTATATCTGAATGTTTTGTGTTTAGCAAGCTATTAAGGGTCGTTTATTGTTTTGTTATCACCACCGTCGTTGGTGGTGCAAACGTCCAACACCGTCGCTATACGTATTATGCGGCAGGGATCAAAGTGTATCGCCGCTAAATCATTTAGTAACCTAACACTGACTAAACGATCATCAATGGCGGATCATGGTGCAAGGCGACGGTGACCATGACTTTGCACTGGCGGATCATACGCTGAAGCGATGGTGGTGTTAACCTCTACGCAGGCGTCTCGACCGTCGAACCAACAGTGAACCTGCACCACTGACAGTCGGGTCAAAGTATAAGGCGACGGTGCTGGTGACCACTACACAGGTGGTTGATGTGCCCACATGATAGTTTTGATAGCCTCGACACAGTTGGATCATTTGCCAATGCGGCGATGTTAGTGTACATCCACAGTCGGGTCGTGCTCCAATGCGATTGAAGTAAGGACCTAATCACGGATGGATCATAAGCCAATCAGTGGTGTTAGTGTACACCGTAGTCGGTCCTAGATGGCGAAGCTGAAGGCTATGACCATCACTATCAACAGCTTACTGCTGAGGCCAAAATTGGACTACGATGTGGGTTACGATGCGGCTGCGAAAGGTGCGAGTGTAGTAGTGCTGGCAGTCCCACAATACTCAAAGATTAATCTTGAGGGACTTTTGAAGAGCTTTTTGGTTGAGACCAACGGTATTTTACCCAAAAAGGCTTCCGCAATAAATTTTGACATGATGTTAGTCTCGGTCGTGGGGTTGTGCAGGGCTTCTACAACTATTCCCCTTAGCGAACAGGGATGCTCTTGGAAGGCGAACAATTTGAATTGCTTCAGAAGAACATTTCACTTCCATTAACCATTCGTTTGACGGATTTACCCTGGGGGGATCTTCCTCGAAAGGAAGTGTAAGCTTTTCATGCCCACAGTGTCTCGAGGTATTGCCATAATCCTCGAATTCGATAGGAAACTCCAAAGGATGAATTACTCGTTCCTTCGGTGTTCGTGGTTCGGGTGAGGGGCCATGAGTCTAACCTAGGGATGGTATGTGTTTGGTTTCGACAGATGAGGACTCCTCAACACTTGACATGACTTTTGCTTGGAGGGGTTTGGTTCTTATGACAGAGGAAGTGTGTCCGTTTATGAAGTTTTCAAGGAATTCTACTTGTTCCGTCATAGGTTTGTGTGTGAAACGACCTCTGGTAGTCACGTCTAGGCATTGGTCAGCATCTATGTCAAGACCCGAACAAAAGAGACACAAAATCATGCCATCAGGTAATGACAAGTCTGGGCCAGCATGTATTAATGTTGAAAACTAGGACCAGGCTGTACCTATAGACTCCTTCTCGTATTGCTTAAAGTCAAGGATTGCCCTTGGTAGACAGTCGATACGGGACATGGGAAAAAATGCAAGACAAAACTTGTCTTTAAGTTCATCCTAGTCCCCATTCGTACTTTCTACGGCAAATGTGTACCATTGCTTCGCCTTTCCCGCGAGAGAGAAGGGAAACAATTTCCACTTTAGTGTTTCCTGTGTCATGACTGAGATGCTCAGGCATGAACACATTTCCTCGAACTCATGCAGGTGATGGCAAGAGTTTTCATTTTCATGCCCTGAGAAGGGTAGTGCCCGAACCATGGCTATTAAGCCAGTGTGGATTTCACAGCCAGATGAACTATTTGGTTTAGGTGGTGTCTCAGCGAACTCACCCTTTAAAGTGGAAAGGTAAGGATTTGAAGTTGGTTCATGATGGAAAAGGTAAAAGGAAATATTTTTGTTTTGATAAAAGAAAAGATAAAAGATACAGATACGAGGACGAACTAGGTTCAAAGAAAATAGCAACCGTTCCCCGGCAATGGTGCTAGAAAGCCTGTTGATATTTCTTAATGTCTACAGAAGTTAATCCATAAGCGTATGGAACTGTCGTTGTAGCTTTCACTCGGAAGTATTTAGGGTATCATATTTCCACAGGGAACATAGGTATTTCTTCTAGCTAATTCATCCAAGGACAACATAAGGATAGCTGATGAGGGTAGAGAAGGATTCCTATGGCTTAAGGTCTAAGGATAGATAAACTTTACTTTTTACTTGCTTACTTCGAGCACCAAATCACACCTGGTCTACCAGGCGAGGCCGACCTATAGCTCCACAAATACCCTACTGCAAATGAATAAACACCAAAACTCATGGAATTCGTTAGTTATAAACCCTATCACTAAATTTGGTGTTCATTTGAGTGAATTTTATGCGAGTGTTGGCGGTTGAACATAGGTGTTAAGGACCGCCAATAGTCCTCATGGGATCATCACCATAGAAGGCGATCTTCAGCAGGCCCACCTCTACGAACGGGAGAACTACGACATCGCGACAGCCGCTTGCTAACCCTCAGAGCCTCGACACACTTGGGCGGCGACAACTGCTGTCGTGCCAGAGTCAAACCCTAAAAGGCAACCCCTGGGGGCTAGGCCCAAACATGACTTCCCTACACAGTAAGGGAGCACATGAAGGTCGAGCCCATCGACCTCGAACACGGCGTGCAGAGAAGCCTGCAACGACCCGGTGGGAGGATGACGCGATCGATGAGCTACAGAGGGCCCATAACACAGCGCATTCCTCGATTCTATGAGCCACGCGCTCTAGGCCTCGCTGTGCCAAGCAACATGAATGTCAAGGGCCACGCCCAATGGTACGAAGGCCCAGCATCCGCACCAAAACTACTCTAAGATGTGAGTTTGCCTGACCAAGATTCTGTACATAATCACCAACGAATCCTTCTGCGCCCAAAGACCGCAATACAACTTGATGAGCACATGTCCTAGCGACACTCTCTCCAACGTGTTCCAACCCAAACGTCCCACATCGATTGGCGTGTGTCAATCGACATGGTTCACTTGTGGGGGCTACACCACGGAAGGGAAGAAAAAGGCGATTATGACCCAGAACGAAGAGATTGATGAAAGGCGTGCTGCCGCCTGATCCGTCCTATGACACTTTGGTCATGAAAGCAAAGTCGCACTAAGCTGAGCCTCACGGGTCGATCCCCAGGCGAGGTCACGCGACTATGGCATTCGAATGATCGAACCACTCACAAGCAATCATAGAAGAAAAGAAGCAAGAGACACAGGCTAAGAAATTTCCTTCATTAAAGAACCCTATGTACCACTACTACACTCACACCTTTCATAGCCACGTCGTAACCCACATCGTAGTCCAATTTTAGTCTCGGTGGTAAGCTATCGATAGTGATGGTCATAGCCTTCACCATCGGCATCTGAGACCGATTGCGGTGTACACTAACACTGTCGATTGGCTTATGATCCATCCGTGATTAGGTCCTTACTTCTGTCGCATTGGAGCATGATCTAGCTGTGGATATACACTAATATCGCCGTATTGGCAAATGATCTGCCTGTGTTAAGGCTACCAAAACCATCATGTGGGCACATCAACTGCCTGTGTAGTGGTCACCAGCACCGTCACCTTATACTTCGACCCGACTATCAATGGTGCGGGTTCATTATCGGTTCGATGGCCGAGATGCCTATGTAGAGGTTAACACCACCATCACTTCAGCGTATGATCCGCCAATACAAAGGTCATGGTCACTGTCACCTTGCACCATGTGGGGGATAGACCCCCGGGTACCACAAGATGGTACATGGGCCGCACCATCCGAGGTGGCCCGGCCCATGAGATCAAGGCGTGCACGGCGCTGCTTGGCGTGCACCGCAAGACATTGTAATAGTACCAAATAGGATACCTTACTTGTAACCTTGTCCCTTCGGAGTATATAAGGAGGGGCAAGGGTCCCCTAGAGGACGGACCCAAATAGGTTAATCGATATACATCTCAATACAATACACCAAAGACACAGGACGTAGGGTATTACGTCGATCAGACGGCCCGAACCTGTCTAAATCGTTGTCTCTGCGCCTTGTGTCACCATCTGGTTCCTGATTACACGCACCGTCTACCGATAATCTACCACCACGGGCACCCCCCTCGGTGGACTGCCAACCATATTTCGTCGACAGTGGCGTGCCAGGTAGGGGACCCCTTTAGGGGATCGTGCGCGCTGATCTACGGTGAACCAGATGGGATCTAAAGATCAACGCCGCTCGTGGCAACCTGACTTCCTACGGCGACGTGCTTCAGAAGCCTGACAGGCTTGATATCGCTCGGCTCTGGCCCTCGGTCCGACTACGACTACAACTCCGCGCACCCGTTCGACCACGTCCCAAATGGCTACACCGAGCCACAAGCGAGCCATGTTTAGCCGACCATGGACCACGTCGACCACGTCCCGAGCGGCTCCGCCGAAGCTCACGTCGACCACGTCTCGAGCAGCTCCGCCGAGCTCTGACCACGTCGACCATGACCACGTCGACCACGTCCCGAGCAGCTCCGCCGAGCTCCGACCACCTCGACCACAAGACTACGTCGCAATGATGATCGCCGCGAAGAACGGCGCTACGACAATCATGACCACAGTCATGACGACAGGTCGAAAAGCTCGAGGACCGGACAACTTCATCGCCAACGACACGTCAAGCCATCTCTCGAACATCGCAACACGCCGACTACACCCACCGGTCGTCAATAAAGCTAAGTATTATTTTTAATTGAAAATTTCTTCGATCATCATACACCTCCGCCGACCACCCTTAGGTTGCGCTCCGCGTCGAATTTTCTCCATACATACAATTCAAAACATGTATAAGTTTTTACAATGGTTCGCCGATACGTTTTCCTTCCTGCTTGAGAATCTCAGAGCCGGCACTGTCTCCGGCTCCACCCCACGCGTGCATGAGAGTCCGCCCTCTACGCTACGGGTAGTCGGTAGTCGCTCCCTGGTAACACTGGCACTCTACACGCGGTAGCATTCCGTACCTCGCGCTACGAGATGTTGGTCAACCCACGGCTGGCGCATTCTTTAGGACAGGTTAATACATCGCGCTACGCCACTACATAACAAAAGGGCTAAAAACAGCTAATGTTATTTTTCGAATATTACACCAAGTATAATTCATCGCCAACCGAACACCAAGTGTTTACTTCACCTCCTACAGAGAGATCAATATATTTCGTACATCATCATGTACTACCGCTTTCCGTGTTTATTTTTCAGGAACACAGTTCGGTCAGCGAGCTCATGCTTCAGGGTTCGCCAAGACCACTACGGTGCTCGAGGACTCTGGCCAAACCACGCTCATGCTCGGGGACTCTGGCCAGATCACGCTCGTGCTCGAGGACTCTGGCCAGACCACGCTCGTGCTCGGGGACTCTGGCCAGACCACGCTCGTGCTCGGGGACTCTGGCCAGACCACGCTTGTGCTCGGGGACTCGCCAGACCACTCTCCGACCACGGCTCGGGGACTTCATCGCTCGCTCCTCGACCTGTGCTCGAGGACTACCTCGACCACTCTCTGACCATGGCTTGGGGACTTCGTCGCTCGCTCCTCGACCTGTACTCGGGGACTGCCTCGACCACTCTCCGACCACGGCTCGAGGACTTTGTGTCTTGACTACATGCGACTGACGACTCGCATACAGTTGGGATATTTTTTCTCACTTAGACCTTGCTACAAGGCTCATACCTCGCCTTCCAGCAAGCTCGGGGACTACATCGGTACGATGCACCTGCCGGTGCATCTCGTATCGTATGTATGACGATTGGATTCTCAACTTAACTGGGAATTCTTTTTAGACCCTAGCACCACGTGCCTACGTCACCTACTACCAGGCTCGGGGACTAAGTGGGCACACTTCACCTTGCGGTGAATGTGTTTGTTTTTCGACCCTTACGCCTCTGATGATCAAGGACGCTACGCTTCAAGACGCACTTACATTTCTTTTTAGAAATACAAGTGGGCACACTAACCAGGCCGGAAATCTTTTTCTTTCTTCTTAAGAGCACCATACATTCTTCGGACAACCTACTTCTCCGGCGACAATGGTGGTCGGAGATGTCAAGAACTCAAGCCTCACTGTTTGGAGAAGGTTAAAATGGCGTGTCGCATCAGAATACATGGCGCTCGGGGACTAGCTATGGGGGATAGACCCCCGGGTACCACAAGATGGTACATGGGCCGCACCATCCGAGGTGGCCCGGCCCGTGAGATCAAGGCGTGCACGGCGCTGCTTGGCATGCACCGCAAGACATTGTAATAGTACCAAATAGGATACCTTACTTGTAACCTTGTCCCTTCGGAGTATATAAGGAGGGGCAAGGGTCCCCTAGAGGACGGACCCAAATAGGTTAATCGATATACATCTCAATACAATACACCAAAGACACAGGACGTAGGGTATTACGTCGATCAGACGGCCCGAACCTGTCTAAATCGTTGTCTCTGCGCCTTGTGTCACCATCTGGTTCCTGATTACACGCACCGTCTACCGATAATCTACCACCACGGGCACCCCCCTCGGTGGACTGCCGACCATATTTCGTCGACACACCACGACCTGCCTTTGATGATCGTTTAGTCGGTGTCGGGTTACTAAAGGATTCGGGGGTGATATACTTTTGATCCCTGCCGTATCATACGTATAGCGACAGTGATAGAATTTCATCCGATTTCACAATAGTTACTAATTCAGCTAGGCCCTTAATAGCGTCATGAATACAAAGCATACAAATATATAATCATTACATCCATAAATCATGTTCACAAATAAGAGTACTTTTTTCAATAATAATGGATGCTACCATAACATCTTTCTCAACTGATGTCCTAACACAAGCGGCACATAGAGCATACTAAAGGTACTGATCTATACAGACTTACATAACAAAACGACGTAGCTATGCTCCTTCTATGTGGCACTCCTGCTTGTAAGGCAAAATGTATATAATTAGTGCATCCTTCAGATTGGTAGCCAATGCACCATGGAACCCCTCTTATTCATCTATGATCCATAACCTGAACAAAGTAGTCGAATTAATAATATTGAACATACCATTCCTTTAGTTAACAAGCCAAAATTGGCCTATACATAGATAGAATGAAAACAACACCCTACCTGAACAAAGACTGTTGTGATGATGAAATGCAGGAAATGCACCTTTCTTGCTCCGTTAAAGACTCCATGAACAAGGGAACATAAGGAAGATAGTAAGGCCTGTTCATATCGAAACGCCCTCTTGATCTACAAAAGCGGATGACACGGGCATGGATGACATGAACCTTTCTGCGGTCCATGTCATATGCAATCAATGTTCTATCCTTCCCAACAAGGAAAATAAAATTCCATTCTGGGTGAACTGTAATCACTTTGTACTTCTCATCACAAAGCTCAGAACCAACTTTAATATTCATGCGTCAAAACAGTTCCTCTGTGTCTACAACATGCTTCAAAATCCAGTTATCAGTACCATAGTCTTCAAGTATCCACACTAAAAGCCAAGACCTATTGCGAAAATCAGCACAGCGCATACACAGGTGACCCTGAGTTTGATGGATGGACATTTTAGCACCACCTGGTTTACGAATTGTCCTCCATGTCTTTCCCTCCATATCCACAGCAACTATCGCAGAGTACTCAACCATGTGCATAAAACCATTAAGAAAAACACTTCTCGATTTTGAACGTAGAACAATACTACCCTCGCCCTATTCAGATTCCTTAAAGATCCATGTTGTAGTTTTAGATGAGTAGATCTCCACACCTACGCACGCACCCTCCACCTCAACAAATTCAATCACATGGAAGTACGAGGACGTTCATTCAAAACCTAAGCGAGCCTAACCAACAGAACGGATGCTACGCGGTAGTACATGCCATTTGTGGGTCGCCAAATTATAGACAACATAACGACGTAATCCATCAGGCCCACAACACTAGCAAAGGACGAGGCCACTGCAACAATCCGAGACTATGACTTTTTGACGGTCACTAACACCCATTTTGACCATCAATATTCCACCCAAAAACATGATAAAGTGAGGTAAATCATCATCACACGTGAAGAATTTTATTTAAATTTCACCTAGTTCCTCTTGTGCTTGTAGAATTATTTGTATGCAGGAAATATGGTAAAAATAGGCCAAAATGGTGTCAAACATGGACTAAGGAAGCAAGTGGACGTGGTAGGGCCACTTCTCGGTTTGGTAAAGCTCTTTTGTAATTCTTTCATTTCAGTATTTACTTTATTCAGTATTTATTTTCAATACTTTATTCTAGTATTATTGCTTTGCTTTACTTTAAATACTTAGTCATTAGTGTCCATTCATTAGTGAGCTTAGATGCTTGTTGTTTGGCATTAGTAGCATAGGTTATCTCTTAATTAGTAGCTATTCGTTAGTATCGATTCTACCGTCTGGTTAGGGTGCCTTGATCTCATTTCATCAGAGCTTGGATCAAAGTAGTAAGCCTATAGATTAAGCGAGGTGCTTAGGCTATAGATTACCTATGGATACGGCTAGGCCTCCGGATAGATTGTGGTAGGTGGCAAGTGGTGATAGCCTTGTCCATCCTTTGTATTCTACCACGATAGGTCTAGTTATTAAATCGTAGGGCTCATGGCAGACCTTGTCTATTTAACTCTCCTAGTTGATAGGCGGACTGTGCCTCGAAGTACTAGCACATTTCTCCTGGTTATTTGTTTACCCTTTATTATTAGAAAGATATATTGCTCACTCTCCCACCTAGCTATCTCTAAGTTAGCTTGCATTTAGTAGTTAGTTTAGGTAGATCACACTTAACCCTTCACTATCGTTCATCTACCTAGGATCAACTTAGGCCTTCCCTTAGCAAATCCTAGTCCAAATATAAATTCTAGCCTTTCGCCTTCCTATGGGAAAAAATATTATCACGACCCAAAAACCGCTACAATTTGTCATAAGCATCTAGAACATCAAGTACATCAAAAATTGGAAATCAACCTATGCTTAGCCTAGCCAAGACCGAGCACTACCCAACTTGGTGGATCGTCTGACATCACCACCGTACCATCCGCCAGGATATCTCACAGACTTAAGATAACCTTGGCCAACTCATGAACTGACGGAGTGTCCGTCGTCACGGTGGAGTGTCCATCGAAACCCTTGCACGGCTAATTAGTTTGTCAGGCATAGTCCAGCACTGTTGGATCGTCCGTCAACCATGGCGGACTGTCTGTCAACATGTGTTGACACGTGTCCCAAGCAGGTGTTGCGTTGTCACACACAGACGCGCTCATGCACTGACGAAGCATCTGTCATTCACATCGGACTATCCGTCAGATCACAACAACACCTGTAACATGCAAATGTTGTGTTGTCACACACACATGCCTCTAGGCCCCACCTGTCATCACTCACTCAACCACCAGCCCTCCACCCCTCACTCTCCAATCTCCCATTCATGTTTGCACCAGGAAAGGCAGAGAAAGGAGAGAGAGAGGAGAAGAGAAGGAGAGGAAGGAGGAGGACGCCTCCACCAGCTAAAGCATGCCGGCGAGCTGCTCCACCACGTTGTCCACAACCTCACCGGAGTTGGAGGAGATGGCCCCAAGCTTTATCATCTTCATCCTCAAGCCATGGAGGATGCCCAAAGACCGATATCCTTCACCAAGCTTCCTTGGCATGAGCTGCTGCAAGTGGAGGTCCCCAAGACCATGGTGAGCACATCCTGAAGTCCCCAACCATCTCCCCCAACCTCCCATGGCTATCCCATGAGCTTCACCTCTCATCCATGGCTACCACCACCATGGATGGGGGCGAGCTCAACACACACCATGAATGGCACATCCATCACTTGTAAAAGCTTCCCATCATCACTAGTAAGCCATAGAAACAAACCACACTCAATTTGGAGCCCGGATGCCCCGAGAATCATCTCCAACGTTTTTACACCCGAGATGTTCGATGTTTTACTGGATGGTCCATCGTTCTCGTGGACTATCCGTCGACACCAGTGTTCATCCGAGCAAAATGCCTTGGTGCACGCGTTCGTCCCTAGCGGACTATCCGCCCAAATTCATGGACTGTCCGCTGTACCACAACAGCACAACCCCAACTTATAAAGGTCATAAAAGATGCATTTGAACTCCAAAAATGGTGAAACGAGTTTTGTTGTGCTCCATAGAATATTCCCTATCACCTAACTATAAATATGGCACCAAAAGGCATATCTCATTTTTGAACACCGGAAGAGGCTAAGCCCTTATAATTTATTAGAGGCTCCGCCACACATACCGGAGTGTCCGATAAGTTATAAATCACAGACAGAGGAGTTTCCCAAGAGCACAGACTTCATACTGGAGAGTCCAATCTTAGTTCGGAGAGTCCGTGTTCCCAGTATGTCCTTTTCTCACTAAGTACTAGAACCACCGGACTGTCCGACATTCACGCCGGACTATCCGATGACACAAACCGATAGTCCTTCAATGTATACCTGAACACTCCCTCTTGTATGTTTAATATAATGTCATGCATACATAAGTATCTCATACATGGACATATATATAGACATGTGATATCGGAGAGACGTCCAACGATGTTTCAAGCTATGGGATCCTTGCTCATCCAACAGGCAGGCACCCCACTACCATCAACCCTACTTTGGATACTTATTGAGTTTCATTATGAGTTATGCATTACATGTAGTCTTGGATAGTGGTCTCGTTTACATTACACCTAGAGTTACTTCTTAGTATGTTAGAAGCCCTTCACCTAAACGATGGGAATGGGAACGCATAATTGCTTATTGCTTAGTTGCTTGGGCAACGGTAGAAGTCGAGCGTGAGAAGGGAACTCATACTCGTGCATGTAGGATGTTACACCTAGGTAATTAACTACTAAAACCAATGAGGGTACAACTTGTCTCACCTTACTAATCTAGCTAAGGGATGATATCCCTAATGTGATAATCTTGATGATAACTTGGATATCTTGCTCATGCGAGGGGTAGGTCGTTGTGAGTGTGGGATCTCAAACGACATAGCTCGTGGAGCATTAAGGACCATGTATTGGGATACGTGAGTCCAAGTAACCACCCGTACAGACCACATGTCACGGATGGGGTCAACAAGCCAAGTAACTAATTATGACCGGTTTATCCGTGAAACTAGCAAGGGGGTTGGCATCGGTCAGGAATGTCTGGGACATTGGTCGGGAAACCGGGAATGTGGACATTGACCGGGCAACCGCTTGAACCTTTCGTCGGATATTCTAGCCGGATTAGGGAAAGGTTGGAGACGTGAGGCAACCCTTACCTATCGCTCGGGTATGGAGGTTCGTCCCGTTCTCCGTGTGGGTACAGTTATACACCTCTACAGAGTTTTGAAAGCCTAAAGTCCCTTGGGACAGAATCATTCGGTTGTTCCTACTTTCTATACCCATAGTAGTATTGTTGATGGATTATGGACCTCTATGTGATATATGGCTAATAACTAAATGCTTTCGTTTTAGGAGTAGAACATGGCATGTCATACTTATAAGCAACGCCATTGCTTTTCTGCAAATGTACAAATACCTGATATTACCATGTGCATCCACCAAATATTATGTGTTGGAATTAAGCCCTGCGAGTACGCAATGTACTCACGGTGCTACCGTTAAGTTGTTTTGCGGGTAAAGGACATTGGCGGCTATCTCACCCCGTCGTTGGTGGCAAAGTGGGTGATTGGCAGGAGCCGTCCAAATTATGGTGGTGACGCCCTGGGTAGGGCAACCACTAGTTAATAGCTATATGAGTGATCCGTAGCATAGTGGTGTTGGTAAGATAGTAGTTGGTCCTCACTACATATGATTGCATTGAATCAATGTCTTCTTTAATGTTGTATAATTAACTTGTTAAATTCAATAAGACTTGTAATATATGTTTTCTGCTGAATTATTGTGTGCTCCGATGATAAGATATAATCTTGAGTTATGGAGACTATTGTGGTATGAAACTCAACCTGATCCTGAAGAGGAGTTGCCAAGTGCGCTCCTGGGGAGTCACCGATGTTGGTTTGTTTAAATTGGGCCAGTCAAGTGGATGACACTCGATTTAGGCGAATTAACATGGCAGGTCCCCACAAATATAAATTCAACACTCGGTACTCACCGAGCGAAGTGCTACGCGATAGTTCTGTGCGCTTACGGAATCCTCCAATAGTCGTTAAGAAATATCAACAAGTATTTCTGGCCCCGTTGCCGGGGAAGGTAACTGGCATCGAATTTATTAGTCTAGATTTGTTAGCTAGGTTTTTAGTTATTCTAAGTAGTTTATCCTTTTTCTGTCCTATCCTATCACTACCCTCCACGACAATGGGTGATAAGTCCATTCATGATTTTTCTGCACTCTCGGCTGCTAATGCAGCCATCGGACCCAATGTTATCAATGGAAACGCTAACTTTGAGCTTAAGCCTGAGTTAATTATGATGGTTCAAGCTAGTCTATTTTGTGGGAAAGCCCATGAGGATGCAAATGCTCACGTCCAACATTTCTTGGAGATCTGTAGCACATTCACCATAAAGGGAGTGACCCAAGAGGATATACGTCTTCGCCTTTTCCCTTTCTCTTGCTCTAGGTCCTTCTGTTGGTTTCGGCGTACAATACAACATCGATCGATTGGCTCTGTCATCGACACGATGGCGAGTGCCTCGATGCCGCCGTGGGAAGGGAGAGAGCAGAAGGGAGGATATATTTTTCAAGAAAAAAATAAATAGGATGGGTTAAATAAAAAAATACATACCACATTAGCACGCCACATCACCAATAAATGCTGACATGGTTGGCATAGACGACCTGCGGTGCAAAACACAATAAGTTTAGGAACCCAAAATACATTTTTAAAGTTCATGAACTTACATGACACATGCTTCCAAGTTCAGAAGCCGCTGGGCATTTAACACTTTATGAAATTCTTATATGTTCTTGTGAAAATGGCTTCTAGCTTCTATAGGAAAATATTCAACCTTAATAAAATATAAAAGTTCCATTTACTTATTTACAATTTACTATATACTCATAAATATCAATATCATTTCTGTTATTTAAAACAAATGTTGTACTAGCCATTGGTAGTGTCCCATGACGGGAAGACATATGAAGTCAACAAAAATAGGCCTGTGGTTCAGTGGTTGGACTGTCCACTGGGACGCTACTCACCAGGGTTAACCCTGGTGATCGCATATTTTTTCTGGATTTTTTTTTCAGAATTTTCAGGGTACACGCACTTATGCGCGTTCGGTGGTACTGCGCGTTTCCCGTGCATTGGAGGCGACGTCTCCCAATCTCTTATTTGCGTGTGTTCAGACACACATGCGTATGGAGTGTGTGGGTTGTATGCGTCCAAAGTTGTGCCCGATAGACAAAATAAAAAAATTAAAAAGGAGAGATAAAAATAAAGAAACAAAAACAGAAATTTCGAAAGAAATTGTGAAAAACAACCGGCCCAGAAGAAGGCCGATGCGGGTGTGCGTTTTTCCCCTTCCCGCCGTAGATGCATAACGTGCATTCTCCTTAAGCCTTTTACCTATGTGCCATTATAAAAGATGGTCACGGCCTACGTGCCACTAAAAAGTTCGAACGCATCTATGTGTCGTGACACTTTACTTTTTTTGCCTCCCAAGCCATTTCGTCCATTTTCTTCATCTAACGGTGTCAATCTGCGTTGAAAAAAGTCTCAAATACCCACATGTTGCTTCTTCACTGTGCCCTTCTTCGTTTCCTCTGCCGATCATCATCGTCCCGTCCTCCACCGTGTGCCGAGGCCAGGGAGCCCCACGTGCGCCAGGGCGGGGGGCGGAGCCGGCCTCGTGGACGTCAAGGTCGGGCGGAGCCTAGCCGCTCGTTGCCTCGTGCCTCCATCGCCGGCGCGCCCACCGACGGCACCCAGCGATTCCACCGCCACCGCGACCGACGCGCGCGATGGTCGCACGGCTGCATGCGCCCCTGCGCGGGCCGCGTCGCCGCACTGCCGGCCGTGAGCTCCCTGCCCACCTAAACTCGCCGGACCCAGCCTAGGCCTGCGCGTGCCAAGGCCGCCTCAAGCCGAGGACGCGCCGCCCCGACCCTGCGCGCCTCGCCCTGACCCTGCGTGCCTCCCGGGGCACGAACAACCCAAAGACGTAGACGATGGCGCCGGGGGAGGCCAGCAGCGCGGTCGGAACCCGTGCGGCGCGCTAGGCGCGGCATGAGCGGGCGGAGATGGCGCAGACGACGAGGGCGAGGAACGTGCAGAGTGGGAGGAAGGCCGCCCAGGCGCAGCGAGGAGGAGGAGCTGGCAAGGCACGGGCGCGACGTGGTCACCGGCAAGCGCGCCAGTGGAGGCTTGGCGGGCGGCGCGTGACCTAGCTGCTTGGGGGAGCTCGGCCCCTGGTCGCCGGAGCCGCGTTGCGCTAGCTGCGTCCTGCGAGCGAGGCCTCGACCGCGTGCCGTCTTCTTAGGGCCCGGCTGCACATCGGGGCCGGGCTCGGGGCAGGCGGCAGACGCTTGTCGAGCGAACGCCGGCGCATCGGGGCCGCGGCCGCGCGCATCGTGGATGTGAGTGGGAGAGGGGAGCCGGGCTCGCCGGAGTCGAGAGGGGCTCGCTAGAGTTGGGAGCGGGCTCGCCGGAGTCGGGATAGAGGTCGCCGGGGTCAGGAGGCCGGCGCATCGCGGAGAGGGCCGCGCGGTTGGAAGAAGATGTCGATGGGAAAAATATAGAGAGCAGTTTACGCCTTGACAGAAGGGCATTTTGAATGTTTTTACTGACTGAGCCCACGTGTTAGGGCTGGCAAACGATAAAAATTAAACGGAAGGTGAACGGAATGACTTGAGAGTAAAAAAGAAGAAGAAGTAAAGTCTCGTACGACATAGATGCGTTCAAATTTTCTAGAGGCACGTAGGCCGCGCATTATAATGCCGCACAGTTAAAGGCTCGTTCTCCTTCCGTCCGCTGCATCCCTAATTCCCTACTCGTGTGTTCTGTCTGCCTCTCTCGCCCCCTCTCGCTCTCCGACAACTGGTGGCCGCCCCTGCCGCCCTAAGCTAGGTGCTGAGGCTTTAGTTGGCCTCTTCGCCGGCGACGAGCACCCACCAGGTACTCCCACCCCTTCTCTTCCCCTCCCTTCAAGCTGAGCACCGAAGCCCTAACATAAAGCTATTTAGCTATTCGACAAGCCCCCTAACTTCGAAGTTTTTGCAAAAATTATTGGGTGTACACCCATGTCCCTTTACTGGATCCGCTCCTGCTGAATCGTGAGGGACCTGCATTTGAAGTTAACATCGCTGGCGGATTCTGTGTTAGTTAAATTACGGGAGCTGTAAGATGTTACCCTGATGCATAGGTTGTGGGTACTCATATCATGGTTGCTGTTTATGCATTTCATGGTTAAATGCAAGTTGTGTGATAATGATTTGTGTATGTGTATGTCAATATTGTGGCATAAATGCTGTTAAAATTTTGCAAAATTTGTCAAAATTTGCACAGATTTAAAACATATGCAGCTACTTGTGTTAAATTTTGTTGTCAAAATCCTTGACAATCTGAAACAATAATGTCTAAACCTTTGAATCCAAAACAGGGGTCAAAGTAAAATCACAAAGAACCAACAAAAGCGAGGGCAAATCCGCAATGGCAAAATTGTTATTTCACCTCAGAATTAACACCGCTACAATGACTTAACAGAATAGGGGCAAAGTCTTGCTTCGATTTGAAATAACAGGGGCAAAAACACAAAGTTCAAAAAATAGGGGCAAAATCACCACAAGCCCTGAAACTGGGGGTATGAATGCCAAAGCCCCAAAAATTTAGGTGCATTGTTCCTCCCATTGTTGTGCCGCTGATATAAATGTTTAGAGCTAGTTACTGGATGGCGTCAATTGAATACAACATCTCTGAGAGAGGGAGGCAGGTGACCCAAACTTGTTGTGACTAGTAGATAAACTATTTCGCTTGTTTTTTTTTTGTTCTGTTTGGCAAGACATGTTTTATTCATCATCACTGAGATGATTTACCTCCCCCTTCTGGATTAGTTTAGTATCAATGCAATGTCCAGTTCTAAAGGGGGCTGTGTGTGTGTGCGTGTTTTTTTTTTTTGGGTATTTTCCTGTATCCATTGATTTGGTAATGTAATAATCTTGTCTTTATATAAATTTGATGGTTTCTAAATTTGATGGTTTCTAACGTATTTCCCCTTTTTCCTTGAATGCGGTCTGAGTTTGTTGACAGTATGGACGAATCACGAAAAAGAGCTGTCTCTACTGCAAATGCTAAAAATATAAGTTCATCCCTTGGTATGTCCTCTTGTGAGCTGTCAGTACTCGTCCACTAGATCATTTCAGGCCCTTATTCCTTATTTATATGCTCTGCATGGACTAAAATTCACTATACTGCTAAAACCGAGACCTCTCATTGGAAACTACCAAGGGTCATGTTCATCATACTTGACTCTTACTAGCACTACCTTCGGAAAGTAATGTATGATACTTGAACAGTATCCACAATTTTTTTTTGCTGTGAGTTGATGGCAGTTTCTTTCTAATTTGACCTGACATATGCTTGTTATATGTTGGCAGATGAAGACTTTGGGAATGATTTTCTTTCATCTTGGAAGTTACCAAAATCAGGAAAAGACACAATTGACTTCACAGTTCCAAAGAGTAGCAAGAAATTCAGCTTTGACAATCTGTGAGTTAATCTTTTGAAAGGCTTGAATCCATCAACTTTTGATGCGATCAACTGCTCATTGTTCATGATGGTTCTAACAAATCATTTCTTTAACCAGAGATGATTTTGGGCTTGATGGAGCCTTTGACAAATTACCATCCTTTCAAATGGGCATGTCTGATCTGGATTTTTCAAGCCCTCAGAAGAAAAAAGTGAAGCACAGCAGTTCAAATGCAGATCTTTCTGAAGAGAAAAAGGAAACTGACAAGGACAATTTCTCCTTTTCCTTTGATTTCAACGAGTAAGTTAAATCACTGATGCTAGAAAACTGATAATCGTATGATATATTGATACGAAACTTCATGCTATTAGTTTTTCTGTTTCTGGTTTTTGTTTGCTTACAGGCTGGGAAAGTGTAGTCTTGATGGAAAGCTAGGAATTGAAGAAAAGAGTACGAGTAGATTTACTGGCAAATCTGACCCTGTCTCCTCAGAGGTTAAGAAGGATACACAAAGATGTCTTTCAGCCAAGGGCAATGCTATTCTTGAAGAGAATAATAGTACGGACAAAGCACATACACTTGATACTTGCACTTTGAGACCTTCTCATCTAACCAATCATGAGAGTGTGAAGAATGTCAGTCAACCGACTTCAAATATCAATGCTGCTGATTCATCTGACAAGATGCAAGAACATACCAGTGTTAATCCTGCTACAATGGAACAAACTAAAGTAGATTCAGTGCTCAATGACAATCCTGGAGAGCAACCTATAGAGATATACCCAATGAAGGCAGCTGTTAACATACCTTCTCAGGATTTCTCCTGCAGTGCCATATCTAGTGAAGATCCAACACAAGGGCTAGCAGATCCTGTGAACAGTAACGATGCGCCTATAGTGAACTCTGGTAAAGTTCATGTATCAAGGGAGAGTAATGACGATGAGCAGTCAAATGGTTTACGATCCAGGGACACCAGCATTATTAATCCCAATGTCTCAAGAAGACCGGTGGGCCAGTTTAATTCCCGGAATGAGGTTCTGGAGGAAAGTGTTTCGCTTAATGAAGGAAGTCAAGACAACCAAAGTTTTATTGGCGCTCCTAAGAAGTTTTTAAAGAAGACATCACATGGGACAAAGAATACTGAGGAAGAGATTTCAGGTCCCAAGAGTCTCTCTTGTTCAATGCAGAGGTCTGTTTTTGTCAAATGTGCCTTCATTGACAATATAAAACACTTTTAGATCTCCACTGTGATTTATCATAATCAAATACTAACATAGAATGCATAGCCTGCTATTCTACTTCTGGTGCGCCATGCTTCTGTTCATAATGCATTCTAATGTAGTGGCAGCAAATCTATATGGAGAAGCGTGACACAATGGATCTATTTAAATGTTTGTTACTTTCCTGAAATAATTTCTCACAATTACATGCAGGGAAATCAGAAGTGTTGAACCTGCACTGACGAAGGAGAGAGGAAGCTTCTCTCTTTTATCCAAGTCTGTACATATGAAAGCAACTAGGGTCGAACTAGCTTCAGAAACAGCCTTAAATCAATTGTCCAGTGCAAGTAAAGTGATAAAAAAGATGACTACACATCCTACAGACTTGGAGAGGTGGTAGACAGATGGACAGATTAGCATATACTCATGAATATTAATAGTGTATTGAATAATGAATGTGGTTTTAAATACGCAGGGAACACATGCAAGCTAATGCAATACCTGACAAATCTAAAACTGCTTTATCAAAAACATACAGCAAGCCAGCATCAAATGGTCTGTTGGCCACCTCCATGAATGTCAAAGGTGACAGGAATGCCAAATTAGGGTAAAAAATTATCATCCTTCATCTTGCGCATTATGAATGCATATTTAAAATTTGTTCTGCAGGTTCTTTTTGGGCATGCTGCATGCACATCACTTCTCAAGTTCTCTTTGGTGTTCTGTACATGTCAATTTATCATGGATGACACAGTTTCACTATTTTCAGCATCTTTGATATATCTGCTACTAGACCTGATATTAACCTGAATGAAGCTCGTACAATAAATTGGCTGCGTTTGGTGTGTCTGCTGCAGCTGCATCCAGCACTCGCAACAGTGCCGCACAGGTGCATTGCTGCTGCAGCAGCAGCCATAAAAATCTGCAGCAAACAGGCCCAATTTCTATGTTATCTGCCTTGTTCTTTAGAACTAGTTTTCATTATAACCATTGCAGTTCTGACCTGTCCTTGCTATCATCGATGGCATAATTCGATATTTTCAGTTCAGTATCTGAACCCCTGTGGTAGAACTAATTGCCTAATGTTGAACTGAATGAAGATTGCTGTAAGGTTTCAATACTATTGTTCTTGGTCTTTCTAATTAATTTATATTGCAATGTATGAGGACCTTCCCCAGACCCCGCACAGAGCGGGAGCCCTCTGCACTGGGTACGCCCAATGGATGAGGACCTTCACAATTCACTGGAAATACGATAGTTTTTGCATTCATGGAAAGTGTAAATCTGTGACAGTTTTTAAACTATTTAGTACATTTATGCATAAAAGGATTTGCAGATGTGGGATTGATTCATCAAGTAGAATGGATCACATCGACTTAATTGTTTTGCAGTTTCCATAATCGTCCTTTGTTGCAGTATTTTATTAACCTTTCATGTGATAGGCTATTTTGGCCAAAGAGTATCCTTATTTTATATCTGTTGCTAATTCTCAATACTGAAAATGTATCAGTTTATGGAGGTAAAATACTGAAATTAATATGTTCATTGCTATAGCTAGAGTCTAACACTTGATCATTATATATATGGAAAATTACTCCATGTGCAACAACTATAGCGCTGATTATTTCATAATAATGTAAAGTCATGATTCTTGAAATTTGATGGACTCCTTTTACTATTCTCCCTGATGAAAGGACATCATTTGACTGTTTTCAGACAATTTGTGTTTTAAGTGTTGTGAGTTGTAGCTGATTATAACGTATTCTTGAATACTTCTTGTCAGATTGGATTTGATGCTAATTTATATATGTATGTACCTTTTTTTTCAGCCTTGAGCCTCCTATCTCGGGGAACTCGTCTCTACTGAATGCTCGAAGGAGCACAGCAAATAGCGCTGGACATAAAGTTGTTGCAAATCATGTGCTTCTGAAAAGTAGCAATGCTTCTGATTCATTGCAAGGTGTTCCTTCCAAAGATAATAAAATATCAACAATTTCTCAACTGACAGGAGCAAGGTATAATATTCTCCAGATATTCTTTTCCTTCTAAACTTACATAGTGGCAGCTAACATAATCTATCTGAATTTAGAATTACAAAATTAGGAATCAGAAGTCCGAAGTCTGACATGGTTCCAGAGAAGGAATCAGTACAAGTGAGTGGGACAAAGGGTTCCCCTGTAACAACATCGAGAATCCTTGACTCCATTCCTGAAGGAAAACCTGCACTGCCTAGCCCATCCATAATGCAGAAAGTTCCTGAGGTATGTTCTCTTCCTGTCAAGTATTATATTTCCTAAGAAAGTGATTTGCATTTCTACTCTAAAACATGTTTCCTACTTGGACTATCCACATTGTCTTAAGCCGAGGTTTGTTCTTCGTTTTTATCGAGAAGCTACTTTGTAAACAGAAACAAAAGGACCTCGCTGAGTTAACTACTTGCAGAAATACACCTAATTGCGTCCTGGGCAGCTGGCGTTCGGGGCCTTTCGCAATCTTAATTGTAATGCCTTGGCCCTTGGGGACGTCTCTCCCTATGGGCCAAGTTTCTACAGTAGTCTTTTTTTACTATTTGGTCGAACAATATTATATTGTTCTTGATGATTTCATATTAAAGTTTACAAGAGGTTATTCACTATATGTCATAATCTTAAAAAAAAACTCCATGGAACTACGAAAGTTCCTAGAATGACATGATAAGGATCAGATTCATTTAATTGTTGATAGGACTTGATGCCCTATCGGTGTTGCTGCGTAGGTTATAGGGGTGGAAGAGGGGAGGACGAGGTCTGTACTCTCGACGTCGGTGAGGAGCCGTGGCGGTGAGAGCGGCGGCTGCTGCTGCCGCCCTAGAGTTCACGTAGCACTACAGTACGCGGGTACTGTTCACACGGGGGAGAGAGGGCAGGGACGGCTGGCTCCAAGGGAAGCCAGCAACTTAATTGTTGCTTTCTTACTTGACTATAACTGATACAGGGTTCTCTTTTATAGAGATGACTGACTTGACCCCTAAGAAAATATCCTAACCGAATCAATCTAACATATCTCTTTCCTAACAAACCAAATCAATCTAATCTAATCTAATCTAATCTGTTCACGTTCTACAGTACCGTATGGGCCCCTGGGCCGGCTCCACTTGCCATAACACTACTCCGCCCCTCCAAGACAGCTCGTCCTCGAGCTGTGGCGATTGCTGGAGCAGAAGACCTTGCAGTCCAGAGAAGATCACCATGGCAGCCCTGCTCAAGGAGTCCTATGTTGCAGTTGTAATCGAGGCAGAAGACATACGGCTCCACAAAATCAACTCCGTCCCGTGGAATCTGCTTCTGCAATGGTGCACAATCCATACCTTCCTCAAGGTGCAAAACCTGGCTGCTCCATCTGATCTGCCCGGAATCTAATCCGCCTGACTCGAGTCCATGGAGCGCCTGCACGTGGAGTCAATGGCGCCCTCCACGAGCAGCCATCCCTGCTATGGGTGCAGCAGAGCAGAGCTGCGCTGGTGGCGTACTCCAAGCAGCCGATGGAGCTTTGAAGGCCTGCTGCTGAGACGGCAGGGAATCTGCGCATGCAAACAGCCACGGCCCTGCTCGAGGGATCGGTGCTGTGGCTCGTAGAGGCAGCGACAAAGGCACCATGTCCGCCAATGTTGGTGCAAGGTTGATCGCCTGCATGGGTGACGCTGGTGAAGAGACTGCCAAAGTCGTGATAGCCGGGGTCTTCACTGGTGGTGCCACAATTGTCGGCATAGGGGACATCAGGGCCGGAGATGGTAACGACATCCTGGCCCTGGCCCTCCGGTGTGACGGCATGTAGCGTTGTGCGGCGGCCGAGGGCGCCGCGCCCGTGCTGTCCAGCGAGGGCGACATGGCGGAGAGCGTCGGCATCAGGCTGCCGTCGTGGAATAGGGGTCCGTCCACCCCGCCGTAGAGGACGCCCGGAGCCGGGGCGCCGCCAGGCGCGATGACAGCCCCGGTGGTCGGGAGCGGCGGTAGGTGCGGCTGGATACTGGGCGCCGTGTAGATGAGTTTCGACGAACCGGCGATCCAAGCCGAAAGCGGCGACGGCGATGGCGGGAACTTGATCTGCTGGATGGGAACGCCCTGGGACGGTGGCGGCGCGGCTGGGAACGAGGTCGTCGCAGTCTCGTCGTAGGGCATCCCATACTGGTACGAGATGACCGGCGCCGTGGTCGTGGCCGAGGGCGGCGACGGCGGGGGTAGCTGCTGTTGGTGTGGCAGTGGAGGAGGTGGCAGCTGGGGCTGCGGCTGGGGCGCATAGGGCGGCCCTGATGCCCGCCACGGCCTGCCGTAATTCCAGGATTGCGGCCGTCATCTGCTCCGGGGTGAGGACGAGGGCGAACGGCACCGGGGCAGAGGGCGCAATCGCCCCTGCGGACGCCAGCGCGCCCAATGCCGGCGCGCCTGCTGTGTGGGGCAACAGCGCCGACGAAGACGCCGGTGGCGGCGGGTGGGTGTGCGGCGGCGGCGGGTGGGAAGAACTCGGTAGAGGGCTGGACATGATCGAACCAGAGGTCTCTGATACCAGATTGATAGGACTTGATGCCCTACCGGCGTTGCTGCGTAGGTTATAAGGGTGGAAGAGGGGAGGACGAGGTCTGTACTCTCGACGTCGGCGAGGGACCATGGCGGTGAGAGCGGCGGCGGCTGCTGCTGCTACCCTAGAGTTCACGTAGCGCTACAGTACGCGGGTACTGTTCACGCTAGGGAGAGAGGGCAGGGACGGCTGGCTCCCAAGGGAAGCCAGCAACTTAATTGTTGCTTTCTTGCTTGACTATAACTGATACAAGGTTCTCTTTTATAGAGATGACTGACTTGACCCCTAAGGAAATATCCTAACCGAATCAATCTAACATATCTCTTTCCTAACAAACCAAATCAATCTAATCTAATCTGTTCACGCGCTACAGTACCGCATGGGCCCCTGGGCCGGCTCCACTTGCCATAACAATTGTAAACCTTATATTCTAGCTTGTTCTTTTTTCTATTTTGAGACCCTGTGTATTACTGAAGAAACGTACCATGTGATATGAAAAAATTGTATAAGGACTTATGTTCTCAAATATCATATTTCTAGTTTATCCTGTAAATACATTTTATGGAGTTTCAATAAAAACCTACTTGGTGCATTTAGTATTCTAGATACTAGTTATCTCTTATGTGGCAATAGGCAGAAAATTTAATCACCATATTTGAACTTGTCAGTATTGTCTCGTGTGCCTTTTTTCAGATATATATAAAAGAAAAAAATGTATGTGTTAGTTCATTAGTAATTTTGTTCATGCTGTTGACTTGCAGATCCAAAAGCTCCTAAAGTGCTCAAACACATCATGAGATCTCCAGCTGTAAGGTTGTTGGTTAGATCGTATTTGATCAACATAACATCTTTGATGGCTACATAAAATCTCTCTTTTGGAAGTACTCCATTCCAAATTATAAGACGTTTCTGTTTTTCTAGATACATTGCTTTTACTATGTATCTAGAGTCTAGACAGAGGATATATCTAAGTGCATAGTAAATTATGTATCTAGAAAACTCAAAACGTCTTATAACTTGGGATTGAGGGAGTAACAACTTTGCAAATTTAAATGCAGAAAATCACCTCAAACTGTTCCAGAGTTGGGAAATGAAATGGTAAGTGTGATGAAAATTTCTGAAGATCTGTAAGTATATGTATTGTATAGTTTCATCCAATTTCAAACGTACTCCTTCTGTCCCCGATTAACTGTCGCTGTTGGTTTCCGTGCCGAAAGTTTGACTCGATTTGTAGAAAATACATGCAACATTTGTATCCCCTAATAAATTTATTAAAAAACTAGATTCAAATATATATCTAATGATATTAATTATGTACCATAAATATTAATATTTTTTTATATATATGTAGTCAAAGTTGTTTCTCGAGAAGCGAAAACGACAGATGTTTAGGGATGGAGGGAGTAGGTCATTGTGGTTGTGGTACATAGTCAAAATATCTGAAACAATGATCACTAACATGAATGGAATGTTGAATGAAAAAAATGTCGATTTGTCAAGAAATACTTCCATAAGGTCATATATTTTGTTTTGTTTAAAGATATATTACCACAGAAACCTTTTGTCAATCCTCACTTCTAGTTGTGTGCGGTGTTGTGTCTATGACTCTTTTTTTCTTCTTAATGGAATCAGCTCTTCAACCCATTTGAGGAAAAAAAAATTCACTTCCAGTTTGTGAAATAGGAAAAAGTTGACTCGCATCTGGAACTGGATTCAGTATTATGTTAATTAATATGTCCTTATTGATTTCACTTGTTAGATTCTGGGAAGTGGAACTCCAAAAGCTCATGTGGATAATACAATCTCTTCACGTATGCCACCTGGGATGGAAGCCATTTCAGATCTAGAGCTGCCTGTGTTGTTAGAAAATGATGGAAACATAGAAAGAGCTGAGGCTTGTAGAAAGGAGCTTGAGGATGTGAGTAAATCAGTCCAGTGCTTTACCATAAAAGAACTGTCCAATGCTTTGTTACTATAACTAGAGTGCCAATTGCTTTTCCGTGTGAAGCTACCTGTAGAGGTTTTCTTAATGCTTTATAGCCTATAAATTTACACAAAAGAAAGTTTTTTCAACTATGCCATCTAAAAGAAAACCCTCCAATGTGATGATGTATTGCATCTTAGCATGATTCTCTGAGTTCTACCAGAGGCTTATCCACCTTTTTAATTGACATAGCCAGAGAACTTGATATTTTGAAAATTTCTGCAGTTCCTATTTCATTAAAAAGAATTATTCTTTTGTTCTAATATCGTCGCCTTCTTTTAACTTTTTTTTTTGCTTTACCATGATGGTGTAGTCCTGAGTTAGTATACAGATGGATCTAGCTTAACAATTCGTTTCACCTACTATTTTCTGACTGCAGATATGCATTCTATTGAAAAGGAAACATGCAGAAGCTAAAGAGCTAGCAGTTCGGGCTATCGTTAACAACAATACAATGCTGATGTTAAACCACCCAATGATTGAGGAGAAAATATCCTAATTGATTTTTCTCAACTTCGTTTTTTACAATTAAATGGAATAATGGATATTAAACTTGTTATCCCTTCACCACATGAACATTTGCTCTATTCAGAAATTTGCAAACAACCTGAGATCCAAGTACTTATTTGAGGAAGTTGGCACCATTAACGCTGTAAGTTAAGCACCCAATTTCGATTTATGTTATCGGCTTAAGATATAGTTCTTTATAAGTTAAGATGGAGAAAGTTGTAATTCCTGTAGTGGTACTTACTATTTATCATTTTTTATGGCCCAAGTTACTTCTCATTCGTGATCTTATCCACATAGTCAGCCAATTTGAGAGTAAATAATTCTGTTGTGGTGCCTTTTCAAGTGTGTGTAGAGCCTCAAGAATCGCATTGGTACCCGCATTTTGAGCTATTTTGCCAACTTGGATCCCCCTCTTTTTTATATATATAGGGATGTGTCATGTACTACTCTGGCCAATTCTTGAAACTGACCACCTTTACTTTTACTGTTTCAAGAATTACTACTATATGGCTGGTAACACCTCTGAAATTTGTTTGATGTTAGTCTTTCTTGTTTTACTGTTCGAGGTTCATAACGTGCATTTCGTATCCCACAGTAGGAAATAGTGCAGGAATAAGATGCAAACATGTGCGGCTATAAAATGGTAAACAGTTTTAAAACATTTCATTTGATACCAAAAAACATTCACCTAGCTTGTAGCATTTTTTTCTTTCTTGAGCGGGAGCTCTCTGCACTGGGTACGCCCTTTTTTTTTAAGTAACTGAAAAGCATCAGCAAAACATTTTGGTGCAGGAAAAAAATTATTTGATGAAATGTGGGTTCCAAATCAAATTGTGGTACACAATGATGGTTATTTACACAAGCTGCAAAACATTTTGATGTATGCCTTGCATGCGTCCTGTCAGTTTAATTTGTCTTCTAGTTTAGGCTGGAAATACTGATTGACTGGACAACTCTGTTATTTTCATTACCTGTATTTATGAACTTCTTGTCAGTCTATTATCAATATTGCCTTTGCTGGAACCTCTTATCTGCCACTTCTACTGCTACTAGTAAGTTATCATCATTGCTGATTATTAGTGGCTTGCATTCGTAATGGAAACCCAGAAGTTATTTGTTTGTGTATACATACAACACTGGCAGTTGCTGTGTTACAGTGAGTCTAGGTTTCAATTAATTTGAGGCATGCACTACAGTTTTGAGGCTTGCATTCGTAATGGAAACCCAGAAGTCATTCATTTAAAGCATTTTTATATTCGACCAATGAATTCGATTGCTGTGTTACAGTTTTCTTCAGCCTGATCAGTCATTAGTTTGTCTTGGTAACTTGGTGCTTCTGTGTTTGGCAGCACTGACGCGGGACAAATGCAAGGAGAAAATGACTTGTCCAGCAGAGCGTGGGTAATGTAAATGCAACAAAAGAGCTCAGGATCCAGCGTAAATGCAATCTTGAAGTATCTTGAATAACTACCTTGTGCATTTTGGTACACGGTTGCCTTCTGTGGATGCGTCCCTTCACATAGCGTAGCAACTGTTGAGTGCCTACATCTTATTACCTAATAATTCTGGATTTCTGGTAGTGAGATATGACCTTGTGGACTCAATGACTAGAATAGCACTGCTGCACTAGGCAATACCTGGTTTCATCTATGCCAATTGCAGTTGGTGACAAAACGTTCACATTGGATTGATGCTAGGGAGAAGTTGCAAGAGCAGAACCGTGGTTGATGACTAGGCTGCCCTTTCCACCCTAAGCCTGACGTATATATACAGTCAAAAGCTATAGTAATTTTTGTTGCTTATTACTAGCTTACAGCTTTTGGTACGTTAGTGTTAAAAGCTGGTAAATTTCGTTACTATGTTGGTTATCTAGTTGCAGCACACTTCAGTAGCACTGACAGATTCAGATGGCTAATAACCAAAGGCAACATGCATGCTAGATCGATGTTAGTGAAGCTGTAGCTTTGAGCAGCGGGACCTCATACCGTCCCATGGTGATTGGTGAACAGGTCCTCCCTCCATGAAGTAATTCATGTCGTTCGCTAGGTTGATTTTTTTTTCCTTAAAATTCCTTCAGATCCAATTAGTGCATGTGCTATGCACACATTCATGAACTTTGTTTGCTTTATTTCAATTTTTGATATAGCGAAAAAGCGACTGTGCTTTACATCCTTATGATCTGGTCACTCAGCTAACGATAGGACCGGTAGTGGATGAAGTGGTGCTGCGGAGTAATCTAATAAGTGAAACTGTTTCTGATTACGCAGGAAATGGACTTATCTCTATTTACAGCTGGACATCTGACATACACTACTTTTAATATATATAATAAACAGGATAAGACCAATGTAATAGTCAGTGAAAGCTATCCCATAACCTTGCACTAATGTAAATGCGGGTTTAACACTAGTGAGTGGAAAGCCATTGCGAGATGCAATGCTGTATGACCTCTCGTTGCCCAGGTCGTCCCCATAGGTCTCATCCTCAGGTTTGAACCATCCTTATTTGGTTTGCCATCAGTAATGGCGTGGGGCATATTGCTGTAATTGTGCTGGTCTGTGTTGTGGAATCTTGCAAGTGACTTAATATGATTTTGTACTTGAGTTTCACAAACAAACAAAAAAAAACGCTTTCCTTGCAAACTAGCACAGCTGTTAGATTCTGTGTTATGGAACCTGTCTAATTGGTATGTGCTCGTATGTTTTTTTAGACTTATTAAGGTTTAACCGTGTTATTCTTTCAGTGATAGGTGATGTGTCAATTTTAGGGCTGGATATCGAGCCAGCTCGGCTTGTTATGGCTCGTTATATAAACGAGCCAAAAGACTAGCTCGGTTCGGCTCGTTAGCGAGCTTGAGCTAGCTCGTTTGACTCGCGAGCCAAAGCACAAAAACATAGTACATAGAGGTTATAACAACAAGTTAGCAACAAACACATCACATGCATATTTAAAATAAAATAAACAAAATACATATGAATTTTAGACTCGTCTCGCGTGAATATGATGCCGTGTGGTAGGCCGGTGGGGTGACTGGGTGGGGCCATGGGGTCCATTGGTCTAGGCTTTTAGTGTTTAATCGTGTTGGGTCACAGACAGAGGGATATATGGACTGCTTAAAGTTGTATTGGGCTAGACCGAGAGATATATGGGCTAATTGTAGTTGTTCATGTGAATTATCTTGGTTCGTTTTGGCTTGCGAGCGGCTCATGAGCTGGCTCGAGCTGGCTTGTTAATTAAAAATTCAAACGAGCCGAGCTCGAGCCGAGCCACTAACGAGCGAGTCGAGCGAGCTAGCGAGTTACGAGTTTTTCGTCCAGACCTAGTCAATTGACAGCAAGGCACATGTGGTGACTTTAATAATCTCGAGATTGTGGACTAAGTCTTTTAGATGTTTTCACAGGAGTAAGGTGTGAGTGCTTGTGTTCATAGGAGTGTATGTGTGTATGTACATGAGAGTTTGTGTTTGTAAAAAATTAGAGACGCTTTCCTAACAATTCCAATTGATGCCCAAGAGTATTTTCACCTGTTCCCTTTCTTCAAGCCCCTTTATCTTGTTATAGATGAATCCCATTTTTTCATCACCACCAACCCTAACATGTGGATCCCGCATTTTAGTGGGCTATATTTTTCTTCACGGTCTCTTCTCCCATCCAATTCCTCTCTTGTCTTCATAGATGGCCAATGGGCCGGGCCGGCATGGCACGTCGTGCCTCACAGGGCCACGGGCCTGGACATCGGCCCAGGCACGGCCCTATGGGCCGATTTCCATGCCGGCCCGGCCCGAGAAGCACGACCATTTTCACAGGCCGTGCCAGCCCGAGGCCCACTGAGCGGCCGCGTGGGGAGGCGAGGATGAGGTGGCCGTCGGGGCTGGGAGCGACGGAGCTCTGGATCTCGGGGGCAGGAGCTGCGTAGGCGGCGCCCTCCCTCAAGCGATGGAGAGGAGGAGATGAAGAGGGGGTGAGCGAGATGGAGAGGAGAGAACAAGGAAGGGAGGGAGTCGCTGGATCTGCCCGCGCGCGCTCCTAGCCGCGCGCCGCCGAGGGAGAGTGAGTGAGGGAGGGAGGTAGGGACGGGGAGGAGGCGTCACGCCAGCGTCGAGGCAAGGGTGGGGAGCCGAATCCGCGGTGGAGAAGACCCAGCGTGGCTAGATCCACGGCGGAGATCCAGCGCCGCCGCGGAGGCGAGGGATCGTGAGGAGGACAACGGGCGTCACAAATCTGGTGGAAGCGGGATCAAGGAAGGAGGCAGCGTGAGGCTGGAGATGGCAGTGGCCGTCGCCCGCCGGCGAGCTTGTCTTGGCACCGGATCTGCGTCGGGGCGGAGCTCGGGGCCGGCGCGCTCGCTCCCGCAGTGGTGTCGCTCGAGGAGAGGGAGGGGCAGCGGGCGTCCGCGTCCGCGCTGGGCCGTCGGCGTTGCGAGGAGAGGAGAGGTGGCGCGAGGGAAGGGGAGGGGGCGTCCGCGGCGCCGGCGCTAGGGTTCGGGGTGAGGCATGAGGGACAGCCGCCGCGGGCGTAACCACTTATATATGAGGGGGGGGGAGGGGCCGGGGACGGCGGGGAGTGCGTGGGCCGCGCTGGGCCATGGGGAGGGGAGGAGGGGGAGGGGGGAGGCCAGGCCGCCAGGTAGGGCCGTGCAGGCAGCGGCCGCCCGTGCACTGGGGTAAGGCCTGCAAGGCCTGCTCCTCCTCGGTAGTGTGCTAGCCTGGCCCGCTCATCGCAGGGCCGGGCCGGGCTTGGGTCAGGCCAAAAAAAGGGCCTTGGGCCAGGCCGACGGGCTCGGGTTGCATGGCCATATATACTCGTCTTGAATCGGCCAAGCTTGCCTGGCCCTCTTCTCACATCATCGTGTTGCTTGTCAGACAACGGTGCGGGCTCGCTTACCTATTTTCAAAGAGGAATATTCAATGTAATGTAGGCTACCTTTGTCCCGAGAAAATGAAGGGACCATAAGGGATGGCTTTGGTTCCCATCACATGGCCGTTCATCTCCGTGATGTGCAGATGCGGCGGTGCTGGGTTGGTGGGCGATGTGCAGGTGCGGGTGGTGCCGGGTGAGTGATGCATAGGGCGCGGCTGCGAGCAGCACTGGTGTGGTGGTTGCGGGGATTGGGAGCGTGGGCGAGGGAGTTTGTTGCGGACGGCTGTGGCGTGGCGAGGTCGTGGGATGGCGGTGGTGAGGCCGCACAGGTGTGGAGGATACCATGGGTGGTGTTTGGTGGCGATGCTACGCGGATCGGGTGTGTGGGGACACAAACGTGTGGAGCGGCGGTTTCCGTTCAAAATAGGGGAAGAAGGTGGAGAACATGACATGTCCCCGTTCGCTGGTCTGAAACTTGGCTGAAACTGGCTGAAAAATACTGTTCCGACTGAATTGTTGTGAGAGAAAAACATTGTTCCGGCTGAAAAAAGAAGCCGAACAAGCCATTTTTAAGACAAGCGAACGGGGCCATATGGGACTTTCGAAAACAGATGTGGCTGACGGTGTTAAAATGTAGTCACCCCTATTCTTTTTCATCTCTCTAACAGAAAAAAAAACTATGATGAACACGTTTCTTCAACCAAACATGATGATGGGACGATCCTACTTCAAAAAACAGGAACGAAACCATCCCACATATCATTTTTGAACCAAACACAGGCTAAGTGGCCATAGGACGTTAAGCTAACGCCTACGACCTACCCAGCTCCGTATGCTCTAGGCATCATGGAAGTCGTTGGAAAAAGTTGTAGGCAAGTTATAAATATAGGGTATGTTCTGTAATTTTCCTTGTGTTTCCTTGGGTAAAATAGGTAGAAATTTACATTGTAACCCCTAAAAAAGAAAAGAAAAGAAAAGAAAACTTCATCCCCAGGACAGACTTCATTCGTCCCCTTCCATTTCATCTCTCATTAGATTGGTTGCTTCATTTCGTTATGGCTGCCGAGTCCTATCCTACCTATCTCGTCCAACGTTTGCGCGCTCTCCTTTTCTTTCATCGTCGGTCAGGATCAAAACCGAATGTTTTTTAGATGAATTAATCAATCAAAAAGGATTCTGACAAAATTCACCTGGTTGCTCCGCCAGTTGCCTAGCGGCAGCTAGTGCCATTCGATCGCATGGTACGCACAAGAAGCCATTGCCCGTTGCCCTTTTTTTTACTTCCATTACCTGTTGCCCTGTGTTTCCCCTGAGCCTGAGCGCAGTAGGAACACACTTCGGCCGAATTTTTTGTTTTTTAGTCCTTTTTTGAAAAAATTTCATAAATATGTCCCTGAAGGTATGCTTTCAAAATCTGGACCATTAGCTCAGCGTCATCGTTGGTGGCGCCGATCTTACACGTCTCGGCGCCATAGATTTTGGCGCCTAGGTCTTGGGCTCGACGCAGACATGACGGTGACTTGGCAGGCAAGTTGGCGCCGTAGATCTTGGCGCCGAGCTTAGCGCCGTAAATCTTGGCGTCGAAGTTGGCGCCGTGGTTATTGGCGTCAAGCCCTGTCTTACGTATGGGCCCTCCCTTCCTTTCTCTCTTCCTCTCTCTCTCTCTACTGCTCCCGAGCCAGGGCGCCACCAGCGCTGCCGCACCGACGCGCCCGCCGCCACGCGTAGCCCCGCCCGTCGCCGACCCCAGCCCGTGCCCACGCCCTCGCCTGGGCCCATGCCCGCTTGCAATTGTGTCAATTACTTGTATATTTCTAAGTTTATGTTTCATTGTATATTGAATTTCTATTTTATTGACTTTTTTTAGGATGGCGCAATTCCACCTGCTTGACTCGGCATACGAGGAGACCCACCGAGGACGTCTCATAACGGAGGGGCAGGTAATAATATATACGTCTTGTTCAAATTTTTGCGAGCATACATGCGTTCGTGAAGTAACGGGAGACTATGTTTTATTCCATGCAGGACCTTCCGCTCCTTCGTCCTAGAACCCACAATGGGTTCTTGGACAGGCAGTACGACAATAGGTACACTTCTTTCCTGCAAAGAGCTGGCCTAGATGTCATCTCTTTTTAGGTTTGTCGTGGGTTGCCCAAGTTTAACTCAGCGGCCACAACTGCGTTGGTTGACATGTATTATCTTCAATCACTGCCTCCATTTATGGCCATTTGTTCATGCGCTTGCCTTTTTGACATGTAATCTTGCTTTGTCTAAAATGTAGGTGGCGGCCGGAGACTCACAGCTTTCACTTGCCTTTCGAAGAGATGACAATCACGCTTCAGGACTGTCAGAAGATGCTAGGTCTGAGGATTCACGGCAACGCAGTGACTGGGCAGTGCAGGTCAGAAGGTTGGAGAGCACGAGTAGAGGCCTTCCTTGGGCGTGAGGTTGGCGAGCAAGGGGCTCGCAGTTCTGGAGTTCTAATCTCCTTGCTCCGGAAAGAGTTCGCATAATGCCCCGAGGAGGCAGATGATGAGACAGTTGGGTACTACTACAGGGCGTGGATCCTACACCTGTTTGCCTACGTTCTCTTCCCCGACGCCACCGGTGACACTGCGTCGTGGATGTGGGTCCACTGCCTCACTGACTGGGACCAGGTGGGTCAGTACAGCTGGGGCTCTGTAGTGTTGGGGTTTCTTTACCGGTAGCTTTGCGAGACGTGTCATCGAACTTCGTCCTCATCGTCACTTGGTGGATGCGTGTACCTGCTCCAGTTGTGGATGTGGGCTTGTCTACCAGTTGGCCGTCCTGAGGTTTTGGCTAGTCGTGAGTGGTTCTCAGGTCAGCCTCCACGTCGGCAGCTGACGTGGGCGTACCTTTTGGACTAGGTTAGGGTTCCGTACGTGAGGTTAGAGTGGACGTACATTGAATTCACAAACAAGCTAGACACGCTCACGACGTCTAGTGTAAGTAAATTTTATTTCCCATGCTGGTTTGAAATAGTTTAGTATAGCATCTAACATCTTGTTTGGACATATTGCAGGTGTCGTGGGAGTGTATGATGGAGAGGGGGCACTTCCTTTTTAGTTGAGCAACATGTGTGGGTGCGACGACGACTTCTACAGGATGAGGTGCCATGTAATCTGTTTCTATGCTGTCGAGTTCCACCTGCCAGATAGAGTTGCACGCCAATTTGGAGTGAGACAGCTTTGGCCAACGGCTCCGTTCTCGACTGGCGTTGACTTACACAAGTAAGTGTTTTGCTATTTCAATTGTCTCGTGATGGTCCATTTCCATTAATTCCTATATAAGATGAAGGAATGATGACATACGTGCACTTTTAATATGGTGACATGTACATGGATTGAGATGAATGTGGGTGTATGGGCATTTCTTGTTCTCATCATTATGGAAAGTTATAGGACTGTGAGTTCAACCCATGTCGTGATCTATTTTCTCTTCCTTCTTTGGAACACACATGGTAATATTTTCCATAGTGAAGCTTACATATGATAATACTGTTACGTATGATTTCTTCAATCACTCTGTACCTTTCTTGAGAAGCTTACATCAAATAGTCGCGTCATATAGCTTAGGCGTCATCGTTTTACAGCATCAATTGCATACCTGCCTGTCGGTGTTTCGAGTAAACACCAACGAGTAAATTTGTGTTATTGCACGTTGGACCTGGATGGTGTGCTAAAAGACACAAGGTTTATACTGGTTCGGGCAGAATATCCCTACGTTCAGTTCGTGGCTGCTGCTCGTGTTATTAGCACAAAAAAAGTTTATAGTAGGGGTTACAAACGGGCGAGAGAGGGAAAGGTCCCAAGTCTCTAATGGAAAGGTCGAATGGGTGCTGAGAGGTTTGATCGCTGCTTAGCTATGTGTGATGTGATGCATGGTGTGTTGAAATCCATCCCTTTAGTGGGGTGCCCTGCCTTCCCTTTTATAGACCAAGGGGAAGCAAGGATTACAGATGAGAGAAAGAAGAAAAACCAGAGGCAAAGGAGGTCCTTCAAAGATGCTGGGTCTTCCTTTTCCTCTGAGCGAGCCCCGCTGACATAGCAGACGGTGCCATGGATAGCTCCATGCTGGGTGCATGCCCGCTGATCCTGATAGGGCCGCGCTGGGTGTCTGTCCGCTGATGATGCCATGTTATGGCTTTGTCAGCAAGTGGCCACGTCCCATCCTGCCCCGGCAGGCGGCGCGACGGACCAGGGTGCTGATCCGTGACCCTATGGGGAGCAGACGGCACAGTGACAGCACGTCCGTTACTGTAGATGATGTGAATTTCCTCCTGGACCGTAGTGGTTGTCGTATGCTTTCGTCATGATCCGCACCCGAGGGCAAATGGCGGCGCCCACACCATTGTAAGACAAATGTCGGTGCCTACAACACTGTTCGGGCTCTGACATGCCTGAAAGGGCTTAAAGTGCCCGTCTTGTCATATCCTGATGGTACTTTCTTGCAGGCGTGCAGGGTATGGTCCTCAGTATTGCGGTTGACTTGAGTGCCCTGCCTTATCTGCGCGCGTAGTTATGAAGGAGCAGCACGTAGACGTCGGGTGACGCGGAGCCAGCCCTCAGACATCGGGCGAGGTGGAGCCAGCCCTCAGACATCGGGCGAGGCGGAGCCAGCCCTCTAGGGTCGTGCGAGGCAGAGCCAGTCCCCAGACGTCGGGCGAGGCGAAGCCTGCCCTCGAACGTCGGGTGAGGCAGAGCCAGCCCTTAGACGTCGGGCGAGGCGGAGCCAGCCCTTAGACATCGGGCGAGGCGGAACCAGCCCTCGGGGTCGGGCAAGACGGAGTTTGTCCTCAGACGTCGGGTGAGGCGGAGCCAACCCTCGGACGTCGGACAAAACAGAGCCCGCAACCTTGGTGGTTAGGACAAGGCGGGACCCACTGGGAAATGTAGTTGTGTTCTTGATCGCTCTGATGAATTAGCGTTGATGGGTATCAACTCCTCTTCTTCAGGTACCCTACTTTTGGTCCCCGACACTGCCAGAAACTAACATCTTATGTGACGTGCAGGTTGGATCGTTAGAAGAACAGGAAGATTTTTTATTGGGAGAAGCACCACCAGTACTACATTAAACAATGGGAGTTGTTGCACGACAACATGGACGAGAACAACGAGCCACACACAAACCGTGAGTACAGGCGCTACCAAGCTTGGTACCAACGTGTGACATGTTACAGGCTGAGGCTACAATGGACAGAAGATGACTACGCCAACATCGAGTCCTCCGACGATGAAGACACGGCGTACGACCAAACTACTCATGTAGGAAGGCAGGTGGAGGCAGGACCAATCTTGGATAGAGTAGTAAGTCAATTGCCTTATTTTTCTATGTTAAGTTGCATACCAATACATTCTACGTTTAAGGTCTCTATTTTAGTTAGTGGCACCTTCGAGTCATAGCATCCTTATAATTCAGTACAACAGATGGAGTTGAGGAACTGGTCAGGAATTAACTAGTATTCCATACTAAATTAGTAGCGTCCTCATTTTTCAATGTTCACCACAATCTCACTGTGAACTTTATTGCAGGGCAATACCCTCAAATGCTCAGTTGAAGACATTGAGCGCTTTCATCTGAGAGTCAGAGACGACGACACGCGTAGCTGTCTAGACGTAAGATTTAAAATATTCTTTGAAATATATTATTAATACGTTAAATTCTTTCAGTTAATATTATTTTGTACAACATAGACTGTCACATCGGCTACGCCGTGTGGCTGCTCGTTGTGGTTGTAGGATAGCCACGACGCAAGACGTGCATGTTCCTTCTGCAGGCAGAGGAGGCTTAGGTTCATCGAGCCAAGCACCTACAAGGTCCATAGGCATTACGTACGAGGACAAGGACGAAGACGAGGACGACGACGAGGTGGACCAGAGGCATGAGGAGCTTGGCCCATCTCAGCTCCAGGACGCTCCCTCGACTCAGCCTACACACCCTTCAGACACTAGGCGACACCGTCCACCTGACCCTTACACTCCAGGCACTGACGCTCTTGGTCACAAGGGTAAGGATAAGACTAGGAGATAGTGAGGGTTTGTGGTAGATGTTATTATATAGTATGATGGATTTTGTGGACTTTCATTATGAACTATTGTGGACTGTATGGACAAATATTATTAAATATGAACTATTATGGACTGTGTGGACTATAATTATGCTCATGTATATGGTTTCAGATGAATGTGGCATATATTTGTATGTTTGTACATGTTGTGTTGAGGTTAAATATTCATCTCATATTTGTGTATGGATAGCATAAAAAATAGAAGAAATTATTGCGAAATTTTCTGCCTAAAGTACGTATTAATCAGTGGCATCAGTTTTTTTGGTTCAAAATAGTGATTGAAGTCTGAAACCGAATAGGCTTTTTAGTCATGGAATCTAGGAGAAATAGCCTTTACAGTGATTTATCATGTCACCGTTGAATAGACTTTTTAGTGTCATTCGAAATAGTGATTGAAGTCTGAAATCAAATAGGCTTTTCAGTCATGGAATCTAGGCTCTCTAGTGTTCTACGATATAGGCTTTTCAGTGATTTTGAGTAGACTTTCCAAGAGCATTTACAGCACAATACAACGGCTAGCAAACCTGCCTCCGCCTATATATATGCGTTCTAGGATGCATTGCTAAACAAAAGGAAAATCAAACTAGTATTCGGTTTTGTTGGAGTAGGAATGTCTGGAGGGTCATTTAGAGGAAAGGGTTTTGGGAGTGGGAGAGGAAAGGGGGACGAAGGGAACTCCCATTGTGTGGGAGAGGTCTCTTGGGCCTGATTTCTTTGAGGAACTAGTGTATCAGTTTCCCCCCGAGAGCAAGAGTGATTTCACTAAAGAGTGCCCTCTCAGATGATACGATAACAGGGAGAAAGATTGGCCGAAATGCATGCATGGTGAGGACTGCTTGGTGTAGATGTTCACCGAGGGGATCGATGGAGGTCGTCGCTTCTTCAAATGCCCGCGAGCATGGGTATTTGCTATTACATTTCGTTTGTTAAATATGTTTCTCGAATACCCTTATAACTCACAGGACATACTTATTGTAGTCTTCCGAGTCCAAAGAAAACTGTGAGTTCACTAGGTGGGTCGATCCTCGACCAATTTATCCACATTAGCAGTACATCTACTACCTACAGGACTAAATCTTTGATCTACAAAGGGAAGTTAGCAGTGGGTACAAGGAAGACGATGACGATGACAACAACAATAGTGCAAGTTCACAGGAGGCACTCTGCAATGATCCATATTGCACCTACCCTAATCACAAGAACAAGGGGCCTTCGCCGTCACCCCTGCCACCACCATCCCCAAAAGTGGGAGGCTACTGTGGAGAAGGTGCAACACAATTTGCTATATGGCCACACTACTAGGACGGCCCTATCTTATTCACATGTCACATCCATGTGTTTGTTGTTTGGTTTAATTACCTAAGGCATGTTAGGTTTAGTCGAAGAAACTATGTACCCTTATTTGATACATGTTCTCACATGCCATTTCTTGTGCTTGTTGTTCACTTTAATTACCTAAGGCATGTTAGGTTTAGTTCATAACCTCTGTACCCTAGTTCGGCACATATTCTCGTATGCCATTTCATGTGTTTTGTGTGTTGAATTATATAATGCCCTACTTCGTTAGGTTTTGTTTGCAGCACATGATCACATTTCACTACGTCCATAATATTAAACTAAATATTATGACCACAAATAATAAAAATAACTACATAATGAAAAGTCCAATACTATGACATATTAAACAACACAATAATACTAGAAGTATGTGCTGACAAACTAAATAACACAGTACATGACTTAAGCATGCCCAACTTAAAGTGCATTATATGACCACACAATGAAAAGTCCAACAGTAGACAACATTGTTCATGAATAAACCATAGAACTAGCAAGTAATGGAGACTACTGAGTGCAACGAGGACACTTTTCCTTTCTCAGGGCATCAGGATTCTCCTCCATCGCTGCTTTCGCTTGGCGTGCACGCTCAAGCTTCTTCTCCCTCTCTCCCTGTACGCAGCAACACGCCTCCTTTCCTCCTCTTCCTTATGCTCCTTTTTTGCAGCCTCCTCTCCGCGTCTCTTCTCCATCATCTCCTTGTCCTCTGCCTCCCACCGCAACAGTTTCTGCATCCATTCCTTGTTTTCAGGCTTGATCTCAGTGTCGATCCACTGCTCAAAATCATAGAGCGGTGGAGGGGTCTGCAAAAAATGCAATTGTTATAAAACAAAAAAAATAATGCAAGATGCCATATGACACAAACATCAATTCCTCACCATGTTGTTAATGCGGCGCTGACGAAATGTAGGCTCAAACGCAAAATTGGAACACATCCAATACCTCTGCCTATACGTGTCCTCTTCATTGGACCTGGCTACCTTGCAAGGATCGCCGCAAAAGCACATGGGCACTGGAACACCACTAGGCAGAGGCAATGGGTCGAAGACATTTCTGGTCATCCGGCCATAACTACAATTTAGCCATTTTTGTTCTAAGAACTGAAAGCAATTAACATTAAACCCTACACCTAGGGTTTTTCATTTGATCCACAACAATGAACCCATATCATAACAACGTGCGCTGAGGTTACCTTGGTTTGGTAACTTTTCCACGCCTTGGCATCCTACGGTTGTATAATATAAATATTAAAATTGCATGAAACTGTAAGTAATGACGATTCTTAAGTTAAAAAAACTGACTAATATATACCGAATCGATTTGAAAAAAAACTAGGAGGGAGCGAGGATACCTTGTTCTCGAAGATCTACGGATCAAATCAAAGTTTCCAAGGTCCAATATACCGATTCGTGAGGTAGAACGAAGTGGGGAGAGAGAAAACCCAAGAGGGAGGAGAAATAAGAGAAAGAAGGCTCGGGCAGGAAGGTTGGGCATCGGGTTAAAACACCACCTCGGCGCCATAGATCTTGGTGCCATTCTCGGCGCCAATAACCATGGTGCCAAGCTTGGCGCCAATAACCACGGCGCCAAGTTTGGCGCCAAGATCTACGGCGCCAAGCTTGGCACCAAGATCTACGGTGCCAAGGTGCCTGCCAAGTCACCACCACATCTGTGTAGAGTCCAAGACCTAGGCATCAAAATCTATGGCGCCGAGACGTGTAAGCTCGGTGCCACCAACGATGGCGCCGAGCTAAGGGTCTAGATTTTGAAAGCATACCTCTAGGGGCCCCTGATAGACGGCGGCGTCCTCTGGTGCAAGTGCGAGTACGGGGCATTGCGAATGGTTGAAGGAAGCATCCTAGCTTGTACGAGGGATTTGAACGGACGCTTGCATTCCAGAGATGCATGATTAGTGGTTTGGCTTCCACAGGCTACAAAGTTTAGTTACTTTTAGATTCTCTGCCTCTGGTTTGCTAAGACTTGAGTGATCAGCCGGCTAAAAAGGCCTCACCAACTACCGGTTAACCATTGAGGTCCATAGAATTGAGTATTTTTTTGCTGCATTGGGCTCCTCCAAAGAAAACATAGGAGCGTATATATGTGGATGCCACCACATCTGGCTCTTGTTAGATTGATCTCTTCCAATTGGCCCAATGGCCAATTGGGCCCTTGGATCCACGTCCTGATCGGGGCCACCCAACCGCTCCATGGTTAGTGGACCCCCATCGCACAACGCCATAAAACGGGAGGTGGGGGACAGGGCACAAGGCACAAGGTTCACCTAAGCCGCCAGATGCCTCACCTACAGTCCCTAAACCCTAGCCGATCTAGAGAGGGGGGGTTGCCAGTGATGGGAAGCTCCACCACCGGCCACGGCCGCCTCTGCACCGCCGCCACCGCGACAGCGCCTTCACTGCCGGGCTTCACCGTGCCACCATCAAGCAACCCCATGGCCAGCTCGTCTTCTACGAAGGCGGCTGATGGACTCATGATTTATTCCAAATGTAAGTACACATGCTAGATCTATGGCCAGTTGATCCTGTAACTTTCTATCAATGGTATTAGTCGCCTAACTAGGCATAGATCTAGCTTATCGGGGTAGAAAACCAAGTAGCAGCACCCTAACCCTAACCCAAAATCGGATAAGATCTTAGAAGAATAAAAGAAGATCCACATAGAGAAAAGAAGGGGAAAGGGAAGGGCTTTGGAGGCGGCTTACCTCGCCGCCCTCCACTCACCGGAGTCTCCAGGAAGGGCTTCGCGCCGCCTGCTAGGGCGCTACCGCTAGGCCGCTCGATGGCGGCGCGCTCACCCGAAGGAGAGCGCACGCGACGGCGAGGGGGGCCGGCGACGGCGCCATCATCCCTCCACCGTGGGCCAGCTCTGGTGGCCATTGCCTCACTGCCTCTCGGTGGCTGCCGCTCGCTGCGCTGAGAGAGGAAGGGGAGGAGAATAGAATGAGCTAGGGTTCGGGAGCCGGCATCGCATCGAGTGTTTTTTATCCGCCGAGAACGCCGCATAGCCGTCCGATTTGCATCAACGGCTCAGAGCGCTCGGTCCAGCTTTCGGCCTAGGCGGGCGTGAGCGGCGGGCCGCTTTCCCGGCCTAGGCCCAGGTTGTGGCCTGGGCACGGGGGAGCGCGCGCACAGCCATGGGCCGTGGGCCATTTTATTGCTCGGGCCGGATGAACAGTATAGATTGAGCCCTTTTTTCCCCTTTTCCAGTGAATTTAGTTTTTTTCCTAGAAATTGATTATTGGCTCAAATAAAATCAGTTAAGATGAGTTTCCTGTGGGTTAAAATTCGTCAATTGAGTTTAAGTTTCCGCTACAATGATTATGTTTATCCTCTAATTAATTTTGGAACCAACGGAAAATTTTTAATTGGAGGAGTAGTAATATTTGTTTAAGTCAATTATGATGTTGTCATTTTCTGACCAACGTTGATGATAACAATATTGTAATTTTATTCATACATTAATTCTATTTCTGCCCGACAGTAATGTAGAATTAGTGTATAAGAATGTTATATGTTTTAATTTTGACTAATGTTAAATTAAATCATGCAATTATGATGTCATATTTTCTCACTATCTCTGACGGTGTTTTTCATGACTCAACCCAATGGCCTTTATCTCGCACATACCGCCTCTTGAAGGGGGCAACTACAGGGTATGGCGAGAGAAGTATGAACTAGCACTTGCGCTGTCTGAAAATGACCTAGCGCTTACCTCCTCGTGTCCGACTAAGCCAGTGGACCCGGTGAGGGAAGATAATGAGACTGATGCTAATTTCACTGCTCGACAGCGAGATCATGCAGAAGTGCGGATGAAGTATGATCTCGAACGCAAGAAATGAGACATTTCAAACCGCAAGTGCTTGATGGTGGCTAAGTCCACTATTTCAGATGCGATAAGAGGGTCTATCCTAGATTGTGATACCACCACAGAGTATCTTAAGAAAGTGGAGAGTCAGTTCACTGGCTCTTCAAATGCTTATGCCAGTACTTTGATCAAGAAATTGTTCAATGAGAAATACACTGGTGGCGGTATCAGAGAGCACATACTGAAGATGAGCAACACGGCTTCGAAGCTGAAGCCAATGAATTTGGGGCTCAAGGATGAGTTCCTTATTCATTTGGTTTTTGCTTCCTTACCCAAAAAATATAAAACTTTTGTTGTTAATTATAACATGCAACCCGATAAGTGAGATATAGAGAAGCTCATCGCAATGGGTGTTCAAGAAGATGAGAGGCTGAAAAGCTCACAGGGTGACTCTGCTAACCTTATGAAGGACAACAAAAAGAAGAATTTCAATAAGAATGCCAAACCTCAAGGGAAAGCCCCTCAGAATGACCACCATCCGAAGAACAACAATGCTCAAGTTGAAAAGGATCAGTGTAAATGGTGCAAGAAGCATGTACATTACCAGAGGGACTGTCCAGACTTTCTGAAGAGCCTTCTGAAGAGAGGTGAGGATTTCATTACATTCATAGATAAATCCTTGTATTTAAGTTATGCAAAATCTACTTGGTGGATTGATTCAGGTGCAATTGTCCATGTTGCAAATTCATTACAGGGATTCCGTACGAGAAGGACCCTGCAAAGAGGAGAAAGAAGAATTAAAGTTGCAAATAGAGTTGAAGCTGAAGTTGAGGCCATTGGAGATCTCTCTCTAGAATTAGATGATGGTTTTAGACTTAAGCTTTTAGATATTCTTTATGTACCCTCTTTGCATAGAAACTTGATAAGTGTCTCACGACTTGATGATGATGGTTATGATTGCCATTTTGGTAATGGCAAATGTCTAATTGTGTATAATAATAAGTGTGTTGGTCTTGCCTTCTGACAAGACAAGTTTTATTTATTATCACTTTCTGAGAATGTGAATGCTGTGAGCACTGAGAATAAGAATGCTTCCTTATCTATGAATGCAACAAATAAGCGAAAGAGATTGCATGGTGTATCTTTGAAATTATGACACTATCATTTAGACCATATTTCGAGAGGGAGAATAGAGTGATTGATTAAGAAATTAATTCTTCCACCTTTAGAATTTTAAGATTTAGAACAATGCATAGATTGCATAAAAGGAAAGTACGTTAAGAAAAAAAAGAAAGATGCCAAACAAAGCGCATGAATTTTAGAAATAGTTCATACAGACATCTGTGGTCCTTTTCCTGTGAAGAGTGTCGATGGTTATGATTCATTTGTAACATTCACATATGACTATTCTTGTTTTGACAATATTTATCCAATTAAGAAAATATCGGAAGCATTGGATAAATTTAAGATATTCAAGGCTGAAGTAGAAAATCAACATAACTTAGAGATTAAGGTAGTAAGGTCCGATCGTGGGGGAGAGTATTACGGTCGACACAACCCATATGGCCAAGTTCCTGGACCCTTTGCAAGGTTCTTACAGGAAAATGGCATAGTTGCCCAGTATTCTACACCGGGCGAGCCTTAGCAGAATAGAGTAGCTGAAAGACGCAACCATACCTTAATGGATATGGCGAGAAGCATGATAAGCTACTCTATCCTACCAATAAGTTTATGGATGGAGGCGTTAAAAACCATAATTCATATTCTTAATCGAATCCCAAGCAAGTCAATACCCAAAACACCATATGAGTTGTGGACAGGAAAGGAACCCTCACTTAACTATTTACGTGTGTGGGGTTGTCCAGCTAAGGCAAAAAATTTTGACCCAAACATAGGGAAGCTAGACTCTAAAACAGTCAGTTGCCATTTCATTGGCTATCCAAAAAAGTCAAAAGGTTATCGTTTCTATTGTCCTAACAGACAAATGAAGTTTGTAGAAATAAGACATGATGTCTTCTTAGAGAATGATATGATCAGGGGGAGCATGATAGCCCGAGAAATTAGTTTTGAAGAGAAGCGGGTATACGTGCCCACTCCTATAGTTCAGGAGCTATTCTTCACACTACCTGTTGTTGCTTTACCAATAGTGCAAGACACTGTAGTAACAGCACCTATTGTTAGCTCTCCTGTGGCAACAATGAATAAACATGAGGAGCCTATCCTTTAGGATCCCCTAGAACCCGTTGTCACACATGAGGAAGAGCAACAACAACCTCATATAGAACAAGCGTCATTTAATGAGGCCCCTGGAAGGTCTCAAAGAGTCAGGAGATCAATCATTCCTGATGACTACGAATTTTATGAATGTAAGGAATTTTAAATGGAGGATGATCCTACCTCATTTGAAGAAGCCATGAGAAGTGGTCATTCATCAAAGTGGCTTGAAGCCATGGAAGATGAAATAAAATCAATGAAAACCAACAGTGTTTGGGACTTAGAAACAATTCCTAAAGGAGGCAAGACAGTAGGCTATAAATGAGTCTACAAAACCAAACATAACTCCAAAGGGAATATAGAAAGATTCAAAGCGCGACTTATGGCGAAAGGCTTCACGCAAAGAGAAGGTATAGATTATAATAAAACATTTTCTTCAGTCTCATGTAAGGATTCTTTTAGAATCATAATGGCACTTGTAGCTCATTACAATTTAGAATTACATCAGATGGATGTAAAGACGGCGTTCCTAAATGGGGATCTGGAGGAAAATGTTTACATGGCACAACCAAAAGGTTTTGTTGTATAAAGAAAAGAACGCATGGGATACTATCTGAAGAAATCCATTTACGGATTAAAACAAACTTCAAGACAGTGGTATTTGAAGTTTGATAGTACAATAAGAAAGTTTGGGTTTCAAGAAAATATAGATGATAATTATGTTTATGCAAAGTTCAAGAATGGAAAATACATTTTCCTAATCTTGTATGTGGATGACATCTTACTCGCTGGCAGTGATGTTAATCTACTGCTAGAAACAAAGAAGTTCTTGTCCTCGAAATTTGATATGAAGAATCTCGGTGAAGCTTCATTCGTCATAGGAATAGAGATCCACCGAGATAGAGAAAATGAGGTTTTAGGATTATCACAAAAGGCATACTTAGAAAAAGTTCTAAAGAAATACAGTATGCAAAATTGTAAGCCTTCACCTGCTCCCATAGTCAAGGGCGACAGATATGAAGAATTTCAATATCCCAGGAACCAATATGAGATCGATCAAATGAAAGCAGTTCCATATAGTTCAACTGTCGGAAGTTTACAGTATGCTCAAATATGTACTCGCCCTAACTTAGTATTTGTTTATGGGTTACTTGGCAGATATCAGAGTAATCCAGAAATAGAACACTAGAAATTAGTAAAGAAAGTTTTGCGTTACCTGCAAGGTACGAATGGTCTCATGCTAACGTACATAAGATTGGATTCCCTGCACATAGAGGGGTATACAGATTCTGATTATGCGGAAGATGGTAGAAAATCCACGTCAGGATACATATTCACTATCGTAGGAGGAGCTATATCGTGGAAAAGCTCAAAGCAAACCGTCACTACATCGTCGACAATGTATGCCGTGTTTGTAGCATGTTATGAGGCCACATGGCAGGTGAATTGGCTAAAGAAATTCATGCCCGGATTAAAAGTGGTAGACAACAAACATAAACCACTCAAGTTATACTGCGATATTAATCCAGCAGTATGTTATGCTCACAATAATAAGTTAAGTGGTGCTGCCAAACACATTGACATAAAGTATTATGTTGTGAAAGACAAAGTCCGGGATCATATAATTAGTCTTGAGCATATAAGAACAGAAAAGATACTCGCGAATCCGCTTACAAAAGGCCCACCCAGCGTATTTAGAGAACACTTAGCCGGCATGGGTTTAAGGGAAAGCCTATGATTTCTGGACAATGAGGGCCTAGTTGAGAATCTGTTTCAAAACAGAGATGTGCATTGTAACTGTTTAATCTAATGGCAACTAATCATGACGATGAGGCACGCTCTATGCACTGATCTGTGATGGAATAGAAACAAGATAAAGTAAGTAAGTTAAGTTTAAGTCATAAGATGAGATCAAGGGAAGAACGGCCAATTGGGCCCTTGGATCCATGCCCTGATCGGGAGCGCCCAATCGCTCCATGGTTGGTGCCCCCCCCCGTCGCACAGCGCCGTAAAAAGGGAGGTGGGGGCGGGGCACAAGGCACGAGGTTCATCTCTGAGCGGCCAGACGCCCCACCTATAGTCCCTAAACCCTAGCCGATCTAGAGAGGGGGCGTTGCCAGCGACAGAAAGCTCCGCCACCGGCCACCGCCGCCTTTGCACCGCCGCCACCACGACAGCGCCTTCACCGTCGGGCTTCACCGCGCCACCGTCAAGCAACCCTATGACCAGCTCGTCTTCTACGAAGATGGCCGATGGACTCGCTATTTATTCCAAATATAAGTACACATGCTAGATGTATGGCTAGTTCATCCTGTAACTTTCTATCAGCTCTATATAAGGTCGCGTTCCTCTATAAGGTCGCGTTCCTCGTAGCTATAGACCCATCACCAGCTTCGGCTTAAATGATCTTTCTACCGTTAGTACCTCTAGGCCCATCACCATCCTCATTGCAAGTGCTAGCGTCTGCACGAGTGATAGGACTGGTATTGCAGATTTGCAGCTGCATCTCACGGCTTGGCGAGTGTCAAGACCAGGACCACCGAAGCAAGCGATGGCGCGTACCGGCGCGAGTCACCTTCGCCACCTACTCCTCGGCGTCTTGCTGCTCTCTTCGGTCTTGATCTCCGACTCGGCTCGGGTTCCGAGAGGACGACCGGACGCGCTGCCTGCCGGACACGGACAGCCGGCAATGGCCGAGATGACGGTGCCCGGCGAGGGGCAGAGCAGAGGCCCAGCGTTTGGTGGGGTGGGGAACGAGTCCAAGCGCCTGAGCCCCGGAGGCCCGGACCCTCAACATCATTAGGTGATTGATGATGATCACCGTGATGAGTTAGCTCGTGTGCTGCCTCTCTGGAAGATTGCCAAGAACGGTTTCTCATGTATCGCCTCGTTGAATGAGAGAGTTGTTGTGGGGATCATTAACAAGCATGACATCTCCCTAAGCGCCCACAACAACTCTCTCGTTCTTTCAGATACTATATCCCTAGCTGTTCATGTTTGTTCGGTTGTAAGCTTTTGGTTTGTATTTCTCCTTTCTTCTTCTTCCTTTTCCGGTTTGTGACTGTAGCACATTTTCCAGGTGCTAACTTTTTGCTGCTCCTACTTAATTATCATACGGTGCTCTTTTCCATTATTTTTCAGAAGGAGGGGGGGGTATTAAAAATCCACTATACAATGTGTTGAGTTTTGTAATTCGATAATTTTGGACCACAGTCGTTCGGAATGAATCCATTTTGCAGTAAGAAACAAGCCTCCCAATGCAAAATGTTAAAAGCTTGTATCAAAATTGCATTGCATGACCAATGCATTCTTTGTGTCTCGGGTTTCAACTCTAGCATTCTTCCATAAGACACTAGCCCATTCGCTTTCCTCATTTAAGTGATCACCATATATTATTGGATCTAATCCTATGTGGCTATGCATTAATGCCTAAAACATAAGCTAAGATGCAGCATTGAGAGAGGCCCGCCTAATACAGATATCATTTGAATAGGCTACTACAAACTTTTGTTTTGTGCTGTATTGCTGGCAGAGCCTGTGTAATGCCACAGCGACCCCATGCCCCGAAACCTCATCATTGATTAGCCTAACAAAAGTTCGCTCGATGCTTGACCACAAAGTAAACATTTCTATCAAATGATCCTTTTTAGATGGAACATATATATAAACATTAGAAGGTCGGTTTGGGGATTAGAGAGCTTTAAAAGCCAATCCAAAGGATCAGCCGTCAAGCCCATATCCCACTGTAAAGTAAGGCATTGTTTAGTTGCACTTGTATCCAATATCCATCTCAATCTATATATATTGAGAGAAAAAATTAACTAATTTTTGCTCTAATCTATCCTAACATACATGGATTTAAGTGAATACAAGTGCAGCCAAATAAGACTTATTAGGTTACATAGTAAGACCAATATTCCAATGACATCAACAGTATAAATAGTTAACTACCCTAAAAATACAAGTTGCTGATTCTTTTTAATTTGCTTTCCTCCACTAGGAGCTAGCAAGAATATAAATCTGGATGCATAGTAAAATCTATGTGTCTATAAAAGCCAAAACTACTCAAAATTTGAGATGGAGGGAGATTTAGCACTTGTTGAAGAGATGCAAATATCATAAGTCTATGTTGAAGAGATACAGCATAACAACGGATATATCTCCACTCACTGTGGGAGGCATTCTTGATTATTAATACAATTTCCTCTCAGAAAGCAGCAAATGTTCTAATCAGTTTCTCCCGTCGCCTAGCTAGAGCGCTCGAAAGAGAGGAACTTCCACTATCACCCGCACCGCGACGTGCGTCGTCACGATCTTTACGTGCGATAGGTCTCTCAACGAAAAAGGTAAAGAGATCAAAAGTTCTCCCCATAAAAAAACGTGCAAAAAAACAAAACAACTTTTCAGTACACCTCCAGATCGAAGAAAAATATACAGTGTGCTGCATCTGATATTCTGAATATGCAGTTGCCAGGTCTTAACCAAATCAGTCGTTGGAGTTGGTGCCGTCACGACCAAACCCTCTCTCGTTTTCCGGGAGCCTTTTGGCTGGGCAGTGTTCGGCTGGCATTAAAATGATACTGTAGCGTCTGAAAAGTACTGTAGCAGCTGGAGAATAGTGGAAGAAAAACACTGCTCCGGCCGGAAAAAAAGAAGTCCAGCCAGCCAAAAGTGGCCAGCCGAACACACCGAGGCGGTTTAGTCGGTTGCTTCGGTCGGTACGGATGCGCGAGTAGAATACACACTCCTCTGTGGCTATATGGGAAATGCGACTCTTCAAAGTTTCGTAATGCCAGTTGACTCCAGGTTTTATTTATTTATTTATTTGATGATCGGGGAAAAGAGGAAATGATCATGCAGTCCTCGTCAGACTTTGTACTGCATGCGTTCGTCTGCACGAGGTGATTGGCGATTCCTTTTTCCTCTGTGTGATCGCTTCAGCTGATTTATTGAAAGGGACAGGAGTGCGATTCTAGTCGTACTATGATTTTGTGCTGTTTAAATATGCTGGTTGAACCGCGAAGAAGATGAGAGGGTGCGCACTTGAGATTCTTTTTATGTGAACCGTGTGTGAGCTGTGCCAGTGAAATTCGACCCTTGTCCCTAGCGGGCGCGTGTCGCTACAGGAGCTGGCGCACAGTTTCAACTTCTTTGACTGTTCATCTCTTCTTCAATTGCTCCTCATCTTCGATGAACTGCACCAGCCAGCCCCGCCTCCTTTAGCCTTTCTGCCGCCCTCGGCCAGCGGCTCACCCGTCACTGACCGCGCCGTCGGCCGTCCACTCCCGTTGTTCCACCTTTTCCAACCCTAAATCCAATCAGAGGAGCAAGAAATCCAATCGGAGGAGTAAATCTTGCCACCTCGCTCTCGCCGCCGGCACCGTCCATTCGGTTGTTTAACATCGCTCACTCGGCGGCGCCCTCGCCGCCTCGTTTACCGCCCCTCAACCCGCCACCACAGTTAGGCTGACGCCATCGCCAGGTTCTTCCCTTTCTAAGCCCATCGGCCATGGAGGGCTCTCCTAAAAATCAGAACCCTAACCTCAAATCACAATGTCCCCGCTGCCTCCTCCACCACCCCGCCCCATGGCGACCTTGCCGCCGGCCGTCCCGCTCACCGCCCGTCCCTCCCTGTTCTTATTTCACCCGCGTCATGCCTCCTCCACCAACCAGGCCCATGGCGACCTTGCCGTCGGCCGTCCCGCTCACCGCCGCCCCTCCCTGTTCGGATTTCGCTCACGTCCTCACGTGTGTGTCACACTTGGGGCAGCGATGCACACATGCCAAATAAAGATTGTGAGTGAACTTTGTGGTTTGTTTACTATGATGTTGGACATGTAAGCATTTATATATGATAATAATGAGATTTGAAGTTTTGAACTGCTTGTATGCACAGCTGTATACTAGTGAATAGAATTATGCTAGTGTGAGACCACGTGGTGCTTACATTTGAAAATACACTATATTTCAGGCCGGAGGGGTACATGAAACTATGTTTGAGGTATATCTATTTTTGTGAATGATGTAAATCATTCTAAAAAATATGACAAGCACATACACTCAAAATATGCTTCAATGCCAAGTTTTAGATTTTCCTAACAACTTTTAGATATTATTAGGATTATTTTGTAGTAATCCAGAGCTAGAAGTTTAAATTATCCCTACAAAGTAACTGAATTTTCATCTATCTTCTCGACAAGGGTTTGAATGGACAATATAAGCTCAAATATAAATTTATATATTTTGAATAGTATTGGAGTACACGCAATTTAACTTGGAATTTCTTTCTATATGCACACAAAAGTTCATTTAAACTATAGAAAATAGTGAATCATTTCAAAAAAAATTGAAACTCCCAGACAATACAACATATATATATATATATATATATATATATATATATATATATATATATATATATATATATATATATATATATGTCATCTATTTTATGTGAAGAAAGTTTAATGGTAGATAAGACAAAAGTTCTATGAAATATACAATAACAAAGACCTTCAAAGAAAATTACATACACAATGACAAAGACCTTTTATAACCTTTCCCCGACTAGACCAATGTTAACATCAAAGCCTACAAACACGTTATAACCCCACCGTAGGTAGATGTTCCCGTATACTCCGATATAGGTAGTAGTGTACCATTGAAACAACATTTCATAAACCTTCTTCGGGTACCTTGGGTCTCACAGGTGTCAAGCATGGCAGAGGGGACAGTGGGGCTAGGAGAAGATAGTGGCCAAAGCCATCCAAAACTCTGTGGAATCTAAGAACCAACCGGATCATGTTAGCATTGCTCGTAGCGCTTCTTGGATCTGGCATGGCTCTGTCTTCACAAATCTTCTTTTGTACTTCTCGTGCACCATCTTAACTATGAAGAGTTGTATCTGGAGAGCTTTATCCCAAAAAGAGAGTTCCTCTGTGAGACTACAAGAGCGCATCTAGAGGAACCTATCAATTGCTGCCTAACGCCTTGGAAGAAAGGAAGAACCCTGGGGCCTGTTTTTAAACAAAAGCAATAGGTAGCTGGATCCGACAATGAAGAACTGAGTAATCGAGTGGGTGAATCCAATGGATGGATATGACCGTCAATCCATAACCCGGCAGTGATATATCATGTTGCCCCTACCAGGTCAAACCATGACCCGCATTGGCATATCATTGTTATGTTGTGGTCTGACCCGGTAGTGAGAGAGACTTCTCTGTCGGGTCAATAGGCTTTGAATAATTGTCCAGGTTCTAGGTTTACGACCCGGCAGTGAATGCGGATTACTGTCACCTCCAGCATATCCAACAGTGATTGACCCGTAGAGATAGCATGTTTTGGAGTAGCGTGGGACCATGTAACATTTAGCAATAGCAGCTTTTTACGTTTGATATAACTATAGGCTCCTTTGCTCGAACGATATATCATGCACTATAGTAAGGTCGGTGCAGTACACTCAGAAATCAGGCAGCCAGGCGATCGAGCAGATAAGCAAGACAAGCACCGCCACACCGGCCGGAACGAAGATAACAATAATAACAAGTAGCCAACGAACAGCCCAACTCGAGTACGTGATCCAAAAAATCAAATCAAAGTGAGCTCGTCCACCACATGCATGGGCGGGCAGACAGCAACCTATTCACCTGACACGCCAACGATTCCAACATCTCGATCGATCGTGTTGGCGGCGACTTGTACCGCCAGGTCGGCAAAAAGAACACTAAGCTAGTATACTCGCATGTACAATCAGCAAAGATATAGGTCACTCCTGATGTCGACTAGTGGATCTTACACGGCTGGCTACAACGTAACTTAATTAGCTATCTGCATGTATGGCATCAGGATAATGGCAGGGACGATCGATCGATTAGGTCTGAGATGACAGAAAACGGGATGCAACCGGATTTTGAATCGTTAGTCACACCGACCATTACTTATCCGTTCGTCGATCTTGAGATGCATATTCTGCGTGTATACAACGGCCGCCACCGTAGTTGATAGATTTGGTGCGGATTTTATTGGGAATAAGCTAGCAACTTAGCAGCTTATTAGACCCCGGCACAATGGTGCACTTTGTGCCCTTCCATCTACGATACTCTCTCCATTTTTTTTAAACTCGATACTCTCTCCATTTTATTAAAATGTAAATAGGGCCTTGTTTAGATTACCTCAAAATTTTAAATTTTTTCACTCTCTCCATCACATCAATTTTTGGACGCATGTATTGAGCATTAAATGTAGGTAAAAAAAAACTAATTACACAGTTTGGTTGTAAATCACGAGACGAATCTTTTGAGCCTAGTTAGTCCATGATCGGACAAAGTTTGTCAAATACAAACGAAACGTGCTACAGTATCCAGATTGCAAAAATTTGCAATCTAAACAAGGCCTAGGCCATTTTAGTTTTATCCTAAGTCGTACTTTTCTGACTCTGATTTGACTCCTATTTGCAGTGTACGTAATTTTGCTATTTGAACTATTGGTTCGGCCAAAAATTAGCTTATTTGCTACTACTCCCCCAAAGATATTTTATAGATATAGTATACATCTAAGCGCATAACAAAAACTATGTAGTAGTTAAGTTAATTGGTTGGCATGATATTAGAGCTGCAACATGGACAAATGGAAGGAGGAGGATCGCCAAATGATAAAGATGAGATGCAAGAATATTGAGACAACCGCGATGGAGGTGTTTGCAAGACACGGTTGGAGATTTAGTAATAGAATTGCTTTTTAGATGTCCATTTTAGAAACTTTGCTTTTATCCTCTTTGAATCAAAACTTTGTTTTTGAGATTGCGTGGACCATAGTGCTTGTGTTTGTAATAAGGAACAGCTAAATGCATTAGTCGATGTAAAAGCTGGGATATTAATATATTCCTTTTTCTAAAAAAAATGGACAAATGGAAGGTGTCTTCTGGTGAAATTGTTTTGTCAGGAATGCAATCACGATCAGAGAAGGTCAGGTGTGCTGCATGGTTACTTCACCAAGCCAAACATGCATATTTGTGCGGGAGTTTGCAAAAGTGAGTATGGATTCAGAATTACGAATCCATGAAGGGCGGCGGTGGCAAAAATAGCAGCTCGTATAAGATTTCCATGGGATATGATGCACGCAAGAGTTCACTTATGTTATGATGAAGAGAAACAAAGCAAAGAAGGAAGAGAGAAACCAGGGAAGTATTTTGCACAGATCAATTGATTGGCCGGATCACGCTTAAAGTTGTGTATTCGGAGTTTCGGACTAGACAGGTACTATTTCATAATCATATATACTCCTTTCATTTTAAATTATATAAGACGTTTTGGCTTTTCTATATCGGTAATGCTCTCTACCGCGTCTTCACTGGGCCTGCAAACTAGGTCTGACCGGCCCATTATTAAAAAAAATGGACGCTTCCACTGGGACGGAACCGCCTCATGCCGCACGCCCATGCGCCTCGCGTTGGACCTGCTTCGCGCCGCGCCTCCTTGGCCTCACGCCTCACGCCGGACCCGCCTCGTGCCGCGCACCCCGCCCATGCCTCGCACCGCGCGCTGCTCGCGCCTCGCTCCCCCGCGCCCGCGTCAACGAGCCTTCGTTGGACGGCAGCAAGTAGATGAGCACATGTTGCAACCATATGTTTCATGCATTTCAGATGTATGTTGCATATGTTTCATCTGGATGTTGCAAAAGTAGATCTGGTGTTGCATATGTTGCAATGGATATACACGTGTGTTGCAAGTATATGTTTCAAATGTTTTAGCTGTTTCAAACACATGTTGCATATGTTTCATCTGTATGTTGCAAAAGTATATCTGGTGTTGCATATGTTGCAATGGCTATACACGTGTGTTGCAAGTATATGTTTCAAATGTTTTAGCTGTTTCAAACACATGTTGCAAGTGTTTCATCTGAATATTGCATATGTTGCAGTGACTATACACATATGTTGCAAGCGTGTTTTCCAAATGCTTCAACTGTTTAATCTGAATCCTCTACAATGCTCTCTCCATTTTATTAAAATGTAAATAGGTCGTACTTTTCTGACTTTCATTTGACTCCTGTTTGCGGTGCACTTTTAATTTAGCAGTTATGTTAATTTGTTGGCATAATATTAATTAGAAGTGCACATGGACAAATGGAAGGTGTCTTCTGGTGAAATTATTTTGGCAGGAATGCAATCAGGATCGGAGAAGGCCGTCAGGTGCTGCAAGTTACTTCACCAAGCCAAACATATGCAGATTTGTGCGTGCGTTTGCAAATGTGATCATGGATTCAGAATTATGAATCTATGAAGGGCGGTGCCGGCAAAAATAGCAGCTCGTATAAGATTTCCATGGGGTATGATGATGCATGCAAGAGTTCACTTATGAAGAGAAACAAATCAAAGAAGGGAGGGAGAGAGAGAGAGAAACCAGGGAAGTATTTTGCATGGATCAAATACAAAACAAATGTCATTTTTGCACCTTCTCCTTGTTTTCCTCTTTTTTATTTTCTTTTTCCTCCGTCTTTTCCTCGCACTTGCCTGTGAAACCTTTTTCTTTTATCCCTAAAGCTCAAGCTCAAGCTCAAGCAATACTCTATCTTGTTGGGAATTGACATATACAGTATTTAGGAAATGTCATTCTCAGTGATTATGTTATTGGGACAACAAATCGATATATACAATATATATCTAGGGAGAATTCAACAACTCATTCCATAATGATCATGATGATTGCCTTCACTTCAATCAACTTTGTGGATTTTCCCACCACGACAAAAAGTGGGTGTAGCATCCGAGCGTGCCTGGAGTCCAACCATGTGGAGGCCCCACGTGACAAAGGGCCATGTGATATGTATCGTCTAGAGCTCCTGAGCGAGAACATGTATCTGTCGAGTATATATGTATATATATATATATATATATATTATTGACAACCATCGAGGTAGTGCATTTTATATGATCTGTATCAGTGTCTATATTAGTCATTTAGTAAAAACCTCACGGTAGGAAGGCTTTCTCGACCAGTGTCCTTAGTGTTCCACGATGACCACCTGAACTTTTATATAGTCAAGGTCATCAACGTAGACTAATTACAATACATACAAGATAATTTAATAGCAAATAAAAACCAAAATAAGTCTATAGAAGACTCAAATACTTCCAAGTCGAGGAAGAAGATAGAGTATTGCTTTAGGGAAAATGTGAAATCAGTTTCATAAATTTCTAAGCTAATTTTTTCGAAGGTTATACTATATTTTATATTTTTAATAATTGCATAAATTTTCATGGAAAAAACTTGAAAAATATTTGTTGTTCGGTTTACCTCCATAATTTTCAACGTCGAGGATGTCCAACAGTTCAACTTTTTTTTTTTGAGAAACACAAGCCCGCCAGCCCATATAGGCACGGCTGGCCCATCGCGTGCAGCGGTGCAGGTCATCTCGTCTTGCGGGCTTGCGGCAATGCTGCCCGAGTGCCCGCGCCAACATCGAGAGCCCCGAGAGGCCGAGACCGCGCCAACACAACTGCGCCGCGCGCTTCCCACCACCTTCCCCATGCCGCGCCCGCCGCTTGCTCGACGGGATGCCGCGTCCGAGCCCGCCGCTCTCCGCGTCCCTCTTCAATTCCCTCATCGCATCCCGCGCCCGCGCTGGTCGCGTGGTCGACGCCCTCTCGCTCCTCGCGCGCATGCTCCCTGCCGGCGTCGCCCCGACCGCGTTCACCTTCGCACCGATCCTCGCCTCGCCTTCCGCCACCGCCTGCTGTGCCGCGCAGCTGCACCCGCACATTCTCAAGAGCGGCCTGCTCCACTGCGAGCCCTACTCGGGGACCTCGCTAGTGGGGTTCTTTGGGCGGAGAGGACAGTTCGACGAGGCGCTCAAGGTGTTCGGTGAAATGACCGTGAGGAGCGTTGTCACCTGGAACTGTCTCATCTCTTCGTTTGCACAGTTTGGACACAGCCGCGATGCAGTGTCCTGGTTCAGGGAGCTCATGAGAAGCGGCAATGGCTTGTCAGATGGCTCGTTTGTTGCAGTATTGCCTTCGTTTGGTTTGCCAGAGCAAGTTCATGGTGTAATGAAGAAAATTGGAATGGATTCCGTCTCAGCAGTTGCAAATGCATTTCTGAATTCATACTGTACTTGCGGTGCAATAGATGTGGCAAAGAAGCTATTCGATGAGATAATGTTTAGAGATGTGGTTTGTTGGAATACAATGATAACTGGTTTTGCAAGGAGTCATGTCCCAGAGAGAGCTTTTGAGCTTTTCTTGAGTATGCAACGTCAGGGGATTTTTCCAAATGAAATTACATTTGCTAGTGTTCTCTATGCTTGCACCGTTATAGATGGACACAAACTTGGGAGGTTTGTTCACGCAAAAGTTATCAAGCACGATCTCAGCACAAGTGTGTTCGTGAACACTTCATTGATTGGTTTCTATGCAAATTGTATTAGTAGGGGGGATGCTCATAAAGTGCTTGAAGGGGTTCCTGGAAATAGCACCACGTGTTGGAATGCTCTGATTTCTGGTCACTCTGGTTGTGATGATCCAACTTGTTTGGTTATTGTGAGAGACATGCTGCGATCAGGGATTAAACCGAATGAAGTTACTTTTTCTTCATCTCTCAAGGATCCATCACTTTTTGATCTCCAGCAGGTTCACTCATTGGTCATAAGATTGGGTCATGGTGGTAATGACTATGTTTCAAGTGCTATCATATCATCGTATGCTTCACATGGCATTATTTTTGATGCCTTGTCTTATGGAGTTGCACTGGATCCAGACTCATGTAGTGTCTCTATGAATGTTTTAGCTGGCGTCTATAACAAAGCTCGCATGTACCAAGAAACTAAGGACCTACTTCTACATAAGCAAGATCGAGATACTATTTCATGGAGCATACTTATTACTGCTTGCGCACGGAATGGTGATTTTGTTGAAGCTTTTGGATTTTTCAGGCAGATGAGATTTTTTGGGCACCGTTTCGATAATTATGTATCTGTGAGCCTGCTGAGCATTTGTACCAAAAACAACAGCCTTTATCTTGGTAAGTTGATTCATGGGCTTATCATCAAGACCAATTCCAGTTGCTCTGACAGTTATGTTGATAATATGTTGCTAGATATGTATGCTAAATGTGGTAGAATTGAAGACTGTCTCAGAGTCTTTGAGAAAATGGAAGACAGGAACCTTATATCATGGACAACTGTGATTTCTGGACTTGGACTTAATGGTTTTTCTCGTAAGTCCTTGGCATTGTTTAAATCCATGGAAAAGGACGGCTGCAAACCTGACAAAGTAGCAATTCTAGCAGTCCTGTCATCTTGTAGACATGGTAGACTTGTGCAGGAGGGGATGGAGATATTCAAACATATGAAAGCTGATTATTCAATTGAAGCTGATATGGAGCATTACATTTGTGTGGTTGACATGCTATGCAAGTGTGGTTATTTGAAGGAAGCTGAGGTCGTGATTAGAGGCATGCCTTTCCAACCAAGCACTGTCATATGGCGCACATTCCTCCAAGGATGCAAGACATATGGTGTAACAGAGGCACAAGTTTTTAGCCAGCGGTGGATCAAATAGAATTCCTGTTGCATGGAGGTGTGCTTTTCGTCTCTTTAACCAATCTTTTTTTTTGCTGTTAGTTCAATATTTAGAATGTATGTATTGGATCAAGTTCATTTTTTATTGGATTTGCACATATCGAAGTACCACTAAAATAGAAGAGAGATATACGATCACCATGTCTGTTTTGTTCTATCCATTTAGATGTTAGATCATGCATCCTCATTGATGAAGCTTTTCTGGTAGATGCAGTAGCATTCTGGTTTGTCATATTTGTTTTCCCACAGTTTGTCTTTTGTTAATACCATCTTAAGTTGTTTAATTACAAAACTTACCCAGTGTTGAAAGCAATTATATAATGTGGGGTTTGGGGAAGGGAACTTCTAGACAGCCGTACCCTTGCTTTACTTTTCAAGGACACAAGTGGAGAGACTCCAACATTGTGCCAAGCCCGCTCTCTAGGTCACAATTATTATCAATCTTTCTGGTACCCACGTTACATCATTCATTTAGCAAACATCGAGGCCTCTCATAATGTTATCACCATGATTAGGGTTGAGCAAGGATAAGGAAGAGGCAAGAAGGATGGCTGCTATTTTTGGTGACCTGGGAACATAGCCCTCAAGACCATTTACGATTTTACGTCTCAATGACAATGCTCCCTTGGGCACTTGAATCTGATCCTTGTACTTTGTGAAAGTTACAAGGGAATGGAATTGTGCATGTCCAAGGAGCTAAATGGAAATGATTAGCAAGGTAGAAATGTCCCAAAGGTACTGTCGGATTCATAAACCCGGGGTCCCTAATGGGCCTGCTTTCCAGCAAAAGCTCGGCCCAGTAGACGGCATTACAAACGACGCGCAACTCCTGGGCCGGCCCAGATACCTAACGACAGGCCGGAAGAGCGATCCAGTCTCCGACCGGAAGGCCTGGCCGCCTACAGCTCTTCTCCGACCGGCGCGGTCGGAGCCGATGGAAACGACCGACCGGGGACGTCCGCTCGGTGACGACCCAAGAATCAGGCGAAGCAGATAAGGCAAGGCGCTCAAGCCAACCGCAATACCGAGGACCGTACCCTGCACGCCTGTAGGACAGTACCGCCAGGCCATGCCAGAGGGGTACTTTGCAACCTTTCAGACATGTCAGAACACGAACAGTGTTGTGGGCGCCGACATTTGTCCTACAGTATGGTAGGCGCCGACATTTGCCATACCAGAAGAACACGATGGAGCCTGCCACACGCATCTGGGCGTCAATAGTATTGTGGGCGCCGACAAACTGTCTTGTACCCGATGGCGTAGGCAACAAGACTAGAAAACACACACTCTCTCTCTTGTAAGGCCGTCCCCTTTATCTATAAAAGGGGATGCGCTCTCTCCTAAAAGGACGGTCATTCCGACTCTTTCTCTGTTAGCTTTAGACATTCTGAGCACTCGAACAGCTCCACGGCTCTAGAGCTCTAAAGCTACACAGAGCATACGTTTCAATACTTAGCGCATGTTGGAGCTCCCGTCACTCTTGGCCCTTCGGTTCAGAGTCTGACCGAATTTTCGACACCCCCCTTCTCATTCCCACTCGTTTGTAACCCCACAGCAAACTTCGAACACCTGGGCTTAGGAATAAAGTCACCGACTGGAACTGGACGTAGGGCATGTTGCCTGAACCAGTATAAACCCTGTGTCATTGAGTGCTAGGCCACATCCGATCACAACGTACGGCAAAACTACAAATATTCACTTGTTGGTCACTTTTCGCACCGACAGGTACTGTACCGTTACTTATATTCAAGTAATCTATGGAATGTGAAGAACTGAAGAATCATGCCATGGCTTAAAATTGTAGTGAGCATGAAGAATCTATTATTATATTCAGTTTCGTTTATTTACTGAAAAACATCACTTCCGTCAATAAGCATGCCAAAAGGAGGGTAAAAGGAAAACGATGATTGTTTTGGATTTGCCAAGGTGCACCTCAGCTATGTACAGTCGATACTCGATAGAGAGGTTGAAGCAACTGGGATGGGTTCAGTAAGTTACCTTTTGTTACTATGCTTAACCTGAATCTAGCTGATGTTAACCTGCTCTGAGTGCTTTAGCATGATTGGAACTTTGAGAATACCTACTATAATTTATATCATGTGTCTTTCCTACTCAATGTGCATCTGAAACGTGGATTGCTTTTTGACAACTCATTCATATCTATCATCTGTGACCCCTTGGTTTGCTTTGGAATGATTATCCCATAAAATTCTTCAAGTTGTCTTTTCGCAGTATGAGGAGGTCAGCCGGTCGTTGCAAGTTAGGATGTGGTTAGTCGGTTGCAAAGACGATAAAGCACAAGTCTAGGACAGAGACACCTACTGACACTCTGAGGTACCTGGGACTTTTGACGAAGCATGCACATTGGCAAGGCAATAAGGCTTCTATAGCATCCAAGCAATGGGTTTTATCAGTTATTGCTTTCCTTCCCACTGGGCACTATCTGCATAGCGACAAAGGTGTTCGTTAAGTAATCGTTGATGATGGGGTACTTTTGTCCTGACACCTGATGATTTGGTCAAGGAATTCAAAGGGCTTTCTCACTATAGACTTGCACATTATCTAATGAATAGTGCAGATTCCTGCAGTTACTTATCAAAATGAGATTGCAAAAAGTTTGCTGTTCCAAAGCGATCCAATTTACTGAATGCAAGGGTTACTTATCAAAATGAGATTGCCGATTGATTCTATCGATCTAGCAAAAATGAGGTTATGTTTCTTACCGTATTTTCTGTCAAAAAAAATGGCATTTTCCCTTTGGCGCCATTGCATCCATAATTAACATACATTTAGATATATGCATTTATATACTGTATTCCATTAGTATATTCTTGCGGGCACAATAACATAACAAAAGATCTTGGTTCTATCATGTGGCCGCCAAAGCAGCTGCAATAGCATCTCGTAGCTTGCCCATGTCCCTGTCATCCATGACATCTTCGTTGAGCTCATGTTGCAAAGGCATCTCATTTTGCAGCAACTTTCTTTTTCTTCTCCCCTTGACTTATCTACTATTTGCACACAACCATCATTGCAACAGGTATATAGATACATGACAGATCCTGTTCTACTCTATTAAAAAAACACATGTATTGCTGCACTGCTGGACCAGTTCATTACTACTTCCAATTGTAAGTTCCACCTATTATTTGGACTGCATTCGGGAATGCAATGGTGCGGGCGTGCTGCGCTGAATGGGGTGGGAGAGGCAGTGGATGAATAGGGTTCACGTATGTATTTCTTTGATTGATGACAAATGCGGGTAAATAGTTGCAACTTTAGGTGTTCTTTCGATATACCATTCTTCATGGGGATTGGAGGAGATTGCTGAGGAATTGTAGGGGCACTTTGGATGATCGTTTCTTGGCAACTGAGTTTCAATGAAAAGTTATGGTGCCAATTTGTCCTTACACGCATGTGTACATATTATAGCCATATATACTTCAGTATATAACATTTCTGTAACCGTAACACAGCTCGGACGGATGCAGTCAAGTTGTCAACATCAATTAGATTAGATCTGAAAAAGGTGTCAACGTCGATTCCTGTAAAACCTTTCGGTAGTACTTGGGTTTCACATCTGAATACTCCATTCATCATCCACATGAATGGAACCTTCCTAGGTAGTTAGTGGCGCAACATGCACAGTCAGCACAGATAGAAGCATCGCAGCGGCTGACCAACATCGGAGCACCGCATTGGCCTCTCGCCGTCTATCGCCTGAAACGCGGCCGAAGTGCAGATTGCAGGAAGCCAGAAAGGCGAAAAGGCGTGGCCGGGCCATTGCAGGATCTATCGGATATAATCTCACTTCACACACCGTCAGCGCAGGAAGAAGAAAGCGGTCGACAAAACTTCCATGGCGCACCACCGCATATCTGCGTGCATGATCTGCCCTGCCGGCGCTAGCCAGCCAGCCGCTGCTCTGCCAGCGATAGTGGCCACTCGACCACCACCTAAACCAAACCACCCACCAATTAATCAATTATCCACAAAAACGCCCGGGCCCTCCAAACAAATGTTTGTTTTGTAACTGCTGCCCCGTGACTCCATCCCATTGGCCCTATAAATAGCGGGCGGCACCTGGCCATGACAGGGCAGCACGACACCGAGGCGCACACTGACTCCAGCTCTCGGGCCTCTCTCTCGATCGGTATACACACGTCCTGCGGCAGACAAGTTCCAGCACGCTGCATCGTCGGCCTGGTTGCGAACGTTTTCGGTACGTTCCACCCATGGCTCGCGTCGGCATTGTTATGCTCTGCAGCCTGCTGGTGCTGATCGTCGGCGCGGCGCTCGCGGCAACGGCGGCCCAAGCTCGCGTCGTGCCGCCAGGCTATGCTGCCCCGGACATCGACGTGGCCGGGGCCGGGGCGAGGGCGGGAGTGGGCGGCACCGGCGGTGGCAGACGGGGCGGCATTCGAAGGGGGAGGTGGAATGTGCAGAGCGTGCAAAGCGACGGCGCCCGCAAGCGGGAGGTGCCGGGTGGCCCGGACCCCCAGCACCATGGCTAGACATGCATACACATCATCATCATCAGGCCAATGCAATGATCGATGCTGCCATGCAGGCAAGCCTCCTTGTGTGGCTTCGAATGGCACGTCAAGTCACAGTGTCACACGAATATTGATCATTGGATCCATATGTGTTTCCTGTTTCTCTTCTTGTTTTTTTCTTTTTTTTCTCCAGATATATATTGAGTCAGAGAGGTAAGTATAATCTGCATCGGTTTCAGCCGGGTGTCTCGTGTTTGGAGGTGTCATTATGCTCCTCTGACATCCTATAATGCACATAAGAAACTGAGGCTAGAGGTATACAGCCTGTTCGTTTGCTCGTATACGATCGTGGATTATAAGCTGGAACAATATTTTTCTCTCACACTAAACTAGCCAGCAATAAATAATCCACGATCGTTTACGACGAAACGAACAGGCTGATAGTACATACGTACTGCTGTAGTTTACTTCTCTATGTATGAGTTGTAATAAGCAAGCGCAAGCTTGTAATTGCACCAAAGAGAGCGCCCTTGTAACTTTATTATCCGACGACGATACTTATGGAATGGAGTATATTTTTTGTTGTGGGTGAACCATGTCCTTGCATTGATTTGGATTGTTCTTCTTTCATTAGTATTGTACAGTAATAATGAGACTATCGAGGCCGTCAGCATACTCGGAATGCATGTTTTCCTTGCATGCTGATTGGCTACTGACATCATGATGCATGATATGCACCATACAATACAGAAAATAGTATGATACGTACCACAAGGTTTATATCAACCAAAAGAGGGATCAGAGAAAGGTCCCTTTTCGAACAATTTTATGAAAGTTATCTGACACTGATTGGTGCGCACTGTTTCCATGGATTCTATGACAAGTGTCCGAGCAAGCCGCCCACAAAATTAGGATTAATATATAATACTATAATGCGAGATCACCACGTCGTTTGACTCGAAAAGGTCAGTAGTGACTCAGACTACTACTATCAAGATTGAATGAGAGGAAATATAATGCATTAAAGTTGGCTCCAACCAGGGTTATATTAAAGACCCCGCACACCTTTAGTCCTGATTGGTGGCTCAGTCCGAGACTAAAGGAGCACCTGAGCCACCAACTAGGACTATATGTCCATGTTATAATCCATCTTAGCTTTCTTTCTCCCCAAGCCCGAGCTATTTTGAAAGTAGTTGTGTTAGCCTATGTGGTTGCATGCACCCTGTAGCACATGGCACGTGCGATCCTAACGATACTCCACTGCCGTCGGGTGCTTCTACATAGTCCAGTTGATCAAGCATCGACTAATTATAGTAGATAACAAGAGCTTCTATTAGCAAATAAGCATGACTAAGATTCATATAATAAATTGGGTAGTATAAGATATAGTATGATTTTTTGAGGTAAAACAAATTTTCTAAGATTAAACCAAAATGTAGGATTTTTAATTGCTTTATTCTAAAATCAAGCTCTATCTTATGGTATAAGCTCTCATTATAATTAGTCGATGTTGATCGTCCGTCTATATAGAAGCATCAATAGAGCGTCGTCACGATTATATGTATGTGCAACAGGGTAGGCGTTGGTCCCCTGTCCTTGACAAATTTTCAAGTAGTTGAGTTAGCCTGTGTGGTTGCATGCACCCTGTAGCACATGGCACATACGATCCTAACGACGCTCCATTGGTGCTTCTACATAGTTCGAATGATCAGACATCGACTAATTATAATAGATAACATAAGCTTCTACTAGTGAAAGCTCTAGTTTGGTTTTGGTGATGTTTACACCAAAATTTGGAAGAAAAATGTGGGAACTCAAAGGTTTCTAAGATTGTGTCAATCAAGGAATCGATTGCATAAGAATCGATATCAGCTGATTCAGACGCGACACTGGAATCGGCTCTCTTGAATGACGTCGGCAGATAACGATGATGAGCTACGGTTGGCGTCGGAGAACTACATATCGGACTCTACAAAAAGAGAAAAGATTATGGTCCAAGTTACCTTAAGACATGAATGTTTTCTTCTATACCAAAGATTGTAACGAGTCGTACTCGAGTAGGATTCATGTTTAGGCTCCGGGTATAAATATTGGACCCCGGCTATTGTAAAAGACATAATCAATCAAATACAAGTTACTTACTTTTTCGGCTCGGGCCACCCCTTAGGAGTAGGAGTAGAGTAGATCTCGGTGAGTTCTTCAGCAAGTAGGGCTGCATCGATCCGGCCGACCTCCGGCTTGTCTGTAAGTACCGTTATGGCTTATACTTCTGTTCGTATGGCTGCATCGATCCGGTCGACCTCCACTGCAACTCTGGTATAAGCTAGTTATCGACTCTTGTCTAATTCAAGTACGGCTGCATCGATTCGGTCGACCTCCACTACTCGAACTAGATTAAGGTCAAGTTATTGGCTCTATCTAAGGGTGGCGTCCTTCAGGTAGATTCATTAAGTTACCAATTTTGCTGATGTTTTCATTGTTATTAGTTTACAACAACATTAATTTGTCCGGTCGAGATCGAATTAGATCGGCCTCATATCCTTTAGATCCGTTGTTCGTTTGTTACAACACGATATCATCTACCTTGAACGACGATTTATATTTCATTGGCTGTTTTACTTCGATCTTGATCGTGCATAGTACGCGGTTAAGGCATGCATAATCTTGAAGAGGTCTGCTGGCTAGTTGAATCTGGTTTATGGTTCACCATTATGGCTGTAACGATCCGGTCGATCCCCACTGATGGCACTGTAGATTGGAGGATGCTAGTTAGCAGATTTGTTCCTGGTTAGGCGTGACCTTAGCTATTTGCTATGCTTGCATCGGCTAAATAGTCGATCGCCCGTGCGTTAACGCCTATGGTGTGCGTCCATGATTCTGTTAAGCGTGAATAAATCTGTGTGCTTTAAGGGCTTGATTTGTTGTCTTTTTCATGGCTGCATCGATCCGATCGAACCCCACTGTTAGAGATATTGGGTTGAGTCTGAGGAGTCTACAGGTTTGTTCGTGTGAAACAGTCGATTGTTCACACGCTGTAGTCCTTCTTACCTGAATTGGCTGTTTTAGCCGATTTATCCGAGCCTTCAGTATAGCATGTCTTTCGAAAAGCCTATCAAAGTACGGATGTGTTTGCGGATTCTTCGGTTTTAGTTTGTTACTATCATCATAGCTGCCATCGATCTGGTCAAACCTCACTGTTGGTGGTAACAGATTAGATTCAGAGCGTTTGTAGATCCGTTCGTATCAGATAATCGATTCGTTCGTGTGCTATATTTTTTCATGATTAGATTCATCGGCTTAATGGTTTACACTAGCAATATCTGTCTAGCTGATGTTCTCATTTACATATACGTGTACTGTACCTGTCAACTTAAAATCAATCGCTACTCATAAGCTTTAAAGTCCGTAACAGCCGATTTCTGTGCGGATTGGCTATTTAGTCGCTTTTTCCCGTATGGCTGCTCCCGAAGCGGCACACTTGGAACTGTCTGGGCACAGACCGGCATGTTCCACCTTAAATTACTAATAAACTTTCTCTCCTTGTCAATTGCAGAGTCAAATTGACTGGCACGTCTTGGGAGGAGTACGCAGGATCGATCATCCCTGCGTTGAAGCCAGGCGGATCTCCAGCTCCATCGAGCAGACCCTTCCGGCTTGCTCATATGCTCGACATGGTTGACACATTTTTGTGTCGACACACGTTCTGGCACGCTCGGTGGGACACCACAATCGTCATGGCGGCTTACAACAACAACGACATCCTTATGGTACCTTACGAAGACCTACCTGATGGAGATAAAGATGTCATCAACAAAGCTATAGAAGAATTTTAGAACAAGTGTTTGTTGTCCTACACCAAGACACGTGACAATACAATTGTTCAAAAATATCCACTACCGAGAGTTCTGTTGCATGTGTAGACAGATGCAGATGAAGCAGAAGACATGCGTTTCTTCGTGGAAGCTATAAACAAATATGTTCATGATGCCATATCGAACCATAATGAAATCTTCTTGAACACATTCCACAACACCATGAAAGAGGTGTTTCACGGGTTTCCAGTTGGTCTGGCTTATTACAACATTTCACATCTATCGACTCAGGGGACTAATCAAGCCGGTACCAGCTATCAAGAAGCAGCACCAGCCAGTAATGATGATGTCCAGGTAGTTCAGAGTTCATCTGAGCAAGTTCAAGGTGTTACTACAAATCAGATACAGTATAATCCTAGATCATCAATGCAGCATGTGTAACAGTCGGTGGGGCAAGGTCAGAACCAGATGATTAATTTTGGCACATCAGGCCACATACCGTCGTTGGCTCAAAAAGTAGCACCATCAATTCAAAAAATCTGTAGAGATATAGATCCTAATGTCTATAACCAGAGACTTCAAGCAGCAAACCAGCAAAGGAACCAGCAGATAGAGATTCCACAAGGATATCATTATGGCACAGATTATAATACCCTTCACATGATTCTGAATCCAGGGTACCAAGGTACCCGAAATTTTGAGCCACAAACGGGTCAGCAGGTACAGAGAAATCCAAATTCAAATGCTGATGATTTGTTGTTGAGAGTGACCGAGATGATGAAGAATCAGTTTGGTTTGAAGCCAAAAGGACAAACCTTCTCGTACAAACGGCCATATCCAGAATGGTATAATTTGGTCGCTCTTCCTATAAATTATAGGCTCCCAGAGTTTGCTAAGTTCACTGGCCAAGACAGCACAAGCACAATAGAATATGTTAGTCGGTATCTTACACAATTAGGCAAAGCATCCGTTGAAGAGGCCCATCGAGTTCGTTTCTTCTCCCTGTCACTCTCAGGACCAGCCTTCACTTGGTTTTCATCACTACCAGTTAATTCCATCGCCAATTGAGCTGACCTAGAGAAGAAGTTTCATACACATTTTTACACTGGGACAGGAGAAAAGAATATTACCGATTTGACAACTATAAGACAGAAAACTAATGAATCAGGCACCGAGTTTCTTCAGAGATTCCAAGAGACCAGAAATTTGTGCTTCTCGTTAAACTTGGCTAATGATCTGCTAGCTGCTTTGACCGTTCAAGGAATGTTGCCAACATGGAGAGAGAAGCTGCTGGGACAAGAGTTTGATAACTTGGGTCAATTGGCTCAACGAGTGGCAACGCTCAATAGCTAGTTCCAGAATATGTGTAGAGATACCCGATTCCAGAAAAGTACCACAATGACCGAAGCCTATAATCCATATTCGGTCGATGACAGCTATGAAAATGATGAAAAAGAAGAGGTTGCCGCGGCTGAATGAAATTGGGGTAAGAAGACGGTAACGGTGCCAAACCCTTGGGGAAGAGGAGTCGAGGAGAGCTATGACTTTGACATCACAAAATCAGACAAGCTCTTTGATTTCTTGCTTGAGAAGGGATAGATCAAGTTTCCTAATAATCATGTTATGTTGCCCCCTGATCAGTTAAAAAATAAGAAGTTCTGTAAGTTTCACAATGCTACATCTCATTCTACTAATGAATGCAGAGTTTTCCGACAGCATATATAGAGGGCTATTCAGCAAGGAAGGCTCAAATTTGATACGCCTCGGAAGATGAAAGTTGATGATAATCCTTTCCCAGGAGATCAAAACATGGTGATGCTAGGCTGCTCAAAGGAAAGACTAAGGTCCTAACATCAGCTAGATCAAGAGAAACTAGAACAGTCGATCCCGAAATACAAATATCGACTGATGAATACAAGGAAATTAGAAGACGTCGCGGTAAGCAAAAGAGCCGATATGAGCAGGGAGAAACGTCAAAAGATGGGGCGACGAAGCCGCATGTCACATCTCGAATTTTGTTGAATAAATGGCAGCGGCAGAGGGAAAAGGATTATCAGCGTTGATTAGAGGAGCAAGAATACCAGTGTCAACAAGAAAAAGAAAGGTATGAAAGGAAGCAAGCTGAATTGCATTGGAATTGTCCTTTCTTCAGACATTGCTAGAACGAAGGTTTGAAGTTGCCTACTAGGAATAACTATCCAGAGTGCAGTGAACGATATTGGGAGTTTAGGCAATCTCAAACCAACCGCCGGTCCATCCATGCTCAAGACATGTATCATCATAATAACATGGATCGGCGTTTAAAAAATAAAAGTGTTCATGATCGGCTTGGAAAACGAGTTGTTGACCAAGACTGGACTGATTATGAAGAAGAAAGCAATGAGAGAGAATATGTTTGGTAGGAAGGCCAATGGTGTCCAGGAGGATTGACGAGAAGCTAGAAGAGAAGGGTGCAACGCCTAAGGTACAGAGAGTTGGAACAGGCTCAGGCATCCGGCAAACCTCAAGTATGGTGTGCTAAGCAAACAGCCGATAAAAGACAACCATCGACTAATATCCAAATGACTTTTCTATTGCCATCAGAGTTCAGAGCTCCAGCAGATTAAGAAGTTTACTCAGATTTTGATGAATCGGAGTATGAGGAGATAGTTGCCAAGTTGATAGTTATACAGCTAGCTATATTTGATAAACCAGTCAAGCATCGGCACTTAAAGGCTTTATATGTAAAAGGTTTTGTTGATGGGAAGCCGATGAACAAGATGTTGGTGGATGGAGGTGCTTCTATCAATCTTATGCCTTACACCACTTTTCGTAAACTTGGCAAGGGACCAGGAGATCTGATTGAGACCAACATGATGCTTAAGGACTTTGGGGGTAATGTGTCTAATACCCAGGGGGCAATGAACGTCGAACTGACAATCGAGAGTAAGACTCTACTCACCACGTTCTTCGTCATCGATGGAAAAGGGTCATATAGTTTACTCCTTGGTCATGATTGGATTCATGCAAACTGTTGTGTGCCATCAATCATGCATCAGTGTTTGATTCAATGGCATGGAGATGATGTCGAGCTGCTTCGCACTGATGAGTCCATGAGTATCGCAACAGCCGATCCAGTGTATTGGGAGCTAGAAGACTTCGAGTGTTTTTCTGGCAAGCTGTGGGAAGGAGGCTTCATTAAAATTAGTAATGAAGGCCAACAGCCGATCCAAGCAATCGGCTCTAAGAGTTTGTTTTAGTAAATAGTCATGGCTTCATGTCGGCCGTTGGATTAAGGAAAAATAAGCATTGGTCCTAGAGATAGGCTTAGGCCGACGTATGTGAGTGTTAAGTCAAATCCTAAGTGCAATTCAGAGTTGATAGATCTATTAAAGGAAGTTTTATTTCGCTTGATGAGGTGCTTGGCCTAGATCGATCGATCGTTTAACCTTTGGTCTAAAAAGTTCTAGTGCAACCTATCAATAAGCGATCGATGGAAAAATATTTGAAGGGATATTATCCTAGCGTTTGATCAACACTTGACAGCTGATTCATTTAGTCATCGGCTCTAATAGCCGGTACCAGAAAGGTATCGCCTTTAGTTCAAAATAAACCCGAAGATGTAAGAGCCGATATGATACGTATCACCTATAGAGCAAAAACAAAATGAAGACAATCATGATATATACGAGGATATTGCACTAAGATAGGGTCATGAAAGAACAGAAGATTTCATTCATTAGTTTGCCCTAGATACAAACTAATCGAAGACCTTGTTCACCATGTCTTGAGCGGATGTGATGTCCACAATGGCCTCCGCCGCGATGACAAACTCTTTGAGCAGATCCTCATGCTCCTCAGGGTTGTCGCCCATTGAGAAGCTAGTCTCCATGGCGTGGATCTCGTACCCGGTCTGAACTTACCCCGTGGTCAATGCCCCTGAGGCGCCATGACGAACGCCGTGGAGGGCGATCTCCTGAATGCGGGCCAGCATGTCATGGAGGCGAGCATTGATGAGGGGACCCCGAGCATTGACAGCGTTCGTCGCCAATTGGAGGGACTCCAACTACACTATCAGGGCTGGCGATTACAGAAATATGAGGGCAATCAATATAAAGGCAATGGAAATCAGAATGGAGGCGTTCTTGGAATTCATCTTACCCGCCACCGTGGTGTCAGATTCGGCCAGTCGCGCCCGAGCAGCACTAGCCTCTTCTTCGGCGGCGTGAAGGGCAGCTTGAGAGACCCCGAGACGGATCTCAAGCTAGCCGTTCTCCCGAGTTGCCTCAGAATAACGGTTTTAGGGTCGCCCTCCACTCTCGGAGGAAATGCCGGGCGGCGGCGCCGTCATAGGAGTCGGAAGAATCCGACGATGAGGCCGGCGCGGAGGATGCAGCATCAGAGGGCTTGCCGGCCCTGGGAAGAGGATGAAGACTATCATTCACAATGAATCTATAGACAAATCAGAATAGTTCATTGTCACAAATGGAAGATATCAATCTCACCTCATGCGTCGTAGGCGCTGGTTCACCGGCATGGCTTCCTCCGGAATATCCTCCGCCGCACGTTTGGCACGGTTGTCCTCGCCGGCCATAGGGTTTGTTTGGGTCTACAAGAAGAGGGGAGAAAACCGCTACAGAGTCTGCGAGGGCGGAGAGGTGCAAAGGAACAGGAGCGGTTACGAGTGTAGATGTGTTTGAGGCTGGAGCCCTCGACTAGTATTTGAAGCCACGGACCGAGGAAATGGACACCTTGGGATGTGCAAAAGGCAACCACAATTAATAGAAGGCGAAGTGCCACCTCACTAATAACGAAGAGAATACGGCGTCGGGTGGCTAAGGATAGAAGATCGAGGGGTTCTCTTAATAATAAAGGCCGTGTTTTCAGACTTAGTTGGATTAATGTTGGAAGTCTGGAATCAACTATTTTCAAATCGGCTCTTTAGACGAAAATAAGAAGTACAATTAGGCGACAGGAAGTATGGTTACCATTGATTCTACACAAGATATATGATACACGAATTACAAGTCTAGAACATCCTGGATTGCTTTCAACAATTTTAGCCGGATAACAACAACCTCTATAATTTGTTGCTTATCTTCTTGGACTGATCCAGGAATGCTCTCGAGGCTACTTCGGATGGCTCTGCCTTCTCTGACTTTGGCCAGCAGTTCCTATTTCTTTTGTTTAATGGCATCAGGTATTTGAGCCAGGATGGACTTATGACGATCAATGGCAGCCTTCATGTTTTCCAGCTCCTTCTTAAGTTCTGCACGCCTGACTTCTAGTTGAGACAACCCTAGGTCGATACTGAGGGAGGAGTTCTTCAAATGATCAATCAACTGTGTTAGCTCTTTGGCCTCTTACCTGTTGGAGTTCCCCTTGGCCAATAAAGTTTCACGGTCGGACAGATTCCTCTGAGCCTTTTTCACCTTCAGGGCATGATCTTTGAAAATAGATAAAGGTGACAAGACTCTGGAGAGAACTGGGGATGAATTACCCTTAATAGCCAAGAAGATTCTCTGCATTGAATCAATGTCTTGGATCAAATCAGCTATATTCTTCTCAAACATCGACAATATGTCTCTTAGCTGATTTCTGGTCTCTTCTGACAAAGCTTCCTTAGAGGAGGTTGCTGATGAGCTAATTTTATCTTCATCAGGATACTCCTCAAGATTGAAAGCATAGCTCAGGGCTGGAAGATCTAGTGCCTATGTATAAAGAAATCTTGGTTAGGAGGTTTGAATCAGTTTATAACAAAATGGATGGTGAAGAAGATACAATACCTTTTCTGTAGTAGCCTCTGTCTGAAGAGGAGGAACAGCTGATGATGCACCAGTAATATCTGGTTGAATCGGCTCTGGACTCTCAACATTGACATCTGCAAACATCAAAGAAAATTTTTAGTATATATTTGTTGCAGAGAAATAAATTGAGCATGTGACTTTCCTACCATCAGTTGTGTGCTGGATTGGAGAATTGACAGTTTGAACGTCAGCGATGGCAGGATCGTTTTCAATGAGGGGACTATCAGATTCCTGCTCTCATGTCGATGTTTCCTTAGGAAGTACCTAGCATGGTAAGAAGTCAGATGAAGAATAAAAGTTGAATAGAGTCAAGAATTTTTGAGGAAATATTTCGGTAGCATCAAGGATAAGATGGGAGGACTCACATCTTCTGCCGTTTTTGAAGCATCTGTTGTTTCAACCAAAATCGGCTCTTCTTGGGGATCGGTTGATGAAGGTCTAGTTGATGCCAAATTGAACACCTAGGACAACAACTCCGCACCTAGAACCGATTGGGATGCAATGGTTGATAACTGTGAAGAAAGGGGATCAGCAATTGAATGTCGTTTTGAGTAGGAAATGAATTATTTACCTGAGCAGCTGATGGTCTTGTTCTGCGGAGTCTCTTCTCGGTAGTGATTTTCTGGGTTGTCCCTTGAGCCGCCTTGCACTTTGAAGATTGATATGTTACGATGGTGGAGGCAGCATGAGTTTTCATCAATTTCTTCAGTGAAGGCGCAACCGATCCCATTCTTGAAACCGGGCATGGTGGCTGGTAATCTATAGTACGCCCCTTCCTATCCAAGCTCAAAGGATCAAATTCAGTATCCTGAAAAGGTTGGTTAGAACAGTTAGTAGAGGAATTCATCGAGCAATTTTTTTGAAAAGAAATGGCAAGTTACCTCTCTGTCAGAAGCAAATTCCCCATCCAGATCTATACACAAAGGGTGAACCAACCCACAGAAAAGATGAGAGTGTCATTCTTGCCACCAGGAGTCAAAGAGAGTGGAAGAGAAGCTGACTTTGATCTAGTCATGCAAGCAAAGGGAAGGAATATCTGATCCTAGTTGGAAAACTCTAGAGACTTCTAGTCCCTCACTAATATTTTCTCTTGGTCTCAGTATATCCTTGAAGAAAAGTTGAGGAGGCAATTGACCAAGACCAAACTAATGAGCTACAAAAGAGGGGTTGTAAAATTCATAGGTTGGAAGGTTGCTTGGGAGGAAGGAGCCTATAGCCATTTTACCATGACCATGACAAAATTTGGCTGGAAGGACGTAGGTCTTGATAAAGGAATTAAAGATTACAGCCGTTGTCTTATCCGAACAACCTAATTCGAATCAAAATTTGAATGGGAAGATCTGCTCATTGTTTTCATCCTCATCGTATGGCAGCCAAGTCAGGACGTCTACATCAAACCCTCTATAAAACTTTTTGAAGAGATGGCCAATATCGATATTAATTGTTATGGCTGATGCAGCCTCACCATAGCTCTTGCACTGATGGGTTCTTCCTTCTTCGCCACTATATTCCTCATCAAAGTTAAAGGAAGGGAAATTCATATTTCTGAAATCAGGTCTTACAATCTTATGCATATACAGGTTAAGCCACAGTTGTATCAACCACCAGGGGCCACTGATAGTATGCACTGGTTCATTCTTCAGTAATTGGGCAGCTACCTGGTACATCAGATGATAAGTTGCTCCTAGTAGATACTTTCCAAGAGGGATATCATTGCCTACTGCTAGATGCTCGGCCATGAGTTTATGATTGTAAGTCGGACCACAAGATGACCCACAGAAGATGAATCTCTCCAACCACATGTTCAGAAAGGCTACATATTCCGTTTCACTGACATTTGATTCGTCTCCAATATGGTTCAGAATGTCACTGGCCCATCTTGTGCAGTCTGATATCTTGGCTAATTTCTTGGATCCAGCACTTAGAAAGTCATAAGGCTACATTGATCCTATTATTCTAAGGCCGGTCAGCATATAAACATCGGCCAAAGAAATGGTCATTAGGCCATGACAAAAAACAAAGGGATTTGGGGTGTTGGACTAGAAATAAAATGCAAAAATCAGGAGTGGATCATTCCTCTCCATTCCAGACAACGAGAGTGTCAAGCATTGACTCAGATCATAAAGCTCCCAATCTCCACCCTTTTTTTAGATACCCTACGAAACCAATTTCTTCATCCCTTAGGCATTTTGGGCTAGTTTCTAAAGATAGTTTTGGTGTTCTAGGAGGATGAATCCACTGCAGACTGTTTAAAGGGGATTTGATTGGTTTCTTGACGGATAAAATCAGATGGATTTGAGTCACCCATAGGCTCAAGAAAATAAACATTGGAAGCAATAGCTGATGGAATCAAGATTTCATTCCTCATCTCCTAGAAATCGAATGAAATAAATTTGAGAACAGAGGAGCTGCAAGGTAGCGATCGATGCTTTGAGAATGGGAACTTGGAAACATACCTCAGGAACGTGGTTGCTAGTCGCCATTGCAGCTGAAGCAGATTTGAATCTGAGGAGAACCGCTTGAATAAAATTTGATAGGGCTGAAAGCTTGCTAGGGTTAAGACTTTGGTGATGCCGACGTCGGCTATTAAGGTTTGCTCAAAAAAGAAGGGGAAAGCAAGAGGGCCGAGTGAATTGGAAAATATACTATTGGGATATTATATAAGACTAGGGCCAGAATGTCAGGAATCATGCATATATTTCGGAATAAAAAGCTTGCGGTATGATAAACGGATAAATAGGAATTTTGGAATAAAATCACTTTTATCCCAAAATTAGGGGGCATGTGTTTACACTAAAATTTGAGAGAAGAACGCGGGAACTCAAAAGCTTCCAAGATTGTGTCAATCAAGGAATTGATTGCATAAGGATCGATATCAGCTGATTCAGACGTGACACTGGAATCGGCTCTCTTGAATGATGTCGGTAGATAACGATGATGAGCTACGGTTGGCATCGGAGAACTACATATTAGACTCTACAAAAAGGGAAAGATTGGGGTCCAAGTTATCTTAAGATAGGAATGTTTTCTTTTATACCAAAGATTGTAATGAGTTGTACTCGAGTAGAATTCATGTTTAGGCTCCGGGTATAAATATTGGACCCCGGCTATTGTAAAAGACACACAATCAATCAAATACAAGTTACTTACTTTTTTGGCTCCGGCCACCCCTTAGGAGTAGGAGTAGAGTAGATCTCGGTGAGTTCTTCAGCAAGTAGGGCTGCATCGGTCCGACCGACCTCCGGCTTGTCTGTAAGTACCGTCATGGCTTATACTTCTGTTCGTACGGCTGCATCGATCCGGTCGACCTCCACTGCAACTCTGGTATAAGCTAGTTATCGACTCTTGTCTAATTCAAGTACGGCTGCATCGATTCGGTCGACCTCCACTACTCGAACAAGATTAAGGTCAAGTTATTGGCTCTATCTAAGGGTGGCGTCCTTCAGGTAGATTCATTAAGTTACCGATCTTGCTGATGTTTTCATTGTTATTAGTTTACAACAACATTAATTCGTCCGGTCGAGATCGAATTAGATCGGCCTCATATCCTTTAGATCCATTGTTCATTTGTTACAACACGATATCATCTACCTTGAATGACGATTTATATTTCATTGGCTGTTTTACTTCGATCTTGATCATGCATAGTACGCGGTTAAGGCATGCATAATCTTGAAGAGGTCTGCTGACTAGTTGACTCTGGTTTATGGTTCACCATTATGGCTGTAATGATTCGGTCGATCTCCACTGATGGCACTGTAGATTGGAGGATGCCAGTTAGTAGATTTGTTCTTGGTTAGGCGTGACCTTAGCTGTTTGCTATGCTTGCATCGGCTAAATAGCCGATCGCCCGTGCGTTAACGCCTATGGTGTGCATCCATGATTCTGTTAAGCATGAATAGATATGTATGCTTTGAGGGCTTGATTCATTGTCTTTTTCACGGCTGCATCGATCCAGTCGAACCCCACTGTTAGAGATAGTGGGTTGAGTCTGAGGAGTCCACAGGTTTGTTCGTGTGAAATAGTCGATTGTTCGCACGATGTAGTCCTTACCTGAATCGGTTGTTTTAGCTGATTTATCCGAGCCTTCACGTATAGCATGTCTTTCGGAAAGCCTGTCGAAGTACGAATTTGTTTGCAGATTCTTTAGTTTTAGTTTGTTACTATCATCATAGCTGCCATCGATCCGGTCGAACCTCACTGTTGGTGGTAACAGATTAGATTCAGAGCGTTTGTAGATCCGTTCATATCAGATAGTCGATTCATTCATGTGCTATATTTTTCCTGATTAGATTCATCGGCTTAATGGTTTACACTAGCAATATCTGCGTAGCTGATGTTCTCATTTACATATACGTGTACTGTACCTGTCAACTTAAAATCAATCGCTACTCATAAGCTTTACAGTCTGTAATAGCCAATTTCTGTGCGGATTGGCTATTTAGTCGCTTTTCCCGTATGGCTGCTCCCGAAGCGGCACACTTGGAACTGTCTAGGCATAGACCGGTATGTTCCACCTTAAATTACTGATAAACTTTCTCTCCTTGTCAATTGTAGGGTCAAATTGACTAGCACGTCTCGGGAGGAGTACGCAGGATCGATCATCCCTGCATTGAAGCCAGGTGGATCTCCAGCTCCATCGAGCAGACCCTTCTAGCTCGCTCGTGTGCCTGGCACAGTTGACATGTTTTCGTGTCGACAGGTGAATTGATGAAATCCTAAGTGCTAACCTAGTTTATCAAAGTGATCATGAGATAGGTAGCACATTCCAAGTGGTGAAGTAAATGAAGATCATGACATGATGATGGTGATGATCAAGTGATTGGACTTGAAAAGAAGAAAGAGAAAAACAAAAGGCTCAAGGCAAAGGTATAAGTGGTAGGAGCCATTTTGTTTCGGTGATCAAGACACTTAGCGATTGTGATCACATTTAGGTTCGATAGCCATACTATTAAGAGGGGTGAAACTCGTATCGAAATGCGGTTATCAAAGTGCCACTAGATGCTCTAATTCATTGTGAAAGTGCATCTAGCCCTTTAGTGGGTTTTGGATGATTAAAAGACAACATGATTAAAGGTCTAACCCGTTTGCTAAGTGTGGATAGGTAATAGGTTATCTCACAGGTACTTAATGAAGCCAAAATGATGTGTTGTTGTATAAACAATCTAGTTCAAGCACAAGACAACAATGCAAATGAAATTTATGCAAAGGCTTATTTATTGTGGGATTTCCATGTACTATGTGAAAGCAAGCACGATAAAAATTAATTGATGAGATATGAGGGATTGCATATGGAATGGTCTCATATTTGAAGCTTGTTAAATTGAAATGAAAAAGATAACAATACAAATGAATAGATGATTTAACACAAGATGTTACTTGATGGCTTGAGATGGTGAAGATAGCAAGGAAAGGTTTTGAGGTACTAAGCAAGGGTGAAGGGCAAGCGACGGCTTGGCCGCCGAAGAACCTAGCTAGGGTGAAGAAGAAAGTACTTGCATTTAGTTGAGGTACTAATCAAGCTATGATGGTCATGTTGATGTGGAGGATCAAATCACTATTGGAGTGTTTGATGGAAGTGACTTGATACATTTGGGATTATCCATATTTGATGAATGAAATCAAGTCACGTGCTCAAGATAGCTATGCTCAAGTGAAAACATCAATATCAACATGTTAGCACCCTCACTTGATGAAGATTGAAAGAGACAGAATCAATTCAAAAGAGATCAACTCAACCGGTATAAATTCGTTTTTCCTTTGATCTTGAGTTTAATAGGTATGTCATACTATTAAGAGGGATACATCATGTTGATAGATAATCATTCATAAGTGCTCAAGCCAACCTATGTGAGGTTTGAGTGAAAGGGAGAAGAGAGAAACTAACTTTGTTCTGTGACCGGTCCGGTATGCATACCGTATGTGTCCGGTATGGTAGGGTCACTTAGGTGTTTCTGTAACATGGTTTGTCTAGAGTTCCAACGTGAGTCGGGAGTTCCGGCAATTGTCGGTAGTTCCGACGTCCCAACAGTTAACTGATTTGGAGAGTTGACTATCTGGTCACACCGGACGTGTCTGGTATGATACCGGACGTGCCCGGTATAGTAGGCCAGAGCCCAACGGCTAGTTTTCAAATGAGCCGAGGGTCGGGAGTTCCGGCAATCGTCGGGAGTTCTGACATCTCGCGCTTAACCAGTATGGCCGATCAGAGCCCAATGGCTAGTTTTCAAATGAGTTAATCGGGAGTTCCAACGTGAGTCAGGAGTTCTGACGGTCGAAACTCCCGGGAAGCGTAGGGAGTTCTGACACCTCGCATACTTTAACTCAGTGACTGTTGGTGCAGTGCAAGTCATACTGGATGTGTCCGGTATTGCCCATTGGCTACATAACGGCTAGTTTTTCAAAGGGGCTATAAATACCCCAAGCCTCCACCTTTGGAGTCATACCGAACACGTCCGGTATTAGAGCTCGGCGCTAAATTTATTTGATCCATGTTCTAACTCTTGTGTTGTAGGTTCTCTGTGTATCTTGTCATCTCTAGTAGGTACCTACAGTTTGGTTTGAAGATAGAGATTGAAAGGAGTAAGTTTGGGGTTGTTCCACTAAAACCGTGTATACCGAACATGACACGTCTGGTATTGATTCCTGTGCCAAACTTAATTGCATTTTGATTTAACTCTTTGGTTGTAGGTGTTTGGCTCCATAAACTTATTTAGTATCTTTTATATACTCTGTGGCTAACTTGTGAGGGGTTATATTACTTTGAATTGGAGTTTCCATTCGAAAACTCCCATTACTAAATCGTTTCCGCATTTAAAGGTGTTAATTTTTAGAAACACCTATTCACCCCCCTTTAGGTGGCATCCTAGGTTCTTTCACATTGCATATGCATTTAGGATCTAGTGGAGTGCTAACACCCTTGAAAATATTTGTGAAAATATGCTAACACACATGCACAAAGGTGATACACATTATGTTTAGCACTTAGGAGCAAGGGTAAGAACTTCACCGTGATAACATGATTCAGTTGAAGGGTAAGGAGAAAGCACAACCTTCTCAAGATAACCATGATAACATGGTGAAGAAGATTGAGAAGGGTTCAAACCTTGCTTCCTCCAAAGCCCAACAAAAGAATCACATTACAAGCAAGGCCAACACAACCAAGAGCAAGAAACATGAAAAAAGGTTATGCTATGGTTGTGTATTATATGGACATGAGTGGGCTATGTGTCCACATAAGAGTTGGGCCGACAAGTGTAAAGCGGCCGAACAAAATGCCTCAAACAAGTTGGCCAACCAAAATAAAAGTGATGGACAAAGCGCTTGTCTCATGAGCAAGAAATTGGGGCATCCTACCAAGAAATGCCCAATGTACAAAGAGGCAAGAAAGGAAGCCCAAGTTGCAACAAGAAGATGCTATGGATGCAATGAGATGGGCCACAAGGTTGATAGATGTCCATACAAGCAAAACAAGCATAGAGCAAACAAAGGCCGCATATGCTATGCTTGTAGAAGAAAGGGACATCTAAGCTATGAATGCCCAAATGGTAACACTCCTAAGCCGAACACATTTGTTTATAATGATATGCTTAGGAAGACCGCAAATGAAGTTAGCACTAGCAAGGTGATGTGTTCACCACAAACTAGTGCTAAAGCCATTTGGGTGCCTAAGCACTTGTTGACTAACCCAAAAGGACCCAACAAGTTGGGTACCAAAGTATGCTTAGGTTAATGATGTAGGTACTTGGTGATGAGATGAAGGTTTCAGGGTGGTTGAGCAAGCAAAATGAAAATATTCACTCAATCTATCAACCAATTCTCATCATAATCTCCTATATGGTTGACCCGAAGATAATTTAATAAATATATCATCTACTTCATCCTCACCATTGGTAACAAGTACCTAAACCTTTTAGGATAGCCACTTTATGTGTTTTGTGCTCAATGACTCATAAATAGGCATATTTGTGAAATATTGTAAGTGGCTAATTAGTTTCACTTGATAATTATCATGTTTGCCATATGATGCTTTTAATAGATCTCTAGTAGAGCAATTTATTTGTTGAGATGCAAGTATACAAGAAATACTAGAGCTAAATGAAGAATCACAAGCAGTGAGTTAATTATTTCTGTCCTGCACCAACAGAAAGAAAGTGTTTCTGTTTTGCGTATTCCAGATGTGTCCGGTATACCTACCGGACGTGTCCGGTATTGCAAGAACCAGAACACTGATTGGATTGCAACTGAGTCTTTGATCCATATATTTTCATATATCCTTAATTTACTTAGAAGCTTGTGATTTACCAAATCTAAGTGGATTTCCTTTGGATGAAAATTGATTTCATATATGGCATGACTACTTGGCAAATGAGGTCAACATAAAGATTATCATGCTATGTATCTTCTTAGTGAAATTCTTATGGGCTCAAGGCAAAGGTATGTATTTAGATACATGCATTGTAAGTGCATCTAAGGCCCTGTATATGTTAGAATGTGCATTTGTGTGACATAGGAGAGATGTTTTTCAAAACCCATAACTAGAATGTGTAGGTGGTGTGAATTTGAAAAACTATTTGAATCTTGGTCTTTGTGACCTAGCCTTGTCATGAGATGATTATAGCTCTCCTTGATTGTTTGATTGGTTAATCACACATGACATGGCTTTCTTAAGTCCACATTCTACTATGTCTCACTATATCTCTCTTAAGTAAGCAAAATCATAAATTTGCCAAATATTTGGAAAAGAGAAAATCAATTAATGGTATTGGATAAGAATATTGATGATTCTCAGTTTGGATCAAGATTGTATACCTTTTTGGACTGAGTAATAATAGAGAAGGGGATTGGAATCAAGAGAATGAATTTTTGGAACAAAAATAGCCAGCCCACAAATACCGGACGTGTCCGGTATGCGTGGGTCAATAAAAGGCCCATACCCCTTCGGCCCTGGTCCTCTCTCTTCTCTCCTCCAAGCCAGCGCCGCCACACATCTTCCATCATTTTGGCGACCGAGTGATTCCACCAAGAAAAATAAGAGAGGGAGATTGGATCGGAGGAGGTTTGCATCAAGATTGAAGGCTCCAGGACTTGGATTTTAAATCTCATCTTCATCCTCTTTCTCAAGGTACCATAATCCCAGACCTCATCTGATCTAAGTGGTTAATGATTCAAAGTCAAATTCCTTTGGTAGAGATGCTACATTACCTGTCTAGAAGCAATGCCTAGAGTTTGGATTGGATTGGTTGAATATTGAGCCAAGGGTCCTAGTTAGGGTTGTTGTCCGCTCATACTTGCATACCGGACGTGTCCGGTATGAGGCAACAGAGCTGGTTTTGCTCACTTGTTTCAATCTTCTCAGTGGTTGATTCTTAGGACTAAGTTTAATTGTCTACTATGTTTTGTGAACCTTGTGACCTAGTTTGGTTGAGGTGATTACAAAGCATAGGATAATTATTCTTATTTCTATATTTCAACTAAAATTAGCTATCTTTTGGGCATGTATCTAAAATTGCTTGCAAATCTTTGGATACAGGGCAGTAGCCATGAGTGGAAGATAGGAGCCTAGGTCCAAGCATAGGCATGATCCAGCATTAGAGAAATACAAGAATGTAAGGTAGGACTTGCATCCTAGATACAGTCAACAGGAGCAGGGTAGCAGCAAGAGACTCTCTAGAGCTACTAGGGGTGCTCCATAGCACAGAGAGGGAGACAACAGTTCTTCCTCTGACATAGATATAGAGGAGTATAGAGTGGAGCCCAGTAACAGAAAGAGGAAGAGCACTGACAGAGGTTTAGATGGTGGCAGCTCAGATAATGAGCAAGAGATTGAGGATGAGCAGGCAGTACCTCTAGTTCAACACCAACCAAGTCAGGGTATGCACTATGGCTTACTTGAGACACATCCACCTAGTGTACCCTCTGATGTTTCTAGAGTTGACTATCGAGGGAAAGGCATGACCAGAAGAGCCAGAGATGAGAGGAGAATTGATTCAAGGAGCTCACCTTGGATTCAGTTTGACCATCGATTTCAGATAGCGTTTCATATGGACTTCTACACTAGTGTGATCCTCACTAGAAACCCAATGATTGCTAGATCTTAGTGGATTGACTGGCAGTATGTTAGAGATTTGCAGAAGTCCTCCATTGATCATGCTATTGTCATTTATGAGCATACAGGGGTATATGAGATCATGGAGTTCCAGCATGACTAGAACACAGAGGTGATAGCTCAATTCTATACCATTCTGTATGTTGAGGAGGATGAGAGGCGCATGCACTGGATGCTTGAGGGCCAGTGGTACAGTGTGGATTATGATGCTTTTGTAGCTCTACTTGGCTTCTCAGAGGATGATCTTCAGAGAGACAGGATCCACACAGAGCAGGTGTTGCCTCTAGAGCAGCTCACCTACATGTACCCCCTAGGAGGTGAGAGAGGAGCAGTGGGGAAGGTTCTAGGTCTTCACCCTACCTATAGATACCTAGACAGGATGTTCAGAAAGACCATTGACTGCAAGGGTGGAGACAAGGGCAACATAGCAAACTATTCCAGGAACTTACTCCACAGGATGGCACTAGATGCACGACCCTTCAGTGTATTCGACTTCATCTGGTGTGAGATTAGGAGTGTTGGAGAGAGGCCCCTCAAGGGCTATGGTTTTGCTCCCTACATTATGCACATGATTGAGCAGGTCACAGGGCATACCTTTGAGTATGACAAGGTACATAAGGCCTCAAAGATAGTTGCAGATCTGCCTGAGATTGGAGTACCTCCAGCAGGTCCAGGGGGAGCAGCAGCAGAGGTAGATGCACCTATAGGTGGTGCAGCAGTAGAAGGAGCTTCCCCTCCACCACGTGCTCCTTCACGTTCTTCTTCACGTTGCCGCAGGCCTCCTTCTCCTATTCGTAAGATGTTTAGTGCTATATTTGGGATGTGCAGAGACATCCAGACCAGGCAGCAGAAGGAGAGGGAGGCTAGGAGGAAGGACACTCGGACTCTAAAGCAGATTGCTGCTAGACTTGAGCTTGATCCTCCTAGGTCTCCACTATCAGATGAGGTAGCCAGTGAGCCTAAGACTGAGGAGCAGCAATAGGCCAGGTATAGTAGAGAGTTTGCTGAGTTTCTTCAGCGACAGGAGCAGCAGCAGCAGTAGGTACCAGAGCACCCTGACACTTTACCACTATAGGCTCATGTGCCTACTCACTCTCAGCCACGTCCCAGTGCTGCAGACGAGTATGCTTTAGACTGGTGGAGTGACCTCATATGTGGTTTCAGCTACTATGGGTCTAGTGGCTATGACCCGTCTGGTGAGGGTGGTTCTCGTCTAGCTGGTGCTCCACGCTCAGATGATGAGGATGATGGCAGAGACGGAGATGAAGATGGTGATGAGTGATCTCAGTGATTAGTTACAGCTAGCAGCCCCTCTTTGTGCTTAGTATGTCATTGTTGGACCTTTGTGGTGATGGATGACAAAGGGGGAGAGAGACTGATTAAAGCTTCAGGATGATTGTTTCATTTGCTTATCTTTGTACCTAGAGATATGTACTGCAGCTATAGTTTTTGAGCTTCTTTGATGTATCTTGAGTCTGAGAGAGATTGTATCATGTGAGAGATGAGACTTATACTTATGCTTTATGGATGTATCTTTTGAGACTCATGTGACAATATAATCTACCTTAGTGGTTTGTGGACTTGAGAAAATATGTAATGAGTGCTATGTGTGACATACATGTGTTGTATTTATTTTCATAAGGACCATGCATGTTAGAATGAAAATGTTTGATGTGATGCTTTTATATTTATTCTTGTGTTATATATCTTGTAATATGCATCATGGTTTTACTTTGTCACACACACTTGCACCCTACGGATGCAATGATTTAGGGGGTCTCCTATATGTTTTAGTATGTGCATTTGACATTTGAGGTTATTTTGTGAATTCTAGTCATAAGCACATATTAAGGGGACCCTCTCATAAATCATTGAATCCAAAAGCTTAAATGTTTATATCCTTTTGTAAGCTTTAATCAAGTTGTCATCAATCACCAAAAAGGGGGAGATTGAAAGTGCATCTAGCCCTTTAGTGAGTTTTGGATGATTGAAAGACAATGTGATTAAAAGTCTAACCCATTTGCTAAGTGTGGACAGGTAATAGGTTATCTCATAGGTACTTAATGAAACCAAAATGATGTGTTGTTGTATAAATAATCTAGTTCAAGCACAAGACAACAATGCAAATGGAATTCATGCAAAGGCTTATTTATTGTGGGATTTCCATGTACTATGTGAAAGCAAGCACGGTAAAAATTAATTGATGAGATATGAGGGATTGCATATGGAATGGTCTCATATTTGAAGCTTGCTAAATTGAAATGAAAAAGATAACAATACAAATGAATGGATGATTTAACACAAGATTTGACTTGATGGCTTGAGATGGTGAAGATAGCAAGGAAAGGTTTCGAGGTACTAGGCAAGGGTGAAGGGCAAGCGACGGCTTGGCCGCCAAAGAACCTAGCTAGGGTGAAGAAGAAAGTACTTGCATTTAGTTGAGGTACTAATCAAGCTATGATGGTCATGTTGATGCGGAGGATCAAATCACTATTGGAGTGTTTGGTGGAAGTGACTAGATACATTTGGGATTATCCATATTTGATGAATGGAATCAAGTCACGTGCTCAAGATGGCTATGCTCAAGTGAAAAGACCAATATCAACATGTTAGCACCCTCACTTGATGAAGATTGAAAGAGATAGCATCGATTCAAAAGAGATCAACTCAAGCGGTATAAATTCATTTTTCCTTTGATCTTGAGTTTAATAGGTATGCCGTACTATTAAGAGGGATGCATCATGTTGATAGATAATCATTCATAATTGCTCAAGCCAATCTATGTGAGGTTTGAGTGAAAGAGAGAAGAGAGAAACTAACTTTGTTCTGTGACCGTCCGGTATGCATACCGGATGTGTCCGGTATGGTAGGGTCACTCAAGTGTTTCTCTAACATGGTTCGTCTGGAGTTCCGACGTGAGTCGGGAGATTCAGCAATCGTCGGTAGTTCTGATGTCCCAACACTTAACTGATTTGGAGAGTTGACTGTCTGGTCACATCGGACGTGTCCGGTATAGTAGGCCAGAGCCCAACGTCTAGTTTTCAAATGAGCCGAGGGTCGGGAGTTCCGACGTGAGTCGGAAGTTCCGACGGTCGGGAGTTCTGGTAATCGTCGGGAGTTCTGACATCTCGCGCTTAACCGATATGACCGACCAGAGCCCAATGGCTAGTTTTCAAATGAGTTTGTCGGGAGTTCCGACGTGAGTTGGGAGTTCCGACGGTCGGAAGTCCCAAGAAGCGTCGGGAGTTCTAAGACCTTGCATACTTTAACTCAGTGGCTATTGGCACAGTGCAAGTCATACCGGACGTGTCTGGTATTGCCCAACGGCTATATAATGGCTAGTTTTTCAAAGGGGCTATAAGTACCCCCAAGCCTCCACCTTTGGAGGCTGCTGATTCTGCTGATCCTCTAGCACGTTTTTGAGCTTTTCCAACTCTCCCAAACCCTCTCTTAGAGAGCAATCCAACCACTTGAGCACTTGTGCATATTGTCAATCACATGATTCACATTTGATACTCTTGGACTCTTCGGTCCTAGACGGCTAGGCCTCGCCGAAGAGCACCCGAGAGATTATGGTGTGCCTCGAAAAGTTTATAACGATTGATTCTGTCGCCTCAGAATCAACTAGTGGATGGAGGAAAAGGAGTTGGAAAAGACTCTAGCTAGAGTGACCTTTATGGTACCCTCTAGGGCTGACCTTCGCTGGGTCACCCGCAGCCCCCTCAACGGAGAGTAGGACTCAAACGAGTCTGAACTTCGGTAAAACAAATATCGTGTCTCAATTCGCATTTCATTCAATATTTGTGTTGCTCTAGCTCTTGTGCAGGTTACCTGTGTGTGGCACTATCTTTAGTGGGTGCCTACAGGTTGTTCTAAACATTGAAATCAAAAGGAGCAAGTTTGGGGCTGTTCTACAGAACACGTGAACCTACCGAACACGTCCGATATTAGAGCTCAGCGCTTAATTTATTTGATCTGTGTTCTAACTCTTGTGTTGCAGGTTTTCTATGTATCTTGTCATATCTAGTAGGTACCTACAGTTTGGTTTGAAGATAGAAATTGAAAGGAGCAAGTTTGGGGCTTTTCCACTGAAACCGTGTATACCTACCTACCGGACACGTCCAGTATTGATTCCTATGCCAAACTTAATTACATTTTGATTTAACTCTTTGGTTGCAGGTGTTTGGCTCCATAAACTTATTTAGTATCTTTTATATACTCTGTGGCTAACTTGTGAGGGGTTATATTACTTTGATTTGGAGTTTCCATTCGGAAACTCCCATTACTAAATCGTTTCCGCATTTAAAGGTGTTAATTTGTAGAAACGCCTATTCACCCCCCTCTAGTCGGCATCCTAGGTCCTTTCACATTGCATATGCATTTAGGATCTAGTGGAGCACTAACACCCTTGAAAATGTTTGTGAAAATATGCTAACACACATGCACAAAGGTGATACACATTGTGTTTGGCACTTAGGAGCAAGGGTAAGAAACTTCACCGACGGAGTGCGGACAGTCCGACGGTGCCATCGGCGCCCTGTATAGAAATGATAGGGTTTCACAGAGTGCATCGAATGCTGGTCTCTACTAGACCAGCGCGTCTGGTCAGTGGAAGCAGTAAATACGCTGGCGTCGGTCTTCGACCGGACACTGGCTGACTGTGTCCAGTCCCGCTGATGTGGCAGCGCACAGAGAAGACGGTGAGTGACCGAACGCTGGGTGAGTCCGGTCAGCCGTGACTAGACGTTTTCGGTCATGAATTTCCATCTCTGGAAGCCTACTGGAAGTGACCGGACGCTAGGGTCCTGCATCCGATCGTGATCAACCGGACGCGTCCGGTCGTGAGTGTAATCTTACTAGAAATGACCGGACGCTGGTGTTGGTGCGTTCGGTCACTTCGAGCAGCGCGTCCGGTCACAACTTAAGTGCACTGATGACCGTTGAGATCAGATGATCAACATTTGAAGCAGGGGCCATGTGGTGTGCATCGCGCGACCGGACGCTGGGGTCCTGCGTCCGGTCGATTTGACCGGAGCGTCCGATCACCCCGAGCAGTGCCTAGTGAAGGGCTACAATGGCTCTATTTCGTGGGGGCTTCTATTTAATCCCCATTGCCGGCTCTAGCTCACTCTCTTGGCTATTTGCATTGACATAGCAACCTTGTGAGCTTAGCCAAAGCCCTCCCACTCATCTCCATCATTGATTCATCATCTTTGTGAGATTGGGAGTGAATCCAAGTGCATTGCTTGAGTGTTTGCATCTAGAGGCACTTGGTGTTCGTATTTCGCTGTGGGATTCGCTTGTTACTCTTGGTGGTTGTCACCACCTAGACGGCTTGGAGCAGCGAGGATCGTCGAAAGGTTGGTGATTGTCTCCGGCTCCGATCGTGGTGATTGTGAGGGGTTCTTAACCTTTCCCTGACGGAGAGCCAAAAGGTACTCTAGTAAAGTGCTCGTGGCTTGTGTGATCCTCATCTTGTGTTGGTTGTGCGGCACCCTATTGAGGATTTGGCGTATGGTGCCAATTAGCGCGTGAACCTTCAAGTGAGTGAATCGCCACAACGAGGACTAGCTTGTCGACAAGTAAGTGAACCTCGGTAAAAAGTCATTGTGTTCATCATTTGATTCCGAGGTAATTGGTATTCATTAGTATTCATTCTTGTGATTGATTGATTCATCCCTCGACTCGACGGTATAACCATCTTGCTCTCTCTCTCTTTATATTACCACAAACTAGTTATCAAGATCTTTAGTGTTGCTAGTCGTGAGAGCTTGTTAGTTTGGTTAGTGTGGCTCTTTAGTTAGCTTTTGAGAGCACACTAACTTAGTGTAGTGACAGCCATTGTATGGATAGAGACTATAGAAACTAGAATTGTGGTAGGTGGCTTGCATTTTTAGTAGGCTAGCGCAATACACACTTTATCTCATATTTGTCTAACTGGTTTATTAAGTGTTGTTGTAGAAATTTTTAATAGGTTATTCATCCCCCTCTAGCCATTAGAACCTTTCAAGTAGCAAATAAGCACGAAAATGATTCCGTAAAGATTTAAATAATTGCAAGCTAGGTACTAAGATAGAGCATGATTTTAGCCGGGAAAATCTAGAATTAGTTACATAACTTTTTGAGGTAAAACCATTTTTCTAAGATTAAACCGATTTTAATTACATTATTTTTTCATGTATTTATACATTTTTTAAAAATTTATTTTGTAATTTTTCAATATTTTTTAAATATTTCTAGTCTAATTTACCTAAACTTAGTCTAATTTATCTCCCTCTGATGTGGCGCCGCATCAGCATTATCAAAACCATTTAAGGTGAAAAACAAATGGTTTCAAAAGTCGAGGATATTAAAAAACTGGTTTTGTAGTTTAGGGAGAAAATTGGGCGACGACGATAATTAACAGAGATAAATTGGACTTTGGGTCACGGCGGCCCGGGTTCTTCCTCACCTCTGTCAGCCCTCGAGTGATGTGAGGGGAGATTGGAGAAGGAAAAAGTCTATTTTACCTCCCTTAACTATCCTCAAAGTCTAGTTTTTCTCCCTGAACTTCAAAACCGGGTAAACCATCTTCCTCAACTTTTTAAACCATTCATTTTACCTCCCTGCCCCGAATATAAGTGGTTTTCAAAGACGGTTTTGTCTTTTTTTTTATTTATTTTGGCTGAATTTTAAAAAAATCATAGTAAATTTCATGAAAATCATAAAATTGAAAATCTAATTTTGTTGAACTCCAGATGAGTAGATCTACACAGTGAATATATAATATGGTATGCTTTAGTATAAAGTTTTTGTTGTAGCTTTAGATCTATGCTTTTCTGTAATTAAATCAAAGATACAGTTCTATGGTCCAATTGTGGTGAAATTTTATGGTGGATTAATTATTATATCATTGAACTTTAGTAAAAATTTCATGCTCATTGGATCATGTATAACTGAGTTTTAGATTTATTTAGTTTTATGCTTGTTAAATAGTTTTAAAATAGTTAAAAGTGTGTAAAAATAGAAATGAGTATCAAATTTTTACTACAGTTAAAGCATACAATAGTTAGACCACCATAACAATTTCACCACAATTGGATTATAGAAATTGCAACTATGAATTAATTACAGAAAAGATAGATCTAAAACTACATCAAAAACTTTTTACTAAAGCATACCATATTATATATTTACTGTGTAGATCTACTCATGTGGAGTCCAAGACAATTGGATTTTCCATTTTATGATTTTTCTGTGATTTACTATGATTTTTTAAATATTCAGCCAAAATAAATAAAAAAGAGAAAGACAAAGATGCTTTTGAAAACCACCTATAACCGGGTCAGGGAGGTAAAATGAACAATTTTAAAAGCTGAGGGTGGTGGCTTACCTGGTTTTCGAGTTCAGGGAGGAAAACTAAACTTCGAGGATAGTTCGGGAGGTAAAATGGACTTGTTCCATTAGAGAATATGGTCCTCGTTTAGCTTGGCTTATGAAAAGCCCTTTGGCTCGGTGGGCTGTGGGCTTGTAAGAAAATCTATAACCAGCAAGCAGCTACAGTTTTTTTTGTACTCGGCCCATGAAACATGAACCCAAAAAGATAAGATCAGTCGTCTTCGGGTCAAGTCAAGATGCGCTAGGCGTTAACCCCTAGAATACCCGTAGGGCTCCTCAATAGAACACCACTCCACGTCACCCTGAATTCTCACCACCGTTAGATCTTCAGTTCGACAACCCAGATCTCTTAGAGCGGATTCTGCTGAGAGCGGCTTCCCGGTCTACTCCTTCACTTCCGTGTATTCTCTTTTGCTTATCTTTCTCTTCAGCAGCTTCTCATCCGAATTCGATCAGACAAATATATACAACGACTTCTGCTTCTCCTTCCCCAAACTTCTGCTTCCCGACCCTTCTCCTCTTCACTCGATCTCTCTCTCCCCGACGTGTAGTGGCGATGACACCCTTGCCATGCGGCGCCACCCGCCCCCACGGCGGCTGAAATGACCTGATTTCCGTGAAGGGAAATCCACAGAGTCGAAGTGTAATAAGACCGTTGTAGATCATATTACCCCAAATTCCAGTCGAATATCACATCCATGCAACGATAATATCAGAGTACAAATAGTGTAGAATTACATAAATTATTATATCGCCGCATTGGCGGAATCAAAAGCAGCATTCATTCATAATAGCTTGAAGACAAGATCGCCAAACTTGAGCGTAGAAACGAACCCCTCAACCGTCAAACTCCTCGGAGCTATACTCCTCAGCAGAACCTGTGTGCCAAAATTTATCAGTACGATTTGTACTGGCCACTCCCACCCTATGAGCATTGCTTTGTGGAAATTGGATGCAAGTTGGATATAATCAAAAGAAACATATAAGGCTGGGGTTTCCTATGTTTTAGCATATCAAGTATATAAGAATAGTTGGTCAAGTTTTAACACCATTCCCACACCCATTCCACCCCATTTACGTCTAGAGCCAGGTTTTGATCCTGGGATCGATTTACCACCATCTCCACACCATCACCACATCACAACCATACCATCGCTCAGTCGACAGGCCAACTCCCTCTCGGCACTGTCTCAAGGCCCATAGCCCCTGGCTACGTCCGAACACTCACTCCTAGGGGAAGAAGAGGAGGACTCATCTCACTATCTAGTTTAAGCGAAACCCAGAAAAGGTCCATAGCCGACAAGTCGGCATATGTATCGATCGATCATCCAAACACTCTGCAGAGGTTTTACATAACCACAAGATCCGTCTTCCTCGCTGACAATCGTCAACTAGGCTGATTCTGGCCGCTTGCTAGCCTAGGATAATGCCACTCTACCATTCAGCCCTGGTACACCCCAAGTTTGGTCTAGGGTGGCTAAAACTGTGAGTCATGAACTGGGTCCACAAGGTCTCCATGAAGTCTCGAAAGGGTGTGGGGGGAGTCCTCCATGCCCCGTACCTCCCTCACACTGTCCGCTATCAACCTAGCAGTAGTGGCAATATCCTACCCAGTAGTCCGGCCGTCCCGCACCATATAGGGCAAGTGGTACGTAAGGCTTCCCGGATGAATCTGAGTACTAGTAAGTCCTTAGGGGTGACCAAGCCAGAATGTCTTCATCAGGGTTTCCATTTACCGTGCCACCACAGCACCTCCACCCTGGGCTCCTCCCATCATAGGTTCACACCCAGAGCCACCTCATATACCATTTACCCACCACAGGTATCCATTTCCAGGGGTGCCCAGGTAGCACCCCACGACAAGACTTGCCCCAGGCTCGTCGTATACTCCAACTTGGTCGACACAACCCTCACCCTCCATGCATCCAAGTCACACACGCAGCACTCTCCCCATAGTCTAGATAACACCAGTTTCCACCACGCATCAATGTAGTACAAGCGTAGTAGAAGTAATAAGTAATGAAATATAGCAGCAAGCGTGTGACTAGCCTAATAGCAGGGTGAGTAGGGGTAAGGTTGCGTCAAGATAAAGGCCATCAAGAAAGCATACTACCATGCAAGTCCTATCATAGTGTGATCATAACAATAAAGTAAAGCAATAGCAGTTCTATATTAGCCATGCGTAATAGGTGCTACGAGGCTGGGTGGGATGTGGCACCTTCAGTGCAGTCATCTCCGTACTCCTCACGGTACTCTTGGTCCTCGTCCGTCTGGTTCTCCTCCGAGTCTGCAAACGATTGCATTATAGTCACGTTAGCGACGTCTATAGAGTAGCACAAAGAAGTAATGAAAATTCAAAAGAGTCAAACACACTCAAACATGGGTTCATTGCGTAGAGCTCAATTTTAGATGAATTTTGGTCCTGGTCTTGTATTTTTCTGAGGTCGTATGAATTAGTTATGAATTTCCGATGATTAAATCCATTTCTGAAAATAATTAAGGCTGATTTATTCAGGGCTGACACGTGTCACACTATGACTGGTTCACGTGGCATGTAGGGACACAGCTGGTGAGGTGGTCGGAGAGGTTGCAGAGGTGGTCAGAAAGGTTGCAGCGGTGGTCGGAGAGATCGCTGAAGTGGTCGGAGAGATCACCGTCATGGTCGGAGAGATTACCGAAGTCCCCGACGCTGGCGTGGTCTCTTCATCGGCATGACGTCAGCATGGCGCCATCTGAGCTAAACCACGGCTGACAGGTGGGTCCGGGGTCAAACGGTGCCTGACAGGTGAGGCGCGGTTCATGGTGAACCCGCCTACATTGGTCCATAGACCGCAGAGCCGGTCTATGAAGGACTTGGTCCACTTACTCCTTCCCAGTGTTCGGTTCACGTGCACCAAGTGCTCGAACGTGTGGCCGGCGAGGGGAAAATCACAATCTTCTTCCCCGTCATGCTCCCGCCGGTGGTGAGCTCACTGGCGAGCCCCTCCAGCGGCGCGGGTGTGCAATTAAGGTGGGCAAAAAGCTTGGCCATGCCATAGCGGGTGTCCCGGTGAGGTTAACATGGTTGTCGGTGAACGGCGGCGTGGGTTCGTCGGCGTGCATGGACAGGCTGTAGTGGTAGCGAGAGCCTAGTTGGAGGAGCATGTGAGCTCCACGGTGCTTCTACGACCATGGTGAGCAGGTCGAAGGGGCCCCGGGAGCTCTCAACGCCTCCGACCACGGTGGTTGGGGCAAAGCGGAGGCGGTGGCTCTCCGACGAGGTGCGTCGTGGTAACGCAGGGCTCCGGTGGGCTTCATCCTCAGCTAAGGTGAGTGCGGTGTGTCTCTCGTCATGGCAGAGCCAGTTAGGGTGTCAACGTCGCCTTTACCGCGATGTATAAGACGTGGTGGTCTCGCCATGGTTGTGCTCTGGCCATGGTGAGCGCTTGCGCGCGTGCGATGCGTATGCATGGCATAAGCAGAGCGCTCGGCGCTGGCGTTCCCGAGCAGAGGGCTCAGTGTCACCCCCTTTCTTCCCTTTGCTTCGCGTTTTCGTTTGGCTCAACAAGAGGGTCGTGGTGGTCCTTCTATGCTACTAGTTGGCTAAGCCGGAGCAAGAGCTCGTGCTCCGACGTGGTCTGTTCATGGCGTCCGAGAGGCTAGGAGTGGTCGTGCCGGTGTTCCCAAGCCGCTAGGGGTCGGTGAGGCCAAGCCTTGGGCTGGTGCGCATGTGGTGCGTGTGCAGCGTGTCCAGGAGCGGGAACGCTCTGCCTCTATGTTTCCCCAAGTGTGGGAACGCGATGGCGTTCATGGTGAGTACGGCTAGCACGATGAGCGGCGAACGACGTGGCTCACCATAGGGCTCGTGGCGGTAGGATGGCGGTGCGGTGGCGAGGCGAGGCCGTGATGAGGCGATGCAGTGCCGTGCCGAGCAGCTACGTCGTTGTAGCCGATCGGGGCGGCGCTCCTGTAACACCCCAGGTGTTTGGCTTCCACATTTGCACCTGCATTTCATGAACGTGAGCATCATGCATCCATTCATGAGCTTAGATTGTATGAAACATGCTTTTGAAACATTGCAACACATGTTTATATTCCATGTGTGTTTCTTTTATGAAATGTAAAGCGTGCAACACTTAAGTGCAACAGGTGCAACTCATTTAGTGAAACAAGGTTAGTTAGTACTATGCAACAAGATCATGAAACATGTGAAACATGACTATGAAACAATTGTAACATTTCATGTGTTTTTCATTGTTTCAGTACATATCTTGCTTGATTCTTGTGTGACCAATGTATGGTGTGGCTAATTATTCTCCTAAGAACCTTAGTCATACTTAGAATGTTATTAGGAACAATGTTCATGTTGATCATTTTGCCTAATTAGGTTTCCAAGTCATGGTTGACCAATTTGGACCCCTAGAGCTCCTGTGTTTGACTGTTTAAAAAGTGTAGCTTAGGATGTTTGCATGTCTGAGCAACCTAAAGAAAAGTTGTAGAGAATTATATGTGGAACAAAAGTTCTTTTATGACCATCTCATGAAAATGTGCACAACATGTTCAAAAATGGCCCACAAGTCAGGATTGAAAGCTGTTTCAACAATTGAAATTTTTTCTAAGTGTTATACTGGATTTCAGTTTCATGAACTCGACTTTGGCTTGATTTAACTCGTGATCCGTCGAGAGTTAGCTGTTGATTTCTAAATCAAATTTGTAGCCCTACTATAGATCTACAACTTTCATCTTTATGGATTTCACTTTTGAGCAACGAGTTAGCCGTGCCAACGCGACGAAGTTTCGCTGTCAGGCTGTTCACCGGCGCTGATGACTTAACTGATGGCGAGCTACAGTAGTCTGACCGGTTCAGACTTCAAGCGCCGCGTGGCGCCGTGCGTCGCCGACGGCCTGACCGGCCAGGCCACGTTGGGCCTGAGCTCGGCAATTGAAGCCCCAGCACGCCACCGAGAGCCCCCTGTGCCACATTTCGTTTCCTGCCTTCTCCCTTGCCTCCGTGCTCGCCCACAGCAAGCAACGCAGCAGCCGTCGTAGTGCTGTCATCGCCATTGCCGGCCGGAGCGCACCGCGTCCCTCCTCAATCTCCGCCATAGCTTCACCGTGGTCCCACCGCACCACCGCGTCCACGTTGGCTAGCTAGGAGCGCTCGGTAAGCTACAACACCGCGCACGAACCTCACCGGTGTACGCCGCCTCACTCCGGCACCGTGGCCGTACCACCTCCGACCACCTCCGGTCACGCTAGTTGGTGCTATTGAACTGCCGTCGTAGGTAGAAGCTCGTCGTAGCTCTTGATTGAGTCATCGTAGCCGGCTCCGGCGTATCGCCGTCAAGCCGCGCTGTCTTGCCGCCATGGTCGCCGTCGTCGTCTTGAGCTCCGACGATAGGTCTTGTTAGGTAGTTCTCTAGGTGCGCAATACCATGGTGATGCTCGTCGTGTTGTTGGTCTTGCCAGGAAGGTCGCCGTCGGCGAGCTCCGCCATTCCCACGTTGGTCCGCGTCGGCTCCTCTGTTTACGCGGTCACTGACCGGTGGGGTCAGCTGACACCCGGGTCCCGCTTGTCAGTGGCTGTAGTTCATAGGGCTAGTTCAAAAATGCAGTTTTGAATGCTGATTTGATATTTTTGTATCTCCTGTTTTGTAGATCCAAATTGGGTGGTTCCAATTTTTTTAGATTCACAGTTAGGTCTAGTATTTAAGAAAAATATGTCTTGAGCACATTATGTAGAAATTTTGGATGAATTAAATAGGAACTTGAAAAGTGTTTTTGAATGCATGCAAACTTGTTTAAATCATATCTTGAGTTTCTGTGATCCAAAAATTATGAAATTTTGTGGGTAAGCTAGTCTTGTATAGTAGAAGCTCTGGTTAGAATTTGAGAGTCATTGCATGTGTAGTTTTTGAGTTATAGATTTTCCTTTTATCACTGGTAGATACTTGGGTGAATTTTTGTAAATTATCTATGAATCCTATGACCATGAAATTTGTTGGAGAATGTCCTAGTACCTTAAGGATGCTAGGAAAAATATGAAATCTGTTGCTTGACACTTTTCACTAAGGTTTCCTAATTATGCCATTTTAAGCCATTCTGCCTTACCATTTTTGTGTAGGTTGTTATACTTACTCAAATGGTGTGAAATTTTTATGGTAGTCTACTTAGGGCATGTAGTGTCTACTGTAATTTTTGTAGAATTATGGGGTAGTTTTCATATATGTTTACTATTTCCACTAATTAATTAAATAAATTAAGAAAGGTATTAAAAGAAATGTTTTGGTGATGGACACCCTACTTTCTGGTGTTCTTGTGATATGTGTGATATATCAGTAAAGTTAGTTTTGTCCAATTAAGTGTTTATATCATAAGTTAATAATTATTTGTTTGCATTATGTCCCTCTGGACAGATCGGGGGACTTTAGAAAGTTCCCCATGATAATTTGGTTTTATGTGATTGTGATGAATACAAAAGTTGTAGATAATTTATGTATCTAGCTCCTGTCAAAATTTGAGGGCATTTGTCTCAGTAGTTTAGAAACTACAGCTGTTTAAAGTTAGGTTCCAGTTTTGCTTACTCTCTTCCTTGTGAGGACAGAGTTCTGTTGAATTATGAATTCGAGCTGGTAAAGGTTTGAATCATGCTTTGAGGTCTGAAAATGAATTGTTGACAATTTCATAAGCTTTCCAGATTGTCTTGTTGCAAGTCATTTGGATTTATAAATCTCTAGTTATGGTTAGTTTACTGCACCGCTACATAGTATTCATTTTGCTGAAATACAAATGCTTGAGTGTATGTTGTTGCAAGGTTATCGTTGATTGTTTAGGGGTTAGCCTAACTTGAGGATATGCTTAGGTGCAGGTGCTAGGTCATTAACTGAAGATGAGCAATTATACATTAGGTTGTATAAATGTGGTAAGTAAAGTGATTTGAATAGGGCTTAAGTTGGAATATGCAAACTACAGCGAACATGTGCATTCCCCGAGCATCCCTGACATTCGTTCATATGCATCCATGATATTTATCTTGCGCATTCATGCAATAGGTGTGCCGGAGGGAGTGACGTTGCTGGAGTTCGAGGGAGCCAACCAGAAGGAGGAACCCGAGGTGCAGGAAGCCGACGAAGCAGTCGCCGCGGAGGAATTGCCCGAGTGCCCTGACCACCAGCCTTCCTCGTTCCTGAAAGGCAAGCCCCAGAGCATATTAAGCCTCCCATGTTTTTACAAATACTTTGAGTACCTTTTATTGTTGATGATGCATTAAGTATAGGAATTGGTTGGAACCAATTGCTGCATTATATATCCTTCCTTGTCCAGATATCGCACTGGAATCCTATTTAAGTTTAGGAACGGGTTAAATGCTTAGCCATGCTTAGTGCGGTAGAAAGTCGGTGATTTCTGTCACTGCGAGCTTTAGGATGAGGTGGATCACGGTTGGCTATATTTGCTATCGTGAAAAGAACCATGTGAATAATGAATTAAAACCGGGGGGGGTCTTGTGTAGGTTTGAACATAGTGACTCCGTCGAGTTGTTTAAGGACCGATACAATCAGACGTCCTCATGTCATGTTGAGAACGCACCTAACACTTAGCTGGCCGGATAAGTCGTTCCGACCGCTGAAAGCCTAGTAGCTCGACTCGGTAGGGGACGCAAGCGATGGCGGCATTCTCGGAGGTAGTAAGGATGTGCGGAGAGCCATTGGCATAAGTCCAAGGCGGGTTAGAGTCCCGAACAACCTTGGCGAGTGGTTCTCACGAGAATGTCGATCTGATCGGACTCGCGACTCTGAATCGTACCAAAGGTGACTTGTTTGCGACTCTCGACGGGAGAAGCGGGGTTTGTGTTTAGGAATACCCCTCCAAATTGGATAGGAATCGATTCAATCGCCGTCTCTCCTGGATAGTGAGAACTTGGTGAGCAGCAAATGGCAACATAGATTCAATTAATTTAACGATATGGTTAAATGGATGATGATGATAAGGTTGCCACAATGAATACCTGATATGGTTATTAATGTTTGCACCCTAATAAAATGATTGCTTAGTACAGGTGCTAATATAGAGGACAGGTTAATGGCTAAAAAGTCACTGCTAGTTCAGGTTAAGAGTTAATCATTATTACTTATGCTTTTCTGCAAAAAGAAAGTGTCAGCCAGATCCACTACATTAAGCTATGCATAATCCTTGGTGTCTTTTATTTTGGTTTTCGTTGGGTAAGTCTAGCTGAGTACATTTCCATACTCAGGGTTTATTCCCTCTTGTTGCAGATGACCTTCTATATCAGGGATTCTGTAAGTATTGTCTCCACCCGGCGGGTGATGAAGACTAGATCATGGGCATGATCTCTGTTATCTTATCTGAATGCTTTTGCGGGCTGTGATCAGCGAACCAGTATGTGTATTGGAACTCGGGTGTGTGAGTTAAACTATTTGCTTTCACATGTTTTACAAGACTTGTTTTGTAATAACGATGACTCTGTGATGATGTAATCTATTTGCGAACGTCTGTGAAATGTTGTAACGTACGATATGTTATGTTGAATTACTGTGATCTTGGATGTATGCAAGTTGGTTTGAAATCCTTCGAGATTTCAGTTGACTACCGGGTTTATATGGGCTCAAGTTCGAGAATTTGATCGTTTCGGCGATTGTTTTTGTACTTGTGCTCTTATAACTTGGTCGGTTCTGTGACAGCTCCTGGCTCTGGCGAGGTCCGATTCCGCAGCGGCTTCCTTCCTCCTCCTTGCTTCTTCCTCTTCCCTCTCTCTCGACTTGACGCGGTGTGGTGCTGTGCCACCAGCGGCGGCGGCGAACGGGCTGAGGGTTAGGGCTCGTGGGCGTTGGCTTTTATAGCCGAGCTCTAAGGGCTCCAATGGTGGACGGTGATCGAGCGGTGGTGATGCGTGCGGCGCATCCGACGGCCCGCATGCGGTAGCGTAGGCGCGACGCAAGAGGGAACAGGGCCATGCGATGTGCGTGACCCCGGGCCCGCGTATGCTCCGTGGTCGGCTCCCAGTCGCGAAAGAGGTTGGCATGGGGAGGAAGATGATCCTGTTGCTGGGGTGGCTGACGCGTGGGGTCCAGTTTGTAAGCTTGTCCTAATGCGGCGGCGTGCGGTGCGTGATGGCTGACGGGCGGGTCCGGCTTGTCGTGACTGTCTAGGCAGCGTCTTGACGCGACAATTGGGCCGGCTTCATGGGCTATCGTGTGAAAAGGCAAAGTGAGGGCTTGGTTTGGGCTAGCTAGGGTTTGGTCGAGGCAGGCCGAATTTGAAATTCTTCTTTGCTCCCTCCTTTTCCTTTTCTTTTTCAGTTTGTTTCTCTTTTCTTTCTTTTGCTTTGATTCACTTTTAGTTAGAGTTTAAACTTGAGCTTCGAGTTATGTAGTGGGTCCCATAAGGTGTTTTAATTGGTGGTCAAAATACATCCCATATATTAGGGTTTATCATAATTATTAAGTAAGTTAGTTTAAACATCACATAAGGCAAAAGAATCCAAATCACAAGTGGAATTAAGGATGCATGCATGATTTGTTTGTTTAGGAATTTAATTACACATGTGGCATAAAACCAAGCTATGCTTATGACTTTAACCTAGTTGGGTCACATCTAATCCAAAACTAGGGTTTGGCTTCTACGTGTGTCACTCAACATCACATAGGGTTTAAACAAAAAAATTTGTAGTTGTGATTTTTGGTGTGTGGATTTTTGGGTTGTTACAGTCCTACCCCCTTAATAGAATCTCGTCCCCGAGATTAAAACGGTACGTACCCTTTGAAAAGATAAGGATAGTTTAGTCAAAGATCAGACTCTTTCTCCCATGTTGCTTGTCTCTCAGTGTGGTTGCTCAATTGGATCTTGCACATAGGAATAGTTTTGCTTCGGGTCTCCTTGGTGTCTCTCCCCAGAATTCTGATAGGATGTTCTTTATACTCAAGTGTATCTTGAATGTCAAGTGTATCAGCTGGAACTACTTCACCGGGCACTCTCAAACACTTGCGTAGCTGTGAGACATGGAATACAGGATGTACACCCGCCAATTCCTCAGGTAGCTCAAGTTTGTAAGCGAGTTTTCCAATTCTCTTGCGTATCTTGTATGGCCCAACAAATCTAGGGGCTAGCTTTCCTTTCACATGGAATCTGACAGTTCCACATAGCGGGGATACCTTGAGATAGACGAAGTCTCCCACATTGAACTCAAGTTCTCTTCTTCTTTTGTCAGCATAGCTCTTGTATCGACTTTGAGCAATCCTCAAATTCTCCTTCACTTAAGCAACACCTTCTTCGGCATCTTGAATCTTAGCGGAGTCAAAGAATGATCTTTCTCTCAGTTGGGACATCTTGATACTGGCTTGGTAGCTATTGTTGTAAGAGAACTCTGCATAGGGTAGGCATTTCTCCCAATCAGAGCCATAATTCAGTACTCTAGCATGAAGCATGTCTTCTAAAATCTGATTTACTCGTTTTGTCTGTCCATCTGTCTGTGGGTGATAAGCGGTACTGAAATCAAGTTTGGTTCCAATGGACTTGTGTAGGGCTTCTCAGAATCGGGACACAAACTGAGGACCATGATCAGATACAATACTAGAGGGAGCTCCATGCAGTCTGAGAATATGCTCAACATATAGATCTGCTAATTTTTCGGCATCGGTCTTGGTCTTAACTGGTACAAAGTGAGCAACCTTGGTCAAACGATCAACAATCACCTAGATGGAATCATTGCCTTTCTATGAACGGGGCAATCCAACTATGAAATCCATGGATATGCTCTCCCACTTCCACTCGGGAACATCAAGAGGCTTTAACAATCCTACAGGCCTTTGATGTTCAGCCTTGACTCTATTACAGGTGTCACATCGTGCCACATGTCCCGCAATGTCTGTCTTCATACCTTTCCACCTGAAGTGTTTCGTCAAGTCTTGATACATCTTTGAACCTCCAAGGTGAATACAGTACTTAGAATCATGGGCTTCTGACAGAATTTCCTCTCGTAGCACTGGGTCGAATGGAACACATATTCTGTTCTTAAACCAGATGGTTCCTTGTTCATCTTCCTGGTGGTTGGTCTTGTAGCCTAGTTTCATCAGACCACGGAGATACTTGATCTCTTCGTAACTTTTCTGAGCTCGACGGATGCGATCTGTGAGATCATACTGTATGCGGAGCTCATTCAACAAGTCATGTGGTAGTATCTCAAGTTGGAAATCATCAATCTCTTCCTTGAGCTCAGGTGGTACGGATTCAGTGATCAAAGTGTGATAGTAACTCTTACGGCTGAGGGCATCTACGACTACATTAGCTTTTCCCAGATGATAGTGAATTTCTAGGTCATAGTCCTTGATCAACTCTAGCCATCGGCGTTGTCTCATATTCAGATCTTCTTGAGTGAAAAAGTACTTCAAGCTCTTGTGATCGGTGTAGATGTCACACTTGTTGCCTATCAAGTAGTGTCTCCAGATCTTTAAGGCATGCACAACTGCTGCTAACTCAAGATCATGGGTTGGGTAACGGTTCTCGTGTTCTTTCAACTATCGAGACGCATAAGCTATCACTCTTCCACCTTGCATCAATACACAGCCAAGTCCTTGGTGGGATGCATCACAATAGACCATGAAATCTTTGCTGATATCAGGCAATGCTAGCACAGGAGTTGTGGTAAGCTTATGTTTCAATTCTTGGAAGCTTCGCTCGCACTCGGGTGTCCATTCAAACTCCTTAGTCTTCTTCAGAAGGTTGGTCATCGAACGGGCTATCTTGGAAAAGTTCTCGATGAATCGGCGATAATATCCAGCCAATCCCAAAAAACTTTTGACTTCTGTCACATTACGGGGTTGTTCCCATTCTTTCACAGCTTCAATCTTAGCTGGGTCAACTGCAACACCTTTAGCTGATAGTACATGGCCTAGGAAGGCAACTTCCTATAGCCAAAACTCACATTTGCTGAACTTTGCGTAGAACTGATGTTGGGCTAGTTTCTCAAGTACAGTTCTCAGATGATGTTCGTGTTCTTCAGCGGTGGGTGAATAAACAAGGATGTCATCAATGAATACTACCATGAACTTATCCAGATCATCCATGAAAACCTTATTCATCATGTTCATGAAGTATGCGGGAGCATTCGTGAGTCCAAAGGATACCACAGTGAACTCAAACTGCCCATACCTAGTCACAAAAGTTGTCTTCGGGATGTTACTCTCTCGAAATCTTCATCTAATGATAGCCAGATCTGAGATCAATCTTGGAGAAATACTTGGCACCTCGAAGCTGATCAAGTAAATCATCGATCCTTGGCAGGGGGTACTTGTTCTTGATGGTGACTCGTTCAAGTTCCGGTAATCAATGCACATTCTCATTGAGCCATCCTTCTTCTTAACAAATAAAACAGGGGATCCCAAGGGTGAAGCACTGGGTCTGATATATCCCTTCGAGATGAGCTCATCAAGCTATTTCTTGAGCTCGGCTAGTTCATCAACTGACATGCGATAGGGTCTCTTGGCAATGGGTCCTATTCTCGGCAAAAGATCAATGATGAACTCTACATCACGGTCTGGTGGCATACTCGGTAATTCTTCAGGGAATACATCGGGATAGTCTCTGACCACAGGCACATCATGAACTGTCTTTTCCTCTTTTTGTGATTCTGAACTTGCTTTAAGGGCACATAGGATAGATGTGGACTTTCCGGACTGGGGTTCACATCTAATGACTTGGCCTGATGGGTGGGTCACTTGGACGTATCTAGGTGAACATGATATGATACCTCAATGAATGGTTAGCCAATCCATACCTAAGATGACATCTAGGTTCGTGGAAGGTAACAGGGTTAGGTAGGCTTCAAAGATAAGACCCTCTATGGTAAGACTCACTCCCTTACAGATGTGGGTGCATTTTAGGTCTCCTAAAGGTGAACTGGTGATGATAGGCTTTCCACGTGGGGTTACAGGCAGGTCATGCTCTCGTGCGAACTTAGATGATATGTATGAACAAGTTGCTCCAGAGTCAAATAGAACTGATGCAGTATTGCCATTAACTAAAAACATACCGTACACAACGTCAGGGGCAGCCTGTGCTTCCTCGGCGTCCAGATGGTTGAGACGTCCACGGGTAGCAGATCCCTTAAACTGAGACTTCTGAGTGGCTGAGTTCTGAGGGCACTCAGTGGCTTTGTGACCCGGTTGGCCACAAGCGAAGCAAGTGAAAGGCGCACCGCCTGTAGGGGTTGGCGCGGGTGCCTTCCAGTTTCCAGTGCTTGGTGCGGAGCGGTTCTGTGCTGGGCGTTCATTCATAGAGCGGGAACGGTTGAAATAGTCCTGAGTGTTGCGGTCTTGAGCATAACGGTCCTAGGTGTAGCGATCCTGAGCAGGGCGGGAGTATTTGGGGGTGCAGCCTCCACTACCCCTACTCGACCCAGGGTTGTCATCCATGTTGTGGCGAGAGCGTTCCCTGGGTGGTGCATCTCTGCGGAACCTCTTGCGATCACGGCCACGGAAGGACTCCTCAGGCTTACGCTTCCTCTCCCTATAGTCTTCTCCAGCTTCAGCATGGTCCTTCTTAATCTGGATGCAGCGATCCACCAGAGCACGCAACGTGTCACTCTCAATACCGCCAAACTTCAGCTTGATGTGCGGGTTAAGTCCCTTGCGGTAATAGTATAGCTTCTCCTTCTCAGAGTTCACAACATAGGAAGGTGCATAGCGCAGAAGGTTGGTGAAACGAGTAGTGTACTCAAACACCTTGTCCTTTCCCATCTTGATGTTGTGAAACTCCTTGGCTTTGGCCTCCATGATACCCTTGGGAATGTGATACTCAGTGAATGCTTCGGCGAACTCATCCCACGAGATATTGGCAGGGTCCTCATGGGAATCACTGAAACTGTCCCACCAGGCACGTGCTGCACCTATGAGCTGGTGTGTGGCAGCTCCAACACACTCATCGTCGGTGAAAGTGGTGAGGTCAAGCTTCTTCTCCATCTCCTTGAGCCACTCATTGGCCACAAGCGGGTCAGGGTCCGTGCCATCATAGGTATGTGGCCTTAGCTTCAGAAATCCTTCCAGCTTCCTTTGGAAGTTATTTTGCTGACCTCCCTAGCGACGGTTTGCTCCGTCAACAAGGGCTGCAAGAAGCTGGGTCTGCTGCGCCATCACTTCTGCCAGGTTCGGTGGTGGTGGTGGCGGAATGTTCTCCTCGGCAGGCGGCGGGGTATTCTCCAGGTTGAAGGGTATCCCTCCATGTTCACGGCCACGGCCACAGCCACGACCACGGCCACGGCCACGATTGTTGCCACCATGGCCCCCGTTTGGTTCGACTGGTTTGGGGATGGGCGCACGTCCATGGTTCATTAGGCGAGCAGATCGGCGGTTTGGCATCTACAACACGGATCATAGGAATTTTAGTGCTTGTGCCATAAGTGCTTATAATTCAATATGATTACATGATTTTGACGATTTAAAGAAAAACATTTATTCTATCCAACACTCATTACAAAGAAGCAATAAGATCCATAAGATGCAATAAGATCCAAAAACATTCATTACATGGGTTTTATTACATAGCATCATCTCTAGTAGCTACACTTGAAGACGTGCGAGAATCGTACTAGGCATAATGTCTCATAATACATCTCATAAGGGGTACATCATGGGGTACAACTTATGGAAGCCACTGACATGACTCATGACCATGCAGGGTCATCTACTCTAACTCGTACACCACAGCTGGGATACGACTGTTCTCGATCTCAATCTCCTCGTCAGACTTGTGAAGTTGGGGCACGTACTTCAAGGCCTCGGCGAGCTCCTCAATAGGCTTGGCTCCAGGTAGGGTAGGGTAGGCGTCTAGGTTGAGGCGAGTTGGGGCTAACTCAAACTCCTCTATCCTAGGCTTCGTCTTCCTGCGAATCTCCTTGGGTAGCTGATCCCACATACCCTTCATCTCCCTGAGGCGCTTCTTGTCAGACTTCTGCCAAGCCTGCCAAGTCCTCTCACACTTGTCCTGTAGGTACTCGTTCTACCTAAGTGCCTCGATCAGGTGACCCTGGTTGCGAACGGCCTTCTTCCTGAACTCCTCTAGCTCCTGGGTCATGGTCTTGTTCTGAGATTGGATTTTCAGCATATCAATCCCCTTGGACCTCTCTCTGTCTCCTCTGTGGTTGAACTCGGCCTTCTTATCATCCAACTCTCTCTGCAACTCCAAGACCTTGCTGTCGAGGTAGTAGTTCCTGTTGCCTAGGTCAGCTGCTTTGTCCTGTAAGTCAGCGACCTCGGCTCTGTGGACTTCTTCACGACAGTTGAGCTCATCCTGTAGCTTGCAATTGTCTCAAGCAGACTAGCTCGCTTTTGTGCTCCCTACAAGTCTCACTCTTGGTACTCCCACAGAAGGGCCCGGTCCTGACGTCTCTTCTGCTCAAGCTGGGTCACGTACCTGTCCTGCTCTAGTAGGTGCATAGCTAAGACACGAAGGCATCTGTCCTCTACAAAGATAACTCTGCCGGCTGTGAAACTCTGCTCACTAGGGGTGAGGCTGAGGTCGAGGGCCTGGGGAAGTAGACGGAACTCTGTCGTCTTTAGGTGCTCATAGTGATCCCTCATTATTCTATGAAGTGCCTTGTGTGAAACAGCTCGTAGTCCTTCCTCAACTGTGTCCTCTATAGTCAACTCGGTGCAAGCTGGGACAGAAGGTAAGATAGTGCTAGCTGGGAACTTGACTGAGGTGACAACCGGTCCTTCGATTCCTCCTTCCTGAGCTGACTTCTCGGTGCAGGTGACCTTGACAAGCTCATCAGGGACTCCTAATGTGATGAGAACTCGGCAGAGGGTCTGTGCAAAACCCCCGAGCTCACGTAGGTCGAAGGTAAGCTTGGCGTGGTCTAGAGGTAGCGGTTCTAGAGGCGGCCATTCGTCGTTCGTTGCCATCTGCATGTTTCAAGGAACAGGTGTTAGCAGGTCGATACTAGATAAGCCTTGCATAGAAGTAAATGCAGGGTCAGTATATAACCGAAAGAGGGGCTGTTCACGTCCTATTCTATTGTCCATTTCTAAGGGTTTCGTCCTATGGCCAAGTATGGCTCTAATACCAACTGAAATGACCTAATTTCCGTGAAGGGAAATCCACAGAGTCGAAGTGTAATAAGACCATTGTAGATCATATTACCCCAAATTCCAGTCGAATATCACATCCATACAACGATAATATCAGAATACAAATAGTGCAGAATTACATAAATAATTACATTGCCGCATTGGCGGAATCAAAAGCAGCATTCCTTCAAAACAGCTTGAAGACAAGATCACCAAACTTGAGCGTAGAAACAAACCCCTCAACCGTCAAACTCCTCGGAGCTATACTCCTCAGCATAACCTGTGTGCCAAAATTTATCAGTACGATTTGTATTGGCCACTCCCACCCTATGAGCATTGCTTTGTGGAAATTGGATGCAAGTTAGATATAATCAAAAGGAACCTATAAGGCTGGGGTTTCCTATGTTTTAGCATATCAAGTATATAAGAATAGTTGGTCAAGTTTTAACACCATTCCCACACCCATTTCCGTCTAGAGCCAGGTTTCGATCCTGGGATCGATTTACCACCATCTCCACACCATCACCACATCACAACCATACCATCGCTCAGTCGACAGGCCAACTCCCTCTCGGCACTGTCTCAAGGCCCGTAGCCCCTGGCTACATCCGAACACTCACTCCTAGGGGAAGAAGAGAAGGACTCATCTCACTATCTAGTTTAAGCAAAACCCAGGAAAGGTCCATAGCCCATAAGTCGGCATATGTATCGATCAATCATCCAAACACTCTGCAGAGGTTGTACATAACCACAAGATCCATCTTCCTCGCTGACCGTCGTCAACTAGGCTGATTCTGGTCGCTTGCTAGCCTAGGAGAATGCCACTCTACCATTCAGCCCTGGTACACCCCAAGTCTGGTCTGGGGTGGCTGAAACTATGAGTCATGAACCGGGTCCACAAGGTCTCCATGAAGTCTCGAAAGGGTGTGGGGGAATCCTCTGCGCCCCGTACCTCCCTCACACTGTCCACTATCAACCTAGCAGCAGTGGCAATATCCTACCTAGTAGTCCGGCCGTCCCGCACCGTATAGGGCGAGTGGTACATAAGGCTTCCCGGTGAATCTGAGTACTAGTAAGTCCTTAGGGGTGACCAAGCCAGAATGTCTTCATCAGGGTTTCCATTTACCGTGCCACCACAGCACCTCCACCCTGGGCTCCTCCCATCACAGGTTCACACCCAAGGCCACCTCATATACCATTTACCCACCACAGGTATCCATTTCCAGGGGTGCCCAGGTAGCACCCCATGGCAAGACTTGCCCCAGGCTCGTCGTATACTCCAACTTGGTCGACACAACCCTCACCCTCCACGCACCCAAGTCACACATGCAGCACTCTCCCCATAGTCCAAATAACACAAGTTTCCACCACGCATCAATGTAGTACAAGCGTAGTAGAAGTAATAAGCAATGAAATATAGCAGCATGCGTGTGACTAGACTAACAGCAGGGTGAGCAGGGGTAAGGTTGCATCAAGGAAAAGGCCATCAAGAAAGCATACTACCATGCAAGTCCTATCATAGTGTGATCATAACAATAAAGTAAAGCAATAGCAGTTCTATATTAGCCATGCGTAATAGGTGCTACGAGGTTGGGTGGGATGTGGCACCTTCAGTGTAGTCGTCTCCGTACTCCTCACGGTACTCTCGGTCCTCGTCCGTCTGGTTCTCCTCCAAGTCTACAAACGATCGCATTATAGTCGTGTTAGCGACGTCTATAGAGTAGCACAAAGAAATAATGAAAATTCAAAAGAGCCAAATGCACTCAAACATGGGTTCATTGCGTAGAGCTCGATTTTAGATGAATTTTGGTCCTAGTCTTGTATTTTTCTGAGGTCATATGAATTAGTTATGAATTTCCGATGATTAAATCCATTTCTAAAAATAATTAAGGCTGATTTATTCAGGGCTGACACGTGTCACACTGTGACTGGTTCACGTGGCATGTAGGGACATAGCTGGTGAGGTGGTCGGAGAGGTTGCAGAGGTGGTCGGAAAGGTTGCAGCGGTGGTTAGAGAGATCGCTGAAGTGGTCGGAGAGATTGCCAATGTCCCCGATGCTGGCATGGTCTCTTCATCGGCATGACGTCCGCATAGCGCCATCCAAGCTAAACCGCGGCTGACAGGTGGGTCCGGGGTCAAACTGTGTCTGACAGGTGAGGCGCGGTTCATGGTGAACCCACCTGCGTTGGTCCATAGACCGCAGAGCCAGTCTATGAAGGACTTGGTCAACTTACTCCTTCCCAGTGTTCGGTTCACGTGCACCAAGTTCTCAAACGTGTGGCCGGCGAGGGGAAAATCACAATCTTCTTCCCCGTCGTGCTCCCGTCGGTGGTGAGCTCACCGGTGAGCCCCTCCAGTGGCGCGGGTGTGCAATTAAGGTGGGCAAAAAGCTTGGCCATGCCATAGCGGGTGTCCCGGCGAAGTTAACGTGGTGGTCGGGCGGCTCCAGTTGGCTGGCCGCGGTGAATGGTGGCGTGGGTTCATCGGCGTGTATGGACAGGCTGCAGTGGTAGCGAGAGCCCAATTGGAGGAGCGTGTGAGCTCCACGGTGCTTCTACGACCATGGCGAGCAGGTCGAAGGGGCCTCGGGAGCTCTCAACACCTCCGACCACGGTGGTTGGGGCAAAGCGGAGGCGGTGGCGCTCCGACGAGGTGCGGTGCGGTAACGCAGGGCTTCGGTGGGTTTCATCCTCAGCTAAGGTGAGCATGGTGTGTCTCTCGTCATGGCGGAGCCAGTCAGGGTGTCAACGTCGCCTTTACCGCGACGTAGAAGACGCGGTGGTCTCGCCATGGTTGTGCTCTAGCCATGGTGAGCGCGTGTGCGCATGCGATGCGTATGCATGGCATAAGCAGAGCACTCGACGCTGGCGTTCCCAAGCAGAGGGCTCGGTGTCGCCCCCTTTCTTCCCTTTGCTTCGTGTTTTTGTTTGGCTCAACAAGAGGGTCGTGGTGGTCCATCTATGCTATCGGTAAGCTAAGCCAGAGCAAGAGCTCGTGCTCCAACATGGTCCATTCATGGCGTCCGAGAGGCTAGGAGTGGTCATGCCGGTGTTGCCGAGCCGCTAGGGGTCGGTGAGGCCAGGCCTTGGGCTAGTGCGCGTGTGGTGCGTGTGCAGCGTGTCCAAGAGCGGGAATGCTCTGCCTCTGTGTTTCCCCAGGTGCAGGAATGCGGTGGCGTTCATGGCGAGTACGGCTAGCACGGTGAGCGGCGAACGACGTGGCTCACCGTAGGGCTCGTGGCGGTAGGATGGCGGTGCGGTGGTGAGGCGAGGCCGTGATGAGGCGATGCAGTGCCGTGCCGAGCAGCTACGTCGCTGTAGCCGATCGGGGAGGCGCTCCTGGCTCCGGCGAGGTCCGGTTCCACAGCGGTTTCCTTCCTCCTCCTTGCTTCTTCCTCTTCCCTCTCTCTCGGCTTGACGCGATGTGGTGTTGTGCCACCAGCGGCGGCGGCGAATGGGCTAAGGGTTAGGGCTCATGGGCATTGGCTTTTATAGCCGAGCTCTAAGGGCTCCAATGGCGGACGGTGATCGGGCGGTGGTGATGCGTGTGGCACATTCGACGGCCCGCATGCGGTAGTGTAGGCATGACGCAAGAGGGAACAGGGCCATGCGATGTGCGTGACCCCGGGCCCGTGTCTGCTCTGTGGTCGGCTCCCGGTCGCGGAAGAGGTTGGCATGGGGAGGAAGATGATCCTGTTCTTTGGGTGGGGCGACGCGCATGGGGTCCGGTTTGTCGACTTGTCCCGATGCTTGGCGGCGCAGGTGCGTGATGGCTGATGGGCGGGTCCGGCTTGTCGCTGGTGCAGCAGCGTCTGGTGGCGACATACTGGGCGGGCCGTGGGCTCTGGCGCGTGAAAGAGGGCAGGTGAGGCTTGGTTGGGCTAGCTAGGTTTGTCTAGGCAGTCGGGTCAAATTCTTCTTGGTCCTCCTCCTTTCCTTTTCTTTTTTAGTTTGTTTCTCTCTCTTTTTCTTTTTCTTTGATTCACTTTTAGTTAGAGTTTAAACTTGAGCTTCGAGTTATGTAGTGGGTCCCACAAGGTGTTTCAATTGGTGGTCAAAATACATCACATATATTAGGGTTTATCATAATTATTAAGTAAGTTAGTTTAAACATCACATAAGGCAAAAGAATCCAAATCACAAGTGAAATTAAGGATGCATGCATGATTTGTTTATTTAAAAATTTAATTACACATGTGGCATAAAACCAAGTTATGCTTATGACTTTAACCTAGTTGGGTCACATCTAATCCAAAACTAGGGTTTGTCTTCTACGTGTGTCACTCAACATCACATAGGGTTTAAACAAAAAAATTTTGTAGTTGTGATTTTTGGTGTGTGGATTTTTGGGTTGTTACAGCGGTCGTCCCTGGCCGTGGAGCAGCGCGACCGGGCCCAGCCTGTGGCTGCCGACACGGCTTCCCCTCGACGCTGCCTTCTCCAGGTGATCCGCGTGGGCTTGACGAAACCCTAGCTGCCTCTTCCTCGCTGCTCGCACCGGCGGCTCCACTCAGCGGCCGCATCTGGCGGTACGCCACCCTCTTCTCTTCCTTCGTCTCATGGCTCCTCTACCCCAGATACCCTCTCCCTCATGGACCCAGCGTGAGCTACCACTGGCGCACTAGCGACGCCCGTACCCGGCACGGCTGTGCACCAGTGCCGTGCTCGCCGTGGCGCCCACAGCAGACGTAGCCCGCTCCCTGCGCCACGACCGGTTCCTCTGCTTTGCGTGTGCATGGTGGCGCCCCCTCTACTACGTTCACTTCTTGTCGTCTCCTAGGTGAAGTGTGCTTGATGACCCTAGCTGCGTCGTGAGCCGCTCCTAGCCATGGCGCGACCATGGCGGCAGCGGCCCAGCTCAGCGTCCGGATCTTGTGGTACCGAGCAGGTACTATATTCAACAAAAAAAACTTTGCCAATTTAATTATCGATTTCCACTTAGGTTACTAACTATGGGACTATTGCCTTTGTTCAGGCCTCAATTACTTTGTACTGTTCAGGCCTCAATTATTTTGCATTGTTCAGGCCTCAATTGCTTTTCGCGCTGACATAGATTAACGGATCAAAAAAATGCCTTTTACATACCAGTGAGTTTAGTTCTGTCATTATCTCATTCTTAAATTTGCTTATTTATTCATGAAAGCTGCCATGTATCAAACCATTCTGAACTTCACTGTGACAATCTCCGTTGTTTCTCAGCCCATGCTTAAATACACCAGAGTTTAGGTTCGACTGCAGGCCTATATAGAGTACACATCTTCTTTGACTACATTTTAATTCGTGTTTATTGAATTCTTGCATGTAGTTTTCATTTCTTATACTAAGATGAAAACTGAGGTGTCTGATTTATATTATTTTTCAAGCAAGAAACACAGGTTAGGACTCAGGCCTACTGAAATATGCAACTTATCACCTACTTGCACTTGCATCTAATAATTTCCTAAATATTTGGACTTTAGGTTCCATTGCATTGATGAAGCATCTTTTGTTTAAGATGACACAAATTACCATGTCACTAATATAGCTTGCTGAAAGAGAAATCTAAGCCCGTAAAAGTGTTAGAATGCATCATTTAAACTGCTTACTGTCACATGTCTTGGCCACATAGGGTATTTGTTCCACTTTATTCAGTTACTATTACAAGCAAACTTAAGCTTTTTGGTTAATTGCATGATTACTTTGCATCAACTATGATTTTATATTATTCTATTGGTGCAATCATGAACCTTTAGCTTTATATTCTGCATTTGTGCTAACCATGTCCGTGCCCCCTAGGCCACCTTGGTACGTTCAGGCGCCGATGGCTCGTGCCAGCCATGGGCCTAGCAGCGTAGCCCGTCCTCCCCGAGCAACTAGCTCGCAGGTGATGTCCACGATGTGCTTTAGGGTTAGGGTTAAACGCTATTTTTTGTCCGATTTTGTCCTTCCTTGATCGAATCGGCAAACTTGGAGTTTAATTCTGTGAATGTGTACTCAGTTTTGGGTGGAGGTATCTTGATTTGTTCAATTCAGCACCTTGATTTTGCGTGTCCTAAACTGCAGTTCAGAGTTCTAAAACATGAGCTTCCATGTGCAGCAGCAGTCCTTACAGTGGACGATTTAGAGCTTGAGGTAAGCAAGGGCATTCCTTAGTCCACAACTTTTTATTATTCATGCCTCATAGTATTTTAACTCATGGATGCCCACAATGTAACAATAGCCTGCTATAAGTTTAGTAACTATGTATTTCTCTCTACCCATTCGAGCGATTATTGACCAAAACTTATATATGACTCCTGTCATATGTTTTTCTGTAATGAATATTTTTCAAAACGTGTTTACCAACCATTGTGCTTTTTGTAATGAAACAGAGAAGACAAAACATGTAATAGAAAATGAAAACAAACACAATCTTAATTCTTAGGAGGAGCTGTTGATATTCCATTTTTTACAGCTTCCTTCTCTAGCCTTGCCGATGCTACTGTATGCTTCAGGGCTCCTTGGTAGTCCTCGAGTTATACTACCCATTCCAGTAGGGTGTTATGGGTGCGTGGATGATTCTTTTATGGTGCATAACACACAGGTGCTGCCACTATAGCCGTCCCCATGTTTATGCTACTTGCCCATCTGTCGGTGTTTTCGGACCACCGACAAGTAAATTTGTATTTGCGCGTCTGGCTCGGATGGTGTGCTCGGGGGACACAAGGGTTTATACTGGTTCGGGCGCAACGTCCCTACATATAGTTTGTTGCTACTTGCATTACTGGCACTTGGTCTGCAGTAGGGGTTACAAACAGACGAGAGAGGGAGAGGATCCGAAGTCTCTGATGGAAGGAGTGAACGCGTGCTGAGAGCTCGCTTGTCGCTCAGCCGTGTGCTCGTGTCATGCTCTTGTGTTTTGATCCCCTTTTCATGGGGCGCCCTGCTTCCCCTTTTATAGGTGAAGGGAAAGCACGGGTTTACAGAGGAGGAAAAGGAGAAGAACGAGAGAGAAGAAGGCTTTCAGGGTTGCCGGACCCTTCTTCTCCTTTATGCGAGTCCCGTCGATCCTGTAGATGTCAATAGGGATGGCTCCATGTCGTGACCCTATTCATCACTAGCGCCATGCATAGGCATCATCTGCCGGTCATGGCATTCCACTCTGTCCTGACGGATGGCGTGGTGAACCGACGCACCTGTCAGCGTCCGTACGAGGATTAGGCAGAACAGCACCGGCACGCCCGACACGGTTCTTGATGTGAATCCCTAGGTATGGACTGTCATGGCCACGGGTTACATTAAGGCATGCTAGCCTCTTCCCTGGCATCAGAGTTTTGACCTCGGCCCATACGCTTGGACCTGGAGTGGTTGGCGGCGGTATGGGTCCCTGTCGGACAAGACGGAACCCGTGTCCACGAGGTCGGGCGAGACGGAGCCCATGACCTTGGGCAAGATGGAAACCACATCCTTGGGGTCAGGCGAGATGGAGCCCGCACCCAAGGGGTTAGGCGAGATGGAGCCCGTGGCCTCGAGGTTAGGCGAGACGGAGCCTGTGGCCTCGCGGTCGGGCGAGACGGAGCCCATGGCCTTGGGCAAGATGGAACCCGTGTCCATGGGGTCAGGCGAGACGGAGCCCGCACCCAAGGGGTCAGGCGAGAAAGAGCCCGTGGCCTCGAGATTTGGCGAGACAGAGCCCGTGGCCTTAGGGTCAGGCGAGACCTTTTAATATGTCTCAAGAGCCATCTAGGGAAGTCAGTGTGGGCGCTAACTTTCTTGCTTTGGGTATCCCTAATATCGATACCTGACAGTAGCCCTCGAGCCTGTGGAGGAGTAGAATACACCTTTGGAGCCTTTTCCGGATGGGAGGACTCCGAGGGCCTTGACCTTCTTTTTCAGCCCGCGGCGTGTCCTAGTAGGATGGCGATTCCCTTTTGTCGTGATCGGTCTTTTTGGAGGCATGTAACCGTAGGATTTGGGAGGTCGGAAAGATTTTTCTTGATTTGGGTCCCCTAGGATCCGATCGGTCCGACGTCGTACTATGACCGCGCGTTCGGTCTCCTTGTGAGTGCAACTTCCCACGATCCCCCGCGTGCAGCATGGATTCGGTCAAGGGTCGGCTCATCTTTGTGATCATCATTCCTCAAGCATTTATTTTTGATAAAACGGAGAGGCTGAGTTGTGCCACGTTTTTCCTCGATGGACGAAACATGGTGCTCGGTGAGCTATTAACAGGCTAGTCCGAGTGGGGCCCTAGCTTTCCGTTTGTGGGGGTCTAGCATGGGTCAGCTGGTGACCGACTCTATATTCTCAGTGGCCAATCCATATAGTTTTTGAGTCCATTCGACCGGTCCCAAGGGCTCGTTGCCTTTCTTCGAGGAAATACCATGGACTGAGAACCGACCAAGACTCGAACATGGGCCAAGATGCCTGTGGCGCTTGTGCGCCTAGGTACTGGCTGCTAGTGGGCCTATCCCTTTCCACCCCTCACTCTAAGGCCATGTTCGCTTCTCTTATAATTCGTACTTTTTAGGTTGTTTTTTTGAGCTGGAACATTGTTTTTCTCTCACAACAAATCAGCCAGAACAGTGTTTTGGATTGTTTTTTCAGCGAAGTGAACGGGGCCTAAGGGTGCCCTAGAGCAACCGTGAACCCATCAAAGGGCCAGCCTTCGAACTCTTGGGCCTAAATGGGCCATAGGAGTGTTTTCAGCTCTATATCCCTCCTTACCTATGACGGTTCTCGCGCCTGTTTACACCGATGCTGAGCTAGACGACATCGAGAAGGAGGTGGCCCCTCTGGAATAGGACTTACCTGCCAAGATAGAGGATGAGATCACCCCCAAGAAATTAGTTAGGTAGATAAGCCAGGCGGCGAACTTGTAATAAGTTAAATTTCGTTATGGCCAAATAGATTTTTAGCTCTTCTCCCCTTTTTGTATAAAAAGGTTAACGCGTCCCGACCCTTTCTGTCGTTAAGGCTGTAAAGCTCGGGGTGCAGGTGAAAAACTTGATCACGCTGGTGAGCAAAAACGTCATAGCTGCTGGGGCATAGGTTTCTTGTAGTCTGACCAGTTTTACTCAGCGTTCATTTTTGCAACTCTTGCTTCTAGATCTTAACGTGAGAAAGGGTCGGTCACAGAGAATGTTTGTCGAGTAGATATACTCTTTAATTAATTCTGACTCTTTTCGTAGTTAAGGCTAAAAAGCTCGAGGTGCGGGCAAAAAGCTCTGATCACGCTGGTGAGCAATAACGCCATAGCCGCTGGGGCATAGGTTTCTTATGGTCTGACCAGTTTTACTCAGCATTTGTTTCCACAACCCTTGCTTCTAGATCTTAACATGAGAAAGGGTCAGGCATAGAGAATGTCTACCGGATAGATATACTCTTTAATGCGTTCTGACTCTTTCCATAGTTAAGGCTAAAAAGCTTGGGGTGCGAGCAAAAAACTCTGATCACGCTGGTGAGCAAAAATGTCGTAGCCGTTGGGGCGTAGGTTTCTTGTGGTCTGACCAGTTTTACTCAGCGTTTATTTTCACAACCCTTGCTTCTAGATCTTAACGTGAGAAAGGGTCGGGCATAGAGAATGTCGACCGAATAGATATACTCTTTAATGTGTTCCAATTCTTTTCGTAGTTAAGGCTAAAAAGCTCAGAGTACGGGCAAAAAATCCTGATCACGCTGGTGAGCAAAAACGCCGTAGCCGCTGGGGCATAGGTTTCTTGCGGTACGACCAGTTTTACTAAGCGTTTGTTTCCGCAACCCTTGTTTCTAGATCTTAACATGAGAAAGGGTCAAGCATAGAGAATGTCTATCGGATAGATATGATCTTATGAGCCCCCGAGTGAGGCCCGACCCCTTGCCGTTGCTAGGGTCAGGTGTCACTAAAGATCGAGGAGTCGCTAGTCAAACCGATAATAAAAAGCGTGCGTAGATTAAGGGTAAAAGCGACGTAGTTGTTCGATGTTCCAGGCATTGACGAAGACTTTGTCGTTGATGGTCTTGAACTTATAGGTGCCTAGTCAGAGCAACTCCATGATGACGTATGATCCCTCCCACGGCAGAGAGAGATTGTGGCGGTTCTTGTTGCTCTAGACGAGGCAAAGCACTAGGTCCCCGATGTTGAAGGCTCGACCCCGCACTCGACGGCTGTGGTACCGACGCAACGCTTGCTGGAAGTTGGCCAAGCGAGTAGGGCAACATCGCGCGCTTCATCTAGCTGGTCCATGGCATCCTTGAGGGATGTCTTGGCTCCATGTTCATCGTACGCCCTGACCCTCGACGCTCCATAATCGAGGTCAGTCAGGAGGATAGCCTTAGAACCATAGACCATGAAGAATGGCGTATAGCCGGTGGCCCGGATGGGGGTCGTCCTTAGGCTCCAGAGCACCACAGGAAGCTCCACGACACATCGTCTACCAAACTTGTTCAACCAGTTGAAGATCCTAGGCTTGAGGCCTTGTAGGACTATGTCGTTCGTGCGCTTGACCTGCCCATTCGTGCAGGGGTGCGCCACGGCGGCCCAATCGACGTGAATGTGGAATTCATCACAGAATCGGAGGAACTTTTTCCTAGTGAACTACGTGACGTTGTCCGTGATAATGGAGTCCGGGACTCCAAAGCGATGGACGATGTTAAGGAAGAATATCACGGCTTGCTCGGACTTGATTGCAGAGATTAGTCGAGCCTCTATCCACTTTGTAAACTTATCTATGGTGACAAACAAGTGCGTATAGCCCCTGGGCACCCTCTTGAGAGGTCTGACCAGATCGAGCCCCTAGACCACGAACGGCCACGTGATGGGGATCATTTGGAGTGCTTGGGACGGCCGGTGGGTCCACCGAGCGTACTATTGACACCCCTCGTAGGTGCGCACAATCTGTTCAGCATCGGCTACTGTGGTTGGCCAGTAGAAGCCTTGTAGGATTGTGTTTTTGACCAGGGTCTTGGGTGCGGTATGGTGCCCGTAGACCCCACCGTGGATATCACTCAGCAACTACTTCCCTTGTTTGATGGGGATGCAGCGCTGTAGGATCCCGGTGTGGCTTCGCCTATAGAGCTCGCCCTCAATAACGACAAAGGACTTAGCGTGATGCGCGAGCCATCGAGCCTCCATTTTGTCCATCGGCATGTAACACCTCTGGTGTTACGAGCTCGCTTAGCACTGAGATTATGGCCTGAGAGATAGATCTATTAATATAGTAAGTTAGTTACGTAAATGCCTATATGTGTTAATGAAAAATCCTAACGCAAAGTGTAGAATAAGTAGTTCTAAACATTGGCACGGAAGCAATTTTTATAAACAAAAATACAATACGACTTGTATATAGTATTTAAATAAAATTCGAAGTGTAAGTCTAGTAGATCAAAATGCAACTATTGTTTCGATAAATAAATATGGTTCGATAGTATTTTGATAGATCGAGGATTGAAGTTGGAATTTAATTCCAACCTCTAGAACTAAAATGATCTAGCCTAAAAACCTAATGATGATGTTGTTTTGGCATTTAAATTTTGATTAAATTTCTTAAACAATAGATTCGTGTTTTTGCACTATTGGCTATCCCAAGGTGAGCACTCGAGAATGGTGTAGGTTATAGTCGTGTTGAGTGTCACGTGGATCTCAGAAAATTTTGCCTAAGTTCATTAGAACGCGCTGCGAGCTCTGTGTCAATGCTCTGTCGCAAACTGGAACTTTGAAGACGAACTCATCTTGGCACAAATGTATCCTCCTCTCGGGTGGTCCTTTTGTTGTGTGGATTGCTCCATTAGATAGCTGATAAGAACAACTTTAGAGTCATGGAATTAGTTAAACCTCAATCGTGATCGTTAGCAGTTTTTCGTTCGCTTTAAAACTCATGTGTAGCTTCTATCGACCGTAATGCCGTCCACGCGCGCGTGCCGAGAGGTGCTCTTGTCCGTTGCTGTTCGGTCACTGCAGCGCTTGCTCTTAGCCGTTCATCCCACCTACTCGAGTTGCTGCTACCGCATACTGCCTTCGCCCTGCTCTCTCTCGCTCTGCTCCCGTCCATGTCCTTGCCATGATGCATGTCTGCTGTCTCATGCACCATTAAGCCAAGGTCGAGCTGCTACTGCCGTGTACTGTGCTCTTCCATCCTCCTACTCTCCCTCTCGGCCCTCGCTCTCTCACCCTCGCTGCTCATCGCAGGTGAATCTGCCATGGATGCCGGCTCTTGTGTGCTGCAGCCATCCATCTGGCCTCGTGCTGCTGCTGCCCGCCTGACCCACGCCGCTACCGGGATAGTGCCGCCGTCGCCTAGTGCCTGCCCGCATGCTTGCATGGCTAGGGTGCCATGGCTGCCTCTGGCCATGCCACCGACGCCCGCGAGCACGGCCGGGTCTGTTGTTGCTCCTGTGCCCCCAGGGAGACCCCCCTCCGACGGGAATCAGCCGAAGCCCATCCGTCCTCTGCTCCTCTGTTATGCCAAAGGAGGGAGAAGGGTGAGAAATGGGAATAGAAACTTTTTTAGGGTTCCCAATGCAAATCCGTGACTTATGTAAATAGTGTTGCATAGTGTGTAATGTCCTGTGGGTTGATTAAGAAAAAGTTCAGGGGTCTTCATGCAAGTTTGGCGCCACGCCTGGGCTCGTTCGTGTTGGGCCATTTCTAGCCTAGCCCGTGACCAGACCGTGGCCCATGTCCGCGTGCGCGCCCGTGCGCTGGGCCGGCCTACTACCGCCGTGCCTGGGCCGCTTTGGGCCAAGTGCCTTTTTCTTTTTCTAGGTTTTTGTTTAAATTGGCCAAAAGTTCTAAAATCAATTTAAATTGGTAGAAAAATCATAAAAAGGAAAATAAATATGTTTTGGAATCCTTGTGACTAGCTCTATGCAGTAGATATATTATATCATGTGCTTTAGTCTAACATTTTTTGGGTATGTGTAATCTAGCCTTTATGTTTATTTAATAAAGCATGTTGTATTAGTCCAAATGTAGTGAAATTTTTATGGTAGACTAGTGTTGATGTGTTTGTGCTATGGTAAAAGTTTTAGGTTTACTGGATGCTTAATTACTGAGTTATCGAGTTATCTCATAATATGCTTGTTTAGTGGTTTTAAAATTATTAAAAGAAGATAAAATCGAAAATGTGGCTCCGCTATGAAATTTTACTATTGATGTGTTCTATTAACCCATAATAGGGCTCTAGTATTTAATAAAATGTTATTGTATAAGTTTCATGATGCCATATGCGTTATTGATTTTAATTTCACGTTGCATGCGATTAAGCTTTTATATATACTAGATGTTTAGAATAATGTTAATAGCTGCTTTATATGCTACTTGCTTACATGTTACCTGAGTAATGTTGCTTTACTTTGTTCATAAGTAGAAGTGTGCTTGTCATGTTATGGTAGCTCTCACTTGTATGTATAAATGCAAAGTGGTGATTTTAATAACTTGTGATGGTTTGATAATAGTTAAGTCACAAGAAAGTCATTTGGGAGAAGATGAGAGTTGAATCTATAACGTTTTATACCCTAGTTTAACCGCGGTGACTTGTTGCTTGTCCTTTCGTGCTTGTAAGTATCTTTGTGTATGCCTGTTTGACTTAAGCATGCATTGCATTTATGCATATTATAATAGGAACAAGGATGGATCGTGGAGATGATCGGAGTAGCAGAAGAGATGGTGCCTTGGTGATCGTGTCGCCACGATGGAAAGCTAACTTGGTTATATCTTACCCAGGCAAGCCCGGTGCATAACCTTTATTATTCTGCACTTTATTTTATGCTTGTGCATTAAGTTTAAGGAGTTGAATGAAATCCACTTGCATATATATATATATATATATATCCTTACACTATGAGTCTTACTAGTATGATAGGATCATGTAGATTGCTATGCTACAGGACTCCGGTAGAAGTCGAGTGATTGTCTGTCACTCACGAGAGATAGGAAAGATATTATTATTGCTATTATGATATTATCACTTGGAAAAAATATATATGAATGACAATTGGAGACCGGGCGGAATGGTACTTTGGATCTGGACTTGGTTTGGCATTCGAGCGAGGCTCGGGTTGCACTTGTTCCGCCTGTGTCAGTTAAGGACCGACCATTGCAATGGATGGTAGTTAGGTCACAGACTTATTATCCGGAACACATACTTGTGTATGGGCGCAGGAAGGCTCATTGCTCTCTTGTCATGGGTTTTGTCTCTTTTTGGACCGACTGATTGGAGACGGGGATGGTGGAGGTCTGAGCACCGCACTAAGTCCAGGACTCAGGAACGGGGGCTTGGAGTCCAAGTTTGGACGGGGACCTAGACCCCGTGACAGGAGGGTAGTGGGTTGGTCTTGCTTGTACCTAGGGTACAAGCGGGGCGTGTGTTTTAGGGTACCCAGCTGGGATACATTGGTTCGTGAATCGCCGGGTGATCCGGTATGACTTGTCTACAGTCTAGCATCGTACTAAGAACTGGAATATGAAAGATGTAAAACTGGTTCTAATTGCTTACCACCTGCTTGAAAGTAGTACATGTGCTTACATAGAATGGTTAGTTAATGAACTAATGATGATTGCTAATAAAATTGAATATAAGGATGCACGTTTAGTAATGCTCTTGCAGATGCAATAAACCCACAAGCCAGATAGCCTTGCATATCCTTGGAGTCTTTTCCTTTCTCCTGATAGGTAAGTCTTGCGGAGTACAATTGAGTACTCAGGGTTTGTTCTACCCTATTGCAGGTGACAGGCGGATGCTAGAGCTGACACTTGTGTGCGAGAACCTCCTAGTGGGCTCAGCGAGGATTCCATTACGCTGCGATCATAGTTTTCATTTATAACTCTCACTAAATGTATTTATAAATTGAAGTTTTATAATCTGTTGTCATAGTTTATATATCGATGCTTCATTATGTCATGAATAGATATTTATTTCCGCTGTAACTTTGATCACATGTTTATATTCTGTTGTTAAATTAAATTGTTCATAACTCTGATAACATGATCATATTCTGCTATTATAAACAATAAATATTATACTCTGATGTTGCATGGAAAGGGATGTAAGAAATGGCTAAAATGTTGTAAGCTTTATCCTCTCATTTGTAATCCTGATGGAAAAATGTGGATCTTTGGGTTCTCCCCTGGGGTGTGCTCGATGGAACTACATAATTCAGTGTCCTCCCTTGAGTACTTAGTGTCTAATGGAAGACAAGTACTCCTAGGAGGCATTAGATTAGGTGGTTCTGCCACACGGCAGCGCCTCAAGGAGGAGGTAGTCGAGGTAAGGCGTCCTCTAGTCATCCAAAGGGTTGGGCTCTATTCCTAGATCCTCGTTAAGCTCCATGACTTTGGGGTCAGATGGATCCACCAGCTAGTTAGCCCCTGAGCCTAGGGTAGGCGGCCCGTCATCGGTCTATTCTGGCTCCTCGTAGCGGACCGAGGGCTTGTACTGATCGCTGGCGAAGACGCTCGTCGGCACCGGCTCTTGGTTGGATGCCGTTTTTGCCAGTGTGTCAGTCACCTCGTTGAGACGCCTTGAGATTTGATTGAGCACGAGACCATCAAACTTGTCCTCCAGCTGGCGGACTTCTCATCAATACGTAGCCATCTTGGCGTTGTGGCAGCTTGATTCCTTCATGACTTGGTCGATGACCAGCAGTGAGTCACCTCGGACGTCAAGCCATCGGATACCCAACTCGATGGCGATGCACAGGTTGTTGATGAGTCCTCACACCACTCCTTGTTCTTCTTCTTGTTGGGGCGGTTGAAGGCACCTTTGCCGGCATCCTCGTCCCGCTTTGCCTTGCCCTTGGGGCGGTTGAAAATCGCCCCGACCGCCTCCCCACCTGACGCATGGCTGGTGGCGATGTTGAGGAGCTCCTTGGTGGTTCGTGAGCCCTTATGTCCCAGCTTGTGAACCAGGGACTTGTAGGTTGTCCCGGACAGGAAAGCTCCTATGATGTCGGCATCGGCGACGTCGGGCAGCTCATTACGCTACCGGGAGAAGCATCGGATGTACCCATGAAGAGTTTCTTTGGACTTCTGTTGGTAGTTTTTGAGATCCCATGGGTTCCCAGGACACGCGTATGTGCCCTAGAAGTTTTCCATGAAGATCTCTTTTAGGTCCGCCCAACTTTAGATTCGGTTGGGCGGAAGGTGTTCCAACCATGTTCGCGCTGAATTGGCTAGGAACAATAGAAGGTTACGGATAATGAAATTGTCACTATCCACTCCATCGGCTTCACAAGCAAGCCAATAATCCTCTAGCCATAGTCCCGGGTTTGTTGCCCCGGAGTATTTCAGGATGTTGGTCGACGATCGGTACCACGGTGGGGAGACGGCGTTGAGGATGTGTTGGCCAAAGGCCTAAGGTCCCGGCAAGTCGGGGCTTAGGCTTTGGTCCTCGCCATTGTCATAGCGTCCGCCACGACGAGGGTGGTAGCCGCGGCTAGCATCCTCCCTCTCATTGCCGAGGGCACACCTGCGGGCATCGAGGGTGTTGCGTGCGTCACGGTAGAGGCTGAGACGCTCATGCACCAGAGCCACAGCGCGTGGCCTACCGCCTTGCTGCGCCTGGTTGATTGACATGTCCCTATTGGGTCGCTCTGAGGGCCTGTGCTGGCTGGTGTCGAGCTCGCGTTATCGAGACAGCGAGCTCTTGGCCTGCTGTGCCACGGCACGCTCGAGTAACATGCGAATCTTGTGATGGGCCCGACGATCCTCGGGTGTCGTGAGCTCTAGAAGCCTCTAGAGCAAGACCGCCATAGCAGCGATGCTCTGGCTTGCCCAAGTGAAGTGTGGGAGGGCTTCGTCGTCCTCGATGATCCTCCAGTTCACGTCGCGGGCCACGGCACGCGCACGCTCACCGTCTCCATGGCGCTCGATCTCTCGCTCGAGCTCCAAGCGTTCCTGCTCGACCTGGAGTCATGCTTCTTTGAGCTCGTGGTGCCACACCCTCAGTAGCTCTACCCGCAGGCTAGGTGGGCCCCCTGCATCCCCCTCGACCTCGTCTTCAAGGTCGTCTATTGGGGTAGCCCCTCCCTCGTGGATGCTTTCGATGTATCCCTCAGGGGTACCTACCATGAAACATTCTCGCGAGGGGTGATGGCTCCCCCTGCTAGAGTCAGAGTCAGAGGGCAACTCCGATTCTCCCGCGAGAAGGTCGTGGAAAGATTCCCTGACATATTCGGTCATCCCCACGAACTCGTCATTCATAGGGGATGGGGCGTGCGCTGCACTACAAGGTGGCCAACGGTCTCTGCGGCGTCGCGTAGACCAAACGGGAGCACTATCGAGGCACTCCGGATGAGGTATTTCAGGGAGAGCGGCTCTCCTCCGGCAAGCTACATCATGACGTTGGCGAACGAGAAGGTGAGGCAGCGCAGGTCCTCCTAGGACGGTCGGGGTCCCAGGAAGGCGCTGAGCTGGCGCACTAGCCTCCGGTAATTGAAGTTGAGAAGCTGGTCGCTCCCAGGGGCGCGGGCCTCTGGTGCGTGCAGCTATAGCTCCTCAAGTATCTCGGCGATCGCGTCGAGGTCGGCGGAGTGGAGAGGCTGGATGGCGGCGAGAACCTGCGCCAACTCTCCCTCCATCGTAACGATGAAGTCCAGGTTCTCGAAGCACATGTACATGCCAAGGACCCAGCTGACGCCGTGACTAGCCATCCGAGGCCTAAAGTGGACGTCGAGACACGCAAAAAGCCCCAACCTGGCGTGCCAACTGTTGGTGTTTTCGGACCACCGACGAGTAAATTTGTATTTGCTCGTCTGGCTCGGATGGTGTGCTTAGAGGACACAAGGGTTTATACTGGTTTGAGCGGAATGCCCCTACGTCCAGTTTGCTGTTGCTCGTGTTATCGGCACTTGGTTTGCAGTAGGGGTTACAAACAGGTGAGAGAGGGAGAGGATCCCAAGTCTCTGGTGGAAGGAGTGAACGGGTGCTGAGAGCTCGCTTGTCGCTCAGCCATGTGCTCGTGTCGTGCTCTTGTGTTTTGATCCCTCTTTTCATGGGGCGCCCTGCTTCCCCTTTTATAGGCGAAGGGAAAGCACGGGTTTATAGAGGAGGAAAAGGAGAAGAACGAGAGAGAGAAGGAGGCTTCTAGGGTTGTCGGGACCTTCTTCTCCTTCATGTGGGTCCCGCTGATCCTGTAGATGTCAACAGGAATGGCTCCATATCACGGCCCTATTTGTCACTAGCATCATGTGTAGGCATCATCTGCCGGTCATGGTGTTCCACTCCGTCCCGATGAACGTCGTGGTGAACTGACGCGCCTACCCGCGTCCGTACGACGATTAGACAGAACAGCACCGGCACGCCCAACACTATTCTTGATGTGAATCCCCAGGTATGCCCTGTCATGGCCACGGGTTACATCAAGGAGTGCCAGTCTCTTCCCTTGCATTAGAGTTTTGACCCCGACCTAGACGCTTGGACCTGAAGTGGTTGGCGGTGGTATGGGTCCCTGTCGGATGAGACAGAACTCACGTCCTAGAGGTTGGGCGAGACGGAGCCTGGCACCTTGGGTGAGACAGAAACTGTGTCCTTGGGGTCGGGCGTGACGGAGCCCGCACCCAAGGGGTCAGGCGAGACGGAACACGTGACCTCAAGGTCGGGCAAGACGGAGCCCGTGGCCTTGCGGTCGGGCGAGACGGAGCCCGTGGCCTTGGGCGAGACGAAACCCGCGTCCTTGGGGTCGGGCGAGACGGAGCCCGCACCTAAGGGGTCGGGTGAGACGGAGCCCGTGGCCTTGAGGTCGGGCGAGACGAAGCCCGCGGCCTTGGGGTCGGTCGAGACCTTTTAATATGTCTCGAGCCATCCGGGGAAGTCAGCGTGGGTGCTAACTTCCTTGCTTTGGGTATCCCTAATATCGATACCCGACACCTTCTCTCCAAGGTTGTTTGGCAGACTGATGAAGGTGATTTTGCAGGGGCCCTGGACTCAATGCATGTTGGGGAAGCATCACACTTGGTCCTTACAAGCATATCTACGGCTAGGCCTGTGTGGATTATATCTGCATGTAAATTCCATTATTTCTTCTCTGTGTACTTCCCAATTCATGCTTTCCTCATTTTCAAAAAATGTTACACACTGTTTATGATCCAAACCTAAATCAGGGCACATGCTCAATGAGCATAACTTTATTTTTTCTCATTTGTGATGACTCCTCTGCCCTAAATGCATTACTGTGATGCTACCAGAAATAAAGCAATGTGTGCCTTTGTTAGGTTCCAGCGAGGTAGATTTATATGGCGATAAAACTTGAGGCTCATACTTTGTTGTACTTATCAGGTCTAGAGTTCAATGGTCCACACAGTTCATAAATCAAATAGTTTGCGTCCCCAAAAACAAGAAACTTTGGTAAGTATGCAAGAAATGGAATATTGCTGTTCCCTAGTCTAGAGTTGTCAAAGAAGTGTTTCTTTTTACAGGTTAAGGGGAAAATTATGGTCATCGCTAAACCTCTGTGATATTTTAGTTAGCTGATCCAAATAGAGCACTGTTGCTTGGAGCCATGGTATCACAATCTTGTTACATACTTTCTTCCTCTATTCTTTGCTCTAATTTCAATTATATTTGACTCACTGCAGTGAATTTTTAGATAGTCATGCATATTTAGTCTTATTTGTTTGGATCTTGGAATTTGATATTGCTTTGCTGGAAGAAATAGTGAGGTGTGCATAATTCTTAGAGAGTAGATGTTCTCAGAAGGCATACACCTGCTAGCTATGCTAAAAATGTTTTCAACAAACTATAAACAGTTGAATTGATTTTCTTCTAAATTAAATGGCCTGAAATAATTCTTACTATAATTTTGTTAGCTGCAAATGGAGGACGGAGAGAATCAAGCATTTGGAATGCCGTCATCAGAGTGTAGATGTTCTGAAAAGGCAAACACCTGCCAGCTATGCTAAAAATATTTTTAGCAAACTATGAACAGTTGAATAGAATTCCTCCTAAATTAAATAGCCCCAAATAATTCATGTCACAATTTTGTTGGCTGCAAATGGAGGATGGAGAGAATTAAATTTCTCTTTAATATAATGTTTAGTTACCCTTGTGTTTTGCACAGCAAAAATGAGTTGCTTATCATTTAGCGTTTCATCCTCAATCAAATTTGAATAGATTTGTGCTCGTTGCAGGCACTCTGATTTATTCTCAGGATGCTAGATATTTTAGTTCTTTGGTCCAAGTCCCTAAGCAGCTTCATCATGTGTTCTAAAGATAAGTACTTCAATGTTTGACCATACTCATTTATCCCTAATTGGTATAATAGTCACAACTAACGCTTCCATAGCACCTTTCAATTTGCTAAATGTTCACAAATATTGTTCTATACATGCAGCCTTGCCATCTATAGTTCTTCCTGCTCACCAGGTCGTCTGAACCTTATATAAAATGAAGCAAATGGCCATGGGTTCGATTCTTATTGCTGAAAGAAAGCACTGGACTGTTTGCCAACAAAGAGAGCACTGAAGGAAGTGAAAATATGAAATTAATGGTAAAACTCTCATCCCTAATATCATCTGCTATGATATGAAATTTACTTTTCTTTTTTGGGTTAAATTTAGTGTTAAAACTCCCATACCTATAATCATTCGCAAATATATGAAATTCAGTTTCCCTTTTTGGGTTAGATTTAGTGTTCTAGCAGCAAGAAAATCATGGATTATTCGTGGTTGACCCAATTGAAAATCATGTCAGTTTCTGTTGCAATGATTACATGACACCTCTAAGCTTAGGGTAGCTACCTGCTCTAAATTCAGATTGTTCAAACCGTTCTACAAAGTAACTGTAGTGAGGAATACAATTGTATACTTGGTGTTTAAATTGATGTATTATAGACTGTCCCTATTGAACCAGCAATCGGATGCTCAAATCTGAATCCTAAATTTTCTTTATTACTCTGAATCACATTATGTGATTTAGTTTCTTTTTATGTCTCGGTGATACACTTGCGGATGACAATACAAAACTAACTTTTTCGCGTGGCAATTTTTAACCCCAGAGAGCGTGCTGATAGTCTACTATCGACATTTCACAGTAGTCCTTTTGATTATCTTTTTTTCCAATCTCATTACTATCCATATTCTTATATTTTCTTTTAAACCTCCTAGGAGAAAACCCGGCCCGTATGCATTGCAACAGGGCTGAAGTATTTAAGGTTTAGAGCTGACAACGTCATAGCAAACCTCCAGTACTCTTTCACACACATTCTCATATACAGGTAAATGTATTTAAAAATATATATATGCTTGCAAATAGACTTATAATTCTATCGAGACATAAACCGTTCGTTTCGCTGAAATTTGGCTTATGCTGATGCTTATGTTGATCTGTTGTGAGAGCAAAACATTGTTTGTTTACTGAAAAGTACTGCTGAAGTAGTTCAAGCGATACTACTGATGCTTCTACTAATTTATGGGACAGTAAAATGTTATCTACAGAATCATATTACTGAACTGTAAGTTGTTTCTGTCTTAATGTTGGCTCTTTGTAGCTGAGGTTTTTTTATTGTTGTCATCGGCGTGCCCGCCTGTGCAAGTATGTATCGACTATCAAGACTCTTGCTCGCCTGTGCAGGTATGTATCGACTATCAAGACTCTTGCTTTTTAAATACTCTGCCTGGCCCTTGTGATGTGAGCAACTCAGAGCGGTCTATGGTTTTTGTAATTTATATTTAATAAAAGGATAAGCAAAGAGGCAAATAAAAAAAAATTCCTCTCTTTTAGTGGGTTGAGGGATGATCCATGTTGTTTCCTTCTTGCTTCCTTTTCCCACACACTCTATTTTCTCATGTCTAATTTTCTTTCTGACAATTTTCCCTCCTGGTAACCCATGTTAAAATTGTTGCTCTCCCTTCCATCCTCTCCTTCCCCTTCTCAAATAAAAGCCACCTATAGGGGCACTGCATTTTGGGGAACGACACAAGGAAAACCCAGGGGCCAGGGATACGTTCCAATTTATATGAGTTCATGGAGGTTTATTTTTTGGGAGATACAGTAATTTCAACATATTGTATGGTTAGAACCAAATGTCTAGGTTTTTATCGTAGTGATTTATTTCTACATTGTTCTTACATAAACCAATTATCCACGAAAATATGATGCCACCATGTTCCATTTCTTTTCTACACATCAACTTTGTTATTTGGATTGACAAAATATAAACCTCATCGCCTCTATCTTTAGTTGAGTCAGGAACTCCTATATATTTTATGTATAAATCTCCATCTTTACCAATAGTGTGCTATTCATTCGGTCGTTGTAGGTTTTACTTCATAGTTAAAACGAACTATTTGTAGTGAAGCCTTCTCCAGATGACTAAGTTTCTTATTACTATTTAATTGGTTGAACACACAAACATAAGTTAATCTATTTTCTTTTCTTTTCAGTGCCGAGATTACTTGAGCTCAGGTGCATGCTGGTTTTATTACAAATCTAAATGAGTACTTTTTTCCTTAAAATACTTGCTAATGTGATTTACTTTCTTATTTATTATATATACAGGTGCCCTTAGGGTGTGTTACCCCTTTTGCGGTAATAAATGAGTATGCGGGTAGGATTCTTCAAAACACTATGTCTCCAACTCCTCAACATCAGCAAATGGAAAATACAAATGTGCAGGTTGAAGGGTCGAGACGGCAACTAGAGGGGGGTGAATAGTTATTTCTAAAACTTAATCGCGTCGGCTAACCAAAACAAGTGTGGAATTAAAACTATCGGTCTAGCCAAGACTACATCCATCTATCTATGTTCTCTAGCATCTTGCAAAGATCCTAATTAAACAACAAAGGTGCTGGGCTAACTAGAGCTCACCTAACTAATTCTATGAGCAAGGTCACACAAACCTATACCACTAGTATTTCAAGCAATGAGGGAGCTCCTACACATGCTAGTAAGTAAAAGCATCAATCCGACTAAACTCACTAGCAATGCTCAATAACAAGGCAACCAATGCCAAATTAGAGAGCGCAAATACTTAGCTACACAAACTAAGCAAAGTGACTAACAAGGTTATACAAACCAAATTAGCCACGCAAGGGAGCTACTTCTATGCTAGACAAGCAAGAAGGTAACTAGTGAGCTACACAAGCTAACTAATTACAAGAGCAACTACACAAGCACAATGTATATAAAAGTAATCACAAGCTTGTGTAAGGGGATTGCAAACCAACGAAAAGAATAAGGTTGACATGGTGATTTTCTCCCGAGGTTCACGTGCTTGCCAACACGCTATGTCCCCGTTGTTTCGACCGCTCACTTAGTGGTTCGGCGGCTAATTGGCATCATCCGCCAAGCCCGCACATCGGGCACCGCAAGAACCAACCCCAAAAGTGTGGGTAGCTCAATGACACGCTCAACTAGAGTTGCTCTTCGTGGCTCTCGCGGCACGAGCACAATGCCCCTCACAAAGCTCTTCTCCGGAGCACCTCACAAGCTTCTTGCAAGCTTCGACGGAGACCACCACCAAGCCATCTAGGAGGTGGCAACCTCCAAGAGTAACAAGCACCACCCGCTTGCAACTCGATCACCTAGTGCCACTCAATGCAATCTCACAATGCAACGCACTAGAATCACACTCACTCGTAATCGATTTGCACTCTTGCAAGCACAAGTGAGTTAGAGGGCATCCAAGCACTCCTACACAAGCCACATAGGCGTGAGGGTCCTAAGCCACCAGCCCAAGGCTGGCCACACACTCCTTTTATAGCCCCAAGGGCTGAAATAGCTGTTACCTCTTCACTGGGCAAAGCGCGTACTGACCGGACGCGTAGGTCATAACGACCAGACGCTGAAACCCAGCGTCTCATCACTTACAGAGAGGTTCCAGCGACATTTTTCAGCGACTGGACGTGTTCGGTCATCATTGACCGGACTCTCCCAGCGTTCGGTCGCTTCTGGACATGCTAAAAACACTGACCAAACACTGTGACCGGACTTGCAGGTGCTGACGGGACGCTGGACCCCAGCGTCCGGTCGTTTTTCACGCCAGCGTCCGGTCATAGACCTTTCAGCGCTAAAACGGCTATAACTCTTAGCTCTGAACTCCGATTTCGATGATCTTGGACATTTTGGAAAGCTTACTCAGAGGGCTACACATACCACATGCATACTTGATCCAAATCACAATGGATCAAAATAGTATTCCAATCCAAGGACCATCCTATAGTTTGGAGTACACCGAAAAACCTTTTTCTCTTCTCTAAGTTGATTCATGACTCAGCATTGTAACACCCTCGGTGTTACGCCTTAATCAAAACACTAAATCATATCATGAGCATCATGTTTATGTATTATTGCATGTGGTAAATGAGAAATTAAATCTTATTGCCCTAATTCTCAAATTGAGCTCTAATTTATTCCTTGTCCAAATACTCTTCAGCACAGCTCAACTCACTATTGTCATCCTGATCCAACTCCATCTCTCATTATTCATCTTCTTCCTAATCCCCATAGCACGCACAAGGCACATGCTTTGCTTAGCCCATGCAGCACGCACACAGCGACGATCAACTGTAGCAACAGTATCACACACGCTACGCATTAATATCACTCACAAGCTCGGCCCGCTAAGCACTCCGCTTGCTCGCTGCTTAGTTGCTTTGCAAATGAAGGTCAGACACATTTTCCACACGTCAGCACTGTAGCAACGTAGAAAATATTGTTCGCCGTAGAAAACACTGTTCACTCGAGCAGCACGCCGTGCACAAGCAGCGCTTTGTTACCTTTAAGCAAGCTAGTTAGCCACTAACCTTACGACGGGTCGTTGTCACGCCTTCGCGTATCCTGCCTTTAAAAGGATACGCCGAGCCATTCCGCTCTACTGCTCACTTACTTCTCTCAAATCAAGTTTCTCTGTTCTTGCCCATGAAAGCTGCATCTATCGATTTCTCCAGAGCTGCAATAATCAACTGAGGTAGCTAGTCTGCGATTGATCTTCTCATTCTCTAATGTTTCCTTGACTTATGGTCTCCTCCCCCATTAATTCCTTGACCTGCATGAATGAACCAGCACCCCACCGCCTAGCACGTTTAGCCCAAAGCACACTCCAGTCCTGATGTGCTCGTTAAGTCCAAGACCACTCAAAGTCCATCATTTGAATTAATTCACTCATGACCAAAGACCACTCAAAGTCCATCATTTGAATTAATTCACTCATGACCAAAGACCCACTCCAAGTCCATGATGTGAAATCCAATTCACATGACCAGCTAGCCAAATGCCAGCTCCACCTCCAGCCTGCGTCTCCTGCCTATAAAGGACATGCCAAGTCCGCCGAGCCGTCACACTCCGCCGCTCACCATCTTACTCTCTAAATCGAGTTCCTCTGTTCTTGCCTGGGAAGGCTACGCTCTGCCGATCTCCCTCTCCGAGCTGTAATCGACCGAGGTAGCAAACCTGTAAGGATTCCTTCATTCTCCTTCTCCATTATTTCTAGACCCACAACCACGTGCAAGTCAACAAGTTCAATTGTGTGATTAGCCTTCTCCAATAATATCATTTTCTTCAACTCTAGAGCTCATTTGAATTTATTTATTGTGAAATAAATTTTGTTAGATTCCAAAATTCATGATCTACCTGTTAGTGTATTTAGTTCATGCAGTTCAGTGATACCCTTAGGGTTACTTTATTATTTCAAAATGCATATTATTATGGTTATTTAGAGAATGAATTTTTGTGATGCATTGGTAGAAGTGCTAGCCCTAGAATTCTTTTATAGTAGGTTCATTGTATTATCATGTGCTCACTGAAATTTTTGTGGCCTTAGAATAGGTTGATAAATATGGTAGCTAGTGCACCTTGTTTTATCATATATATAGTAAATTGATGTTAACAATAAGGATGCATTTAGTTGCTAAGATAATACATGAAATGTTTCATACCTATTTAGTGGGAATAATAGGTAACTTTGCGTATTAGTCATTAGAGTTAGCTTAGTACCTTGGTAGATGTATTCTTATTTTAAGAGTTGCTATTGCTGTATTACTAAGCATTGCATCATCATCACTGCATGCATATAGAGAACGAGCCATAGGAGATCATGACCTACGACGAGCAGGAGTACGATGAAGTCATCGAAGAGTATGAGGAGGAGATCCTCGTGCAGGAGGACGTTTTGGAGCCGCCCGTCACTGACTTTGCTGACACCGTGCCCGCTGAAGGCAATCCCCGGTGCATAACCCTTACTTTGAATAATAACTGGATATATATCTATGATGTGCATTTACATTATAGGCATTTTATGGAAACTACATGCATAAATATATCTACCTATGAGTCATACTAGTACAGGTCGAGTAGCTGCTATGCTCAGGATATCGGTAGCATGAGTAACCTACCGTTACTCGCAAATAGGTGATAAATATGATCACTCATGATAAAATGGTGGAAAGGAAAATGGTGACCGGGCAGGGATACGGTTGGGTTCTGGTGGGTGTAAAGGGTTCTGTCCTACGGCCAATAGGGCATAGCTCGGTTACACTTTTTCCCTGTCTGTGTCAATTAAGGACCGATCGTTGCATATGACTCTAGGAAAGTCACAGATTTATTGTCCCGAGCGCATACTTGGGTATGGGCGCAGGGAAGACTTGTTGCTCTCTTGTCGTGGATCCGGCTCTTTTTGGACCGACTGATTGGAGGCGGAGATGGTGGAGGTCCTTGCACCACACTGAGTCTAGGACTCAGGAGTGGGGGCTTGGAGTCCAAGTTTGGAAGGGGACCTGGACACCCAGGACAGGAGAGTGATGGGTTAGTCTTGCTTGTGCCTAGGGTACAAGCGGGGCATGTGTTTTCGGGGCACCCAGCTGGGCACATTGATTCACGAATCATCGGGAAATCCGGTACGGCTTGTCTGCGGTTTAGCACCGTAGTAAGAACTGAAAGTTGAAAGGAGAAGAAACGGAACCGATTGCTCAACCCTTGCTTGAAAGTAGAACGGGTGCTTATATAGACTGGCTAGATGATAATTTAATACGGCTGATAATAATAACATAAATATGGACTCACTATTAGTATTGCTTTTTGCTAAAATAAACCAGCAAACCATAAAGCTTCTTATATTCCTTGGAGTCAAAAAATTATTCCCACTAGTCGGATAAGTCTTGCGAGTATATTGTGTACTCAGGGTTTATTTACCCCTGTTGCAGGTGATGCATGAGAAGTACCTTTGTGTGGAGGATTCTTCTGGTGGGCTCAGATGGAACATCGTTCTTATCGCTAGATGTTTATTTTAAATTCCGTTGTTTATCATTCCGCACTCTGATATTTGGTATTGTAATAATGTACTTTTAAGAAACTCTGATGTATGAAATGGACAAGTATTGTAACTCGTTCTCATTATTGGATCCTTGGAAAAAATGTGGATCTTTCGGGTTCTCCCATGGAGTGTGCCCGACGGATACCGCCCGCTATAGCTTGCTTTCAGGGTGCTTAGTGTCTAGTGAAAGACGAGCACCTCCGTAAGCGTGTTATTTCGGACGGTTCTACCATAGTTGGTATGAGAGCTAGGTTGGTCACGAGTTTCATCATTTTTTTCAAAACTAAAAATTTGACCAACAAAAGCTTTGTAAAAAGTAGGATGCGATTAAGTTATGTAAATAAGTATCAGCCCTAACAATATGGTCTATCTAGGATAGCAGCACTGGTTTTATCTAATCAGTTTGCTGTAGGTACACTGACTTACGTTGCGTAAGAAATCGCTTAGTATACGAAAAGTGAGTGTGCGATGTGCTGAAAATTTTACGAATGCCGCTATATTCCGGTTTGAGTGAACGTATAGGCCGAAGCATGCATCAGGATATTAGCATTTTGCTTAAACTAAAAATTCCCCCTACACGTATAATTGGATTAGTAAAGTGATAGGATCAATTAAAAGAATGCTTCAATTAAGTGTGCTGTCATTTCTCTATCCCCTGCTTTTGATCGGGAAGGTTGTTCTAAATGGATGGTTCCTACCTCTTACAGATGAATCTAAGGTCTGGACGCGGAAGCACTAGTGCTGGGGTGGCTCACGGTCTTGGCGAGGGCCAAGGCGAGAGTGGCCAGGCCTATGAGCCCAACGGGGAGAGCCATGGGGCTCCACTTCTGGCTCCTCCTCTGCCACCGCCGCCTCCGATGACCCACGCTGAGACGATGGTAGAGCTATTGGCTGCTCGTCGAGAGTCAGCTCATGCCATGGACATAATGGCACAAGCTGTCATGGGCCTCGCCCGCGGAGGCCACGAGGGCAACGGTGGGAATGGGGGTGGTGCCCGTCGTCCTAAGGGACCGTCCTCTTACCAGGACTTCCTCAAGACTCACCCACCCACCTTCACCCCATCTGATGAGCCTTTGGATGCGGAACACTGGCTTCGCATTATGGAGCAGAAGTTTCTGCTGCTCGACGTGGCCGACGAGAAGAAGGTGCGCTTTGCAGCGCAGCAGCTTTTGGGTTCCGCAAGCGCATGGTGGGACACCTTAAATGCCATGGAGCAGCTTGGTCATCCGGTAACCTAGCAGGAGTTCACCACTACATTCCGAGAGTTCTTTATCCCTGCTAGTGTCATCAACCAGAAGGTGACTGAGTTCCTAGGGCTGCGCCAGGGGAATATGACAGTGATGGACTATGTGAATAAGTTCAATCATTTGGCTCAATATGCTGGCATTCATGTGGACTCTGATGACAAGAAGAAGGACCGCTTCTTTCGCGGTCTCGCTCCCATCCTTTAAGAGAAGTTGTACACGGTGAACTATCAGACCTTTGGGGCACTAATGAACGCCGCCATTGCCATGGAGGGTTTTTAGTGGGAGTCCCAGGCCGAGTGGAAGAGGAAGTGGGTGGCAGCTGGATCCTCTAGCCACCCTCACATACAGAAGATACAGGTTGTCAGGCGGGGGCCCTATCAATCATCAGGTGAGCCTTCGTTTCGGTAGCCCCAGCAGACTTCGCAAACTTCCTCCACACAGTACCGTGCACCCCCGCAGCAGGTGCAGCCCCAGCAGTCTCAGGGATAGCAGATCCCACCTCGTCAGGGGTTTGGAAACAAGCCCGGTGCTTGCTTCAAGTGTGGCAAAGATAGCCACTATGCCCGAGCTTGTCCCTAGAACCAGCCAGCTCAGTCCGCTCAACCGTCAGCGAACTCCAAGCTTGTCAAGAGGACCATAATCAAGAAGAAAGTGCCCAGCAGATTCGGACAGGTGCATTTCATAGATGCTGAGCGGATTTTGCAGCAGGAGCCGGTGATGGCTGGTATGTTCACCATCGACTCCCATCCAGCCTATGTGTTGTTCGATTCTGGTGCATCACATTCCTTTATGAGCATGGGGTTTGTAGAGCGACATAACTTACCACTTATGGCTATACCGTATGCCTATAAGATTTGTACTGTGGGTTCACAAATGTTCATCAATACCCACACAGATACAGTAAGCTTGGTATTAGCCTCCCACATTTACCGCCTACAGTTCATGGTAATGCCTGGGCAAGGCATTGATGCTATTCTTGGAATGAAATGGTTGTGGGTGTATGGGGTAGTATTGGATATGAAGAGGAGGAGTGTGGAGTTACGGCTTCCTTCTTCTGAAGATAGGATGTCTCTTATTATACCCTTAGATCCAGTCTTACCTGTTGCTGCCCATGCTGAATCCTCTCCTGATCTTACCTCCATCCCTGTGGTATGTGAGTTCCCGGATGTTTTTCTTGAAGATCTTCCTGGGTTGCCACCGGACAGAGAGGTAGAATTCTCCATTGAGCTAGAGCCTGGTACTGCTCCTATCTCCCGATGCCCGTACCACATGGCTCCAAGGGAATTGGCTGAGATGAAGAAGCAGCTAGAAGAGTTAATGGAAAAAGGTTTCATCCGTCCTAGTGCTTCACCATGGGGTTGCTCGGCTACTTTCGTGAAGAAGAAGGATGGTACGTTGCGGATGTGTGTGGATTACCGCCCTCTTAATGCAGTAATAGTTAAAAACAAGTATCCTTTGCCCCGCATAGATACTTTATTCGATCAGCTAGCTGGCCCCAAGGTGTTCTCGAAGATTGACCTCCGATCAGGCTTTCATCAGATCAAGATCAGGCCACATGATATACCAAAGACAGCTTTCTCTACTAGGTATGGGCTGTATGAATACCTAGTGATGTCTTTTGGTCTCATCAATGCTCTTGCCTTCTTCATGTACCTAATGAATTTAGTTTTTATGCCGGAGCTGGATAAGTTTGTGGTAGTTTTCATTGATGACATCCTAATCTATTCCAAGAATGATGAAGAGCATGCCCAACACCTTCGGATAGTATTGACTCGACTAAGGGAGCACAAGTTGTATGCTAAATTCAGCAAGTACGAATTTTGGTTAGATCAAGTGCAGTTTTTGGGGCATGTGTTGACACCTAAAGGCATTTCTATAGATCCTAGTAAGGTACAAGATGTATTGGATTGGAAGTCTCCCAAGTCTATGCATCAGATTCGTCAGTTCCTTGGTCTGGCTGGATACTATCGACGTTTCTTTCCTAATTTCTCCAAGATAGCCCAGCCAATGACCAAGCTGCTCCAAAAAGAAGCTAAGTTTGACTGGAGCCCAGCCTGTGAAGAAGCTTTTCAAGCTCCGAAGACTTTTCTAACCACTGCACCTGTATTGGCCCAACCGGATATTGACCGACCCTTTGATGTATATTGTGATGCCTCGAAGATGGGGCTGGGGTGTGTGCTTATGCTAGATGGGCGTGTGATAGCTATGACTTAGAGCTGGCCGCTGTAGTCCACGCTCTAAAGATTTGGAGGCACTATCTGTTGGACAACAAAGTGCATATCTTTACATATCACAAGAGCCTCAAGTATATTTTCACTCAGTCTGAGCTAAACATGAGGCAGAGGAGATGGTTAGAATTGATAAAGGATTATAACTTGGAAGTCCATTATCACCTAGGAAAGGCCAATGTTGTAGCTGATGCTTTGAGCCGAAAGTCACATCAGGTTGAAGAAGCACCTTTGTCTCTCAACCATGCAGAGGTATTGGCTCACATTGCATTAACCTCAGAATTGCTGGAGCAGATTATTTGGGGGCAAAAGGAAGACCTCGAAGAGATTCCTCACATCAGGAAGTTGATGGCTGAAGGGCGTGGCCCTCACTTTAGTGTTGATGAACATGAAGTGGTGAGATATAAGGATAGACTAGTGATTCCATCCAATGAAGAGCTGAAAAGAAAGATTTTGAATGAAGCTCACCATTCAAAACTGTCTATTCATCCTGGCAGTAACAAGATGTATCATGATCTGCGCCACTTGTACTGGTGGTCTAACATGAAGCAGGACATCACCCGGCACGTCGTGGAGTGCGACACTTGTGGTAGGGTTAAAGCAGATCATATGCGTACCCTAAGATATTTGCAGCCCGGGAGGATATTTCCATGGATTTCATTGTGGGTTTACCCCACACATCCATGAGCTTTGATTCTATTTGGGTCATTGTGGACCGTCTCACCAAGTCTGCTCATTTTATCTCGGTGGACACTAGATATATAGCCAAGAAGTATGCTGAGATATATTTCGATCGGATTGTGACCCTACACGGAGTTCCCCTTACTATCGTCTCTAATAGAGGGTCAGTCTTTGTCTCTTGTTTCTGGGAGCAACTACAGCACTGTCTGGGTACTCATCTTCTTAGAAGCTCAGCATATCACCCACAAACTGATGGTCAAACTAAAAGGGTGAACCAGGTGCTCGAGGATATGTTGAGAGCTTGTGCCATTTCTTTTCCTAAGAAGTGGGATAAGTGCTTGAAGTTAGCTGAATTTTCATATAATAACAGCTACCAAGAGAGCATCTGCATGGCACCATTTGAAGCTCTATACGGGCAGAAGTGTAGAACGCCACTGAACTGGGTTGAAGTGGGAGACCATGGGTACTTTGGGCCTGAGTTCATAAAAGAGGCTCGAGAGAAAGTAAGCATTATTCGAAGCCACTTGAAGGCAGCTCAGAGCCGACAAAAGGCTTATACAGACAAGCGAAGAAGGCCTTTAGAGTTTGCAGCTGGGGATTATGTGTATCTCAAAGTATCTCCTATGAGAGGGGTGCACAAGCAGCGCTTTGTTACCTTTAAGCAAGCTAGTTAGCCACTAACCTTACGACACGTCGTTGTCGTGCCTTCGCGTATCCTGCCTTTAAAAGGATACGTCGAGCCATTCCGCTCCACTGCTCACTTGCTTCTCTCAAATCAAGTTTCTCTGTTCTTGCCCGTGAAAGCTGCATCTATCGATTTATCCTGAGCTACAATAATCAACTAAGGTTGCTAGTCTGTGATTGATCTTCTCATTCTCTAATGTTTCCTTGACCTGTGGTCTCCTCCCCCATTAATTCCTTGACCTACATGAATGAACCAGCACCCCACCGCCAAGCACGTTTAGCCCAAAGCACACTCCAGTCCTGATGTGCTCGTTAAGTCCAAGACCACTCAAAGTCCATCATTTGAATTAATTCACTCATGACCAAAGACCACTCAAAGTCCATCATTTGAATTATTTCACTCATGACCAAAGACCCACTCCAAGTCCATGATGTGAAATCCAATTCACATGACCAGCTAGCCAAATGCCAGCTCCACCTCCAGCCCCACGTCTCCTGCCTATAAAGGACATGCCAAGCCTATTGAGCCATCCCACTCCGCCGCTCACCATCTTACTCGCTAAATCGAGTTCCTCTGTTCTTGCCTGGGAAGGCTGCGCTCTGCCGATCTCCCTCTCCGAGCTATAATCGACCGAGGTAGCAAACCTGTAAGGATTCCTTCATTCTCCTTCTCCATTATTTCTAGACCCACAACCACGTGCAAGTCAACAAGTTCAATTGCGTGATTAGCCTTCTACAATAATATCATTTTCTTCAACTCTAGAGCTCATTTGAATTTATTTATTGTGAAATAAATTTTGTTAGATTCCAAAATTCATGATCTACCCGTTAGTATATTTAGTTCATGCAGTTTAGTGATACCTTTAGGGTTACTTTATTATTTCAAAATGCGTATTATTATTATGGTTATTTAGAGAATGAATTTTTGTGATGCATTGGTAGAAGTGCTAGCCCTAGAATTCTTTTACAGTAGGTTCATTGTATTATCATGTGCTCACTGAAATTTTTGTAGCCTTAGAATAGGTTGATAAATATGGTAGCTAGTGCACCTTGTTTTATCATATATATATAGTAAATTGATATTAACAATAAGGATGCCTTTAATTGCTAAGATAATACATCAAATGTTTCATACCTGTTTTGTGGGAATAATAGGTAACTTTGCGTATTAGTCATTAGAGTTAGCTTAGTAGCTTGGTAGATGTATTCTTATTTTAAGAGTTGTTGTTGCTGTATTACTAAGCATTGCATCATCATCACTGCATGCATATAGAGAACGAGCCACTGGAGATCGTGACCTTCGGTGAGCAGGAGTATGATGAAGTCATCGAAGAGTATGAGGAGGAGATCCTCGTGTAGGAGGACGTTCCGGAGCCGCCCGTCACTGACTTTGTTGACACCGTGCCCGCTGAAGGCAAGCCCTAGTGCATAACCCTTACTTTGAATAATAACTGGATATATATCTATGATGTGCATTTACGTTACATGCATTTTATGGAAACTACATGCATAAATATATCTACCTATAAGTCATACTAGTACAGGTCGAGTAGCTGCTATGCTCAGGATATCGGTAGCGTGAGTAACCTGCCGTTACTCGCAAATAGGTGATAAATATGATCACTCATGATAAAATGGTGGAAAGGAAAATGGTGACCGGACAGGGATGTGGTTGGGTTCTGGTGGGTGTAAAGGGTTGTGTCCTGTGGCCAACAGGGCATAGCTCGATTACACTTTTTCCCTGTCTGTGCCAATTAAGGACCGGTCGTTCTATATGACTCTAGGCAAGTCACAGATTTATTGTCCTGAGCGCATACTTGGGTATGGGCGCAGAGAAGACTTGTTGCTCTCTTGTCGTGGATCCGACTCTTTCCGGACTGACTGATTGGAGGCGGAGATGGTGGAGGTCCTTGCACCACACTGAGTCCGGGACTCATGAGTGGGGGCTTGGAGTCCACGTTTGGATGGGGACCTGGACACCCGAGATAGGAGAGTGATGGGTTAGTCCTGCTTGTGCCTGGGGTACAAGCGGGCGTGTGTTTTCGGGGAACCCAGCTGGGCACATTAATTCGCGAATCGCCGAGAAATCCGGTACGGCTTGTCTGCGGTTTAGCACCGTAGTAAGAACTGAAAGTTGAAAGGAGAAGAAATGAAACTGATTGCTCAACCCTTGCTTGAAAGTAGAACAGGTGCTTATATAGACTGGCTAGATGATAACTTAATACAACTGATAATAATAACATAAATATGGACTCACTATTAGTATTGCTTTTTGCTAAAATAAACCAGCAAACCATAAAGCTTCTCATATTCCTTGGAGTCAGAAAATTATTCCCACTAGTCGGATAAGTCTTGCGAGTACATTGTGTGCTCATGGTTTATTTACCCCTGTTACAGGTGATGCATGAGAAGTACCTTTGTGTGGAGGATTCTTCTGGTGGGCTCAGACGGATCCTCGTTCTTATCGCTAGATGTTTATTTTAAATTCCACTGTTTATCATTCCGCACTCTGATATTTGGTATTGTAATAATGTACTTTTAAGAAACTCTGATATATGAAATGGATAAGTATTGTAACCCGTTCTCATTATTGGATCCTTGGGAAAAATGTGGATCTTTCGGGTTCTCCCTTGGGGTGTGCCTGACGGATACCACCCGTTGTAGCTTGCTTTTGGGGTGCTTAGTATCTGGTGGAAGACGAGTACCTCCGTAAGCGTGTTATTTCGAGCGGTTCTGCCACAAGCGTCCGGTCATTTTTCGCGCCAGCGTCCGGTCACAGACCTTTCAGCGCTAAAACGGCTTTAACTCTTAGCTCCGAACTCCGATTTCGATGATCTTGGACATTTTGGAAAGCTTACTCAGAGGGCTACACATACCACATACATACTTGATCCAAATCACAATGGATCAAAACAGTATTCTAATCCAAGGACCATCCTATAGTTCGAAGTACACCGAAAAACCTTTTTCTCTTCTCTAAGTTGATTCATGACAACTCTAACTTCTTCTCCTTTTCAAATGTGCCAACACCACAAAGTGTGCACCACCATGTGTATATGTGTTAGCTTTTCATAAATATTTTCCAAAGGATTAGCCACTCAACTTGCCACGCCACTCGATCCTAGCGATGATGCAAAGTTAGATCACTCGAGTGGCACTAGATGACCGATATGCAAACAAGTTTGCCCCTCTTGATAGTACGGCCATCTATCCTAAACCCGGTCATCAACTTCTCTACACACCTATGACCGGTGAAATAAAATGTCCTAGGTTATACCTTTGCCTTGCGCATTTCATTCCATCTCCTCCAATGTCGATGCAACATATGCGCCAACATGATCAACAATGATATGATCCACTTCATATCATCACGTGATCATATTGGTTCATTGATCTTGACTTCACTTGCTTTTCACCGTTGCCTTCATCTATCGGCGCCAAGTCTTGCTTAAGCTTCACCACCATGCGGTCCATCGCTCCATAGCCTCCGACTTGCCCTTCACGCTTGCAACCGGTCCATCAAGCCAAGTCTTGTCTTGGTCTTCTCCACCTTGATCACATGACTCAATGTCATGTCTCATGTGCAATAAGCTCCTTCATCATCACATGTGTGAGCTTTGCAACATCTCCAAACCATTTTCACCTTCACGGCATATGTTGCTCACACACATGTACTTGTGGACTAATCACATGTGTATCTCACATAAACACAATTAGTCCACCTAGGGTTGTCACTCAATTACCAAAACCACACAAGGACCTTTAAATCTCCCCATTTTTGGTAATTGATGACAACTCTACAAAGATATGAAAATTAAGCTCTTTTAGATTCATGTTGCTTGCCCAAGCAATTTTACCATGTGTAAATGATTTTGGACAAGTACCACAAACCCGAAATGATAGTATTAGCTCCCCCAATATATGTGCTAGAGTGTTTGTTTTGAAGCTCGCACATATGCATAGATTAAAATTGTGGGAGAGTAATTACTACTAAATGATGCTAAGGTGTATAGAGTAAACCTTTGAAGCGTGATACCAATCGGAGTTGCACCTTTAAGTTCATCCTTAGCACCATGATTAGCTAGATATCACTTGGAAATAAAATCACTAGATACCTCGTGAGATCAACATTAAAACCAAGGTACTAGCATTACTTGAAAAGCATACCAGGTGTCTAGCTATCATCCTATGCATGCTAGTTTTCATTTCATCAATCAAATTCTACAACTAGCATACTTCACACAAGCATGCATATTGAATTTAAGAACTTATGCAATGCAAGCAAGCACATGAATATGCACATATCAAATGCAATCAATCAAAGTTCATGAGCTTGCTCCCCCTATTTATGTGCTTCTCTCTTTTCTTCAATGTTGCTCCCTCTTTGTCCATGTCCATGTCCAACCCCTACATCTTTGTTTCAATCTCTCCCAAAAAACTTTCATATCTTATCCCTCCCCCTTGTACAATCTCAATCTTAAAGCTTTCGTATCTTTGTACAATCTCTCCCCCTTTGTCATCAATTTCCATAAAATGTGTGCCTCGCATTGATGCCAAGGTATGCATTTAGGGTAGATGGTTGAGACTTGAATCTTGCATTTTTATGGACATCACTTGATTGTTGGAATGACACCACTTGTAGATACCACTTGTAACTTGTACCACTTATATCTTGTGTAGGGCTTCTTGAGATACCACACATAGGATCTTTGATCTTGATATCAATTTGTGTGACACCTCCCCTTATGTGATAGCATGGGTCATCCATTTGATACACTTGAGCTCTTTTAGGTGAGGGATGCATTCTTCATTTGATGGTCACTTAAAGTTGAGGATCACTTGTGAAACCATCGTCTTGCATGATTGATACCATGTGTAGATGTGATACCAATTGAAAGAATCTTCTAGTATAGAACCACTTGTTGGATTTATCAATAAAAACCATTTCTTGAACATTTGCTATCTTCATGAGTACCACTTATAGGATATCCTTGTGAGTTAATCAAGACATCACTTGTAGATTTTTGATGAAAATACTTGAGTCTAGATACCACTTGTAACAAACAAATTAGATATCCATTTGCATTGTTGTCTTGTGCTTGTACTCTTATCACCATCATGAGCTTCTTGAACTAAATTGATTTGTCTAAGCTTTCAAGTCTGGTTTGAACCAATGACAAGCTTCTCACACCTCTTGCAAGGGTTATCTTGCCAATGTTGTACTTGTCACTTGTTGGCAATCCAAATTAAATCAAGTACTTGGGTTTACTTAGCTCATGAACAAATTCAGATACTAACCATTAGATCAATTAATCATTCAAGCAATAGTGGTAGGTTATGAATGTAAACATTTCATTTGTTATGCATGATCCTATGAAGTATGTACTATATGCACTAACCGCATACTAGTAAGGGATGAAATGATCATGCACATTACAATGATACCTTTGCTATGTTGGAGTAGAGGATAGTCACATAGATTCCAATTCATTACTCCAATAGCAATGTGAAGTCCAATTATAAGCTTGGTGAAGACCAATGGATACCATTTTGAATTCCATTCTTCACCCATATGAAATAAATATCACTTATGATCAAGTGCACTTTCTTGTTTTGGTTGACTTGCTTCATCTTTTGATCAATGCTTGAATGAGAGCATCAATGTGAGAGTACCACTTGAAATATCATGATTAGCTCTCTTTTTGGGTGTTGCTTGCTTTTCTTGATCAATCCTTTTGATTGCTTCAACTAAGCATCTCAAATGTCCCTCGGATCACCACTTCCATGTTAGCCTTCCAAGTACCACACTTGGTTTACCTACTCATAGATGACAATCCCCTACACTAGGGAGAAGTGACATCTCTCTAAGAACCATTCTTGACACTCACTTGAAATAACTTGATTGATTGATCCAAGTTATGGACTTAACTTTGATGAGTAACCTCGATTCCTTCTTTAAGTCATTTTCTTTCTACTTTTTTAAGTCCATTTCTTTCCACCAAATAATTTCCAATAGTCACTAGAACTCAAACTTCATCTTCATCTTGAGCTTGGTCTTGATCTTCATTTGAGTACCAAATATGTGCAAAGTACACTCCACAATCAAATGACCTTGTACTCTTTGCTTGTCATGCTTCTAAATCATCTCAAAACCAAACTTAGGTACCTCAAACACTTGTAAACATTTTTCCAACTTGAGAACCTTTCAATCAAAGCAACTCTAGATCAATCCAACATTTGTCACTTTTTTTGCAGATTCTGTACCCTTCAAAGAAATAAGCATATCTCCCAAAGTACAAATCCAAATATCACGAAATTTGGTGGAGATGTGCTTCACTAAGTTATCTAGCAGCTGTTAAAATTTGAGCTTTGTTTGACTTCTATATTGCTACCATATTTCAATTCATCCACCACTGCTATATGCTAAAAATGGCTGCACTATAGCTGACAAGATCTACTCCAAAACCGAAGCATCTCTTATCCAATTCTCATGAAATGTGTACAACACCGTATACCATAAGTCTAGAACATGTACACCAATTTTTATGCCAATCCAAGTTTTGATCACTTAAACATGGCTAAGATCACAGCTAGCTTAGATTTTCTAATATAGGATAGATTTCAATCATTTGAGCTATCCTTCATCAAATATGAATCAAACTTGAAACTAACTCGTTTGAATACTTTCACAAGACATAAATCCATTCAATCCACTTACTAAATGTCATCTTATGAACTTATCCAACACAAATCAATCCAAACTTGACTACTAATCAACTATCCATTCAATCATCTCATAGTAAGCAACATTGCATATTTATCTAATTCAATCAACTCATATGCACCCAAATGAAATGATCAACAAGAGATATACCTTGGCTAGCTCATGATCATCCAACTAGCAAGCTTCAACTCAATTATTTGCAAGTCATCAAATATATCCAATGAATCACCAACAACTTGAATTATAGCACTTATATGTTGATAGCACTTGGACTTCACTCAATTTTTACTTGGCATTGGGTTTGGATGTGCAATAAGCTTCATAACTTGATTCAACATATGATGAACAATGTGAGATCAATTGAATCAAGTCTCCAATGTCGATGGTACCTATAAACAATCATCCACTTTTTGATGGTACCCAAATAATTTTGGATCCTCTCAAGTTAGATGCAACATACTTAGGCATAGCCTTAGTATGAATAGCGGGATGTTTTGCAATAGTAACCATAGAGGTACCATTACCACCCTTCCTAAGCATAGAATCATCATTAATTGAAATAGGCTTAGGGGTGTTACCTAGGGGACATGAATGTGCCATGTGTCCCCTTTCTCGGCATGAGTAGCACTTTCTCTTTGATTGAGCCTTCTCTTCCTTGCTTATGTGGTGCTTCTCATTGTCTTGCCTCTCATGGATTGCTTGAGCCTTCTTCTCAAGCTTGGTAGGACACTTAGAGGCAAAGTGTCCCGTACTTCCACACTTGAAGCACTTGATGTGAGCATAATCTTTCTTCTCATCTTCATTCTTGCTCATCATCTTGGCATCTTGAGTTTGTATTGGATGCCTTGCCTTTCCACCCCTTCTTGTTTTCTTCTTCTTTATCATCAAATCACCACCATCTTCATGGTTGATCTTGATTTGCTCTTGGGGTGTCTTCTCTTGCTCAACTTGTGGTTTTGGTTGAGGCTCTTCTAGTTGCTTCACCAATTGCTTGATTGGGCACATTGAGGTAAGGTGACCCCAAGTGCGGCACTTGAAGCACTTCACATGCTTGAGCCTCTCTTCTTCTTTTATCTTCTCGAGCTTCTCAATGTTAGGGCAACCATTTACAATGTGTCCTGCTTCATGACACCGGTAGCACATGGTATAAGAGAGCTTTCTTTGTTGTATCTTCTTCATCTTTCTTTCTCTCTTTATTTCGCCCTTTGTCATCTTCTTCTTGAAGCCAATGCCACACTTATCATCATAGTTTCTTTGAGTCTTCAACATGTGCTCAAAGATGACTTTTGAGTTGTAGCACCTCTCTAGCTTGTTGCTCAATTTTTTCACTTGTTCATTGAGCTCATTGTTCTCTTTCAAAAGGTTAGTTTCAAAAGATATAGAAGTAGAACAAGCATCTATATGTGAAGAGCATGGCATATCTAATAAATCATCACAAGAGGTGGATACATGCTTCTTGCCTACATCACAAGGGTTAGCAATAATTTGTGATTTATCATTTGATCCATGTGATGAGCTCTCATTATTTTTAAGTTTCTTTGTAAACATTTTATTGAGAGAAACATATTGTTCTAATAATTCATCATGAGATGCAAGAAGTGTCTCATAATTCAATTTTAGTTCATCATGTGAAGATTTAAAAGCATCAAGTATTTTCTTATGTTCTTCACAACAGTTCTTTAGAAATGAGTTTTTATTTTCTAATTTCAATGTTTTAGCTTTCTCATTTTCTAAAGACATGGTTATGCTAGCAAGTTTACTAACAAGCTCATCATATGAATCAACATTATCAACCACATTAGCATTTTGTACCTTAGTGTCACCTTGTGATGTGAAGCAATGTGGTGATGGGCTTGTACTGGCATCACAATCATCATCAAAGCATGAGCCATCATCATCACCATTAAGTGTGCATGGAGTAGTATCATCATGTGCATCACTTGAGGCATCATCATCAACCTTGTCAAGTGAACTTGTAGTGGATCGATCATCATCATCATCACTTGACCATGAGGTGGAGCAATCTTCCACAATCACCAAATTGTGGTTATGCTCAACACACTCATGTGTCTCCACCTTGTGATCATCCTCCTTAAATTCCCCATCATCACTTGTGGAGGAGTCACCGTAGAAGGCTTGGAGTGTCATCCACATATCATGAACACTTTCTAGGTCCCACATACGTCTAAAAACATCATCATGTAAAGCACACATTAGATAATAAAGAGCACGATGATCAAGTTGTAAGCAACCCTCTTGCGTTTGGGTTAGATTGTCCTTATCCAAATCATCATGAGAAAAACCGACGATAATGATCCACCATGCCTTGGGACCCAATTCACAGAAATGATCAAGCATATGACGTTTCCACTATGCATAGTGTGTGCCATAAAAATGTGTGTCACAAACAACTTCTAGCCCAAAGTTCACCATCCTCTGAAGTCGGTAAAGACCACAAATGAGAGACCTAGCTCTGATACCACTTGAAGGGTCAAGATGACGACTAGAGGGGCGGTGAATAGTCGTTTCTAAAACTTAATCGCGTCGGCTAACCAAAACAAGTGCGGAATTAAAACTATCGGTCTAGCCAAGACTACACCCCTCTATCTATATTCTCTAGCACCTTGTAAAGATCCTAATTAAGCAACAAAGGTGCCGAGCTAACTAGAGCTCACCTAACCAATTCTAGGAGCAAGGTCACATAAACCTATGCCACTAGTATTTCAAGCAATGAGAGAGCTCCTACACATGCTAGTAAGCAAAAGCACAAATCCAACTAAGCTCACTAGCAATGCTCAATAACAAGGCAACCAATGTCAAATTAGATAACGCAAATACTTAGCTACACAAACTAAGCAAAGTGACTAACAATGTTACACAAACCAAATTAACCACGTAAGAGAGCTACTTCTATGCTACACAAGCAAGAAGGTAACTAGTGAGCCACACAAGCTAACTAATTACAAGAGCAACTACACAAGCACAGTGTATATAAAAGTAATCACAAGCTTGTGTAAGGGGATTGCAAACCAACGGGAAGAACAAGATTGCCACAGTGATTTTCTCCCGAGGTTCACGTGCTTGCCAACACGCTACGTCCATGTTGTGTCGACCGCTCACTTGGTGGTTCGACGGCTAATTGACATCACCCGCTAAGCCCGCACGTCGGACACCGCAAGAACCTACCCCGAAAGTGAGGGTAGCTCAATGACACGCTCAACTAGAGTTGCTCTTCGCGGCTCCAGCGGGGCGAGCACAATGCTCCTCACAAAGCTCTTCTCCGAAGCACCACACAAGCTTCTTGCGGGCTTTGACGGAGACCTCTACCAAGCCGTCTAGGAGGTGGCAACCTCCAAGAGTAACAAGCACCACTGGCTTGCAACTCGATCACCTAGTGCCACTCAATGCAATCTCACAATGCAACGCACTAGAATCATACTCACTCGCAATCGATTCGCACTCTTGCAAGCACAAGTGAGTTAGAGGGTATCCAAAAACTCCTACACAAGCCACATAGGCGTGAGGGTGCTAAGCCACCAACCTAAGGCCGGCCACACACTCCTTTTATATCCCCAATGACTAAAATAACCGTTACAACTTCACTGGGCAAAGCGCGTACTGACCGGACGCGCAGTTCATAATGACCGGACGCTGAAACCCAGCGTCCAGTCACTTACAGAGAGGTTCCAGCGACGTTTTTCAGCGATCGGACGCGTCCGGTCATCACTGACCGGACTCTCCCAGCGTCTGGTCACTTCTGGACACGCTAAAACACTGATCGGACACTGTGACCAAACTTGCAGGTGCTGACCGGACGCTAGACCCCAGCGTCCGGTCGTTTTTTACGCCAGCGTCCGGTCACAGACCTTTCTGCGCTAAAACGGCTATAACTCTTAGCTCCGAACTCCAATTTTGATAATCTTGGACATTTTGGAAAGCTTACTCAGAGGGCTACACATCCCACATACATACTTGATCCAAATCACAATATATCAAAACAGTATTCCAATCCAAGGTCCATCCTATAGTTCGGAGTACACCGAAAAACCTTTTTCTCTTCTCTAAGTTGATTCACGATAACTCTAACTTCTTCTCCTTCGCAAATGTGCCAACACCACCAAGTGTGCACTATCATGTGTATGTGTGTTAGCTTTTCACAAATATTTTTCAAAGGATTAGCCACTCAACTTGCTACGCCACTCGATCCTAGTAATGATGCAAAGTTAGATCACTCGAGTGGCACTAGATGACCAATATGCAAACAAGTTTAGTACGACCATCTATCCTAAACCCGGTCATCAACTTCTCTACACACCTATGATCGGTGAAATAAAATGTCCTAGGTTATACCTTTGCCTTGCGTATTTCATTCCATCTCCTCCAATGTCGATGCAACACGTGCACCAACATGATCAACAATGATATGATCCACTTCATATCATCACGTGATCATATTGGTTCATCGATCTTGACTTCACTTGCTTTTCACCGTTGCCTTCGTCCATCGACGTCAAGTCTTGCTCAAGCTTCACCGCCACGCGGTCCATCGCTCTAAAGCCTCCGACTTGCCCTTCACGCTTGTAACCAGTCCATCAAGCCAAGTCTTAACTTGGTCTTCTCCACCTTGATCACATGACTCAATGTCATGTCTCATGTGCAATAAGCTCCTTCATCATCACATGTGTGAGCTTTGCAACATCTCTAAACCATTTTCACCTTCACGGCATATGTTGCTCACACATATGTATTTATGGACTAATCACATATGTATCTCACATAAACACAATTAGTCTACCTAAGGTTGTCACTCAATTAACAAAACCATACAAGGACCTTTCACATGTCCTTCAGGAACCATTGTCTACAATAGTTGTATGCTCCAACAATGTTTGCTATTACCATTGCTTCCTGTTACTCAGTAATAAACAATTTATATATAATCGCTCTGTACGATGTATGAACTCATCTACGACATGTCATGTTGACTTCCTCGCCCTGATACTATTATCATTGAAGCTCCGGATATTCATCTTTTTCCTATAGATTTGCCTACTAATTCTAAACTCGCGCACACAAGAATAAATCTTACCACGGTCCTTAGCCCTCGCTCGCGAGGGCGCACGTTTTCCACTAGTTTAAAACAAGCCCGGAATTTTCGTCCCAGCCGAGACGGCGAGAAGCCTTTGCTTAATTAACACCCCGGCGGCACAGGCCAAACCGTCCAAGACGTAATCCTTATTCGTTCACACTAATCTCTCTTCCTCCTCTGTTCCTCCCCTGTTCCTCATCTTTCCCCGTCTCCGTCCCCCTCCCCCTGCCCTCCCCTCCGTAACACGAAACAACCCCTTTCCCTTTTCCTCCACACAAGCAAGACGCTCAACTTGCCGGCTGCCGCCCGGGCAAAACCCTAGCCCCGCGATGTCCGTCCCCGGCGCCCCCTCGGGCCGCGGCTCCGGCGGCGGCGGCGGATCCCGCAGCTTCGACTTCGGCGCCGACGACGTGCTCTGCTCCTACGATGACTTCGCTGCCCCATCCGAGCCCAAGCGCCCCGATCCGGCCGACAAGGTGCCCGTCCGCTTAATCCACCTCCCTTTTCCTTCTCTGATCTGTCCCTACAGCGAGCACTAGTCAATTGGTTCGGCGCGTTGTCTTGGGGTCGATTTTTGGCTCTATGGTTTGGTATATTTTGTATGCTGGATCGGTAATTTCTAACCAGGACAAATGAAACTGACCTAAACAAGTTCACTTTCTTATTTAACTGATTCAGATGGAACGTTTTGTTGGTTTACGTGTAATCTATGTATGGCTTAATTTTCTGACTCATCTACTGCCTTCGTTATTCTTAAATGACTTTTCATAGTTTTTATGAATTGCCTTTTGTGCAAAATCGCGTCAGTCTAGTTTTTGGCATAGCATGTTTTACATGGTATATATCTGGCTATCTGCAATGCTTTCAGATTATCAGGGCCTATTGACTTGGCCCTTCTTGTGATCACTGATCAGGATCATTGGGTTTGCAATTTAGCCAACAGACAGACAACTTTTTCACTTCATGTTCGGTTTAAACTGAACTACTTTGTATGTTATTGGTCTCGTGACATCAGAGCCGTGCTGTTTTAAACAGGAGCTGCTATGATATTTACCCTTTTGGTCTTTCCACATATCGAATAGTCCCATTGTGAGACAATGATTGATGGTGACCATGTTTGTTTTACCTGAAGTGTGTTGAGGAAATAGGTGTATGCTTATGGAAACATGACGCTGCATCCCTTGAATGTGGATTGCATTATTTTTTATAGTTTTGTCATACTTATCTTTCAGACCCTGCAGAGGCTATTGTTCTCTCGAAAAGTCTCGATGCTAGGTTGCAAACTTGGAACTTTTGAGGTTATAGTTTTAGGAAATATCCAATGTTTCTATTTTTGATGAACTAGGAAAAATAAATCCGTATGTACCAAGGCTTTGTGCTTTATAAGGTGCATTGTTGTAACTTTTAGGATGGTTCTTTTCCAAAGGGCTGTTGCCTTGATATTATGTGCATACTGTTGTATTAAATGCTCTGGAAGTCTGGGTCAATTGCATTCCGTGCATATATCCACACAGCTCTATTTTCTGGTTGGGCTGGCTACCTGGCTCAATGTCTTCATATGAATTGGTGAATTGGCGGCTTTTGATCCCTCTGATCTGTGCTTCTGATGATTATGTTTGCCTTGTGTTCATTATTCCCAGCCCTCTCTGTGCTTTTGCAACAGGATTTTCATGACAGCAGATTGGGGAGGCCATTTGTGAAACCTTATGAACAAGAAAGTTATGGCAAGGAGGATGTGCTTTCTGCTGTTGAGAAATGCATGAAAAAGTATGCTGATAATTTGCTACGCTCTCTTGAGGGAATCACTAGTCGGCTTTCACAACTGGAGATTTATTGCTATAAGCTTGAGAGATCCATAGGTGAACTTCGAAGCGATGTGCTTCGTGATGAGACTGACCATAGATTGAAGTCTCTTGAGAAACATTTACATGAAGTAAGTAAAGTGCTTTGAGCAAGATTCTGTTTCAGAGTAGATGATGCTTCCACATTACTCCCACGCTGTCTGTCTCTGCATTCTTATGAATGAATGAATCTAGTATCAATACTATGATCATGTTATATACTCATCGATATCATTATCGTACTATGATAATTTCCCTAGATGAAACCATCTCACTAGAATTCTTGTTACACCAGGATCAGAACATTCTGATACTTTCTATTCAGATATGTTATGTGTCATGTGTGTTGGATATTGTCATTCAGTATAAATAGTAAGTTGAGTAGTTGTAAAAGGTACTTAATATAGAGAAGTGTTAGCTTAGTCATTCAGATATACTCTTGTTGTTATGCTGTGTTTTTATATGTGGTACTTCTATGAAGAGTTTTCAGCTTATATTGCTTTTGTTTATTATAGTTACAACCATGGTGTGTAGTTTAAACAAATTACACAGCATGGTTTTGTTTATTATAGTTATAACCATGATGTGTGGTTTAAACAAACTACACATCATACCCACTCATAAACCAACGCCGTGGTACCATGGCATGCTTTAATTCAGAGGGCACTTTCACAAATGAGGTCTTGTTTATTGGTCTGCATAGAAATGACATTGCTGGGAACAGTCATTATGATGGGAGAACCCATAGGGGCCTGTCACCTGTGCATCCCAAAAATGCATGATTATATCTTGAAGTTTCAGTATACCTGTATCTCAGCATGAAGCTTTTACACCTGAGTTTTTTTTTTCTCTCCTGGGGAACATCTTAAGGACAATTCATGTGGACTACCAGACAGAACATACATGGAGGTCCTATGGTCTACTTTCCCCTCAGGCAATCCAGCCTCATTGTCTGTTGACTGTTGTACACTTATGTCTCATGTAGGCCCCCTTCCTAAACCATGGTTGACGACAGTCCTTTCTATATGAATTGGTAGGTGTAGGCTGGACTGCTGGAGCATACAAGTTGGGTAGATATAGGCTGGACCGCTGGAGCATACAAGTTGCTACTGGTTCTGTATCATGTTCTATTTATAAATTCTCTAACAAGACCTGACCATATCCAAATTTGGAGATTCTATCCTTTTCTTTTGGTTGATCATCTAATTTTATTGTCCAATTTCAACATTTATGTTGCATTTATGTTTATGTATTTGACAGATCTTTGAGTATTGGATTGACATGTTCTCTATTTATAAGTTATTAACTCTACTGAGAAAAATGATGCAGGTACACAGGTCTATCCAAATTCTTAGGGACAAACAGGAGTTAACTGAAGCTCAGAAGGAATTGGCCAAATTTCAACTTACACAGGATACATCTAAAAAGGAAGATGTACCAACACCATCTATTCCTGAGCAAAAGAAGCTTGAAGAAAACCCTGATACATCAAACCAGCGATTGGCTCTTGTTTTGCCTCATCAGGTCAACCTGCCATCACTTGCACCTAGAGCTTCTGAATCAGTCCAACAGTACAAGGATCAACCTGTGCAACAATCAGCCCCTACCCATCCTGTGCCACAGCAGGACCGCTATGTTCTTAGCCAAGCCATCGTCTACTACCCACAGCGCCAAGCTCCAGGTATCCAGGACACACAGGGGCAACAATTGCAACCAGAAGTGCAATACTTACCAGCAAGACCCCCAGCACAAGATGTTCCAGTCCATGCTCCATCCCAACCACCTCAGGCCGGAAATCAAACACAGCCACAGCCTTACCCTCCTTACCAGCAGCAGTGGCACCAGCAATCCTCCCAGCCAACTCCTGCACCGGTGGCCCAGACACAACAGACTTTCTCACAGCCGTTTCCTCCACCCGCACAGCAGCCCCAGTTATCCAATGTGCAGCAGTTTCCACCGCAACCAGTACAGCAGCCCCAATCCAATGCTCAACAGTATCCTCCTCCACCAGTGCAACCACAGCAATCTAGCCCACAGCTTCCTCCTCAGGCAATGCAACCACAACATCCTCCTGTGCAAACTCAGATGAGACCTCAAACCCCACCAAACTACCCTCATTATCCACCCCACCAGCCATTGAATCCCACCCCTGAAACTCTTCCTGGCAATGTGGCTATGCAAGGACCATACAACACTGCTGCTCCATCAGGTGCCAGCCGTTCTGAACCGCCATATTCGTATGGAGGACCTGGCATCCCACCATCTCAGCCATCGCTGCAGCACAACATGCAAAGGCACCAGCTACCACCTTCAAGTCAGGGCTCCTTTGGGCCACCTCCAAGCAAAGGGTCCTATGCTGGCCCTCCACAGTATGCGGCACAGGGCAATCCGCAAGGCTACAACACAGGTTATGCTTACCCACCAAGCGGCCCTCCGGCAGTCCAGCCGCAGCAGATGCCCCCAGGTGGAGTCGGCATGAGCCATCCGGGGTCGCATATGATGCGTGGCCATCCCTACGGAGAAATGATGGAGAAGGCGATCACCATGGGATACCCTAGGGACCAGGTGCTGAACGTCACCCAAAGGATGGCCGAGAGTGGCCAGCCGATGGATTTCAACACCCTGCTCGACAGGCTGAACGTAGCAGGGTCGGGAGCACCACCCCCACGCGCGTGGTGATTGGATCCAGTTTGGGCACCGTGCTTGGTGTCAGTTATGTGACTTACGACTGTTATCATGCAGCTAAATAAATTGTGCTGATGCCGTGTACTGCTTATCTGTACTATGTACATATAATTGTGATTTTTTCATGTAAATGGTGCAGCAAGTGTACTACGAACTGTTCAGATATGTATATATTCGAAGCCAATTACCGGAAGGCATCCTGACATTTTTGTAGCGTGTCATGTGTCAGTCGATGATGTGAATAACTGTTGCCCGTCAACTTTAGCTCGCCTGGCGCTAAATTTTGTTTCCATCGCAGTTCTATAAGGGCCTCTTGGATCCCTAGATCCAACTACAGTCTGTATAGCTTTTTTACGCACTTAGATAATACTGATTATTTTCTTCGAAGTAACTTTGTCATAGGACGTTGAACTTATGATGGTCACTATTTAATATTGTTTTTGTTAAAGAATATTTTTCAACAATATTATCTTTGCTAGAGAGCACTTTTAGTTAATGTTGTCTTTGCTAGAGGATAATTTTTAATTATGATAGTTCTTAGACACTAGCTATTAAAATAATACTTTCCCATTCCAAATTATAAAATTATATAAGACATTTTAACTTTCTAGATATATTGTTTTTGCTATGTATTTTGATATACACTAGATACATAATAAAAGAAATATATCTAGAAAAGTCAAAATGCCTTATAATTTGGAATGGAGGGAGTAGTTTCCTAAGGAGCGGAGGGGAGAGAGATTAAAAATAACCATTGTGCCTCTGCTATTTTATCCAAACTCTCAACAGCTGTTTAACAAAATTCATAACCTTTGGATATGAAGTTAGATGAAAACAAACTTTATATCAAAATTATAAACATCAATAAGATCTACAAGTTTGTAGTGATAAGGTTTTGATTTGAAACAATTTAGAGTATGAAAAGATCTTTTCAAGTTCTTGGAGTTTGATATTAAAAATTTAGAATTTTAGAATGACCTTAAATATTGACATGGTCTTCGCAAAGTTGTACTCTCTCGGTTTTAAATTATAAGTCGCTTTGATTTATTTGGTACATCTATTTTGCTATGTATCTAGATTTAATATATGTCTAGATACATAGCAAAATGGATGTACCAAAAAAACCAAAGCGACTTATAATTTAAAACAGAGGGAGTAATTATCAATGCAATCTATAACACTATATGTCGGGTTCATAAACCCGGGGTCCCTCATGGACCGGCTTCCCAGCAAAGGCTCGGCCCAGCAGACGACGTTGCGAAAGACGCGTAACTCCTGGGCCAGCCCAAATACCTAAACGACAGGCCAGAAGGGCGATCCAATCTCCGACCATAAGGCCTCGCTAAGGAGGAATAGTGCTCGCTTCCGTCTCCGGCCCGCCTCTCCGATCGGAAGGCTTGGCCAAACACCGCTTCCGACTTCGACCCGCGTCTCCGACCAGGCATGCACCGAACCCCTGCTTACAGCTCTTCTCTGACTGGCGCAGTTGAAGCCAACTGAGACCAACCGACCGAGGACGCCCGCTCGGTGAGGACCAGGAAACGGACGGAGCAAGTAAGGCAGGGCACTCAAGTCGACCGCAATACCGAGGATCGTACCCTGCATACCTGCAGGATAGTAACTGACAGGACATGTCAGAAGGGTGCCCTGCAACCTTCTAGGCAGCCCAGCACCCAAGCAGTGTTGTGGGCGCCAACATTTGCCCTACAGTGTTGTAGGCGCCATCAACTCCCATACCAGACAAATACGGTAAGGCTCCCTCCCACATGCCTCTGGGCATCAACAGTGTTGTGGGCGTCGTCATTTACCATACATGGTGAATACGGTAAGACCCCCCACATGCATCTGACAACAACAGTGTTATGGACGCCTACCATCATCTTGTACCCGATGGCGTGAGCAACAAGACTTAGTAGCATATGTACTCTCTCTCGTTTATAAGGTCGTCCCCTTTATCTATAAAAGGGAGGGGATGCGCTCTCTCCCAACAAGGAGATCCCTAAGTTCACCCACACACAACAGCAGAACCACTAGGTTCAAATCTCGAGCACACGCTCAAACACTTAGCGCACAACGGAGCTCCCGTCACTCTTGGCCCTTTAGACCGGAGTCCGACCGGACCTCTTACACTCCCCATCTTTCTCCTTTCCGTTTATAACCCCACAACAAACTTCGAGCACTTGGCTCAAGAATTAAGTCACCGGCCGACTCAAACTGGACGTAGGGCATGTTGCCTGAACCAACATAAACCCTGTGTCATTGAGTACAGCAAAACTATAAATATTTACGTGTTGGTCACTTTCTGCACCGACAGTTGGCGCCGTCCGTGGGGAAGACGTTGTATGTTCACGCTTTTGGTCATCGGATGACCCACTTTTCTACCACCTTCGCCATGGCAGGCTCAAGCGATACGACTCGCTTCGGCTCGCTGGAGTTTCCTACACTCCCACCTATTGGGATGTGGGTTCCACCCATCTTCGAGCCGTCCCAGGCCTTCCTCTTCGGAAGCACGAACTTCGTCGCCGACCGGCTCGGCACGCTTCACCTCCGCGAGGAGGCACCCATCCCGGCGCTCGTCGGAGGGGCACCCTCTATCAGCTCTGGGACACCCGACGACTTCAACGACGAGGCGCATGCGCTTCATTCCGAGCAAACGCTCTGCTCAAACCCCGCTGTGAGTAATATACATGCTTTTATTTACTCACTAGTTACTATCTTCCGCCGATTATCCAGAGGGACCGCATTGTCCGCACCGCAACCACCATACGACCGGTTCCCCTACGGCCTCACGTCCCCCGCGAACGTGTATGCTCGGGGGCTCCGGAGCACGCTGGCACCGCCCCCTCTCACATCCGAATTCGTGGGGATGGCGAGCTATGCTCCCACCACTTTCCACGAGCTCCTGAATGACGAGGTTGAGAGCGACAGCTCTAGCACCGGCGACGTGGCACCGAGCCACCGTCCATCCCGGGAGTGCGCTATGGCGGACGCTCCGGGATAGCCGCCAGTGGTAGCGGAGTCCTTGTAGACTCACACCCCTCTGGACCCTCGTGCAAGGGCCCTAGCGCTTGCACAAGAGCACGGCAAGGAGCTACGACAATGGCGGCAGAACCAGCCGCCACCTGTGCCGGAACGCTCGGTGCAGCACGTTGCGCCCCATGCACGTAACCTGGCGAGCGACGCCCGGGGTCGCGCCCGCCAGGTCCAGCGCGACATCATGGACGAGGGGAACGATCCCCCACAGTTTGCTCGGGCTAACCAGAACATCGCCGCTGCGGCAATGCTTCTGCGTGGCGTTCCCGAGCCCATCGACCCCCAGGAGCGGGCGGTCCACCGGAACCTCCGGGCGCTGGTGGAAGCCGCCGCTGTTCAACAGGCGGAAAGCTCCGCATTGCAACTCCGACTTGCGGCCTCTCTCCCCGCCAGACGAGTGGGGACGCACTAGACGGATCGCTCCATCCGCTCACCGCTACAGCCGCCAAGCGCGACACAGGAGGCCGTAGCTGCGCCGCGGTCCGACCCAGCGCCTGCTCCACATCGAACCAAGACGCTCGCAGCATCATCAGCAACTGGCATTAGGCCTGGCATGATGATGACATCCATCGGGCGGCGGTGAGGGCAGACGACATGGGCCCCGACCGGACCATCGAGGGGAGCGGTGAAACGCGCCCCAGGCATGGTCGCCGGCCAGACGATCGGAGTCCTAGCCCGGATGGCCCGGGACCACGGGCCTTTGGCCGATGCATCTAGAGAGCGCCATTCCCACAGCACTTCCGACCGCCCACCAACATCGCCAAGTACATTGGGGAGACGAACTCCGGTATATGGCTCGAAGATTTCTGGCTTGCCTGCCGAGCTGAAGGGGTGGATGATGACCATTTCATCATTCAATATCTCCCCATCTACGTGGGGGAACATGTTCGGGCATGGCTTGAATTCCTCCCGCATGACAGCATCCGCGACTGGGCGGACCTCAAGAGGATCTTTGTCAAAAATTTCCAGGGCACGTATGTCCGCCCTGGTAACTCCTAGGACCTCAAGAGCTACCAGCAGGAGCCCAGCGAGTCCCTACGGTATTACATCCATAGGTTCTCCCAACGATGCAACTCTCTCCCTGATGTCGTCAATGCGGATGTCATTAGTGCATTCCTCTCTAGAACAACCTGCGAGTCCCTGATCCACAAGCTTGCCTACCTGAAGCCCCGTACCACCCGTGACCTGCTCGATGTCGCCACGAACCACGCCTCCGGCGAGGAGGCGATCGGAGCGGTCTTCAATGGAGGCCGGGACAAAGGTAAGGCCAAGCGCGAGGACCAAGATGAGGGCCCCTCCACGTAAAGGGGCAAGAAGAATAAAAAGGATTGGCGTCGACCGACCAACACCGCGTTGGTCGCCGCAGCTAATCACGCGAGCAAGCAGCCCCAGCAGGGCCTGCCTGACCACTTCAACAAGCTTAGGGATAGCCCATGCACCAACCATGCCTACCCCGTCAAACACCTCTACAAGGACTGTGAGCTCCTCAAATGTTTCCTACGATAGGCCGGCGGGCCGAAAGAAGGAAACAGCAAAGAGGCGGCAGCCAAGAAAGGAGGCACGGCGGGCAAGGACGGGGGCAGCTTCCCCAACCCCAGGGAATGTAGCATGATCTTTGGGGGATCCGACGCCATCTACTTCAAGCGCCAGCACAAGGTACGCACAGAGAGGCATGCGCCGCCGAGACGGCCGTCCCCTCATTTCTTAGCTGGTCGGAATCTCTGATGACCTTCGATCGGAGGGACCATCCCTCCCACGTCGCCAGACTAGGACGATACCCGCTCGTTGTCGACCCCATCGTCCGCAAAAAGCGACTCACCAAGCTGCTGATGGACGAAAGCAGCGGCCTCAACATCCTCTACATCGACACCCTCGACGCCATGCGCATCCCTCGGTCGAAACTCCACCCAGCGGGCTCTCCCTTCCATAGCATGATCCCGAGAGCGCAGGCATACTCGCTCGGGCAGATCGACCTACCCGTCACGTTTGGCAACTGAGCGAACTTCCGCTCGAAGGTCCTCACCTTCGAAGTGGACTTCCTAGGGTCCTACCATGCCATCTTGGGGCGGCCATGCTACGCCAAATTCAGGGCGATCCCCAACTACACCTACCTCAAACTGAAGATGCCGGGACCGAACGGCGTCATCACCGTGGGCAGCGCCTTCTCACACACCTTCACGTGCGACCGCGAGCATTTTGAGCTCGCCACCGCCGTCATCAACTCGTCCGAGCTCCCGCGGCTCAGGGAATCGTTGACCCCAGTAGTCCTGGACTACAACAAACCAACCTCCTCAACGGCCTTCTGCCCACTCAAGGAAACCAAGGCGATGGGGATCGACCCCACTGACCCAACCAAGACGGTGCGGATCGGGACCCAACTCCCGGCCAAATAGGAATGCGAGCTCATCGACTTCCTACGCGTCAATCACGATGTCTTTGTATGGAAGCCATCTGACATGTCGGGCATACCACGGGATGTTGCCGAGCACGCACTGCGCCTCATCCCAGGCTTGAAGCCCGCCAAGCAACGCCTGCGTCGCTTCGACGATGAGAGGCGCAGGGCCATAGGCGAAGAGATCGCCAAACTCCTGGCAGCCAGATTCATCAGGGAGGTATACCACTCCGACTGGCTTGCCAATCCTGTTCTTATTAAAAAGAAGACTGGGAAATGGAGAATGTGCATTGATTATACTAGCCTCAACAAAGCCTGTCCGAAGGATCACTTTCCTTTACCGCGCATAGACCAGATAGTCGACTCCACCTCGGGATGCGAGATCCTCTCCTTTCTAGATGCCTACTCATGCTATCACCAGATCGCGATGAAAGAGTCTGATCAGCTCGCAACCTTGTTCATCACCCCGTATGGTTCGTACTGCTACGTAACCATGCCATTCGTCCTGAAGAACGCTGGCGCCACTTATCAGCGATGCATGCAGCAATGCTTCGCCGATCAGATCGACCCGCTCGACCAACTTGATCAAGTCGACCGGCCAAAGCCAACCATCGTCATCTACGTTGATGACATAGTGGTCAAAACAACTCAAGCTTGCGACCTAATCTCAAACTTGGCCGCAACGTTCGCGAACGTCCAAAGGTTCAACATCAAATTGAATCTCGAGAAATGTGTTTTCGGGGTTCCAAAGGGGAAGCTACTTGGATACATTATGTCTGAGCGCGGCATCGAGGCCAACCTCAAAAAAATCATGGCCATCTCCAACATGGGCCCTATACGCAACATCAAGGGCGTACAAAGGCTCACCGGCTGTCTAGCTGCCTTGAGCCGATTCACCTCCTGGCTTGGCGAACGGGGATGCCACTCTACAAGCTCCTCAAAAAGATGGATGCCTTCGTCTGGACTAAGGAAGCTCAGCAGGCTCTGGAGAGCCTCAAAGTGTCACTGACGTCGGCCCCAATCCTCGTCGCTCCCGAACAGGGAGAACCCCTCCTCCTCTACATTTGCAGCGAGCAACCATGTGGTGAGTGCTGCCTTGGTCGTCGAAAGGGAGGAGCCGGGACACCACCTTAAGGTCCAACGACCTGTATACTTCAGCGGGGAGGTACTCACTGACCCCAAGGTCCGGTACCCCTAGGTGTAGAAACTCCTATACGTCGTGCTCATGGCGACCCGGAAGCTCCTGCACTACTTCACCGACCATGAAGTCGCGGTCGTCACTTCATACCCGCTCGGAGGCATCGTCCGCAACCGCGACGCCGCGGGACGAATCTCCAAGTGGGCAATCGAACTCATGGGCCACGACATTAGGTATATCCCCCGTACCGCTATTAAGTCTCAGGCTCTTGTGGATTTTGTCGTCGAATGGACGGAGGTCTAGCTACCGACCCCGACGTCACCCACAAGTACTGGACAATGTACTTCAATGGGTCCGTAATGGTGCCCGGCTTAGGGACTGGAGTGGTTCTGATCTCCCCAGACGGAAGTAGGCTCCGCTATGCCATCCGCCTCCATTTCTTGGCCTCAAACAATGCCGTGGAATATGAGGCCCTCATCAACGGGCTGCGCATCGCCATCGAGCTCGACGCTACGCGACTCTACGTCCATGGCGACTCGAAGTTGGTCGTTGACCAAGTCATGAAGGAGTCCTCCTGCAAAAACCCCCTCATGGCAGCATACTGCCAGGAGGTGCGCAAGATCGAGGACAAATTCTAGGAGATCAAGCTGCATCACGTCCCTCAAAAGGACAACGATGCCACTGATTTTTTCACAAAATTGGCCGCCAGGCGTGATCCATCTCCGAGTGGGATCTTCATCAACGATCTCCATGAGCCGTTCCCCCGCGTCCTAGAAGGTCTTATCTAGACACGCCCTGACACCAAGCCAGCGCCCGGGGGCTCCGACCTCGATGCCAGGTTGGCACTCGGGGGCTCCGACCCCAATGCCTCCATGATGATGTCGCCCACTGACATCACCATGCTAGCACTCGATCAAACCAACTGGCGAGCGCCGCTACTCGCCTACCTCCTTAAGGAGCTCCTCCCACCCGAAAGGACTGAAGCTCGATGGATCGCTTGACACGCCAAGACGTTCGTCACCATCAGTGATGAACTCTACAAGTGAAGTCCATCGGGGTACTCATGAAGTGCATCCCTACCAACCAAGGGAAATAGCTCCTCCTCGAGGTCCATGCCGGAATCTACGGACATCACGCGGCCCCAAAGTCGCTGGTCGGAAAAGCCTTTCGCCAAGGTTTTTACTAGCTCACCGCACTACGAGATGTAGAGGAGGTCATCCACAGGTGCGAGGGATGCCAGTTCTATGCTCGGCAAACTCATTTGCTGGCACAAGAGCTCCAAACCATCCCCATCACCTGGCCATTCGTGGTCTAGGGCCTCGACATGGTAGGACCCCTCCAAAAGGGCCTAGGTGGCTTCACTCACCTCCTCGTGGTGGTCGACAAGTTCACCAAGTGGATAGAGGCTAAGCCCATCACCAACATCCGCTCGGAGGAGGCGGTCAAGTTCTTTCTCGACATCATCTACCGGTTCGGTGTTCCTAATTATATCATCACTGACCACGGAACAAACTTTATCGAGAAAAAGTTACTGGACTTCAGTGATGGATATGGCATCAAGATCGACTGGGCCTCGGTCGAACATCCACGTACTAACGGTCAGGTCGAGCGTGCCAATGACATGGTCCTCCAAGGACTTAAGCCACGCATCTTCGATCGACTCAACAAATACATCGGGTGATGGGTCACAGAGGTCCCAGCGATCCTCTAGAGCCTGAGAATGACCCCGAACCGATCCATAGGGTTCACAACCATCTTCCTAGCCTATGGAGCTGAAGTAGTGCTGCCCTCCGACCTCGATCATGGCGCCCCAAGAGTGAAAGCTTTTAATCACGATCAGGCCACGGAGGCTCAGCAAGACGCTGTCGACCTGCTCGAGGAGGCCCGTAAGACGACCGTCATCTGCTCTGCTCGCTACCAGCAAACTCTCCGCAGGTACCACGAAAGGAAAATCAGGGGGAGGATCCTCGAAGTCGGTGATTTTGTGCTCTGGAGGACCCAATAAACGAAGGAGAAACATAAACTATCTCCACCATGGGAAGGTCCCTATACGGTGACCGAGGTGATCCGACCGGGCGTCTACCGACTGAAGGACGACGACGGCAACATTCTCACCAACATTTAGAACATTGAACAACTATGTCGTTTTTCCGCCTAAATTCGGTCTTACCGCTTTTATTCAACACTTGCTCCTGTAAAGCACCCCAGCCTAAATACTTTTAGCCCCGGTCGCTCGGGGGCTCCATGAGGGTACAATACCACCTCTCTTTTTTACCATCACATGGTAAAAGTTTTTTGCCCGAACGAAAGGGCATTCTATTCCTTTGATTACCCTACGTGACTTTATTTTTACTCGCGACCGAGCACACCCCGCCACGATCTACGGTTACGAGCAGCCGAGCCTCGCGGGCCATGCTTGGGTTCTTAAAGTTGCAGCCTACGGAACAAACGGGCAGGTGTGAAAAAGGAAGGATAAAAACAAAGCTATGCTAGGATAAAAAACAAGGAACAGATAGTGATTCTATCACAGAGCAGAACTGATGTATTTATTGATACAAAAAACTATTCACATGAGGGCTCCCCCATGAACTTAACGGTTACATTTGCTGACTACTTCTACTCTAGATGCTACACTGGCTGCTCAGTGGCATCAGCTGATACCAAAGGTGAGGCCACAACACATGCCGCCAGACATAACCACCACCGTAAGGGCCCCACCCGGTTCCCCTCCCTCGACTTCGATGAGCGCAACGGGTACCTCAAGGGCGTCGCACCCATAGATGCTCAGTAGAAGAGCATGGAGCTCTGGACCTTCTCGTGCAGTCAAGGCAGCTCCTAGACAGGGATGCTGCCCGCTGAAGTATGGCCGCCGTGGCTGGAGGATGTCTCATCAAACTTTATGAACTGGCCAACCTAAGCAGCTACAAGGGTGAAACCCCCCACCAGCGCAGTCCTGAGCGGCTTCCCCTTCGACAAGACTCGCTCGGAGAAGATTTGCCGGAAGGAGTCCATGTGCGGCTCCATCCCGACGAAAGCCTCGCAGATGGTGACGAAGCCGGCGACATGCAGTACCCTCTAGTGCGCCACCTCCTTCGACGGAAGTAGCCCCTTCTCAGCGAAGGCGGCCAGCACCACCTCATCTACGCTGGATGACCTCTAGCTCGACATTGCGCTCTGAAATCACAAACGGGTCTGTGAGTTCTCCTTTCCCTCTCCCTTCCCCTATTTAAAGAAGAAGCAGATTAGTTGAGGAAAGGCGAAAGGATTGGGACGAGAAACCCTCTCCCTTACCCCATTCAATGCGGATAGGATACGATGGGACACGCCCTGACCGATGGGATGCACCCTGCCCGACAAAACGGTGCCTGGTCAGACGGGACGTGGCCTGGGTATGGCCCACCACTACCGCACGCCCTCCGCCTTCCTAGGTGGGACTTGGAAAGGCCCAAACTATGGGATCTCCGCCCAGGAGAGACCAATGGGCTTCCTGAGCTGATCGGACGGCTCAGGCAAACGACGAGAGATAGGTAAGGAGCAGAGGGGCATCCCATGTGGGCCATGCCGACTCTGTCACGAACGACGAGCGTGGATCCTAGTCGGACATTTCCGATTGGGGCTCCTCAAACCCCGTCACTCGAGTCATCAAGGTAACATTACCGACCCCCACTATTTCTTTATATGATCATTCATTTGTTGTCATTCATACATTCATACAATGCATTTATTCATTCCATACATCTAGAGCATTGCATATGCAGTTAAATGCATCACAACGCTCCGTGTTGCGTCACGAAGCGGCAGTTGCCTCATTCAACATGAGCAACGACCGATCGGGGTTTGAAGGCCGGCCCACGAAGGGCTCAAGGCCGCCTCGCGTCAAATAGAGTCAGGGGAGAAAATGCAGATGAGCCCCAAACAACCCTCGCCCAGTCTGCCCCGAAGCAGACAGGGTCATCTCAACCTTCTCGTTCGATCCTAACCTCTAGCCATGCCCACAGAATCTCCATCGAGGGGAGGCCAGCGGGCCACCTGGGTTGATCTTCGAAATGACCCAGGCATCTGCCGGGTTGTAGGTTAAGGAGCAATGGAGTGCCACATGAGGGCTATGCCAACCCCGTCACGAACGACGGACCAGGACTTCACTCGACTTGCCCGTTAGCGAACTCACCGAGTGCGTCACTCGTGCCATCGAGGCAAGCAACGTTAGCTTAGCCCCTTCGATTGTGAGAAACAGCGGATGGGGTAACGCACAAAACTCAACCGACCCCTACCAAGCCCAATGGGGCTCTGGGGCTCAGAACGCCCAACACTTCGACACGACCTAAAACTGCCTTGGCTGCGCCCGACGCCAGGATCCGTGACTCCGTCTCGCCCGATCCCTAAAACTGCCTCAGTTGCGCCCGACGCCAGGATCCGCGACACCATCTCACCCGATCCCTAAACTGCCTCGGCTACTCCCAACGCTAGGATCCGCAACTCCGTCTCGCTAGATCCCTAAACTACCTCGGTTGTGCCCGACACCAGAATCCGCGACTCCGTCTCGCCCAATCCCTAAAACTGCCTCGGCTACTCCCAACGTCAGGATCCGCGACTCCGTCTCGCCCCATCCCTAAACTGTCTCGGCTGCGCCAGACGCCAGGATCCGTGACTCCATCTCACCCGGTCCCTAAACTGTCTCGGCTGCGTCCGACGCTAGGATCTACGACTCTGTCTCGCCCGATCCCTAAACTACCTCGACTGCACCCGACGCTAGGATTCGTGACTCCGTCTTGCCCGATCCCTAAAACTGCCTCGGTTGCGCCTGACGCCAGGATCCGCGACTCCGTCTCGCTCGATCCCTAAACTGCCCGCTGACAAAACCCCCCCAGGCGATTCTACCCAAATCGCCCGGGGGCTCGGGGCTACACGCATGGGTGCACTCGCGCGCACCCACCGACGAAACAAAACTTCCTCCATTGGCAACACACAAAAAAACCTAGACGATTCTACCCGAATCGTCCGAGGGCTCGAGGGCTACACCCGCGGGTGCGCTCGCGCGCACCCACCGTCAAGACAAAAATATCCCAGACGATTCTACCCGAATCGCCCGAGGGCTCGGGGGCTCCTGTCGGGTTCATAAACCCAGGGTCCCTCATGGACCGGCTTCACAGCAAAAGCTTGGCCCAGCAGACGACGTTGCGAACGACACGCAACTCTTAGGCCAGCCCAAATACCTAAACGACAAGCCAGAAGGGCGATCCAATCTCCGACCAGAAGGCCTCGCTAAGGAGGAACAGAGCTCGCTTCCGACTCCGGCCCGCCTCTCCGACCGGAAGGCCTGGCCAAGGAAGAACAACGCTCGCTTTTGACTTCGGCCCTCCTCTCCGACCAAAAGGCCTGGCCAAACACCGCTTTCGACTCTGACCCGCGTCTCCAACCAGGGATGCACCGAACCCCTGCTTACAACTCTTCTCTGACTGGCGCAGTCGAAGCCAACTGGGACCAATCGACCAGAGACGCTCGCTCGGTGAGGACCAGAAAACGGACGGAGCAAGTAAGGCAGGACACTCAAGTTGACCGCAATACCGAGGACCGTACCCTGCACACCTATAGGACAGTAACCGATAGGACATGTCAGAAGGGTGCCCTGCAACCTTCCAGGTAGGCCAGAACCCAAATAGTGTTGTGGGCGCCGACATTTGCCCTACAGTTTTGTGGGCGCCATCAACTCCCATACCAGACAAATGCGGTAAGGCTCCCCACATGCCTCTGGGCATCAACAGTGTTGTGAGCGCCGTCATTTACCATACATGGTGAATACGGTAAGACCTCCCACATGCATCTGACAACAACAGTGTTATGGGCGTCTACCATCATCTTATACCCGACGGCGTGAGCAACAAGACTTAGTAGCATACGTACTCTCTCTCTCTCGTTTGTAAGGTCGTCTCCTTCATCTATAAAAGCGGATGCGCTCTCTCCCAACAAGGAGATCCCTGAGTTCACCCGCACACAACAGTAGAACCACTAGGTTCAAACCTCGAGCACACGATCAAACACTTAGCGCACAGCGGAGCTCCCGTCACTCTCAGCCCTTCAAATCGGAGTCCGACCGGACCTCTTGCACCCCCCATCTTTCTCCCTTCCGTTTGTAACCCCACAGCAAACTTCGAGCACCTAAGCTTAGGAATAAAGTCACCGACCGACTCAAACTGGATGTAGGGCACGTTGCTTGAACCAGTATAAACCATGTGTCACTGAGTGCTAGGCCACATCCGATCACAACGTACGGTAAAACTATAAATATTTACGTGTTGGTCACTTTCTTCACCGACACTATAGTTGATATTTTTTTTATGAAAAGTCATTTAGAGTCCTAAATATTTACTTTATTTTCTCATCTTTCAAATTCAGAATTCTTAATTTTCAAATGACTTTGGTATAGATCATATCGACGTCTAAAGCCATTTTAAAATCCTAAATTTTAAGTTTCAAAATATGAGAGTATATAACAAATGTTTAGAACATTTGTTCATTCTACATCATATGCAAAAGCTATTTATATTTTCTTGGAAAACTATTGGTAGAATAGCTAGGGACATAATGGTCACATTTAACTCCTCTTTGCCCTCTACTCTTCGAAACGATTATCTTAATAGTTATGGTGTCTAAATCACAAGCAAATCAATATCCTCTGGCAAATACAACATTGCATAGTGTAATTAGTCCTTCCGTGACCTAGGGACCAGGTGCTGAACGTCACCCAAAGGATGGCCGAGAGTGGCCAGCCGATGCATTTCAACACCCTGCTCGACAGGCTGAACGAAGCAGGGTCGGGAGCACCACCCCCACGTGCGTGGTGATTGGATCCAGTTTGGGCACCGTGCTTGGTGTCAGTTATGTGACTTACGACTGTTATCACGCAGCTAAATAAATTGTGCTGATGCCGTGTACTGCTTATCTGTACTATATACATATAATTGTGATGTTTTCATGTAACTGGTGCAGCAAGTGTACTACGAACGTATCGTGTCAATTGGACTGTTCAGATATGTATATATTCGAAGCCAATTACCGGCAGGCATCCTGACATTTTTGTAGCGTGTCATGAGTCAGCCGATGATGTGAACAACTGTTGCCCGTCAACTTTAGCTCGCTTGGCGCTAAATTTTGTTTCCATCGCAGTTCTATAAGGGCCTCTTGGATCCCTAGATCCAACTACACTCTGTATAGCTTTTTTATGCACTTAGATAATACTAATTATTTTCTTGGAAGTAACTTTGTCATAGGACGTTGAACTTATGATGGTCACTATTTAATATTGTTTTTGTTAAAGAATATTTTTCAACAATATTATCTTTGCTAGAGAGCACTTTTAGTTAATGTTGTCTTTGCTAGAGGATAATTTTTAATTATGATAGTTCTTAGACACTATAGCTATTAAAATAATACTTTCCCATTCCAAATTATAAAATTATATAAGACATTATAACTTTCTAGATACACTGTTTTTGCTATGTATTTAGATATACACTAGATACATAATAACATAAATGTATCTAGAAAAATCAAAACGCCTTATAATTTGGAATGGAGGGAGTAGTTTCCTAAGGAGCGGAGGGGAGAGAAATTAAAAATAACCATTGTGCCTCTGCTATTTTATCCAAACTCTCAACAGTTGTTTAACAAAATTCATAACCTTTGGATATGAAGTTAGATGAAAACAAACTTTATATTGAAATTGCAAACATCAATAAGATCTACAAGTTTGTAGTGATAAGGTTTTGATTTGAAACAATTTAGAGTATGAAAAGATCTTTTTAAGTTCTTGGAGTTTGATATTAAAAATTTAGAATTTTAGAATGACCTTAAATATTGACATGGTCTTCGCAAAGTTGTACTCCCTCGGTTTCAAATTATAAGTCGCTTTGACTTATTTGGTACATCTATTTTGCTATGTATCTAGATGTAATATATGTCTAGATACATAGCAAAATTGATATACCGAAAAAGTCAAAGCGACTTATAATTTAGAACAGAGGGAGTAATTATCAATGCAATCTATAACACTGTAGTTGATATTTTTTTATGAAAAGTCATTTAGAGTCCTAAAAAATTACTTTATTTTCTCATCTTTCAAATTCAGAATTCTTAATTTTCAAATGACTTTGGTATAGATCATATCAATGTCTAAAGCCATTTTAAAATCCTAAATTTTAAGTTTCAAAATATGAGAATATATAACAAATGTTTAGAACTTTTGTTCATTCTACATCATATGCAAAAGCTATTTATATTTTCTTGGAAAACTATTGGTAGAATAGCTAGGGGGCATAATGGTCACTTTTAACTCCTCTTTGCCCTCTACTCTTCGAAACGATTATCTTAATAGTTATGGTGTCTAAATCACAAGCAAATCAATATCCTCTAGCAAATACAACATTGCATAGTGTAATTAGTCCTTCCGTGACCTATGGGTGTTCGAGCCGATGGCGGTAGCGAGGGCTCGAGCCCTGGCCGAGCCGGCACTAATCCACCCCTGCCCAAGGCCCCTCTCGTTCTTCCTCTATAATAATGAGTCCACCAGTGGTAAAAAAGAGAAGAGACCAATCTCTCATTTACGACAAATCTGGAATGGAATATAGCTATATTTGCATAACTAAATAAAGAAGTTGTTAAAAAATATAGTATTTCTTTAATCAAAATCTCTGTTGCTAATAATTAGGGAGGATATAAAGACTTTCTTGACGTTGCTTTTAGTCCGGCAAGAAAAGAAAAAAGGCATATTTACTCGTCCCAAAAAAAAAGCGAAACGTGAAGAAAAAGAGCATAAAAGGCATATTTACTCGTTCCCGTCTCAAGTGAGCTTAACGGGGCAAGAGGGGCCAAGCGGCGAGCAGAGAACCGAGCTAGGACGAGGACTCGAGGAGCCGAGGAAACCTAACGCCTATTCGAAAGGGTTGGGGGTGAGTCCATTCCGTTTCCACCGCCAAATCTCCTCCAGCGCCGTTTGCCCGTACTCAGATTTGAGATTTCCATTTCTCCGTCCAGTCAGCTCATCAGCTGTGGAAAAGATCGAGCGGCAGGACCGCACGCAGGCCGCGGGTTCGCAACGAGGGGCGAAGCACCGCCTCCTCGCCGGGGCGGCGGTTGTCGATCGATTCTTCCGGTGAGAATTCTCTCCTCACTTATCTGAAAATTATCTCCTATATTTTGCTGTTTCTCTAGATCGTCGTTAGCTCGAGTATTTTGGTCAGGTTCCGAGGTTAGTTTTGGGTGGGGAGGAGGATAAAACAAAAAGAATCCGAGCGATCTCAGTGGCAATTCCGTGAATACGCTCCTCGGTTGCCATCGCAGTATCGCCGTCCCGGGGATGTAGCTAGCCTACGCTGCCATTCCCCCGGTGTCGGACTCACGCTCACCACCGCGTCGACCTAGATTCCCACTGAGCAACGGGCCCACGTCGCGATGCCTGGCCCGCGGATCAGTCTCTTAAGACGGTACCGGTTGCTGATCTAATCCGCATGCGCTGAGGAGCGGGCCAAAAAGCGTCAGACGGGGGATAGCGGGCGGAGCGAGTCAAGTGGTCTGGTCGCTGCGGCCCCCACCCACGAGCGGGTTGCGTGGGGCCCACTTGCCATTGGCGCATTCCTCGAGCCGCGCCGCGTGGATGCGCCTCTGTCCCGAGCACGAGCGCCCCCACGGCGGCACGGCTCGATCTGCCTTAGCCAACTACAACACATCAAATACAACACCCATTCAATGTTTAATAGTGCTTTATAGGTAAATGGTTCAATACTCATTTAATATCTTCTTAACAACAGAAAAAAACAAAATTATTTCTGTAAATGGGTTTTTCAAAAGAACATACTTATATTTAGATTGTGTTTCTAGATAATTTAAAATGAGTCTCTCATATAAATATTTTATTAGAGGTTAATTTTAATCTTTCCTATTTATTTTAGGTTTGGGTGCCTATATAAATCACCTATGTCGACAGTATTACGTATCTGCCTTGCGGCTGCGCGTCAGATCAGCAGGAGACGCACACGCAAGCAACCACTCTGCGTGCCAAGTACCATTGTACCAACCACTTGCGTAAACAATCGCCCACTGGTTAACGTATAGTTCAGGGGACAGCGTCACAGCGTCACGGAATCTAAACAAGTAAACATGCTGCATCGTATTAGAATTAGAACGGGAAAAAATGGTGCTGCTTTTATTCTAAGCAAAATATGTTTGAAACAGATCGACCTTTTTTTTGGAAGCAAGCAAATGCCAAATAGTCGTCCGTCTACTTTTGCCTAGCTTGGCATTCGACGGAAATACAGTGATGCTCTAGTGGCGCACAAAAACTGACAGCGCACGAACGGCAAAGGCAAGCAAAAAAAGGTCTGTATGGAGCTTGAAACAGAAGGGATTAGAAGCGCATTAGCCTCAACGCAATAAATAATGCCCAAGAACAAGTGTCACAATGATAGATAGGTCCGGTCGCAAAAGCCGTCGTAGTTATCAGAAACGGGTCGTAAAGCTTCAGGTCTTTGTGTTGCCGTCACTCTTAAGTTTCATGCTACTCCTACTAGTAGATCATTTTTTGGAGTTTATTCGACCGTGTTCCTTTTGGGTCTATGTAAGGCTTGTTCGTTTCGCTGAAAAAATAAACCAAAACATTGTTCTAGTTGATTTGTTGTGAAAGAAAAATACTGTTCCGGCTAAAAAGTACGGATTATAAAAGAAACGAACAGAGCCTAAGTCCTCAAGATGCGATGTGCTGTTCTTGCTCACCGCTTTTGTATTTGTTCCGGTGTTTTGACAGTAAGAGAATATGATAGTAACCGTGCTCGCGGCCAAGTCTTTCATTTTTAGTTGGGCGGGGGGGCACGGCACGTGAACGTCATGTAGCGAAATGTTTCCACTTGCAGAAAGTAGGAGAAAAAAAGATAGAGATTCTTATGCCTTATGGCCCTCTTATGCCTTATGGCCCCAATCGTATTAAAAAGTTCTTGTTCTTTGTCACCCTTAATCAAAAGTTCCCACGCCTTGAGTCCCTTTTATTGAATTGAAGCCGGAAAAACTTCTCAAAAACGCTACAATGTTGTTTTAAGATTTTTGATATTTATCTGTTGACATATTTTTTTGGTACTAAATCTGTCAAATTTCTATATGTTTGATGTGTTTTAGAATTTGTGCTACAACTAACTACTGGATCGTGTTTATAAAAAATATAACAGGATAACTGGACATTATTATTTTTAATTCGCCAGTTATCGACCTGAATTTCCAAACCTCGATCACTTTTTCCTCGACCCCTAATCCCCACTAGACCAAGCATCAGAACCTGCTCGAAACGATTGGTGAAATCCCACTTCCAAATTGTTCACCATCCGGACCATCTGTTCGTCGTCGCCATCATTGTTCCGCTCCAAGATAATGATATTGTACAGCGCACGGAAACACTGCAATCCCATGGCTTCTGGTTAGAAACCCCAGAAGCAAAGCGAACCAAACCCCACCCAGCCTCGCGACCGGATCACACTTCACTCGAGCACTGGCTGCTGCCCTCTGGACTCCCCCCGAAAAGCTGAAGCAAACAAACGCAAACGGCTCATCCCATCACATGATTCCCACCTCATCAGCGCCGCATCGCGTCACCGCAATCTCGCAGTCCTCCCCCCAAATTCCCATGTACTGCTCCTCCTGCCAATAATGGCTTTGATTTCGCAGTCCGCACTCGTCACTGCGGCTGGGCACTGACGCCGTCCCCGTTTTTGCAGCTGCCGTGAGGGATGAGCCTCCTCCGCAACCGCCGCGCCGCCGCCGCTGCGGCGCCGGCGCCGGCGGCGGGAGGTGGGGGAAACCCGGAGCCTCCGGCGTACAACATCATCCCGATCCACGACGTGGTGATGAACGGGGACCACCCGTCGCTGCAGTTCCCGGAGGTGCGCGCGGCCGTGGCGGCGCTGGCGCACGCGGCGGACCTGCCGACGCCGCCGCTCGCCCGCGCCTGGGACGCCTTCCGCGCCGACCTCTTCGACTGGCTCGGTGCCACCTTCGGCTTCCAGCTCGACAACGTCCACAACCAGCGGGAGCACCTCGTGCTCCTCCTCGCCAACGCGCAGCTCCGCAAGGGCGGCACCCTCCCCACCGACCACCCCGCCGACGTACTCCACCACTCCGTCGCGCGGGACATCCGGAGGAAGCTCCTCAAGAACTACAAGGCCTGGTGCTCCTACCTCGGCAAGAGGCCGCACGTCCATGTGCCGCCCAGCGGCGGACGCCATGTCGCGCAGGGTCAGGGGGTCGGCCCGGACACGCGCCGCGACCTACTGTACACCGCTCTGTACCTCCTCATCTGGGGCGAGGCGGCCAATCTGAGGTTCATGCCGGAGTGCCTCTGCTACATCTTCCACTACATGGCGCTCGACCTCAACCATGTCATCGACCAGTCGATTGATATCGAGACAGGGCGGCTATCTATTCCTGCGGTGCACGGTGAGGATGCTTTCCTTGAGAAGGTTGTGAAGCCGATATATGACGTGCTCAAGGCCGAGGTGGACTTCAGCCGGAATGGGACCAAGCCACACTCGGCCTGGAGGAACTATGATGATGTGAATGAGTACTTCTGGAGCCGCCGAGTTTTCAGGCGGCTCCAGTGGCCCCTGTCACCAGCCAGGAGCTTCTTTATACAGCCAGGAAACCCTGGCCGTATTGGCAAGACTGGTTTTGTTGAGCAGAGGTCGTTCTGGAATGTGTACCGCAGCTTTGATCGGGTATGGGTGATGCTCATTCTGTTCTTTCAAGCAGCAATGATCGTTGCATGGGATGGCCGCACTCCGTGGGATAGCCTTCGCTACCGTGACATCCAGGTCCGGGTGCTGTCTGTGTTCATCACCTGGGCTGCGCTGCGCATTGTGCAGGCAGTGCTTGATGCAGGCACACAATACAGTCTCGTGAGGAGAGATACTATATTGCTCGCTGTCCGAATGGTGCTCAAAATGCTTGTTGCTGTTGGGTGGACTATCACATTCACTGTGCTCTATGTTCGAATGTGGGATCAGAGGTGGCACGATCGCAGGTGGTCTTTTTCTGCCAATTCCAGGGTGTTAAACTACCTTGAGGCAGCTGCTGTGTTTCTCATCCCACAGGTGCTTGCACTTGTGCTCTTCATCGTCCCATGGATTCGGAATTTTCTGGAGAAAACCAATTGGCGAATTCTATATGTGCTCACCTGGTGGTTCCAGACCCGTACATTTGTTGGACGTGGTGTGAGGGAGGGCCTCATTGATAACATCAAGTATACCGCATTCTGGGTGTGCCTTCTCACTGCTAAATTCAGCTTCAGTTACTTTCTCCAGATTAGGCCGATGGTGGGGCCAACAAAGACTATTCGCGGCCTCCATGACATTAGGCGTAACTGGTTTGAGTTTATGCCTCACACAGAGCGGATTGCTATAATCTTTCTGTGGGCTCCAGTTGTTCTTATTTATCTCATGGATATTCAGATATGGTATGCGATCTTCTCATCACTTACGGGGGCACTTATCGGGCTGTTCTCACATCTGGGGGAGATTCGCAGTGTTGAGCAGCTACGCTTGAGATTCCAGTTCTTCGCAAGTGCAATGCAGTTCAATCTGATGCCAGAGGAGCACCTGGATGCTGTGCGTGGCGGCCTCCGAAGCAAGTTTTATGATGCTATCAATCGCATCAAGCTGAGATATGGCTTTGGTCGACCGTATAGGAAGATTGAAGCTAACGCGGTGGAAGCTAAGAGGTTTGCGCTGATATGGAATGAGATTATTCAGACATTTAGAGAAGAGGACATCATTAGTGACAAGGAAGTTGAGGTTCTTGAGCTACCACCAGTTGTGTGGAAAATTCGTGTGGTGCGGTGGCCATGCTTCCTGCTAAATAATGAGCTGCTTCTTGCTCTTAGGCAGGCAAAAGAGCTAGTAGCTGATGACAGGGCACACTGGACAAGGATATGTAACAATGAGTACAGGCGATGTGCTGTCATTGAAGCTTATGACAGTATACGTCACTTACTGCTGGAGATCATTGAGGATAGAACTGATGAGCACATCATTTTCAGTCAGCTGTTCTTTGCATTTGATGCTGCAATGGAGAATGGGAAATTTTGTGAAGAATATAAACTAGAACTGTTGCCTGAAATCCATTCATCTGTAATCACCTTAGTGGAACTGCTACTGAAGGAGAAGAAGGATCAGACCAAGATAGTAAATACCTTGCAGACTCTTTATGTCTTTGCAATTCATGATTTTCCAAAGAACAAAAAGGATATGGAACAGCTGAGGCAAGAGAGGCTAGCACCGTCAACACTAGAGGAATCCCGTCTCCTCTTTGAGGATGTCATAAAATGCCCAGGCAATGATAATGTTAGCTTCTACAAACAGGTGAGGCGCCTCCATACAATTCTCACCTCCAGGGATTCTATGAACAATGTCCCAAAGAATCCCGAGGCTCGACGGCGTATAACTTTCTTCAGCAACTCTCTATTCATGAATATGCCTCGCGCTCCAACAGTTGAGAAGATGATGGCATTCAGTGTTTTAACCCCATACTACAATGAAGATGTGATGTACAACAAGGACCAACTTCGCCGTGAGAATGAAGATGGTGTCTCAATTTTGTTTTATCTCCAAAAGATATATGAAGATGATTGGGGAAACTTTTTAGAACGTATGCAGAGGGAGGGAATGACTGATGACAATGAAATTTGGGCTAGGAAATATCAGGAGCTCCGACTCTGGGCCTCGTATAGAGGACAGACCTTAGCACGGACTGTTAGGGGAATGATGTACTACCACAGGGCTCTCAAGATGCTTGCTTTTCTTGATACCGCCTCCGAGGTAGACATCACGGAGGGGACAAAACATCTTGCATCCTTTGGTTCAATTAGGCATGAGAATGATGTGTATCCCATGAATGGTGGTTTCCGGCGACAGCCACAAAGGAGGTTAGACAGAGGAACCAGTACTGTAAGCCAATTGTTTAAAGGTCAGGAAGATGGTGCTGCTCTCATGAAGTACACCTACGTGGTCGCTTGCCAGATATATGGAAAGCAGAAAATTGCTAAAGATCAACGTGCCGAAGATATTTTAACTCTCATGAAGAAAAATGAGGCACTCCGTGTTGCTTATGTTGACGAGGTCCATCACCAAGGCTATACTCAATACTATTCTGTCTTGGTAAAGTTTGACCAGGGTTTACGGAAGGAGGTTGAGATATACCGGATTAGGTTACCAGGTGAACTGAAGCTTGGGGAAGGAAAACCTGAAAACCAGAACCATGCCATCATATTCACAAGAGGTGATGCAGTTCAGACAATTGACATGAACCAGGATAATTATTTTGAAGAGGCCCTCAAAATGCGTAACCTGTTAGAGCAGTACAGCTATTATCACGGGAGCAGTAAACCAACACTTCTGGGAGTTCGGGAACATGTTTTCACTGGATCAGTCTCTTCACTTGCTTGGTTCATGTCTGCACAGGAGACAAGCTTTGTTACCCTTGGTCAGCGTGTCCTAGCTAATCCATTGAAAGTTCGGATGCATTATGGGCATCCTGATGTATTTGACCGCCTTTGGTTTTTGACTCGGGGTGGTATAAGTAAGGCATCAAGAGTGATCAATATCAGCGAGGACATCTTTGCTGGTTTCAACTGTACCTTACGTGGTGGCAATGTTAGTCACCATGAATATATTCAGGTTGGTAAGGGCCGTGATGTTGGCCTCAATCAGATATCAATGTTTGAAGCAAAGGTTTCCAGTGGCAACGGTGAGCAGACCCTTAGTAGGGATGTATACAGGCTTGGTCATAGACTGGATTTCTTTCGGATGCTCTCTGTGTTTTATACAACAGTAGGGTTCTACTTCAACACAATGCTGGTGGTCTTGACAGTTTACACATTTGTTTGGGGACGCCTGTATCTAGCTCTCAGTGGTCTTGAGGCTGGTATTCAGGGCAGTGCTAATTCAACAAACAACAAAGCCTTGGGTACTGTGCTTAATCAGCAGTTCATCATACAGCTTGGCTTCTTCACTGCCTTGCCAATGATTATAGAAAACTCTCTTGAACAAGGTTTCCTACCTGCTATCTGGGATTTTTTTACAATGCAAATGAATTTTTCATCTGTGTTCTACACATTTTCCATGGGAACTAAGAGCCATTACTATGGCCGGACAATCCTTCATGGTGGTGCAAAATACCGTGCTACTGGTCGTGGTTTCGTTGTGCAGCACAAGAGTTTTGCTGAAAATTACAGGCTGTATGCTAGGAGCCATTTCATAAAGGCAATAGAACTTGGAATAATATTGACTGTCTATGCTGCACACAGTGTTATTGCCAAGAATACACTTGTTTACATAATCATGAATATATCTAGCTGGTTTCTGGTGGTATCATGGATTATGGCTCCATTTGCTTTTAATCCATCTGGTTTTGATTGGTTGAAAACAGTGTACGATTTTGATGATTTCATGAACTGGATATGGTATCCCGGTGGTCTCTTTTCTAAGCCTGAGCAGAGCTGGGAAGTGTGGTGGTATGAGGAGCAAGATCATCTACGGACCACTGGTCTTTGGGGAAAGATTTTGGAAATACTGTTAGATCTCAGGTACTTCTTTTTCCAGTTTGGGGTTGTATACCAGCTGAAGATAGCCAACAATAGCAGAAGTATTGCTGTCTATCTGCTTTCCTGGATATGTGTGGCTGTGATTTTTGGTGTGTTCGTCCTAATGTCCTATGCTCGAGACAAGTATGCCGCAAAGGAGCACCTTTACTACCGGGTTGTCCAAACTGCTGTCATCTTTCTTGCAGTGCTAGTGCTGATATTGTTTCTGAAGTTCACGAGATTTGAAATCATTGACATCTTCACTAGTCTTTTGGCATTTATTCCTACTGGTTGGGGCTTGATTTCGATCGCTCAAGTAATTCGGCCATTCATCGAGTCCACTGTGGTGTGGAGCAGTATTATTTCTGTGGCTCGCTTGTATGAGATACTGCTTGGAGTGTTCATTATGGCACCAGTTGCGTTGCTGTCCTGGTTGCCGGGATTTCAAGAAATGCAGACAAGGGTACTTTTCAATGAAGGTTTCAGCAGGGGCCTCCAGATATCCCGTATTCTTACTGGAAAAAAGACAAATACAGTTTGAGGTACTTAAGATTTCACAACGACCCTTAATTATTTGCGTAGCCTCTTTACATTGTAGTACAGAGTAACCAAAATTTTGTGGACTAATTTGCATGTTAACTGGGGTGCATTGTCGAGCTTGACTGGAACTCTAATATTTTTAGGCCTTCCCTTCCCCAGACCCCACTCATGTGGGAGCCTCCGGCACTGGGTCTGCCCTTACTGTTTCTGTTATGTACTTTGCTCATAGTTAATGTTATGAGTGCATTGATTAGTGAACAAATCAGTAGTCCCTTCGTTTTGATTGGTTATTCACAGTCTGCATTACAATACTGCTAGCTTCAGGTAGCACAATAGCCAACTAAGTCGATTGCACAACGGCCAATTAAAGCTGGATGTGCTTTCGTTTATAAAAAAAACGGCATCCAAAACTTGAACAAAATCTTTGTTTCATGGTCACCACAATAGGAGCAGAATGTCTCTATATAGCATATTGGATAATAACCGTGCTGATAGCGGCAGTTAAACTTGATAAACTTGCAAGTGGAAATAGTGTTATGTGGACTTTTAGTTTAGGATGTGCAGTTGCTGGGTGCTGACTGTTTTGAGTTTTCCTGAACAGGTTCTGACCCAGATTGTCGCAGACTTGTGGTGTAGCAGTGGTGCTCTATCTCCTATGTACAGCTTAGCAATTCAGTGTGGAAAGGCTTTGTGCTTACTGATATAGCTTAGATCCATATCGAACTCTTCCAGTAGCTTTTATAGCTATCTAGTTTAAGAGTCCAGATTTGTGATTTTAGCAATTTAGGCCTTCAATTCTTGTACATTGGTAGAGCTAGTTGTGATTCTATTGCAGCACCACCGGTGAGCTCTGGTGACTTGTTTGTTAACCTCTGCTGGAAGCTACATCTTTTGTGCTAGCAACTGTGTTGTGAGTGCTATTGCAAAGTTTTTGAAGGTATAACGGTTGCTGGAAGGAATTTTCCTGGATGTGGCCGATCAGATGAGCTATCCATTTTAGCCCTTGTTTGGATGCATGCATCCAACTCAATCCACGTGTGTTGAAGTGGAATGGAATAGAATTTAGTTCAATTCCACTCCAATCCACTTCAACACATACATGCGCATCCCCACAAGGCCTTACCCAAGGTACTGCTGCCAAATTTATCCATCGTATTGTCGTCCTGATGTAGCGAGCTGTTGGTGTTTGTTTGAGTGACTCATCGTGTCGGTCCCCCGGGTTGGCAGTGCGCTCCATAGTCCCGGCTGCTGCTTCGATGGCTTTACTGCTCGAGCCACCAGGCGGAGGCGGACAGCCGGACACTATCGGCCAAGACTAGACGGACGAGGACCATGACTCGTGCCGTGCAGTCGTGCGCACGCAGTAGCACTGGCCGCTGGGGCCAGTCCAGTGCTTAGGGCAATCCTAGTGTAGTACAGTTTTTAGAGTAATTTCCAAGAGCAATATATTGCACTAGTCCTAACTCTTCAAATGAATGGTTTTTTTTAGGCGAAATCATCCAATGCATGGTTTCGTTATTAGTTTCTAAGGCAAAAAGAAAAATTTAATGAACTTGTACATGTTTCACAAAGAGAGCATGATCAGTTGTAGCAAGGGTACATGTAGCACTCACGTGGCCAGAAATTAATCTCCAGGTCGTGTTCAACAAGATTGACTCCCATATCCATCCTGTGCTTCGACCCAATTCCATTTTGGTGAACATTCGCTCAATTTCAATCTAGGGAACCTTTCCGGCATTATTATGTGTGGGGTCCATTTTCTATTATGTTCACTTCTCCTTTCTCTTTTCTTAGTGCCTCCTTCCCTTTCCATGACTTCTCTAACTCCATTTTCTCACACTTTTCATTCTCTCTCCCGAAGCGTTCAATTTCCTCACTTTTTTCCTTTTATTTTTGTATTTCTTTTCACAACAAACTACATGGAATTTGTGTTGGATAAATTGTATGTACAATTTACAATGATAACTTATGTGTATAAATTATTTTATTTATATAATTTATTATATAAAGTTGTGTTTATAAAAGTTCTGTTGAGAAATTGTGATGAATAAATTTACCCACTGATAGTTATGAACAAAAGTTAGACTTCAAAAGTTACGTAGGAAAGTTATTATGATAAATTTTCTACAAATATTATTAAAAATATATTGACTAAATCCTGCCAATAAGTTATATCTCATAAAAATTATACGTAAAAGTTACGTGGAGAAAATGTTATACGCACAAGTTATGTGTATAACTTTATCCCATAGTAAGTTATATATATAAGTTGTGCGCATAACTTTATCGTAGTAAGTTATACGCTTAAGCTATGTGTATAACATTGTAACTTTTTAAAGAAAAAAAAAGTTGCGGATTTTTTTTTTTTGGTGCCAAAAATGGATAGTTGCTGGATGTGTCTTATCAATCGCTGGATTTGAATAGGGTGGTCATTCGTGAATTAATGGAGTTGTCCATGCTAGTTTGCTTTCTTTCTTTCTTTCACGCACAGGCAGAGTTGCACCAAAAGAGAGCTTATTTTGTTCCCATCAGTAGCTTCCGTGCTATATATCCTTCACCTTGTATTATCCTTGAAGGACGAAATATCCTTCAAGGAGTTGTTATGCTCCATGAGACGATTCACGAACTTCATCGAAAGAATTTAAATGGGGTTATTTTCAAGATAGATTTGAAAGCTTATGACAAGATAAGATGACCTTTTCTATTCCATTACGTATGGAAGAATTTTCGCCCAAATAGATCCAATAGGTGCAAACCTTCATCTCGACCGGTAGTGTAGCAATCAATGTAAATAATGAGGTTGGGCATTACTTCCAAACAAAGAAAGGACTCCAACAAGGAGACCATTTGGCACCTCTTCTGTTTAATATGTTACTGACATGTTGGCCATACTTATTAAGAGAGCAAATCAAGAGGGTCAGATAAGTGGTGTGGTGCTCCATCTAGTGGATGGTTGTTTATCAATACTACAATACGCTGATGACACCATACTCTTTATGGAACATGATCTACATGAAGCCCGAAACTTGAAACTACTACTTTATGCTTTTGAGCAGACATCTGATCTAAAAATAAACTTCCATAAGAGCGAAATATACTGCTCAAGAGAAGCCAAGGAAGAAGAGGACAAATATACCGACCTTTTTGATGTAAATCTAGGAAGTTTCCTATGACTTATCTAGGAATTCCGATTCATTTCAGAAAGCTAATGAATGCAGATTGGCACAAGGTGGAAGAACGTTTTAAGAAATTGAGCAGCTGGAGAGGAAAACATCTATCAACCGGGGAAGGACTAACCTTGATTAATTTGGTTCGAGTAGTCTACCCATGTATATGATGTCTTTCTTTGCAATTCCAAGAGGAGTGCTTAAGAAGTTAGATTATTTTAGGTTTAGTTTTTTTTGGCAAAGTAACGACCAAATAAGTATCGAATTGCCAAGTGGAGCATACTTTGTCATCCTAAGGACCAGGGGTTAGGAATCCATGATTTGGAACTGAAAAATATTGCACTCCTAAGCAAATGGTTGTTCAAGCTGCTGACAATGGATGGGATTTGGCAACAAATATTCAGGAACAAGTAGTTAGGCTCAAAGCCGCTATCCCAAGTTTTTTTTGTGAAAGTGGGGATTCTCATTTCGGGGGAAGGCTCATGAAGGTCAAACAGGATTTCCTTCAATTTGGCTCCTTTGTAATTATAGACGGTTCCTAAGTGTGGTTCTGGGTGAACAAATGGCTGAAAAATTCATCTTCTTTGATCCACCAAGATGTGCCAAACCTAAACAAAATCATATGAAAAACAAAGGCCCCACCGAAGATAAAGATTTTTATGTGGTACATTCGAATGGGACTTATCTTAACAAAAGACAACTTAGCAAAACGCAATTGGCAAGGCAGTGAGAAGTGTTGCTTTCGTCACAAGAGCGAGACAATTAAGCATCTTTTCTTTGAATGCCGCTTTGCACGGGCAATTTAGGGTTGTATACAAGTTACGTTAAATCTCCCCCAGCCTTAGTATTCCTAAACTTTTTGAGAGTTGGCTTCGAGGGTTTCAGAAGATCTCAAACCTATAATTATGTTGGGTGCAACTTGTTGGTCGATTTGGTTACGCAGAAATGATTTTTTAAAAAAAATTGTTTACTCTCCCTTGCAGATAGTTTATTCAGTTACGTACATAGATTATCCTCCAAAAGCCCTATGCATGGGCTTTGATGTTGAAGGCATCGCAACAGTTGATGCAAGCGGCTACGGTGTTTTTCTCCGACATATGGGTGGCGATCTAGGGCCAAAGTAGTCGGTTTTGATGATACCTAGTTTTAAAGTTTGATGACCAAAATCCTTTAATCAAGTTTATTCATTCCAGATCTACATGATCAGGCAGGTCATCAAGGCCAAAGTCTTTTTGACAGCTAGTCAGCCAAAATAAATCTCATGAACAATTCTGCAAATTTCATACAAACTGGAATCCCAGAGCACAAACATGTTAACTGGGACGCCAACCAAGTACTTCAAATTCACGAGGTATTCCATAATCCAGACCAGATACCATCACTGCAGGTCTCCAATAACGACAAATCATCCATCTACAAATAGAAACACAACAATCTGAGCTCAAGCTCTAAACTAGCATCATAAAAGTTAGCAGTGATGAAAGCTACATTTGCTCTATGTTTCATTTATAATGGGCAAAACCAAGGCAACAGAGATGGCAAAACAAATAGCACAGTCTAGTCTTCATCCAAGATGACCTCCATCGCACTAATCACAGGCCTATAGAGATGCAATAAAGTCAAGAAACATACAGTACAGAGATAAACAAAATTTATATTGGAGAAATAACCTCATTATTACTCGCTATGCCTATCAGAATCAACTAGCACAGAGGACATTTTGTAAGAAAAATGGAAATTTGCTAGAAATTTGTAATAAACATATCTTATCATGGATGTTCCTTCAAATCGGAACGGACCTGTAGATCTGAGGTGACGGGATAATAATCTGCTACGTTCCATCTAGAGATTGTCACACGTCATCATTATCAGCTGGGCCAATACAAAAGAATCAGTCTCTTTTTTCCCTCAAATTTGTAATTAATGATTATGTTACATTCAAATTTATAAACGCTATTATTAAATCCACCAATAGTTCGACTTCAGCAAACCACAGGCAAAAGTCCACCCAGGAAAGAAATCTCTCGTTTGGCCAAAAGGTCCACAAAATCAATAAGAGATCACTCAGAGTGACAATGGGAATCTTAGACACGGCACAACAATCGTGGCACAGCAGCTCTAGGTAAAGCATTTTGCAATTCCACAAAGGAACAATAAAAATACCTGGCTCAATACAATGTATGGCTTATAAAAATGCAGACTTCTTTTGTTCCATATTGTACATCTTAATGTGCAAGTGCAGTAGTTCACAATAGATGAATTTAGATGCAATTCCATAAGATAAAGATAGCAGGCTCTTCTTTCCACAAATCATTCTGACACGTGAACTAGTGATGGAACCTAGCCATCAACAGTTATTATTGATGGAATCTTTAAAAATTATTCACCTTTTGGGTCCCTGAAGTTCATCTATCTTGACCTACAACAATGGCCATGTGGAAAGTATAAGATTAATTTCAATATGAAAACTTTGCTACCATATTTCAGTTTTGAATTAGAAAAAGTTTATGGTTTCCATGGTGGTAATGAGACGGGTACTAAAGGCAAACTAAAAACACATATAGGCACAAACCTTAGGAACTGCTTAAGGAAGTCACACACACTGTCCTACCCTTGTTCATATAAAAATGTTTGAAACTACTTGTCTAACTAGAAAAATGGCTATGTTATAGAGGGAAAATATGAAAAACATCTAGAGCAATCAAACTCAAGGACTCCAAAAGGATGTAAAGCTGGTTTTATGTAAAAGGTGATCTGATGTAAGCTAAATATGTAATGTATATGATAACATATTTTGAGGACATCCTACAATGGTACGGAAATTATCTTGTGCAGAGCTTCAGTACTCCTAGTCAGAGCAATGTGAGCTCGTATTCATTTAATAAATTAAACTAAATCTGACACGGGAGCAGAAAAATTAGGTTTACAGGAGTAGAAGAATCAGGTTGGCGTTCCATTGTGGGAGCTTGAATATCAATCAAGGAAAAAGTGATAGCCTGTTTGTTTGGTCATACAGCATTAACTTGGCTTGCTAAATTTGTTGCAGCAATCAACATGCTGGAGACCAAAATTACCCGCAGAAACATCAAATTTTTATCACTACTCTGGATGACCTAAAAGATATGCATCTACGAAGGAAACGGGTGAGCGTGTTAACTTCAGGGGCGGAGCTACAGGGTGGTCCCTGTGGGCCGTGGACCACCCTGCGCTCGGCCCAACCAAAGCCCATAGGTAGAGTTAGGACTCGCTCAGTCGCTCAGGATCTTCCGGCTGCCGCCGTCAGTTCGTCTCCAATCGTATTCTTTGCTTTCTTTCTTTCGCGTGGTGTGCGGTGCAATCGTAGGGTACTGGGATCGGTGGACGACCGCGATGCAACTGCTACCTGCGGCGAGCACCAGTCAGCCATCGCCCATCGGACTCTGACATCGGCATCTCCACGAGGGCAAACGCAAAGCAGCAGCCCAGCAGGTACTCTGAATCCTAGCGACTCCAAGACTGAACTGCTGAGCCAACGTTAAATCCTGCTGGCTGCTGAGCCAACGTCTATGATCTATCGCTATTCTCCTTTAGTCACAAGTACATACGTTTCTTCTTTTCCTTTCAGTTTCTTCAATTTCAATATATGATCCGTTCGGTGATCTGCGATCTGCAGACAGTCAGACAGGAAAAGTGCACAACCTTAGGGTATACAAAACTGATTATTTTTTGTGCAAGTGCAACACTGAATTATTTTATTTCAATATATGATTTTTTGCAGTATTGGATATATATTGAAACATTATATAATTCTCTTAGAGAATTGTTGAAACAAAGAACGATAAAGTTTATCATTGGTTCTATTTACTTATCAAATTGGTATAGCATTAAAAGAATTTAGACAATGGACAACCATAGCTACAAATACTGGCTACGCCACTGGTTAACTTTGATCGGGCTTAAGCTGTCTCCTAGGTGGCAACAAGCAAATATGGTAAATAACAAATTAATCCAACATTACGAAGCAAGGAAATGAAACTGAGACCAGGGCAAATCACCTTCTGATAGCCAACCGAATCCCTTGCAAGCCGGGGCAGCGAGTAGCGACGTCATGAGCGCCGAAGCCGTGGCGCTGTGCATGGGCATCAGGGACTCCAGGCACACGCTGCTCATCTCCACCGGCGACCTAAGAACGAAACGACAGACAATAATATATCTGAGTAACAATTTCAAACAGAGCAAGCCAAAAAAAAGGACAAAAATACGACGGCTCCACGGGCCCAAAACCTAAGATAGTGGGCACCTTAGGAGTGCGCGGGAGGCAGAGGTGGGCATCCGCCTCGGCAGCGGAGCAGATCCGGCACGCGAGGCGGCTCTTGCCGCCGCGCTGCGGAGGGACGATGAGCCGCTGGACCGGAGGAAGGATCTCGCAGCGGAGGAGGAGGCGGCGGCGGCCATTGCGGCGGCGAGGCAGGCGGCTGCTGTGTTGCTCTGCGCTGTGGTAGCCGGCGCGACAGAAGAGGAGCGCGGGGGCGGTGGGAGATGCTAATAAACCCTACGGCTGTGCTGGGCCGGTGGTGGTTCGTCGTTGCGACCGATCCCGCGTGAAATTGGCCCGGCTTGGGCTGGGGCGGGCTGGACGCATGAGTCCGTCAGGCAGGTTGAGTTGGCCCATGCGCGGACGGGCCTGGCTCCTCTGCCGAAGGGATGGTTTGATTTGATCCTGTGAAATTATTTCCGGGCGGGTTTCGTACGTGAGCTGCACGGCAACCTTGCCGTCTTGCCGAGATGGGCGGTCGCGGAGAGATATAGGGGGGATAGCATAGGAACGGAACCTACCTCGTGTGGTCCATGCACGTCAACAACCGGACAGCAAAGTTAAGCCTGGGGATGAGAGCACCTTTTGCGTTGGTTGTGGCGGCCTAATCCAAAGCCTACGCTACCAAATTATGAAAAACCATCCAAAATACTAGTAGTAGTATAGCTGTATAAGCAGTGGTGGCGATACTGCTGCTGCTGCTCAAAAAACAGCTGGATATGTTCATGTTGAAAAGCACTTTTCAGCCGAACCTCAAGACGGGGCTGCCGAGTTTAATGGACCGAACGATCTGTTGCCCTGCATCAAATAAAGTGGCAGCGGGCACATGACATTGGGAGTCTTGGGACGTTGGTTGATGCGTAAGCGTAACGAGATGGACGCAAGTGTACGTCCAGCAGTCAACAGTTTTGTCATGCACACTGGCCCGTCAAAATTATGGCCTGCATGTCGTACCGTTTGTCCGCTAGACTGGATGGGATGAAATTATTGCGCGTAGCCGGTCGACGCCGTGAAAATGGCAAATTTTGGGAGCGAAAATGAAATTAAACGAAACAGTTTAAAGTGCTCAGGTGTTCCGTGTTCGTGCAAAATAATGGGATTGATATCAATCATGCCCTTCAATTCGAGGACAAAACAAAAGGTTTGATGTCTTTTTTAACCCTTTTTGCTGGGGCACGAAGTGCCTTCGACCGAGGACGAAAAGTTGGTGCATGATAATGGATTAATTGGCTGCTGGTTGGCGTAGCATTAACAAGATGGATCAAGTGTCCAGCAGCAGGCAGCGGTCCACAGTTTTGTCAAGCATGCACACAGGAACGTCGAAATTGTGGCCTACTACAACATGTCGTTCGTCCCATTGTCTGCTGATGAAATTATTGCGATCTACGGGGGGTACGGATCAACGTGAAAAAAAATTACAAAAATCACCCTGCGTAGTAAGTTCGTACAGTTTTTAACCCACTGATTATTGCAGCCACACGAATTGGATCAGTGTGCACCGACAGATGAACAGTAGGTGGATATATAGTGGCATTTTGATCTGCAATACACAGTACACACAGTTCTATTGTACGTACACACACCACTTCTTCATTCATTGGTTGCGTTGCGTCACCATTAGTGCACGTAGGCGTGCACAGAAGACAGAAGCAGGCAGCTGGTTCCGCCCACAAGTACTCGGCGATGGAGCACACGATGCGATCATCACTAGTACTAGTAGCAACACACGACGGAGGACTGACACATGACACAACGCAAACTCATGGAGTGTATAATCCGTTCTGGCCTGCTTCCTCCTGGAAGCCGTTCGTGTTCTGATCCATGGCTCCATTCCCGAACTCCTCGCCGTTGCCGTGCTGCTGCTCCTGCTGGTAGCCCGCCGCATCGCCGTAGCTACTGCCGCGCCTGCCGCCGGCGGCGCCGCGGGGTCGGCCGTACCCGGAGCCGAACTCCTCCTCGTCGGGGCGCGTCCGCATGGGGTTCGACTCGCGGCCGTAGCCGTACCTGCCGGCGTCCACATCGTAGTAGTAGCGGCCGTTCTGGTACAGCCTCGTGTCGCTCATCCCGTAGTCCCGCTGCTCCTGCTCCTGCTGCCTGCTGCCGCGGTGGAAGCCCGTGTAGTACCACGGCGGCCGGCCCCTGCCGCTGCCGTTTTCCGGGTACGGCTGGACGCCGTCGAGGTCTCCTCCGGCGGGGGCAGCCTCCTCCTCGGTGCCGGTGGTGACCGGCACGTCGGTCGTCGGGCGGCCCTTGCCGCTGCCGTTTTCGGGGAACGTCCCGACGCGCTCGCCGCGGCCTCTTACAGTTACAGGGGCCGCCTCCTCCAGGGAACCTGCTGTGGCCGGCGCCACGTCGGCCGTCGTCGTCGTCAGCTTCTCGGCGTTGCGGTGCACGCCACGGCGGAAGTAGTCCGGCGGGTAGTTCTCCTCGGGGCGGCCGTAGAGCCCGTACCCGCGGCCGCTGCCGCCGGTCGAGGGGCGCGAGAACTCCGGCGCGGCATCGGTGTCCGCGGCCGCGGCGTTGGTGGGCACGGCAGCCTTGTCGGGCTCAACGGTGGATTCGGGACGCGTGGTCTTGCTGAAGAAGAAGCGGCCACCGCCCCACGCGTCCGCCGAGCGAGGCGCCGCGACGGCGAGCACGGCCACTAATAAGGCAGCGAGGAAGAGGTGGCGAGCAGCAGAGGCAGCCATCGGGTCGGAAACCGTCGGTGGTGAGTGTGTTTCCGTGCGCGCCCACTTATTTATAGCGCGGTCCGGGTCCAGCGACAGCTAACAGCGGTAGAAAGCTGATGGGAACAGAAAGGCATCCTAGACAGTGTGGGTGGTCACTGGTCACTGATCAGGTCGGGCGGGGCGCGCCGATGATGGCGGGGGATTGGATCGAGTGAGGGAGACGGGCCGGGAGAACGTGCGCGGCGCGGTGTGCATGATGGAATTTGGTGCACGCTGGCTAGCTGAGAGAGGCTGTCTGAGAGCATGTGAGATCTAGGAGACACGCCGAGGGGCTCGCATTGATGGAAGTCATGGCTCGTGTGGTATGAACAGGGAGCAGGCGATTTTTTCCGGGTTCCGCCCGTGGGCACTGAGCGTGAGATTATAAATGCCTACTAGCTCGCTCCACATGATCCATTTATCACTAGCTCGAGTTACTGTCATGCTTTGGTTCTAAGCGAGGATCAATCTTTTGTTACCGGGTCTATGATCGACCCCAAAACACCGAGCGTAGCACTAGTCTGTTTTGATCCGTGTTACTTGTACTGACAAGTGACTACTGTAGCATACAGTGTATACGCCATGATCAGAAGAGGAGGCACAGATTGTCAAGCAGTGACAGTCCAGCGGTACTCGTGTCAAGACGTCAAGTCATGCCAGCACAGATCTCGGAGCGAAAGTTACCTCTTTAAGGGGAAAGAGATTGCCGCTTTTAGATTAGGCAGATAGCACATGAAATCATTGGGGCTCAACGCGGCGGCAGCCGAGAGCTGCATTTTTTTTCCTCTCTTTTCTTAACCCTTTCCCTTGCTTGATCACCTCTTCAAGCGCTGCGACAGATCAAGTCATCAAGGTGATTGGTGAGTAAAGCGACGCACCATCTCAGGTGAACTGGATCGGGTATTCGGGTTGTTCCGCCATTCTCGCCGCTCGCGCTCGCTCTGTCGCTGCAGCATGATCCAAAACACGAGAATCGAGAACAGATCCAACACGAACGCGCACGGATCGCGGAACTGCAACAGCCCAGACAATTGTACAATTCGGCCCACGGTCACGTAGAGAGAAGGGATTCGGCCCTGAAGAAGTCCTTTTACAGCCCGAAATTTTGTAGTCCGTGTACTGCTCGGTCCAAGATATAAAGACAGGGATTCGGTCTACTGGAGCCTTATTCTGTTGGGCCTTCGATATGGGCCATTAGGCCGACCGTGCTAAAAAAAAACTACAGGTTAACAACCATAGGTTTAAAGGGTCAATGGTGACCCAAGTTCCATATCAATACGCTGTTTCTTCTAAAATGGTGACCCAAGTTCCATATCAATACGCTGTTTCTTCTAAAAAAAATCTATATACGCTGTTTGATAGCTAGCAGGTCCTACTCGAAACCTAAGCCGTAGTTCCTTGGATGTGTCAGATCGAGCCAAAATAAAATATTGAATAAGCTTATCATGAAACATATTTCTTTATAGCATACTTACTTGGTATCATAAAGAGTGATCATTTTTTTTCTATAACCTTGGTCAAATATTAAATAGTTTAAGTAAAAAAACTAGAATTATGTCTTTTTAGACAGAGATAGCATCAAATAGTAGTAACTAGAGTGTTCTTGTGTGGTTGATATGTACGTCCATGCTGGTGTTCTAGCTCTATAAAACCTAAAATAGCACAAATGGCTCGAGTTAATGTTGTAATCTATTTTCTTACTACAATAGTAGTGTTAAAAGGAGCGGCTATAGCCGCCTAGAGAACACATACATTACGAAATTAATCGAAAAATAAAAGAATATAGACAGTTGGTTTTAGTGGTTATCTAGCAATTTAGATTTAGCTAAGCAGCCTATATCAAATAGGATAAATATATAGAGCTAAATTTATGTACTATCTAAAGAAAGAATGAACATTAAATAGAATTAGTCTGTGAAAAGGAGATGGAACGACAGATGCGGATTGAACGTAGTGAATCCAAATAGCAAATTTTCAAATATAATTGCTAGAGTCCAATGCATGGAAAAGACACACAGAGTATTTGGAGAGGAACATCTGTGTGGTGTCTGCATATTGTTGGTAAATTTTGCGTCTAACTAGTGATTAGTGTATTATGCACTTCGAATGAGAGGTAGCACGTAGGACATTGATTTATATTGGTTTTGGTACGAGTATGCACTTATTTGTAAGTATATATAGGATGCTATCTGTGTTTTACCAACATTTTGTAATCTTTTATTGAATATTTAATTTATACTACTAAACAAACTCAAATGGAAAAAAAGTTTTAGTAGTAACATGAGATGAGAGCAAGCAGCGAGACGGATGCAAAGTCGTAACTCAAATGGCATAATATCTCTCTATCATTCTTCTTTGGATCCTGTCAAACACTATGGCTTTGGTATAGAACGTGTCTCTATACAAGATTGTTTAAAAAAATCAAAGGATTGAATCTCAAAATACATGAATTTAAAAATAATAAATAAAAACGTTATCAATAACAAACTAAAGATCGGGTTGGCAATGAACTTTGCTATTAACTATGTGAACATTTCATAATATTATTCCTAAAAACTGTCTTGTCAGAATTGCATTGGTAACTGTGACAACGAGTTTTATCTAGATGAAACTTTATGAGACTCTCTCTATCTCTCTCTTTGTAATTAACCTGACAAGTCATAAAATCTGCTGATAGTATGTCATAATGTCAAATGTAAATGAAACATACACAGAGACTAGCCTTAGGGGGTGTTTGGTTCTTTAGTCGCTCCTAAAATTCATGTCAAATCAAATATTTAGATACTAATAAGGAGCATTAAATATAGATTAATTACAAAACTAATTACATAGATGGAGGTTAATTTGCGAGACGAATTTTTAAGCCTAATTAACCCGTCATTAGCATATGTTTACTGTAGCACCACATTGTCAAATCATGGACTAATTAGGCTTAAAAGATTTGTCTCGCAAATTAGTCGTAAGTTGTGCAATTAGTTTCGTAATTAGTCTATATTTAATATTCCATACATGTGTCTAAATATTCGATGTGACAGGAATTTTAGGAGGTCCCGTACAAACCCAACAGGCCCTTAGACCTATCCTGACGAGGTGTTCAACTTTTGATACAAAACGACTGTCAACACTATCTTTATTAGGCCATAAAACATCATCATGTATAATTAATGCACCCACCACTAGAAGAAGACACTTGTTCAATTAACGAGGGCAAGAGTACTCGGCAACCGGTAACTGTAGCAGTATAGACCACCAACGCCGTGGAGAAAAGGAGCGATGAAAATATCGCAAGTTCGCAACCTGCATCACCTGCGAGCTAGAAGGGCACTTCACCCCTGACGAGGCCCTTTTCATGGCACGTGAAGAGTTGTAAACCGGGACGAAGACAGCAGCACCAGCATGCTCCAGGGCATCCGTAACCGTAACATGAGATGAGAGCAACCAGCGAGACGGATCCAAAGAACGCAAGCGGGGAGGGGGGACGCGGCCCAGCCCCTGCCCGGCCTGAGACGGGACGAGACAAATCGCGCGCTGGCCCCCGCCCCCTGGCTAGGCGCCTATAGGCGGGCCCGGTAGTAATAGTAGACCGCTACTGGGGAAAAGTGGACACGCCCCGCGGGGCCCGCGCGCAAGCAGAACGGCTCTATGTCTTGTCGACGGATGTGCCACCCGTGCCCCCGTGCCGTGCGGTGCCCCCACAGGCAAAGCCATCAACGGGCAGGCAGGCGGGCAGCGACGCGCTCCGGGAACTCATCGCTCGCTGCAAAAGGCGTCTCGCCCCGTCACCCCGCGTCCGCTTCTGCCGGTGCCGATGCCTCTGCCACCCCTCGCGTTTGAAAAGACGAGCAAAGCTGAGCACAGGCGTGGGGAGAACAGGAACAGAGCACCCGTCCTTCCGAAGAAGAAAACGTGAGCGCCGTGTACGGGGTTGGAGCGCCCCCCGGGATAGCTGCTGCCGCGGCAGAGCTGCCGGTGGCCCACAGGACCGGTAAACACAGTGAAAGCCACGGTGGGTGTGGGCAAAGGAACCAAGGCACGGTGACTGTCTCCTCCTTTTACGATTTTACGCCGTCGCCAGTCGCCACGCAGGCTCCACGCGCCCACGCCCCGGCAGACGGGGCAGTGACGCTGATGCGTCAGTGCCGCGTGCCGGCGAGGCCCAGCACGTCCACGTCCACCAGGGTACGTGAACAGTGATGGTCTCGTGGATTCCTTGGCGTACAAAAGCCTTTGTTTTCACCCCTCGACCCTCGTTGGCTGGGCCGTTGCGAGCGAGACGCATGTGCACGTCGGCGTCGATGTGCAGCGCTCAGGAGCACCACCACTGGGCGCTGGGTAGTGGCGGCATGAAACGGCCCTATCCTACCACGTTCCCCGGTTCCCGTATTGACCACGCCACACCGCTTTGTTGCGTTGAGGTGGACGGCGCACCAGACCAGTTGCTACCGGACCGGCGTTGGTTCCCTGTCTGGCACGGAGACAAGACAGGCAGGCAGGCAGAGCCGGTGGTGCGATGTGGCCGTAGCCCGTGTGGGGGGTGTGATGTGTGCGCGCCGTGCGCGCGAGACGGCATGGCTCGTGAGAGAGTGCGCGCGCCAGAGCGCTCTGGCGGAGAGAAGGCGGCACACTCATTACTTAATCACTGCGTATGTACTTATCGGCCATTGATTGCGACTGGGTGGGTCAGATCCGTCCGTCCGTCGACTGCTAGCTTTGGCATTGAAGGGCACCGGCGAAGACATGGTGAGAATTAATACGTGTCCAGCAATGGCATGGAGGCGGCAGCAGAGCACTGCTCCTACCGCCGACCCAGAGGCCAGCCAGAGTCATAACGCCCTTCGATTGCGTTGCATAGTGGTAGTACTATTTGCATATGAGCAGGAGTACATATGACCTACAGCTACTGACATCTCCTGAGCTCCTACAACTATACAAGCGCTATTCACCCACCTCCACCTGCAAAATGCAGCAGCTACTCCCGTGAAAAGGCAGGATCTACTCGGGGCTTGTTTAGATGCAAAAATTTTTGCAAAATGAGTACCGTAGTGTTTTCGTTGTTATTTAGTAAATAATATTCAATCATAGTCTAATTAGGTTTAAAAGATTCGTCTCGTGGATTTCGTCTAAACTATGTAATTAGTTTTATTTTTTATTTATATTTAATGCTTCGTGCATGCGTCCAAAGATTCGATGTGACGAGAAATGTGAAAAATTTTGCAAAATTTTTTGCAAACTAAACTGGACCTTGGCGTGAACCTGATGTCTAATCCGATCAAACGAACCGAGACGAATTTCAGGTCAAAACCACGTCCGGATGCTCGAAATCACACCGCTAGATTACAAGACCCTGATGACCGATGTGAGACGGGGAGGACGGCACCGTGCAGGTCCAGTCGTGCACTCTTTCCCCGAGGCGCTGGCGGGTGGCCTCCTGCTGGGGGAACAGTGGCACCTAAAGCAGCAGCCTGCCACTGCTGCTGCCGCGGCCGCGCACGGTGGCCAGTAAGCGCGCAACAGCACCGCAGAGCGCAGCGCCGTGCCACTCCGCAACAACGCAGCAGCAGCAGCAGCCCGGCCCCACTAAAAAAACCCCCGGCGCCCAAGGGCAAAAGGAAACAGCCCATCCAATCCACCCCTCATTGCCTCTCTCACCCGCACCTCACCTCATCCCCACCTCACCACACCTCTCCTCTCCTCGGCCTCACTTCACAAGTTCACTGCCCTGTTCGCTTGGACATCAGCAGCAGCTCACGAAACAGGAGCGTCATAAAGACATGGGCGTCGCAGGGTAGCCTCAGACCAGTGACGCAGCGGCAGCGGCAGCGGCCCAGGAAGCAACAGCGACCGGCATCGATCGCGGCAGCCGAGGTGGGGGGAGAGGGAGCGGTCGCCGCAGGAGCAGAGCGGCATGGGGTCCTGAGCGACTGACTGATGACTGAGTGACTGACTGAGAAGGAGATGGCTGGAGCGCGACGGCCCCGGAGGCATTAATGGGGTGCTCATCCTCCTCGTCCTCCCCCTCCTCGCCTCCTTCCCGCCGGGTCGCGGTCGGCTCCCCCTTTTAACCGGCTTGTCCTGGAGCGGGGCGAGCGGGGAACCGCACGGGCGCCGGAACACGAACCGGAACCCTAGTGATGGTGGCGCGCCCCATGGGAATCGATCTCAACATGGTGGACGGCGAGGGCCAGGAGCGCCGCCCGCCGCCGGCGGTGAGCCGGGAGCTGTGGCACGCGTGCGCGGGGCCCGTGGTCGCGCTGCCGCGGCGGGGCAGCCTGGTCGTGTACCTGCCGCAGGGCCACCTAGCCGCGGCGGGCGGCGGGGACGTCGCTGCGGACCTGCCGCCGCACGTGGTGTGCCGCGTCGCGGATGTCGAGCTATGCGTGAGTGCAGCAGTACTTGCCACATCTGCTTGTTTTGGGGGCGCGGCTGTATTGAGGCTCCATTGTTTTGATGATGAGGCTCGCATGGCTGTGTGCAGGCGGATGCGGCGACGGACGAGGTGTACGCGCGGCTGGCGCTGGTTGCGGAGGGCGAGGTAAAAATGTCCTTAAAAAAAATCACCCGATTGGATTCGCATGCTCATGGGGATCGCGGAGATTCATGTTCCCCTGTTTCCTTTTCTGTTAGCAGTGTGGTGTAACTGTGTAAGCGTTCGTACGGTGTGCGTGCGTGTACGCTTTTAGATTTTGGCTGCTCAGGTTGATTTGGGAATGGCGAGGCGCAGATAAATTGAAATAGACATTTTTAGTTCTATATATATAGTTGTAATTGAGCTACTAGGTTGGAATAGGCATGTTCGTGTGCTGTGGTTACATTTAGCATGCCTAGCATACTACTATTGGCATATTTCAGTACCTAGTGAATTTGTAGCAAGAAATATGGACGGAACGATGGATTTATTTCCTTAGAAATGAAAAAGAGCACTTACTATATGAAACAATGCTATTCTCTTATCTTGTTTAATGCATGAACCACACATCTTAATGGCTCAGGCATTTGGGAGAAATCTGCGTGGTGGTGGAGTTGAAGGGGACGATGACATGGAGGATTTGGATTCTGAAGGGAAGTCCCGGATGCTGCACATGTTCTGCAAAACCCTTACAGCCTCTGACACAAGCACGCATGGAGGGTTCTCTGTTCCTCGCCGTGCTGCTGAGGACTGTTTCCCGCCTCTGGTGATATTGCTGATCTTTTGTGCCATTTCTCTTGAAACTGCGCCGTGTCTTGTGCTTCAGTACTAACCACATTTAGTTGCTGTGTTTCATAGGATTATAATCAGCTCAGGCCTTCTCAAGAGCTGGTTGCCAAGGATTTGCATGGAGCGAAGTGGAAGTTTCGTCATATATATAGGGGTGAGATCAATTTTACTAGACAAGGAGTGAACGATGCCCTTTTTAAAATGTATTTACTAAGTTTCAAATGAATGTTTGGTATGACATCAATGTTACTTCCATATGATTTTGTATACAAAGGCAAACAAAGATTCGTGCTAAAACATATGTTACATGTAACGTAAATGTTGGATGAATATTTTGATCATCAATATGAAACATGTAGCTGTGGTAGCTTCAAAGCTTTCAATTTCCTATTTTCTTGTTTTGGCATTGGCCAAATCTTCTTGATGTGAATTATGTTTCACATTATGCTCTTTTGTGTTTTATAATTTCTGTTGTGTGTGTGTGTGTGTGTGTGTGTGCACACTTGTGCTGTGCGTGTGCGTGCGTGCATATGTGTGTCATGAAATATTGATATGTTCCTCGAATATTGTGTGCACTGCGAATAGCTGAAGATTACTTGCAATGTGTTGTTTATTACTCCTTCCGTCAAACAATCTTAAGTTTGACTAGATTTAGAAAAGATATTATCTACATTTGGATCTTCAATTAGATTTATTATGAAAATATATTCAACGATTAATCTAGTGATACTTATTATACATCATAAATATCAATACATTTATATATATATTTGGTCAAACTTTAGATAATTTGACTCCTCGGGAAGTGAGACTTCCATTCTTTTTGGGGCAGAGGAAGTACAAGAATTAGTATCTTTGAAATAATGGTCCAGCTGATATTGGTGTTTATTGAGTTGCTTTGGTCATCTATTATGAAATCTGAATTATTATTATGATGGAAGTGCTGTTATTTTCTTCAAGTTCAAGCAAGTGATGAAATTGCTTTGCATTCCAGGTCAGCCTCGTAGGCATCTCTTGACTACTGGATGGAGTTCATTTGTCAATAAAAAGAAACTGGTTTCAGGGGATGCTGTGTTATTTCTCCGGTAAGCAGATGAACCATGTGGTAGCCATAGGTGCATTGTGTATCTTTATTAAGCGAAGTGTCTTCTTTTTTAATCTTTGTAGAGGTGATGATGGTGAACTAAGGCTGGGTGTACGGAGGGCCATTCAGCTTAAAAATGAGGCCTTTTTTGAAGATTTCAGTAGTGACAGTACAAAGCGGCATACATTGTCGGCTGTAGCTGATTCCTTGAAGCACAGAAGTGTTTTTCACATTTCTTACAATCCAAGGTGAAAATACATTATTCATTTTTATACTGTCAATTTGACTTTAGATCAAACATGTAGTCCTGAATTGCTACAATTCGGCATGTTGATAAGATGACATACTGCAAGAAGTTCAACAGTTAAAAGTTAAGCAGCGATTGTGCTTAAAACTTGATAGGCTGGGCAACTTTCTTACTCTCCTGGGAGGATTTCCCCCAGAGTTTTTGGGTCAAAAAATTCCGAGCCTGAATCCTTCTTTGGACATACATATATAATATAAATATAATTTGTTGCCAAAGTTACTCCACGATATAGTATTTTTATTTATTTATTTCTGCTAGTATATGATGAAATATCAGTTGAAATCCTTGTAAAAATAAGACATGTTTCAATACCTGCCGAATAAAGCTGTGTGGGTTTAGAATAAAATAATAAAAGATCATCTGACTCGTTTCAATTTTAATTCTTTCTCTGCAGAGCTACTGCTTCAGAATATATTATTCCATACCTTAAGTTCCTGAAGAGCCTCAATCATCCAGTCTGTATTGGAGCAAGGATCAACTTTCAGTGCCATAATGAAGATGTTAGTGAAAGGTCTGTTTCTTCTCAATTCAACTTTATTTTTGTTGTATGCATTTGTTTCCTGTTTCTTATGTTTTATGTTTTTTAGGCGATCTGGAATGATTGTTCGCATTAGTGAAATAGATCCCATGAAATGGCCTGGCTCGAAGTGGAGAAGCCTGCTGGTATGCATTTCAGCTTATTTTGTTAAGCTCTAGTCTGAATGTTATCATTGCCAGCTTCCTGGTCTCCTGGGAAGCTTTTATAGATGTATATTCTTTTGGAGATTGTTTGGATTCTGGTAAAAAATGTTGTTTTAGTGCAGTCTTGTGTTAAGGGAGTTAAGGAAGGAGAATGCTAACCAATAAACATTCCTATATATTAGGCAGGTCTATGTGTGATTAGCTATAATTAGCACCTGCTATATATACTTGATTGTATTCCTTGTATACCCAGCCATATTGGCTATATATATGAAGGTCACCCCCCCATATTGGGTGTGAGGTGTGTCTCTACATGGTATCAAAACTATCAGATCCTATTTTTCCGCCCTTCCCCCTGCGCGACCCCTTCCTGATCGCGCACAGCCCCAACGCGCGCGACTCCCTCGCGCCCGTCCACCCTCACCGGCTGCTCCCTCTCTCCTCTCCGATGGACACATCGGCCTCCCTCGCCTCCCACCACCTCCCCGCCACGGCAGTCGCAGCACCACCCCATGACAGCACTCCCACCATGCTCGCCATGAGCGCCGCGCGCTGTTTTGCCGATCGATCGTGGCTCACCACTACGCCACAATCAATGTCAAGTCCCACATCCGATTACGCTGGCCCTTCAATCCAACTACTCCAAGTGGGCGTTCTTCTTCAAGTCGTTGTGCGGCAAGTTCGGCCTTCGCTCGCACATCGACGGCTCTGCTCCCCCTCGACCTGATGATCCTCAGTGGGATGCCGCGGAGTGCTGTGTCCGGGGCTGGATCTCCGGCTCCGTCGATGACTCCGTCCTCGACCTCGCCATGGACGGTGCCGATCCAACCGCCCGTGATATGTGGGTGGCCATTGTGGGGATCTTCCATGCCAACTGGGAGCCGCACGCCATCTTCCTCAACGAATTTCACTCCATGGTGCAAGGTGACAGCACCATCTCGGCGTACTGCCAGTGGCTGAAGACCAAGGTCGCCGCTCTTCGCGATGTCGGCCATCCTGTCGAGGACTCGCAGCTCGTCCTCGCCCTTCTGCGTGGCCTCAATCCTCGCTTCTCCAACACCGCCGACGACATCACCAACTCCGCTGTACTTCCCACATTCGCCAGAGTCCATGACATGCTGGCACTAAAGGAGCTCCGTCTCGCTAACGATGAGAAGACGGTCGCCAGCACCGCCCTCCTCGCCACCACCGAGTCTGGTTGCACCAGCCCGGGCGGGTGCCGTGCTCTCGCTGCCACAGCCACCTCTGGAGGTGCACACAACCCACACGTGACCGGCTACGGCAGCAGCAACAAGGGCGGCGGCGGTGGCAACAGCAGCGGCGGCAAGAGCAAGGGCAAGGGCCGGCGTGGCTGGAACAGCGGCCCTGCGCAGCAGCGCGGCGGCGTTGCAAGCGCGTCCTAGCCGGTTGGCCAAAACGGCCAATACCGACCCATGGGCCCCTGGATTTGCTACAATCCATGGGCGCCACAGGTCCCTCCTTCGGCTCAGCAAGGCGGCTGGCGCCCAGGTGTGCTTGGCGCCCCTCCTCCTCAGGCTCACACGGCCTTCGCGCCTACGCAGCCCCCGACAACATTTGCGCCGCTCCACGTCTCCCAACAGGCTCCCATGTGGAACCAGGATGGTCTTGTTGCTGCACTCAATCAGATGCATCTCTAGGGCCAGCATCCCTGGGTCCTAGACTCCGGCGCCTCCTCCCACATGAGCTCCTCGGATGGTATACTCCTTTCTCGCCATCCTCCTCCTTACTCTTTCATTACCGTTGGCAATGGTCAAACTCTTCCTATTTCATGTCGTGGCGAGTCTGTCCTTCATACACCAGAGTCAAATTTTCATCTTAATAATGTCTTAGTTGTCCCATCCCTAGTCTGCAATCTACTATCTGTCCATCAATTTACTAGGGACAACAACTGCTCTATAGAATTTGACGCTCTTGGTTTCTCTGTCAAGGATATCCTGACCCGACGCGTGATGCTTCGCTGCAATAGTGCTGGCGACCTTTACACCTTCCCTGCTGCGTCTTACGCTCCACACGCCAGCATCGCCATCTCCACCGACCTCTGGCATCACCGTCTTGGTCATCCCAGCTCCGCCACCATTGACATTCTTCGTCGTAATGCGTCCATCAGCTGTAATAAAGCAGAGCACCTGCTATGTCATTCTTGTCAGCTTGGCAAACATGGGTGTGAGGTGTGTCTCTACACTATAGCCTGTTGCCCGCCCAACACCTTAGGGCCCTGACTAATAAAGCAGGGATTTGACATATAACCCCTTACCCCTACCACAAGAGAAATGCAACAGCAGAGACAATACTAGTCTCATGCTGTTGTTAACTTGTTATTATTTGCTTTATGATGGTTATATTTGACCTGTTGGAAATAATCTTCCATGATGCATGCTGTGCTAACTCTTCTATTCTTTGTACCAAGGTAAAGTCACAAATACACTGTAACCCTAACTGTAGCAAGCTTATAAGGAGATTTGAATCATACCACCAGCCTGAGCGTCCAAATTTCTTGATCTTGCAAAACCCTGGGCAAGCTTTATGAGGGCTTCTTTGGATACTGAAAATTTTGCTACCACGTGATATTCCTAGTAACTTAGAATTGTTTTATGTTTTGACCTTCAGTTCAAGTATTTCTTGACAATCAAATTATAATGATGAAGATGTCTACTATTTTGCAAGAACGGATGATGTTTGACCTGTTTTTCTTTGGAAATGAGAAATATTATATGCCATATTACTTATATGATAATCAAATTATAACTATCCATTCATAATGAACTGCACTATTAATATATGGTTGCTAAAGTGTTGCCTTTTTATACAGGTAAGATGGGAGGGCGTTGCTGATTGTAACGGCCAAGATAGAGTATCTCCATGGGAGATCGAGATAGCTGGTGGTTCTGTCTCTGTTGCTCATTCTCTGTCCGCATCTAGTTCTAAAAGAACCAAGTTGTGTGCTCAGGGAAATTTGGACGTTCCAACAATGTGTAAGCTCTCATAGCACAAGACTAATGCCTGTACATATGTATGCTATCCTTTAACCTATATGCTAATTGACTGTCGCATGAGATGTTACAGGGAATGGTTGCACTGACTCCGTGGAAACTGGAAAGTTACCCAGGGTCTTGCAAGGTCAAGAATTGATGGGTTTGAGGACTCGTCATGTTCCGTGTGCTCCTCAAATTGCTGAGGCTGCAAAACTTCAATCTTCTGATGCTAGTAGGTTCCTTAGTAATGCACGTGGCTGCGCATTGAGTGGTCCAACAAGCAGACTCGCAGTGCATAACTCTGGTTTTACCTACCAATCTGTAGGCTTCAATGAATCTATTGGATTCTCAGAGGTCTTGCAAGGTCAAGAAATTTCTCGGGCAGTTCCTATGTTCCAAGGAATGATGTCTGAGGCTTGTTCACTGAAAGGCGGATATGGGCTGCATAGTTATATGCATACCCCAGTTGCTGTTAATGGATTATCAGCCACAGCTCAAGAATGTTGTCTCACACTATCTACTCCGCCAGGAGCACAAGTGCCCTCTCTCTACCCTGATAATATTTTTAACCGAACTGTGGTTCCACAGCTTGGACTGGCAAGCAAGTTTGGTGGAGGTACAAATGGCCAGCAGTCTGGCCCATTTGACAGGACGAGGGAAATTTGGACCAGGCCACAGCATGCAACACCTGATCAAATGAACTTGGATCAGTTTGAGACTAGAAGAGCTTCAGCACTTGGAGATGCTGCTAAGCTTGGGTCTGGTGGAGGGGAGGTTCGCAAAACTAGCTGCAGACTTTTTGGTTTCTCCTTGACTGAGAAGATCTTGCCAGCAGATGATGATGGCGTCAAGGAAGTGAGCTATGAGCCTGAGTGCCAGAACCCACGGATGCTGGACCTGTTTGGGTACAACTGCTCAACTCCGAGTGCTGCTCTGCCAGCTCTGTGTGCTGCCCCTATTGGAATGTGATGCTACTTCAATAATGTTGCCGAGTATTTCGATGTACTCTTAGAAGTTTTACTTTTCCAGTACCCCAGTGTACGTCATAAGCTGGCTTTTGACATCATTCCCTCTATTGGTCTGCCTCAAGCTAAGCAATCATTTGCACAAGTAAACAAAGGATCGTTGGTGAACCACTCCTCGCCAGGCCTCACCCTGTCACGCAAGCTATTGTGGTCTGTCTCAGGATACCCAGAGACACTACATTGTAACTTCTGTGGCTGATCCTTCAGAACTGTTGTGCGATGAAGCTAATAATTTGCTCTAAAAGTACTTGGATCGCAGATTTTAGATTCACGGGAAGGTTTGCCAGCTTTAATGTACCCGGCTATGTATCTTTAAATCAGCTCCTGTATGACTTTTTTTTTAATCTCTCACAAGCCCCTATTGGAATGTGATGCTACTTCAATAATGTTGCCGAGTATTTCGATGTACTCTTAGAAGTTTTACTTTTCCAGTACCCCAGTGTACGTCATAAGCTGGCTTTTGACATCATTCCCTCTATTGGTCTGCCTCAAGCTAAGCAATCATTTGCACAAGTAAACAAAGGATCGTTGGTGAACCACTCCTCGCCAGGCCTCACCCTGTCACGCAAGCTATTGTGGTCTGTCTCAGGATACCCAGAGACACTACATTGTAACTTCTGTGGCTGATCCTTCAGAACTGTTGTGCGATGAAGCTAATAATTTGCTCTAAAAGTACTTGGATCGCAGATTTTAGATTCACGGGAAGGTTTGCCAGCTTTAATGTACCCGGCTATGTATCTTTAAATCAGCTCCTGTATGACTTTTTTTTTAATCTCTCACAAGCCCTGGTTGCAGTCGCCCAGTCGCCTAGGCCGTGTGATTGTATCAGTATGTACGGCAAATGCTATGTTTTAAGCTCTGTTGCTTATGGATCTTTTTTCTGGTGGATTGTGTGTGAATACTCTGTTCTTCATCTCATGCAAGTCATGTCTTCTGTTGGCTTGGTAGGAGATACTCTGATTTTGCAAACATAAGCCATTTAGATTTTTATTGGTCAATTCAACTTTGATCATCAATATACAAGGAATTCGACAGAGTGGATTATGAAGTTTTGAGATTTTGGAAATACACTCAATGAAAAATTTTTGCAAAATGAGTACCACGGTGTCACCGATCATAGTTGATTGGAGTTTGGATTTCAAACTGTGTAATTAGTTTTATTTTTATTTATATTTAATGCTTTTACATGCAATGGCATAAAACTATTGTTCAACGAATGATCTACTTGTCAGGGCATTATTGTGCAATTGTCTTGATGTTCATATTTTTTACTACTAACCAGGGTTAGATCAAACGTCTGATGTTACATTTTTTAAATCCAGGAATTGTCGAATTCAATCTTTCTTAAGTCGTTATGTACAACCTTTGGGCTTCTTTGAGCTATCTAGTGCAAGAATTTCCTTACTTCTGTTGAACTTCTGGGCTTCTTTGAGCTATCTAGTGCAAGAATTTCACAAATGAGTATCTTATCAAGTCTATGCTCGACTACAAACTTTTACCTCTTTATAGTATGGTCAAAAGATCAAAAGCTACTCCCTTCATTCCAAATTGTAAGTTGTTCTGATTTTTTTAAAAACTTTTGATGTGTACCTAGATATACATTATGCTTGGATACGTAGCATGTATCTTGAAAAGTTAAAACGACTTACAATTTGGGATGGAGAGAGTAATTAAAAAAAAAGGACTGAAAGCTAGAAAACCTATACTACTCTAAGTGTCCTTCATCTCCTTGTATCATTTAGATCTAGAAGATCCTTAGTCTTGACAACCATATACTTTGATCTCTCGTTGTTAAATTAGGGACCAAGAATACCCTAAGTTATTGTGACTTAACTTTCAATGTCCTTTCAAATAACTTTGCTAGTCGTAATGATACAATTTTGATTAATCACTAAAATACTTACCACTTATCTAAGGACCTAGATGCTTACAAAGTGCATTGGCAAAATAAGTCCACACCAAGGCCTACAGGCTACAGGAGTGGTTGGTACTAGTATCACCATATCTCTAGTAGAACCACTTGACCGCTAGTAGTGTCGTCATTCGTCAAAGAGAATTTTCCCTTAGACTTGTTTACTATTGGGGATTTATCTATAAATACCCTTATACTCGGTGATTTTCTGTCGTTAAAGCTTAAGGGAGTATCATCATACATATGTGAGAGCTTCAGCCACCTAAGTGTTGGTACTGAATATTAGGATGGGTTGTGTAATATTGTGGACTTAGAGGATGTTTGGTTTCCCACCGTAGATTGCCAACGTCTAAGGTGTGGCACGCCATGCGATAAAATGCTAATGTTTGGTTCAAGCAAAGCTGCAAAAGCCACAATTCTTTTTTCACAAAACTCAACGTATACATTGAGAAACAAAAACTATCAAATCTTGTTAAGGGATAAATTGACCAACTAAATAATTGGTAGGGAGTATCTCAAAACAAACATTAGTTTATTCTGGCCAACGTTGGAGGGAGGGTATAGGTAATCTAATTCATAAAAAGGAAGGAAATAAAATTCAAGATAAAAGAGGGAATCATTAATAATTGCAGCATGACCATGCATGATCTTGGTAATGAAAGGATTGTGAACACATATACACGCGCTGCAGGAGAATTTTTTTCGGTCAAATGCCTAAATGCTAAAGATGAAGGAAATGAAAGCCAAAACATGATGAGGAGTAAACATGGCATAATGGTGGGGGAGGACCATGTAAGGTTGAGGAAGGGACTGTGAACATAAAAGCCAAAAGGTGGACAAAGGAAATCATGCTTGATTGTGTTGTGATTGACACATAGGGATGATACACAAGGGTGGGTATATGTGGAAATGCATGTTTGGGAGTCTAAAATTAGGTGTAGTAGAAACATTTTTTTGGAAATGTGGCTATGATAGTGTAATAAGGGTGATGCTATATTCTAGGCGCCTGAAAACTTTGCTTCTTTCAGGCGACGAAGCTCATCCGTCCGATCTCCATCCAACGGCTAGACATGTTCTTCTTCTTCCCGACAAGCTCTCTTCTTCTCTGTCCTCCCAGAGTGTGCGACCCCACCATCGCTGCCATCCACCGCCCCGTCGCGGCACGGTAGGGGCAGCGGCGGAGCTCTGGCGAGACCCTACGCCCCGCGATGGCCTCCCTCTCCCATCCCAACCTCTCGCCGCCGCTTTCTTCTCCAACTCCGGCGAGAACGGCCGCAGTGCCCCCGCCCCAACGTGGCCTCGGCTGCCTCCGCCGTCGCCAGGGCCCCAAAGCCGCCCTGCCGCCTCCCCCACCGCCTGGCCTACCTACCTCCTCCCAAAACCCTTCTATACCCACCGGATTTAAATAATAAGGTGGGGGAGAGGCCGGAGAGAGAGGACACTGGACTTACCCGATGATGACGAGGTCTCGCCTGAACCCTAGTCGCGGGCACGGGTACCGGTCGAGCGTGTGGGGAGAGAAGGAGGAGCCACGTGGGGAGCATGCGTTGGGGAGGAGACGCATTGGGCGCGTGGGGAGCGGGCGCCATCGCCTGAACGACCAACAAATCTCAGACGACTGAGATGTAGGAAGTGTAACACCCTCGATGTTACACAGTAAATCATCTACTAAAACATGTCATGAGCGTTATGTTTATGTGTTAATGCATGTGATAAAGTGTGTAGATCAATTCATGTAACTCGAAACGATCAACAAAAATGCGAAACGAAAGTTGATTCGATAGTTCATGCATATCAAGTAGGGTTTAAAACCAATTTTTATTAAGCAAAAATACTATAGAACCTGTATGTGACACTTAAATAAAGTTTGAAGTGCAAACTTTGTAGATGACAATGAAATACTTGCTTTTGAAAAATAATATTGCTTTGTAATATTTTCAATAGCCTAGAAATCACAAATTAAAATCAAGTTCAATTCAAAACTAAGAAAATTTTCAAGTCTGTCAACAGCCAGACATTGCTATGTTTAGCAATTTATTTTGAGAGATTGGGTTAAGGGGTAGTGTAGTGTTATAGGTCGATTTGGTAGTCTTATGTGCATCTTGAGCATAGTGAAGATGGTTTGGCTCTTGGAGCAACCGTTTAGTTTTTATGGGGGCTTTAAAATTTGTGCACGTCACATGTCTCGGGATGGTGGCGCTGTGTGCACGGTCACCGTGCGGCCACCCCGACGCCGCGCCCATGACCGCATCCCACGCGGTCACCCGTACCCCCGCGCTTGGCCGGTCGGGCCGCCTGGGCTTGGCCGAGACAGTCAGGCGCGCCACCGCCCCCCGCCGCTTAGCCTAGCCTCGCGCGCCACCACCAGGTGCCGCCATGGCTGCTGTTGTCTTTGCTCGCGTGTCCGTCCGCCTGTCGATCCTCTTCGAGTCGCGATGCTGCCGTTGTCGTCGCATAGTCGTTGCGTCCACGCCTGTCCGCTGTAACCCTACACATCTGTCGGCCCAGTTCAAGGCTATCGCTGCCGCACGCACGTGGCTGAGCCACCGTCGCCATGTCATTTATGACACTGCGGCCACGCAGGCCACGTCGGTCGGGCGCGCGCACCTATCGGTTAGTGCCGGCGCGTGGGTCTCCCGATCTCGCCGTTCGCGTCCTGCCAAGGTGAGGACGAGCCGAGCCCACTGCCGTGCCCCATCTCTCTCTTTCTTCCTCTACTTTCCACCGCCATCGAGTCACAGTCATGGTGAGTCAGAGAGCGAGCACCTCTCATCAATTCCGCGTGCCCGTGTCTCCGCCTTTACGACCTCTTGCCGACCGTCCCCACCCCGCTTTGATTGCGGCTCAGCCGAGCTCTAATTTTAGAGCTTTGCCCGCCACCGTGCCGTTAAGACCCGTCACCGCCCATGCCGTGGCCAGCTTCTACCACTTCACCCCGCGCAAATTCCTCTACACCACTAGTTCGCCTTGGCTCCCTCTCCATCGTGCGCATGCCAGTGGGAGCGCTACCGCCTCGCCGCCGCCGTTGATGCGGCCATGTCCGCCATGGCTCGTCGTCGTGCTCGTCGCGCGCACGTCGCTAGCCTAGCTCAGGTAGTCGTTGGCAGAACCACCACTTAGGTCGGGTTTCGCCTTGAGCCCCTGGTGCTTATCCCCTATCTCTACCGTCCTGTTAGCGTTGTAGCTCGCCGGGATGACCGCGGCGCCATCGTGGGCGACCATGCGCGGTGGTAGCTCGCTCTAGTGCACCCTGTTGCTCCGTATCGCCGCTTAGGGTAGGCATTAGGGTCGTAGATGAGGTTTGGCTCGTTAGTTGGGTCGATGAGAGCCTCGAGTGGCCGGCGTACCGCCTAGTTGTAGGGTCGAGATGGCGACTAGAGGGGGATGAATAGTCATTTCTAAAATTAATCACGTCGGCTAACCGAAACAAGTGCAGAATTAAAACTATCGGTCTAGCCAAGACTACACCCCTCTATTTATGTTCTCTAGCACCTTCCAAGGATACTAATTAAGCAACAAAGGTGCCGGACTAGCTAGAGCTCACCTAACCAATTCTAGAAGCAAGGTCACACAAACCTATGCCACTAGTACTTCAAGCAACAAGGGAGCTCCTACATATGCTAGTAAGCAAAAGCACAAAGTCACCTAAGCTCACTAGTAATACTCAATAACAAGGCAACCAATGCCAAATTAGAGAGCGCAAATACTTAGCTACACAAACTAAGCAATATGACTAACAAGGTTACATAAACCAAATTAGCCACGCAAGGGAGCTACTTCTATGCTACACAAGCAAGAAGGTAACTAGTGAGCTACACAAGCTTAACTAGATACAAGAGCAACTACACAAGCACAATGTATATGAAAGTAATTACAAGCTTGTGTAACGAGGATGCAAACCAACAGGAAGAACAAAGTTGTCACGATGATTTTTCTCCCGAGGTTCACGTGCTTGCCAACACGCTAGTCCCCGTTGTGGCGACCGCTCACTTGGTGGTTCGGCGGCTAATTGGCATCACCTGCCAAGCCCGCACGTCGGGCGCCGCAAGAACCTACCCCAGAAATGAGGGTAGCTCAACGACACGCTTTACTAAAGTTGCTCATCGCGGCTCCCGCGGGGCGAGCACAATGCCCCTCACAAAGCACTTCTCCGGAGCGCCGCACAAGCTTCTTACGGGCTTCGACGGAGACCACCACTAAGCCGTCTAGGAGGTGACAACCTCCAAGAGTAACAAGCACCACCGGCTTGCAACTCGACCACCTAGTGCCACTCGATGCAACCTCACGATGTAATCGCACTAGAATCGCTCTCTCGCACAATCGGATGATCACTATCAAGCATATATGAGATGGAGGGCTCCCAAGCACTACCACACAAACCACCAAGGCTCTAGTGTGCTCAGCTGTCGGCCCAAGGCCGACCATGGCTTCTATTTATAACCCCATGAACAAATAGAGCCGTTACCCCTTCACTGGGCAAAAGTTGGGACGACCGGATGCTCCGGTCCGATCGACCGGACGCTGGACCTCAGCGTCCGGTCACGTGATACTCGCCACGTGTCCCCTCCTTCAAACATTGTTCATCCGATCTCAATGGTCATCTGATGACCGGACGCTGAGCCTCCAGCGTCCGGTCGTTTCCAGTAAGGTTCCAGAAACAACATTTCACGACTGGACGCGTCCGGTCATGCTCGACCGGACGCAGCCAACATCCGGTCGCTCAACAACCCTTCTATACGCCCCACGTCAGCGTACGTCAGCATTGACCGGATGCACCCTGCCAGCGTCCGGTCACATTTAGTTCCAGCATCCGGTCGAAGACCGAAACGCGTGCCCTCTGCTGCCATTGACCGGACGCGTCGGTCCAACCAAGACCAGCGTCCGGTCACTTACAGTGACCTTCGTCTTTTTTGATCTAGGGCGCCGGTGGCACCGTCGGACTGTCCGCAATCTACGGGCGGACACTCCACCGGTGAAGTTTCTCCTTTCGCCTCCGTTTCATCACCGAGTTGATCCCCATCAACTCCAACTTCATCTCCTTTGTAAATGTGCCAACCCCACCAAGTGTACACCACCATGTGTATGTGTGTTAGCATTTTCATAATCATTTTCCAAAGGATTAGCCACTCAACTTGCCACGCCACTCGATCCTAGCGATGATGCAAAGTTAGATCACTCGAGTGGCACTAGATGACCGATATGTAAACAAGTTTGCCCCTCTTGATAGTACGACTATCTATCCTAAACCTGGTCATAAACTTCTCTACACACCTATGACCGATGAAATGAAATGCCCTAGGTTATACCTTTGCCTTGCGCATTCTATTCCATCTCCTCCAATGTCAATGCAACACATGCACCAACACGATCAATAATAATATGATCCACTTCATATCATCACGTGATCATATTGGTTCATCGATCTTGACTTCACTTGCTCTTCACCGTTGCCATCGTCCATCGGCGCCAAGTCTTGCTCAAGCTTCACCGCCACGCGGTCCATCACTCCAAAGCCTTCGACTTGCCCTTCACGCTTGCAACCGGTCCATCAAGCCAAGTCTTGTCTTGATCTTCTCCACCTTGAGCTCATGACTCAATGTCATGTATCATGTGCAATAGGCTCCTTCATCATCACATGTGTAAGCTTTACATCATTTACAAGCCATTTTTACCTTTATGGCATATGTTGCTTACACACATGTACCTGTGGACTAATCACCTGTGTATCTCATATGAACACAATTAGTCCACCTAGGTTATCACTCAATTAACAAAACCAAACAAGAACCTTACTAGTGCCACCGTCCGCCGCGTCGACGAGCGTGGGGCGTCTCGGGGACCTCTTCGGTGCGAAGGTGAAAAGATATGAGAGCTCCGTTGTAAAGTCATTGTCTATATAAATAGTACGTGTAGTGTTCGTAACATGGGGGCGTTTTTGCAAGAATGCCAGCGCGCACGCGGGCTGCCCGCTGTGGGTCGCCTCCGCGCGTGGGCCGCACAATCGGTTTATCTTTTTCGTGGAAAATAGAAATATCTTTTTATTTTAATTCTGGGCTGAACTTTGGTAATTAATATAAAATAACGTAGATATCCAAAAATTGTGAAACAAATTTTGTTAGGTTCCTAAAATTGTGCTCTATCTGTTAGTGTATTTAGTTCATATATGTGCTTGTTGATACCAGGAGCTATTAAATCAATTGAGAGTGCTCAATATTATTAAGTTAATTATTGTAAGAATTTTTGTGGTAGATTGGTGATAGCTTTAACTCTAAAATTTCAGTAGTAGCTTCATGGAATTATTAGGTGCTTGCTATAATTTTTGTAGCCCTAAAATAGACTATTTAATATGGTAGCTAAATACCCATTCAGGCTAAATGAATAATTGTATGAATTAGGCACTTGTAGGGTGAACTTGGAATCTATTTGGTAGAGATAATGATTAGCTTAGTATCTTAGTCATTAGAGCTAGCTTAGTAACTTAGCATGTGTATTCTTATTTTAAGAGTTGTTGTTGCCAAAATACTTAGTGTTGCATTATCATTGCATGCATGTAGAGAACGAGTTGGTGGAGTTCGTACATGAGGAAGCCCCACAGCCACTGACTGACTCAGCTGACACCACGCCTGCCCAAGGCAAGCCCCGGTGCATAACCCTTATTTTGAATAATCACTAGATATATATATGTGATGTGCATTTACGTTACAAGATTTATATTGAAACTACATACATAGATAAACCTACTTATGAGTCCTACTAGCATAGGTCGAGTAGCTGCTATGCTTAGGCTATCGGTAGCGTGAGTAACCTACCGTTACTCACAATAGATGATTATTATTATTACTCTTATGATAAAATGGTGAAAGGAAATAGAGACCGGGCAGGGATATGATACTGGTATTGGTGGGTGTAATAGGTTGTGTCCCGCGATCAACGGGGCATAGCTTGGTTACATTGTTTTCCCTGTCCGTGTCGCTTAAGGACCGTCCATTGCTGTGGATTCTAGTCAGGTCACAGACTTATTATCCTGAGCACATACTTTCTTATGGGAGAGGGAAGGCTCATTGCTCTCTTGTCGTGGGTTCTGGTTCTTTTCGGACCGACTTATTGGAGACGGGGATGGTGGAGGTCTAACTACCACACTGAGTTTGGGACTCAGGAGTGGGGGCTTAGAGTCCAAGTTTGGACGGGGACTTGGATCCCTTGACATGAGAGTGGTGGGTTGGTCGTGCTTGTGCCTAGGGTACAAGCGGGACGTGTGTTTCAGGATACCTAGCTGTGATACATTAGTTCGCTAATCGTCGTGTGATACGGTACGACTTGTCTATGATCTAGCACCGTAGTAAAAACTGGAAGATGAAAGATGGTGAAATGGATCTGATTGCTCAACTCTTGCTTGAAAGTAGAACAGGTGCTTACATAGAATGGTTAGCTAATGAACTAATCATGACCGCTAATAAAACATATACATAAGAATTCACTGCTAGTAATGCTTTTCGCAAAAAGGAAACCCAACAAACCATATAACTTATCATATCTTTTGGAGTCAGGAAATTATTTCCACTAGTCGGGTATGTTTTACGAGTATATTGTGTACTAAGGGTTTATTTAACCCTGTTGCAGGTGCAACTTGAGAAGTGGTTGTTGTGTGGAGGATTCTTTTGGTGGGCACAGACGGATCCTTATATCTTATCGTTAGATGTTTATTTCAATTCCGCTGTTTAAATTTCGCACTCTGAACTTGTTATTGTAATAAAGTATTTTCGAGAACTCTTGTTGTATAAAATGGACTAAGTATTGTAAGCTCGTTCTCATTATTGGATTCTGAATGAAAAACGTGGATTATTCGAGTTCTTCCTTGGGGTGTGCTCGACGGAACCGTATGATGTAGCCAACTTCGTGGTGCTTAGTGTCTGGTGAAACACGAGCACCTTTGAAAGCGTGCTATTTCGGACGATTCTGCCACAGGAGGTGTGGTATAATGAACTTTAACACTCATAACCTGACAAGTGAGTCCATCGTTAGGGCATAGGTGGTTTTGGTCAGGTGAAAACAACCTAAAAGACTCTTCCTCTTTAGGCCAGCCCCAACGCGGTGAAGTAGCTTGAAGCCTCAACCAGCCAGGTAGGTTGGGATGCCAGGAGGTAAAGTAGTGGCTTGCAGGTTGTCAGAGAAGCTTCTGCAGGCTACTAGTGCTTCGTGCTAAAGATGGTGATTGAAAGGGACAGGTGAGGGTAGGAGAAAGAAAAATAGAATGCAGAGAAGTAAAAAAGCTAGTTGTGGTTTTCAACGTGAGTCTAGTAGCCATGGAGCCTTTAATCTAGGCCATGTTTAGTTACACAAAAATCCAAAATTTAATACTATGCAAAAAGAAGATTCTCCGTCACATCAAATTTGCGGTACATATATAGAGTACTAAATGTTGATGAAATCAAAAACTAATTACACAGTTTGGTTGTACTTTGCGAGATAAATGTTTTGAGCCTAATTAGTCAACGATTGGACAATTATTAACAAATAAAAACAAAACGACACTGTAGCAGCAGTGTCGCTACAGTGTTTCAGGCGGCGCAGAGTCGGGCGAACTAAACGCGGCCCTACATGAAACTAAACTTTTTATCTAAGGCCTTGTTTAGTTTCAAAAATTTTCACTCTAAAGTGTCGTATCGAATCTTACGGCATATGCATGGAGTACTAAATGTAGACGAAAAAAAACTAATTACACAGTTAGGTGAGAAATCGCGAGACAAAACTTTCGAACCTAATTAGTCTATAATTAGACACTAATTGCCAAATACAAACGAAAGTGCTACAATAGCCAAAACCAAAAAATTTCGCCAACTAAGGCCTTGTTTAGTTCCCAAAAATTTTCACCCCAAAGTGTCACATCGAATCTTGCGGCATATGCATGGAGTATTAAATATAGACGAAAAAACTAATTGCACAATTTAGTTGGAAATCGCGAGACGAATGTTTTAAGCCTAATTAGGCCATGATTAGCCATAAGTGCTACAGTACCAATATGCGCTAATGATGAATTAATTAGGCTTAATAAGTTCGACTCGCAGTTTCCAGGCGAACTATGTAATTAGTTTTTTTTGTTAGTATCCAAAATCCTCTTTCGATATCTCCCAAAACATCTGATGTGTCATCTAAAAATTTTCATTTCACGAACTAAACGCAACCTAGACGCGCCCTAAGACCACCACGGATGTATGCTTGCATTGGGCGTGCTTTTATAGTACTCCTTAACACGAAATGGAACCAACAATACGAGCTTGCGAAAGAAAAGGCATTGGGGGAAAAGTGTGGCAGCAATTTAATGGCAGTCCTAAATCTTAGTTAGGAATCATTGGGGAAAAATAACGAAACGAACCTGAAAACTTAAGAAAATATAAAGGTAGAATATAACACAGACGAAATTCTATTACCATTGCGTTTAGATTACACTGAAGAACAGTGTGGATTCTGAATAGTCCGTTTTTAGTCCTAAGGCCTTGTTTAGATACCGGTTAGAAATCAGTATTTGGTACGGTAGCAATTTCGTTTGTATTTGATAATTATTGTCTAATCATGATTTAACTAGGCTTAAAAGATTTGTCTCATAATCTACAATCAAACTATGTAATTAGTTATTTTTTTATCTACCTTTAATACTCTATGTATATGTCCAAAGATTTGATGTGATGGAGAGAGAGTGAAAAAAACTTACGATATAATCCAGGCCTAAGATAAGAAAATCAAGGGTAGACCTCGATCACAGACCGGATCCCGAGGACGGCAACGATTTTGTGGCCGCTGAAGCCTGCGTCTTGGAAGATCTTGCGCCACTCACGTTCGTCCCGCCCGGGGCTCCCCACCACCCCCATCATCATCACGTCCCACAGCAGCTGCGTCTCGGTGGCCTTCTCGTCTGCCGGGCTGGATCCCACAACCAGGTCCATCACGATCACCCTGCCGCCGTCCTCCTTCGAAGGGATCGCCTCCCTGCACCGCCGCAGTAAACGCACGCAGTTCTCGTCGTCCCAACCATGGAGGATCCACTGCACAAGTACACAGCAACCGCGTGCAACGTCATTCTTCAGTTTCACAAGGCAAAGGAGAGCGCGCGATGTGCGCGCCACTGCGCCAGACCTTGAGGAGGACGGCGTCGGCCTTGGGGACATGCTCGAACATGTCCCCGGCGACGAACTCCACGCCGCCGAGTTCGCCTGTTGGGACGGCGGCAACCACGTGCGGCAGCTCCAGGACGCTGCACCTGATGTGCGGGAACGCGGTGGCGATGGCCCTGGCGGCGCCGCCTGACCCGCCGCCTACGTCGACCAGCGAAGCGAGGCCCCGGAACACGTTGCTGTGGTCGCGCACGAGCACGTCCATCACGAACCGGCCGTCGCACGCCATGGCGTCGTTGAACGCCGCCCCGAACTCCCGGTCGTCCTTCGCCACCGCCCAGAGGTCGCGCCCGTGCGCGGACTCGAACGGGACGCGCGCCGCGGCGTTGACGGCGTCCGCGGCGCGGAACCAGGACGCCAGGGACATGGACGGCGACACGATGACAGGGTGCAGCATGGCCAGCGCGAACGGCGAGAGGCCGCCCTGCCCACCGGCGCCGCGCGTGGCCGTGGAGACGAGGAGGCGCGAGAGCGGGGTCAGCCCATAGCTGGCGGCGGCGGCGTCAAAGACGAAGAACCCGGCGTGCGCAAGCAGCCGCATGAGGCGGCGCAGATACGGCGCCCTGGGCAGCGGCAGGGAGAGAGCCGCGACAAGCTCCGGGACCGATGCGGCGCCACCGAGGCGGTTGACGGCGTCGGGGATGCCCAGCTCGACGGCGCATCGGAGGGACATGGATCTGGTGTACGCGAAGACGTGGTTCCAGAGCTCGGCCTGCGCCTGCATGAGCTCGTCGCCGGTGGTGAGGCCCCTGTCTCGGCTGGTGTCCATAGCTTGCTCTCTAACTTGGAGATTTGGTGCACTTTGCAACTTGCAAGAACTAGCTAGTAGGAGTACTTGTGTTTGAGGTCAACAGAAACGGTGCCCGTGTATTTTATCGCAGGGTCACGTTTGTACTCGTTGAAAGCTTCCTAGATTCTTTGTCCCTCCTCGCAGACGTTCCACGGAAGACGAAGAATGGTGGTTGTCGTTTTTCGTCTTGCAAATGATAGTAGATGTAATCTGTAGCCAGCGGAATCAGCTCGCACTTTAATTTATTACTAATAGCATCTAGTTATATGCAAATTGTAACGTGGAAGATCTTTTTCAATAGGATTAAGTTCACTTTGGTCCCTCGATTATTGTGTCGGTCTAATTTTAATCCTCACCTACAAAACCGTCGAGTACCGGTGCTCCAACTGTCAAAACCGTTCACTTTTAACACCTGGACGGGGGCAAGGCTGTTTTGACCGACGTTGAGCGGTTTTGACACCCAACCTCCATCTCAGTGATATGTGGGGCCCACGCGTCATCGACTCAATCCCTCCCTCGCCGATGACCACGACGCGGCCGTCCGGGATGGCGGAGATAGTTGCCGCGGTGCGCGCGTCCTCGGGCACCTGCGCCACCGGTCGCTACGCCGATGCCGCTCCCGCGACGCCGTCGCGCGCCACGAGGTGCCCATCGCGACTCAGCATGTACATGCGCTCAGACGCCCCTGGCCCTAGCGCAGCGCAGCAGGTCCTCGGGCACACGCCGTCCTCGATCACCAGGTCGACGGGCGCCTAGGTGGACGTCGCCGGGTCGAAGCACTCCGCAGAGTCAACGAACCGACCCGAGCCTGCGTCGGGTACCCGCCAACGACGAGGAACCTGCTGCCTCCCCTGGCGGCGACGCAGAGCCCGCGCGGCTCATCGTGCTCCTCCGCCATGTCCGGGAGCTGCGCCCACGTGTCGGCGTCCGGGTCGTAGGTGAGCGTCGATCGCACGACGTTCTTCTCGTCGTCGTGGCCGCCGATGACCGCGTAGGCGAAGAAGGACCGGCGCAGGCCCGGCATGGGCGCTCCGCGCCGCCACGCGCGCTGTCGGAAGTCGAGATGAACACCACGTCCGCCGACGCCCACGTCTCCGGTGCCGCCCGCCGAGCCACCACCAACCGCTTCTCCCTCCACGCGCGCCCGTCCACGGCGCGCCACCGCGAAGAGGTGGAGGCTCTCGCTTAGCCCACGGCGGCGGCGCGGCGCGCCACCGCCCCTCCACCGGCTCCGCAACACCATCCGGTGACGAGTTCACGGGCATCCCGCCCATCGCCGTCGAGTGCTTGTCCACCGCCGGACCAGCGTCGTCGTCGGCGTAGTAAGCGCTGCCGCCGCTCTTGCTGACCAGCGCTTACCGACCACATGTGGGACCACCGTGTCGTCCCTGCGTCGGGCGCTGGCTTGCGCGTCCGCCACGTTTCGCCGCGCCGGCGGCGCCGCCGACTTCGAACGCGCCGCCGCATACGCCGGCGAAAGCACGAGGAGGTTGTCTCGAACCTGGTCGCCGTCGGCGTCGGCGTCGTGGAGGCTGCCGCCGCGCCCGCGACGCGTGGCTGATGGTCGCCGAGCGCGCCGAGACGACGCCCTAGGCGCGCGAGGCCATGGCTGGAGGAGGAGGAGGCTCACGGCCGCGCCGCACCACGCCTCGAGCGCTTTCGGACGGTGCCATGGAGGCGCCGAAGCGCGGGTGGCACGGCTTCGCTCGCCGGACGCGCGTACGTCTTTGCCAGCGGCGGCGCCATGCCGCCTTTCCTCGCTCGGCGTCCAGGAGCGCGAGGCCATGGCCGTGAGGACGGAGAGGGAGGGATTGAGTCGATGACACGTGGGCCCCACATGTCGCTGAGATGGAGGTTGCGTGTCAAAACCGCTCAACGTTGGTCAAAACAGCCCTGCCCCCGCCTAGGTGCTAAAAGTGAACGGTTTTGACAGTTGAGATACCGATACTAGACGGTTTTGTAGTTAAGGGTTAAAATTAGATCGACACAATAGTTAAGGGGTCAAAAGTGTTCTTAATGATTTACAATATGCAATCAGGTCAAAAGTAAGAGAGCGACTGGTAGTGGTTGGTGTACGTGCTACTTATCCACATTGGAGTTTGTATCACACAGGCAGACAGGCTATGCGTAAGTTCCATACAGATGCACCGATGAAGTGAGCTTGATTAGTTTCCTCGAGCATTACCTTTGAACCCGTCGTTTGATCTGTTTGGATCCCATACTCTGAATTGTAGAATTGTAGAGTTCTAAACTTTAAAGCTAAAGTCTTTAAATAGATATTTTAAAATTAGTTTTAAACTTTAGTCTATTTTATATTAGAGCTTTAGATCTCAAAACTGAGGTAAAATGCTCTAAAGTTTTAGAGCTCTAAAATTTAAAGAGGAGGGTTCGGGTTCAAACATACAGTTATTCTTTGGCGACGTGTAAGACACCTACAGTGAATGTATAAGTGTCACTATAAAATGGAAACAAGGTCTCGGTGAACTAAGGCTACTTTTCTAACTTCTCTTCTGTTCAATCGTTTGGTAGCGATCTGATTCTTATAAAAATGAGAATATTTTGGATGATGGGTCAAAATCACTTTATACGATCATTTGGCTAATAGATTAGAAAGTCTATCTTTTCTTAAAAATTATATAAATAAAAATATGCTTAAAAATCTGAATTTTGTGTGCACTGAACAACTTAAATATAATCAATTTTAATTTATTTCCCTAAACATTAATTGCTAGCATAGAAGTGTGGAAGAAACGGAATTAGGCGAAACCACCTCTCAGCTTTTTGCAGATGCATGTACAGATGGAGAAACGATTTCATGGTGAATCGTTGCGTGTCAAACCGGGTTTTACTTGGGAAACATGAAAAAATTGAAATAAAATGGCCATAGAGAAAAATTCCCTTCTAATCCTGATGTGGTTCTTTACAATACAATTAACTCTTTACAGATGTGGAGAGATCTTATGAAGGAGGCAGACAAAGTACATCTGTCTAAGATGGTGGAGCGCCTAGAGGACTGGATCAGCAAGAGAGATCGTCGTGAAGACTTCAATTCTGATATTGCTGTTCTGTAATAAGAATTGTTACTTTGTCTGAAGCTTTGTGTAGTTCGGCACGGATGCTGTTTGTTCTGTTTTCTTGCTTTAGCTTTGGTTAACTGGTGTCGTGTATCGGTACTAGGGATATTCAAAGAATGGATCTGAGGATCGCGGATGACGACTTCGTCTAGATAATCAAGGACGTACTTCCATCTCGCCCGACCCTGAGGGCACGGGCCCCATGTCGCTCGACCCCGAGGGTACGGGAGCCATCTCGCCCGACCCTGAGGGCACGGGCTCCGTCTCGCCTGACCCCTCGGGCACGGGACCCGTGTCGTCCGACCCCTAAGGATACGGAGCCGTCTCGCTCGACCCTGAGGGCACGAGCTCTGTCCCGCCCGACCCCTGGGGCGCGGGCTCTGTCTCGCCCGACGGGGACCCATGCCGCCTCTAACCACTACGGGTTTGAGGGTACGACCCCGGGATCAAACTTCTGACTCCAGGAGGGAAGCGGGCACGTCTCGACGTGATCCATGGCCACGTCAGGGGGTTCACATCGCCAACAGTGGCGGGTGCGTGGTCGCTGTGCTGCCTACTCCCCGTACGATAGGCACGTCGGTTCACCACGCCGTCCACCGGGACGGGATCGGACGCCACGACCAGCTGATGACGCCAGGGCATGGCACCAATGGTGAACAGGAGCCCGACGTGGAGCCGCCCCGTCACCATCTACAGCGTCGGTGGGACCCGCATGAAGGAGAAGGACCCAACGGCCCTGGAGGCTTTCTTCTCCCTCGCTTTTCTCCTTTCTCTCTGTAATCTGTGCCTTCCCCTTCACCTATAAAAGGGGAAGCAGAATGCCCCAAAAGGGGGACAACTAACGAGCACACGGCTGAACAAGTTCAGCAAGACTCAACTCCATTCGATCTTTTCACCAGAGACTTGGGAACTTCTCCCTCTCTCGCTCGTTTGTAACCCCTACTACAAACCAGTATCGGTAACACGAGCAGCAGCAAACTAGACGTAGGGACATTCCACCCGAACCAGTATAAATCCTTGTGTCCTTCGAGCACACCATCCGGGTCAGACGCGCAGATATAAATTTACTAGCCGGTGATCCAAAACATCGACAGTTGGCGCGCCAATTATGGGCTTTTTGTGCGTCTCGACGTCCACATCAGGCCTTGGATGGCTAATCACGGCGTCAACTGGATCCCGGGCGCGCACGTGCGCTTTAGGAACCTAGATTTCATCATCATGACGGAGGGAGAGCTGGCGCAGGCCTCCGCCACCATCCATCCTCTCCACTCCGCTGGTCTCGATGCGATCGTCGAGGCGCTTGAGGAGCTGCAGCTGCATGCGTCGGAGGCTCGCGCCCCGGGAGCGATCAACTCCTCGGTTTCGATTACGGGAGGCTAGAGCGCCAGCTCAATGCCTTCCTGGGACCCCGACCGTCCCGGGAGGACCTACGCTGCTTCACCTTCTCGTTCGCCAACATCATGACGTAGCTTGTCTAAGGGGATCCGCTCTCCCTGGAATACCTCATCCGGAGCACTCCGGCAACATTCCTGTTCGGTCTGCGTGCAATGCTACGGGGACCGTTGGCCACCTCGTGGCATAGCACATGCACTCATTCCCTACGAACGACGAGTTCATAGGGATGACCGAATACGTCGTGGAATCTTTCCATGACCTTCTCGCGAGAGATTCAGAGTCACCCTTCGACTCTGACTCCAGCAGGGGAGCCATCACCCCTCACGAGAATATTTTATGACAGGTAGACAGGTACCCTTGAGGGACACGTCGAAAGCATCCATGAGGGAGGGGCTACCCCACCAAATGACCTCAACGACGAGGTCAAGGGAGACACAGGGACCCTGCCTCACCTGCGGGTGGAGCAGCTGAGGGCGCGGCATAGGGAACTCGAGGATGCGAGACTCTAGCTAGAGTAGGAGTGTGCGGAGCTCAAGCAAGAGATTGAGCATCGCGGAGATGGTGGGCGTGTGCGTGCCATGCCCCACGACGTGAATCGGAGGATCATTGAAGACAATGGAGTCCTACCACACTTCGCCCGGGCAAGCCAGAACATCGCTGCCACGACGGCCTTGCTCCGAGGGCTCCTAGAGCCACGACACCTAAGGATCATCGGGCCCATCACGAGATCTGCACGCTGCTCTAGCGCATGGCGGTGTAGTAGGCGGAGAGCTCATTGTCTCGGCGACACGAGCTCGACGCTAGTCGGCATGCGCCCTCGGGATGACATGTCAGGGATGTGTCTGTCCACCAGGCACCGTGCGGCGTCGGGGGGCGTGCCATGGCTCTAGTGCATGAGCGTCTCGGCCTCCACCATGATGCACATAACACCTTGGATGCCCGTAGGCATGGACAAAGCAACGAGAGAGAGGAAGCCGGCCGCGGCTACCACCCACGTCGCGGCGGACGCTACGACAGCGGCGAGGACCAAAGCTCGAGCCCCATCCTACCGGGCCTCAGGCCTTCGGTCGACACATCCTCAACGCCGCCTTCCCACCGTAGTACCGACCGCTGACCAACATCCCAAAATACTCCAAGGAAACGAACCTCGGACTGTGGCTCGAGGATTACCAGCTAGCTTGCCAAGCCGATTGGAGCGGATAGTGATAGTTTCATTATCTGCAACCTTCCATTGCTCCTAGCCAATTCGACTTGAACATGGTTGAAGCACGTTCCACCCAACCGGATTCAAAGTTGGGCGGACCTAAAGGAGATTTTCGTGGGAAACTTCTAGGACACCTAAGCGCATCCTGGTAACCCATGGGATCTCAAAAACTACCGATAGAAGTCCGGGAAACTCTTCATGAGTACATCCGGCGCTTCTTCCGGTAGTGCAACGAGCTGCCCGACATCGCCGACGCTGACGTTATAGGAGCCTTCCTATCTGGGACCACCTGCGAGTCTCTGATTCACAAGCTAGGACGCAAGGGCCCACAAACCACCAAGGACCTCCTCGACATCGCCACCAACCATGCCTTGGGTGAGGAGGCGGTCGGAGAGATTTTTGACCGCCCCAAGAGCAAGGTGAAGCGGGACAAGGATGCCGACGAAGGCGCCTCCAATCGCCCCATCAAGAAGAAAAACAAGCATCGGTCCACTAGTTCAAGGTGGGTCGGAAGCCCATCGAGGGTACCCTAGACCACTTCGAGAAGCTGCTCGAAGGGCCATGCCTGAACCATGCCTTCCCCATCAAGCACCTATACAAAGACTGCACCCTCATGAAGCGGTTCCTATCCGGTGGCTCCAACAAGGGTGAGCATAGGAAGAAGCCTAAGGCAGCGGCAGACGATGCCAAGAGGAAGGATGGCGGCTTTCCGACGCTGGATCATTGCCTCATGATCTTCGGAGGGTCGGTGGCCTATGACTCCAAGCTCCGCCAGAAGCTTGCACGCCGTGAGGTCTATACGGCCGAGCCAGCCACGCCTTCCTTCCTTCGATGGTCGAGAGTCCACCATCAACTTTGATGGGACCAACCACCTAGAAAGCGCCCACAGCTAGGAAAATACCCGCTCGTGGTCGACGCAATCGTTGGCACGAAGCAGCTCACCAAGGTGCTGATGGATGGAGGCAACAGCCCCAACATCATGTACGCTGAGACGCTTAACGCCATGGGCATCGATCGATCGCGGATTCGGCCGATCGAGGCGCCTTTCCATGGCATCGTGCCTGGAAAACAGGCCATGCCGCTCAGGTAGATTGATCTGCCTGTCACCTTTGGGAATCTGATCAATTACAGGACAAATACCCTTACCTTCGAGGTGGTCGGTTTCCATGGGACCTACCACACCATCCTAGGACGTCCATGCTACGCGAAGTTCATGGCCGTCCCCAACTACACCTATCTGAAGTTGAAGATGTCGGGTCCACGTGGGGTCATCATTGTCGGCACCTCCTTCCAGTGCACCTACGAGTGCGAGGTCGACTGTTGCGAACACGCCATGGCGATTGTCACCTCCAAAGAGCTCGTGGCCATTAGGGAGGAGATCATCGAAGAAGAGCCCTACCCCAAGCAGTCGGCCAGGTCTTTTGAGGCCGTGGAAGGCACCAAGGAGGTCCTCATAGACCCCAGCAGCTCTGAGGGCAAAGTGGTGCGCATCGGCACCACGCTTTCCTCCAAATAGGAAAGCGCGCTCATCGACTTCCTCCATGCCTATAGAGATATCTTTGCGTGGAGACCCTCAGACATGCCAGGCATTTCAAGAGAAGTCGCCGAGCATGCCTTAAAAATCAGGCCAGGCTCCAAGCCGATGAAGCAACGCCTGTGAATCTTTTGGTGGCCGGATTCATCAAGGAGGTGTATCACCCTAAGTGGTTAGCCAATCCTATTCTTGTAAGAAAAAAGACTAGAAAATAGAGAATGTGTGTTTACTAAACAGGTCGCAATAAAGCGTGTCCAAAGGATCGGTTTCCTTTGCCGCGCATAGACCAAGTAGTCAACTCGACCTCAGGGTGTGAAACCCTTTGCTTCCTTGATGCGTACTCCAGGTACCATCAAATCACAATGAAATTGTCCGACCAGCTCGCGATGTCTTTCATCACCCCATTTAGATCGTTCTGCTATATCACAATGCCGTTCGGTCTGAAAAATGCGGGGGCTATGTATCAACGTTGTGTGCTCAAGTGTTTTGGGGACCTCATTGGGCAAGCAGTTGAGGCCAACGTAGATGACATCGTGGTCAAGTCCAAATAGGTTGACTAGGTCGTAGCCGACCTAGAGTAGACCTTCGCGAAACTCTGAGCAAACAGCATCAAACTCAACCCCGAGAAATGTGTTTTTGGGGTCCCGAGGGGTATGCTGCTGAGTTCTATCATCTCCAAGCATGGCATCGAAGCCAATCCTCGAAAAGATCTCAGCCATCATGAGAATGGGCCCGATTCAGAACATAAAGAGGGTAGAGCGAGTTACAGGGTGCCTCACCGTGCTCAGCCATTTTATCTCGCACCTCGATGAGCGAGGTCTCATCCTCTATCGGCTTTTGAAGAAAGCCGACCATTTTGAGTGGACGTCCGAGGCCCAGGAGACACTTGACAAGGTCATGCAACTCCTGACCAAGGCCCCAATCCTAATTCCCCTGACCAACGGGGAGCCGCTCCTGCTCTACATTACGGCCACCACACAAGTGGTTAGCGCCGCCCTGGTGGTAGAGCGGGGAGAAGAGGGACACACCCTCAAACTATAACGTCTCATGTACTTCGTTAGCGAGGTCTTATTCGATTCTAAGACCTGCTACCCCAAATCCAGATACTCCTATACATCATCCTCATCGCCAAGAGGAAGTTGCATCACTACTTCGAGTCACACCCGGTGACGGTTGTGACGTCCTTCCCTCTCGGTGAGGTTGTCCAAAACCAGGATGCCACAGGAAGAATCATGAAGTGGGTACTCGAGCTGATGGGTTAGGGCATTTCATATGCCCTTCGGACGGCCATCAAGTCCCAAGTGCTGGCCGATTTTGTTGCAGAATGGACCAAGATCCAAATGCCACCAGCAGCTGTCGACAAGAGTACTGGACGATGTACTTTGATAGATCACTGATGAAGAAAGGTGCTGGCATGGGGCTGGTCTTTGTTTTGCCCCTTGGGGTACGCATGAGGTACATGGTTCACATCCATTTCCTTGCCTCCAACAATGTGGCCAAATCTGAGGCACTCATGAATGGCCTACGCATCACCGTCGAGTTGGGCATCCAATGGATTGACATCCGGTGTGACTCCCAGCTGGTCATCGACCAAGTCATGAAGGAGTCAAGCAACCACAACGCCAAAATGGCTGTGTATTGCCAAGAAGTTCGCCAGCTGGAGGACAAGTTTGATGGTCTCGAGGTCAATCACATCCTGAGGTGGCTCAACGAAGCAGCCAACGCGCTGACAAAGATGGCGTTCAACCAAGAGCTAGTGCTGATGGGCATCTTTGCCTGCAATCAATACAAGCCCTTAGTCCGCTATGAGGAGCCGAATAGACTAGTGATGGGCCGCCTACCCTAGGCTCGGGGGCTAACCAACCGTCGGCTCCTTCTGACCCCGAAGTCATGGAGCTTGACAAATATCCAATCTGCAGAGCCTGACCCTCTAGCCGACTAGAGAACGCCTTACCTCGACTACCACCTCCGTGAGGCGCTATCAACAGACAAAATGGAGGCTCGATGGCTCACGCGTCGTGCCAAGTCCTTCGTCGTTATTGAGGGAGAGCTCTATAAGCGAAGCCACACCGGATCCTGCAGCGTTGCATCCCCATCGATCAAGGGAAGCAGTTGCTGAGAGATATCCATGGTGGGTGTCTACGGGCACCATGTTGCACCTAGGACCCAGGTCAGAAATGCGTTCCGACAGGGCTTCTACTGGCCGACTGCACTTGCCGACACTGAACAGATTGAGTGCACCTACGAAGGGTGTCAATACTATGCTCGGCAGACCCACCTGCTGGCCTAAGCACTCCAAATGATCCCCATCATATGGCCGTTCGTGGTCTGGGGCTCGATATGGTCGGACCTCTCAAGAGAGCGCCCGGGGGCTATACGCACTTGCTTGTCGCCGTAGACAAGTTTACATAGTTGATAGAGGATCGACCGATCTCTGTGATCAAGTCCGAGCAAGCCGTGCTGTTCTTCCTTGACATCGTCCATCGCTTTGGAGTCCCAAACTCCATTATCGCGGACAACGACACGCAGTTCATCAAGAAAATGTTTCTCCGATTCTGCGATGAATACCACATCTACGTCAATTGGGCCGCCATGGCACACCCCCACGTGAACAGGCAAGTCAAGCGCACGAACGACATGGTCCTACAAGGCCTCAAGCCTAGGATCTTCAACCGGTTGAACAAGTTTGGTGGACGATGGGTCGCGGAGCTCCCCTCAGTGCTCTAGAGCCTGAGGACGACCCCCAGCCGAGCCACCGGCTACACACCTTTCTCCATGGTCTATGGTTTCAAGGCTATCCTCCCGACTGACCTTGACTATGGAGCACCGAGGGTCATCGTGTATGACGAGCTAGGAGCCGAGGCATCCCTCGAAGACACCATGGATCAGCTCGATGAAGCATGCGACATTGCCCTCCCCCGCTCAGCCAAGTACCAGCAAGCATTGCACCGGTACCACAACCATCGGGTGTGGGGTCGGGCCTTCAATGTCAGGGACCTAGTGCTCCGCCTTGTCCAGAGCAACAAGAATCGCCACAAGCTCTCTCCACCGTGGGAGGGACCGTACGTTGTTGCGGAGGTGCTCTATTCGGGCACCTACAAGCTCAAGACCATCGACGACGAGGTCTTCATCAACGCCTGGAATATCGAGCAGCTACATCGCTTTTACCCCAATCTATGCGCGTGCTTATGAAAATTAAGAATGATGTTTCTAAAATGAAAAACACTTTCTCTTATCGATTTCGCTATCGTTTCCTCGATCTTTAGTGACACTCGACCCCAGCAACAGCAAGGGGTCGGGCCTCACTCGAGGGGCTAATAAGTGTATATCTACCGACCCTCTCCTACATTAAGAAACACTGAGTAAAACTGGTCGGACTGCAAGAAACCTACGCCCTAGCGGCTATGACGTTTTTGCTCACCAGTGTGATTAGAGCTTTTTACCCACACCTCAAGCTTTACAGCCTTTACAATGGAACGGGTTGGAACATATTAATCTTTTTTATACAAAAAAGGGAGAAGAGCCAAAAGTCTGTTTGGCCATAACAAAAGTTAAGAACTTGCCCACTTATTACAAGTTCGTTGCCTGGCCTATCTAACTAACTAATTCTTTGGGGATAATCTCATCCTCTATCTTGGCAGAAAAGTCCTACACCAGAGAGGCCACTTCCTTCTCGATGTCCTCCAGCTCAGTGTCGAGTAGATGGGCACGAAGCCCTAGCTCATCGTCGCCAGATCAATGTTCTCATAACGAGAATAGGCGATTGCAAATGATCGGTGAACGCTGAAGTGAAGTGCATCCCTCGTGATCTCATAGCTTGATCCATAATCTGGATAGCGCAAACCACATACGAGCTCGTCTCCTACTCTAGGGCCAGTTCAAGGTTGTCGAAGACCAGCTGGACGGCGACGAGTAGGGAATCATGCTCGTCGCTCTCCTTTAGGAGGGATGCCTTCACCTCGTCAAGCTCCTTCTCCAGGCCATGGCTCTTCATCACCTCCGTGCCAAGCTTGTCACTGAGACCTATCCAAGCCACATACCGACCGTGTCAAAAGGCCTACCATAGATTCTAGGGAGAAAGACAACAAGAGAAACCGGAGTCTTAGTGTCCACGAATGCCCGAAGCCTGCGCACCTCATCGCGCCGCTAGGGCACCTTGTCCTCTAGGCACCGGACCTCTTCCTGGCGCTGCTCGCACTGCCGAGTCTCCTTAGCCTCCAGGCATTGGACCTCTTCCTAGCGCTGATTGACCTCCGTGGCAAGCCTGGCGGCCACGCCTTCAACTGTAACATTTAGGTCCCTCTCCCCCTCAAGCTCAACCTCGAGGATGTCAATCCACTGCTGGGCATCGGTGCGCTCCTGATGAGCCAAGTCACGCCTGTGCGGAGCCCCTCTATGGCCCAAAGCAAATCATCCTGCTCCTTCCGTAGCCGCTCGGCCTCCACGACGTCCATGCACGCCCTCTCAATCAGGGCCATGAGCTTCTCCCTAGCCTCGCCAGCATCATCACGAGCATCCTTCTCCCTGACTCGGAGGTCGGCCAGCTCTCAGGCGGTGGGGGCAAGCTCAGCCACCTCCTGACGGGCGGCAGTGAGCTATGCAACCAGCCTCTCACTCAGCGCTGTGCCTCCTCGGTAAGGAATTGGGACTTCTCCTGGCTGCGGACCATAAGGGACTGTCGATAGGACAAGACTTAGAGGCACGAAAGGGAAAATGAGGGTCAGGAAGATGGTCATATCATACCTGGCCAACTGGGGCGACAATGTCGCGCAGTGAGCTCAGCACGGTGGTCAGGGCACGAACTGTGGTACCAACCTCCGTGTGGATGCTCCACCATCCCCTCTCTCCGCTGCGTCGTCAAGGGCAACCACCCAGACCAGAGACCGGGATGGCTCCATGCCGATCCCAAGTGGCGCCAACCCCTCTTGCGATAGCAACTCCTTTAGAGCATACCCTCTGGCCAAAGAGGGGGTGGGGGTACGTCCTCCTCCATCTGCCCCACCGGGGAGGTGGCCGCCCGTATGGATGATGGCTCTAGCTGCGCTGCTTCCTCCTACAACGTCATGGTCACACCCAGCTATGCATCTCCAACAGGCGCCCCAAACGTGCCCTCCTCCATCTGCTCTCCTATGCACACAGCCATTGGCTGCATCTCCCCGATCGACACCGTGGCCGCCCCAGTGCCACTTGGCTCACCTATGGCATGGCGCCAGCCAACTCCTAGTGTGTCTGTTGGAGGAGGCTCTTCTTCGGCGCAAGCCTCAGGAGAGTCCCATGTCCTTGACGACGCAAAGGACCTGATGGTCAGTTTACACCAAAAATTAGTTAGAACAAAAGGACAAAAACTCCCGCTCACCCCGACGCCATCAGACGATGACATTTTGCGGCCGACCTGCCCGACCCCAGCTGCTCCTCGGTGGCATGTTGCTGCTTCAGCCCTCCCTCTATTCGGAGGGTCTAGAAGGAGCGGGGCGGCCGGTTCCTACCGACTCTGGGGTGCCACGGGAGGCCCGGACGGGGCAGGGCGACCTGACTCCACCAGCTCCGGGGGCGCATCCTCCCCCTCCTGCCTAGGGCATGCCACGTGAAAGGCTCCACCTGCGGTAGAGATAGATCCTCATCCCGTCGCCCAGCTCATCCCATTGGACAGGCGACCTAAAGTCATCCCCCCGCCCTAGCTCGTCCCATTGAATGGGCGACCCTAGAACCATCGCCTTCTTCTTCTTCTTCTTCTTCTTCTTTCTTCCTCTTCCTCCTCTGAGCCTTGCCATCGCTTTCCTCGGTTCAAGCTCGCCCGCTGCTTTGCCTACCGCCTTGCCTCCTTGTCGTCCATATCCTTCTTCCTCTACTCATTTGCAGCATGGTTCGCCGCCCTCATGGCCGTGTGCTCCAACGCAGTGACACGATGGAGGCCCAAAAGCCCAAGTCCATTGGCAGCTCGATAAAGCCTAACTCCAGCCACATCGCAGGATGTCCTAGGATTAGGAACATGGCGTCAGACTCGTTTGTCACCTCCTTAATGCACTGCACGACCTCGCTATCATGGAGCGGCCCCTGGGTGAGCACTGTCCCATCGAGCTAGCCACCGGTGTCATCCCGGACAGCGAGAGGGCGCGCACCATCAGTGGCGCCACCCTCCTCATGTGGTATGCCCCGATGACACTGGCCCGATGAAGGCTGCGCCTCCTTGTGGATGCGATGGCCTTGAGGAGGTCATGCATCCTCTTCTTTTCCTTGATGGGTGGCTCCCCATGGCCACGTCGGCGGTGCCTCTTCGATCAGGTGCCCGGTGAAGATCGGCAAGGGGGTGGCGGGGTCGTTCTTCAAGTAGAACCACTGCGCGTTCCACCCCTTGTTGGATCTAGATAGCTGGCTAGGCATGTACTCGATTGCTCGCTACCCCCAAAGGTGGATGCCCATGCATCCCATCGGCACTAGGATCCCCCTGCCTTTGTCCTTCTTCTTAAGTAGGGAGACGAAGAAGAAGTACCTCCATAGTTCGAAGTGGGGTTCGATCCCTAGGTATCCCTCAGACAGCGCGATGAAGGCCATGATGTGTAAGATCCCATTGGGGTTCAGATGCTGCAGCTCAATCTAGAAGTGGTGCAGCAGTCCCTAGAAGAACAGATGGGGAGGAATCGCGAGTCTACACTGGCGCATCCTCACGACTGGGCACGAGCCACTCCGCCATGCGTCGGTCCTCCCACGGAGAAGACCACACTTGATGAGGCCATCCATGCGTGCGTGGGTGACGTCGGAGCGGTACCATGACTCCATGGAAAGCGAAGACAGAGGAGCAAGGAGTTTTTGGCGACAGCGGAGAAGCGAAGGCTACAGATCTAGGGCGCTGGCGGCGTATTAGCAAGGGCAGCAGATTTGAACGACGACGGTGGAAAGGCAAAGAAGGCAAGGTTGTGGTTTAGTGTGCCGAAACATGGAGGGGGATGCCGCTATTTATAAGGCAGGGTGAAGTGAGAGGCAAACCATCCGCCTAGATCTATGCGCCCGCCGCACCATGTCACATCGCTTCTCTAAGAAATGTGCGCACGCCACCTCTGGCCGCTCCCTCTAAGGATGCGTCGGATGATGGTTCACCCCATTTGATGGGTTGAGAACCGCCATAGGCAAGGAGGGATACGGAGCTATAAACGCTCCCACGACCCATTCAGGCCTAGAAGTTCAAAGGTTGGCCCACCGACGGGTTCACAACCACTCCAGGGCACCTTTAGAGTGAGGGGTGAAAAGGGATGGGCCCACTAGCAGCCAGTATCCGAGCGCACAAGCACCGTAGGCATCCCAGCCCTTGTTTCAGTCTTGGTCGGTTCCCAGTCCATGGTTTTTCCTCGAAGAAGGGCAGCGAGCCCTTGGGACCGGTCGAACGAACCCAAGAACTATATGGATTGGCCGCCAAGAATCTGGAGTCGGTCACCAGCTGACCCATGCTGGACCCCCATGAACAGGAAGCTGGGGCCCCACTCGGACTAGCCCATTAACAGCTCACCGAGCACCATGATTCGTCCATCGAGGAAAACATGGCATGGCTCAGCCCCTCCATTTTATCGAAAAAACGCTTGAGGAATGATGATCACAAGATGAGCTGACCCCTCGACTGGACCCCTGCTACGCATGGGGGCTCGAGGGAAGTTGGACTCGCAAGGAGACCGAATACGCGGTCGCAAGAAGATGGCGGATCGATTGGATCCTAAGGAGGGATCAGAATCAAGAAAAATCTTTTTCAACCCCTCGAATCCCGCAGCTACATGTTCCCAAGGAGTCTGATCGCAATAGAAGGGAATCGCAACCCACCAAGGCATCCCACGGGCAGCAGAAGATTGAAGCCCTCAAAGTCCCTCCATCCGAAAAAGGCTACGAAGGAGTATCCTACTCCTCCGCAGGCTCGGAGGCTACTGTCGGGTATCGGTATTAGGGATACCCGAAGAAGGGATCTAAGAACCATAGACGATGACTTGCCTAGATAATTAAGGACGTACTTCAGTCTCCACCAACCCCGAAGGGATGGCCTCTGTCTCGCCCGACCATGAGGGCACGAGCCCTGTGTCGCCTGACCCCGAGGGTATGGGAGCCATCTCGCCTAACCCTGAGGGCACAGGCTTCATCTCGCCAGACCCCTCGGGCATGGGCCCGGTGTCGCCCTTCCCCAAGGGTACAGGAGCCATCTCACCCGACCCTAAGGGCATGGGCTCCGTCCCGCCCGACCCTTGGGGCATAGGCTCTGTCTCACCCGACGGGGACTCATACCGCCTCCAACCACTACGGGTCTGAGGTTACGACCCTGGGGTCAAACTTCTGACACCGGGGGGGGAAGCGGGCACGTCTCGACATGACCCATGGCCACGTTAGGCCACGGTCGGAGGTTCACATCGCCAATAGTGATGGGTGCGTGGTTGCTGTGCTGCCTACTCTCCGTACGGCCGTTGATAGGCACGTCGGTTCACCACGCCGTCCACCGGGATGGGATGGGACACCACGACCAGCTGATGATGCACGGGGCATGGCACCAATGGTGAACAGGAGCCCCACATGGAGCTGTCCCCATCACCATCTACAGCATCGGCGAGACTCATGAAGGAGTAGAAGGACCCAACGGCACTGGGGGCCTTCTTCTCCCTTGCTTTCCTCCTTCTTTCTCTCTATAACCTACGCCTTCCCCTTCACCTATAAAAGGGGAAGCAGGATGCCCCAAGAAGGAGGACAGCTAATGAGCACACAACTGAACAAGTTCAGCAAGACTCAACTCCATTCGATCTTTTCACCAGAGACTTGGGAACTTATCCCTCTCTCGTTCGTTTGTAACCCCTACTACAAACCAGTGCATGTAACACGAGCAGCAATAGACTAGACGTAGGGACATTCTATCTGAACCAATATAAATCCTTGTGTCCTCTAAGCACACCATCCAGGCTAGACGCGTGGATACAAATTTACTAGCCGGTGATCCGAAACACCGACAACTAGTATCCCCAGTGTGTAAAAACCTTATAGCTTTCTCAAAAGCAGAGTTAATCTCCTTTCAAAAAAATTGTTGCATGTCAAATGCTTTTGGCAACTATTTTCTACCGTTTCCTTTGAGAGAAATGGAAACATCTCTTCTTGCCAAAGAGCCCATGAGTAGCTATAAAAAATTATAGTGCAGGATTAAGTGGAGGCATCAGAGAGAAAGTGCCAAGATAATAAACAAATCACTCACAATTCCTCCTCCATCAGCTAACCAAACGTAGAACTATCATAACTTTTTTATTTGCCTATATATATACTATATATATAGGTCCCACACATATTGTGATAGCTGGACCCAACTGTTATAGCAATTTTTGTTAATATATAGGTTATCGTAAGTGAAAAATCTAGACCTTTGTTGGACTACACATGTCCTCAGGATTCATCATCACCAACGCTTTTAAGGATGATGGTAATGTATGTTGTTGGGGAGAGGCAAAGGGGATTGTCGTTGGCTGGATGGTAGGGGTCACAATGGCTGTGAAGTGTATGCCTAGCTGGTGTAAGCTTGGGGTGTGTTTGGTTTATGGGATATCCAGGGATGGGATGTGGATATCCCTGGATGAGGGCTGTTTGGTTCTATGGACGAGCTGGCCATGGATATCTAGAATAGGGTATATTATCCTTAGATCCTGTATACTGCGGCCACCAGAAAATGAGCGGACGAGGTTATCCATGGTCAGCGCGGACACGCGGGAAACAAGCGCGGGAGCACACGTAGATATTTCTCACCTCCTGTCCTTATCTTCACCGTCACCGCTCTCCTCCAGACTCCTCTCTCCACTCCTGCTCTCCACATAGGGAGGTGCTCCTCGCCTTGCCGCACGCCGCATGCTCCACGCCGCACATCTCCTCCGTCGATCGCACGAGCAGCAGCGGGGAGCAACGGATGGGATCCAGCACCACCACACATGGGCATCTCCACCGCTCGCACAACAACAGCAGCAGGTCCCGGTGACACACCTCCCTCTCATAGCAGCAGTAGGGAGCAGGTCTTGACCACACCTCCTTTGCTTCATCTCGCACAGCAGGGAGCAAGCAGGTGTGAAATATTCCCCTCCCTATTCCTTTGGTAAAAAGAAATCTAGTTAATATGAGAAGAACAAATAGGATTGATAGTTGATTCAAGTGATGATGCTTTCTTGCTTTTGGATATCCATAGATCTGGACTATAAATATTGTCTTTTTATGTTCAGATTTGATCTTTCCTTCAGTTTAGCTGATGGACAAGAGGACCAAGATCTTGATTTATGCAGCTGTAGCTATAGGATCTCTAGTTAGCCTAGAGGGGGGTGAATAGGCCTGTCAAAACAAACACTCAAACTTTCATCAAATTCAACCTGCGACACTGTCGCACTGACCTCGTGGCACTGCCAGACAGCGGCACTGCCAGGCCAGAACAGCGACACTACCGCACCTGTAGACAACTTTGAGTCACAGTTCAAAATCAGTGAATGAAAACTTGAATCGGAGAAATTCCTTAGCTTCCTGCAGGTATGTGATTCACAGATCGAGAGCTAGAAATGGTAGGAACACCACACACAAGTAGATCAACCATAAACCCTAGAAATCACCTCAACGACAATATGAAATGCAAATGATGTAAATCAAGCACAATGTGACACGATGATTTAACCCGTGGTTCAGCTCTCCACCATGGCTTGCCTAAATCCACGTTGTTGAGGTTAGCCACTAAGGCTTAGGGCTTTGCAACACTTTCTCATTCTCAAGTCAAAAGATTCAACTCTTGAGATGAGGGGCGAGTTTACTAGCTTCAAGAGGTGGTTACCAACCTCCTGGGGCTGCCACACAAGTTGGCAAGCTCCACGGGCGATGCTCTAGCCAACTAGGAGCAAAGCTCCAAGAGTAATAAACACAACCGCCAACCAAAATATGAACCAAGTGCTCTTTTGAGTTGGGGAATCAAAGGATCTGCTCTCTAATTGAGTTTGGGACCTTTTTCTCTCAAGGATTGATGGAGCAATCAAGGAAGAATGCTTGGGAGCTCAAGGTCACCAATGGAGGAGAGAGAGAAGGGCACTCTTCTGTTCTTGGACGAGCTGAATGAGTGGGAGAGCAAAGAGAGATGTTGGAGAGGAAGGGGAAAGGTATAAGTACCCCCAGCCCCAACGATCACTTAAGTTGCGGCAGTGCCGAGGCTCAAGTGCGTAGTGTCGCACTGCGGCAGTGCCTCTCTCCAGGTGTGGCACTGCTGCACCAGACAAGACAACAAGGGTAAGAGTGAAGTGTTGGCTGTCTTGGTTGATTAACTGAGGATGTATGTGTAAGATTGAGCACTTGGTAGCACATGTTAGCTTAAGCATTGTGTCCTCCTTTATAGTACGGCTTTTCCTGTACTCAGATTCAAAATATAAAAGAATTTAAACCTCCGTTGAGTTTTAAGCTATCAACATTTGTAATTAGGGGCTCCTCCGTTTTGTGTAACATCTTCGAATATAAATTCCCTGCTTGTCATCTCGATAAATCTCATAGTTCTCTAATTGCGTGGTCATTATCACCAAAACCCACAATTAGGGCTTCATTGCACTTTCAATCTCCCCCTTTTTGGTAATTGATGACAACCCAACTAGAGCTTACAAAAGATATGAAATAAATACTAAGATTTTTCGGACCATGGGTGTAGAGCCTCCCCCTAAATGTGTGAATAGAGAATTGAATTCCCAAATTGGCATAAGAAGCTAAGATTCATATTTTAGTGAAAGTGATGGGGCTCCCCCTACATCTATGCTTCTATGGGATGCTGCACGCTGTGTCAGGTATGTAGACGTGATGCGAATGACAATTCACGCACAACAAGTTTTGCTGTAATAGCAGGGTGCAACACTTCCGCATTTGCTATAATAGCACAGATAAGAACAGGCACCACACAACATGTAACATATATAAAGATGTACATTCTAGCACAATATTATCACAAGCTACATCACAGATTAATTCATGTCCATATCCCACACATATAAAGTACTTAGGTAGAATTATTACATAAATAGAGTTTTCAATCGTCTCTCAAACTCTCAACCTAACAAAGTCTACTCTAAATGGATAAGAACATGAAGCTCTAGCTGTAGCAATCTCCTCTCCATGGCGTCAAAAAAGTTATTGACCCCTCTCTAATTTCTCCCCATTTGGCATAAAGCACCAAAAAGAGAAGAAAACAAGAAAGACCAACACTCACTCCTCATCTTCTTAGATGGTGTCCCAATTGACATCATCCCCACCAACAGCTCCACTAGCACCTACAACATCCTCCTCACCACCACCATCATCGTCGTCGGAGGAGGAGGAAGAGGACACCACCGCCCTCCCTTGGCGATGGGTGTTCGAAGTGTGGCTCTCATGCCTAGTGCTCCTCCTCATGGACTGCAAGGTGGAGCTTAACCTCATGTGAGGGTCAAGCTCTGGCTGCTCCTGCTCCTCCTCCTCCTCATCGGCCTCTGAATCTATGTTAGAGAGGCTAGGGAGGTTGTCAAACCTCGGCGGTGACTATATTGGAGAAAGAGGTGGCAGCCCTGCACGCTCTCTAGCCTCTCGGTTGGCTTCACGGTTTTCCAACCGGTCCTCATATGCAGTCCTCACTGCATAGGTGCAAGTGGTGAAAATGGCCTTAATCCATCACCCAAACTTCTCCATCTTCCTATCCTTGCGAGGCCTAGAGCGAGAGGACTCAGGCATGTCCTCAACTGATGGAGAGCGTCTCACTGCCCTACTAGCACCGGAGGCTTGGGTCTTCTCAATCTTGTAGATGGTGTGGAGACCATCTTTATCAAACTTGTAACCGGTGACCCTCTCAATCATGAACATGAGATAGAGGCCTAGGGCATTCCCTTTCTCCCATCCTCCATGGCATTCCTTAGCTCACGCCACATGAAGCAAGGGACATTGAACCTATCTCCTCCAGGGGCAAACCTAGCAAGCACATTCCTCACATAGCCATTAAGATCTAAGGCTGCTCCATCTTTGGGATTTATTGTGTGCCTTATCAAATTGTTCAGAATGTAGTAGTAGCTCTTCAAGGCACTAACCTTGCCATCTGCACTTCTCCTATCAATCCACATATATGCAATGTCATGGATCTCAGCTCTAGCCTCATCATGCATATAAGTGAAGCCTCGCTCCTCCTCTCCAAAACAAAGGATCCGCTAAAAGTCACAAAGTCAATCCTATAATGTCGTCCCTCAGTCATCCAGTGAATCTCATCAGTGTAGATGTCATAGAAGAAGGTAGCATGAAACTGGGCTAGCACTTCCTCATTCCAATTGTACCAGAGGCTCATGATATCAGTGAGGCCAAACAACTCATAAGCCTTGATCACTTTGTTAGACTTAGGCTCATTCTTCCCCTTCATCTCCTCCCAGTCAACATACTGCATCTTGACAATCTTTGATTTTTGGAGTTGAAAATCACTGAGGCATAAAAGTTGAAATGAAACTCATTCCAAAACCTGTAGTCCACCCCTAAATCCTTTGGCTGCTCATAAGAATTGTTCTTACGTGCTTTTTCCACTATCTTTAGCTTTCCCACATACTTGAGCACGGGATGAGCACGTGTGTCAATGGGATGCCTCATGATCACTTCCTCAGAATACTCACTGAGGTAACCTCTGTCAAACTCCTCAAGGTGAGGTGGAGTATCTAGACAAGCACCTAGGGGAATGGTACGGCCAGCCCTCTCCAAGTTCTCCTCCTCCTGGATCAACTGATCCCTCCTCCCCCTATCACTAGCATCCCCTCTTCCAACTGCAACGCTGCTGCCTCCTATTGTTCTGCCACGATCATGACGAGGCATCTGCTTATCACGAGGCTCAGTCATCTTCCTCTTCCCCCTCCGGTCATCTTCACCTCTAGAGGAAATCTACGCAAAAACATAGACCAAAATAAGAAACTATACAAGTGGAGAGTAGAAGTTACCCTATAAAGCAAGTTAAGTACTCAAGAAGAGTCAACATGCAAGCAAGGGAAGCAGCTGATGTGGTACTGCCCCTAGACATGCGGCACTGCCACGCCTGGGAGTAGCACTGCCGCACCAGCTGTTTCACCAAGATTGCATTTTGCATCTTCATGTCTACTGAACTTACTTCATAATTTAACTCCCAGCCCACTATGCAATCTCAGCAAGTATAAACATGTCTATGTCATCGATTCATCTAGATATGATTGGAAGAAAGCCTAGCAATCATGAATCTTAGCATTGGGAGCTGACTGAAATAGATAAAGTGAGTCAACCATTGAACCAAGTGTATAACACTATCGGCTTTGCCACATAGGTGCGGCACTACCGTGCCGAGGGCGCGGCACTACCACAGCAGTTAATTTGGCTCCAAGATTGAATCACGAGTTCTACTTCAATCAATCCTCAAAGCACCATCCAAACTACTATCTATTTTCCAATCAACCATCCAAGACAACTAGAATCGACACATTGCATAGATCGAGAAGGATTAGGGTTTCACCTTTGATTCACATGGATTGAGGAAAGAGATGAAATGGCTCCACCTAAGAGCTTCAACGACCATCAATGATGAGGGAGAAGGCCGGTGGTGGCTGTGGTACTACCGAACGGCGACGCAGCAGCAGGGCAACGGCGCGGTGGCGGCTAGGCTCGTGAAAGAGAAGGGTGAGAGAGAGGCAGCGCCATCGGGTGAATGAGGAGAGGGTTACCCTAGGGCTAGAATAAAAGAGTAGAGTAAATGGGCCCCCATGGTAACTGTTGTTGTGGGCTGAATTTCGATTGAAATTCAAAGTGCGGCACTGTTGCAAGGTAGGCGTGGCACAACCGCACTCCCTAGACCAGCAAGATTTAGCTACTAACTAAATAGCTCTATATATATAGGATATGGACACAAATCTCAAGCATACTATGATCAGCATCAAATGATCAATACAAATAATGATCATAATGCACTTGTTTCTTATGATAAAACATTTTGAAGCACAATATTTAAACCTTTGCAATTCATTTCTCCTATCCATGCGAGTTCATCAATCAAGGTGTGCTATAGTTCAAACCATGTTACGAGAATCAAGTAAATTTAGCTCACTACGTAAAGCACAAAACCTTGACTCATCCGAATACCCAAGTAGATCGAACTTAGAGCCCTTAGGATACCACAAGCCAAGGTTAGGAGTGTGTACTAAATATCTCAAGATTCTCTTAACGTCCACTAAGTGGCACTCTTTCGGGTTAGCTTGAAATCTAGCACACATGCACACACTAAGCATAATATCGGGCCTAGATGCACACAAATAAAGTAGATAGCCGATCATAGAGCGATATACCTTAGTATCCTCGACTTTCCCTTCATCGTTGAGATCTAGATGTCCATTGGTTGGCATGGGAGTTTTGATTGGCTTGGCATTCACCATGTCAAACTTCTTGAGCATATCATGGGTGTACTTCATTTGGCTAATGAAAGTTCCATCCTTCACTTGCTTGATTTGAAATCCAAGAAAGAACTTTAATTCACTCATCATGGACATCTCAAATCTCTTGGTCATGATCCTACTAAATTCCTCACAAAAAGAATGATTAGTACTACCAAATATTATGTTATCGACATATATTTGGTACACAAATATATCTTTGTCGACTTTGTGAGTGAAAAGGGTATGATCGGCTTTGCCTATTTCAAAGCCTTGTTTAAGCAAGAATTCCTTAAGGCATTCATATCATGCTCTTGGTGCTTGCTTAAGCTCATAGAGCGCCTTTTGGAGTTTGTAGACATGGTTGGGAAACTTGTGATCTTCAAAGCCCGATGGTTGCTCAACATAGACAAGTTCTTAAATAGGGCCATTGAGAGATGCACTCTTCACATTCATTTGATATATCTTGAAGTTGTGATGAGCGACATAGGCTAGAAGCATTTGGATTGCTTCAAGCCTTGCCACCAGTGCATATGTTTCTTTAAAGTCCAAGCCCTCTACTTGAGTGAAACCTTGAGCAACCAATCTTGCTTTGTTCCTTGTCACCACTCCATTCTCATATTGCTTGTTGTGGAAGACCCACTTGGTGCCAATGACATTGGTATTGGGTCATTCCACCAAGGTCCACACTTGGTTTATTTCGAAGTTGTTGAGCTCTTCTTGCATGGCCATCATCCAATCCAGGTCTCCAAGTGCTTGTTCTACCTTAGGAGGTTCCAAAGAGGAAACAAACGAGTAATATTGGCAAAAATTTGCTAAATATGAATGAGTTGTTACCCCCTTTCGAAGGCTCCCAAGGATGTTGTTAACGATATGATCCCGTTGTATTATTTTCCTTAGCCTGGATGCTCAAAGGCCTTTTGTTCATCTTCTAGACCTTCATCATTTTCTTGCTCAAATATGGGTTGTAGGTCTTGTCCATGAGCTGGAGTCGAATCAGCTGTTGCTGACTATGTAGGTGCGGCACTGCCGCTCTCAAGTGTGGCACTACTGCGTGCAGGTATTGCAGTAGGTGTTTGCTGCTGTTTAGCATCAGGTACGTCAGCGGAAATAGGTGCAGCAGCAACTTGAGGAACCTCCACTTTGGTGACTTCATCTTCTGGTGGTCTAATATCACCAATGGCCAATTGCTTGATTGCTTCACATGGTGGATCCTCCTTTCCTACAATACTTGAATCAACTTGCTCCACTTGAGAGCCATTAGATTCATCAAATGTCACGTCTACTGCAATCTCAACTCTCCTGGAGGTTTTGTTGAAGACACGGTAGGCATGCTCATTTGATCCATAACCAAGAAGAACACATTCATCAACTTTAGGTGCAAACTTAGAGGTTTTGGATTTCCTGTTAAGTATGAAACACTTGCACCCAAACACTCTAAAGTAAGAAACCTTAGGCTTGTTAGCGGTTAGAAGCACATATGAAGTTTTCTTCAACTTCTTGTGTAGGTAGAGGCGGTTGATGGCATGGCAAGCAGTGTTGACGGCCTCACACCAAAAGATGTCCGGCGTCTTGTACTCATCTAGCATTGTCCTTGCCATATCAATGAGTGTACGATTCTTCTTCTCTACTACACCATTTTGTTGAGGGGTGTATGGAGTTGAAAACTCATGCTTGATGCCCTCTTTATCAAGAAACTCCTCAACTAGAGTATTCTTGAATTCGGTCCTATTGTTGCTTCTCACTTTCTTGATGGGAAGACCAAACTCCTTTTGAGCTCTTCTAACAAATATCTTCACCTTCTCTTTAACTTGGCACTTGTCATGCAAGAAAAATACCCAAGTAAAACAGGAATAGTCATCAACAATAACAAGACCATATTTGTTACCCTTGATACTTAGGTAGGCGACCGGTCCACAGAGATCCATATGTATTAGCTCCAACGGTTGCTTGGTGGTCATGATGCTCTTTGGTGGGTGAGGTACGCCAACTTGCTTTCCGGCTTGACAAGTGCTAAAAATCCTATCTTTCTTAAAGTGAACATTTGTTAGTCCAAGGATGTGTTCATCTTTTAGAAGTTTGGCCAAGTTCCTCATTCCAACATGAGCTAGTCGGCGATGCCAAAACCAACCCATGCTAGATTTTGCCACTAAACAAGTCTCAAGATTAGCTTTACTTTTATTGAAATCAACTAAGTAAACCTTGTTCTTTAATTGACCTATAAAGACAATAGAGTAATCCTTCCTTCTAAAGACTTTCACACCCTTATCCGTAAAGAGACAATTGTAGTCCATCTCACACAACTGAGAAACGGACAACAAGTTGTAACTTAACGAATCAACATGTAATACATTTGTAATTGAATGCTCAAGAGTTATAGCAACTTTACCGAGACCAATCACATCCCCCTTTGAATTATCTCCAAAGACAATCGCCCTGTTCGCTTGGCTTATAAGCCGTACTTTTTCAGCCAACGAACAATATTTTTCTCTCATAAGAAAACAACCAACAGAACTTTCAGCCATGGCTTATCAGCCAAGCGAACAGGGCAAATATCTTCATTTTAGTGCATCATCGGGGAATATGATGAGAACATGCTCCTTTCTCTGGTCATGTGATTTGTACATCCACTATCAAGCACCCAACTTGATCCACCGAAGGAGTATGCCTACAAAACAAGCTTAGTTGCTAGATTTAGGTCTCTAATTTGACTTGGGGCCTTGCATGTTAGTCATAAGAAACTTAGAAACCCAAATAGAAGTATTCCTATATATGTTGGTTTCCTTTCCAACATATTTGGCAACCACTTTTCCACTGTTGTTGCTCTTCAAAACAAAGCATGATGTCAAGCTTTGTCGAGGTGCATAGATCTTTGGTTGATAGGCATACTTGTTCTTGTTGCCCCACATTGATTCCTTAGGCTTTTGGAAAACATATTTCTGCTGGAACACCTTCTTCTTGGGCTTAGTTTGATCAGGAATAGAATTGGTAGCCTTCCCATTTTTGCAGGGCGCGGCACTACCGCTCGGGGACGCTGCACTACTGCAGTCTGTGCAGGCTGATCTGTACCGATTTTGCACTTCCTCTCAAACTGAACACACTCATATCCATTCACTATCCTTCTTCCATTTGTCTTGGCTCCTTTTGTGTGTCCAAGCCCGTACTTGATTGAGGGATGCCTTCCTTGCTTGAATTGTGGCCCTTTTGATTCAACATTCTTCTTGTCATTAGATTGGGTCTCACCCATCCACCCTTTTCCAATAAATTCATTGAGCCTAGCAATCTCCTTTCCATAGCCTCCATGTTTGCAAGGTTAGTGGAATAGGCATTCAAATCAAGATTAAAACATTTTCCACAACCTTGACTAGTGGAGGGAGTAGAGGTTTCCTTTGCCTTAGGGAGATGTGAGTTGCTATCCCAAAGAATGTCATATTGCATCTCAAGTTCTTTGTGCTTTTCATCCAAGTTATAATAATTTTTCTTGAGACCTTTATTTGCTTTCTTTGTAATAGCATGGTCCTCTTGCTCTTTGGCCAAAGCCTTGCGCAAGGATTCCACCTCACTTCTCTCTAATGCAAGAGCTTCTTTGCTAGCAATATAGAGATTCTCTTATTGGATAAGAGTCTCTTCTCTAGATTCTAGCTCAGCTTGGACACTCTCTAAATCCTCCATTAGCTTAGTGATGAATAATTTGGTCTTTCCATCCAAATTTTTAGTTATCATATTTATTTCTTCATCACTAGATTCATCATCACTAGAGCTATCACTAATATCACTACTAGAGATATCACTAGGTGGTGGAGGAGATTTGGCCTTCGATTTGGATTTTACCATCTCACGCTTTGCCATGAGACAAATATGAGGGAGTAGTAGTCATCGTCGGATATGTTGTTGAAGATCCTTGGTGTAGGGGATCACTTGTGAATAGCAGTGGTTGCAATCTTCTCATCCTCCTCACTTGTGCTCTCTCTAGTTGAGTCCCATTCATGCCCAATATGAGCCTCTCCCTTGTACTTCTTGCTCTTTCTACAGTCGGCCTTCTCACTAGAATAGTCATCAATGTGCCAAATCTTGAGGGTAAGCATCTCAAGAACTTATGGGAGAAGTCCTTATCCTTCACCTCTTCTCCAAGTGCTTTGAGATCATTGACAAGCACTTGAAGCCAATAGAACATCTCCGACACACTCTCATCCTCCTTCATCTTGAAGCTTACAAACTTCTCCTTGAAAATGTATGCCTTTGCACCCTTCATGGCTTGAGTGCCCTCAAATGATTCCTCCAACTTCTTCCATGCCTCATGAGCTCTCTCAATGTTCTTGATTTGCTTAAATGTTCTCTCATCCAAAGCATCATGGATGGCACTAAGAGCAATGTCATTATTTTGGAGTAGCGCCTCTTTAAAGGTGGTGGGAGCCTCTTCATCATCAATCTCAATCTTGGTCTCCACCACCTTCCAAACCTTCCTATTGATTGACTTTATATATATTGTCATCTTAGCCTTCCAATAGGGATAGTTGGAGCCATCAAATTGGGGTGGCTTCTTGGTGTTGTTGATTTGAGCCATTTTAACACCGAAGGTTGTTAAGCCTCAAATCACGGTGACCATGGCTCCGATACCACTTGGAAGGTCCTAATGGCTAGAGGGGGTGAATAGCCTATTAAAAATTTCTACAACAACACTTAGCAAACTGGTTAGACAAATATGAGGCAAAGCGAGTGTTGTGCTAGCCTACTAAAAATGCAAGCCACCTACCACAATTCTAGTATCTATAGTCTCTATCCAAACAATGGCTATATCACTACACTAAGTTAGTGTGCTCTCAAAGGCTAACTAAAGAGCCACACTAACCAAACTACCAAGCTCTCATGACTAGCTACACTAAAGAGCTTGACAACTAGTTTGCGGTAATATAAAGTGAGAGAGCAAGATGGTTATACCGCCGAGTTGAGGAATGAACCAATCAATTACAAGAATGAATACCGATAAAGATCAATCACCTCGAAATCAAATTATAACACAATGATTTTTACCGAGGTTCACTTGCTTGCCGTCAAGCTAGTCCTCGTTGTGGCGATTCACTCACTTGGAGGTTCACGCGCTAATTGGCAGTAGGGTGCCGCACAACCAACACAAGATGAGGATCACACAAGCCACGAGCAATCCACTAAAGTACATTCTAGCTCTCCACCGAGGAAAGGTCAAGAACCCTCACAATCACCATGATTGGAACCGAAGACAATCACCAACCTCCGCTCGACGATCCTCGCTGCTCCAAGACATCTAGATGGTGGAAACTACCAAGAGTAACAAGCGAACCCTGTAGCGAAACACAAACACCAAGTGCATCTAGATGCAAATACTCAAGCAACGCACTTGGATTCACTCCCAATCTCACAAAGATGATGAATCAGTGATGGAGATGAGTGGGAGGGCTTTGGCTAAGCTCACAAGGTTGCTATGTCAATGCAAATGGCCAAGAGAGTGAGATAGAGCTAGCCAAACGATATTTATATACACCCCCAAACAATAGAGCCGTTGGCTCAATTATTGGGCACACTGCAGGACGACCGAACGCGCAGGTCATCTGCACCGGACGCGTCCGGTGTGGTGATCGGACGCTTCTGGTCGCTGCGTCCAGTCGTAGCCTGACCGCCACATGTCCCTTTCAAATTGTTTAGCCATTGGTGCCCAACGGCTATCTCTGCGCACAGCAATACTACGTGATCGGACGTGCTGTTAGAAAACGACCGGACCTAGGAGACGCAGCATCCGGTCGAGACAAGAGAGCTCCTAGAGCCGCTCTGGGATGACTGGATGCGTCCGATCACATCGGACCGGACGCTCCCAGCGTCCGATGAATTATTGCGCAGAAAACTCAAGACTTGTTGGTTCACGCATCCAGTCGCTCTCTGCAATCCTGCATCGGGCTATATCACTATGACCTGATGTTGAACATTAACTTGTCAGCGTCCGGTCACTCCACTAAGCCAGAGTTCGGTCATTTTCACTTAGTCACTCACCTCGGGTCCAAATATCAGAAGCGTTCGGTCCTGATTTCGGACATGTCCGGTCACTTCTGTCTGACTACCCCAAGACTGGATAAAATACCGGACGCGTCCGGTACCAATTTCAGACTTGTCCGGTCACTCTGTGACCAGCACGACTAACTCCTTTTCAACTCTATCTTCTTTACCCTTGCTCAAATGTGCCAACCACCAAGTGTATCACCTTGTGCACATATATTAGCATATTTTCACAACTATTTTCAAGGGTGTTAGCACTCCACTAGATCCTAAATGCATATGCAATGAGTTAGAGCATCTAGTGGCACTTTGATAACCGTATTTCGATATGAGTTTCACCCCTCTTAATAGTACAGCTATCGATCCTAAATATGATCACACTCACTAAGTGTCTCGATCACCAAAACAAAAAAGCTTCTATCAAGTTTCACCTTTGCCTTGACCTTTTTGTTTTTCTCTTTCTTCTTTTCCAAGTCCAAGCATTTGATCATCACCATGCCATCATCATCATCATCATGATTTTCACCATTGCTTCATCACTTGGAGTAGTGCTACCTATCTCATAATCACTTTGATAAACTAGGTTAGCACTTATGGTTTCATCAATTCACCAAAACCAAACTAGGGCTTTCAATCTCCTCCTTTTTGGTAATTGATGATAACCCATTCAGAAAGATATGAATTGAAATTCATTTGAATCCATGTTGCTTGCCTAAGCATATTTACCATGTGTAAAAGGATATGGACAAGTTTCATGAATCCCAAATGGTAGCAATTGCTCCCCCTACATATGTGCTAAGAGTTTGGATTGTAGCTTACACATATGCTTAGATAGGAAATATAGGAGACAATGTCTACCAAATGATGCCAAGGTATAAGAGATGGACCTTTGAAGCGTGATACCAATCGGAGTGCACCAATATACCATTCTTAGCACTATTAGTAACTAGACATACACAACAACTAGAATACCCCATGAGATCAACATTAGAAGCAAGGGTCTAGTTTTCATAAAATGAACATAAGTCTAGTTTCTTAACCTATGCATGCTAGTTTTTCATTTCATCATTCAAACCTACAACTAGTATACACCACACAAGCATGGATATTTGAAATTTAAAACTTGTGCCATGCAAGCAAACATAAGAAATGCACATTCAAATGCAACATACAAGTTCATGAGCTTGCTCCCCCTACTTGATCCCTTTCTTTGTCATATCTCTCCTCCTATGTCAATTTTCACTATTTCTCCCCCTATCACTTATATTTTTATTTCTTCCCCTATCAGTTACATCTTTGTTTTTCTCCCCCTTTGTCATTAATGACCATGCTCTAGGTGCTTGCTTTAAGCCATACAATGCCTTCTTCAACTTGTACACATGGTCGGGCTTCTTGTTATCTTCAAAACCGGGAGGTTGCTCAACATATACTTCTTCATTGATGTAACCATTAAGAAATGCACTCTTGACATCCATTTGATAGAGCTTGATATTGTGAGCACAAGCATAGATTAATAAGATTCTAATTTCTTCCAATCTAGCAACCAGGGCATATGTTTCTCTAAAGTCAAGATCTTCAACTTGTGTATATCCTTGTGCTACCAATCTTGCTTTGTTCCTTACTACTATCCCATCTTGATCTTGCTTGTTTCTAAAGATCCATTTGGTTACAATCACATTGTGTCCCTTTGGTCTCTCTACCAATTCCCATACTTGATTTCTTGTGAAGTTATTCAATTCTTCATGCATAGTATTCACCCAATCAACATCTTGCAATGCTTCATCTATCTTCTTTGGTTCAATGAATGACACAAATGAGAAATGCTCACAAAATGAAGCCAGTCTTGATCTAGTTTGCACACCTCTTGAAATATCACCAATGATAGTGTCCAATGGATGATCTCTTGCAATATTGGTTGGTTGGAGTATTGAAACTTGATTGCTTGCACTTGCTTGATCATTGGGTTGAGATGATGCACTAGCCACTTGATCTTGTTCATTATTATGAGAGCCACTTGTACTAGCTTGATTTGTATCATCTTGCACATTTGAGTTAGAGAGCAATTGCACTTGATCATCTTCATCATCATTCACTTGCCTAGGCCTCAATTCACCAACATACATGTTCTTCATGACATTTGAAAGTTGAATACCTCTAACATTTTCCAAGTTCTCACTCTCATCTTGGGAACCCTTGGTTTTATCAAATTCAACATCATGAACTTCCTCAAGAGTACCACTAACCAAATTCCAAACTCTATATGCTTTGCTAGTAGTTGAGTATTCAAGTAGGAATCCTTCATCACATTTCTTGTCAAATTTACCCAATCTAGTGCCTTTCTTCAAGATATAGCATTTGCAACCAAAGACCTGAAAATATGCAATGTTGGGCTTTCTACCATTCAATAGCTCATATGGTGTCTTCTCTTTTAATGGATGACAATAGAGGCGGTTGCTACAATAGCAAGTCGTGTTGATAGCTTTGGCCCAAAAAGATTGACTCGCATTATACTCACTAAGCATAGACCTTGCCATATCAATGAGTGTTCTATTCTTCCTCTCAACAAGGCCATTTGATTGTGGAGTGTACTTGGCCGAGAATTGATGTCTAATTCTAAATTCATTACACAACTCATCAATTCTAGTGTTTTTGAACTCACTACCATTGTCACTTCTAACTCACTTGATGGTTGTTTCAAACTCATTGTGAATGCCCTTGACAAATGATTTGAATGTTGCAAACACATCACTTTTGTCCACTAAAAAGAATACCCAAGTGTATCTAGTATAATCATCCACTATCACAAAGCCACATTTGTTTCCACCGATGCTAGTGTATTGTGTTGGCCCAAACAAATCCATATGCAACAACTCAAATGCTTTACTAGTGCTCATCATGCTTTTATTAGGATGGGTGTTTCCAATTTGTTTGCCGACTTGACAAGATCTACAAAGCTTATCCTTATCAAACACAACATCTTTCAAGCTTCTAACCAAATCATGCTTAACCAACCTATTCAATTGTTTCATTCCAACATTACCAAGCCTTCTATGCCATAATCAACCCATGCTAGACTTAGTGAACAAACATGTAGATAGTTGATCTTCACTAGCATTGAAATCAACCAAGTATAGATTCTCATATCTAAAGCCTTTGAAGATCAAGTTAGAGCCATCTACACTTATGATCTCTACATCATGTACCCCAAATATGCATTTGAATCCAAGATCACACAATTGAGCTACAGATAGCAAATTGAAGTTCAAGCTCTCTACTAGCAACACATTGGATATGCTCATGTCATTGGATATTGCAATCTTACCAAGCCCTTTGACCTTGCCTTTGCCATTGTCACCAAATGTGATACTATCATAACCATTATTGCCATTGGTATTGATTGAGTTGAACATTCTTGCATCACCGGTCATGTGTTGAGTGCACCCACTATCAAGAACCCAATGCCTTCCTCTGGCTTTGTAATTGACCTACAAAGGAAGATCAATTCTTTTTAGGTACCCAAACTTGTTTGGATCCTTGAAGGTTAGTGACCAAGCTCTTTAGCACCCAAATGACTTTCTTCTTTGAGCCCATCCATGGTGTACCAATGAACTTAGCTTTCACACCATTTGTACTATTGGTAAGCATATAGAAAGAATTAATCTTAATTGAGGATATATTAGCATTCTTGCTCTTGTTCTTGCACTCATGCTCTTTATGATCAACTTGCTTGCAACTATTGCAAAACCAACCATTATTATTCACAAACTAGTCTTGTGAGAAGCAAAGGCTGCCTTGCCTTTCTTGGGGGTATAGCCCAATCCCTCTTTATAGAGAGCTCTTTAGCTACCCAAGCACATAAGCAAGCGGTCCTCACCACCATAGGCCTTAGCCAAGGTGTGAGTGAGATCATTGACCTCCTTCTTGAGGGTCTCATTCTCAACCATTAGTGGGACATCACAAGTGAAACCATCACTACTAGATGAGGTGGAAGTAGAGTGCTACAAGAGGGGTTAGTGGGAGCAACAATGATAGGCTTATAGAATGATTCATCAATTAAGTCACAAGTTAAGCCTACATTACATGTCTCAACATGCTTCTTATTTTGCTCATCAAGCAAAGAGGAATGAGCCTTGCCAAGCTTCTCATGGGCTTCCTCTAGCCTCTCATGAGATGCATTGAGCTCATCAAAGGCTTGCTTAAGGGCTTTTAGTTCCTTACGCAAGCTTTTGCATTCCCTTCTCTTAATGTCAAAGTATTCTTTAGCATCATCTAGCATGTCAAGTAATTCATCCTTAGTTGGTTCATCATCATCACTATCACTTTCATTTCATTTTCATTATCATGTTCCTCATCACTTCTCTCATCACAAGTTTGTACCTTAGTGGCCTTAGCCATGAAGCATGATGGAATGTCGAAGAGAGAAGGCTTCTCATTGATAGCAATGCTTACAAGTGTCTTCTTCTTGGTGGTCTTGTCATCTTCACTATCATCGTCATCACTTGAGGAAGCATCACTATCCCAAGTGACTACATATGAACCACCCTTCTTCTTCTTGAAGATCATCTTATCCTTCTTTTCTTTCTTTTCCTTCTTGTCATTTTTCTTGTTCTTCTTGTCATCATCATTGTCACTATTGTATGGCCATTGAGCAACAAGAAGATCTTTGTTTCCGTAATTGAAGCATCTTCTTGACTCTTCCTTGTTCTTCGATGAAGACTTCTTTCTTCTAGCACAGTAGCCCTTCTTGATCATAAACTTGCCAAATCTCTTAACAAAGAGAGCCATCTTCTCATCATCCATCTCATCAAAGCTCAAGTCTTCATCTTCAATTGATGATTCTTGCTTTGCCTTGAATGTCATACTCTTCTTCTTCTCATCTTTCTTCTCCTTCTTTTCTTCCTTCTCATCATCATCTCTATATGTATCATCGGTCATTATATCTCCCAACACTTGATTTGATGTCATGGTGTCCAAACCACTCCTCACTAGAATAGTGACCAATGTGCCAAATCTTGAGGGTAAGCATCTCAAGAACTTATGAGAGAAGTCCTTGTCCTTCACCTCTTCTCCAAGTGCTTTGAGATCATTGATAAGCACTTGAAGCCTATGAAACATCTTCTGCACACTCTCATCCTCCTTCATCTTGAAGCTTGCAAACTTTTCCTTGAAAATGTATGCCTTTGCACCCTTCATGGCTTGAGTGCCCTCAAATGATTCCTCTAACTTCTTCCATGCCTCATGAGCTCTCTCAATGTTCTTGGTTTGCTTAAATATTCTCTCATCCAAAGCATCATGGATGGCACTAAGAGCGATGTCATTATTTTGGAGTAGCACCTCTTCAGCGGCGGTAGGAGCCTCTTCATCATTAATCTCAATCTTGGTCTCCACCACCTTCCAAACCTTCCTATTGATTGACTTTATATATATTGTCATCTTAGCCTTCCAATAGGGATAGTTGGAGCCATCAAATTGGGGTGGCTTCTTGGTGTTGTTGATTTGAGCCATTTTGACACCGAAGGTTGTTAAGCCTCAAATCACGGTGACCATGGCTCCAATACCACTTGGAAGGTCCTAATGGCTAGAGGGGGTGAATAGCCTATTAAAAATTTCTACAACAACACTTAGCAAACCGGTTAGACAAATATGAGGTGAAACAAGTGTTGCGCTAGCCTACTAAAAATACAAGCCACCTACCACAATTCTAATATCTATAGTCTCTATCCACACAATGGCTATGTCACTAGACTAAGTTAGTGTGCTCTCAAAGGCTAACTAAAGAGCCACACTAACCAAACTAACAAGCTCTTATGACTAGCTACACTAAAGAGCTTGACAACTTGTTTGTGGTAATGTAAAGGGAGAGAGCAAGATGGTTATACCGCCGAGTTGAGGAATGAGCCAATCAATTACAAGAATGAATATCGATGAAGACTAATCACCTCGGAATCAAATTATGACACAATGATTTTTACCGAGGTTCACTTGCTTGCCGTCAAGCTAGTCCTCGTTGTGGCGATTCACTCACTTGGAGGTTCACGCGCTAATTGGCATCACACGCCAAACCTTCAATAGGGTGCCGCACAACCAAGATAAGATGAGGATCACACAAGCCACGAGCAATCCACTAAGGTACATTTTAGCTCTCCGCCGAGGAAAGGTCAAGAACCCTCACAATCACCATGATTAGAGCCGGAGACAATCACCAACCTCCGCTCGACGATCCTCGCTGCTCCAAGCCATCTTGGTGGTAGAAACCACCAAGTGTGATAGGCGAATCCTGTAGCAAAACACAAACACCAAGTGCATCTAGATGCGAACACTCAAGCAATGCACTTTGATTCACTCCCAATCTCACAAAGATAATGAATCAGTGACAGAGATGAGTGGGAGGGCTTTGGCTAAGCTCACAAGGTTGCTATGTCAATGCAAATGGCCAAGACAGTGAGCTAGAGCTGGCCAAACGATATTTATAGACACCCCCAAATAATAGAGTCGTTGGCTCAATTATTGGGCTCACTGCGGGATGACCGGATGCGCAGGTCATGTGCATCGGACGTGTCCGGTGTGGTGATCAGACGCTTCTGGTCGCTGCATCCAGTCGCAGCCTGACCGCCACATGTCCATTTCAAATTGTTTAGCCATTGGTGCCCAACGACTATCTCTGCGCACAGTAATACTATGTGATCGGACACGTTGTTAGAAAACGACTGGACCCAGGAGACGCAGCGTCCGGTCGAGTCCAGAGAGCTCCCAGAGCCGCTCTAGGACGACCAGACCGGACGCTCGCAGCGTCTGATGAATTATTGCGTTGAAAACCCAAGACTTTGCCGGCTCACACCGGACGGACGCATCTGGTGTGGCGACCGAATGTGTCCGATCGCTCTCTACAATCCTACATCGGGTTATATCACTATGACCCGACGCTGAACAGTAACTCATCAGCGTTCAGTCACTCCATTGAGCCAGAGTCCGGTCACTTTCACTTAGTCGCTCACCTCGGGTCCAAATATCAGACGTGTTCGGTCCTGATTCCGGACGTGTCGAGTCACTTCTGTCTGACTATCCCAAGACTAGATAAAATACCGGACGCATCCGGTACCAATTTTGGACATGTCCGGTCACTTTGTGACCAGTGCGACTAACTCCTTTTCAACTCTATCTTCTTTACCCTTGCTCAAATGTGCCAACCACCAAGTGTATCACCTTGTGCACATGTGTTAGCATATTTTCACAAATATTTTCAAGGGTGTTAGCACTCCACTAGATCCTAAATGCATATGCAATGAGTTAGAGCATCTAGTGGCACTTTGATAATCGCATTTCGATACGAGTTTCACCCCTCTTAATAGTATGGCTATCGATCCTAAATGTGATCACACTCACTAAGTGTCTCGATCACTAAAACGAAAAAGCTCCTATCAAGTTTCACCTTTGCCTTGACCTTTTGTTTTTGTCTTTCTTCTTTTCCAAGTCCAAGCATTTGATCATCACCATGCCATCATCATCATCATGATTTTCACCATTGCTTCATCACTTGGAGTAGTGCTATCTATCTCATAATCACTTTGATAAACTAGGTTAGCACTTAGGGTTTCATCAATTCACTAAAACCAAACTAGAGCTTTCAATGTCCTCTTTTTTTGTTTGGAAAGTTTCTCTTCACTACCTTGTAGCCTTGCTTCTTTAGCCCCTTGTGAAACATCTTCATAAAGAGAGCAACATCATCAGCCTTCTCATATTGATCATCATCATTTTCACTTTCACTTGAAGTTGATGTGGTTTCTACTCTTTCTTGGACTTGCTTGATTGCTTTGGGCTTGCTAGTTGAAGTTTGCTTGTTGATCTTGGACTTACTTGTAGAGCCTTGCTTACTTGATTTGTTGGCCTTAAGAGCTACATCCTTGATATTGATGCCTTCTAGTTTTACTTGCAATTCACCAAGCTTCTTTCTCTTGTTTGCTTCTTCTCTTTGCATGTCAAAGGTCAAGATCATCCCAAGTATATCATTTAGTGTGAAGTACTCAAACTTCTTCTTGTCTCTAATTAGAGTCACTACGGTCTCATTTCTAGGTGAATAAGCCTCCAACATAATCTTGACAACTTTATGATCATCTAGCTCATTACAACCATAGCCTCTAATCTTGCTCACCATTGTCATCAACCTATCAAACATCTCTTGTGGCCCTTCTCCATCCAAGATTACAAATCGATTGAGCTTTGACATCAACAAATTAATTCTTGCATTTCTCACTTTATCAACCCCTTCATGTGCTAGGTGCAAAGTGTCCCACAGTTGCTTGGCAATATCAACCTCAATCACTCTATTGTACTCATCACCATCCAAAGCACTAAGCAACACACTTGTGGCTTGACCATTGAGGTGAATGATTCTCATCTCTTCTAGTGTTGGATTCTTGGGATCAACTGGTGGCTCAAATCCATTGTAAACAATCTCCCAAATGCCGGGGTGAAGACCTATAAGATAGGCTCTCATCAAGTGCTTCCACTTGGCAAAGCTAGTCCCATTGAAATGGGGTAGCTTGCCCGTGGGCACATTGATGAAAGACCTCCGATCATGGTTAGTCATAGGTATAGAAGAGTAGTTAAAGGATACGGCGGCATATTTGTTGTTGTTGGCTTTGCCCTTTCCTCTCTTCTCCTTCTTGTCCCCCTTCAACACTTGGTAGGACTTATTATCATCTCTATCTTTGGAACTACTTGATATGTCACTTGATGATGCATTTGTTGTCTTCTCTTCATCTTCCTTCTTCTTTCTAGCTTCTCTCCTTCTTCTTGCTTCTCTTATGAGCTTTTGTTCTTTTCTTTGCTTCTTGTCTTCTAACCGTTGCTGCTCCTTCTTCTCTCTTACTTCTCTTTTGAGCTTTCTTACCTCCTTCCTTCTTCTTCTCTTATTATCATTGAGAGCACTTTCGGCATCGGTAGCCTCAAGATGTGGTAGCGTGGTGTTGCTTGTTGTTGATGCGCTCAACTTGCTATTGTCCGTGTCGACATCCACCGGCTTCACACCACTAGTTGCTCCTCTAGGCTCCATACCTCATGCGGTGAAGCACTCATGAGGTAACATGCTCTCGATACCACTTGTAGGATCTCTGGTTAGCTTAGAGGGGGTGAATAGGCCTGTCAAAACAAACACTCAAACTTTCATCAAATTCAACATGTGGCACTGCCGCTCTGACCTCGCGGCATTGCTAGACAGCGGCACTACCGCACCTGCAGACAACTTCAAGTCACAGTTCAAGATCAATGAATGAAAACTTGAATTGGAGAAATTCCTTAGCTTCCTATAGGTATGTGATTCATAGATCGAGAGCTAGAAATGGTAGGAACACCACACACAAGTAGATCAACCATAAACCATAGAAATCACCTTAATGACAATATGAAATGCAAATGATATAAATCAAGCACAAGGTGACACGATGGTTTAACCCGTGGTTCAGCTCGCCACCAAGGCTTGCCTACGTCCACGTTGTTGAGGTTAGCCACTAAGGCTTAGAGCTTTGCAACCCTTCCTCATTCTCAAGTAAAGAGACTCAACTCTTGAGATGAGGGGTGAGTTTACTAGCTTCAAGAGGTGGTTACAAACCTCCTAGGGCTACCACATAAGTTGGCAAGCTCCACAGGCGATGCTCTAGCCGGCTAGGAGCAAAGCTCCAAGAGTAATAAACACAACCGCCGGCCAAAATGTGAACCAAGTGCTCTTTTAAGTTGGGGAATCAAAGGATCTGCTCTCTAATTGAGTTTGGGATCTTTCTCTCTCAAGGATTAATGGGAAAATCAAGGAAGAATGCTTGGGAGCTCAAGGTCACCAATGGAGGAGAGAGAGAAGGGCACTCTTCTATCCTTGGATGAGCTGAATGAGTGGGAGAGCAAAGAGAGATGTTGGGGAGGAAGGGGAAAGGTATAAGTACCCTCAGCCCCAACGGTCACTAAAGTCGTGGTAGTGCCGCACTACGGCAGTGCCTCTCTCCAGGTGTGGCACTGCCGCACCAGACAAGACAGCAAGGGTAAGAGTGAAGTGTTAGCTGTCTTGGCTGAGTAACTGAGGATGTATGTGTAAGATTGAGCACTTGGTAGCACATGTTATCTTAAGCATTGTGTCCCCTTTATAGTACGACTTTTCCTATACTCAAATTCAAAATATAAAAGAATTTAAACTTCCTTTGAGTTTTATGCCATCAACATTTATAACTGGGGGCTCCTCCGTTTCGTGTAACATCCTCGAATATAAATTCTCTGCTTGTCATCTTGATAAATCTCATTAGTTCTCTAATTGCGTGATCATTATCAAGAAAACCCACAATTAGAGCTTGATTGCACTTTCAGCAGCTCATATGTTGCTTTCCATGATGCCAATTGTTGTGAGGTCTAGGAAAAGGAAAAGAAGTGAACGTAGACAGTGCATTAGCTATGGTCCAATGAAAGAAAGAGATAGAATGAGAATTGACTATCTGAACAATAAAATTTGGAAGAATGACACAACCTGTGTTAACATGCTTAGGCTTAGAAGAGAGTCATTCTTCCGTTTTTGTCTACTATTTAGAGATTGTGGCTTACTTGAAGACACTATACATATGTGTGTTGAACAACAAGTAGCAATGTTTTTAAATACAGTGGGACACAACCTTAAGAATAGATTAGTAGCCACTAATTTTGATAGATCTGGTGAAACTGTTAGTCGTTATTTCCACTTGGCCTCTAGCTACTGGAATTGGTGAAAATGAACAAGGTGAAGATGGTGGGGATGGTGAAACTGTTGCTGCTGCTGCTGTTGATGGAGCGACGTCTTCAATTACTAGGCCTAACAAAAGAGCAAAGACAGCTGAAAGGGAGAGGGAAGATGATGGACTAATACAGGTGTCGGTGTTTCGGACCGGGGGGTCCTCAACCAACTAGTAAATTTGTACTACATGCCCCTAATCTCGGATGGTGATGCAAAGAGACACAAGGTTTATACTGGTTCAGGTAATCAGTGCCCTACGTCCAGTCTAGGAGATCGATCTTGTATTCCTTGCACCGAAGTGCTCGTAGTAGGGGGTTACAAGCAGGGCGAGAGAGGGAGCTAGCCCTAAGTCTCTATGATGAACGGGATGAATTGCTCGAGACGCTAATCTAAGTGTGGGTGCTACGGCCTGTGTTCATCTTCCTCATGAGTTCGTATGTGCCTAAGTGTGTTCCAGTTCATGCCCGTGTCCCTCGTACCCAGAAACAGCCCTGGTCCCTCCCTTTTATAATAGAAGGGGGGATGGGGGTGATACATGCTCTAGTTATGTGGCGTCGTGTGAACAGAGGTGGCCTGTCTGAGACCTATAGCCTGTTGCTATGGCGGAATAGTCGATGGAGTGGTTCTGTCCCTGGCCGGAGCAGCGCACCGGTCACATCCGATCCTGTGCGACATAATAGCTTGATGTAGGGCCTGACGAGCGACGTGTCGATCATAGTGCATTGTCCGCACGAAGTGCCGAGGCTTAGCTGGCGCCGAGGCCGAGCCATCGTGGGAGGGCTCGACAAGTGTGAACCCCAAGGTTGTCGAGACCCTAAGGTAAATTGTCGAGGCGTGGGTGGAGCGGCTGACCCTGCACCCTGATTCCGAGGCTACAGGGATCCGAGCTTAACTCCCCATGTTGCGCCGTCCTCGGAGTAGTTAGAGTTAGGCAGCACAGTGCGGTATGGATATTTGGTCGTGGGCACACTGTTGCGCACAGTGGCCGGTAACTCCTGCATTGTCTTGTTTCGGACGGCATGGTGCCAATGTGATTTGCGTCTCGTCAGCCACTCCTAGCTGTCATCCAGATGACGTCGTGGGAGTGGTTTGTCGAGGCAGAGGCGATGGGGTGGTTTGCCGAGCCCATCTTGAACGAGGTGGAGCGTTGGTAACTCACCTGAGGCCTTTTGGGCGGGGTCTCGGGCGAGTCGGAGAATCGGTTTCCTGTCCGAAGCCTCTGAGGCCACTAGCGAGGCGGAGAGCTAGTTATCCATCTGAGGCCTTGGACATGCCCTACGTGCGATACGGGGGCCTCAGCGGTCAGCGTCGTACTCGGTTTAGGTGGAATAGTGCGGGACGTGTGCCCACAGGGCACGGTAACCCCTACACCGTCAGTAAGGGATGGTAAAAAGAAGATTTGACCGTTGTCCCATCGCTCCTGTTGATGTACCCTGCCGATCGTGGCTGACGTAGCGGGTGATCGTAGGGGCATTAAATGGACGGGACAGCCTGCCAGAGCGACGATCGAGGCAGAGGCGACGAGGACACGGGACGAGCCCAGCCTCAGGCGAGGCGGAGCAGGATCAGGACCTCCGAGACCCTGACCAGGGGCCTCGGGCGAGGCGGAGATTTGGTCCGAGATCGGATTTGGTTGAGCCAGCCTCGGATGTCACCATGAACTATTGACTAAGGAGGCCTTATGGGGGTTTTATGAGTTTTTTTGGCTTTTGCTTAGGGTACCCCCTTTTTACGGTACCCGACAGTAGCCCCCGAGCCTCTGGGAGAGTGTGTGCGCTCTCTCGGAGGTTTGAGACTCGTCTTGCGGTGGCTCTTGTCGAGATTTGCGTTTACAGTGCTTGAGGCCTCTCGGTGGGTGCGGCACACCACTCCACCGAGTGTAGCCCCCGAGACCCTGGAGGAGTGGATTTGACTCCTCTAGGGGCTTTCCTTACGTCCTGCGATGGATTTTTATTGCGCTAGCCGAGCCCATGAATGCGAGTTCGGGTTGCTGAGCCTCGGTTTAGTTGTAGGAAGAACCCCTTAGCCTCTGCTTGGAGCAAGAGGACTACCAGGGGTTTCCCTGTCTTCTTGCATGGCCCTCACGCAACCGTTCTGTTCGGAAGGAGGGGTTTGCTTTGCCGAGGCCCCTCGAGTGCGAGCCTGGGTCGCTGGGTCTCAACAAAGTTGCAGGGAGAGCCCCTTAGCCTCTACGAGAGGTTCGTCAGGGGTTCCCCTGGCTTTTTTATGCGACCCTCACGCTTCCTTTTCGTTCAGAAGGAGGGGTGGAATATGCCAGGCTACCCTCGATGGGCGCGAGCGATGGCATTTCTGGTGAGCAGTTATCGGGTAAGTCCAAGTGGAGGCCTGAACCCCGTTCGTTAGGGGTCGGCTAGCGGTCCATGGACGCACTCCAAGAGTACCAGAGGGTTTCTCTAGTGGGTGCCGGGGCCGTTCGTTAAGCCCCGGTGGCTCGATGCCTCCCTACGGTGGGATCCCATTCAGCGACCTCCCTGCTGGTCTTGAACACGACTTAGAGCGTCCTGAGCAGTCGCCTGCTCGGGTCTCGGCCAAGCGTGGGCTCGCCCATAGTCATCCCTGACTCTGTTGCCCTGGGGCGACTGTCGAAACCCTTAGGGGCCCAGCCTTCGAACCCCTGGACCATAACGGGCTAGGTGCCTTTTTATCGCGTTTTTTCGAGTCTTCATGTGCGGGCTTGGGTCGCTTGTCCTCGTCTTGGGTGCAGGAGGAGCCCCCTAGCCTCCACACGGAGCGAGAGGGCGGTCAGGGGTCCCCCTAACTTTTTTGTTCAACCCTCGCACATCCTTTTCGTTCGGACGGAGGGGTTGTTTGCCGAGCCCACTCGTGTGCGAACCTGGGTCGCTGGGTCTCGGCAAACTTGCAGGAAGAGCCCCCTAGCCTCTGCACAGAGCGAGAGGGCCGCCAAGTGCTCTCCTGGCTTTTTATACGCCCCTCGCGCATGAGGGTTTGTTTGCCGAGACCCCCTGGGTGCAGCCTGGTCATGGGGTCTCAAAGATATCTCAGCAGAAGAGCTCCCTAGCCTCTGCCTGGAGCAAGAGGGCCGTCAGGAGTTCCCCTAGCTTTTTGTATGACCCTCACACAACCTTTTCGTTCGGAATGAGGGGTTTGTTTGCCGAGGCCCCTCGAGTGCGAACCTGGGTCGCTAGGTCTCGACAAAGTTGCAGGGAGAGCCCCTTAGCCTCTGTGGGAGGTCCGTCAGGGGTTCCCCCTAGCTTTTTTACACGACCCTCGTGCTTCCTTTTTGTTTGGAAGGAGGGGTGGAATATACCAGGCTACCCTCAACGGGCGCGAGCGTTGGCATTTCCGGTGAGCTATTATCGGGTAAGTCCGAGTGGAGGCCCGAGCCCCATTCATTAGGGGTCGGTTAGCGGTCCATGGATGCACTCCAAGAGTACCAGAGGGTTTCTCTAGTGGGTGCCGGGGCCGTTCGCTGGGCCCTGGTGGCTCGGTGCCTCCCTACGGTGGGATCCCATTCGGAGACTTCCCTGTCGGTCTCGGACGCGACTTTGGGCATCCCAAGCGTTTTGCTTGCTTGGGTCTCGGCCCCGTACGGGCTCGCCCGCGGTCGCCCCTGACTCTGTTGCCCTGGGGCGGCTGTCGAAACCCTTAGGGGCCTAGCCTTTGAACCCCTGGACCGTAATGGGCTCGGCGCCCGGTTCCTTCACCTGAAAGCAATACGGTGGGGGGATATCTCCCCCATCGGTTCGACAACGGCCGACGCGCCTTTTGAGGCGATTTCCTCAGGGAGGCGGAACGACGCCTGCTGCTGCAGCGGTCGGTTGTGATGTGGTGTCAGTGGATGGGACATAACTATTCCTGCTATTAATGAGGAAAATATGGACATACGGGCGGTAAAATCGAATCAGGATTAACCGCGCTGGATCTAAGGGAAACTTCCCCGATTTCATCGCCCATCCATTTCGCCTTCACCCTGCATAAATACGCAACGAGCCTCGCTCCTCCCCTCCTTTCCTTGTCTGCATTAGCTTTGCCGTCTTTGAGCCGTTGCTAGAGCAAAGAGCCCCGGGAGGAAGAAGGGAAAGAGGCGAGGCAGAGAGAGAGAGAGACTCACCGCCATAGTCGAGCCCTCCACCGCACTCATGGCCGGCGACATTGTTGTCATCGAGGCGGACCCTTGGGATCCATCCGACATCACCATGGAGATGCTTCAGTCGCTCGTCGATGGTGGGCTCCTTCATCCAGTGACCGACCCCAATAGGCCGGAGTGGATCGCTCCGTCGAGCAAGCCGGAGCCGAGGCCTCATGATGGTTACGTCGTGAGCTTCGTGTCCTTTCATGAGCGCGGTCTCGGCGTCCCGGTGGACCGATTCATGCGGGCGCTCCCGCACTACTATGGCATGGAGCTCCACAACTTCAACCCCAATTCTATCGCGCAGGCGGCCATCTTCGTCGCTGTCTGCGAGGGGTATTTGGGGATTGCTCCCCACTAGGAGTTGTGGCTCCATCTCTTCCAGGCGGGGCATACCACCAAGCCGGCGGGCACATCGGGCACGAGGAAGGCGGTGAGGGCCGGCGGCTGGACTCTCCAAGTGCGCCAGGACTGCCAGCACCTCTATATCCTGGCCCAGCTCATGTCAACCAACCATCGATGGTACACGAGCTGGTTCTATCTTCGCAACGATGACGGCGGACTTCCCCCCTACACTGGGCGGATTGTGGGGAGCTACCCGGAGAGGTGGAAGTATGGCGTCCCGAGGGAGGATCAGCCCAAGCTGCAGCCACTCCTAGAGGGGCTACAGAGGCTACGGGACTGCCACCTTACTATGGCTGTGGTCGTGGCCGCCTTCCATAGCCGGAGGGTGCTGCCGCTGATGGCTCGATGGCGGCGCCTGTTCGAGAAGAGGCCGAACGAGCCGATCACGGGCATCCGGCTGTCTGTCTCCGCCCTCTCTAACGAGGAAATTCTTCGCCGGGTGAGGGAGGCGGTGGACGCGAAGCTACGGAGCGGTGGTCTGACCACCCTCGCGATGCGTCCGTCGCGGGGGTACCTCTCGCTGGTAAGTCGCGCGCCGCTGCAGCCACCGAGCTCTCTCCGTTTCTCATTATTTCTCATTCCCTTATGCGCGTTTGCCATTTCTGCAGGGGATGAGGGACGTACGAGCCTCTCCGCCGCCCATTCCCGAGGACGCGAGGCAGCGGGCAATCAACCGGGCGCACGCCGAGGCACAAAAAAATGGAAGGACACCAAGGCAGCGAAGCGCAAGAAGCAGATTCTTGTGCGCAAGAAACTAGACGAGCGTCGTCGGCAGCAAAGGAAGGACGGCCTCCCGTTGGAGGAGTCCCCATCGCCATCGCTATCGACGGATGCCTCGGACGGAGATGACGAAGGCAAGATGGGGCGGGGTCCCCTGGACCATCTCCCTGACGTTGAGGAGACGGCGCCCAGGGCGTTGGCAAGCAGCCCGGCGCTCCCGGGAGGAGGAGGAGCTGACCCGGGGTCGGCGATTGCCTGCCTCGGGGCCGAGGCCGATACGCCTAAAGAGCGGGCGTTGGGCAAGCATGCCGTCAGCCTAGTGGGCTCGGCGGCAGTGGTGGTGCAAGTGGCAACGCAGCTGACGCAACTGCTCCCGCAGAGCACCGAGGGGGCACCGGGGTCCGTCGAGGACCGACCGGCGCCAACAGATACGAAGGCCGTGCTTCATCCGCCGCTGCCGTCTTTGTAGACGAGGGTCACCGTGCCGAAAAGGTTGCTGCCCCAGTCGAGGTAAGCGTACTTTAGGTGGCACCGCAGCATTTTTTGTTCATTCCTTTGTCTTGTGCTGACCCTGTAAGTATTTTGTTCTTAGCCGGAAGCGACCTGTGGAGGTGCCTTCCTTGGCACCCCTTAAAGTGCTCAAGGTGAACCCTGGCTCCACCGCCCTCTGGGTGGCGGGGGCACAAGCTGCCATACGACACGGCGTGGCATCGGTGAGAGCCGGCATGACAGAGTCGGTCCCCCAAGGAGGGGCTGTCGAGGCTACCCTGACACCGACGGGGGAGGGGGTGCCTCTGCCCCACGAAGGCAAGGGCCGTGAGTCAGATGGGGCTGAGGTGTCCTCAGTTGCTGAGGCCACCGAGGTCGAGGCCCTCGGGGTCTCCAAGGCCGAGGCAACCGCCGAGGACGCAGCAGCGGAGGTCGAAGCCCCTGCGACCATCGAGGCCATGATGGTGGGGGCCGGAGCCCCCGGGACCACCGAGGCTGGCGTAGTGGCGGCGAGGCCGTTGGCCCAGGAAGTGGAGATGAAGGCGGCGGAAGCCTCGGTGGCACCCCTGGTTTAAGGCCCGCCGTCGTTGTGGGAGAGCGCCCGGGAGGTAGAGGTCCTTCTGATCTTCTCCGACGATGTTTCTCGGGCACGGGAGATGGCCGACGGCAAGGTGGCTGGTGCCGTGGAATAGTCGGTTCCAACCACGGGCAAGGGAAGCTCGGCCCTCACGCGGGTACGACCCGAACCCCATGGGTGGGACCACCTGCGTGTGCTGTGGTAGAGCCGGGACGACCCTGAGGCGGAGCCTCTGTTTGCCCTCAAGGACACGGCCGAGGGCGGGCGCTGGGACACGTTCGAGTAGTACTGCCAGCTAGTGGAGCGGTCACTTCGGACGGTGCTGTCCGTGGTGGCCGACGATTTGCCCGGAGTCGCCCAGGTTCGCACTTTCTTTCCTCACGCGGTGGTCTTTTTCCGAGTTTTCTTTGTAGGGATTGACCCCTGTTCTGTTTCCCCTAGGAGCTCAAGACCCGGTCCCTCGGGAAGTCGGTCTTTCTCCAGCGGGAGAGGGACGTCTAGGACCAGCTTCAGCGGCAAAAGGGCCTTCTTGCCGGTGCCAACGAGCTCTTGTCGGCGAGGAGCGCAGAGGTGGAGAACCTCCACCTTCGTTGTGCCGATGCAAAGGTCGAGGCGGTCATGGCTCAGGAGCAGGTCGCCCCTCTGGCGGCGTGGGTCAAGGAGTTGGAGGAGGAGCTGATCCACGTGGCTGGTGAGCGGGACACCTTTAGGTCCCAGGTTGGAGAAGCCATGGCCTCGGGCAAAGTCCTTGCTAGGCAGCTGGGGGTGGAGCAGAGTGCGCACCAACTGACGAAAGGCGCCTTGGATTTAATTCATTTTTCTTGTGTTTGGCCCCTAACTCCTTGGTGCAATACAGAGCTGGCGGGGGAGGCTTCCAGGGCGGCCGAGGTTGCTCGGGTCGAGGCCCAGCACCTGAAGGAGAAGGCCGAGGCGTCTCGGGTCGAGGCCCAGTGTTGGAAGGAGAAAGCCGAGGCCTCTCAGGTCGAGGCCCGACGCTGGGGGCAGAAGGCCGAGGGTGAGTTCCGTAGACTTCCGCCCTTGCTCTAGCTTGTACTCCTTTGCGCTCAACCTTGTTCCATTGCGTTTGGCGCAGAGCTGGAGAAAGAGGTCACCCAGGCAGCCGAGGCCTCCCGCCGTAGTGCAAGCGGTGCTTGAAACCGAGATTGGGGAGCATGATGCGCTGAAGAGCGCCGCCCATACCGCCTGCGAGGCCCTGGAAGTCAAGGGGGTCCGGTCAGGAAGCTCTCTCGGGAGCCACCTGGTTGCGTTGAGCGGACAAGTGCGCGAGCGACTCCGAGGGGCGCTGCATACGGGCGTCAAGCGCGCACTGGCTGTCATCACCTCGCACTACATCGGCGTTGACCTCCAAGCCATCAGCGATGGCTACGTCCTGCCTGATGATGACAAGGAGGCCGACGAGGCGGTGACGAAGCTGATGGAGGCGGCGGAGGGTCCCGGCACGGCGCTGGCTGGGCTGTTCGAAGAGGAGGTTGTCCCTCCTCTGCCATCCGCCGATGCTGGAGACCCTGCGCCGTGACCTGGGCCCAAGAGGTCGTGTAATTAGATTAGGGACATGTTGCCCTACCATAACGTTGGTGTCCGTTGAGGCCTTTTTAAAGTGATCGTGCACCGATGCTTTTTTAATCGTTTTTCCTTATTGTTTCTGAACGTATCTCTTGCCCTCTGTCTTGTTTCTGAACGTATCTCTTGCAAAAAACTTCCTCGGAGCCTAAGCTGCCCCTTGGGCAGAAGGTGGTGAGGGAGTGCCATAGCCCGGAGGCGTAGGCCGTCTCGCGACTCAGCCGACCTTCTGACCTTGAGATAGTCTTTTGGTTCTTAGGTTTTTTCACAATCGATTTGTCAGAGCACGCTAGAGATTTTGGCGTAGGAATTTTTTTGAAAAAAAAGACTAAAGAACGGTGCGTGGGACTTAGGGGGGAGTCCCTCCATCTAGCCCCTGAGGGAGGCTCGGTTCTATAGAGATAGAGCAGAGCCTTCCTTATGGTGTTATCGTAATGCCAAGGCCCGCGATGGGCTCGGCGGGTTTCTAGAAAATTTAGATCGACTAAAGAACGCTTCTTAATTGTATTCCGAGAAACAATGTATACAATGCTTGGAAATTCTAAGGGTAGAAACGACGTAGCTGTTCTATGTTCCAAGCGTTGTTGAGGATTTCGCCCTTCTCATTGGCCAGCTTGTAGGTCCCGGGCTTGAGCACCTTGGCGACGATGTACGGTCCTTCCCATGGCGGGGTCAGCTTGTGGCGGCCCTTGTTGTTCTGCCTTAGCCTCAACACCAGGTCGCCTACCTTCAGGTCTCAGCTTTGAATGCGTCGGGCCTGAAAGCGCCGTAGGGCTTGCTGGTACTTGGCCAAATGTAGTAGTGCCACATCTCGGGCTTCCTCTAGTTGGTCGAGGGCGTCCTCGCGGGTGGTGCGGTTGCTTTGCTCGTTGTAGGCCTGTAGCCTCGGGGAACCATATTCCGAGTCAGTGGAGAGGATAGCCTCGGCTCCATAGACCAAGAAGAAAGGTGTGAACCCATGGCTCGGCTTGGGGTGTTCCTCAGGCTCCAGATGATCGATGGGAGTTCGGCGAGCCATTTCTTGGCAAACTTCTTCAACCGGTTGTAAATTCTTGGCTTGAAGCCTTGTAGGATCATGTCGTTAGCATGTTCTACTTGGTCGTTTGTCCTTGGGTGTCCTACGGCTGACTAGGCCACACAGATGTGGTGGTTGTCGTAGAATGTCAAGAATTTACGACCGGTGAACTGTGTCCCGTTGTCGGTGATGATGGTGTTCGGAACCCCGAACCTGTGGACGATGTCCGTGAAGAACAGCACCGCTTGCTCGGAATTGATTTGATTGATCAAGCGAGCCTCGGTCCATTTGGAGAACTTATCGATCGCCACCAGCAGATGGATGTAGCCCCTAGGGGCCTTCTGCAGAGGCCCGACCATGTCGAGCCCCCATACGGCAAACGGCCATGTGATAGGGATGGTTTGGAGGGCTTGGGTCCCAAAGTACTGGCATCCATGTCGGGAGGTGCGTCTGCCGTGCATAGTACTGGCATCCCTCATAGGAGCGTACGAGCTTGGTGGCGTCAGCAACTGCTGTTGGCCAGTAGAACCCTTGGCGGAAGGCGTTTCCAACGAGCGTCCGAGGTGCTGCGTGGTGACCACAGGCTCCCGTGTGCAAGTCCCAAAGTAGGGCCTGACCTGCCTCGGTGGTGATGCATCGTTGGAGGATGCCAGATGGGCTTTGCCTGTATAACTCACCATCGCTGAGAACGTAAGTCTTGGCTCACCGAGCAAGCCATCGGGCTTTGGTCCTGTCAGTGGGAAGCTATCCTCGAATGAGGCAATCAAGGAACGGGACTCGCCAGTCCGCATCCTGGTTGGCCTCGGGAGGTTCTGGGTTCACTTCCATGACCTCAGGCTCGGCCGAACGAGCCTCGGCGATAGAGGGGGCCTTGAGCCCTACGGTGGGCTTGACCGGTGGGCCCTCTTCTGCTACCGAGGCATGGTTGATGGAAGGCTTGTGGAGGTCTCTGGTGAAGACGTTCGGGGGGACTAGGGCCCGTGTCGATGCCATCTTTGCCAGTTCGTCCGCAGCCTCATTGAATTTACGCGCGACGTGGTTGAGTTCGAGACCGTCGAACTTGTCTTCTAGGCGACATACCAGTTTGCAGTACGCCTCCATTTTGGGGTCAAGGCAGTTTGACTCCTTCATGACTTGATCGACGACGAGCTACAAATCGCCCCGGATGTCGAGACGTCGTGCTCCAAGTTCGATGGCGATTTGCAAGCCGTTGACGAGAGCTTCGTACTCGGCTGCGTTGTTGGAGGCGGGGAAGTGGAGCCAAACCATGTAGCACATGTGTACCCCGAGGGGGGAGATGAAGAGCAGACCCGCGCCTGCCCCGGTCTTCATCAGGGACCCGTCGAAGTACATGGTCCAGCAGTCCGTCTGAATTTGAGCGGGCGGCAGTTGGGTGTCGGTCCACTCAGCCATAAAATCGGCCAAGACCTGAGACTTGATCGCCTTCCGAGGCACAAAAGTCAAGGCTTCCCCCATGAGTTCGACGACCCACTTGGCTATCCTACCCGAGGCCTCCCGGTTATGGATTATCTCTCCCAAGGGAAAAGATGACACCACGGTTACCGGGTGGGACTCGAAGTAGTGGCGCAGCTTGCGCCGAGCCAAGACTATGGCGTAGATCAGCTTCTGGATGTGGGGGTAGCGCATTTTGGTCTCAGAAAGTACTTCGCTGATGAAGTAAACAGGTCGTTGGATGGGTAGAGCGTGCCCCTCTTCCTTCCTATCCACTACCACGGCCGCGCTGACCACTTGGGTCGTTGCGGCGACGTAGAGCAAGAGGGCCTCGTCCCCGGCTGGCGGTACCAGGACGGGAGGACGGGTGAGCAGTGCTTTGAGCTTGGCGAGGGCTTCTTCGGCTTCGGGGGTCCAAGAAAAGCGTTTCGATTTCCTCAAGAGGCGGTACAGGGGCAAGCCTTTTTCGCCAAGGCGCGAGATGAAGCGGCTCAGAGCCGCAAGGCATCCCATGACCTTCTGTACACTCTTGAGGTCTCGGATTGGCCCCATGTTGGTTACGGCCGAGACCTTCTCCGGATTGGCTTCGATGCCGCGTTCCAAAACTATGAATCCTAAGAGCATGCCTCGGGGGACCCCGAAGACACACTTCTCGGGATTGAGCCTGATGCTCTTTTCTCTGAGGCACCCAAAGGCTATTTCCAAGTCGCTAACGAGATCACTGGCCTTCCTGGACTTGACCACGATGTCGTCTATGTAGGCCTCGACGGTCTGCCCGATGTGCTTGCCAAACACATGGGTCATGCATCGCTGGTATGTGGCCCCTACATTTCTGAGGCCAAACGGCATCGTCACGTAGCAGTACATGTCGAATGGTGTGATGAAAGAGGTCGCGAGCTAGTCGGACTCTTTCATCTTGATCAGATGGTAATCGGAGTACGCATCAAGGAAGGATAGGGTCTCACATCCTGCAGTGGAGTCAACGATTTGGTCGATTCAGGGTAATGGGAAAGGGACTTTTGGACATGTTTTGTTCAGACCGGTGTAGTCTACACACATTCTCCATTTCCCATTTTTCTTCCTAACTAATACAGGATTAGCTAACCACTCTGGATGGGACACTTCTTTGATGAACCCAGCCGCCAAAAGCTTCTGCACCTCCTCGCCGATGGCTCTGCGCTTTTCCTCGTCGAATCTGCGCAGGCGCTGTTTCACCGGCCTGGACCCGGTCCAGATGTCTAAGGTGTGCTCGGTGACCTCCCTCGGTATGCCTGGCATGTCCGAGGGGCTCCACGTGAATACGTCGGCATTTGCACGAAGAAAGTCAACGAGCATGGCTTCCTATTTGATGTCGAGGGTAGCACTGATCCTCAGCGCCCGGTCGTCAGGGCAGGTTGGGTCGACTGGTATGAGTTTGACGGCCTCCGTGGGCTCAAAAGTCCCGGCATGACGCTTGGAGTCGGGTACCTCGCTACCGAGTTGGTCGAGGTTGATGATGAGGGTCTCAGCCTCTACGATAGCCTCGGTGGACTCGATGCACTCGACGTTGCAGTCGTATGCATGTTTGTACGTCGACTCGATAGTGATGACGTCGTTGGGGCCCGACATCTTGAGCTTGAGGTATGTGTAGTTGGGGACCGCCATGAACTTGGCATAGCACGGCCGCCCCAAGATGGCGTGGTAGGTTCCCTTGAACTCAACCACCTCGAAGGTGAGCACCTCCTTGCGGTAGTTGGAGGGAGTACCGAAGCAGACGGGCAGGTCGATGCGCCCGAGGGGCCGCGTCTGCTTTCCCGGCACAATGCCGTGGAAAGGCGCGGCATTACCCCGGAGCTGCGACTGGTCGAGCTCCAGGAGCTCCAGGGTGTTAGCGTATAGGATGTTGAGGCCGCTGCCCCCTGTCCATCAGTAATTTGGTGAGCCGGGTGTTACCGATGATGGGGTCGACGACAAGCGGGTATTGCCCGGGGTTCGGGACATAATCGGGATGGTCATCCCAGTCGAAGGTGATCGCCTCCCAAGACCAGTTAAGGTACATGGGAGCGGCCACCTTTACCGAGAGGACCTCCCGGCGCTCCCTCTTTCGCTGGCGTGCTGAGAGACACGTCGAAGGCCCGCCGAAGATCATGAAGGCGTTGCGCACCTCGGGGAACCTGTCGTCCTTGTCATCGTCCCTGTCGTCGGCACCCTTTCTCTTGGCGTCATCGTCAGAGAGCCCGAGCTTGGCGTAGTAGCGCCAGAGCATGGTGCATTCTTCGAGGGCATGCTTCACCGGGAACTGGTGGTATGGGCAAGGTTTCTTAAGCATGTCGTCGAAGAGCCCGAGGCCCCTGGGGCCTCAGGGATTCTTGCGTTCTGCGGCCACGACCAGACCGGCCCCAAGGACCCCCTGGTTCCCCTGACGGTCCTTCTTCTTCTTCTTGGGGAGGTAGGAAGCCGAGGCCCCGGGGGCCTCGTGTAACACCTCGGGTGTTTAAAATACTAAAACCTGACATGTCATCATATGCATTGCAAAGCATTTGGCATTTGGTGAAAACTTTGAGATGCATACACTAAAACAAGTTTATATTCATGTGGTATGTGTTGAATTGTATTGGTTGACTCTAGTTCAAAGTTTGTTTGGATTTTGAATTTTTCGAGAAAACCCGCTTTTGACATTTAAATCCTACCACGAAAATCCATTTCAAAATCTAGACAGAAATTAGGAGATGGTTATAGAAGCAAAGTTGTAGAACTTTCGATTTTGAACAACTTTTGTTTTTGGAGATTTTTGAGTTGTTATGAAAATTTGAGAGTAATTTGTGAATTTTGGCGTATGGCAATTTTGTAATTTCGTGAATGTGTTTCACCGCCTAAGCTACATTGCCGTCGGACCTTCTTCTTCGCGTTCGGTAGCGTCATGGCCGTCCTTGATGTCGCTACTTGCACGCAAACGGCTCCGTCGTGGCTTCCTTGAGCTTCTGCGCGCTATAAGTACCAAGACGTCGTCATCGTCGTTTTTCTTCTTCCTTTGTTTTCACCACCGCCGTTGTCATCGCTCCAACAAGCTCGCATCGTCTCCCCAGTGCTGTTGCCATATCATAAAGGCCGTCCTAGTTCCGTCTTTTCCTTGCGAATCCAAATGCCATTAGCATTGGTCGCTTTGAAATTGCCGAGAACTTCGCCGTCCCACGTTTTTCTTCCTCGAGGTCAACAACTTCACCGCCGCTATGGCGCGTGTCATCGTGGCGAGCCCTTCTTCGGTGAGCCGTTATGCATGTCGGTGTACTTACGGTTTCGTTTCGATGTTGTAGTCCTTAGTCAGTTGTTGTTTACTCATTTTGATCACTGCAGTCGCCGGTTCTCCCTCACCGACAATCTTTGCTCCGCATAGTTTACCGTAGTGGTCGGATAGTTCACCGTAGTGGTCGGATAGTTCAGCGTAGTGGTCGGATAGTTTACCGTAGTGGTCGGATAGTTCACCGTAGTGGTCGGATAGTTTACCGTAGTGGTCGGATAGTTCACCGTAGTGGTCGGATAGTTCACCGTAGTGGTCGGATAGTTCACCATAGTGGTCGGAGAGTTCACCAAAGTGATCGGTGCTGGTGTGGTCACATCAGTTACGAATATGGTTTGGTTTGTAACTGTGCTGCGAAGGAAAATTGTATCCAATTTATTAATTTTTGCATCCATCATCGAGCATCATGTTTCATATTCCGCATCATGTTAAACATGGCAATGTTACTACGTGTAGTAAACGAAGGTGAACACGTGGTAGTTAATCAAGTTGCGGAGGAGGTTGATCTGTCTGTTGAGGTCGGATCAAAGACTTATGAAGCGTCGCAGAAGCCAGACTTTTCCGTCAACGAAGGCAAGCCCCGGATGCATACAACCCTACCTTGTGTTTTACAAATTAATTTTGCTTTTGCTTTCCGTTACTGCATTAAGTGATTAAGAGTTAAGTAAGAACCTAATTGGTGCATTACCACCCTTGTTATTCCATATTTACCATATTACCGCTTTTGAACTCGTATATGCCTAGTTTTGCTTAGCTATCGTAGAAACGATGAAGTCGGTGACTACACCTTACCACCGCAAGTTTTAAATGGAACATTGGTTAATTATGTTAGCATGTGATATGGGAATGTGGAGTAATAAATCTAGACCCAAGGCGGACTCGGTGTGTGTGAGCCACAAGACATGGAGGTCTTGTGAGCGGGATCTTTCCTTTGTGTGTCGATTAAGGCACGTCCGTTGTTGAATTGCATGAGGTGAGAATTTGTAGTACTAACCACATACTCCGTAAGCCCTGAACTTGGCAATTCTATTACGAGAATGGCTACTCACAGACCGGGGAGTGGAGAGATGGCGGAATAGCGTGTACCCACGTGGCAATGGGCTGGATTGGTGGAGTCTCGTATTCTCGGGTGGCGCGGACCCGTTCTTGTTTTAGAGGATCCGAGAATAGGTTGGTATATGTAGGTCAGGGACCTGCATATGTCGTGTGGTCTGGAATCCCCAGGTGGGTTTATAATCGGTTTGAATCGTCGTTGCTCCTCGGTTATGGAGACTCAACTCACTGTTCATCATCGTAGTAATTAATAACTAGAACTTGAGAATGGTTGATGAAGGTGTTGGATATGAAGTTTCATGATCTCATTACGGATCGTGTCATCTTTGTATATGATTTCATGAAGTTTAAACTGTTGAAACAAAGAATTTTGTCAAAGAGCTTTTACACAAAATAACTTTGATTATTGCTAAAACCATACCTTGAATCCACGAGCCCGCATTCTGAGTTATCGCCTTATTTCGGTTAAGTCTTGTTGAGTACTTTTGTACTCGTGGTTCGATTGACCCTTTGTTGTGTGAGAGCCTCATGAGCGATCTGTTTTGGATCGTCTTTGCATGACAGCTTGTACCTTGTGATGGCGTTGAGAAGTAATTGTGTGGCCCTTGGGCGTAAGCAGCCTCATTGTGTGTTTTGTATTATATTATAATGCCGCTCCACTACTTTGGTTTGTATTAATATCGAACTTAGTTGTATGGTTTGAAACAAATGGTTTGTAAACTATGTTATTGTAAGTCTTCCGCTACTTTTACTCTGATGTATTTATTTGAATAAACTGTTGTAATACTGCAATAACTCTATAATGTGATCCTGCTCAGAAATCATGGATGATTTGGGGTTCCCCGAGGACACCCGACAGACTTCTTAAGTTACCAGGAACATATGCATTGTTGTCAAAGGTCTTTGGACAGTGACAAATGTATGTGGGTCCTATAATTTAGGAGGTTCTGCCACAGAATGGTATCAGAGCATTCGTTACAAAGTTTTTGTGGTATTGGTTTACGAAAACTTCAAAATGATTTGGGATGACTAAATTTAACTTGATTAATTTGGTCCAAATTGCTTCTGACTTGTCTTATTTCTTTCTCACCATTCCTTAATTGATTAAAAGGGGTCTTGTGTGGTGGAGTAGTAATTTTAATATGCCCTATATAGAAAAATAAATGTTGTTTATGTGCATTATAAACTTTGATGTTTTTGTTCGTAAGGACGATTCATGCATCATGAATAATTCACTCGTTACTTCCTTCACCTCTTAGTCTGGAGTTGAGTAGTGAGTCTGGTTTGAGGAATGTAATCCATCATAGCTGCTCTTTAGACTTTGATCAAGTGGTCTTACTTGGATTAAATTGGTTTCCTACAGTATGGCTCGTGCTAAGATGACGCCCCGTAAGTCCACTGGACCCAAAGGAGTTCCTCGTCACCAACTTGCCCCTAGAAGCGATGGTGCTAGCAGTAGCAGTTCTAGGCCTTATCCCCAAGCAGAGATACAAAGAATTTCTATAGAATTAGCACAAGCTACTAGAGATAGGGCTTTGGATGCTATATGGTAGGAGAATTACAGGATCAATTGAGGCGCCTCACCACCGCACACAGAAATCATGAAAGTATATTCGTTAAATGCAGTGGAGGGACGAAAATGAGGCTTAAGCAGAGGGAAAATGTAGCTAGAGCTAGAACTCATGAGCTAGAGTTCTATGTAGAAGATTTAGAAGAACATAATACCTATCTACATGAGGAAGTGTATAGGCTTAGCAATCTACTAAACCCGAATCATGAGCCTCAAGTCGATGCCATGGACCCAGTGTCATCCTTGCCAATGATAGCGAATCGGAAGAGGAAGAAGAAGAAGATCCTGAAGAATTAGTAATGATCAATGAAAGTGATGATGAAGGCGGTAATAATTCCGAAATGGATACCGAGCACGAAGTTTGAAGTAATCACGAAAAAAGTAGAGTTGTATAATAGTTAATTATGGTTAGGCTATGTATCTTGTTTTGGTACTTATAGGGTCTGTGTTTATAGTAGTAAACCCTATGTAATGTGTCCGGAGTAAGCTTTTGTGCGATCCAATAAAGGCTTGTGAATAAAGTTTGGTTTGTTATGAGCAGATCGCGTCGTCGCTGCGGGATCGCATATTCTGGTACTTCACAAGATGATGATGATATCCCCAACCCGCCACCAATGCCGAATTAATCTGGGTGATGCTATCGCCGCATTAGTCAATGTGGACTGTGGAAAATTCTCGTTTGCTTCATGAGATGGATCAAAGTAATCGAAATCAGTGCATGGAAACCGTGGCGCAATCATAACAGGCATGAGGCTACCTATGTGGATTTCACGGATACAAAACCCCTTGTGTTTACCAAGGCGGATGAACCACTCGAGAGGCGATGGACCGGCTTAGGACCATGGAGCGAAATTTGATCTTATTCATCGCATGAGTTTCGAAAACCGGTGTTTGCTTTGCCAAAGAACTTAGAGGTGCAAATGGTGCTTGGTATGCAAATCGATGGTCATGCAACCCACAAAGCGTTCCGTTAACTTGGACAGAATTTCGCATGACTGCTTTGAGCCCATTATATCCCGAAAGGAGTGATGGCTATGAAGTTGGATGAATTCCTTGCTTTGAGGCAAAGGGATCAAACGGTTATGCAAAGATGTGGGAAGATTCAATCATCTCGTCGCAAAGATGCATCCGATCATGTCAATACGGATGCCAAGAAAAGAAATGGTTCATGAGAGGTCCGAATACCAAATCTGCAGACAATGATGACAACTGCACCAATATCACTTATCATGAGGCAATAAATATTGCAATTGCTTCAGAGGCAAAGTATCGGCAAATAAGGAGCTCAAGAAGAAAAAGAATGTGTTGCCTAGACCTTTTGGTGGAAACCAAAAGAGGCAGAGAGTAATTTATCATCCAAAGAAACCATTATCGTCCTCCTTATCATCCGCCGCAGCTCCAAGCGGGCAATGACCAAATGTCCGTCCCCGTTATAACCTATCCGAACTCACAACAACCAATGCTCCCGGTGGCAATGCTCCAACGTCATAGGGTCACAACTATCCATGTTACAATTGTGGAAGGATTGGTCATTTCTCCGTGGAATGTCCATACCCTAGGCAAAGCTAATCAAAATTATCGAAGGCCCCGCCAATCAACAACAGGTCGTCGCACCAAACAAGAACCACAATCGTAATGCTCGAAAGGGCAAAGATGAGAGGAAGACAGACGACGGGTGTTCTATATTCAAGCCGGAGAAATTCCGGAGGGGGAGCCAAAGATGATGGGTATGTTTCTGTTGCCAATCACCTGCAGCTTATACTTTTTGATTCAAGCGCGCATTCATTCATCAATAGAACATTTGTCGTGAAGCATGAAATTTCAATTGGGGCAACAAAGGAAAGTTTCTTTATACAGTCGCTCGGGGGACGTCTGTGTACTAAGGAAATGGTATACCAGTACCGTAAACCTGAGTGGGCATATTTTTCCCACTACCATGATTATCCTTAAGGATCGGGATATAGATGTAATCTTGGGAATGAATTGGATGTATCAAAGATAAGGCTATTATAGATGCTTTGAATAGGACTTTAAGAGTAAGTTTGCACGATAGTAATTCTCAACTTCTCATCCAACTTCCAACCTTAAGAAGATCATCGATGGGCGAGTTTGTGCAACTGCGCCACAAAGAGATTAGAGATATCCCGGTAGTACGTGAATTTCCTGATGTGTTTCCTGAAGATTTACCCGGTCTACCACCTGATAGGGATGTACAGTTTAACATAGAGTTACAACCTAGAACAGCTCCGATTTCTCAGAGAGCCTATAGAATGCCACCTAAGGAATTGGCCGAGTTGAAGGCTCAGTTACAAGAATTAATTGAGAAGGGGTTTATCTAACCTAGTTCCTCACCTTGGGGATGTCCGACAATTTTTCTGAAAAAGAAAGATGAGACCCTGAGGTTATGTGTTGACTATCGTCCGTTGAATGAAGTGACCATCAAGAATAAGTATCCATTACCTCGGATAGATTTGCTTTTTGATCAGTTGGCCGGAGCCAAAGTTTTCTCCAAGATAGATTTGAGATCAGGGTATCATCAAATCAAGATAAAGCCTGAAGATATTCCCAAAACGGCATTTACCATGAGATACGGATTATATGAATACTTGGTGATGTCTTTTGGTTTGACCAATGCTCCAGCTCATTTCATGTATTTGATGAACTCAGATTCATGCCTCGAGCTAGACAAGTTTGTAGTGGTATTTATAGATGATATACTAGTATATTCCAAGAATAAGAAAGAACATGCGAACACCTCGTAATTGTTCGACTCGCTTTGAGAGAACATCAATTGTATGCTAAGTTCAACAAGTGTGATTTTTGGCTTAAGGAAGTGCAATTTCTTGGACATGTCTTGTCACCAAGGAGTTGCAGTTGATCCCAAAAAGTGAGGGATGTGCTTGATTGGAAATCGCCAACCACAGCTTCAACAAGTTCGGAGTTTTCGGGATTGGCGGGTATTACCGTCGGTTTATTCCAGATTTCTCTAAAGTATCAAAGTCCATAACTGAATTGTTGAAGAACTAAGTCAAGTTTGTCCGGTCATCGATTGTGAAGAGGCTTTCCGGACTTTAAAAAGGTCATTGACTATCGCACCAGGTGTTAGCTCAACTCGATATCGAGAAGCCATTTGATGTTTACTTGTGATGCTTCGTGTATTGGTATTGGATGTGTGTTGATGCAAGAAGGCCGAGTCATTGCCTATGCGCCTCCGTGCAACTTAAGCAACATGAAGAACACTATCCTACTCATGATTTGGAGTTAGCGACTATGGTTCATGCTCTAAAGATTTGGCGGCATTACCGCTTGGTAATACGTGCCATATGTATACTGCACCACAAGAGCTTAAAGTATATCTTTACTCACCAGAGTTGAACATGCGACAAAGAAGATGGTTAGAACTAATTAAGGATTATGATTTGGAAGTACATTATCACCCCGGTAAAGCAAATGTAGTTGCAGATGCTCTCGATCATAAAAGTTATTGTAATTGTTCCAGCAAAGAAAAACAATGGGTTTGACTTTATGTCAAGAAATGGAAAAGTTGAATATAGAAGTAATTCAACAAGGAAGTTTGACCAACATAATTGTAGAAGCCACTATTCGAGATCAAGTTATTGCTTTCGGAAAGGAAAACAAGGGTATAGCCCATATCAAGGAAAGAGTCGAGAATGGAAAAGCAGAATGCTTCAAAGATAGATGATAAAGATGTGTTGTGGTTCAAGGATCGCTTTGGTGGTACCAAAGGTTCCCGAGTCATGACAATCAATTCTAGAGGAGGCACATGCTACTAGGTTATCTATCCATCCGGAAGTAACAAGATGTACCATGACTTGAAGCAAAGATTCGGTGGACTAAAATGAAAATAGAGATTGCTATATATATAGCAAAGTGTGATACTTGTCAAAAGGTGAAAGCTATACATTTGAGGTCTGGCCGGTGAATTACAACCATTGCCTATTCCATCTTGGAAGTGGGAGGACACAAGTATGGATTTTATTGTTGGTCTACCCAAGACATCAAAGGGATTTGACTCAAGATGGGTTATTGTAGATCGACTCACTAAGTCAAAGACATTTTCTTCCCTCAAAGACTATATATCCCACCGTCCAATATGCCAAGATATATTTAGCAAGAATTATGAGTCTCCATGGAATACCAAAGACCATAGTGTCCGATCGGGTACACAGCTTTGTCTCCGAGCTTTTGAAACACTTACATGCTTCATTGGGTACTAAACTTCAGATAGTATAGCTTATCATCCGCAGATCGATGGATGAGATGAAAGAGTCAATCAAGTGCTTGAAGATATGTTAAGGTGTTGTGTCCTTAATTATTCCAACAAGTGGGACGAATGCTTACCTTTGGCCGAAGTTCTCCTATAACAATAGTTATCGTGAAAGCATTAGAATGGCTCCATTTGAAGCACTCTATGGCCGTGAGGTGCGAACATCGCGAGTTGGTCGGAGCCCTGAGAAAGAAGATTCTTTGGAGTTGACCTTGTGAAAAGAAACGGAAGACAAGGTTAGGCAAATACAAAGTAATTTGAAAATAGCTCAGATCCCGCCAAAAGAGTTATGCGGATAGACGATGGAGACCATTGGTATTCAACAAAGGAGATTTTGTATATCCGAAAGTATCACCAATGAAGGGAGTTAACCGCTTTTGGTGTTAAAGGAAAGTTGGCACCTCGATACATTGGACCATATCAAATTTTGGAGAGGTTTGGAAAAGTGGCATATCGCTTGAAATTACTGTAACATTTATCACCGTACATGATGTGTTTCATGTGTCTCGCTTTAAAGAAGTGTCTCCGAGTGCCTCGAGCGGAATGTTGAAGTTGAAGGAGTGGAACTTGAACCAGATCCGACTTATTCAGAATATCCTATCCGAGTGTTGGATCGTAAAGATCGTGTCACTCGGAGGAGAACAATAAAGTTCTACAAGATACAATGGAATCAACATTCGTAAGAGGAAGCTACTTGGGAATCGTAAGATTACTTGTTAGAAAAGTTTCCGAGTTTCTAGCGTCAATATAGAATAGAATAATGTTAGTTGAGCTCGGTTACTATAAATTGTGTTTTGTAAAAGAACCTCGCTTGTTTTATGGAAAAGTTCTGATGTTTTTGGATTGACACATTTCCTTTTCCATTACTTACTCTATGGCTTTGAATCTCAAGCTAGATTTCTTTTAGGGGAAGGATTGTAACACCTCGGTGTTTAAAATACTAAAACCCCGACATGTCATCATATGCATTGCAAAGCATTTGGCATTTGGTGAAAACTTTGAGATGCATACACTAAAACAAGTTTATATTCATGTGGTATGTGTTGAATTGTATTGGTTGACTCTAGTTCAAAGTTTGTTTGGATTTTGAATTTTTCGAGAAAACCCCGCTTTTCAGCATTTAAATCCTACCCTGAAAATCCATTTCAAAATCTAGACAGAATTAGGAGATGGTTATAGAAGCAAAGTTGTAGAACTTTCGATTTTGAACAACTTTTGTTTTTGGAGATTTTTGAGTTGTTATGAAAATTTGAGAGTAATTTGTGAATTTTGGCGTATGGCAATTTTGTAATTTCGTGAATGTTGTTCACCGCCTAAGCTACATTGCCGTCGGACCTTCTTCGGCGCTCCAGCGCGTCATGGCCGTCCTTGATGTCGCTACCAAGCACGTAAACGGCTCCGTCGTGGCTTCCTTGAGCTTCATGCCGCGCGCTTATAAGTACCAAGACGTCGTCATCGCTGCTTTTTTTCTTCTTCCTTTGTTTTCACCACCGCCGTTGTCATTGCTCCAACAAGCTCGCATCGCCTCCCCAGCGTTGTTGCCATCTCGGTAAAGGCCGTCCCTAGTTCCGTCTTTTCCTTGCGAATCCAAATTACCAGCATTGGTCGCTCGAATTGCCGAGAACTCGCTGTCCACGTTTTTCTTCCTCGAGGTCGCAAGAACTTCACTACCAAGCGGCGTGTCATCGTGGCTGTGAGCCCTTCGGTGAGCCGTTGTCATAATCGGTGTACTTACGGTTTCATTTCGATCTCAGTAGTCCTTAGTCGCTTGTTGTTTACTCATTTTGATCACTGCAGTCGCCGGTTCTCCCTCACCGACGATCTTTGCTCCGCATAGTTTACCGTAGTGGTCGGATAGTTCACCGTAGTGGTCGGATAGTTCACCGTAGTGGTCGGATAGTTTACCGTAGTGGTCGGATAGTTTACCGTAGTGGTCGGATAGTTTACCGTAGTGGTCGGATAGTTCACCGTAGTGGTCGGATAGTTCACCATAGTGGTCGGATAGTTCACCATAGTGGTCGGAGAGTTCACCAAAGTGATCGGTGCTGGTGTGGTCACATCAGTTACGAATATGGTTTGGTTAGTTTGGTTTGTAACTATGCTGCGAAGGAAAATTGTATCCAATTTATTAATTTTTGCATCCATCATCGAGCATCATGTTTCATATTCCGCATCATGTTAAACATGGCAATGTTACTACGTGTAGTAAACGAAGGTGAACACGTGGTAGTTAATCAAGTTGCGGAGGAGGTTGATCTGTCTGTTGAGGTCGGATCAAAGACTTGTGAAGCGTCGCAGGAGCCGGACTTTTCCGTCAACGAAGGCAAGCCCCGGATGCATACAACCCTACCTTGTGTTTTACAAATTAATTTTGCTTTTGCTTTCCGTTACTGCATTAAGTGATTAAGAGTTAAGTAAGAACCTAATTGGTGCATTACCACCCTTGTTATTCCATATTTACCATATTACCAGTTTTGAACTCGTATATGCCTAGTTTTGCTTAGCTATGCGTAGAACGATGAAGTCGGTGACTACCTGCCACCTGCAAGTTTTAAATGGAACATTGGTTAATTATGTTAGCATGTGATATGGGAATGTGGAGTAATAAATCTAGACCGGGCGGACTCGGTGTGTGTGAGCCACAAGACATGGAGGTCTTGTGAGCGGGATCTTCCTTTGTGTCGATTAAGGCACGTCCGTTGTTGAATTGCATGAGGTGAGAATTTGTAGTACTAACCACATACTCCGGTAAGCCTCTAACTTGGCAATTCTATTACGAGAATGGCTACTCACAAGACCGGGAGTGGAGAGATGGCGGGAATAGCGTGTACCCACGTGGCAATGGGCTGGATTGGTGGAGTATCAGATTCTCGGGTGGCGCGGACCGCTCTTGTTTTAGAGGATCCGAGAATAGGTTGGTATATGTAGGTCGGGGACCCGCATATGTCGTGGTGGTCTGGAATCCCGTGTGGGTTTATAATCGGTTTGAATCGTCGTTGCTCCTCGGTTATGGAGACTCAACTCACTGTTCATCATCGTAGTAATTAATAACTAGAACTTGAGAATGGTTGATGAAGGTGTTGGATATGAAGTTTCATGATCTCATTACGGATCGTGTCATCTTTGTATATGATTTCATGAAGTTTAAACTGTTGAAACAAAGAATTTTGTCAAAGAGCTTTTACACAAAATAACTTTGATTATTGCTAAAACCATACCTCGAATCCTGAGCCCGCATTCTGAGTTATCGCCTTATTTCGGTTAAGTCTTGTTGAGTACTTTTGTACTCGTGGTTCGCTTGACCCTTGTTGCGTGTGAGCCTCATGAGCGATCTGCTTTTGGATCGTCTTTGCATGACAGCTTGTACCTTGTGATGGCGTTGAGAAGTAATTGTGTGGCCCTTGGGCGGCAAGTAGCCTCATTGTGTGTTTTGTATTATATTATAATGCCGCTCCACTACTTTGGTTTGTATTAATATCGAACTTAGTTGTATGGTTTGAAACAAATGGTTTGTAAACTATGTTATTGTAAGTCTTCCGCTACTTTTTACTCGATGTATTTATTTGAATAAACTGTTGTAATACTTAATAACTCTATAATGTGATCCCGCTTCGGAAATCGTGGATGATTTGGGGTTCCCGAGGACACCCGGCTGCACTTCTTAAGTTACCAGGAACATATGCATTGTTGTCAAAGGTCTTTGGACAGTGACAAATGTATGTGGGTCCTATAATTTAGGAGGTTCTGCCACACCTCGTCCTTCCGCTTCCCCTTGGTGTCGTTGTCAGGGAAGATGGCCCCAACGGCCTCTTCACCTGTGGCGAAGTTGGTGGCGACATCGAGCGATACGGCCACCGAGGTTGGCACGTTCCAGCCCAACTCTCGGACCAGGTCTCGGCAGGTGGTACCAGAAAGGAAGGCTTGGACAATTTATGAGTCACCGACGCTTGGCAGCTCGGTGCATTTCTTAGAAAAGCGTCGGATGAAGTCTCGGAGAGACTCGTCCGGCGCATCATGACTAACTTTCAGTCCCAGAGTTCCCTCAGGCGCACGTATGTGCCCTGAAAATTCCCGACAAAGACCACGACCAAGTCGCGCCCGATCCATGGATCTACGAGGCGGAGGTGTTTCGAGCCAGCTCGCGCGCCGAGTCCGAGCAGAACAACAGGAGGTTGCGGATGATGAGCCGGTCATCGTCCGTGCCACCTAGTGACCGACAAGCCAGTGATAGTCGGCCAACCAAAGTTTGGGATTGGTTTCACCACAGATTTTGTGAGGTTGGCGGCTGTCAAACCGGGCTGGGAAATGGGCGACACGGATAGCTCTGCTAAAGACTCGGGGGCCGGGTGGCTCAGGAGAAGGACTGCGGTCCTCCTCGCTGGCGTAGCGGCCACCTCGGTGCACATGGTAGCCTCAGGCGGGCCCCTCGCTGTCATGGCGCCGTCGCCTGCCGGCTACCTCGTGCTCGTCCTGCGCCTCGCGTCGGTTGCGTAGCAAGGGGACCCTGTTGACTACCGACGCCCGAGCGGGCTCAGGATGAACCGAGGCCTCCCGATCCTGTCGAGGCGGTGCTGTGAGAAGTTCCGAGGCGCCACCGCGTCGCCAAGAGGCGGAACTTTTGGTCTGCTGCACCGCGGCGGTCTCGAGGAGATCCTGGAGCTCACCGTGGACCCGTCGCCCCTCCGTGGTAGAGGGCTCGGGCATTGTTCGGACTAGCATCGTCGCAGCCGTGATGTTCTGGCTAGCGCAATTAAAGATTGGGGGCTGCTCACCCCCGTCATCGTCGTTGATGCGGTGGTGAACATTGTGGGCCCTCCACCGGGCTCCTCCGCCATCATCATGACCTTGCTTTAGCTCGCCGAGAGTGTCTCGGTGCCAGCAGGCAGAGGAGTCGGTCCTGTTCGACCTTGGCCTGAAGTTCATGGAGCTGCTCCAGGTTCGGACGTCGAAGTTGTGCGGGGGGCGGGATTCTCGTTCCATGCTGTCGGCGAGACAACACGTGGAGGTGTGGTGTCGCCCGTTCCCCAGTGAGGCGGGGAACGGTTGCCCGTCCCCTCGCCCTCATCGCTCGTCCTCGGCATCCCGAGTTCGACGTGGAAGCACTCGCGAGTGGGGTCGTAGGTGCCCTCGTCGTCAGAGTCGGAGTAGCCAAAACAGTAGTCGCTCGTGGCCAGGAAGCGGCACATGGATTCAGGGTCTCATAGTCCGAAGAAGTCTGCCCCGGCCCGCGCCTCGTCCTCCTCCGAGGAGTCAGCGTGGGAGTGGCTCGAAGTTGTGGTGTCAAAATCGAGGGCGAAGCGTTGGTGGCGTTCTAAGGGCTCTGCGTGAGCAGAGGCGTAGGCGGAAGCATAGGTGGCGGCGGGCGCTTCTCAACCCGGCGGGTGCGGGGGATGGTGCCATTGCGGGCTATGCTCTGCCAAGTCGATCCTCAGGAGGCGATAGGGCAGAGCTAGATGACGGGGCGTCGTCGCATGCCGCCGGCGCTTCGCCCGCGTCCAGGCTCAGGCAAGTCAGGTCCCCAATCAGGGATCTTGCGCCAATAGCTGGACATGGGGCACTGGTAGAACGCAGTGCGTCACCATGAGCTCACGTGGTGTCGGCGTGGCCTCGCTCGCGTCGTGTCTGGCGAGAGCGATGAGAGCGGCCGCCCGGGCGCCGTCTGCGCCTAGGCTGCGAGTGCGTGATGCCGACGTCGGTCGGCGGGGCTCGGGGAGTGAGGAGCACCATATCGTACTCACGTCCTAGAGACATGAACTCTAGGCTCCCGAACCGATCATCGTGCCAAGACGCAGTGGTCGTCGTGGGGTCCGCCATCCGGACTTGTTGGGATGACGGTTGACACGTAGAGTCCCCTACCGCGCGCATGGCTAACCGGTGTTTCGGACCGGGGGGTCCTCAACCAACTAGTAAATTTGTATTGCGTGCCCCTAATCCCGGATGGTGATGCAAAGAGACACAAGGTTTATATTGGTTTAGGCAATCAGTGCCCTACGTCCAGTCTAGGAGATCGATCTTGTATTCCTTGCACCGAAGTGCTCGTAGTAGGGGGTTACAAGCATGGCGAGAGAGGGAGCTAGCCCCAAATCTCTATGATGAATGGGACGAATTGCTCGAGACGCTGATCTAAGTGTGGGTGCTACGGCCTGTGTTCGTCTTCCTCATGAGTTCGTATGTGCCTAAGTGTGTTCCAGTTCATGCCCGTGTCCCTCATACCTAGAAACAGCCCCGGTCCCTCCCTTTTATAATAGAAGGGGGGATGGGGGTGATACATGCGCTAGTTACGTGGCGTCGTGTGAACAGAGGCGGCCTATCCGAGACCTGTAGCCTGTTGCTGTGGCGGAATAGTCGATGGAGTGGTTCTGTCCCTGGCCGGAGCAGCGCGCCGGTCACATCCGATCCTGTGCGACGTAATAGCTTGATGTAGGGCCTGACGAGCGACATGCCAGTCGTAGTGCGTTGTCCGCACGAAGTGCTGAGAATTAGCCAGCGTCGAGGCTGAGCCATCGTGGGGGGGCTCGGCAGGTGTGAACCCCAAGGTTGTTGAGACCCTGAGGTAAATTGTCGAGGCGTGGGTGGAGCGGCTGACCCTGCACCCTGATTCCGAGGCTACAGGGATCCGAGCTTAACTCCCCATGCCACGCCGTCCTCGGAGTAGTTAGAGTTAGGCAGCACAGTGCGGTATGGATATTTGGTCGTGCACAAGGTTGCGCATGATGACCGTAACTCCCCGCCTTGTCTTGTTTCGGACGGCATGGTGCCGATGTGATTTATGTTCGCCGGCCACTCCTAGCTGTCATCCGGATGACGTCGTGGGAGTGGTTGGTCGAGGCGGAGGCGATGGGGTGGTTTGCCGAGCCCGTCTTGAACGAGGTGGAGTGTTGGTAACTCGCCCAAGGCCTTTTAAGGGCGGGTCTCGGGTAGTCGGAGAATCGGTTTCCTGTTCGAGGCCTCTGAGGCCACCGGGCGCAGGCGGAGAGCTAGTTATCCATCCGAGGCCTTGGACGTGCCACTGTAGCGATACGGGGCCTCGGCGGTCAGTGTCGTACTCGGTTTAGGTGGAATAGTGCGGGACGTGTGTCCACAGGGCACGGTAACGCCTGCACCGTCAGTAAGGGATGGTAAAAAGAAGATTTGACCGTTGTCCCATCGCTCCTGTTGTTGTACCCTGCCGGTCGTGGCTGACGTAGCGGGTGCTCGCAGGGGCATTAAATGGATGGGATAGCCTGCCAGAGGGACGGTCGAGGCGGAGGCGACGAGGACACGGGACGAGCCCCGACTCTCAAGCGGCGGAGCGGATCGGGACCTCCGAGACCACTCGACTGTGGGCCTCGGGCGAGGCGGAGATTTGGTCCGAGACCGGATTCGGTCGAGCCAGCCTCGGACGTCACCGTGAACTGTTGACTAAGGAGGCCTTATGGGGGTTTTATGAGTTTTTTTGGCTTTTGCTTAGGGTACCCCTTTTTACGGTACCCGACAACAGGCAATGAAAGAAGTTGGGGAAAGAATCTCCTGTGCTATAGAGAATGCTGGAATGCCCGAGGAACTTCCTGAAGGTCTGTATGATGTTGTTTGTAGTCTTCTAGACTTTGATGACACACATTTGTCATTTTACCATGAGCATCTTGTTGACCGTCCAAGCAAAGCTAGAGCCTTTTGTTCTCTGTCGTTATCTCACAAGCTGAATTAGGGCTGCAAAGTTCATTACCGAGCACTTCCTTGAAAACTAAAGATATGGCTGTTATGCCTTGTTGCACACGAGTACTGCTACAGCTATTTTGCTAGTACCCCATAGACAATGCACTGTGGGTTAATCTATATATTTGTAGCAGACGTGCTTGTAACCCATCAAACAATGCACTCTTGGGTTATTATATATTTTGTATGTAATGTGAGGAAGTTCTAAAACCTGCTAATTATCTACATATGTAATTTATGTTCGGACAATGCATGTGCTTATCAAGATGTCATGTGTTTTGTACATGTGTTGCAGCTATTGTGCATGTTTGAAGGGGTAACCTCACCAGTTTGAGTAGGTAGTGATTGCAGCTCCCTTGTCCATCCTTGTCCATCCAACCAAACAAAAAATGGCTCGTCCCGTTATTCATATCTCGATATCAATAGATATCTATATCCAATCCACCCTTGTCCACAAACCAAACACATCTTTATAGGGTCTACTCTATTTGTTTTAAAAGATATGTTTGTTTGAAATTTACCATAAATCGAGCTTCATTAACTTCATAGATGTTGATGTATTTTGCTGTAAAATTTATTAAGGTTAGAAAACTAAAAAATTATTTGATTTGGGACAAAACTAAAAGGGCTTACATTTTAGAACTGAGAATAATAGCTAAGAAATCACAATGTTGTTCAACATTTGATACTAAACATAACTCGACAATCATTTAAGGTAACCCTTTCTATTTTTTCCCTTGTATACACTAGAAATGATGTAGTCTTTTAGTATTGGTTTTCAAAAGATCCATTGATGTTTGCAACGTGCACGAAAACCTGTGTAACAAATGTATTCGATTTCTCTAAAAGGAGCAAAATGGAACTTCGTTGTTCTGTAGGGACGTGTTTAGAATTATTTCCAAGATAAACGACTACACTTGATAGTCAAAGACAGTTTAATAATAATAAGGGGAAAAAAGAGGAAACGATTTCGAGGGGAAATCTCACCTGCGAGAGCGCGAACAAATTTCCGGCGATGTCGGCGGCGCCGGCTGCTAGCCCATGGTTACGGCCGTCTCCAACTGTGCGGCTCCGCGAAACGGCCTTCTTGGCCTGTAGCATCAGCTCCACCCCTACGCGGCTCTGCATCGGACGACGCTGCTCGGATAGAACTTTGTGAGGCCCCTTATCTCGCCTAAAATCTTCGATTTCTTGACCCAGTTGCTCGAGGCCACGCATGTGTTGACCGATAATGATTCTACTTCGTAGATTTGGTTGTGCCTTTTCCCCGTTCTCTCTTGCCCCTTCCAAGTTCGAATAGTATTGGGGAGTAATTTAGTGGTCGGATCAGCGATCTTGCCAGATATGGGATTGAGCTGTGCAGATAGCATTTTGTTTGTTGAATACACTACTTGTGTGGGTGACAGCCATCCGATGATCTTATTTAGTGTGACCTTAGTTATATGAAAACCTAGATGGGGTACTTTCATGATTGGGGCCTCGAGTTGGTAAACATGTGACCATAATGCCTATCATCAATTTCTAACACCTATTCAGTCGGCTCTAGTTTCAAATATCCATACTCCTGCCCAACCTTGAGTCCCTAACTCCCAACATATCCTCCAGATACGTGTAGTTTTTAATGAAGGATTTGATGAACATTGATCCTAGCAGAAAATGTCATGATTAATATTTTCATGAATGCAATCATGAAATGCATTGCACTAGAAATGAAGAACCATATGCTATTCTTAGAATGCCTAACATGTCATCTTCAGTGTAGGGATTCAAACTGCTGGTTCCAACTTGAGAAGATGCATGATTGCCCATGTTAAAAGTGGGGAGGCTGATGGATATCCAAAAACTGAGGATTTGGTGGACGAAGAAACTCTGCAGTCAAATTTAGACAGAGCAATCAAGGAAGAAGATTATGTCCGTGCTGCAAAGATCCGGGATGATCTGCGTATCCTCCATGAGGATGCTAAGGCTTCGCTCCTTGCAGCAAATGCACGGTTCTACAATGCCTTCAAGAATGGGGATATCGCTGCAATGTATTCTATCTGGTCTAAGGGTGACCATGTATATGTTATTCATCCTGCTGCAGGTCGGATATCCGGTTATGATGTGGTCATGCAAAGCTGGGAGATGGTTTGCAATGCAGATTATGAGTTTCCACTGAATATTGATCTCAAGAATATAGACGTTCACATCCGTGGCAGCCTTGGTTATGTCACGTGCTTGGAAGTGGTGAAGACCAAAGGAAGAACTTGGGGAAAGCAAATCGCGACCAACATGTTTGAGAAGGTTGATGGCACATGGCTGATGTGTGTGCACCATGCTTCACGCATAGAAGAATGAAGTGCACACACACAGCCTGGATGGAAATTTTGTCAGGGAGATCACAATGTACAATTCTGAGAAATTTGTGTAGCTTCTGTTTTCAATGTGAATTTTGTTGTCAACGCCTTATTTTCATAGTTACTGGCATATTTTGCCTGATGCACGGATGGACCATGATTGAGTTCACTGGCTGTTTTACAATCATCTGATATTCTGATGAAAATGGCTATGGCCTATGGGACTTGGCTTGCAAGAAACACGGTCCACCATATCTAGTCTACTGGCCATGTTCGCTTGTTTTATCAGCCGTACATTTTTAGTGAAGGAACAATGTTTTTCTCTCATAATAAATCAGCGAACAATACTTTTCAGCGAATAGTAGCCAATTTGTCGTGTTCTTGTGAATCGTGGAGTAAGGTTTGATGATGATGAGAACCGTCGTCAGAACACAGAAGTTTTTTGTGACACTTTTTTGACTGAAGTGCTTCTATAATCTACCAGATTGAGGGTGCTGAAGTTTTTTACTGGCGACTTTGATATTCCTCTGTGGCAGTTAAACTTGTTTACGATATCTTGTGACTGGTGTTATCTTGCTCGCTGTTACCTCGAGAAATCTTGGAACCAGAGTCGGTATTGGTTCAACCTGGACGAGTTGCCTTGATCCTGCGCTTAGATGTGTGCAACACCGTTCAAGTTTGAGTGACTCCTATTTTAATGATTTTGTATTAACAATGACTCCTGTACGCATCATGTTATCCTAGAACATTTTGCCGAGGAGAATAGGTCATCATCAAGGGGCAGAAAAGGAATTATCGGAACAAATAAAGGGCCGAAACGATCTAGGGCACGTTTAGTTCCCTTTAAATTCATAAATTTAGCACTATGCAAAAAGAAGATTCTCCGTCACATCAAACTTGCGTTATATGCATGGAGTACTAAATGTTGACGAAATCAAAAACTAATTGCACAGTTTGGTTGTACTTTACGAGACGAACATTTTGAGTCTAATTAGTCAACGATTAGACAATTATTATCAAATAAGTAGCTGCAGTGAATCGGTCGCCGCCCATTCGGGCGATCTAAACATGGCCCTACTAAAGCCTGAACACGAGGGGCATCAACTCCCACTCTTTCCGCGCCCCTTCGCCCCCTCCTTCCTCTCCAAGAAAAAGGAAGCGCGGCGAGCAACAACCTCCGCCGCCGCGCACCTACGCCAACGGACCACGCCGTCATATGAGTGGAGAACCCCGGGCCTCCCCCTCGGCGAGCACGGTAGGAGGAGACTAGAGCGGCAGCAACATCGACGGTGTGGGTGAGGAGGGGCGATGATGCTCCCGCTGGTGAAGCTCGGCCCGCTCGCGTTCCGGACGCTGAGCAAGCCCATCGCGGCCCGCCTCAAGTACAACGCCGGCATCCACCCCAAGTTCCGCGGTCTCATCATCGGCCTCGCGCAGGTGATCGACGCTCCATCTCGTCTGGCATATTTTTCGTACTGCAATCTGTCCGCCGATGCTTGGTTTCGTTTCGATTTGCCATGGAGAAATTCCTCCTTGCAGTTCGTTTTTCTGTAAGTTGCAAGTTGAGGCTGCTTGAACGCTTGATCGTTTTTAGCCGGTACGGCTTCGATGATGCAGCGGGCGTTCCGAGATTCTTGATGTTTTTAGCGTGCCATAATGTTCGTGGAATGAGTTGGCTTATTGCGTTTGATCTGATGAGAAATGCCTGCGGAATGGATCTCTACAATGTGCAATGCTGTCTGGGGTTCAGAATTTTGTCCCCATATTGGATGATATACTGCATTGATCTAAATCGTTTGTGATATAGTGAATTTATTAAGTATTAATCAATTATTTTCGGGTGCACAAGTTTCTGAAGTCCGTTCTACTTTTTTTTTTCTGAATGTTCATACCAATAGGAATACCCTAATTGTGAGGACATTTCGGAATGATGCCTTAGGGATCAGTTTAGGTTTGAATCTATGTTTTTATGCTGTATCAGTATTGCCTATCAGGTAACAATAGGCCCAATTTATTCACCCATACTTTGGGAGCATCATCAATGATACAGTCTTCACCAGAACACACACAAAAAGAAGTCCACAATAGTCCTTGTAAAATACTTCTGCAATGTTGATGATGTGGGCACATTGTCTGATGGAGGAAATGGCGTCTTGGATATAGAAATGTTGTTCAGCTCTTCTGAGTAAAATTTTCACAATGAGTTTTGCATTGTACAACAACTGAAAATGCAGCAGGTCAATAGCATTGCTCTGTTATCCTATCGCTGTCATGGCTATTTTCTTCGCATCTTACTGTATTGCTCTCTTACTGTAAACTGAATAGGTTCTGGTTCTGAACTAGCAAACATGGAATCACACTGCTCTGCACCATACATTATGGGACAGCTGTAACTGACACATTTTATGGCATATAATTCCAGGCAAACCATCGGTTTACAACAAATATGCAGAGGCGAGTTTACGGACGTGCGACTGACATTCACATTCGGCCCCTGAATGAGGAGAAAGCTATTCAAGCTGCTGCAGATCTTCTTGGGGAACTATTTGTTTTCTCGGCAAGTACTCTTGACTTGCATTGTTCTGAATAGCAATGGTCTTTTTCAAAGTAAAATGAATAGAAAAGGATTAACGACGTTTTCTTTTCATGCATGATGAGAAACAAAATCCGATTATTCTAGAATATATTTTATTACTTTCACAATGACTCATCAGACCCTAGAAATGACTAGAGCTGACGTGAACTCACATAATTTCTCAGGTTGCTGGTGCTGCAATTATCTATGAGGTGCAAAGAAGTGCTAGGTCAGAAGCCAGAAAAGAGGAAGTCCGTAGTCAGGAAATTGAGGTAAGATGACTGCCTCCAACTTTTCTCTAGGAATCATTAGTTCAATTGTTAATGAAAACATGACATTGGCACATTGCCAGGATATCTCTTGAACACAAAATGCAAGGCAGAATACAAATTTGATCTTAAAAATCGCTTCTGGTTCCTCTGTTCTTGATGGCAATTATGTTATGTGGTACATCTTCTCAGGCCTCTTCCATAATTATTCATGTCCAAATGACAGGCGATAAAGAAAAGGGAGGAGCAACTAGCCCAGGAAGTACAGCTCATGAAACAGAAGATTAGCGAGATGGAGCGGCAGTACTCGAAGTGGACTCTTCCGGGGTTTCGCGGCTTGGGCACTGCTCAGGCGGCGGCACAGCCTGCTGGTACTCAGCAGCCAACAGCTGCGTAATTGCTCTACTTCTGCAACTGTCGATAGCTCGCGGTCTGAACGGCCGACTGCAGACTGCCTCCGTTTCCCTTGCACTACTCAGTTACATAATTGATTCGACTGAAGTTACTGGCGAAAGGTTGAAGGTTAGGTTGTGGATAATGAATAGTACTCGAGAGGAATTTGAACTGAATCGAAGTTGTTATCGGTTCATCAGATTGGCGACGTGACATTCAGTTTAAAGTTTTGACATGCCCAAGAAAAAATTCTTGGAGCTGAGATGATGTATCCTATCTGCATCTCGTGTCCGGCATATGCTTTGCTCTGCTTTACGGACTTCCCTTTTACTCCATTTGTAAAGGCAGGGCATATTAGGATTCAAAAAAGTGAAACATTCTAAATTTCTATCATTAATTAGTCAAAATGTGTGTGTCTAGTGCGCAAGAGATGCATCAATAAATCTGTATTTCAAGTCTTTCAGTAAGACATTGATCTTGCATTAACCGATAATAGTACTACTCAATTGTAAAAGGTATCGATGGTCTGAGCATAGGTTGAGAGACTACTCAAATCCTCATAAGGCTTCGTTCGTTTGCAGGGAGTTGATTCCCAGATCGGTCTCTTCAATAATTTATAATTTGTACTGGTTGGGAATTGTTCCGGACCTGGAACGGCCAGTAATAGCCTCACCGAACGGCCCCTAAGCCTTATCTATACCTGATAATAAAAAGATAAAATTTTAGCCTTTTTTTTCGTCCACCTATTTTTTTATCCACCCCCTCTAACTATGCGACAATGGAGGGTTTTTCTATCCTGACTTATATATATATCCCGTGCTCAGACAAGTTAGAATATTGCTCTTGTCTAGCGCGATACGGAATCCGATTCCAAAACGTATTGGGTCGGAAACTGAAAGTCTAGATTCCTATGTTTTTTTAATATTTATATTGGAAATTAGAAAATGGGAAAAAAGTGACGGATTGAAAACCAATCGGAAGTGACGGAACCAATGGGATGTGGAAAAAGAAGACTATGAAAAAACGAAACCTAATTAGATACTGTAAAGCAACGAAAGAAAATCAAACAGAAATCTTCTCTACGCTAATAAGAAAATAGAAAAACGGATAGAGCGTGCACAAGAAAAAAAAATTCTGGAACCCCAAATCCCACGCCAGCCAGTAGTGACGTATTTGTCTAAATAAAAATAAGCCGCCGGTCAAAAAAACAGAAAAGAAAAGAAAAAAAGACTAACAAAAAAACTCCCCAAAGATATCCTAGGTAACCTAGATAGTTAGGAATCTTAATCCCAATAGATCTCTCCGATCTTGAGTAAGTTGAATACGAATACTAATAAGCAAATAAAAAAGGATAAAATAGAAATCAAGAAGACTTTTTTGTTCAAGTCAGTTCGCCTCTGAATATTAAATCATGGAAAGTTTTTGTCCGACTATAAAGATGGACTCGCTGTTGTGGGTTGGCGTGGCCTATTTCGCCATACCTGTTTTCCTTGAGGAACATGTACCCCGTAGCCCGTTATTATCGTCACAGACTCACATATGCATGGGGATGGTATGGGTATGCATGCAAAAAGATATGTGACCAATTGTTTTGCCCATGTCTTTTGTTTTTTCATTTTATTTGTACTTATGTAGAAAACAAATAATAAATATACTTATCTTTCGTTACTAAATAAATATTCCTATCACTAAGTTGTTGATATAGTTTTGATTATGAACAAAACTTATTTTTGTTAGAACCCAGATCAACCAATTATCCATTTAATCAAATAATGAGCAAATTTTGAACAAGCTATACATAAGTACCAGTGCAATCCTCAACAAGGGTTGTAACTCAATATTAAACTCTACCTACATATAGATATTATTATCAAATCTAAAATTACGGTGTGCCTTACAATGGGTGAAATGCTTCTATCAAAGTATTATTTTTGGATATAGATTTAATAGGACATTATCATATTATTGGTAATACTAATTGATATTGTATATTTCGTGCTCATCAAAATGAATTATAAACTTTAAATTTTATGGAAAGAAAAAATATAAATGTATATGTAACATTTTTGTGATATCTTTTTTTTCTCCCGTTGCAACGCACGAGCATGTTTGGTAGTAAAAATAAATGGAGCTCTAAAGGTGAACGAGTTGGTCAACGCTCATGGAATGAAATCTGTGGCGTCACGGCGCTTTGATATGCAGAACAGCAGGAGCGTGTTGAAAATGCACCAAGAAGCATCAAGTATCTCGATGCAAGTATAGATGCACTGTGACAGAAGAATTTCATCAGCAAAATCTTGCTCGTATCTGATATGATTATTTACCGCATTTCTACTGAAATGGAATGATAAACTGGAACCTGACATCAGCAGAGGGATTCAGTTTTTTTTTCAAAAAAATAAAAAAATACTATCCTGATTTACAAACACATAGCCCTTCAGTTCCCGATGGACAAAATCTCAATAACATTAATCGAATTCTAGAACCACCTTGCCAGGAACCAACTTTTTCTCCTTGGCCGCATGAGCTTCTCTTACATGGCTGATGGGAAAGGTCTTCTCCACAGGTATCTGTAATTTCCCAGCTCCAGATAGCCTTTGGATCTCATGAAGCCCTTCGGCATCAGCTCTCATGTATGTCCACCAATACTCTGAAATTATTTGGATAGAGATATCAGAACATCTTTTATAAAATGCAATATGTAGTAGTAGCCAGTAACCTACATAGCCAAATTTGCTTCTGTATGAGATATTACATTCCTAAACTTTGTGCCACCTATTGGGCAATACTCCAACAGAAGAGCTTTATACGAGATACATAAAAAAATCATAAAATGCATACATAATTCCATTTCCTGGCTTGTTTTTTTTTTTTGAAATATCTAGATCCAACTGGTTCCGATGGAGCAACTACACCAATGGCCACTGCAGATATTCTCCATGTCCAGTTACTGGGTTTAAAACTTAAAAAAAAATGACAGTTCACTGCTATGAACTTTGTGTATGTACTATTGTATATGCAAATTGAACCCATTATCCAGTAAGTTTGATGCATTGATTACAACAAATATGCCACAGAAGGTTGCTTTCAAATACTACACTAGCCAGCAGTGGAGTAGTATTCTTTCTTGGAAATACTTAGTATTTGAGAAATAACTCTGCTAAAGTCCGGATAGGTTTGGTTAGGATACACTGAACAATTTGGGAGATTAGACATAAGCTTCTAGCAAAAAACAGCTTTGTCTTGGGCCATTTGGTGACCAACAGCAATATGTCCATTCAGTAAAGTTGTGATCCTATATGGTTTAGGACCAGAAGAATTGATACGCACATACAAACTAATGCATGTATACAAATATACTGGAAATAGAAGCCTTTTACCTATTCCATGAGAATAGCGATACTGCATCTGTTTCTTTAGTAAAGCAGCAGTAGCAGCAGGAAGCCCTACAGCCAATCCATACCTATCTGCTAGTGCAGCTGCTTCTCCCTATCACATTGCACGACACTATGATAAGAAAAGATAGGTCAAAGACAAAAGAAGCACAAAAAGAGCCAAAATGCAGATTGATCACCTGAAGGGTCATATAGTGTCCACCTCTCCTAAGAACACTGATGCCAATTCTTTCAGTCTCAGGTACTCCTATGGTGTCTAAAACGGCATCAAACTTTCCTTTAACTGCTGCTTCAGTATCCTGTAAGGTAGGTTGTAAATAGAAGATAAACAAGATAGTGCTCAAGGCAAGGTGAATTTCTTGAGGGGAAAAATGCAATACAGATGAGGATAATTACTAGCCATTTATCCAATAGGTTAGAAGCTGGCACAAAATTCTAGTCCAGAAGAATAAGCGAAGATTTAGGTGTCTTGTGTGTGGGGTGGGGTGGGGTGTCTTCAGTTACATGTTTGCTCCATATAGTTATGCAATTCAAGCCAGCACAGAAAATTAATGGATTCCATGAGCATCCGTGGCATCCCGTACAAGTGCATATATCCTGGGCTTTCATCTTAATACATGGACAAGACTAATGGATGCCAGGAGCATCCCCTATAAGTCTATGTCTTGGATTCTGATCTCAATACACGAGAAACAAATAGTTACATTAGACCTAAGGGATAAAAAACAGATTAAGTGTCCGCAGAATCTCACAGACCTGCGAGTATAATATTACAGGTTTGTCATGCAAATGGGAGGATCAAAAACAGTTTCTCCGGCTGGTGGCCATTAAAGGTTTGCCTAAAGACACAAAGAAGGGACTGAACAGTTTGATCATTTTGAGTGCCTGGGAGCTTTGGAAACATAGAAATCATTGTCTTTGAGGAGGTAGCCCTTGTATTCAGTTGGTGATCCAAAATGTGAGAGAGGAATGTGGTCTCTGGTGCTCTGCTGGAGCCCGAGGCCTCAGCAGATTGCTATCCTCTTCTTCTCTTGTATGGAGCTGAGTTGGGTTGTGTGTGTTTGCTGGTTTACCCGGGGGGGGGTTGGGGTGCTGTGTGGGGTTTTGGGATTGGTCCCTCGACCCTCCCTTTGTAATACACAGGTGGGGGGTTCAGGATTGATCTTTATACCTCTCCTTTGTAGCCCCCTTTTTTTTCTTCTTAATGAAATGACATGCAGCTCTCCTGCATCGTTCGAGAAAAAAAACAAAGAACAACAATTCAAAGCATGAAGCAGCTGTCCAGCTTCATAGAGGAAAGTGCCAAAAGAACTAGCCAGAGTTTCCTTCTACTCCATGAAGAATAATATAGCTTCAGCAATAAAAGAAGGCCATGAAGATCACATGCAGTGTATTGAGTATCATACAACTATCACATGGTCACTAATATAGAATGCAGCATTTTCTATACTTCTGTGAAGGTAGACAAAGAATACCACTCACTTCTGCAGCAAGGTTTCACAAGACAACAACTGCAAACAAAGGTTAGGCGGCTTGTGTACGCTGTTGCATGACAAACTAATCTCTCAAGATACGATGTTATTACTTTAAAAGATTGTATAAGGACAGGAGCACCAAAGGCTACTTACCTCAGCAGTGTAATCAATAGCTTGTTCAGCACCAGCTCCTGTAACTCGCTCAATACTTTGGGTTCCACAGGTAGCAGAAACCCCACACCCAGCAGCCACCGCAAGTTGAACAGCAGCTAACCCAACCGCTCCTCCTCCACCAATCACAAGAACTCTTTGTCTGTAATTAAAATAAATGGCATTAAACTCAAGAAACAAAAAAGAATTCAATAAGCTTCCAATCAATCAGTAGCCTTACGCAGCTAATGACAAGCAAGCATGCATGTAAGCGTATGCAGTAGCCTGATTAACAGATTGGTATTCAGATTAACCACAACCAGTAGCATTTTGCAGCTAATGACAAGCAAGCATGTATGTAAGCGTGCGCAGTTCACCTGACTAACAGATTGGTTTTCAGATTAACCACAGAAGTCAGTCAGGCATACAATAGAAGACAAAGGAAGAGAAGTGTGGCACAGTACATTACTACGGTAAACCCAAAATTATTCAAAATTTCAACAGTATGGAACATTAACTTTTGCCAATGCCCAAATCCTATGCTTCTTGTCTGGTCGCTGCACAAGCACACTATGAGGACTCGCATCATTACAGGAAAAAAAAGGGAAGACCATGAAACTAGAAGTCATGGACCAAATATACAACATAAAAATAAATTAGAAGAACTGATTGTATGCAACATCAACTAAAGCAGTAGAAGCAACTGAGTATCTGCCTATCAAATGGTGTATGTAATCAGACATACCCTTCAGAAATTCGAGCCGTACCATGTAAAGCACGCCATGCAGTCAAAGCAGCAAACGGGATTGCACTAGCCTCCTGCGATATACCAGGCTCAATTCAATTATAGAAAATCGCCATAAGTCGTAAGGTACCTATCACATGCAAGTAAGACTAAAATTTAAAAACATCTGAGTCTCCAGTCATGACGAAAATAGGTGTGATACTTTCCATTAATAAACAATGAACATGAATGACATTTTGGAACGTCCATTGCTCAGATCATAAGTCATGTGTCACCTATAGCTCTAGTGCCCTTCTTCAGCAAAAAATCTGAAGTACATCCTTGGAATAAATCAAGACTTATTGTGTGCAAGAGAAAACAGGGTCTCCCAAGTTCAGATTAGGCAATAAAACCGTACTTGGCCTACAGAATCATCCATAATAGCCGACGGAAATTGATCCTAACATTATATTTCTTAAAAAGCTACTAGCACAGAAAGAGGGAAATCAATTTAATGACACCTACCACATGACTGAGTGTAGATGGTTTGAGAGTAAGCTCGTCCAGTGACAGGATAGCATAGTCAGCATATGTCCCTCTGAGAGCAGTTGGATGCAACGAACCGAACACTTCTTGACCAGTAGAAAATGACGATGCCGAAGTGCCTGTGGCTGCAACTTCACCGCTAATATCCCGACCAATGATCAGGGGTAGGAGTGGCTCGAATATGGAGCGCCCATAGCCTGATCGCATCTAAAAACAAGCAACACTTTAAGCATGCAGATCACAATGACAAACAGACTAACATAATCCTAAAGAATTTTCAATTTTTCATCACTCTAATAACACAGAAGAATACAAATTCTGTATGTACCCAAATTTACTAAATCATCAATCTTTTTTCCTCATTCATGTGCCTGGGTAGCACAATCTATCATGATATATTTCCCAATAAGTAGATAACACAACATTACTCATTTGGGGATAAAAAAATTATGAAATTTCGCCCTCTATCATAATGAATTAATGAGTTTTCTTTCAAAGGACAGCGTTCAATGTTGTAGAGAATAAATCACAGTACATAGCGAAACATTGCAAGATAATTCATCACTCTAATTTTGCAGCGCCTAAACCAATTTGAATCCCCAAAATCCGAAGATTTTCATAAGACGCTTCCGTTTAAGTCCAATGGAGGGAGGGGCATGGGTCCAAAATGGGGAGCTCACTCGCAGGTCCAGGGGATTGATAGAGACAGCACGTGCGCGTACGAGCACCTCCCGCGGCTTCAGATCGGGCACGGGCACGCCCTGCCTGACCTCCAGCACCTCCGGCCCACCGAAACGCGGCACCACCACGGCGCGGCAGCTCTTCTCCGCCCCCGCCGCCGCGGTGGACGCGGGCCGCGCCCCGGCGACCCACCGGCGGGCCCTCACCGCCCTCCACCACATCGCGCTGTAGCCTCGTCCCCACGGAACGCTAGCGGCTGCACCTGCGACTCGCGAGCCGGGAGGCGGCGATGGCTGGCTCGGCGACGAGGGAGAGTGTGGGAAGGGGTTAAGTATATCGGTGTATGTGACAATGACATGTGGGGACAGGGGGTGGGGGCTCAACGTGTCCTCGAGCGAGCAGACGTGGCTCGAGCAGGGTGCGACCGTGCGAAGTGTCGGCGCGCGCCTGCGCGCCGAGCAGCGAGCGGGCGAGATGGGAGCGATGTGTCCAGGTTCTTAGCCAGGAGCCCAGGAGCGTGCCGTGTCGAGGTAAGGCGAGATCTCGTCCGTCCATTAACCCACAGTCCATAGAATCGGTAGAGCGGGAGCTATGACCAGACGGCGAGCCGCTCCGGTTTTGCTTAAGCATGGATCTGATTGATTCTCTGCATTAGACTATGTATCTAGACTTATTGTATATGTTTTTTTTACAACAACATAGTTTGTATATGTTTGGTTGTCTATAAAAGATCTTATGCAGTCTTGCACGGTGCTCAAAGCACGCTAAACGCATCATTAGCTAGTACGTTAGATTGTTTTCGTATTAGACATAGATTTGTATAAGTTGATAGGCACACAAAAACAAAATATTTTCACATTCTCTACCTTTTCTAGAAACATGAGATTTCTAATAGAACATGTAAGATGACTATATGCAATAAAACATAAACACAATTCTATAGAACAACCAAACACGAATGCACCGCACATGTTTATGTTGGCTTAGATCATAGTGCATATGGTCTAATGTAGGCTAATTCTTATACAGACAACCAATCAAAATCCTATGTTTATGTAGGCTTAGATTTTATGTTGGTAGCACTTGGCTTGGGGCGAGATAGAGACCGAGGTGGGATATTCTATCTTATCTCAATGTTTAGTCCGAGGACACCGAGCACAAAATCATCCCTAGAAGAGAACATTCCCTCATATTCGGGGATAACCCTACTCCTAGAAATCTGATGGGCAACATCGTCCCCTTCCGACGTCGTTGTCTTCTGTTTCCACATGCGAGGATGAGTGTGCCAAGGTGAAGCCAGCGAGTGCTCGGCGCAGGCTCCGGTGAGCGTGCGACGGAGGCACATGGCTCGACAGGCTGTAGTAGGTGTCCAAGCCTGCTCTCCAAGCAGCTGCGAACGACGGAGCTCGGCCACGGATCAAGCGGGTGGCCTCAATTTCCATATGGGGCTGTTCCAGGTGCTAGGAGGGAGCAACGTGAGCTCTAGGTAGAGCTCCGGTGCCAACTCCAGGTGGCATCGGACAAGTTAGCTGGTGTCGGCAGCAGACAGGGTTGCATGGGACTAGGGGAGGCAACAGTGGCAGTGGAGAAGCAGACACCGAGGAGGCGAGAAGAGGAAGGTGGAAGAGGCTGACCCCACTTAACACTTGTCTAAGGGAGCTCAAACAACTATGTATCCTTTCTCTCTCTCTCTCTCTGTGTCCCTCATACCAAATACAAAACAGGGTGTCCCTGTCCTCTCAACCAAACACATATATATGACAATCCTGTCCTAGAAAATTGGAATGGATCCGTCTCATCTCTTCTTGTCTCCAAACCAAATGTAACCTAAGTGTTAGTTTTGCAGGGCTTTGGCTCCTTCTAAAAAGGCTTTGGCTCGGACTCCTCATATGGAGCAACTTCTTTGGTGGAGCTGAAGTCATTTTGGTAAACATTTAGCAAAACATCTCTAGTAGTAGTTTTGTAATAGTTAGTGTCAAAGTTTGTGAGGAGCGTGAAGAAGCCACGTTTTCACGACTCTGTCTCCTTAGTACAAAAACAACCTGGATCCTTGGAACTTCTTGAAAGAAGCCATTTTTAGATGGTCATTTGGCACGGCTCCAAAGAAAGAGCCCCAGGAGATCAAGGTCAGAACCATGCCAAAGGGGAGCTAAATGATTGTTAGAAAATAGCTCTAGTAGCAAAGAGAGATTGTAAGGATTATATGCATATGATCATATCTTTTGAGTTTTAGTGATTGAGATGATAACACAAGTCTAGGACTAGCATGCGTATTGAATATGTGATAGACATGTTATAATAGGTCCTATAGATGCAAGGACAAAATTTGATCAAGATCTGAATTAAAACGGAGACGAATGACAAAGATTCACTGAAAATTCGCTAATCAAGGCCATCAGTGTCTTCTCTGGCTAATTTACTGGACTCATGTCCAAAAGAAAATCAAAGAAACAAGCACACCTAGCTCCTTGATCTAATTCATGGAGGCCATGCCTGAGTTCCTCTGCTAGTCGCAGATGAACTTGTGCTCCCGGGGGCTAGCACATTCTCACCCTACTCTCGTGGAGGCCCACCTTGGTGCGCTTCCATTCATCTTTTGTGACCTGGCCTCGAACTGCACCAAGGCCAAATTTGTAATGCTTTGTTGGTGCAAGCTCCGTGAATCGGACCCGAGGCTCATCGTTGAGCATGAGAAAACTGACGTCATGGACTAAACCAATCTTGGACCCACGTGCGCAGATGTCAGACTGGAGGGCTGGGATGAGTTCGGGTCCTACATTGGTGATAGTGGATGTGCACCTTAGGCCAGTCATAGTGAGAGTTTCATGGCTCTGTTTCCAAAACTCCCTGATGGTGGAAACAATGTAAACATCATCCCATAAAACTATTTTCATCTCTCTTCATTTAAATTATGTCACATCAGCTTATTTAATGCCCCATGAAACTCCAATTGAGACTAGCCTTAGGGCTAGGGATGCAACTTCATTGTCGCCCATAGTCACGCATGCTGCACCGCCACCTACTTTCATCAATAAGTTCTCGCCCTGTTTATCGTTGCAGCATGGATGTTTTTGTGACACAGGGAAAATAGTGGATGACGTGTGGTGTTGAATCACCCGTCATGAATTAGGTTGAAAACCAAAGGGTACTTCAGTGCATTCGCATGGTTTCTCTCAACATAGAATTGACTAGTTTATTTGTCGCCAATGTCCAGTAGCAAATAGGCATGAAGGAGGAATGTTCTTGCTAAGCCACAATTAAAGGATATTCTACAACAAATTTGCCCTCTTGTGTTAGTGTTGGATATGCGGTATTGCTTAGTACTAGTAGGCCTCCCACGTGTTGCCACGGTGCTACTACCGTTCGGGCGTTATTGCTACTATAGAACTATGCATTTGCTGTTGAAATGTCCTAATGGCTAGAGAGGGGTGAATAGCCTATTGAAAATTTCTACAACAACACTTAGCAAATATGTTAGACAATTAAACGGTAAGGTGAGTGTTGCGCTAGCCTACTAAAAGAGCAAGCAACCTACCATAATTCTAGTGACTATGATCACTACACACACAATTTGCTAAGTCACTACACTAAGTTAGTGAGCTCTCAAAGGCAAACTAAAGAGCCTCACTAACCACTAGACCCTACACAAGCTAGCTCTCAAAACTAATTACACTAAAGAGCTTAGCTACACTAAGAATGTAATACAAGAGACGGGATGTGATAGTTATACCACTGTGTCGAGGATAGAGCCAATCACAATATGATGGGGCCAATCAATCACAATCAATCAAGAAATCCTCGACAATGATGACACAAGATTTTTTACCGAGTTTCACTTGCCTGCCGGCAAGCTAGTCCTCGTTGTGGCGATTCACTCACTTGGAGGTTCACGCGCTAATTGGCATCACAAGCCAAACCCTCAATAGGGTGCCACACAACCAACATAAGATGAGGATCACACAAGCCATGAGCAATCCACTAGAGTACCTTTTGGCTCTCCGCCGGGGAAAGGTCAAGAATCCCTCACAATCACTACGATCAGAGCCGGAGACAATCACCAACCTCCGCTCGATGATCCTCGCTGCACCAAGCCATCTAGGTGGTGGCAACCACCAAGAGTAACAAGTGAATTCCGCAGTGAAACACGAACACCAAGTGCCTCTAGATGCAATCACTCAAGCAATGCACTTGGATTCACTCTCAATCTCACAAAGATGATGAATCAATGATGGAGATGAGTGGGAGGGCTTTGGCTAAGCTCACAAGGTTGCTATGTCAATGCAAATTGCTAGGAGAGTGAGGTTGAACCAGCCATGGGGCTTAAATAGAGAGCCCCCATGAATAGAGTCGTTGGACTCCTCACTGCAACTTCCTTGGGGTGATCGGACGTGCCGATCACGGTGACCAGACGCGTGGCACCCTAGCGTTCGGTCGTGGATCATCGTCCACGTGTCCCCATTCTCCAACAGTCAGTTCACTCCTACGCTCGCGTTAAAGAAGGACCGGATGCACCGATCAAGAGATTGGACGCGCTAGCCCTGCGTTAGATCAACGAGACCACGCGCACTGCAACCAACGACTGGACGCGCTGATCCCTTTAGCTCCACGATATTAGGCTACGTCCAGAGAGCATCCAGAGCGCCCAGACCTGGACCGGACGTGTCAGGTGCGCCATGACCGGACGCGCCACCGCATCAGGTCGTAGTTGCACTCGCTAAACCGCTCATGTCATCTATCATCAGCACTGACCGGACGCACAAGCGTTGAGTTAGGTCACTTTCTTCTCCTGCGTCCGGTCAACCAACCAGTAGAGACCGAGCCTGCCACTGAAATTTATAAATGACCAGACGCTGACTCCCCGAGTCCGGTCACCACGTCACCTGCGTCCGGTCACTGTTTCTCAGTGAAAACCAACTCTTCCACTTCACCAAATTCACCACCCTTGCTCAAATGTGCTAACCACCAAGTGTATCACCTTGTGCTCATGTGTCAGCATATTTTCACAAATATTTTTAAGGGTGTTAGCTCTCCACTAGATCTAAATGCATATGCAATGAGTTAGAGCATCTAGTGACACTTTGATAACCGCATTTTGATATGAGTTTCACCCCTCTTAATAGTATGGTTATCAATCCTAAATGTGATCACACTCGCTAAGTGTCTCGATCACTAAACTAAAAAGCTCATATCAAGTTTCACCTTTATCTTGAGATTTTTGTTTTTCTCTTTTTTCTTTTCTAAGTCCAAGCACTTGATCATCATGGTCACCACACCATCATCATGATCTTCACCATTGCTTCACCACTTGGAATAGTGCTACCTATCTCATGATCACTAGAGCAAATAGGTTAGCACATAGGGTTTCATCAATTCACCAAAACCAAATTAGAGCTTTTAATCTCCCTCTTTTTGATAATTGATGACAACCCTTTTACAAAGATATGAATTGAAATTCATTTGAACCCATATTGCTTGTCTAAGCATATTTACCATGTGTAAAGGATTTGGACAAGTTTCATGAACCCCCATTGGTAGCATTTGCTCTACCTACATATATACTAAGAGTTTGGATTGAAGCTTGCACATATGCATGGATTGAAAATGTGTGTGGGCAATGTCTACCAAATGATGCTAAGATATAAGAGATGGACCTTTAAAGCATGATATCAATTGGAGTGCACCAAATATACCATCCTTAGCACCATTAGTAACTAGACATATACAAAAACTAGAATACTCGGTGAGATCAACATTAGAAGTAAGGGTCTAGTTTTTACAATATAAACACAAGTCTAGTTACTCAACCTATGCATGCTAGTTTTTCATTTCATCAATCAAATATACAACTAGCATCCACCACACAAGCATGGATATTGAAATTTAAACTTTTCAATGCAAGCAAGCATATGAAATGCACATTCAAAATGCATCAATCAAGTTTATGAGCTTGCTCCCCCTACTTGTGTGCTCAAAATTTTAATTGATCCCTTTATTTTGTCATATTACTCCCCCTATGTCAAAGTCCTCCCTTTAACCTTATCTTTGTGCAATTTCTCCCCCTTTGTCATCAATGACCACAAATGTTCAATTTTAGATAGGTTAATATTATCAATGTCAATCAATGGGGTGAGGATCATTTTCCTAAATTTGATCCAATCTAGAATACTTGCTAAAGATATTTAACTCAGTTTGATCTAAGGACAAGCTTCTTCACAAACATGTCATATGCTACCACTAGATCAAATCAAGCATAGAAGCAATAGTGGTACCATACAAGCATCGAATTCATTTGATTTTCATGAATGAGCCTATAAGACATGAGAAATGACTAGATGCACTAAACACATCCTTAGCAAAGAATGTATGTATGCCAATCAACTTTTACCTTAGATTGCTCAAAGGAGAGGCATGTCATAAAAGTGGGGGGTGCATCAACATATATTTGAGAAATCTAATATGTTCAACTCATTTCTCAGCTTGCAAAATATCTTCTCATCAAGTGGTTTGGTGAATATGTTGGCAAGTTGATCTTTGGTGCCCACACTCTCAATCCAAATGTCCCCTGTTGTTGATGATCTCTAATGAAATGGTGGTGGACATCAATGTGCTTTGTTCTTGCATGTTGAACCGGATTGTTGGTTAGCTTGATTGCACTCTCATTGTCACATAGCAATGGCACTATCTTGAACAATTGACATGTGCTCAAGGTGCTATTCCTTTCAACCTTGCATCCCGCATAGTCAGAGTCCGAATATCCAACAAATTCAAACCTTGCTCCTTTGGGATACCATAAACTAATATTTTGTGTATGCTTCAAGTACATCAATATTCTCTTTGTAGCCTTCAAATGGCTTTTTCTTGATGAGGCTTGAAATCTTGCACACATGCACACACTAAATATAACATCCGGCCTTGATGTAGTCACATAGAGTAGGCTTCCAATTATAAACTGATACAACTTTTGATCCACCATGTTGCCACTTGCATCACTATCCAAATTGCCATTTGTTCCCATTGGTGTACTTATGGCCTTTGCTTCATTCATGCCAAACTTCTTGAGCATGTCTTTGATGTACTTGCCTTGACTCACAAATATACTATTCTTTAATTGCTTGATTTGAAGTCCAAGGAAGTAACTTGACTCTTCAATCATGAACATCTCAAACTCATTAGCCATCATCTTCCCAAACTATTCACAAAAGTCTTGATTGATTGATCCAAATATGATGACATCAACATAGATTTGCAACACAAACAAGTCTTTGCCAATCTTCTTGGTAAAAAGAGTGGTGTCAACCTTGCCCATCATGAACCCTTTAAAGAGTAGGAAGTCCATCAATCTCTCATACCATGATTAGGTGCTTGCTTCAAGCCATACAATGCCTTTTTCAACTTGTACATATGGTCGGGCTTCTTATCATCTTTAAAACTGGAAGGTTGCTCAACATATACTTCTTCATTGATGTAGCCATTGAGAAATGCACTCTTCACATCCATTTGATAGAGCTTGATGTTGTGGGCACAAGCATATGCTCGCAAGATTCTAATTGCTTCCAATCTAGCGACCGGGGCATATGTTTCTCCAAAGTCAAGACCTTTAACTTATGTATAGCCTTGTGCTACCAATCTTGTTTTATTCCTTACTATTATCCTATCTTGATCTTGCTTGTTTCTATAGACCCATTTGGTTCCAATTACATTGTGTCCCTTTGGTCTTTCCACTAACTCCCATACTTAATTTCTTGTGAAGTTGTTCAATTCTTTATACATAGCATTCTCTCAATCAACATCCTTTAATGGTTTATCTATCTTCTTTGGTTCAATGGATGACACAAATGGAAAATGCTCACCAAATGAAGCTAGTCTTGATCTTATTTGTACACCTTTAGAAATATCTCCAATTATAGTGTCTAATGGATGATCTCTTGTAATATGAGTTGGTTGGGGTATTGGAACTTGATTGCTTGTACTTGCTTAATCATTGGATTGAGATGATGTACTAGCCACTTGATCTTGTTCATTGTCATGAGAGACACTTAAACTTGCTTCATTTGTATCAACTTACACATTTGAGTTAGAGAGCACTTGCACTCGGTCATCTTCTTCATCATTCACTTGCCTAGGTCTCAATTCACTAACATCCATGTTCTTCATGGCGTTTGAAAATTGAATGCCTCTAACATCTTCTAAGTTCTTATTCTCATCATGAAAACCCTTGGTTTCATCAAATTCAACATCATGAACTTCCTCAAGAGTACCACTTGCTAAATTCTAAACTCTATATGCTTTGCTTGTAGTGGAGTATCCAAGTAAGAATCCTTCATCACACTTCTTGTCAAACTTATCAAATCTAGTGCCTTTCTTCAAGATATAGCATTTGCAACCAAAGACCTAAAAATATGCAATATTGGACTTTCTACCATTTAAGAGCTCATATAGTGTCTTCTCTTTCAATGGGTGACAATACAAGCGGTTGCTACAATAGCAAGCCATGTTGATAGCTTTGGCCCAAAAGGATTGACTCACATTGTATTCACTAAGCATAGACCTTGCCATATCAATGAGTGTTCTATTTTTCTTCTCAACAAGGCCATTTGATTATGGAGTGTACTTGGCCGAGAATTAATGTCTAATTCTAAATTCATCATACAACTCATCAATTCTAGTGTTCTTGAACTGACTATCATTGTCATTTTTAACTCTTTTGATGGTTGTTTCAAACTCATTGTTAATGTCCTTGATAAATGACTTGAATGTTATAAACACATCACTCTTGTCCAATAGAAAGAATACCCAAGTGTATCTTTTATAGTCATCCACTATCACAAAGCTATATTTGTTTTCACCGAGGCTAGTGTATTGTGTTGGCCAAAATAAATTCACGTGCAATAACTCAAATGCTTTGCTAGTGCTCATTATGCTCTTCTTAGGATGGGTGTTTTCAACTTGTTTGTCGGCTTGACAAGAGCTACAAAGCTTATCCTTCTCAAACGCAACATCTTTCAAGCCTCTAACCAAGTCATGCTTAACCAATCTATTCAATTGTTTTATTCCAACATGACCAAACCTTCTATGCCATAACCAACCCATACTAGACTTAGTGAACAAACATGTTGACAATTGAGCTTCACTAGCATTGAAATCAACCAAGTATAGATTCTCATATCTAAAGCCTCTTGAAGATCAAGTTAGAGCCATCTACACTTATGATCTCTACATCATCTACCCTAAATATGCATTTGAATCTAAGATCACACAATTGAGTCACGGATAGCAAATTAAAGTTCAAGCTCTCAACAAGCAACACATTGGATATGCTCATGTCATTGGATATTATAATCTTACCAAACCCTTCGACCTTGCCTTTGCTATTATCACCAAATGTGACACTATCATAACCATCATTACTATTGATATTGATTGAGTTGAACATTCTTGCATCACCGGTCATGTGTTGAGTGCACCCACTATAAAAAACCCAATGCCTTCCTCTAGCTTTGTAATTGACTTACAAAAGAAGATTAATTCTTTTTAGGTACTCAAACTTGCTTAGGTCCTTGAAGGTTAGTTACTAAGCTCTTTAGCACCCAAATGGCTTTCTTCTTTGAACCCATCCATGGTGCACCAATAAACTTAGCCTTCACACCATTAGTACCCTTGGTAAGCACATAGAAAGAATCAAGCTTAATTGAGGATACATTGGCTTGAAACTTCTTTTTCATGCACTTTTGCTCCACATGACCGACTTGCTTGTAAACTAGTGCAAAACCGACCATTGTTCTTCATAAAACTAGTCTTATAAGGAGCAAAGGACGTCTTGCCTTTCTTGAAGGTATAGCCCAATCCCTCTTTATAAAGAGAAGCTCTTTGGCTACCCAAGCACATAAGCAAGTGATCCTCACCACCATAGGCCTTAGCCAAGGTGTGATTGAGCTCTTTTACCTTCTTCTTGAGTGTCTCATTCTCAACTATTAGTGAGGCATCACAAGTGAAACCATCACTACTAGATGAGGTAGAAGTGGATGTGCTATAAAAAGGGTTAGTAGGAGCAACAATAATAGGCTTATAGAATGATTCATCAATTATATAACAAGTTAAGCCTACATCACATGTTACAACATGCTCTTTCTCATTTTACTCATTAAGTAGAGAGGAATGAGCTTTTTAAAGCTTCTTATGAGCCTTGCCAAGCTTTTCATAGGCTTCCTCTAGCCTCTCATGAGATGCATTGAGCTCATCAAAGGCTTGCTTAAGGGCTTTTAGTTCCTTTCGTAAGTCTTTGCATTTCTTTCTCTTAATGTCAAAATGTTCCTTAGCATTATCTAACATGTCAAGTAGTTCATCTTTGGTTGGTTCATCATCATTGTCACTATCACTTTTACTTTTATTATCATGTTCCTCATCACATCCATCATCACAAGTTTGTACCTTAGTGACATTAGTCATGAAGCATGATGGAGTGTCGAAGAGAGAAGGCTTCTCATTGATGGCAATGCTTGCAAGCACCTTCTTCTTGGTGGTCTTGTCATCATCACTATCATCATCATCACTATCATCATCATCACTTGAGGAAGCATCACAATCCCAAGTGACCACATATGAACCACCCTTCTTCTTCTTCTTGAAGGTCATCTTGTCCTTCTCTTTCTTTTCCTTCTTGTCCTTCTTCTTGCTCTTCTTGTCATCATCATCATCATTGTCGCTATTGTATGGGCATTGAGCAACAAGATGATCCTTGCTTCCACACTTGAAGCACCTTCTTAACTCTTTCTTGTTCTTGGATGAAGACTTCTTTCTTTTAGCACGATAGCCCTTCTTCACCATGAACTTACCAAATCTCTTCACAAAGATAGTCATCTTCTCATCATCATCATCCCAAGAGAATGAGTCTTTATCTTCACTTGATGACTCTTGCTTTGCCTTGCCCTTGCTATTAGATGAGGATGAAGCCTTGAATACCACACTCTTTTTATTCTCATCCTTCTTCTCATCTTTTGTCTCCTTCTCATCATCATCTCTATATGCATCATCGGTCATGATATCTCCTAAGATTTGGTTTGATGTCATTGTGTCCAAACTGGTCCTCACTAGTAAGGTGACCAACATGCCAAATCTTGCGGGTAAGCATCTCAAGAACTTATAAGAGAAGTCCTTGTCCTCCACTTTCTCACCAAGTGATTTGAGATCATTGACAAGCACCTCCATCCGATGGAACATGTCCGACACACTCTCATCTTTCTTCATCTTGAAGCTAGCAAACTTCTCCTTGAGAATGTATGCATTTGCACCCTTTATTGCCTTGGTGCCCTCAAATAATTCTTCCAACTTCTTCCAAGCCTCATGAACCATCTCAATGTTCTTGATTTGCTCAAATATTCTCCCATCAATAGCATCATAAATGGCACTAAGAGCAATGTCATTGTTTTGGAGAAGCACTTCTTCGACCGCGGTGGGATTCTCCAGATCGACTATCTCAATTTTGGTCTTCACCACCTTCTACACTTTTCTATTGATTGACTTGATATGAGTGCTCATCTTTGACTTCCAAATGTATAATTTGTGCCATCAAATTAGGGTGGCTTCTTGGTGTTGTTGATTTGAGCTATTTTGACACCATAGGTTGTTAAGCCTCAAATCACGGTGACCACGGCTCTGATACCACTTAAAAGGTCCTAATGGTTAGAGGGGGGGTGAATAGCCTATTAAAAATTTCCACAACAACACATATCAAATATGTTAGACAATTAAACGGCGAAGCGTGTGTTGCACTAGCCTACTAAAAGAGCAAGCCACTTACCACAATTCTAGTGACTATGATCACTAAGCACATAATTTGCTAAGTCACTACACTAAGTTAGTGAGCTCTCAAAGGCTAACAAAAGAGCCTCACTAACCACTAGACCCAACACAAGCTAGCTCTCAAAACTAATTACATTAAAGAGCTTAGGTACACTAAGAATGTAATACAAGAGACGGGATGTGATAGTTATACCGCCGTGTTGAGGATAGAGCCAATCACAATATGATGGAGCCAATCAATCACAATCAATCGAGAAATCCTCGGACAAGGATGACATAAGATTTTTTACCGAGTTTTACTTGCTTGCCGGCAAGCTAGTACTCGTTGTGGCGATTCACTCACTTGGAGGTTCACACGCTAATGGGCATCACACGGCAAACCCTCAATAGGGTGCCGCACAACCAATACAAGATGAGGATCACACAAGCCATGAGCAATCCACTAGAGTATCTGTTGGCTCTCCGCCAGGGAAAGGTCAAGAACCCCTCACAATCACCACGATTAGAGCCAAAGACAATCACCAACCTCTGCTCGACGATCCTCGCTGCACCAAGCTATCTAGGTGGTAGCAACCATAAAAAGTAATAAGCAAATCCCGCAGCAAAACACGAACACCAAGTGCCTCTAGATACAATCACTCAGGCAATGCACTTGGATTCACTTTCAATCTCACAAAGATGATGAATCAATGATGGAGATGAGTGGGAGGGCTTTGGCTAAGCTCACAAGGTTGCTATGTGAATGCAAATGACTAAGAGAGTGAGCTTGAACCGACCATGGGGCTTAAATAGAGAGCTCTCACAAATAGAGCCATTGGACTCCTCACTGCAGCTTTCTCGGGGTGACCGGACGTGCCGATCAAGATGATTGGATGCGCGGCACCCCAACATCTGGTCATGGATCATCGTCCACGTTGAAAGGTACTAATGGCTAGAGGGGGGTGAATAGCCTATTAAAAATTTCTACAACAACACTTAACAAACCGGTTAGACAATTATGAGACAAAGCAAGTGTTGCGCTAGCCTACTAAAATTGCAAGCCACATACCACAATTCTAGTTTATATAATTTTTATCTACACAATAGCTATGTCACTACACTAAGTTAGTGTGCTCTCAAAGGCTAACTAAAGAGCTACACTAACCAAACTAACAAGCTCTCACAATTAGCTACACTAAAGAGCTTGACAACTAGTTTGCGGTAATATAAAGAGAGTGAGCAATTTGTTTATACCGCCGTGTCGAGGAAGGAGCCAATCAATCACAAGAATGAATACCAATGAAGACCAATCACCTCAGAATCAAATGATGAACACAATGATTTTTTACCAAGGTTCACTTGCTTACCGGCAAGCTACTCCTCGTTGTGATGATTCACTCACTTAGAGGTTCACGCGCTAATTGGCATCACACGTCAAACCCTCAATAGGGTGTCGCACAACCAACACAAGATGAGGATCACATAAGCCACGAGCAATTCACTAAAGTACCTTTTGGCTCTCCGCCAGGGAAAGGTCAAGAACCCCTCATAATCACCACGATCGAAGCCGGAGACAATCACCACCCTTCGCTCAACGATCCTCGCTGCTCCAAGCCGTCTAGGTGGCGGCAACCACCAAGAGTAACAAGCGAATCCCACAGCAAAACACGAATACCAAGTGCCTCTAGATGCAAACATTCAAGCAATGCACTTGGATTCTCTCCTAATCTAACAAAGATGTTGAATCTATGATGGAGATGAGTGGGAGGGCTTTGGCTAAGCTCACAAGGTTGATATGTCAATACAAATGGCCAAGAGGGTGAGCTAGAGTCGGCCATGGGGCTTAAATAGACAGCCCCCATGAATCGAGCCATTGGGCTCTTCACTGCACTGAACACGGGCCGATCGAACGCACCGGTCAGATTGACCGAACGCTGGACCTCAGCGTCCGGTCACGCAATGCACGCCACGTGTCCCCTCTCTTCAAATACTGAGCGCCCAATCCTAATGGTTAAGTGATGACCGGACACGCTGCTGCGAAGTGACCGGACACTGGACCTCAGCGTCTGGTCGTTTCCAGTAAGCATCCAGAAACGAGAAATTACGACCGGACTCACCCAGCGTCCGGTCACTCGGCGTCTCCTCTGTGCACTGCCATGTCAGCAGGACTGGACGCACCCCTCCAGCGTTCGGTCAGAGACCGACGCTAGCGTCTTCGTTGCTTCTACTGATCGGACGCGCCGGTCCTGCCGAGACCAGCGTCCGGTCACTTACAGTGACCTCCATCTTTTCTGTCTAGGGCACCAGTGGCACCATCGGACTGTCCGCACTCTACGGGCAGACACTCCACCGGTGAAGTTCCTAACCCTTGCTCAAATGTGCCAACTACCAAGTGTATCACCTTGTGCACATGTGTTAGCATATTTTCACAAACATTTTTCAAGGGTGTTAGCACTCCACTAGATCCTAAATGCATATGCAATGAGTTAGAGCATCTAGTGGCACTTTGATAACCGCATTTCGATATGAGTTTCACCCCTCTTAATAGTACGGCTATCGATCATAAATGTGATCACACTCACTAAGTGTCTCGATCACTAAAACAAACTGACTCCTACCATTTATACCTTTGTCTTGAGCCTTTTGTTTTTCTCTTTCTTCTTTTCAAGTCCAAGCACTTGATCATCACCATGGCATCACCATCATCATGTCATGATCTTCATTTACTCCACCATTTGAACTAGTGCAACCTATTTCATAATCACCTTTGATAAACTAGGTTAGCACTTAGGGTTTTATCAATTTACCAAAACCAAACTAGAGCTTTCACACGTGTCCCCGTTTAAACCATGGCTGCTCGATCTCCAACGGTCAGTTCACTCCCGCGCTCATGTGAAAGAAGGACCAGATGCACCGATCAAGAGATCGGACGTGCCAGCCCTGCATCAGATCAACAAGACCGCGCACGCTGCAAGCAACGACTGGATCGGTGCATCCGGTCCTTCTTTAGGGTCTAGATGGTGGACTAGAGGGGGGGATGAATAGTCATTTCTTAAACCTAATCGCGCCATCTAACCGAAATAAATGCGGAATTAAAACTATCGGTCTAGCCAAGACTACACTTCTCTATCGAAGTTCACAAGCACCTTATAAAGATCCTAATTAGACAAAAAAGGTGCCAAGCTAGCTAGAGCTCACCTAACCAGTTCTAGAAGTAAGGTCACACAAACCTATGCCACTAGTACTTCAAGCAACGAGGGAGCTTCTACACATGCTAGTAAGCAAAAGCACAAAGCCACCTAAGCTTACTAGCAATGCTCAATAACAAGGCTACATAAGTCAAATTATAGAGCGTAAATTTCTTAGCTACACAAACTAAGCAATGTGACTAACAAGGTTACACAAACTAAATTAGCCACGCAAGGGAGCTACCTCTATGCTACACAAGCAAGAAGGTGACTAGTGAGCTACACAAGCTAACTAATTATAAGAGCAACTACACAAGCACAATGTATATGAAAGTAATTACAAGCTTGTGTAAGGGGATTGCAAACCAACGGGAAGAACAATGTTGACACGGTGATTTTTATCCTAAGGTTCATATGCTTGCCAACACGCTAGTCCCCGTTGAGACAAGCTCCAAGGTTGTCGTCGGTTTTCTTGCTAGTGGTGACCCGCAAGTCACACTCTCCCACGTAGAGTGCTTACCACAAGCTCTAGCACTTGACCCAGCCGGACCACTTGTCGCCCTTCGCGTCTCACTCTACTAGAGTTGCTCTTCATGGCTCCCGTGGGGCGAGCACAATGCCCCTCACAAAGCTTTTCTCTAGAGCACCTCAAAAGCTTCTTGCGGGCTTCGACGGAGACCACCACCAAGCCGTCTAGGAGGTGGCAATCTCCAAGAGTAACGAGCACCATCGGCTTGCAACTCGATCACCTAGTGCCACTCGATGCAACCTCACAATGTAATCGCACTAGAATCGCTCTCTCACACAATCATATGATCACTATCAAGCATATGTGAGATGGAGGTCTCCCGAGTACTACCACATAAGCCACCAAGGCTCTAGTGTGCTCAACTCTATAAAACTACCGGCCAAAGGTTGACCAACACTTCTATTTATAGCCCTACGGGCTAAAATAGCCGTTACCCCTTCATTAGGCGTTTTTTAGAATGACCAGACGCGCAGGTTATGTGCATCGAACGCGTCCGGTGTGGCGACCGGACGTGTCCGGTTGTTGCATCCAGTCACTGCTTGACCGCCATGTGTCCCATTCAAACGAAGTAGCCATTACCGCCCAACGGCCCTCTCTGACATGCTCTGACGCGACGCATCGAACGCACTGTTAGAAAATGACCGGACGTGGGAGACGCAGCGTCCGATCGAGTCTAGAGAGCTCCCAGAGCCGCTCTGGGCCGACCGGACGCGTCCGGTCACACTGGACCACGACGCAGGAGACGCAGCGTCTGGTCGAGTCTAGAGAGCTCCCATAGCCGCTTTGGGTCGACCGGATGTTCCCAGCGTCCGATCAATTATTGCGCTGAAAAACCAAGACTTGTTGGTTCATACCGGATGCGTCCGATGTGACGACCGGACGCGTTCGGACGCTCTCTGTAATCCAGCTTTGGTCTAAATCACTTTGACTTGACGCTGAATAGTAACTGGTCAACGTCCGGTCACTCCACTGAGCCAGAGTCCGGTCACCTCGGCAACTCTGCCCACGCCTAGCCAGAATACTGGACGCGTCCGGTATCGATATCGGACGTGTTCGGTCACGTTAGGAACACTGCCGCCTGAAGACAGTACCGGACGCGTCCGGTATGCATGTCGGACGCGTCCGGTCACCCCGTGACCAGCGCATTCAACTCTTTTTCTTCACCAACTTCTTATCCTTTGTAAATGTGCCAACACCACCAAGTGTACAACATCTTGTGCACGTGTGTTAGCTTTTCACAAACATTTTTCAAGGAGTTAACCACTCAACTTGCTGCGCCACTCGATCCTAGCAACGATGCAAAGTTAGATCACTCGAGTGGCACTAGATGACCGATATGGAAATAAGTTTGCCCCTCTTGATAGTATGGCCATCTATCCTAAACCCGGTCATCAACTTCTCTACACACCTATGACCGGTGAAATAAAATGCCCTAAGTTATACCTTTGCCTTGCGCTTTCCATTCCATCTCCTCCATTGTTGATGCAACACATGCACCAACCAATCATCAAATGATATGATCCACTTCATATCATCACGTGATGGTATTTGTTCATCGATCTTGACTTCACTTGCTTTTCATCGTTGCCTTCGTCCATCGGCGCCAAGTCTTGCTCAAGCTTCACCGCCACGCGGTCCATCGCTCCAAAGCCTCCAACTTGCCCTTCACGCTTGCAACCAGTCCATCAAGCCAAGTTATGTCTTGATCTTCTCCACCTTGATCACATGACTCAATGTCATGTCTCATGTGCAATGAGCTCCTTCATCATCACATGTGTGAGCTTTGCAACATCTTTGAGCCATCATCACCGTCATGGCATATGTTGCTCACACATATGTGTCTGTGGACTAATCATGTGTATATCTCACATAAACATACTTAGTCCACCTAGGATTGTCACTCAATTACCAAAACCAAACAAGGACCTTTCACTATCTCATGATCACTAGAGCACATAGGATTTCATCAATTCACCAAAACCAAAATAGAGCTTTTAGCTGTTCTATGAACAGTGGAACAACAAAGATCGTCTGTACTTCTACCTATAACTATGTTAATCTTTATATATACCTGTATTTTACACCTTCAAGGTGTTCTTGTAATGTATCTATATTAATAATAGATTGTAGTTCAATTAAAAGAAATTTAGTGACTAAGAAAGTCAATCCACGGGCCATGGTAAGAACCTTTTGGAGTTGGAGATACACCAAGTCACCAAGGTAGTGGCATTCTTTTTCTTTTGAGGCAAGGGAGGGGCTTTTCAATAAGCCGACAAGAGTGGAGGTGAATCTTTATCGACCGGAGAGAACGTGTAAACACACGAAGATGGCTAGGTCACGAGACGATGGTAGTCTCCGACTTTCCCGTCTCCCACTGTTAGAGCAAGTATAATAACAGGCTGTAAACTGCCTAAATGCTGAGGTAGAGAAGAGAATGGAGGATAAAGAGGAGAAGCGAGTTGTAAGCTTACAACTGGCTTGGGCATAAGAACCAAGAGACTCTGTAAGAGAGACGAGTGGACCATATATTAACAGTGAGGAAAAAGTCCACATTACCTCCATCAACTTTCACGAAAGTCCACTTTTCCTCCCGAACTCCAAAACTGGGCAAAACACCTCCCTCAACTTTTAAAACCGTTTATCTTACCTCCCTGGCCCTGTTATAAGCAGTTTTGAAGATGGTTTTGTCTTTTTCTTTTTTATTTATTTCGGCTGAATCTTTGAAAAATCATAGTAAATCACAGAAAAAATCATAAAATGAAAAAATCAATTTTGTTGGACTCCACATGAGTAGATCTACACAGTGAACATATAATATGATATACTTTAGTACAAAGTTTTTATCGTGGCTTTAGATCTATTATTTTATGTAATTAATTAGAATAATTCATAGCTACAGTTTCTATGGTCTAATTGTGATGAAATTTTTATGGTGGACTAATTATTATATGATTGAACTATAAAAATTTCATACTCATTCGATCATGTATAGCTTAGTTATAGATTTATTTATATTTAACAAGCATAAACCTAAATAAAATCTATAACTAACTTATACATGATCCAATGAATAGAAATTTTTTACTACAGTTTAAGCATATAATAATTAATCTACCATAAAAATTTCACCATAATTGGACCATAGAAACTGCAGTTATAAATTATTCTATTTAATTACACAAAAACATAGATCTAAAGTCACAACAAAAACTTTGTACTAAAGCATACCATATTATATGTTCACTGTGTAGATCTACTCATGTGGAGTCCAACAAAATTGGATTTTCCATTTTATGATTTTTTTTATTTACTATGATTTTTCAAAAATTCAACCGAAATAAATAAAAAACAAAAAGACAAAACAATCTTTAAAACCGCTTATAAGAGGGTCAGGGAGGTAAGATGAACGATTTTAAAAGTTGAGGGAGATAGTTTTGCCCGGTTTTAAAGTTTAGAAAGGAAAAACGGATTTTAATAAAAATTAAGAGAAGTAATGTGAACTTTTTCTTAATAATAAAGAGGTCACTGCTATATGTGTGGGAGGACAGAAGGCTTCAGGAAACCTTCCCGCCAGCAAGTCGGCCTCGCGGCCTTGCTCTTATTGGACGACGCTTTCGGCCTTGACGAGCCAGTCCGTTGCGGCGATGCCTAATCCGCATGCAGGGCCCCGGCGTCGCCCGCCTCCTTTTGCCGCGGCCGTCGCTTTTCCCAAGGCAGCCGACCCCGACCCAACAAAGTGGCAGCCAGAAAAGTCGGCAGAGCATCTCGGTTGCGAAACAGAGGACGGCGCGCGAGAGGGGGAAAGGAAAACAACCACGAGCTCACCGATCGCGGCGGCGATGGGGAAGGGGCCGTCGTCGCGGGCAGGGTCGCGGCACCAGCAGTTCCGCGCCCGCGCCATGACCCGCGTCGACGACCTCCAGGAGGTCTTCTCGGGCCTGCAGTCCGCGCGCAAGGACTCACGCCCCGCCGACGCCGCCGTCCTCGAGGCGCAGCTCCAGCAGATGCTGCGCGAGTGGCGCTCCGAGCTCAGCGCTCCCTCCCCGGCCTCCTCCCTCCAGGTACTGTCCCTCTTGCTTCCTCCGCACATTCCACCCTCATCTTTTTTTTGTGGCGCGGCTGATGTTTTGTTCGTTGGCTGTGGTTGACGGCAGGGCAACGCCAGGGAACTGTCGGATCCGCCTTCGGATACTCTTCGTCTGCTGCAGTTGGCGGCGGCCGAGGAGGAGGACGACGCCACGAGCAAGATGGTCGAGCAGCAGCAGCAGCAGCCCCCGCCTCCGCCCCCAGCTAACCAGAACCAGGGGCACGCGCAGGTCCGCCAGGACATGAAGCCGGAGCCACGCGAGGAAGCAGTTGACGTCGCTGTGGAGCAGCCGCAGCCGCAGCTGCTGAGCCAGGGGGTTCTGCCTAATGGTGCTGCTACCGCGTCTGCGGTGTTCCATGATCAGGTTTTCATTACTCCTTGTTTGCTGTATGCAAGTTTGAACATTTTTTTCTTATCTTAGTGGAATGACTGGCAGGCAGAGTTATCGATCTTATGAAGAAGATTTATAGTCCTCAGCGCAGATACGAGGATTTGTGTAGAGTGTGATCATGTGTCACTCGTAGTCTTCAAATGATCTAGTTAGATTTATCTAGTCTGCACAGATGTTCATGTGGTCTGCCTCATTGTTTAGTTTGGGTTAGTGTGATCTACAAGCAACCTACCCCTCATTAGAACCTTTGTTGGCAGTTTCTGCATCTTTGGGGACAGATTTACTGGACATAGCCTCTGCTCTCTGTTTTCAAGACAAAATGGGAAGGTTTCTCCAACATGTTGACAATGGGAAACAAAAGTTATTTGAGTTTTGGATGGAAGTTTTCTGTGGATTGCATATTGATCCAAGTTTTTTTTCAATAAATTAAGGAAGGTTATTCGTGAGAAATGTCCAATCACTTCATGGAGGCTTGTTCTACCTAGGCTCCTGTGAATGCTACTGTGTTTTGGTTTGGATCTTATACAGATGGAGTTCAGCTTCAAGTTGATGGGACCATTCGTTCTTATCAATTTATTCATTGTAGAGTAGAAGTTTATGGCTATAAATCTGTGCTTTCCATCCCACTATGAACAACATGCAGCTCCGAGAGCTACATAATTCCACCTACTCCTTTAGCCAATCTATGCTTGTTTAGTTACTTTTTCCCCAATAGTCAACATCTATTGACCCCTATTCAGTCTTACGGAGCTGGTTTTGAAATTCTTTTAGAACCTATAACAGAACATCCATCAATCTAATCTATACTAGGAGGCCTTTTAAACACTCCCTCTTTTGATATCAAACTTGACTGCAACCTAAAGAAAGCAGATAAAGATGTAATATGTTCAATGAACTATGGTCTATGAAAATATAATACTATATAATAATGTATTGATAGCTTTAAGCCTTTTGAACATCTAAAGACAGAGACTATAGAGGAGGAAGAGTTGACCATTTCAAGGTGAGAGCTGTCAGTTTGGGTGGTTGGTTTCACTTGCTTTGTTACCTTGCTTACGTCCTTCATACTCTATACACCTTGTTTCTTAGCTTTGCGATGTGTGGCTGCAAGCTCAATCTAATTGTGTGGGCCTAGTTAGATTGTTGAAACTTAAGCTGTATGGAAACAAAATAGCGGAAGTACAGTACTACACTGAGGAAAATTGAGGAAAGGATATGCTGCCGCTTAATTCATCATGATCCTTTGTCACCTTAAAACTCGAGAGAATATTTGGGAGAGTGATCTAGTGATCTATGCACATGATGAATTGTGGGACATGTCGTGTTTTCAGTTGACATTTGTTTCTGGATTTCGTAGAAGCCTAGAAGCGTAGTTTATAGAGCTTGAAAGGGACTAACCCTGTGAATTTAATACCAGTAAAGGGGCAGAGTGCAAGCCTGCTAAGTAATTTTAGTTTGTAAAAACTAAATCTGAGCAAAGCATATCTATTTTACCACCATCATAAGATTAACGAAGTAAATGCCCAGGGGGAGGCAAGCAATGAGGACCTCTTGAGGGCTGTGAGGTTGACAAAGAACACGAGGACCTGACATGGTTGGTGTGAGGACCAAACTAGATTGGCTAAGCCTAAGCCAGTGGCAGTAGTAGCCAGGATCATGACAGGCCCAGGGTAAAATTGGAGTTGAGTTGTGCTTTTCCTTGAAATATCTTCCCGTTTTATAATTTTTCTAACTGATATGTGTCAGAGTTCTCAAGTCACTAGCAGAGTCATGTTTGCATGATTTTACTCAGCCATAACAATTTATTAGTGTAATACTAATTAATGAAAGGTGGTAGAGGCCTACTTTTTTTCCCCACTGAACATTTTCTATATAATGAGTTGGACTAAGTATATTAGCGATTCTTAATGCTGACACAAGTATAGAAAGCTTCACAGTTTCTAGAGAACTAGAACTATAGGATAAATATATTTGAGCTTACAGTTTCATTGTTTTAGGCAAGAGGTCAATAGTAACAAATGTATGCAGCATGCAATGGATTTTGGAAATGGCAGGGGTCAATGTATTTCTATTGTCTTTTTAGAAGAAAACAACAACCTTCTGTTTTCCAGTGGTGTACAAGGATGTTTTGCTCTGTCTCGGTAGGTTAGTATGGCGCCCATTTTGATTTTTCACTTCCTGTTGTTTATGTACCTCCTTAGCATTTAAGTACTACTCCCTCCGTTCCAAATTGTAAGTTGTTCTGGCTTTTCGTACATAGCTTTTACTATGTATCTAGATATAATTTACATCTAGGTGCGCAGGAAAATCTATGTACCTAAAAAAACCAGAATGACTTACAATTTGGGGCAGCGGGAGTAATTCTTTAGTCCTAGATATTGCAACATTTTAGATGCTATATGCACTGCTTTATAAGTAATTCTAGCATGCATGTAATTGACATGTTTAGTGACTATACCTTTCTGCCAATTAAAAAAAAAATCAGTGGAGTTGTGCCAATTTTAACAAGTTCTCATCTTACTTCTTGCAGATGTACTATGTGAACCAGGAACTTACGGTTGAGGATTTTCTTTATGATGATGATTACAAGATAGACCTTTCTGGGTCTAATCTGGATGTCCTTAATAATCTGGAAGGGATTGTTGAGCTGGAATATCCACAGTTCAATTTGCCGCAAGAGTTAGCCCTTAACGCGTACCTTGACATGAGTAACAGTGGACAGAGTGCTGGGGGTGTTTTCCTGCACATGGCAGATTTGCTCACAACAATGACTTCAGCACCTTCTGCATTCCTGAAGCCAAAATGTGCTCTCTGGGACTGCCCCAGGCCTGCTATTGGATCAGAAAGATGGCATGATTATTGCAGCGTGTATCATGCTGATTTAGCTGTGCAGGAAGAGGGTCCTCCAGGCACAATGCCTGTGATCCGTCCAAGAGGCATTGATCTGAAAGATGGCCCCCTGTTTGCTGCTCTTAGTGCAAAAATCCAAGGAAAAAATGTTGGGATCCCTATCTGTGAAGGAGCTGCTACTGCAAAGTCTCCATGGAATGCGCCTGGTAAGCTTTTCCTTCATGACTTGTGCCTTCGCATGGTACTGATGAACGTTTTTAATAATAGTTAGCCATTCTGTATCATTGCAGAACTTTTCGATCTTTACATCTTTGAAGGTGAATCTATCAGAGAATGGTTGTTTTTTGACAAACCGAGGAGGGCATTTGATAGTGGAAATCGGAAGCAGCGGTCCTTGCCAGATTACAGCGGCCGTGGTTGGCATGAATCTAGGAAGCAGGTGATGAAGGACTTTGGGGGTCTGAAGAGGTCCTATTACATGGATCCACAGCCATCCAACAGCTATGAATGGCACCTCTATGAATATGAGATCAATGAGTGTGATGCTTTTGCCTTATACCGGCTTGAATTCAAGTCTTCAGATGCAAAGAAGATTGCTAAATCAAAATTGGCTTGTAATCCACTGAATGAAATTCAGCAGCAAATGGTTAGACTCAGTGCAGACAGTCCTGTAGACACCAAACGGACGGCCCGGAGCAGGACAAAGGCTAACCCGATAGATGCCAGTACTAACATCTATTCAGTTCCAAACACCACAGTTCAAGCTAATGTTCCAAATGCTTATCAGCCAGGGTCACAAGTGGACCAGATGACATATTTGAACGGTAGTGTCGTTTATGGGCCTCATCTGCCGTATGGTTACTCGACTGAAAGAAGTGACTTTTATTGGAACTCAAATGATGGGACATGAGAAGATAAACACATATTCAATTTATGGCGTATTTGGCCTTCAAGTTCTAACAGTTCCCGCTACCGCTATGATTATTGGGTCTACTCTATTAGCATGACCCACCATCTTCTTTTATTAATTGTAATTGGCCCAATCTACAGGAAACATCTGTGAAACGTTGTCGTTGTAAACTTGTAATATAGGCGTATCATGAAAATAGCATCTCCTCGATGTGCAGCTGTATGTAAGGTAAATCTCTGGTTTGGTGGACGAGTAACCTGTCAGGTTGGTGGCTCCATTTATCTGTCACGTTGTATGTCCATCAATATCCTGTTCTGAATCTGGGTGGAATCTGTATCCTCAAACTCCAATTGCGCTCTTGAAAACTCCTGGTGGTATTTTGCAGTTGCAGGTTCGTGAGTTGTTTTTTACATGTCGGGTAACAAAAGCCGATAAGAGAGAAGTCGCTATATGATAATCACTGAATGAATGAATGCTTTTGTTTTGAATGCTGCCATGCTGGAGCAGCTGATGCCAAACTTTCGAATAGTTTTGTTCTGATCGCTGCTGTGGCTGATGCCAAAATGGTGAGTTGTGAATAGAGAATAGTTTTACTTTTTAGTGGTTAGTGACTGATGCCGAAATGAATTGTTGGGCCCAGTGAATAGAGATGGCACAGAGCCATCACGAGTTCGTTATGGACATATGGTCCCAGCTGTCTCGCTCTGAAAGAGAAGTTATTCTTCCTTGTCCATCTCCTGACGAGGCTCTAAGATTCGGGTGAGAATCTGCCTCGATAGAGAAATATACCATTGCCAGATGGGTCATGGTCATGGTTATGGATGCTCGTAAAGGAAGTGGTGGGGTGCTTTTATCATTTCAGGCAACGACAAGCCCGATCTTCTAACTTCATCATATACGAGTATCGAGCGAGTCGCTCGTTTGGTCGGACGCTCCAGCTGTGAGCTCGGCCACCCGGGCTCGAACCCGGTGTCCAGCAAGTATTCCCGATGGTTTCAATGGGAATGGGGATATCCTCCTCGTTTCAAAGAAAAAAAAAAGAAATTTGAAACACTTATCTTGGGGAATTCATCCGTTGGCTTACCTGTTTGTCACACCTTAAATTTTGCATGATGACAGTGCATCACATGATCTATCTATTCATATTTTTGTTGTAATTTTATTGCCCCTTTTTATGTGTTTTGAGGGTGAGAGCGCAGAAGAACAATTTTCCCCCCTTCCTCCATCAATTTTAGGTCCTGTTTGGATCCTATCAACTAACTATTGGTTGTGTTAGTTTGAAAAAATAGGCTAACAACTAATTGCTAGTTGGATGGTAGGTAAGACATTCATAAGTGATAAGTCTTGGCAGGTAAAACATTCATAAGTGATAAGTCTGGAGATCTAAACGGGACCTCTACTACTTTTAGAAGCTAATCCTTAGCTCTAAGTGATCTAAATTGATCGTAGTCAATTCACCCTATAGTCTCTGCCTTCATTAGCTCCAACTATGCCCATGACAAGTGATATTTCTTATTGTTGCCATCATTGGGTGCAAAAAGCATGATGACCATGGGGACCTTCACTGCCTATCAACTATCCTCTATCTTTGGGGCAGGCAATGCCATTGTGGTCCCACCACCGTCTACATACATTAGGGCCAACTAGTCTCCCCAAAGATCCCTTTGAGCCCAATATATATAACTTTCGCCTAATCCTAAATGGACCGATCTAAGAATCTATTTGAATCTAGACCATGCATACATGCTTGAAAAATGTAAGCATGCATGTGTTTGATCTGGAGGCAGCCGGAGATGGATGGTTATGTCCCCAAGTTTTAGGATGGAATGATCACCAGTGGTTTGGTTCTGGATAGAACAATTCCATTTATTTGTTTATTAGGAAGCAAGGAGAGGGTGGACAACATTTTTTTGACCTATCAGTCGTGGGGCTCGAAGTGTCGGCCGCTCAAGGCAAAGAAGATGGTCATGGCGACCTTTGCCACGGAGAAAGGGGGAGGCCAATAGGCTCGGCCATGACACAATGATGGAGCTAGACATGAGCATCGTTATGAGGTTGCCCAAGTGCCACTCGAGCTCCTCTTCCTCCCCAGTTGTCATCAAGCGTTGCCCCCACACTCCTCTTCTCCTTCGCGCCCTCATATCATGAGCTTGCCACCACCACTTGCCAATGCTGCACCTTGCAATGTGAACTTGGCCGCAACAAGGCCAGGTGGGTGGATGACGAGGAGGGGTGCGAGAAAGAGATAACACTAGCTACCGGACACAACAGTTTGAAGCAAAAGGCAAGGAAAGCGGGCCTAGAGTGAACCACCGCTAGGTGGGACGAAGGTCATGTTCTCGCTTGGCTTCTGATTCGTATTTTTTAGCTTGTTTTTTCAGCCGGAACAGCTTTTTTCTCTCACAACAAATTAGCCGGAACAGTATTTCGGCTTGTTTTTTCAACGAAGCGAACAGAGTCGAAAAGATCCCACTCGCATCGTGCAAGGTTTGGTTTAGAGAGGAGGGTGCCTTCCTGGTAGCACATGATAGACGAGACTAAGCTAGGATTATTCGAGTGGAGAAAAAAAAAGTAGAAAAAGAAGTTCCATGTATACGTGTAAAAGGCAATTAATAGAGAATAAAACGAAATGATACGCCATACAGATATGGATGGATAGCGTAACTCCATATGGCTAAATACCTTCAACTTAGATTTCTACTTTGATTTTTTCTATATTTCACAATCTGTAAGCAGGAAGAGGTTTGATTTTGATTTCACAATCTGTAAGCAGGAAGAGTAGGTTGCTGGATTATTTACAATCCAATTACACAATCGTAATCATGAATAGTACTAAATTATACTTCCTCTGTTTCTAAATATCTGTCGTTTGCGTTTTTTGAGAAATAACTTTGAGTAAATATATATTAAAAATATTAATATTTATGGTACATAATTAGTATCATTGGAAATTTTTGAATCTAGTTTTTTAATAAATTTATTTAGAGATACAAATATTATACGTATTTTCTATAAATCAAGTTAAATTTGTGACACGCACACCAACCATGACAGTTATTTATTTAGGGACCGAGTAAACAACTGAAACAGCGCACGTGTTGGCGTGCTAGCGACCCATTTTGTGGCTCTATAGCTCGCAGCGGCGCGGTCGCTCGTATCTGGCAAGTCGCACCGCACCGTTTGGCGGGCTCTCGAGTCTGATGTCTGTCTGGAGGGCCGAACTGCCGAATTGCCCATTCCCCACCCCGCGATTCCCAGCCCACCAGTGTAAATGGGGTAGGGTTTCCGATTCCTTTCCGCGGTTCAGTCAGTGCCCACCCAGCGTGCAACCTAGGCGAGAACCCCTCCGGCCTCCGCTCCTTCCAGCTCGCTCTCTATCTGCACCAGCTTCGCCCGCCCTTCGCTCGCCGCCGCCATGGGGAGGGGAAAGTTCAAGGGAAAGCCCACCGGCCGCCGCAACTTCTCCACGCCCGAGGAGATCGGTAACGATGCGCTCGCTCGCCCCCCTTTCCGTTTTTCCCGTTTGTAGGTCGAATTCGATTTCATGTCTGGAGCGTGCCACGGTGAGCCTAGGCGACTGCTTGATCTGTTGATTCCCGGGTGAGCTAGTTCTTGGCCGGGTTTGCGTGGCCGAGCAGAATTCAAACCATCTAGTAGCTTGCTGCGAGTTGCCACTTAGATTCCTGCTTTTAATCTGTGCCGCGAGGTTTCCATGGGATTCGATGGTGTCTCGGATCGTTGGAGGAACGATGATTTGTTGATCTGTTCGATTTAGAGGCTCAGTTACCTGCTTGCACGTGCAGTTTGGTTCATATTTGTGTTTCAAAGGTTTAGTTGCTTTTATTCATCCAACAATGATGCAGTAGGAAACTTGATACTATTCTGCTCTTGATTCAGATGTAGCTTTATTTCTCCTTCACTGTCAGAGATCTTCACCGAAAAGGGTTTGTGTGAAGTTTAAACGCAGTGATAAATCAATTAGCACACTGTATCTGGCATCAGATAAAAGCTTGTTGAGGCTGGATACAGGAAAGAAATGCTACACTTAGGGCTTGTTTGGTTGCTATAATGGCCTGGGCAGGCTTAGTCAGGCAGCTCGCTTAACCACAGGCATAGGAAAATGGACACCTGAGATCTTTGCCTGGTGCAGGCATATTTCCCACGCTGCAAAACAAACACGTCCTTAGCCTCTTCTTGTTTACAAATTTCTACTTGGGGATATGGATGGTTACTTCGTGTGGTTGTCCTGCTAAGGGCATCTTTTTTTGCTGGTTTCTGATAAACTTTTTTACCCTCCAAATAATTGCAGCTGCTGGTACTTCAGGCCGCCCACGCACCTTTAAGAAGGTCTGTACTATTCATTCAATTAGTTTCATCCACATGATGAGTGTTACTTTTATTCCCTGCAACCTTTTTGCACTCCTATGAGTCAAAATGGATTTCTTCATCACTTGCTTTTGATAATATTAAATATAGCTAACAGCTTTCTCCAATTCATATTTCATATTGCCCCATGGAAGATCACTTTCTAGAATTGGTACAGTGATTTGATAGTTTTATGGAGTAATTATGTTTGGCGTGGACCGTGCAAGATTTGTGCTATGCCCTTATTGCAATTAAATTCCCAATTTTTTAGTTTGGCAATCATATTGTTCCAAAAGTGTTAGGCATTCTTTGTTGTTGAGCTTTTTTTTTTAAAACTCTGATGATGCTAGCACAATTTAGCTATTGCTTTGCTCAATATAATGCAAGCAATGCATATAATAAAGAATCATGATCAAATTTGGTTCCATTATTCAATGTCATTGTAAAAGTTTCATCAGCTAGGCATACTTACTAAATAAAAAACTCATCTATTTGGACATTACCTAGCTGCAAATTTGATTGTGGCTTATATGTTCTTGCTGTAACAATTGGTTTCTTTTGATTTTTGAAAATTAAATAGAAGGAGGAAGAGGAAGAGGAGGAACAGGAAGAAAGAGAAGAGTCCGAGGAGGAAGAATCTGAAGACGAGTCTGATGACAAACCTGTAAGGACTTTCCAATCCAGCTAGCTTATACTCATGTGTATGCTTCATTCGTAATGATCTGATATGCTACCTTGATATTCCCAGAAACATAAAGGTACTGAGGGTATTATTCAGATTGAAAATCCAAACTTAGTGAAAGCCAAGAATATAAAGGCCAAGGAAGTTGACGTAAGTTGCTGGCTACTGGTAGCATCTTTGTTTATTCTCTAATCTTAATATCACCATGCTTTTAGGAGGCAACTATGCTTCACAGTTTCCCAGTTTTTCCTTCCATATGTTGTCATAGCCATAATGGTATACAAATGCATTGTTGTTATTTTTAATCTTGTATAATCAAGGAGGAACATCCCTTGGTATCTACTTGCCTATGAAATTCATTATCGTACAATGTGTTATGATGTTATCCTGCTGGATTTGACTCCCACAATTATTTTGCTGTGTATAGCTAATTTCTATGCAGCACGGATACGGATATACGTATCAGTATCGGGTGGATATGAATATGCGGATACGATATTTATCTAAAAAACCGATGCACGGATACGTTTTAGTATTTTTTAATAAATAAATAATAAGGCATATTAAAATTCTAAAAGCAGTAACACACAAGCAGGAACTTGAAATTGCCTTGCATTCTTGCATTGTGATGTTCTGTCCAGCATATCCAAAATTCTCAAATTCAAACTTGCAAAATCCAAATGAGAATCCAAGGCTTGGAGGAGATGAGTAAATCACTGATCCAATTCCTTTCCCCTTTCAACTCCAGTTGCAGACGAGATTAATCTGACAGCATTTCAATGAGTCTACAGTATTTTGACATGGGGAAGGCGGGTGGGGGCGTGGTAGGGAGTGGCTACAAGAGAGGAGAGGAAGCAGGGAAGAAATCACCACTAACTCGTGTTGGTCGGCTCACCATCGATTTATCACCAGCGGGTGGTGAAGCTCGTCGCAGCGCCGCGTGCGTGAGGCGTCCACAAATGGGTGGTGTGCATCACCGCAGCTGATGCCTGCTCGAGCATGCGGCCAGTGCTCGATCTCATGGGCGGGGACGAGCGGATGGCTGGGTGAACAGGAAGTCGGGCGGGTGGCGGCGTGCACGTTCGTTGTTGGCTGCCTGGCTCGCCACGGCGGGGTTACAGTGGACCTACTGGACTGGGCTGGGCCATATCCACAAAACACTTCAATACATGGCTTGAATTCTTTAAATGGTGGATATGTATCATTGCTCTCTTCCCTGAGGACTTAAAGCGTGGCTTGAATTCGCTGATTATCCTCGGTGCTTGGATTCTTTGGAAACATTGTAACAACTATGTGTTTAATGGAGCTATTCCCAACATACAACTCGTGTTTAGAAATATCCTTGAGGAGGCTCAACTTTGGTGCATTGCTGGCGCCAAGGGGCTAGCCCGATTGGTAGCAGCCAGGTAGAAGGTTCGCTTAGCTGTCAAATTGGGTTGTGTTCTTTGAAGAAACGGGCACGATTGTAGCTCTCTAATCTGTGCATTTGTGCGTGGGTATAGTGTGTGTGTTTTTGCGTGCGTTGTATTTTTAAGTTCTCTTCTTCTTAATGCAATAATACACAGCTCTCCTATGTATTGGAGGAAAAAGACACCTCAACACGTCTCCGACCACGTATCTGAAATTCTATTATTTATTTTTGCGCCAATACTCCATGGAGACAACTCCATGCTGTATCCCACACATATGTATCGGATACGTATCTGATACAGGATACAGGGGTGACCTGATGTATCCATGTAACTCAGGCAAATTGTTGTTAGCACTTTTGCTGCATTACTTAGTCATACTCTTTTATTTGAATCATCTTTTACCATATGCCCAACTAAGCATTCATTTTACAGCTTGGAAAGACAACTGAACTCTCAAGGCGCGAAAGGTGCACTTCCTTATTTGAGCTAAAAAAAATGTGCCGTTGTCTTATTTTTCAACCGGCAATAAATTTGTGTTTTGATATTTGCAGTTCATTTTCCCTGTTATACCTATTTCTTCCTAATATCATTTGGCATGAGAAAAACTGCTTACTGAAGCCTGCGAGCAGCGCAGAAATAAAATATGCAATGGACAGCCTTTTGTTTTTGTGCCAAATCGCCACACACATGCAAATGATGTTAAATGATTATGAATTGCAAGAGATCACCTAACTAAGTTGTCTTGTTATGTTTATCTCACTACCTAGGCATTTGTTTGTCTTGGCATAAACATATTCTTGATGTTAATGTTTCACCTATTACTGAAAAGGGGCCATTGATGGGTGGTCGGGATGAGCTTACTATCTTAACGTGCTCTTATACATCGACTCTATTTACATATTATCATGTTCATTCTGTAGAGAGGAGCTTGAGAAACAAAAAGCTCATGAACGTTATATGAAGCTTCAGGAGCAAGGAAAAACAGAACAATCACGGAAAGATTTGGGTGAGAACTCTGTTACACTTGCTGATACTCTACTGTTATGGCTTTGTATTTCTAAAATGCACAAGATCACAGCAACCTGTAGCCTCAGCCTGCTTCTGGAAGTATCATCACAGTTTCCATTTTGTTTTGTAAAAACATACATTACATTGAAGGAGGTAGCCTGATACAGGGTACTAGTAAAAATAATCTGAATAAATATCAACATCCATCTGAAGCTCGCCATGACTAGCGTTAAACTTTTCACTTTTCACTTTTCACAATGCCTAATGTGCATTACATACAGGTAAAAGGATCCATGCTAAATTGCTAATGAAATAGACAACCACACGATGGTATTACCTTCTTATTTTTATAAGCACAGCCTTATTAGCTCTTACTTCTATTCAAGTTTTAAGCATTCTCAGTCTACATTTTAAATTTGTCACGTTTCGGTAGTGGTTTTATGGTTATATGAAGACTTCCTTGCTGCATTCACTGCTGAATTTCCACCCAAATTTAACTTATGAATTAAAGTATTTCCCGCTTAGATGTTCTGCAATTGTGGAATTTCATGCACTAAACAATTTTGAAGCTAAGATGCACACCTGCCATTCACTCTTTTCCTGCTACTTCAAGCGCAGCTCTTGGGTGTTCATAGTTGATATAAATTGTCTAAATGCGTGCAATCTCATCAAATGTTGTTGTCAGTATTGAAACACTGCTCCTGAACTTCAAAGAGCCATAAACCTTATAATTTTCTGGATGCAGAACGTCTTGCTTTAATAAGACAGCAAAGGGCTGATGCTGCAAAGAAACGCGAAGAGGAGAAAGCTGGTACATCCCTTTCTTTATCTTGCTTCTTGCATGTTTCTGTTTGACCTATGGATATTTACGTTTAAGAATTTCTCCAAAAACATGTGGTAACTTTGTTTTGTACAATGCACTTTACATTGGCTCGTATCTCATTGCTTGAGCTCTTGGTATTATCAGTCGGGCATATAACGTATAGAAATTCATTTGTTTGTTGATTATGGCACGCACTGAATTTTATTTTGTTTACGGCAGCCAAGGAGCAGAGGAAGTCCGAAGCACGGAAGTAACAGCAATAATCATGGGCCACGAGTCCACGTAGGCATGAAGGCATTGGATATTTATTTATAATGCATCAAGTTATCTTTTTATAAACCCAGTCTCTATTCTATATTTCCATAAAATATGCGTTGACAGCAGTAACGTGGTCTTGTGGTCGTGGCTTCCTGTAAACTTGAGCTTGGGAAAATTGAATAGTAGCAAGATCAGCTTATGCGAAATTGGCTCTTCCTTTTTCCTGGCCGTCGATGCTGGTGAAAATGATCGGTGGTGGGACTGTTTAACTTACTGTACAAAATAATGGCGGGTAGTGGGACTGTTTGGACGTTAGCATGAGCTCCGACGTGGACGTGCTGCCCTACCCCAATAGATAACGGTTGATCCACCAACGTATGTTGCTGCTGCCCGGCGTCGACAACGAGTGCTACATATTGCAATGTGTGAAAGAGCCAGTGTTTGGTACAAGGGCTAATCACTAGCTTAGCTAAAAATTAGCTTAAATTAGTTCTAGTACATTGAAACAAGAGGGCTAATCTTTAACTAGTTAACCAACTAGTTACCCAACCGCTAATTTGGACTAATTTTTAGTCCAATTAACAACTAGCTCTAATTCATCGAAACAGCCTCTAAGCCTGCAACACACCACACACCGCTTGGAGCAAGGAATTACAAGGCCCAGGGCTACAAATCAAAGCCAATTTGTTGGCGTCCTACCTGCCACTCACCGCTCGGAGCAAAACTAACACAGCAGAGAGCAGATGCGAGATTGCTTTCGCTTGCCAATCCATATCCATAAACCAAATTAAGCATGTGATGAATTTGTGCAAATCAAAAGACACATCGAACGCTTTTTAAATGACAACCAAAGTAATCCCATGAGTTTGTTGATTATGCTAAGTTACAGGATAAAATACAAAACGGTTCGAACAGACCATCACTAACCAAAAATAAAAAAAAAAAAAAAGGGAAAAAAGTATGGACAATCGCAAATTCATCCTGTATTGATCAATGCTGGTGTAACAACGCTACAGGTTACAAATTTATTTGTTCCCTTGCATTTCTCACAACACATGCTCATAAAATTGTCAACAAAGAAGCCCGTTCAAACAAAATACCTAGGCCTGCCTTTCTTTCACTTTCATTTCTTTAACTTCCAAAGAATAATACACCCTTCAAAGGTATATCTAAGGGCGTTTAAAAATTCACCGTTAAAGAGGCTATAAATAGATATAACCAGCTTACAGCGTGGATCCTACCGCCAGTAGCTCCTATGATGGGCTTATTCTGTTAGTACCCAACCACACGAAACATCATTCCAATCCTGTGTGAACGTAAAACCTGGGTGAAACTGCCGGCAAAATGTGTTATCTGGTGAAGAACTCTGGTTGCTCTTCAACATTGAACACTAACCTATACATAAATGCTGTCTTTTGGATGATAACTTATACAGTAGTACTGGCAGTGCTTGATGTAAGTTGGTGTCTCTGGAGTTTTAATCCATGGGCTTGTTTTTCATCATCTTACGTTTAGTGGAATCCAAGTACTTCTTCCGAAGACGTACAACCTTGGGAGTAACCTGACGAGGCTCAAATGTCAATATAAAGAAGATTGGTACTAAATGCCAGTTGCTTCAGGAACAAAATTGTAAATCAAGTAATAAGAGAACTCCTTTCTTTAATAAAGATTAGGTGATTATATTTCCTCTTTGGACTCACCTGCACTTTCAAGGAATCACCAAAACTAAACTAGCAAAATACTGCAGATGATACTTTTGTTAAAGAAACAAACCTACCTTCTATTAATTCCAAAATACATGAAAGAGCTTATTAAATATTTTCTTCGTTTTAGCACTGACTATTGTATACATGTATGTAATTGTAACACCGATTGATGTGCCTAGGGATACTCATTTCCACTATCTGATAAAGGTGACATCACACCCTATCTGGCTGCAAGAGATCATTTTGCATAGCCGCACAGAAATAATACTGCATTCTACCCTAGGCTGCAGGATCTCCATTTGGTTTAGAGATTTAGTGTGTCCAATATTGTCAATAACCCCCACAAAACCTTCCAGAAACTAACGTTACCGGGAGGATATCTGATTTCTGATCTATAGAGACCACCCAAGAGAGAAGAATTGGAACAAGACTTGGTGGTTGTAGAAGAATGAAATGCCCATGTACATTTGTTCCAGTCCTTACAAAATAGAATTAAAAGCTGAAATTTCTATAGGATTCTTTGTTTCAAGAATTAAGAACTTATGATACTTGCCTCAATAAGCTCATCTGCAGCAACATATCCAATTGCCTCTTCCAAACTCATCTGCATGGTTCAACAATTTCTTTTAAGATTTTGTGATAGCTAGAGGAATGTTAAACTTTTCACCAAACAAACAAATAAAAAAAAAACAAGCCTCATTTTTCCTCTGCTCTCATCAGATCTCGAACCCCAATGTGTGAACATAATATCATATGGCAATAATAGGTTCTAGAATTTGCATGGCTGATCTAAGTCACAGTGGACAATTAACCAATTGATGAGGCGTTGCAGTATTGTGTTTCCTTTACAGAAAAGAAACACCATCTCTCATGATATCTCAGTAAAAGAGCGAAAAAGAACATACCAATCGAGGTGGAGACAAACGAACATTTTCATCCTTTCCCGGGGCTCGGATGTTTGTAAGTTCTTTAGTTCTCACAGGATTCACCTGCCAAAGGGACGTTGATTTCAAGTATGGAAAGAGAAAAAGAAATAGGCCGTGATTTGTATTTAATCATCTTACCTCAAGATCACTGTCACGTGAGTGCTCACCAACTATCATGCCTTCATATGCCTTTCAAACAGGAGGACGAAAGAGGGGTTAATACAACTCTTACCCAAGATAGTAGCTCACAATAAAATGTACTAAAGTTACCTCCGTTCCAGGAGATACAAAGAGGATCCCGCGAGCTTCTAAACTCATAAGGGCATGTGAAGTGATAAGTCCCTTACCAACAGATATCTATATATGAACATAGAGAAATTTGAGTCAGAGTTGAACAGCACAGTGACATTTAGTCTTGTTTTTATTCAACATTCAACAGGACCCCTTTTTGTTCAGTTGTGCAAAATTATTTGCTAAAGGAGTATCTCATTAGCTTTCTAATTCTTTGAACACATGTTTGGCAAACAAAGAGGACATGATAGAATAGAAAATTATGAAGTTGAAGAAAATGGCTCTACCAGAACTCCCTTTCTGACACTGCCAAGTGGACCTCTGTATTTAGCATATGCTGCAATCACAGGAAACCACACGTCAATTCGTCAAATAACCATCAAGTCTAGTTAGTCCTCAGCAATTAGTAAGATTCAATTGTTTTGAACATGCAGGAGAGCTGGGTCATTATATTAAAAAAAAGAAGGGGTAAAAGCCCTTACAAACCCACGCACCCACACCATCCAGATTTTCATATGATAATGACCTGATTTGCTCATGCAAACAAATTAATGCGATATGACTCAGGTACACATTGCAGAAGGTACAAATGAATTTGAACTTGTTCGACTAATGGCCAAACAAAGCAGTCAATGTTGCTCAATGCTCATCTTATGTCACAACTAACATCATGTTACTGATTTACAACCTGCACATATGTGTTGTACACACTGCAAGTGTAAACATAAGGGCAATTACCATCTAGCCATGATAAAAAGAGTGACATGATTCACAAATGCTTAAATCTAGCAAGCTATAGTTACATAAAAGTGTGCATCCAGTGTTGAAAGCTCCCACACATGGTGGGTGTCGGAAAGGGAATTTCTAAACAGCCCTACTTTTGTTTAATCTTGTGGAGAGACTCTACCACTTCACCACAAAGTTCCAGATAGGGTTAATTTGGGTCCTCCCCATTTAATAGTTATGTTCAACTTATAAGATCATTTATCTTCATTCATCATTTCAGAGCTTACGTTTAATCTCTGACTTTTCAATGAGCATTAGAACATTAACTACACAAAAATAACATCTCTGCTAAGCGCTCACATATCATTAAAACCTACAGATGAGTAAATTGGCAAGCCAGTTCATTATTTGCCTCCATGTTCGGATGAAAGTAATTTCAAGTTCTAGCAATAGCATAGATCAGTTACAGACTTGAATGTGAGCTAGCACTGAATTGAATTATCAATAAAAATATAGCATCATACCCTGGAAAGCACGGTGCATAAATCCAGTTCCACGTGTAAAGCTGCTGAAAATTCCTTTGACACCCACCAAACCCCTGCATTCCACAATAGATCATTTGATACTACGATAACAGAACTGGTTTAATACTCCACAGAAGGAAAAAGAAACTCTGGAATCCCACACTGATTGGTTATGCAGTAAACCCTGCTGGGAACAGGCGGATAGGTATTCCGTAAGCATGAACAACTTAGGCTACAGCCTAAAGACAGTTATTCAGCAGATACCATACATGCTTTTCTAGGTTCTATGGTGTAACTAATCATTAGCACACAATACCAACAACTGACCTAGATGGACAGGTCATGAAGATTCGAGTTCTTCCAGTTGTCCCAGGAACCGGGCCCATGTCAACTACTTCACCCTTCCTGTGTGTAATGGTTTCCAAGACGAATCCCACATGCTCTTCATCCACCTACAATATCTCATTGGTATTCAGAATTAATATTAGAAGAAAACAAAGATAAATTAGGTGATTCAACCATAGTTTCTTATACCTCAACAGTCACTTCTTCAATAGGCTCCAACCTTTCACCACGCTCTGTTTTATACCTATTTCAAGGAAAAAAATGAATACGCTAGCTGCAAATTGCTGACACATGAAGTTCCATGCCATAAAAAGGAATTACTTTTTTTTTCGGAAATACAGCAGGGGAGGCCCCCGCTGTAAGAATTTTATTAAAAATAAGAAACAACTGAACAACTGTACAAACTAATAGAGGAAAACAAAAGAGACAACAGAAAAACTGTACAGAGCCTGAGAAAGGCGAGAAGGGGAACTCGAACTTAGCCAAAGAGGCTCAGCAAGGAAAGGAAAGCTGGTCTTTTTGAACCACAGAATCTAATATAGAAACCTAACATAGAAATAGTTATCGAGCTACTCCAATTCGAAATGTAGGTTATTTTAGGATTCTAATCAAGTCAAACTTCTTTGATCTTGATAGAAGCCTAACAGGCTGAAGATATTGTCAATGAAAAGCTATGTTACAAGAGGGTTACATATATAGCCTAGGATACAGAGGTGCCCAAGGGGCCAGACCCGAAGGGGCCAGTTTAGACTAGAGTGATAGATTACAGAGGAGCCCAAAGGGCCAAGCCAGCCTGGAGGAGGTGGCGCATTCATAAGTAGAGTAGAAGCATTCACATAGAAACTAGATATTCTAACACCCCCCACAGTCGGAACGTCGCTAGGACGAACGTTAAGACTGGAGCGAAACTCTAGGAAAACAGAGGAAGGGAGCCCTTGGTGAAGACATCATCGCTAATTGGTGCGGCGTGGTGTGGGAACGTGGAGCACACGGACAGCCCCAATGGCGACCCGTTCCCGGACGAAGTGGAGGTCGATTTCCACGTGCTTGGTTCGCTGATGTTGGACGGGGTTGGTGGAGAGGTAGACGGCGCTGATGTTGTCGCAGTAGACGAGGCAGGCGGACTGTAGCGGCTGATGCAGCTCCTGCAGTAGTTGCCGCAGCCAGGAGGCCTCGGCGACACCGTCGGCGACAGCCCGATACTCGGCCTCGGCGCTGGACCGAGAAACGGTGTGCTGTCGCTTAGAAGACCAGGAGACGAGGCTGCCTCCAAGGAAGACAACGTAGCCGGAGGTGGAGCGGCGAGTGTTTGGGCAGCCGGCCCAGTCGGCGTCCGTGTATACAATAAGTTGAGTAGGGGATGATCGAGGAATGGCCAGGCCATAGTCCAGAGTGCCCTGAAGGTATCGAAGGATTCGTTTGGCAGCAGCAAGGTGACTCTCCCTAGGATCATGCATGTGAAGACAGATCTGCTGGACTGCGTAGGCAATGTCGAGCCTGGTGAAAGTGAGGTATTGTAAAGCACCCGCAAGGCTGTGATAATTTGTAGGATCAGCAACAGCAGGACCACCATCAACAGAGGCTTTGGCGCAGGTGTCAACAGGGGTAGAGCAAGGTTTGCAATCAGTCATGCCATGACGAGCCAAGATATCCAGAGCATACTGCCGTTGGGAGAGAAAATGACGAGCCAAGATATCCAGAGCATACTGCCGTTGGGAGAGAAAAATAGCAGCACCTCGTCGTTGAACTGACATGCCAAGGAAGTGATGAAGAGGACCAAGATCTTTCATGGCGAATTCCTTCTTCAAAGCATCAATAACACGGCTGAGAAGCTGCTGGGAGGATGCAGTGAGTATGATGTCATCAACATAAAGAAGAAGGTAGACTGTGTCAGCACCCCGGCGGTAGATGAACAGGGAGGTGTCCGAGCGAGCTTCAGAGAAGCCCAAAGTGACCAAATAAGCAGCAAACCGACTGTACCAAGCGCGTGGTGCTTGTGGTGCCTGTTTCAGACCATACAGGGACTTGTTCAGCTTGCAGACATGATTGGGAAGAGCAGAATCAGTGAAACCTGTGGGCTGCGAACAGTAGACGGTCTCTGAAAGAACCCCATGAAGAAAAGCGTTCTTCACATCAAGTTGATGTATAGGCCAATCCCGAGAGTGGGCCAAAGTGATAACCGTCTGCGAGACGATTCAGGGTTTGACAATGGGGTGAAAGGTTTCATCATAGTCGACACTGGCCGTTGTAAAGCCTCGAAGAACCCAAATGAGCCTTGTATCTGTCCAGGGAACCATCAGCATGAAATTTGTGTTTGAAGATCCATTTTCCAGTGACCACGTTTGCCTTGGCAGGGCGAGGAACGAGGTCCCAAGTGTGGTTCTCAATAAGAGTTGCATGTTCTTCCATGGCGCGACGCCTTGATGAGGATCGATGAGGCGTCCACGACAAGACCGAGGAATGGGTGACAACGCCTCGGTGTGAAGATGAAGGCGCGGTTGGTGATATCTGCACTTCCCACGGGTCAAGATGCCATGGGAGTTGGCGGCCGGTGGGATGGGAACAACACCGACAGGGGAGGAGCAGCCTTCACGTAGTGAGGTGGTGAAGGGACGATGCTCGAGCCCGGAGGGAGCAGCAAATGGGAGACGTCGGTGAAGGTGCTTTGGAGCAGGAGCGCCGGGAGTAGACTTGGGTGACAGAGGGTTTGTTGAACGCCGTCGGTGGTGCTCGGGTCGTGGTGGGCGCCATGGGCACCATGGGTGCTGAAGGCACCATGGGCGCCGAACGAGCAGCAGGCATCATCGGCGATGGAGAGGTAGCAGGTACCGGGGATGCCGGAGGTGGAGCCGAAAGTGCGGGGAAGCCTGGTGGAGACCTGGGTGCCCGCGGGAGATGACCAGGGCTCAGTGAGAGCAACGGCAGCAGTGGGAGGCTCATCGGGCGGCTCAACCTCGCGGGTGCAAGCAGCCCACAGGCGAGCTGCACGCACGCTGAAGTAGTGGGTGTACCTGCAGAATGAATAGGGCCGGTGGAGGCTCATTATCGCTTAGAAAATCAAGCTCACGGGTGGAGGAGATGATCGGTGATGGGAGAAAGGAAAATGGGATTCGTCAAAAGGTAACATGGCGAGAGATGATGACCCGGTTGGAGGTGAGATCAAGGCAGCGATAACCTTTGTGATCAGGGGAATAACCAAGAAAGACGCACAAAGTAGAGCGAGGAGCAAGTTTATGTGGGGCAGTGGCAGTGAGATTAGGATAGCAGGCACACCCAAAAACCCGAAGTTCGCGGTAGGAAGGGTGAGTGGCATGGAGGACGAAGTAGGGTGTGGACAGACCCAACGTCTTGGTGGGAAGACGGTTGATCGATAGGTGGCGATGGCAAGAGCGTCCACCCAATAGGAGGGAGGCATAGATGCTTGAAAGCGATGAGGTGCGGATGACATTATTTGTGGTGCGAAGGATGCGCTCACCTTGCTGCTGCTTTTTCATGAGGTGTATGGACAAGACATACGCAGGGAAACGCCTTTGACAAGAAAAAAAGCGCGAGAGGAAGAGTTGTCAAACTCACGGCCGTTATCGCATTGGATGGATTTTACGGGGCACCCAAACTGAGTGGAGACATAGGCGAAAAAATTAGAGAGTGGAAAAAGTGTCGGATTTGAGGCGAAGTGGGAAAGTCCATAGAAAATGCGAGTAGTCATCAAGTATAACTAAATAGTACTTGAAACCGTAAATCTTTGAAGTACGAGAGAGGTCCACAAATCACAATGAACTAAATCAAAAGGTTTGGAAGTCCTGGACATCGAACTAGTGAAAGGTAACCGAACATGTCGTCCAAGCTGACAAGCATGACATAAAGAGGTGTCGCCGGGCTTGCTGCAGATAATAGAGGAGGACTGCGTAAGGTGTTGGAAGGCATCCTTGCCGGGGTGACCACAGCGACGGTGCCAATCGATCGTCGACAGGGTGGTGACAAGAGCGCAGGAGCCGGACGATGATGATGGCAAATGTAGGGGTGTAGAGAGGTCCCGAGCTATTGCGGCGAAGGAGGATGGTGCTCGTCGTGTAGGTCTTTACTGAAATGCCAACAGGTCAAATTCAATGAAACATGGTTATCGGTGGTGAATTGAACGAACGAGAGAGAAGATTTTTGATGATGTCGAGAGCAAGGAGAACATTGTTGAGGCGAAAGGGACCGGGAAGGGTGGAGTAACCGTGCCAACCACGGGGAGAGTGGCACCGTTGCCAACAACAATGGAAGAGGAAAGGTGGAGGAAGAGGATAAGGTAACCATACCGGGGTTGGATGCGATGTGGGAGGAAGCACTGAATCGACAACCCAATCGCTGCTACTGGTGGCGTAAGGGTCACATCTTTGGCGTTGGCGAGGGAGTGTGAATCCCAAGGTGCCCATGCGAGGAGGGGTGCTGACGAACCGGTGCCTGGGAGTCTGAGACCTGGCTCGGTGCACAGGAGTACCGACAAGGGCCCGGTGTGGAGTATGGTGGAGGAGGCCGAGCCATGGCGACCATCGAGCTTGCTCTTTGGTGTGGAGGAAGCCGCGCGAGGCGCGGTGGAGCACGAGGGACCGCTGGGTTGGAGCCGGGCCACATATGAATGGACCCACCCATGGATTGAACACGGAGGGCCATGGCGAGCCTCTAGAGCCGCCTTGACCACCTCCAGAGCCGCCTTACCACGCCCACCATCAAGGCGACGGCGCCCGCGTCATTTGCCGTAAGGGGCCGATGAGAGATCCACGAGGAGATCTCGAGTGGGCGCGGCGCAGAAGTGGAAGCGCGGCGCAGCGGCTTGGTGGTCGGTGTAGCGAGAAGAGCCGAGGAGGAGCCATAGGTCGCTCCATGTTGAGCTCAACAAGGCGCAGGTCTGCGAACGTCGTCGCCGCCAAGGAAGGAAACGGCTTCAGCGAGTGATCAATTGTGCCATGAATCAAAACCGTTCGTTGAGGCCGCGCAGGGGCGTTCGGGGACGGCGTCGATCACGATCACCGATGGGCTCGTCAAGATCGGCAAGGGCATCGACCTTGGTCTTCATCTAGCGGCGATGAGTCGCCGATGGAGAGGCGCCTGAGAGAGGTTGCGAAATTCAGCATCAAGAAGGAGTGCCCGGGATTCGCGATTTCCCAGGAACTGGTTTTCGACCCTGAGCCAAGCCGCCCGGGCAGTGGTGCCAGTGTGCTCGTGGACGATGTCCAGAAGGTCGGGGGAGATGGTGTTGAAAATCCAGGAGACGACCACGCAGTCCATGCGAGGCCATGCCGAATCGTCGGGGCGGGTGTCATCGCTGAGGACATGGCCCCTCAGGGAGAACCGCCCGAGGGTGAGGAGGAAGTAGCCGCGCCACTTGGAGTAGTTCGATGACGATCGGAGTTCGAGGGCGATGGGGATCGGTGCTTGATGTTCTAGACAAGGCAGCCGCTTTGGTGTGGAGATGAGCAATGGTCGCGGCTTGAGAGGGGCGTCATCGTCGCGAACATCGTCGTCCTTGAGCAGCCTCGCGAAGACGATTATGCGGGCGGGCGACTGCCGCTTTGCTCGAGCGTCGACTTCTGCAAGCGCTCTTGGTCAAGAGCAACAAGGGCGAGAGCGAAACGCGCTCTGGCGGCGGCGGCGGACTTCAGGAGGTCGGCCTCTGTTGAGCTGCCGGCGCGCTTCGGCGTTGGAGGAAGCGGATGGAGATGGCTCGGCCTCCAAAGACTTCGGGCGGAGGTAGCTTCATCACGAAGCTTACGCAGCAGCCGGTGGCCGAGAGACCGATCTTTGGAGTCACCGGAGGTAGGGGTATCGGCTGACCATGGTAGCGATAACAATGCGCTCTGCACGAGCACTTGGCTGAAGCGCGAAAGCACGCGCTGCTGGATAGAGGCGGAAGCGGCACAGGACTCAAAAGTCTCGTGATACCATGATAGAAGCCTAACAGGCTGAGATATTGTCAATGAAAAGCTGTGTTACAAGAGGGTTACATATATAGCCTAGGATACAGAGGTGCCCAAGGGGCTAGACCCGAAGGGGCCAGTTTAGACTAGAGTGATAGATTGCAGAGGAGCCCAAAGGGCCAAGCCAGCCTGGAGGAGGTGGCGCATTCATAAGTAGAGTAGAAGCATTCACATAGAAACTAGATATTCTAACAGATCTGATCCATCAATGCATGAAAAGTTAAATAAATTGATAACACATGGATGTCACTAGATTCATCATGGAAAATACTTTCATAATACATAACTCTATTTTAAATTAGATAGTATAACTTGAAAATAATTGTAAGTTGAAGTGTCATATTATAGACCATGCCAATGTCCTAAATGATCTATATTTGCAATCAGAGAGAATATAGTTTGCTATTACGTGAAAAATTGCAACTCACATCACTTTTGGAGGTGACACCGAAAGCTCAAATCCCTCACGCCGCATGTTTTCGATTAATATTCCTGGAACATACACAGATCATCATTTTGTATTCTTGATTACACATTAAACAAAGTATGGGGAACTTCCAAAAGAGTTAACTTAAGTTCAGTTATACAGTAGAATAGGTGGGGTTTCATCAACAATCCAGACCTAACTGAAGCTCTCCTCTTCCTTGAACTTCATAAGATTCTGATAATGGTCCAGGGAGAACATTAATAGCCAAATTCGTCTCTGCCTCTGCCATCAGGCGGTTACCAATTTTTGCTCCAGTTAGCTGCAAAATTATAGAAAGTAAAGCCATATGAGCAGTTGTTTTTGTGTTCCTTTATAGCATGTTTGGTTCGCGTGATGACTCTATGGAATCATTGGAACCAGAAACTGAACCTCCCTGAGCTGTTTGGTTTGCGCGAGCTGAACTCATCAGTCACGAAGACACTCTGCACAGTGCTCCCGCAAGCCAACAGCTAGGTGATTCTGCAGAATGGATCCATTCCGAGAAAATGACAGATGGACCCATTCTAGTTGCATGCTGGACTAACTCATGTCAGATAAAACTCAATCCATGAACCAAACACGCTGTTAGCAAATACAAATTTTATATTCCTAGCTTTAAAAGGACATACTAGAATGTCATCCTATATATTTAATCAAGTTCAGTCCAATCCAACTGTCCATGTTTAGTCGGTACTGAGCAACAAGTGAAGCTGGTCGATAATAGCTGTTATTGGATGTATGCCTTTAACCAAATGAGGCTGATCACTGGTGTTCCATTTAGGAAAACAACAAGAAGCATCATTAAGTCTTGACTTAGTTATCAAATTAATGACTCATGGATTTGGTTGGGCTAGACAGGATAGCACAAAGAACTGGCTAGTTTCCCTCCCTCTGGAGGCTCTGACTGCTTCTTTTGGGTTCTTGCTTGGTTTACAAAGGAGATGGTGTGCTCTTTATGTAGAGACTAGCACACCTGCTAACAGATTGATAAGGCTAACAGATGGATATGCACATCTAACAAACAAACTAGTTAACCACTAACTAATGCGACTAACATAGTTCCTGGATGCAAGTTTCTGTTGGCTGGCCGGTGCACTGCTTCTACTGTGCATCCTGCTGCTGCTCAAGGCCAAGGCCCACGTCCATAACAATGACAGAAACTACGTTCTGATTAGTAGTTTAAGTAAAGGGGTGGAGCAAATCTATATCTATATCTATATATCTTATATTTGCAAACCCCACTAGCATGTTTCTCTCTCCATGCAAGCTATCCACATCATGAACTTGATTTGTCAATCAAAATATATAAGGTACACTGATTGTTCTGTAACAATTTTCAGGGGACTCAAGGTAATCATAAATCAAATATTAAATCACGGCTCATCTAGGTCTAGTTGATTTTTATAATTTTGTTCATGTGATAAACATAAGCTGAAATCTTATTTTATCTCATATATCATACTCTTGTTTTTACAAGTGTGCAAGCTCTTTAATCTTCTGTTCACAAAATCCAATGGAAGACTAAGGTTTGATCAGAAGAAAATAAAAATAATAATAACACCATTAAGTACGATGTAGAGGGAAGTTATTTGGTACTTACATGAGTGCCATCCCGGCCAGCCAACGGTGAATCATTCACGCCAAATGTCATGGATATTGTGGGAGGATCCAACTCAATTGTAGGCAGAGCAGTCAATACCTAAAAATAGCAACCACTTTACATGTTTCCAAACTAAATAATTAAGTGTTATTGATGCTTGTACTTTTTATGGTTTGATCAAACCTTGTCCTAAAGGACATGTTTTTATGACCAGAGGTAGAAGTAAATTTGAGGCAATTGACAAGGTTAAGTGGCCAATCAAAGCATATAGTGCTACCTCTGAATTTGCCACAGTATGTCCAATTGCTGGAGCAGCCAATCCTGCCATTGAAATTATATCACCAGCCCCTGCAGCCTCTACTGTTACCATACTTGTGCCTTTCTTTTTCATGAGTTTGACAACCTAGATTATTTAGTATAATTTGTATAAGTCATTGAGGCTTTTCAGTAAGACAATATTAACACATAATGAAGGAAAAAAGAATATTATCAGAATTTGAAAGGAAAAGGGGCACAATGTTCTGACAGACCTTTCCATCTTCAATCTTCTGAACTCCATCATCTGTACTGCGAAGACCATGGACTTTGTCACCAACACGGACAACTCCAGATCTTACTCTCCCAGTGAGTATTCGTCCTAGATAAAAATCACGTTCCATCATGGAAACCTGTGAAAGAAAAGTGAATTACTACCTTCAAAGTGAGATTTCATGTGTTCGACTGGGAGCATTCCTGCCTGGGACCAGGCTCTTGGTGTAGCAAGAACTTATCCTTCTGTTATTCTTTACTGATAATCTCATTCGTTTAAACAGAGAGCAATTCCTTAAACATATTGCGACTGGGTTCAGGATCAGTACTGGGACATGGTAGCCATAAATGAAGGTCAAGGGTTGATGAGGGTAGGTGTAGGATGCTAGCTTGGAACGTGGGCCATGAGCCATCCTAGGTGCCTCTTGACAGTACTTCCCTCGTCCCTTCCACCTACCCTAAATCCCGCCAGCCTCCTTTTGTTTATGATGTCCTCTCACCAGGTACCAACCCAAGCAGTAATAGAGATCACTGGTGAACAGTAAATGGGATGGCAAATCGGTACCATGGACTGTGGCATCGAAGCGAATATTGTAAGAATGAAAGGCCTGTTTATTCTTCTAGTTGCAAATCAAGTGGAACTCATACAAATAAAGACATCTCCTATGGCCAGTGATTCTACCATATGCATAACTAAGGATGGAATTAAAGAATGAAAAGAAATTGCAGACACAACCCTCATCTCAAACAAAATCAAGTTTTGGTGTTCTTCAAGTACATACTAACCAACATTTGGAATGGAGCCTCAAGATCAGCTTTTGGTGAAGGAACATGCTGTACAATGGAATCGAGCAATGAAGACATATTCTTTGCATTATCAGGGGGGCTCTTAGTGAAAGTTAAGGAAGCCCACCCTTCTTTAGCGGATGCATAAAGAACTGGGAAATCTAACTGTTCTTCTGCAAAAACCAAACAAAACAAGTTCACAAAAAGAAAAGAAAGAACTTTAAAGAAACCAAATTGAAGAGCAGGACTGGACCTGTAGCACCAAGGTTTGCAAAAAGATCAAAAACCAAGCTCTCTACTTCATTGCAGGTTTCTTCAGAAACTGTTGATGCAACATAAGAGAGTTAAACAATTGTGGATAGCATCATTTCATCTAATTAAAAGAAGTCTACATTGCATATGATGGATAAGTCATGTGTGGCTGGTCTTTGTGGGCTGTTGTTGCTCACATGGTCCTTGTGGCTGTTTTTCTGTTTTTAGGACAACATCTTAGACTAGAGGACAGCATCTTAGAGAACAGCATCTTAGCTAGGACAGCATATTAGCATCTTAGACTAGCATCTTGGCATATGCTTGGCTGGCTAGCAGCCTATAAATATGTAACCCCAACCCCTCAGGTTGGTATGGCATTTGTGTGAGCTTGTGTGAGAAATAGACAAGATAATTGCCCTAACTCCTAGTGTCATCCTCTCTCGATGAGAGTAAAAATTCTCCTACTACCAAGAGTGAGAATTCAGCGACTAACAAGTGGTATCGAGCCGTAGTATCCTGTAGCTTTGAGCATCTCCTGCTCATCCCCTTGCCCGACCTCGCAACAGCCCCACCGAGAGTAGCAGAGCTTCGGCGCTCTGCTTCACTCCTCTCCCAAATGTCAAGCAGCCCTCTCCCCACGCAAAGATCCCCCGTAGCGCGTCATGTCCATGAGGCTCATCTCGGCCTTCCGATCGCCTCGAGCGCTGGGCGTCGGCGGGAGGCCGAACTTGCCGCAGCAGAGAACGCGAGCGAAGCGGCGGCGAGACAACCGCGGGCGGCGGCAAGGGCGTCGAGGTTAGCGGCCAAGGAGCTGGCAAAAATGAGAGCGAGGCGGCGGCGGCGAATGCAGCGCGCGGCTGGGCGGCGGCGGTCGAGCTCTCGACGTGGCGGCATCGGCGGCTCCATTTCACCGACGACACCGCCGACGCAGACCTCAAGCTGCTAGAGAGGGAGGCAACAGGCGCGCTTGCGGCGCGATGGCAGCCGCGACGCCCACGAAGCGTGGCGGCAGCCAGCATAAAGCGCGGACGCTACCGGCGGCGCTCTGGAGAAGGCGCGCCGCGGCGGTGGCGCTCTCACAGGGCAGCCGCGCCGCGCCACGCCAGCGCGCGCGGCAGCCTGTGACAGCGCGGACGCGCGGTGGCGCTCTGAGGAGGCGCTAAGACGGCGCGGCGGCGCCTAGTGAGGAGGCCAAGCAGCAACGGTGGCGGACGGGTCGATGGAGAGCGCGGCCTTCACAGCGCGCGTGGCTTTCTCCCGGATCGGTACCGTGGTTACCACGGGCTCAGTTGTTGTCGTGGACGTCGGTCCCGGCGGTGGGTGGCCTACCCTCACCAAGACCAACTTCGCCGAGTGGGCTGCGGTGATGAGGTAAAGCTCCAGTCGCGGCACATGTGGGAGGCGGTCCCGGTATGGCGACGTCGACTACGACCTAGATCGACGGGCGCCGGATGCTCTCATCGCTGCAGCCCCGCCCGAGATGCGCTTCGCTTACAAGCGGACGCCAAGGAGGCTTGGGACGCCATCGTCGCAGCACGCGATCGGCAGCGACAGCGCGCCGCAAGTCCATGCCGCAGCACTTCGCAAGGAGAGTGGGAGAACACGCCTTCAAGCCGTGTGAGGACGTTGATGACTTTGCTCTCCGCCTCAACACTCACATGCGTAAGATGGTGCGATTCAATGACGACACCTAGAGAGTCATCGAAAAGCTCTTCCGCTGCGGCCCCCGAGAAGTACAAGCGATGGGCTCGCTCGATCGAAGTCGTTGTTTGGATCTCTCCACGATGTCGATCGAGGAGGCGATAGGTCGCCTCAAGGTCGCCGGCATGATGATGAGCCACCAGATCCTCTCGGGGCCCATCACCACCGGGCGGAAGCTCCTTCTCACTGGGAGCGATGGCTTGCCGCCAGTGGTGACCGGAGGAAGGGGAGCCTTCTTCGCGCGAACAGCGTGGCCGCAAGCGTGGCAAAGCAAGAAAAGCAGAGACGCCAGTGCTGAAGGACGCGCCGAGGGTGATGCCAAAGGCGGCGCGCCCAGCAGTACAAGCCGCACGAGACGACACTTTTGCCATTGGGCCAAGGATCGCTCGATACCACGACGCTGCCAGCCCACGTCGACAAAGCGGAGGAGAGCTGGCTCTGTTCATGGCACATGCCAAAGATCGAAGCTACCTCCAGCCGCATTCGACGGGTGGTGCCTCGACAAGGCGCCACCCATCACATGACCGGGCGACGGAGTTCTTCACCGAGCTTGACTCTAGCGTTCGAGGCTCCGTCAAGTTTGGGGATGCCTCCGGCGTGGAGATCAAGGCGTCGGCTCCGTCATCTTCACCACCGTGTCTCGTGAGCACAGTGCTCCACCGAGTCTACTACATCCCCGTTGAGGAACTCCATCATCGCCTTGGGACAACCGGATGAGAACGGTTCGCGTGGTGGTGGTTGAGGACGAGTCATGAGGATTTGGGATCGTCGTCGTCGCCTTTTGCCAAGGTATCCGAGCGCCAAAATCGACTCTACGTTCTTAACGTGCGGTGGCACAACCCCTCATCTCGCCGCTTTCGTCGGGACGACGAGGCGTGGCGCAGGGCACGAGCGCCGCACCTTCACTTTGAGGCCCCAAGCGGCTCGGTGCCCGCGGAGATGGTGCGAGGCCTGCCGTTTCGCTCGACCATGTGGAGCAGCTCTGCGGCGTCTGCGTGTTGACGGGCGAGGCAACTCCCTTTCCCCCGGCGAGCTTTGAGCCAAGGAGAGGCTCGAGCTTGTGCACGGGGACTTGTGTGGCCCGGTGACACCGCCACACCGGAGGACGACGCTACTTCCTGCCGCTCGTCGACCCTCTCCCGCTACATGTGGGTGATGGTCCTCGGCAGAAGAGAGAGAGGCGGACGCCATCGGTATGCAGTCGCCGCGGAGGCGGAGTCGGCCGCAGAGCTGCACAATTCGCGTCGTCCTCTTGTGAGGAGCATTCAGTACCACTACTCCGCTACCGTCTGAAGAAGCGTCGTCGAGCGGCGCAACCAGACGGTTGTGGGGATGGCTCGGCCCTCCCTCAAGCGAGGGGATGCCGGCTATCTTCCGGGAGAGGCGGTGGTGGCGGCCGTCTACATCCTCAACCGCTTCGCCTACCAAAATGCCAGACGAGGTTTGGCATGAGCGCAAGCCAGCGGTCTCCCACTTGGTCCTTGGTGCCTCCAAAGGAGCTTGGCCACATCAGTCAAGCTCGCTCGGCGTAGTGTTCATCGGCTCGCGAGGGGCTCGAAGGCCTACCGCATCCTCGACCCGAAGACACGCGTGTGCGCAAACGCCAGTGTTCGACGGGCGGCGCGAGATGGGCGTGAGACAAGGCGAAGGGGCGGCAGCTCGGCTCCGACGTCATGACGACTTCACTATCGAAATACGTCCACTTTGAGGCAAATTGGGGAGTAGTAAGCGAATTCTTCTTCAAGGCGCGTCTACCCCGATCTCCGAGCCTCCACCGACCCCCACTGCCATACTCGAACCACGCTCTAGCCAGACCTCGGTACGCGAGAACGTAAGCAACGCCACGCACTCCAAAGACCGACAGCACCACTCGGCACGTCTACTCCACCACCGGCTAAATGTAGTCGAGCACGGCAAGCTTCTACATTCGCTCTCTCACGACGAGGAGCGCGTCGCCGACGCGCACCACGACGGTGAGCCGCTTGGCGACCGACCGGTAGCGGACCGGTGCCTCACGACTGAGGCGCAGCTGCACCTTGCGCGTGACGACGGCGAGCCTCGGTCGTTCAGAGAGGCCGAGAGACACGCGGCATGAATGCCGCGATGCGATTGGAGATGGATGCGGTTGAGAAGAACTTTGGTCACCGCGCGATCACCCTTAAGTGGGTGTACAAGTTGAAGAGGGATGAAGCCGGCGCCATCGTCAAGCACAAGGCTCGCTTGGTGGCACGAGGTTTCGTGCGGCAGAGAGGGGTCGACTTCGACGACGCTTTTGCTCCGTGGCACGGATGGAGTCCGTCGACTCCTCCTCTGCGCTTAATCGCCTGGGAGGGCGGGCGTGTTCACCACATGGGACGCCAAGTCGGCGTTCCTTAACGGCGACTTGAAGGAGGAGGTCTATTTGCGATCCCGGCAAGGAGGGCAGGTGCTCACTGCAAAAGGCCTCTATGGCTTGCGGCAGAACACGAGGGCGTGGAATGCCAAGTTGGATTCCACGCTAAAGGGGATGGGCTTGAGCAAAGCCCGCACGAGGCGTGCCATCTACCGACGGGGGCAATGGAGGAAATGCCTCACCGGTGGTGGGTGTTCACGTCGACGACTTGGTGATCACCGGCACCAAGGATGTGGAGGTGGCGGCATTCAAGGAAGAGATGAAGGCCACCTTCCGATGAGTGACCAGGGGCCTCTCTCCTTCTACACGAATCGAGGTGCACCAGATGACTCGGGATCACGCTTGACAGACCGCCACGCCAAGCGCGTCATTGAGCTAGCTGGGCTCACCGATCGCAACTCAACTCTCACTCCGATGGAGGAGAGGTGAAGTCGAGCCGCGACAAAGACGACGGAGGAGGTGGGCCGCTACACAATGCTCAAGCCTTCGCTACCTCGCACACACGGCCGGACTTGGCATTCTCCGTCGGCTACGTTAGTCGGTTCATGCAATGACCGACGACGGAGTACCAAAAGAGTATGAAGAGGATCATCCGCTACGTTGGGGACTCTCGACCACGAACTACCCGAGGTGTCTGGGCGGCACACTTGCCGTGCATGCATGACAACGACCACGCCCACGCGACATCGACACCAAAACACGAAGCGGGATCCTCTTCTTCCTCGGCAAGTGCCTCGTTAGGCTGGCGATCGGTCAAGCGGCCAGTGGTGGCCTGGTCTAGCTCGAGGCCCGAGTACATAGCGGCCTCCACCGCTTGACTCAGCGCCTGCTCGCTCGATCGCTTGGTGATCTCCTCGGCAGACACTAGAGCGGTGGAGCTGTGGTGGACAAACAAGTCCGCCTGCCCTGCAGCAAAGAACCCCGTGTTCCACGAACGCAGCAAAGCACATCCGGGTGAGGTACCACTTCATCCGAGGCTGTTTTTTGGAGGAAGGGAGCATCAAGGCGAACTACATCAACACCAAGGACCAGCTTGGACTCTGCTCACCAAGCCCCCTTGGGAGGATCAAGTTCCTTGAGCTGCTCCAAGACCGGATGGTTCAACTCTCCCACAAGACGCGCACAAGACTTAGGGGAGAATGATGGATAAGTCATGTGTGGGTGGGTCTTTGTGGGGCTGTTGTTGCTCACATGGTCCTAGTGGCTGTTTTTCTGTTTTTAGGACAGCATCTTAGACTAGAGGACAGCATCTTAGCTAGGACAGCATATTAGCATCTTAGACTAGCATCTTAGACTAGCATCTTGGCTATGCTTGGCTAGCTAGCAGCCTATAAATATGTAACCCCAACCCCTCAGGTTGGTATGGCATTTGTGTGAGCTTGTGTGAGAAATAGACAAGAAAATTGCCCTAACTCCTAGTGTCATCCTCTCTCGATGAGAGTAAGAATTCTCCTACTACCAAGAGTGAGAATTCAGCGACTAACAGCATAAAGTTCAGCTTCCAAATTAAATTTGGCGAACACACAAATATTTAGAAGTTTTGGTCAAAACCATTTCACCTTAATTTACTTATTTCTAGTGGCTCCTGATGGTGGTGGTGGGGGGATCTTAAAGCATCTACATTCTACTTGTTTTCCCCTTGCCTTATTTAAATCAACCTATCATTCAACCCATTTAACTTCAGATGTCATGTAGTCTGCATTTAGTCATATTACTGTAACAAATTAGATGTACATGCTCACCATAAGACTCTTTATCAGTTAGTTTACTCGAACAAACTAGTACAAATAATGGTGCAATGGCATTTCAGTTAAAATGATGAACATTAAAAATGGTTTCCCTGTAAAGAAAAATTGTTTCGTTGTGTCTTTAACCTGATCCATTGCAATCAGAAAATACTACTGAAATAACGTTAACGTCTGATAATGATGCAGACCTGAAGGCCTATCAACCTTGTTGAGGAGAAGAATTGGGTGCAAGCCATACTTCAAAGCCTTTGAAAGCACAAATTTAGTTTGTGCTAAAGGTCCCTCCCCAGCATCAACAACCAAGACAGCTCCTTCCACCATCCCAACAACTCGTTCAACCTGCAACAAATTTGGCAACGATCATAATGTACATCACATCAAAATCTACATTTTGGTCCAAATCATAGAAAATTATATGAGGACCACATACCTCACCACCAAAATCAGCGTGGCCAGGTGTATCGACCATGTTGAGTTCATTTTCCCTCCAAGAGACAGAAGTGACCTAAAAGTAGCTAACATCAGCAAGCAGTATTGCTAAAGGTTTCATATGGCATGCTCTATATGGAATACAGCAATACTTCACTATAGTGCAGGAACTTAGGAATAGGAAATAAGGGTAGGGTACGCTAATCAGAGTGCATTATGAGCACCTGATTTCCATGTGATTTGTCCAGCATGTTTATCAACCAGACTATGCAGATGTTAGTTCAAATCAATCTTGCATATGGTGAAAGAGTGCACATGTGGTGTAAACATCAAAACTAACTTGGCACGCGAGATATTACATAAGTTAGCTGGCATGCCAAACTTTTATCATTAGTGTTATCCTAAACGGTAAACAGTTGGTCACTTGCCGTTTAGCCATTATTCGGGCTAAACAGCCACTTAGACGGGCAAAACGGCCATTTAAATGGGATAAACGGTCGTATCATATCAACAGGTCAGATTAATGCTATATCTTACTAAACATACAAAGGGAATACAATGCTTTGTAGTCTGAAATTATTTTATTAACTTCAATTTAGTGAGAACTACTGTAACACAATTAATCCTTTTTTCCTAAGTTCTTGAGTAGATTCTTCATTTCTGATTTACTAGACACATAATGGAAGTGCCGCATAATGGTTGTTAATCAAGCTCTTCAAGATCATGAAAGAATGTTCTGAGCCTACAGTCAGTAGCAAGTTAAGTATCATCCACATGCAAAGGAGCAGTTAGTAGATCCTATTCTATATACAGCCTAATATCAGATAAATACCTGATTACTATTTTAATTATGAGACCCTTGTAATTGAAGTGCTGATAACATCACAGTTTTTGTGTCATTTCAGCTCTAAGCCTCTAACAAGCAGGGTAATTAAGACTAAATTTAGGTATAAAAATTTAACATGATATGTTGTGTGCACATTAACAAGAGAAATCAGATGGCAAGTTAATCATTGCAGGAATAATGAATAAGAAATGATCTACACAAAATCTTCTATATACAGTGTAGTGGTTTCCAATAGCAACTTAACAATTCTTTATGCAGCACCGACACACCAACTTGTCACTCTTGATTCTAGAATGTGGATTGATGTCATATCGGATTTTATATTTGTTGCATGAAGACAAGTAGCCTAACATATAATAAATGATATACTTACTACAGATCATAGGAAAGTTCTAAACTTCTAATACAGTCCACTCACGCTATCGGATGGAAAAAAAAAAAAGCGAGGATTAAGTGATCACTGCAATGATGCATGAGAGTGCGGGTAATGTTGAATAAAGAGTATTGGGCCAAATGCTACTTTCGTTTCTCATGGAAATGGGCATAAGGTATTTGTAAATTGATACAAGTGAACCACAAGAGTCATCAAGCACAGTATACACTTCAGAACAGTAGTTGAATCAGTCGTGACATGCTGACATCCATCCTCTGACCAATTCGAATTCAAACACAACGAAGTCAATTAAAGGTCGAAGTGTTACTCAGGACTCAGGAGTGCATGTCAAAATTATGGGACACAGAAATCAAAAATTGAGAATGGCCTCTGAGGCGGATTATGTTAAGATCATTGCTGTGATGCACGCAAGTTGCCCAACGAAATGGTAGTAGGATAAGAATCCCAGCTCCAGCCTCACTAACCACGCATGCAAGCACGGGCCCTGCGAGATGTGTTACCTACCTTGGAGGCAATGGTGATGCCGCGCTCGCGCTCAAGGCTGATGGAATCCATGGCGCGCTCGTGGGGGATATCGGCCCCGCACTGTCGCAGGAGCCGGTCCATGAGCGTCGTCTTCCCATGGTCGACGTGGGCTATCACCGCCACGTTGCGGATGCGGGACGGGTCCATGACGCCGCCGGGCGTGAAAGCAGCCGAGGCGGCGGTTGACGCCGCCGCAGAGGAGTAGAGGCAGCGTAGAAGGGAAGACCCCAGCGCCGACGGGGAGGAGGCATGGGAAAGAGAGTGGATATGTGCCTGGCTCGCCGATGAGCGGAGACCGCGGAGCAAAAGGCCTGCCGCCATCTCGTTCGCGGCGGTGGCGGCGACGGCAGCTGGGAAGGGTGGATCGTGATATTTTTGCGTTGTTGGGAGCGGAAAGCCCACGCGCGCAGCAGCTCGAGGGTTTTGGGGTTTTCAGTTGACGTGTGCGCAAGGCCCACGCCAGACACCCCAGCCAGGTAGGCCGACTTGTGTTGGGCTTCTTCGCCCATTCGCCCACGCCCAGGCTTCGACTCTCCAATTCTCCATTCTCCAATCTCCACTCCGTCCGGCGCCGCTTTCTTCTGACGCGGCCGATGCTACTGCGATGGATCGCAGCCGAGGGGCGTCGGCGAGCGCGACCGCCTAGGCCCCTCGCGCGCGCGCTCTCATACGGTAGGGTTGTGGACGCTGCCGCTCGCGATGGGGAGCTCAGGGTGTTCGTGGTCGCTGGCGAGGTATCCGGCGACTCTCTCGCTTCGCGACTCATGGCGTCTCTCAGGGCGCTGTCCCCTGTGCCCGTCCGCTTCGCTGGCGTTGGCGGGTATGTGTTCTGCCTCGTCCGTCTTTTGGTTCAATACCTCGTACCGTCAAAGATTTAGGGCCTCAAACTCGGGTTTACTTACTCCCGAAGTTTTACCGAGGTTCACATCACACATTTGATTTATCATGTCAATGCACATTGGTGCAATTCACACCTATGCACCGTTGGGGATCATCTAACAATTGTGGCTATTGTGGTTGCGGTCAAATAAATGCTATACAATCCAAGTTATTGAGTAGAACGAAGGTAGAAGCGACATTTATAGGGTGTTTGGTTTGAGGAATCAAACCATTCTAGACGAGATGGTGCATTGTGAGTCCATTCCTCAAATTTGGTGGAATGACTCCATTCCTCACACTAATAATATTTATTAGTCATGAGGAATGAGGTAATGATGCATCAACCCATTCCATTCCACAAACCAAACCAAAAAAAAAAAGTAAGGAGAAGATGATGGACTAACCCATTCCTCAAACCAAACACTATTAGTTTTTGGATAGCCTATAGAGTTTGATTGCATCCATTCCCACTTGAAACATAGAACTTGCAGAGGTGAATGAAAAACATCAGGATAAGAGGCATGCAACATTTTAATTAATTTTCAGGCAGGGATAGATATGTTGAATTTTCATTTGTTCTTGTTATACTGATATGTGGTACTTGTTGAGACAATATTTCTTTGAGGCTCAGCACATTAAGGATACTAGGATGATGTCACCATTCTTCCTGATTCTATTGGCCCAAATGGTTTGGTTTCTTTACTTGTCTGACTCCTTGCTTGAGAAAAGCAAACATTTATTCATTTTCTTCTCTCTAGAAGAGGAGAATGAAGAAGATTAGAAGACACAAATAAATCAAAGACAACATCATACATTTGAACTTGCGTTTCTTTTCCTTTTCTCCATCATAAGAAAGATTTATTGTTGAGTTTCCACCATTCTTCAATTTATGATCTCATTTATATACGCACATACTTCCTGATCAAATTTCATAGGGTCATTTTTGTAATCAGGTATCTTCTGTATTCTTATATTTGAAGGCGAAGTGTGAAATTATCATGTGCTCCCTGTACCCATGAAATGCTCTCTTCAGCATAATTGCATTGTTTAGCTTCTCCATCTGCAATTTGATCCAATCCCAGTGTTTCAAGTTGGAATGTGGATCCTATCATTTGTTCTTGTTCAAATATGGTCTTTCATTTCTTTCCCCATTATACATACTCTTTTGTCAATGTAGTGAATTAATGTGCAAGGAAGGTTTGCAATCACTTTTTCCCATGGAAGAAATTGCCATTATGGGCATGTGGGAGCTGCTGCCACACATATATAGTATCAAGGTACTACATGTGTGTGTGCCTCATCCTTTGCTTTCTGTTCATATGATGCACTTGACATTAATTATACTCACTTTAATTCTGCAGAGGAAAATTGAGGATACTGCAAATGCGGCTATGCTATTTCAACCTCATGCTGTGGTTACAGTTGATTCAAAGGGGTTTTGTTTTCGACTGTTGAAGCAATTGAAATGTAAGGGTGTTAATGGAAGCATTTCTCTTGATTAATTCATTCATCAGCAAATATGGAATAAAATTTTTCTGTTGTCTAGGCAGAAGCAATCAGAAGGTTCAAAGTCCTCTGCATATCCATTATGTTTCGCCATCATTCTGGGCCTGGAAAGGTGGTGAAAGCAGGCTCTCTAAATTGCATAATTTTGTGGATCACATGTTGTGTATTCTTCCATTTGAGGAAGAAATATGCAGATTAAATGGGTTGCCTGCTACTTATGTGGGCCACCCCTTATTGGATGATGCGATTGGCCTAAACATGGTAAGGACCTGTGTAGCTTTAGCTCACCATCAAGCCATCAATGACATTAACCTAAAGAATTATTCAATTCAAAGTTTTTCTATCCAAATCTTTCTTTCATCTTTTCCCAAACACTTTTCATACCTTATCTCTCTCCATGTGGCCAGTTAACATTTTCTTGCATAAAGACCTTGTATTAAACCAAGAAAGTCACATGCAGTCATATGGCTTACAGTGAATTGAGGGTAAAATGTAGCTTTAAAGATGAGAGGGTGCAAAGCCTGTGTGTAGTGTATTAGTGCTCATCTAATGTACCGTTGATATGCAGTAACTACTGAACATTGTATTGATGTATTCTTTGTCATTTTCAAGTGATAAATTATTTCATTGTAAATACAACATTTTGATCTGGTAAACTGGAAATGTTTATATCATGTAATTCAATTGTCAAGACTCAAGATCAATCCATTGTAGCTCTCATGAGATCACTGTTTTTTTTTACTTACAATTTAACTCCTCATCTGGAAAAAATTATAGGGGCCAGAATTGTCCTCTGACAAGTCCAAGTATCAAAGAAGTTGTGAAGCTTTCCGACTGGAACATGGGCTGTCCCCAGGTAATCATACACATGATTTGTTTGCCACTACTTTTTACATGCACAAGATCCTAGACTGTAAGTGCCAATGGCTACCTTCTGCCTTTTGTTTTTCTCTCATACTTATCAGATTAGTGCGCCATATATGTTCTTTCTGAAGTGTCTTTTGGAATTAAACCTTACTACCTTGGAAGGAACTAGACACTGTTTTCCAGTAGCTAAGCTTGCTGTCCGATAATGATGCAACTTCAAATATGTAAACTACTCTTGCTGTTTCTAACTGCCAGTAATCGCATGCACACTTACTTTCTACAGTTAGTGCTAGGCTGTTTAGCTATGAAAATCCATTTTGTTGGTATTGCAGCTTGATCAATTCGATTAAAATTCAAGGCTACTGTGTTGACAAAATTTCTATTTAGATTTGTTCTGTTGGAGCAATCATTGTGAATTGTTCTGTTTTTGGAGCGCTTTCAAATCAGCTAGACATCTTGTGGGTCACATTTATATTAATTTTCAACCTCAATTGTGAAACATATAACTAAATCTGAAAAAATGAAGTACATATTCCATCATGAAGGCTCCATTTAATTCAACTGATGCTACTGTGGATTCAAAGGTGATGATAGTCAGCTATATGTTCTATGTGCAAACATGATAGATATATTATTATTATATTTTGAGTGACGCAAAAACCATCGAATTGCATTCATCAATAATGGTTCATATCAAGACGTCGTGTATTCACCTCTATGGAGTTGTATCAATGTTTCTTAGTCTTAGTGCACTAAGTTTTAATGTGCAGTTGTTGATTGTGTGGTCAATGCATGCCCGCTTTCTAATGAAAAATACACCCTTGCTAGGTGCCACAATCATAACCATGTTGCCTGGAAGTAGGATGCAGGAGGTAGTTCGAATGCTTCCGATCTTTTTGCATACTGTGCAGAACTTAAGACAAACATTTAATGAACTATCATTAGTAATCCCAGTTGCTCCACATCGAGATGTGAGGACCTATATTGAAAAGGTTGTTCAGTCAGGACCTTTTCCAGTGGTGTTGATACCCGGGGGATCACTTAAGGAAAGATACAATGCATTCAGTGTGAGCTCACGTCTGAAGTCTAATTCTCAAGCTCCATTTCATTCTGACGATATATTTCACATAGTTTCTATCCTTTATTTTTCGTTTCACGTGAATATCTTTTGAATAACCATACCTTCCTAACAGTTGAATTCTGGATTATATCAGTCATTCTCAAAAAGCTTCATGTTTGATTTCTATCGGCTGCACAGGAATAAAAGAATAAAATTAAAGAGAAATTTAGACAACTGTTGATTAGTGCAGTTAGTGGATTGTGCATGCTTCTGTCCATTTTGTCTTAGGTGATTTATGAAATAATTCTGTTATTAAGATCAGATCTACATTGTGACACTGGATCACAAGAAAGTATAACAACATAATGGACAGAAAGTAATATGCAGGTCAATCTCTTTTTATACAAGAGACAACCCTTGTGTTTTGTCACTGTGATGGTATGCAGTTTCAATGGGGTGCTTGAGCGCTGATTGTGGAGAACAAGGCTCTACCTGGTATTCTTGCCAGATTACCATTTCCTCTAAACACAGCCTTCCTTTTTTTAGTAGGGGAAGATGTGTCGTTGCCATTCCAAAATGGCACCTGAATCCTTTGTCGATTTATGTCAGCAAATTAATTATAGTTGTAGAGCTGGTTATTATCAGTGGCTCTCTGAGAACAGTTTGTTGTTGACATGTCATGGATAGCGGTTACTTCTGTCAATGTGGACAGAAGGCTCAGCACATTATCCTGAATCTTTGTCAATTAAGTAGATGTGTGTTTTCTACCACAACCAGTTAGATCATTGGTTTGTTAATTGCAACATATTCAAAGATACACATGCTGCTATTAAGTAATAGCTCTTGGGAGTTGGAACCCAACCGGCCAGATAGGGTGTGTTTGGTTTCCTGGCCAACTTCTAGCTTGGCTAGAATCCTGGCCTGGGCAGCCTTAGCCTACTCCCACCAAGTCAATCCCTGATTGTTTGGTTGTCTGTGCTGTCTAAGCCTAGCTAGCCCCAGGGTGTGTTTGGTTGTTTGGTTTGTTTTGATACAGTCACCTCTTCTCCGAATTGGTAAGGATACCCCTATGAGGCATTTTGTCGAACAAGTGGTGGGCATCCTCTGCGTTCTTGCAAGTGGTGGGCATCCTCTGCATTCTTGCAACAAACCAATGACACACGGCTGCACCAGCGGGTGTTTTCCCCATCGCTCACATGGCCACCACGACGCACGCACGCTTCCGACCTCATGCGGCTCGCCTCGGCCAGTACCCGCTACCGGTGGCCTCCTCCCCGCCGCCGCCACGCCGCCATATCGCGAAAGCACGACGACACCTTTCGACGCGCCTTACCTTACTTCCGCACGGCCGAGATCCTGATGTACGGCTTCCAGGACCTTGTGTTCGCGCCCCCATGGCGAGCACTGGCGGCACGTGCGCCGCCTCTGCTCCGCCCATGTCCTTAGCGCCGTGGAGGAGGACGTCCACGCCGTGGCGACTCTCGGCGAGGGTGGAGGTCCATGGCGCGGGAGGGTGGAGCAGCCTCACCATGGTGGAGCACCTCGACTCCGGCGAGGGTGCCCGCGTTCTTCTCCGGCGACGAGATTTGGCGCGCGAGAGGGTGGAGGAAGACGTCCACGCCGCGGCGACTCTTGGCGAGGGTGGAGGTCCACGGCGTGGGAGGGTGGAGCAGCCTCACCATGGTGGAGCACCTCGACTCCGGCGAGGCTGCTCGCGTTCTTCTCCGGCGACGAGATCTGGCGCGCGGGAGGCCCGGGAGGTGAGGGGCGTCTGGGGGTGAGGGGAACGAGCAGGGGGGCTGGCTCGGACCTGGCTCCAGTTGAACGACCGATTCGGTCGTTCAATCCTGGCCAGGCTAAAGGGGTACGGATGGCTGGCCTTAGCCAGACCCCAGCCCACTTCCAGACAACCAAACAGACCAAAATTGGCTCCAGGGAGCCAGGCTAGGGGTTGGCCACCCAACCAAACACACCCATAGTATCTCACAATCAATTAGTTCAGACCTACTTGAGATGTGTGGAGTACACATGTTGGTATGATTATAGATTATCTAATCCTCATTAGCATCTGTTACATCTCGACCCAATCAAGTAAAGTATAACAAATAGAGCTAATGAGAAATTCCTGGTTCGTGGTTTAACTTTTAGTGTCTGTAACTTAAGCAGCCAGGTCTGCCTGTGCAAACTGTCATCACGTAACTTCGTTGTTGCAGTTAATTACTAGATGCTACTGCAAATTTGATTGCACTTTCAGCATCCCTTGAGTGAACTAAGAAGGTAATGCTTCCTTTTGCAGGCTAGTAGAGCAGCATTATGTACTTCAGGTACAGCTGTTATGGAACTAATGTTAGCAAGACTACCCTGTGTGGTAGCTTACCAAGCTCATTTCATTACAGAATGCTTTATCCACTTGAGGAAAAAGATAAACTTTATTTCTCTGCCCAACATTCTCTTGAATTCTCCTGTTGTGCCTGAGATCCTATTTCGGGCTTGTACAGCTAAGAATCTAGCTGCAAAATTAAGGTAACATGTTTCTAACCTAGACATTTTTTTTCTAGAGGTACAAGAGGAGCATCTTACTATCCAAAATAATCACAATCAAGGGCCTTCACTGAATTGCCCATTAAAGTTGCTGAACCTATTGATATGCACTTCCTCTAGTGAATTGGAATATGCAATATTTAGAGTTTGAGAGTTTGAGGGTTTCTTTGCCTTCTTTTCTGCACCCATGGTCTAACTTAGAGTACCACCTATTATAGAAGGATACAAATGTGGGATAGGAATCGTATTTTTTCTGGTTCTTTGCTACGAAGTTAATGTGGGATTTGACATTAATTATGACCCAATCACTTATGAAAATGAATAACAATTGGTATGTTACCTTTTGTTAAGCTTCCTTATTGGAGTGATTATAGTTTCCATTTTTTTGTATGTCAGAACTATTTTTCTTAAATCATTTTTTTACAAGTCATGTCATAGAACAAACAGGTTTCAGTGCGGATTCAGGATTGAAATCCACCTATGGCAAAGCTATCCATCCCTATAGGTGCAATGTGCAAGAGCTTGGCATTTCGTGTAGGGTGTTGACGTGTTGTCAACTACGGGCGTCCCCAACAATGGACGACATAGTCTGCTGAGTAGGACATGATCTAATGTGGCGAAAGAAATAGAGGAGAGAGCACTAAATAGCGATGAACAAATCGCCCAGCTATTTTACGTCGATCGAGAATCTGTGAGAGCTGATAACACAGAGAGTGGTCTGCTCCATGCAAAGAGAATGTAAAATATTATTTTCTTTAGCCTCTCACATCCACCTAAGTGGTCTGTTGAGGATGCCCTACCATCCACAGATCCACACCCCAAGCTGGAATCTACTCCCTTTGTCCCTTAATATCTGTTGCCATGGAAAGCGTGCTAGTCAAACTTTTTTAAGTTTGACTAAACTTGTAGAAAATATTAGCTATATTTATATTTTCAAATAAATTTATTATGAAAATAGACTCAACGATCTATCTAATGATACTAATTATATATCATAAATATTAATATTTTTTATATATATTTGGTCAAAGTTGAGTACGCTTTACTTCTCGGAAAGTGAGAACGATAGATAAAAAGAGTCGGAGGGAGTAGTTGCCTAGTTTCTAAAAAAACACTGTAAAACATATCATGCAGGATACGGTGTTAGGGGGCAACCATGTGAGATGAAATTATTCAGTTCAATAGGAGTGCAAATTCACTGGTCAGCGAACAAATTTGATAAAGTGATGTTATAGATAGTACTAGTCTTAATAAACAAATACGTTTCTATTTTGGACATGCAAAGGTGCACAAACCAATGTACTTGAGCACCATCAGCTCATGCTTTCAACCTAGCTGATCTCCTTTGGTGACCAATGAGAAAAGAGAGAGATTGCAGGCTCCAGCCGGCTGGCAGGTCTGGCGACCGCCAAAGCTTGCCAGATTGCTGGATCCGCCACTGGCTCCCTACCGCTTGATAATGTCGTAGTGTGAACCATTAGAAATGGCAGATCACCCATTTTGATAGTTGATCAGGTTTTGCGTATGAATGGGTATAGATCAATAAGGAGAAAATGGTTTTGTAGCATCGAAAGAACATTTTAGAAAATAACATGAAAAGATCTCCCGATTAGTATTTTCTTGGGGTGATATTTGATGTGATGGAGATCTTTTAGTGGTATTTTCTGAAAATGATGGTCTATCGTGCTACAGAACCAATTTCCCCGAGTAGTAAATTTTCAAAGATAATATTGGCATCCATAGCCTATAGGCCTGTCATACATTCAGGTGTCTCAGCTCCTTAACTTTATTGCTTGTTACTACAATTTTCTCTTCTGTGTTTTCAGTAGTCACATTGTGTTTCCATTTTTTTAGCAATATTTTGTTTTCATTTTACGATGTGAATTGGACCTCATGGCATCTATCCCATTTGATTGGACCAGTGAGGTTATTTCCAACGATCAAATCCGCCAGATGCAAATTGAATTAGCTGACCAAGTATTCAAGGTTCTCTATGAACCCATCAAGAAACGGGATACTTTATTAAGGGAAGAGATTGGCTACTCAGGCTTGTCATCAAATTTCCTATCTCCTAGCATGATCGCAGCTTTAACAGTGCTTTATATGGATAAACATCAAAACACTGCATGCCGGAATTTGGTGGTATAATCAGAAGCTAAGGAATCTTTTGTTCTACCAATGTGGTCAGGGTTCCATGCATGTGATTCATCCACAACTGGAGTAGCAAGGCAACAAGCAACTGGTTATTTTTAAGCTTCCAGTTCTGAAGTGGTATCAGGTCAACATCATGGTATCGTAAACAGATTTCAGGCATGTGCTCTGGTGCATTAAGTGCCATGGTCATCCGGTTGGTGCAGACTCTTCTACGGTTAGAATTTCCTGGATGGAACAGGAGTCAGAGAGTGTGACTAGATGGCATAGTGGGGCTTCGAAGGCTTCGAAAGTATTAATGAACCACAAGATTTTTTTCCCTGCGTTTCTGATTTTTTTTTTGTGTGTTTTTGACCTAGGCTGGCGCAAGCATATTTCTGCTGTGCTGACGAATGGAGAGGTAAAGCCTCTAAATACCCCACGAAATTTGGTGACGAATTCTGATGTACTAGTCTGCATGTCTTTGTTATTGTATGTACAGTTCATTCTGTTGTCGACCTGACATTGGGCAATGGGAAGGTGGAAACTGGTAGGACTGAAATTTCCTGTCAAAGATTTTAAAAACCCCATCCTGTCAATTTGGTGACGAATTCTGATGTACTAGTCTGCATGTCTTTGTTATTGTATGGACAGTTCATTCTGTTGTCGACCTGACATTGGGCAATGGGAAGGTGGAAACTTCCTCCAAGACTGAAATTTCCGTCAAAGGGATGTTCGCAGACGGTTGATCATGGTCTTTGGTTTGGAATGTTCTATGGAAAATGTTTTTTGAATTCTTTGTGGTTTTTGGGCGTGTTTAGTTTCAAAATTTTGGCTTTTTTTTCAAAAAAAAAAACTTTCGTGTCAAAGTGGGTGAAAATGGATTCCAATTATGCCTGTTTAGGTAAAGTGGGTGAAGCATGGATTCCCACGTTAATTAGTTTTTTTTCGATGACGTCACTCACGATGTCACGCAGACGGTGGGCCATGGCACGGCGAATGTTCTATGGAAAATGTATTTTGAATTCTTGTTGTGGTTTAAAAAAAGTTGCCAGAGTCAGGTAACATCTATGTTCTCCGCAAATTCCAGATGACCACCGGTCATCTCGAGGCATCACGTCAGATGTCTCTTTCTCGACGCACCAAATTATCCGTGATTCCGTGAGCGAACATTCAGGGGGGTCAGGACTCAGGAGCCCCAACATGCATCCTATTGGAATCCGGTTCGGTTCTTAAAATCTGGGTAAGAATGCAACCACTTCGTGTTTGGTTGCCTGATTCTGTACTCAACATTTGTTCACACTGAGAAATCTTCATTAAACTAAGCATTCATGTTTTCATCTTGACCTTTCTATATATTCATTCACAATTAATAAATTTACGTATATCCAAAAATAAGATCGTGCATGTTCGCCCCCAAACTAATAGCCTGTTTGGCTGGTGTTGATACGATCGTGGATTATTACTGTTAGCTGGTTTGGTGTGAGAGAAAAATATTGTTCTGGCTTATAATCCACGATCGTTTACGACCAAGTGAATATGCTGCAAATGTTGAAGGATCCCAAAATACAAAAAGACACATTGGAGTTGTATGGCTATCTTATCCCCCCTCAAATTCAACCCGTCACAGTTCACGGCATGTCCTTACATACAACGAGCAGAGCGATCGCTACCATGCCACTCTGGTCAACGGACTGACTAATGCATGCATAGATCTAACATTCACTATCAGGGGGGTCATCGGACTGACTAATGCATAGAACATTCACTATCAGTGGGTCATCAGCTGCCAATGACCCGTTTCCTTTGAGATCGCATTCGCCGTTCACTTGGTTTCCGTCACCCCAGCAGCCTGCTCCGCCGTGGCAGTTGCGGCGCCGGCGTTCCCGCAGCCCGCGACCGCCGGCGGGAAGTTGAGCAGCGCCTTGGCGCCCCGCATGCGGAACGCGGCGCGGTCGTACGCCGCGGCGGCCTCCTCGGCCGTGGCGAAGGTGCCGAGCCATAGCCGCGCCCCGTGCCGCGCGGGGTCACGGATCTCCGCGGCGTACTTGCCCCACGGCCGCCGCCTCACCCCGCGGTAGTGCCGCCCCGTTGTGGCCGCCTTCGGTGCGTGCGCGGCCCTGCTGCTGCTGCTGTTGCCACCGACGCCGCCGCCCTTGCGCGCGGCAGCGCCGGAAGCGAGCGCCTTCTTCAGCGTAGGCAACGACGAGGCCGGCGGCTGGTAGGTGGCGGGCGCCGCAGCCGAGCCAGATGCCTCGCGGAGCACGTCGAAGAGGACCATGTCCAGGGAGTCGTCCTCGTTGAGGGGCAGGTACTGGCCGTGCCCGTGCGCCGCCGCCACGGCGCTGGCCAGGGAGAGCGACGTGCCCATGCCCGCACCCGCGCCCGCGCGTGGATACGACGAGGCACTGGCACCACTGGCCAGAGGCGCGGGCGTGGCGACGTCGCGGACCACGCTGCTGCTGCTGCTGCGCTCCAAGGAGAGAGACATGTACGTGTTCATGTCTTACGCACACCGTACCGGCAGACCTGCTCGTGTGGTGTGGCAAGGGCATGAGACGACACGCACGAGAGTGTGCCTTCTTGTTGACCTGTGGTGGAGAGAGAGTGCCTCGGGGAGGAGGAAGATGTGCAGTGGCTGCGCTATTTGAGTTGGTGCAAACTGGAGGAATTTCATGGTGAGGGCTGATGACATGTGATTAGTATATAAAGCACGCAGAATGTGAATTGGCAACCATCTCTCGTGCGCTTGCGTCCTCCGGTTGTCGATGCGTGGTTAATCGCTCTTTTCAAGTTGTTATAGCCACAGGGGGGCGGCTTAAATGGTGGTTTGCCTAGTCGGCTCATCATGCGTTCGGTCGTTCAGTTGTTAATTTTTCTCGTGGCAATTGACGGAACGTGGACACTGGGTGCGCCAGAGGCGTCTCAATTCGGAGGCCAACCAAAATCATCGTAATGGAAGATGCTCTGACAAAAGGCGTTGATGTCGCAGTCGTAGAGTTGTGGCCAGTTTGGCCACGTCTCCTCAGTCCTCACCCTTGATCTTATGTGACTAAGGCACTGTTTAGTTCTCAAAAATTTTCATCCCAAGATGTCATATCGAATCTTGCGGCACATGCATAGAATACTAAATGTAGACGAAAAAAAAACTAATTGCACAGTTGGGTGAGAAATCGCGAGACGAAACTTTCGAACCTAATTAGTTCATAATTAGACACTAATTGGCAAATACAAACGAAAGTGCTACAGTAGCCAAACCCAAAAATTTTTGCCAACTAAACGCGCCCTAAACTCGCCGTCAAGCTCTGAATTAGCGAGATCTGTTAATTAACCACTGGAGTAATTACAACATTTAGGTTCTTTTAGAGAGAGCTTTGTTAGTTAACAACCAAAGTAATTATGATTTGTTGAGCAAGAGCTCAGGAATACAAGAAGATGTTTGTCCAGGCCACACAGTGCTAGTACTTTCATCCATTCTAAAATTACGTATTTCTGACGGCTATGCATCTGAACAAATATGTCGTTACATTCTCTTAGGGCTTCCTCGATGCAACACGGTGGCGTACTGCCCCAGCATCCATGCAGACGTCTAGGCTCCATGTCAACGAGGGGGTGTTTAGTTCCCCCAATTCTAAACTTTGACATTATGTAAAAAGAAGATTTCTCGTCACATCAAACTTACGGTACATGCATGGAGTACGAAATGTTGATGAAATCAAAAATTAATTGCACAGTTTAGTTGTATTTTGCGAGACGAACGTTTTAAGCCTAATTAGTCAACGATTAAACAATTATTACCAAATAAAAACAAAACGCCACTTACAGTTTAGCTACAGTGTTTTTGTCGGCGCCGAATCGGGCAACTAAACGAGGCCCAAGAGTGGTGGTCTCGCAGTTGTTCATAGTCTCTTGTGGAGGAGCCGGTAATCTCAACTGAAAAAAAAAACAGAAGCCACCGGTGAAAAACGCGTTGGGGGAGGAAAAGCAGGCTTGTTTAGATGCCATCTAAATTCCAAGTTTTTTCAATTTTTTTTCGTCACATCAATTTTTAGCTGTTTGCATGGAGTATTAAATATAGATAAAAAAATAACTAATTATATAGTTTAGTTGAAAATTACGAGATGAATCTTTTGAGCCTAGTTGGTCCACGATTGGACAATATTTGCCAAATAAGACGAAAGTGGTACTATTTATCAGGTTGCAAAAATTTGCAAAGTGAACAAGGCGGTAGTTGCTTCGAGAGCATAGAAAGCAAGAAAGGCTGCTCCATGCACTGTCAAAAGCTTCTGACAAAAAAGCATCCATCTTCCTGTCGGCGATGAGGGATACACGTCACTCATAGATCTACCGTCACTGCGAGCTGCCTGTCCGGCCGTGCCCCACTCCGTAGCTGGCCGAGTGGCCGGTGCCAATAGCTCAAAATACAAAGTTATTTACTCATACTAATTTTTTAATCACCATTTTGTTTACGATAACCAAACTGCGTAAGGGACTGAGGTCCTGCTGGGATTCTGTAGCCAATCCAAATTGGCCTGTGAAAGGATCTTTTAGCAATCTCTAACCTGGGCCAGCTGCATCGTGGACGACACGAGTGTCGAACCACGAGAAAGAAGGGCCAGGCATGGAAATGGAACGGTCACTGGCCCCGTGGAACCTTCCAATGGCGTAGAAGGAGTCGATGTCAGCATGGAACTCGAGCTGTTCTCCAATGGCCAGGCAGGCTTCGCATGCCCCTTTTTCAATATGCGCTTCTAGACATCTTTTACCTGAATCTATCGCTTGGTCCAGGGGCATGGGGCCATGCGCCTGGCGTGTACATACACATCCCTGCGCTTTGTTGAATGTTTTTTTTTATAAGTCGACCGAAGGGGAGAGAATCCCCCACCTGGCCATTTTCATTCATCCCAGGGCCTGATAAATCAAGGTACATTTGGTTTTGCGCAGGGCGCTTACAAACTCGAACAAAGGTCTTGCTGAATGTGTTCATGGTTTTTTGCTATAGAGGTATTGAAGGCATGTCTGCTCCGATTCGACTGATCTGGAATTCCTAGTCCCCCGTTTGAATGCTAGAATAATCAATCGATCAACTTAACTTGCACATAAATGTTGCAATGTCTAGCCGACGTAAAACTTCAATTTTCTAGCTAATAATTAAGGGAAACGTGCCTAGAACAAAATGCCATTTTCTTCCAAGTAACCTCCACGATCTTAATCCGACCGCCTAGTTTGCTGTGTTTAACTTTCTCCTGCCTTTTTTTTCCTTTCTGAGTTTAAAACACAGGAAGTACACAAACATGATGAGCGGAAGTGGGTATTACCGTATAACTGCCCTCCACTGTGATGTATAGTATTCCCTCCGTATAGGATTTAGAGGTCGTTTAGAACATGATTGTGCTTACCAATGAGTGATTAATTAGGAGGTATTTTTCCCTGTCTGCCCTTATTAAATACGTTTGCGGGTGTATTCCATACGAGAAACTTATGCAGCTGAGATGGCTAGTGCATGGAGGAGTGAGGCTAGCGAGCTGAGTTCGAAACTAGGCGGACGATATATTTTTTGTTGTGGCTTGATTTTGCATGGCACTGTTTGGCGGCAAGGAATCCGGCACCATCTCCGAGTCCGGCGCGAGCTCCTGCAACTCCGGCGTGATGGAGTTCGGCACCATCTGTGAGTCCGGCACCACCTCCATCTCCGAGTCCGGCGCGGCAACCTCCTCCCGCTCCTGCGACTCCGGCGCGACGACCTCCTCCGACTCCGGCGCGACGAGCTCCGGCTTGAACTCCATGGTTTGGAACGACGAGAGTGGGAGGCGAGAGCTGATGAGCGGCGAGCGCGAGAGGCCAGCAGCGAGCGTCACAGGCCAGCGGCGAGCGGATGAGCGCGAGCAGCGAGCAGATATTAACGTGGCGCGGGAGCCCGAGCGCGGCGCGGGAGCCGGAGCGAGCGCATGCAGGGGCAGCGTCGTCCAAAACTTTGCTTCGACTTCATTTCCTCAACTTTGCTTCTGCGCTAGAACGACTTCTAAATCCTATACGGAGGGAGTACAGCACTAGTGCTAAGAAAAAAAAGGTCCTACATCTAACTTTTTGCATCGCTCTTCACAAACCGCAGGGGCCCACCAAGTAAGAGGGAAAAAATGGAAGCAACAAGCCACACGCGCGCATAGGTGAGATGTGAGACGGCTAAGGTGAACTGATGGTCGACGAAATATTATTTTATTTCCTAGGCATTAGTTGACACCGATGCAACTACGTACACCGATGCAACCGTCTCCCTCTTCTCTTAGCACCACTCAAAGCGCACAATATGGAGGGCCTTAGATACATCATTCCTCTAATTGTCCATTTTATATTTTGTTGTTTGCAGTCAATCAAATATCTGTGCTTCCATTTTTTTTGACCTTGCATCCCCACTTGGAGACCAAACAGCCAATTCCCACCCTGTTCGCTTGATCGTTTCTGTGGCTTATAAGTCGGCTGATGTTGTTTTGTTATGAGAGAAAAACACTATATCATGGCTGATACGATCAAGCGAACAGGGTGCGCATACGCTCTAACCGTCGGCATATGAACAACCATGCCTTTGCATCACCTGAGCTTTTGTCAATGGAGGCTTGCATTCTAGATGTGGGCCAGAGCAGTTAGGAAGAAACCAAGCCAAACACACTATTAGCAATCATCAACCGGCAATGAAAGATATAAAGCTAAATTTGGCGTCTTCCATTTCAAAAGTGCGCATACATGTTCCATATAAGACCATCCTGCAAATGTGTACCTTGGATACCCTGAAACAACATTATGATCTCCCGGACCTCGACATAGAGAGAAAGTTATGAGCGAGAAATTAAGCATGTGCTTTTGGCTTGTGATGAGATGGGATGGAATATACTCATCCCTTTATTTTTGAGTATGTGACATTCTACTTGAGGGATGCCTCTGTTGCACGAGTCAACCCAATGCACAAGTGAAAGGCATCCCTCATTTGAAGAAAATAATTCCCTCTAGAGACCGTCATGTCCTCGTACACCCCAAACTAAACACCAAGTAAAAGGAGATCAATATGTCCCCTATTTTATAGTCTCCGTAGCTAAACACATGGTAAGAGACAAGTTGCTAAAAAATGAGCGAAATTTCCTAGGTTTGTTTGGATGTGAATATTGGAGGTGTTGAAATTGAATCGGGTACCAAATCAACATTGGTATTAAAATTGGGCACAATATAAAATCTGTTTGGATTGGATATTGTAATTTGGGAGGGGTGCCGGACATGAGGAAGAAGAGGCGTTGCATTCGTGGTGGTGAGAAAGAACGGGGCGTTGCATTGGTGGTGGTGGAGCAACGTCGAGGGTAGATGCGGGACAAAGGAATGTCGGGGGTGACGGTGCGCTTCAAGGGGGCGCGTCGGCGATGGAGGCGTGTCTGAGCAAAGGAGCATCAGGGCGGCTGTTGAATGCTGAGCAATACCAAGGGAATGTTTCGGTATCGAAGATGAAGGGTTGCAACTGTAGTGAATAATGTTTGGTATTAAGGTACAATTCTAGTTCCAAATTCTTAACCATCCAACCATCTGTATTTGGAGCTAGCCAAAACTAATTCTAATTGTTTTTGAACTCAAGACTAATTCTAATTTTTGAGGCTAAATATTTACGGAAAACGGGATGTTAATTCTTGGTCTAAAACGGACGCGTGAGATCATCCTGACGTCCACCCAGTTCGCAGAGGCTTTCAACTTGAACTCCTTGTGATCCGGAGTGACGAATCGGGGACGGAGATTCACATCGACGGCAGATGTGGACCCCACGACCGAGTCGTCGCGTCGTCTCCTCTGCTCCCGCCACTCTCCTTCTCCGCCTCCTCCTCCTTGCCGGCGCCGCCGACGCCGCGCCGCCGCTCATAGGCGTTTCCCCCCAAGGTGAACGGGACGCTCGCTCACGCGCCTACCTCCGCACCTCGTTTCTTGATTTGCTCACTGAGCCGTTTCCCCCAGATGAGGCGTACTTCGCGACGCAGGTGATCGCCTGCAGAGACGGCTCGGGCTCCTTCCCGAGGAGCCTGCTCAACGACGGGTACTGCGACTGCGTCGATGGAACCGATGAGCCAGGTCTCTGTCTCCATCTCTCCTGAATTTGTCCGAACTTGACCGGGGATTGAGAGTTGAACTGTGGAAGATCTGGACGATTTCGCCCATTGCTGTGAGATCTGGTTCTGGTGGCAATAAATTAACAATGCACTGGGCATTAGAATTCATGTAAATCTTTCTCTTGTTGATTGATGATGCTGTTGCTGCTAGAGTTTTCCGAATTCAGCAAACGAACTATGTGACCTTTGCTATAGAGCTACAATCTTGGGAATAGGTTAACTCATGTGAGCAGAGATCAGAGAACTGTTAAGCAGAGCCTAAACTACTGACCAGATGTACCTGTGTGCACTTGACTATGTCACATTTAGCCAAATGAAAACATGGATATACCAGATTTGAATATGCAGTATGTTGTAGCCTTCATATCTGTGAAATCCTTGCTGCCTCGCCTGATGAAATTCTACTGCTGAAATGTGGCCATTTCTTGTATGGGTGCTAATATCAATGTGTAAGGTATCCTCCATTGTAATTCTATTTTTCACATTATTTGTTTTATGTAGGTACTTCAGCTTGTCCAGAAGGCAAGTTTTACTGCAGAAATATCGGAGATACCCCTCGACTGTTGTTCTCTTCGTTTGTGAATGACAAAATATGCGGTATGCTACTTGTTTATAGACTAAAGAAGTTAACTGCAAGAGTTTGGAAGTTTTTTTTCCACTTTTCCTTACTACTTTTGAGCTGTCTTTTCTAACATCTGCAGCTAGTTTCTATTCACTGCATTTATTCCTTTGTGGATATCAGAACTCTTGACAGATTGTGTATGTTCTATAGATTGTTGTGATGGAAGTGATGAGTACGAAAGTGGCATCCATTGCCAGAACACGTGTAGAAATATAAAGGATATTGCTGAGGCTGCTGATGGTGGCAGCGACCTCTCAGTAACACATTTAGATGCTACTACTAACGAGTTTATGGGTAAACATGCAATTGCTATGGAAGACCACATTAAGAACAACAACAGCAAAGACCTTGTCCAGAAGATAAGAGGTATTGGCCATTACTATGTAAGATTTACTTGTTACTGTTACAGGAATACAATTTGCGTCCTTGATGTGGTTTCAATTTTTACATGAATGCAGGATTAAGAATGGCCCTAGTTTTTGAGCTGGGCCTTCTTGTATGCATTTTTGCTTTCTGCATTGCTCGGCGTCGCACTAGAACACGCAGGAGACAGCATATTTTGAAACGTAAGTAAACTTTGGTCCCTGTGTTTCCCTTCAATGTCTCTAGTCATTTGCCATAATTCAGAGCTGTAGAAATGATTAAAACTTAGAAAGGGTATGGGTTCAAAACTTTCATTGCCTTTTCAGATATCTTTGCACCTAAACATTATAAACTTGAGTACTTTTGTATTAGACTTGTTGTGTTGACTAGCATGTCTGTTCTATCTACTAAGGGCCTGTTTGGTAGGCTGCACGAGCGCTGGGCCTGGCTGACTGGCTTAAGCTTCTCGTGTCTGGTAGGCTCGAGAGCCTCCAGGGCCAGGCTGGCACTACTTAAACCAGCCAAAAGCCTGCACCCAGGGAAACGGAAATGAAGTTTGTTTCTCCAGGCTTGGCTCGCGCTCGCATCAGTTGGGTCAAAAAGGGCCGCTCAGCTGATGCGTTTGAGCTATGGCCCACAGCTCGTGTAGCCAAACAAACATGGGCTGCAGTGAACCAAGCTCTATGATGAACGTGAAACACCTCAACCAAACACAGGTGGTTGCACCTCCTCAGCTTGTCCAGATCTGGCCTGGCCAGTCTGCCCCCCCATAGGCCTTCCTAGTGCAGCCTACCAAACAGGCCCTATATGTTTAGGACTAGTAAGCTTACAGCTTGTTCCATTTTCAGTAGCAGCCTTTGTTTTATGAACTTGTTAAAAGCTGCTGCGAGAATTGTGCAACAATTCTGTATTGATGCATTGTGATATACCTAGTTTTGTTGGAAGGAAACCAAACTCACCAACGAAATTATGCTTTCTACAGGTTAGCTGAGCAGTAGTAATATACAAACACGATAGATCGGTGCTCATTTGCAAACATTAGAGCATCCGGGGATGATGGAGAATCAGAGATGGGATGGAGGGACCTGCATGTTATCCTCTTTAAACGCGAGGTCCATCTGCTGTTCTGAACTTTGTTGGCTAGGGAAACTAACTATGTACTCCCCCTTGGTCACAGAAACTTGTCATTTAGGACAGATATGGTCAAACCTTAAAAACTACAAATATCTATTCCTTCCGTTTCAAATTGTAAGTCGTTCTAGCTTTTCTAGATACATAACTTTTGTTACATATCTAGATATAAATTATGTCCAGTTACATAGTAAAAGATATGTATTTTGAAAAGTCAGAATGACTTATAATTTGGGATAAAGGGAGTATATTATTTACTTTGGAACCATGTAGGTCTATGTGTCGATCTGCATTCAAAATACCTGCAAAATCTCTTGTATCTGAACGATTTTAAGAATATATTGTTACGAAAAAATAGTGGTAAAAAATATCATTGAAGGCCTTGCAAAATCAAATGTGTCAAGTTATGACCAGAGGGAGTGTAGATGTTTAACATAAACAACTTGGTCTGAATTCCGAACAATGAACTTCTCTGTACTCGTTCTCAGGGGTGTACTTAATTGTTGTAAGTGATTTGTGGCCCCGTCCCACTTTCCCTGTAACTTGAGTTGCTCCTCGTTCAGGACGATTGTGCCCCATGCCTGAACCCTGTAACTTGCTGTATTTGTAATAATGTTTCAGAATCCAGACCTCCCTGGGGGCGGGATTGGAACATGTACAATGATTGCGTGAAATGTGGCTACAGCAATGTAGTTATGTAGCTCTGTATCATTCCGTCCGTGGGATCCTTGCAACAAGAAGTAGCGTACCTTGCTCTTGGTAAGCCAGGACATTGTGAAGTTATGCGAGTGCTATATTAACATTCCTAAAAAAAATTGCTCCTGTCTCTAGTGTTACTGAATTTCTGCTATGAACAAGAGCAATAAAATTTATTTTAAAATACGAGATTTCTAACCATCTGTCGACTGTTTCTCCTGTTCCTCGTCGGTCGATTTTTTCGGTGCGTGGTGTTTGTATGTGTGGGGGGCTGGCTTCTCGTTGTAGGCTGGCTCCTCGTTCAACCCAGTTACTATATGCGGGTACGTGTACTTTTTTTCGCAAATTCTAACGCGCGATTGGTCGCTCACATCGACCGCGCGACCACACATGCGGACGCCGGACCGGCCGGCCTGCTACATCACGTGGGCCCATCAATGCTGCCACTCTGAAACTACGTCCGGCCATGGAGAAATGGAGATGATGAAAACTATAGAAATACGTTAGGCTCGGTTATAATGTTCTTTTCGCTTCGCTGAAAAAACAAATCGAAACACTGGCTGAAAAAACAATCTAAAAAGTACGGATTATAAGAGAAACGAACAGGACCACTAGCGTGTTCTATATTTTTACTACACAATTTGCCCATCTGTTGCTATGCTGGGCAACATAATATGTTACCATAAATCAAAGTTCGATATGTATTTTTTTTGAAACCAAGTTCTATATGTATGTACAAGTGTGTCCACATATAGTTTGGTTTAGGTACAGTTCATACGCAAAGTCTAACTCGCGATTGGTCGCGCTCCGACTTGTTCGCGGGACACTAGGCCGCGATACTGCCCAATAGACCCTCACTCTCCCTACTAACACCATGCTTGTTCGCACGGTGTACTTTTTTGACAGCCTAGTCCCGATAAAGTTCTCTCCTTCCCTGAGAACGGCAGGGAGGTCCCTTTCATTTTTTATTTTGTCTACTTTAGATTTCATTTTTATTTGTTAATTTCAGTGAATTTTTGTGGTTGCTGTAATTTCAGTTTCAGTGATATTTTAATTTTTTTTCCATTTTGTCTACTTTAGTTTTTATTTTCTATTTGTCCATGTTAGTTTATTTTTTTGGTTGTCAATTTCAGATTTAGTTTATGATAATTTCAGTTCTAGATTTTCTATTTCAGTTTCATTTTCTGGTAATTTCAGTTTTAGTTTTATTTTCAGTTTCTATTTCTCAATTTTAGTTATTTTTTATTGTGTCTTCTTTTTTCAGTGTTATGTTTCATTTTTAAATGTGTCTAATTTAGTTTTCAATTACTATTTATCAATTCAGTTATATTTTCTGGTTGTCAATTTCAGTTTTAGTTTCTGGTAGCTATTTCAGTGGTTTGGTTTCCGTTTCATGTTCGAATGCCTATTTTAGTTTTTAGTTATATGTTTCCTTTTTTGTTTTTCATTGTGTCTATTTTAGTTTTTAATTCTATTTGTCAATTTCAGTTCAATTTTTTTATTAATTTCAGTTTCATTTGCTAGCTTTTATAATAAATGTCCTCGGTTGGCAACAAGTCATATTTCCTAGCTTTTGCAATGTGTTTATAATAATTTGTCCCCTAGTTGGCAACTTATGCAATGTTTGTTTTAATAATTTGGCCCTTCAGATTGCAGCTTGTTTTTTTTGGCTTATTACTCTTTTTAGGGGTTAGTGCCTTCATGTAAATACCATATAACAATTGTATTATATTGTCACGGTAACAATCGATGTGCATACTTTGTAACAACTTCAGTATATTTTTCAGTAACAACTTTAGTATTACATGGTAGTAACTCCTTCGGTAAATCTGCTAGCACATATTTACACATAAATTGCTACTAAAATAAAATTCTTTGAAACATAGACAAGTGTTGTCTAATTGTGTTCGTCTTGTCACGCAGAACACACCAGTGCAGGTAGAATTGAAAACGGATACACCATTCAAAAATTATAGCAATTCAAAAAAAAAACTTACAGGCGGAAAAGGGAAAGTGGCGGCAGAGTAACAGATCTGTAAAAACTTTAGTATATTTTTGGTGTAGCAGCTTTAGTATTATATAGTAGTAACTCGTATATAAATCTCCTAGCACATATTTACACATGGTAGTAACCCTCAGCTTCAGTATTTCAGATTGGGTTTCAGCTTCGTTATGTTTGTGCACATATCTGCCACCATATAAGTAGAATAGCAATAGAACCACATTGATGATGAATTGGATGAAGCAAATGACTAGATGACCATATAAGCAGGCAGTGCCTTACAAAGGCTCCTCCACTGAAAATCTAAAAAAGAAATGAGAGATTGTTAACAAAAAAGTTAAAAAAGAGTAAGTTTTATCTGCAATAATAAACGAGATTTCTAACCATCTGTCGACTGTTTCTCTTGTTCCTTGTCGGTCAAAATTTTCTATGCGTGGTGTTTGTATGTGTGGGCTGGCTTCTCGTTGTAGGCTTATCAGATCAGAAAGGTGAAAAACAACAGAAAATTTATGTATGGTAAAGGATTTCACATATGGACTGTCACACGCTGGGCTGGGATCCCATAAAGATGATCACGCTGGCCCAGAGTATTGTCATTACCAACCCCCCTAGGGTTTTGTATTTCTCTAAATCACACAGTCACGCTTGCCGGTGGTGAGTGTGAGCACAACACCATCAAATCCTTCAAAGTTCGCTCCCACGGGGGATCTAAGGTGCTATTAAGACTCTTGTAACCACTAGGCTACATGCCCTTTTGCTACTTTGACAATTGTTAACCTGAAGAGATGAATGAAGAGACAATTCTTACTAGAGAAGAGATGAATGAAGAGACATTTCGGCGACGAAGGGATGATTTGAAAAGATTGTATCCATCTCAAAGCATACCTATAGTTACAACTCACAACAAATCAGCAATGGTACACCTAGATTTGTCTCTTGGAACATAGGAAAAACATAGGAATTCAGAGGACTTCAATTCTATAGGAAAGTTTTTTATACACCTCTTTGGAACAAAAGATTGAATTTTGGAGAAAAACTAATATGAGGTTGGATCTTATGAAAACTAATACGAGGTTGGATCTTATGGAAACTTTGTTTGTGTATATCTATCTCTCTGATCCAATTCCTATATTTTTCTTTAGGATTGTCGGGGGATGCATGAAAACATAGAAATTTTGGAGAAAAACTAATACGAGGTTGGATCTTATGGAAACCTTTGCTTTGTGTATAACTGTCCATCTCTCTATTCCGATTCCTATATTTTTCTTGTGTTTCATTTAAAGGCTATATTAGAAAATTTCCTACACTATAGATTCTTGCAGAATTATAAGTTTTGTGTGACTTCAATCTTGTGTTTTTCATATTCTTGTGTTTGGAGAATCCTGCATTTCAAATGAGGCCTAAAATGTTGATGTCAAATGGGATTACTCAAGTTTTTAGACCATCGTCTCAAGAAAAGAAACAAAAAGACATTTTTCTGAAAAAAGGGGGTAGGAGCACTGCCACTGCCAGCCTACGAGTCTGCGACTTTGAAAGGACCTAGGATGTCGCCTAGAGGGGGGTGAATAGGCGTTTCTGAAAATTAACACCTTTGAATGCGGAAACAATTAGAAAGGGGAGTTTCCAAAATGGAAACTCCAAATTAAGAGTACTACCACCCCTCACAAGTTAGCCACAGAGTAAACAAGGTATAAAGAATATATCTAGAAGTTACAACCCTGCAACACCAAGTTAGAACAGAGAATAAATATTTTCGAGGTGCGGTAGGAAATACTGGGACGTGTCCGGTATGAATACCGGACGTGTCCGGTATACACGATTTCTGTAGATCGGCCCCGAACTTGCTCCTTTCGATTTCTATCTTCAAACCAAACTGCAGGCACCTAATGGAGATGACAATATACACAGAGAACCTGCAGAATAGCTAGAGCAACACAAATATCAAATGAAATGCGAATTGAGACATGATATTTGTTTTATCGAAGTTCGGACTCGTCCAAGTCCTACTCTCCGTTGAGGGGGCTGCGGGCGACCCAGCGAAGGTCAGCCCTAAAGGGTACCACGAAGGTCACTCTAGCCGGAGTCTTTTCCAACTCCTTTTCCAACTTCCACTAAATGATTCCGAGGTGGCGGAATGGACCGTTACAAACTTTCCGAAGCAACCACAATCTCTCGGTTGCTCTCCGGCGATGCCTAGCCGTCTAGGACCGAAGAGTCCAAGAGTAACAAATGCAAATCACGAGATTGACAATATGCACAAGTGCTCAAGTGGTGGCTTGCTCTCTTTTTCAAATTCTCTCTTAACCCACAAATTGATTTTGCAATTTGGATCACACACTCACTAAGAGAGGGTTTAGGAGACTAGGCAAGGCTCAAAAACGTATGTGTATATCAGCAGAATCAGCGGCCTCCAAAGGTGGAGGCTTGGGGGTATTTAAAGCCCCCTTGAAAAACTAGCCGTTTTATAGCCGTTGCAATACCGGACACGTCCGGTATGACTTACACTGCCCCAACGGTAACTAAGTTACTGATGAAGTTGTGAGCGCGTCGAACTCCCAAGAATGCCGGAACTCCGATCACGGAACTCCCGACTCACGTCGGAACTCCCGATCCTCGATGAAATTTGAAAACCATGTAACGAGTTAAAGAATATGAGGTGCCGGAACTCCCGACACATGCCGGAACTTCCGACCGTCGGAACTCCCGACTTACGTCGGAACTCCCGACCCTCAAGGCTTTGGAAAACCAGCCGTTGGCCTCTGGTCGTCCATACCGGACACGTCCGGTATGACCTGGACAGTGAACTCTCCAAATTATTTAAATTGTGAGACGTCGGAACTCCCAACCATTGCCGAAACTCCCAACATACGTCGGAACTCCCGACGAACCAACCCGAGAACAACACTTTTACAGTTACTGGGCAAATACCGGACACATCCGGTATGCATACCGGACACGTCTGGTATAGCCAGACCAGCAAAAATAAAGTTAGTTCTTTTGTCGCTCAAATACTCAAAACTCACTTGGGTTGGCTTGAGCACTTATGAAACATTATCTATCAACATGATGCATCCCTCTTAATAGTACGGCATTACTATTTACTCAAATTTAAAAGTATAACAAATTTAAACCTTTTGAGTTGCTCTTTTTGAACCGAAGCCGTGTATTCCAATCTTCATCAAGTGAGGGTGCCAACATGTTGATATTGATCTTTTTCACTTGAGCATAGCCATCTTGAGCACGTGACTTGATTCCATTCATCAAATTTGAATAATCCCAAATGTATCAAGTCACTTCTATCAAACACTCCAATAGTGATTTGATCCTTCACATCAATATGACCATCGTAGCTTGATTAGTACCTCAACTAAATGCAAGTACTTTCTTCTTCACCCTAGCTAGGTTCTTCGGCCGCCAAGCCGTCGCTTGCCCTTCACCCTTGCTTAGTACCTCGAAGCCTTTCCTTGTTATCTTCACCATCTCAAGCCATCAAGTCACATCTTGTGTTGAATCATCCATTCATTTGTATTGTTGTCTTTTTTTTCATTTCAATTTAGCAAGCTTCAAATATGAGACCATTCCATATGCAATCCCTTATGTCTCATTAATTAATTCTCACAAGCTTGCTTTTACATAGTACATGGAAATCCCACAATAAACAAGCCTAAGCATGAATTCCATTTGCATTGTTGTCTTGTGCTTGAACTAGATTGTTTATACAACAACACATCATTTTGGCTTTCATTAAGTACTTGTGAGATAACCTATCACCTGTCCACACTTAGCAAACAGGTTAGACCTTGAATCACGTTGTCATTCAATCATCCAAAACCCACTAAAGGGCTAGATGCACTTTCAATCTCCCCCTTTTTGGTGATTGATGACAACTTGATTAAAGCTTACAAAAGAATATACATATTTAAGCTTTTGGGTTCAATGATTTATAAGAGGCTACCCCTTAATATGTGCTTGTGATTGGAATTCACAAAATGACCTCAACTTGTCAATTGCACATACTAAAACATATAGGAGACTCCCCCTAAATCATTGCATCCGTGGGGTGCATGTGTGTGTGACAAAATAGAATTGTGATGCATATGACAGGATATATCACACAGAATAAATATAAAGACATCACATCAAATATTTTCATTCTATCATGCATAGACCTTATGAAAAATAAATACAACACATGTATGCCACACATAGCACTCATTACACATTTTCTCAAGTCCATAAGCCACAGATAATAAAGATCATATCTCAATAGATCCATAGATAAAGCATAAGTGAGTCTCATCTCTCATATGATACAATGCAATCTCAAACTCAAGATACATCAATGAAGCTCATAAACAAAAACTACAGCCTGCAGTACATATCTTCAGGTACAAAGATAAGTAAATGAAACAAAAATCCCGAAGCTTTAATCAGTCTCTCTCCCCCTTTGTCATCTATCACCACAAAGGTCCAACAATGACAAACTAAGGACAAAAGGGGCTGCAAGCAGATATCGATCTCCGGCATCACTCAAAGATCATCATCATCATCTCTCCCAGCATATTCGTCATCTGAACGTGTAACACCAAATTGAATGAGAACCACTGCGTCCGGACGGGTCATAGCCACTAGACCCGTAGTAGCCACCACCACCGTGAGGTCACTCCACCAATCTGTAGCATACTCGTCTGTAGTACTAGGACGTGGCTGAGAGTGAGTAGGCACACGAGCTTGAAGTGGAAGAGTGTCAGGGTGCTCTGGTGCTTGCTGCTGCTGCTGTTGTCGCTGAATGAACTCAACATACTCTCTATCATATCGGCTGCTTCTTTGCTCCTCGCCTCGGGCTCACTAGATGCCTCATCTGATAGAGGAGATCTAGGAGGATCAAGCTCAAGATTAGAAGCAATTTGCTTCAAAGTCCGAGTGTCCTTCCTCCTAGCCTCCCTCTCCTTCTGCTGCTGGTGCTGGATGTCTCTGCACATCCCAAATATGGAGCTGAAAAGCTCATGGATAGGCGAGGGAGGATCGCCACTGCAGCGTGAAGTAGAACGTGAAGGAGCACGTGGTGAAGGTGAAGCTCATGCTGGTGCACCACTCCCAGTGCATCTGCCTCTGTCTTCTTCTTTGCTCCTCCCGGTCCTCTTTGGAGGTAACCCCATCTCGAGCGGATCTGCAACAATCTTGAGGCCTTGTGAATCTTGTCATACTCAAACGTGTGCCTGTCACTGCTCAATCATATGCATGATATAAGGAGCAAAACCACAGCCCTTGAGGGGCCTCTCTCCCACACTCTCGATCTCGGACCAAATAAAATCAAACACGTTGAAGGGCCGAGCATCGTGCCATCCTGTGGAGTAGGTTCCTGAATAATCAGCAATGTTGCCCTTGTCTCCACCCTTGCAGTCAATAGTCTTCCCAACATCCTGTCTAGGTATCTGTAAGTAGGGTGAAGACCTAGAACCTTCCCCACCGCTCCTCTCTCACCACCGGGAGGATACATATATGTGAGCTGCTCAGAGGTAACACCGCTTTCGGTGTGGAGTCCCTCCGAGATCATCCTCCGAGAAGCCAAGGTGGGTGACAAATACATCATAGTCAACACTATACCATCTGGCCCTCAAGCATCCAAAGGCATCCGCCTCTCATCCTCCTCAACGACAGTAGCATAGAACTCGAGCTACTACCTCTCTGTTCCATCATCTTTGAACTCCATGATCTCATAAACTCCTATGCTCTCGGCGGATGGCAATGGCATGATCAATCGAGGCCTTCACGCAACTCTCGATGTAATTGCCAGTCAATCCACTTTGAGACACAGCAATCATAGGGTTCTGGTGAGAATCACACTTTGGTAGAAGTCCAGTGAAAGGCTGTCTCTAGAAGCGGTGATCGTCTTCAACCTTAGGTAAGCCCCTCGGATCAACCCTTCGCTCATCTCTAGCTCTCCTGGTCATACCCTTTCCTTGAAGTCAACTCTAGGAACATAAGAGGGCACATTGGGCAAACGTGTCTCAAGGAGACCATAATGCATCCCCGACCGGTGGTCTTTGAGAATCGGAGGAACTGGCTCCTCCTCCTCAATCTCCTGCTCCTCATCTGAGCTATCACCATCTAAACCTCTGTCAGTGCTCTTCCTCTTTCTTTCTTCTCTGGACTCCACTCTGAATTCATCAGTGTTAGTGTCAGAGGAAGAGCTCCCTGATCCCTCTGCATACTGAGGTGCTGCACTAGAGGTAGCTCTGGTAGGCCTCCTGCTGCTCGGTTGGAATCCAGGATGCATCTCCTGTCTTGCCTTCTTGTGCTTCTCTAGTGCTGGATCATACCTATGCTTGGATCTGTGCTCCTGTCGTCCACTCATGGCTATTGTCCTGTATCCAAAGATTTTCAACAAATTTTAGATACGTGCCCAAAATTTAATCTCGAATTGCAATTTAGACGTAGAATCTTTGATCCATGGTTTTACAATTATCTTGACATACAACTATCAATAAGTTTGCAAAACGAAGATACAAAAGAATCTAAGCCTAACAAACAATTCTATGCTCGGATTGAATCAAAAGGAAGCAGAGGAGCTGCTCTGCTGAGCCATACCGGACACGTCCGGTAGCATACCGGACACGTCCGATATGGGCGCCCAGCAACCCTAACCAGGGTTCCTCGATTCAAAGCATCACAGATCAATTCCAAACTTTGGGCATTGCTTCTATATCACCAATGCAGCATATTGAACGGAGGAAATTCAAAATCATGCATTGACCATGTAGATCGGACGAGGTCCGCGATTAGGGTACCTTTGGAGAAGAGATGAGAAGGCGATGTGAAATCAGATCCTCGGGCCTTCAATCTTGATGCAAGCCTTCTCCAATGCGATCACCCTCTCTCTCTTTTGTTGGTGAAATCCTCAGTTGCCCTAGGTGAGGAAGAAGACGACGGCTATGTGGCTTGGAAGAAGATGAGACTGGTCTGGGCCGAAGGGGTACTTCTGTTTTTATAGTCCCGCTCATACCGGACACGTCCGGTAGCATACCAGACACGTCCGGTATACGCGGGCTGGCCCAAACTATTCCAAAATGTGTTTTCTCTCTTCCAATCCCCTTTTCTATTATTTCTCAGTCCAAAAAAATATAAAATCTTGATCCAAACTGAATATGATCACTTCTCTTATCCAATGCCATCAATTGATTTTCTCTTTTCCAAATATATGGCATAATCAATAATTTGCTTGCTTGAGAGAGATAAAGTGAGACAATGTAGATTGTGGACTTAAGAGAGCCATGTCATGTGTGATTAGACGATCAAACAATCAAGGAGAGCTATAATCGTCACTGATGAGTACAGGCCCGATCTTCCGAGAGGTAGCCGGTAAGTTTGATTTGTGGAGATCTCGACGTTGGCGATCCGGCTTCAAATCAGACGCGATTCGAACCCTGCAACCATTACACCACTGCTCCGTTGGTTATCAACCAAGCACAACTTGATTGACCTCACCAAGAAGGCTTTTCCTGCAAGCGAATCGAAGAGCACAAGCAAGAAGGTAAAACACGCAATCTGATATTGCAAATATGAATGACGCGAATATCAATAGAGGATTCAAGAACTCGGTTCCAAAGGACTAATCGACACAGTGGAGGAGATCAAGAACGGGGGCCCTGGATCACTGTAAAAGGATTTATCACCACAGTTACAATGAACGATTCAGTTTCTCGATGGAAAACTAAACTCTAAACAAAACCCAATTGTGTAGCAGCGGCGACGGCTGTGTTTATAGTCTAAGACTCGACCTAGGGTTGGGGACGGCCAGGGGTTGGGCTCCCACAACTTGGGCTTAAGGCCCGACACGATACATGGCCAAGTTGGCCCAAATAGGTGACGCAGCACCTTGCCGTGGCCACACAGAATGATCCACGGACCTTCTGGAGCTGGGACCAGATCCAAAACGACGGCGTCGTCGTCCCCTTTCCAACGCATCCAAGAACGGCCCGTTTCGATGTCGTATGAGAAAGTTATGACCGAAACAGTGACGACGTGTCTGCTAAATCCGAGGGCGACGTGGCAGCTGAGTTGGGAACGAATTGCAACTTGGGAAAGACCATGGCGTCGGTGTGTCTAGCATGGCGATGTCCTCATCAGTCACATAACAAGACTAGGTCACAAAGACCAAGATTCAAATAGTTTTTCAAATTCACACTTCCTACTCATGCTAGTTAGGGGTTTTTGAAAAACATCTCTCCTATGTCACATAAATGCACATTCTAACATATAAAGGGCCTTAGATGCACTTGCAATGTATATATGTAAACACATACCTTTGCCTTGAGCCCACAAGAATACCACTAAGAAGATCCATGGCATGATAATCTTTATGTTGACCTTGATTGCCAAATAATCATGCTAGATTCTAAATCACTTTTCATCCAAAGGACTACAAAGAATGCTAGATAGATTTGTTAGTCCACATTGGTACAAAATAGAAACTTAGCTCCCCCTAAATAAGTGCTTTAAGTAATTTGAATAACTTTCAACAAGCACTTTTATTCTATTAAGAAATCGGGAGCCAATTTTCTATTTTGACCATAAATCAAATAAGTTTGCCATATTTAAAATTGAGTTCGGGAGATGCTCACAATCCACTTAGATTTTAATAAATCATAAGCTTCTGAGTAAATTAGAGATATATGAACATATATGAATCAAAGACTCAGTTGCAATTCAATTAGTGTTCTAGTTCCTGTAATACCGGACACGTCCGGTTGTATACCGGACACGTCCAGAATACACAGAACAGAAACACTAACTTTCTGTCCCTGGCCATACCGTACACGTCTGATAGTAATACCGGACACGTCCGATAGGTGTAGGACAGAACCAATTAATTCACTGCTTGTGATTCTTCATTTATCTCTATTATTTATTTGACACTTGCATCTCAACAAATAAATTGCTCTATTAGAGAATTATTAGAAACATCATATGACAAACATAATAACTATCAAGTAAAGATAATTAGCCACTTTCAATATTTCACAAACATGCCTATTTGTGAGTCATTGAGCATAAAGTAAACAAAGTGGCTATCCTATAAGGTTTAGGTTTAGGTACTTGTTATCAATGGTGAGGATGAAATACATGATATATTCATTAACTTATCTTCGGGTCAACCATATAAGGAATTATGATAAGAATTGGTTGATAGATTGAGTGAATATTATCAAATTGCTTGCTCAACCACTCCGATGCCTTCATCTCATCACCAAGTACCTACATCATTAACCTAAGCACACTTTGGTACCCAACTCTTGTTGGGTCCTTTTGAGTTAGTCAACAAGTGCTTAGGCACCCAAATGGCTTTAGCACTAGTTTGTGGTGAACACATCATCTTGCTAGTGTTAACTCCATTTGTGGTCTTCCTAAGCTTATCATTATAAACATATGTGTTTGGCTTAGGAGCGTTACCATTTGGGCATTCATAGCTTAGATGCCCCTTTCTTCTACAAGCATAGCATATGCGGCCTTTGTTTGCTCTATGCTTGCTTTGCTTGTATGGACACCTATCAACCTTATGGCCCTTCTCATTGCATCCAAAGCATCTTCTTGTTGCAACTTGGGCTTCCTTTCTTGCCTCTTTGTACATTGGACATTTCTTGGTAGGATGCCCCAATTTTTTGCTCATGAGACAAGCACTTTGTCCATCATTCTTTACTTGGTTGGCCAACTTGTTTGAGGCCTTTTGTTCGGCCACTTCACATTTGTCGGCCCAACTCTTATGTGGACACATAGCCTACTCATGTCCATATAATCCACAACCATAGCATAACCTTTTTCCATGTTTCTTGCTCTTGGTTGTGTTGACCTTGCTTGAAATGTGATTCCTTTGTTGAGTTTTGGAGGAAGCAAGGTTTGAACCCTTCTCAAGCTTCTTCACCATGTAATCACGGTTATCTTGAGAAGGTTGTGCTTTCTCCTCACCCTTCAACCGAATCATATCTTTCTTTAACGTTTTCACTTCTTCTTTGAGCTCTATGTTTTCTATGAGATTTAGCTCAATCGAAGATTGGCTTGCTTGAGGAGCACACTCATTAGTACAAGAAACATTTAATTGAGATGGTGTACTAGTGAGTGAATGTGTGAGAGGTTGAGAGGATTTTACCGATGTGATCACAACCTCATGTGCTACCTCAAGCATATTGCTTGATTCTACTAATTCTTCATGAGAGCACTTTAGATGAACATAATTAGCTTGTAGCACATTGTACTTGCTTGATAGTTCATCTAGCCTTGCCTTGAGCTCTAAGTTTTCCTTCTCTAGTTGGGAAACACTAGAAGAGGAGTTAGTAACTAAAGCATGCTCAATTGACAATTTTTCATACCTTTCACTTAGAGCCTTTAGTTCTTCCATCTTAGAGATGAGAAACAATTCTTGCTTTTGAAGTGATTGCTCTTGCTTCTCAATCTCTTCTTCAAGCTCATCATTTTTTTCAACTATCTTCATGATGATGAACTTGTCTTTGTGGTTGAGATGATCAAGGTTGTAGTTATCTTCAACTTCAACGTCACTCTCATCTTGATCATCTACTTGTGCTTTCTCCTTCTCTTGATCTTTCTTGTTACTCTTCTTCTTACTTTTCTTGGCCATGAGACACAAGTGATGAGTATCATGAGATACTAAGATTGACTCATCACTTGGTCACCACCGGGCTGTAGCAACGCTGCAAACAGCTGCTTGCTGGTCTGCTGCCTCGGCCATACCGGACATGTCCGGTAGGCATACCGGACACGTCCGGTATGTGCAGGTAGACAGCAAGTCATGTGCTGCTTGCGCTTCTTGCTCTAGCTTGGCGCTCTTGAGGTCTTGTGAGGATTCTTTGCTGCATGAAGACACAATGGACATACTTTCCATTGACTTGACCTCAAGTGCATCATCGCATTTGGATTCTCCATATAACTCAACGAGTTTGGTCCAAATGAGATGAGCACTCTCCGGAGGTGGTTGTCCATTGAATATTGCCTCATCTTGAACCTCTGCACTCAATGTACTCAAAATGATATTAATAGCTTGAGCATTGAGTTGCACGCATATCTCTTCCTCTTTTGATAAATTCTTATAGTTGCTCCAATCAACTATAGGAAGAGGTATGCTTGCAAACACAATATGCTCAACAATAGAACTAATATGTCTAAAAGCATTGAGTACATGAATTGACCAAGGTAGAAAGTTTGAACTATCATTTTGGAGAAGCACCGGCTCCAACTCGATAGACGTCGACATCCTTTTCTCATGGCGGTAAAGCTTTAGGTGACAACCAGGCTCTGATACCAATTGAAAGGACCTAGGATGTCGCCTAAAGGGGGGTGAATAGGCGTTTCTGAAAATTAACACCTTTGAATGCGGAAACAATTAGAAAGGGGAGTTTCCAAAATGAAAACTCCAAATTAAGAGTACTACCACCCCTCACAAGTTAGCCACATAGTAAACATGGTATAAAGAATATATCTAGAAGTTACAACCCTGTAACACCAAGTTAGAACAGAGAATAAATATTTTCAATGCAGGCAGGAAATACCGGACGTGTTCGGTATGAATACCGGACGTGTCCGGTATACACGATTTCTGCAGATCGGCCCCGAACTTGCTCCTTTCGATTTCTATCTTCAAACCAAACTGCAGGCACCTAATGGAGATGACAATATACACAGAGAACTCCGAGAATAGCTAGAAACAACACAAATATCAAATGAAATGCGAATTGAGACACGATATTTGTTTTACCGAAGTTCGGACTCGTCCAAGTCCTAGTCTCCGTTGAGGGGGCTGCGAGCGACCCAGCGAAGGTTAGCCCTAGAGGGTACCACGAAGGTCACTCTAGCCGGAGTCTTTTCCAACTCCTTTTCCTCCTTCCACTAAATGATTCCGAGGCGGCGGAATGGACCGTTACAAACTTTCCGGCTAGCAACCACAATCTCTCGCTTGCTCTCCCATGATGCCTAGCCATCTAGGACCAAGAGTCCAAGAGTAACAAATGCAAATCACGAGATTGACAATATGCACAAGTGCTCAAGTGGTGGCTTGCTCTCTTTTCAAATTCTCTCTAACCCACAAATTGATTTTGCAATTTGGATCACACACTCACTAAGAGAGGGTTTAGGAGACTAGGCAAGGCTAAAAAATGTGTGTGTATATCAGAATCAAGCACCTCCAAAGGTGGAGGCTTGGGGGTATTAAAGCCCCCTTGAAAAACTAGCCGTTTATAGTCGTTGCAATACGGACACGTCCGGTATGACTTACACTTTAACGGTAACTAAGTTACAATGAAGTTGTGAGGCGTCGGAACTCCCAAAGAATGCCTAACTCCCGATCACCGGAACTCCCGACTCACGTCGGAACTCCCGATCCTCAACAAATTTGAAAACCATGTAACGAGTTAAAGAATATGAGGTGCCGAAACTCCCGACACATGCCGGAACTTCCGACCGTCGGAACTCCTGACTTACGTCGAAACTCCTGACCCTCAAGGCTTTGGAAAACCAGCCGTTGGCCTCTGGTCATCCATACCGGACACGTCCGGTATGACCTGGACAGTGAACTCTCCAAATTATTTAAATTGCGAGACGTCGGAACTCCCGACCATTGCCAGAACTTCCGACTGTCGGAACTCCCCACATACGTCGGAACTCTTGACGAACCAACCCGAGAACAACACTTTTACAGTTACTAGGCAAATACCGGACACGGCCGGTATGCATACCGAACACGTCCGGTATAGCCAGACCAGCAAAAATAAAGTTAGCTCTTTTGTCGCTCAAATACTCAAAACTCACTTGGGTTGGCTTGAGCACTTATGAAACATTATCTATCAACATGATGCATCCCTCTTAATAGTACGGCATTCCTATTTACTCAAATTTAAAAGTATAACAAATTTAAACCTTTTGAGTTGCTCTTTTTGAACCGAAGCCGTGTATTCCAATCTTCATCAAGTGAGGGTGCCAACATGTTGATATTGATCTTTTTCACTTGAGCATAGCCATCTTGAGAACGTGACTTGATGCCATTCATCAAATTTGAATAATCCCAAATGTATCAAGTCACTTCTATCAAACACTCCAATAGTGATTTGATCCTTCACATCAATATAACCATCGTAGCTTGATTAGTACCTCAACTAAATGCAAGTACTTTCTTCTTCACCTTAGCTAGGTTCTTCGGCCGCCAAGCCGTCGCTTGCCCTTCACCCTTGCTTAGTACCTCAAAGCCTTTCCTTGCTATCTTCACCATCTCAAGCCATCAAGTCACATCTTGTGTTGAAGCATCCATTCATTTGTATTGTTGTCTTTTTTTTCATTTCAATTTAGCAAGCTTCAAATATGAGACCATTCCATATGCAATCCCTTATGTCTCATTAATTAATTCTCACAAGCTTGCTTTTACATAGTACATGGAAATCCCACAATAAACAAGCCTAAGCATGAATTCCATTTGCATTGTTGTCTTGTGCTTGAACTAGATTGTTTATACAACAACACATCATTTTGGCTTTCATTAAGTACCTGTGAGATAACATATCACTTGTCCACACTTAGCAAACGGGTTAGACCTTTAATCACGTTGTCATTCAATCATCCAAAATCCACTAAAGGGCTAGATGCACTTTCAGACTTATGAGGCCAAGCCGTACCTACCCCCGCCCTATTACTGCAAACTTGCTCCATGCCTCCACCTGCGACTCGCGAGCTCACCCTTCTTTTGAAAGTTATTCACAAATATGCCCCTGGAGGAATGCTTTAAAAACCTAGACCCTTAGCTTGGCGCCATCGTTGGTGGCGCCGATGTTATACATCTCGGCGCCAGAGGGTTTGGCGCCTAAGTCGGGGGGCCACGTCGGCATCAAAGTAGAGCAGGGGGTGACATGGCAGCCAGCTCGGCGCTGTGGATCTTGGCGCCAAGCTTGGTGCCGTAGATCTTGGTGCCGAGCTTGGCGCCAAAGATCCTACCGCCGAGCAAGCCTTACAGGTGGGCTCGTTTCCTTTCTCTATTCCTTCTCTTCCTTTCTCTCCCACTCCTTCTCTCGCCTGACACCTCCCGCCGTCGGTGCCGCTCGTCCTCGCCGTCCCCCGCCCCGACCACCGTCGTCGCTCCTGGCTGGCCGTGAGCCCCGTCCTGCCGACCGGCTCGGCTCCCGTCTGCCTGTGCCGCGCCGCACCACCCGCTCCCCATCCCAGGCTCCTCACGCAGGGCAGCCACCCCGCCGCCCACCGCCGCGCCCGCCCACCTCGCCTCGGCCATTGTGCCCGCCCACCACAGCGTCCCGCCGTCAGCCATGCCGCCACGCCCACACCGGCCGGCCTCTCCAACGTGGCCGCTGTGCCCCACCCACGCCGACCAGCCTCTCCAACTCAAATCAGCCGCGTGCCCTTTGCCAGGCCGCCGTGGCGCCCCACCATTCCGCTGCCGCGCCGCCGGCCGCACGCCGCCCATGCGCCTCGCCCCACGCCCCGCCCAGCCGTCGTCCATGCCCACGCCCCCGTCCTGCGCGGCCCCATCATACCAGCACGCGCCTGTGCCGCGCCCATCCAGCTCATCGGTGAGCCGCGCCCCGTCCCGAGTACCGGTAGGCCGCACCTTGCCCCGTGCGCCGTGTTGCGCCGCACCGGCCGGGAGAGCCCGACTGCGCCTATCCCCACCCCGCGCGCTGAGTCGCGAGGCGTCGTGCCCCTCCCATGACTGCTGCACCGCCCTACCGTCGTCGAACCCAGACGGGAGCGACCACGCCGTACCTGCTGTGTCGCCCTCCCTTGCCCGCTCCACAAGGGCAGCGGGGGCCATAGGTCGATGGCGGGTGCCGCTTGTTTACCTCCTATGGCCACCCACCCTGCCAACAGCATTACTCGGTTGCCGGCCAGGTGCATGCGTATGCAGTGACTCCTTCTCGCCGTCTCTGCCTCTTGTCGACCGGCTGCGCCTCCCCTGCACTCGAGGTACATTAGTTTTTAAATTTTGTTATTTAACAGTGGTTATTAGTTGGTTAGTGTGGTAGTGATTTAGATAGGTAGAAAGATATTTAGATTGATAGGTTGATTGATGGATACTTTACATAGTTAGATATATAGTTAGTTACATAGTTATATAGTTAGTAAGATAGTTAGTTAAATAGTTATATACTTAGTTACATAGTTACTTGACATAGTTAGTTAGTTGTACTTAGTAGTTAGTAGTGAATTGATAGTATCTATTTAGTTAGTTATTACATACTAGAGACCTTGTACTTAGTATGCTTCATTTATATTGGACTAAAGGAATTGTGCGCCCTTATGTGTATGAACTAGATGGACAACCTAGTGAGCATATATCATGGAGGCACCGTGGAAAGAGATCGCTGTGGATATGTTGAGTTTGTTGAGATGCAAAACATGCCTGTGTTATTCAATGAGAAGCCTTCATTTAGTGATTTGGTTGCAAGGGCTTGGGAGGAGCTACATTGCCATGGAGATGATGGCATCACAGTGGAGGGTGTACTTCACCTAGGTTTCCCTCCCAACATCCTAAGGAAGATGATCCCAATTAGGTGTGCAGACTAGTGGGAGAACTATGTGAGATCGGCTATGAAGTGCTAGTTCCAAAGTTTGGACGTGGTTGTACGTCGGGTGTTAGTTGATCCCATCCCTCATGGGTTTTCCCCACTAATGGATCAGCAGGCACACTTCGACCCTCTCATCCCGAAACCTGATATGGATGTGGAGGTTGCACATATGGTTCCCGATGCTCAATCTGCCCCCAATGAGGTAGTTGGAGATGCTTGTCAGACTCATGATGTTGTGACAGATCCTCCTCATGAGATCCCTTTGACACAGAATCATCCGAGTAAGTGTCTTATCCGCATGGTTATTGGGAGCTTACCCCCTTCCTTACATCCATTTTTCCATTCTTTCCTTAATTTTCTACTTATGTTGTAGGAGACATTTTTGACAATGTGGATGTGCCCACTATTGCTGCGCAAAGCGCACTGTGGAGATGGATTCTGTGGCTCCAATATTGTTGAAATTATGAATGATTCGGAGCCATATGAGATGGCAAGGGCTCTTGATTCTGATGATGATCGCCCTATTGGAGAGCTGACAGAGAGTGATGTTGAGATGCTGAGGCATATATTTCCCGGCCACCGTGATCCAAGAGTTCATGAGTTCAGCGATCTTGCTCATTCCGATCGTGTGTGGTAGAAGGACGTGATGATGAGCTCCTAGAAGCTCCTAAGGTCGGCCCTAACATGGCAATTGAGAAGGGTAGGGTATTCAAGGACCTCCCTGCATTAAAGAGGTGTTTGTAGTGATACGAAAGAGACCTTACAAGGTCTTGGATTCATATGCGGAGCGCTGTTACATAGTTTTGTGTGACAAGAAACGCTACCAATGGTGGGTTTGTGCAAGGAAGCAAAATGTCACCGAAAAGTGTAAGATCACAAAAGTTGTCGGGCGACACAATTGTGCTGACCATGTGCTGACACTGAAGCATTGGCAGTTGAAATCTACCCTCATTACCAAGTGGTTGATGGGAATATTGCAGGGAGAACCCAACATGAAGGTTAGGACAATTATCAGGACCATTGAGGCGTTGTATGGAGGTTATGTGATAACTTATGGTAAAGCTTGGAGGGCTAAACATTGAGCGTAGAAGATGATATATGGGGACTGGGAGGAAGGGTATGAGCAGATGCCAGTACTTTTCAATGCAATCAAAGTGGTGAATCCAGGCATGCATTATAAGTACATCCCAAAACCAAATGCATGGAAGGATGGGAGGCAGATATTCTTCCGTGCTTTCTGGTGCTTCCCTTAGTGTGTCGAGGCCTTTAGGCATTGTCGTCCCATCTTCTTCATTGATGGTATGCTCTTGATTGGCAAATACCAGGGCACACTTCTTATAACCATATCCTGTGACGCGAACAACAAGTTGGTTCCTTTGGTTAAGAAGGAGAACAATGACAGTTGGGGATGGTTCTTGAGACTAGTCCGGATACATGTGGTTGGGCCTAGCAGGGAGGTTGGCATCATATCTGATAGGCACCAGGGCATACTTAATGCCATGTGAGAGCAGATAGAGGGGTATGCACCTTTGCACCATCGTTGGTGTACTCAGCACCTTGCCGAGAATCTACTCCGGAAGGATGGTGTAAAGGATAACTTTGATCTGTTCTAGGAGGTTGCTCGACAGCTTGAGGACAAGTACTTCTAGAAAAAGTTGGAGCAGGTCAGAACCGCATCAAATGCAGAAGGTTGACAATGGCTCACATGTTTGATGAGGGATTTGGAGAAATGGACAAGAGCTCACGACGCCGGTGGATGGAGGTACGAGTTTCAGTGCAGCAACATGGCGAAGTCATTCAATAAGTTTCTATTGGGGATACATGGTATGCCCGTGAATGCAATCGTTCAATTCACCTTCTACAAGCTTGTTGCTTGGTTCAACGATAGACATGCCCATGCATTGAAGTTGCGGAGTGATGGAGAGATATGGGCTCCGAAACCAAAGGCACACCTAGAGAAGGCAAATGAAAGGGCTGGCACATATGAGGTTGCATGTTTTGACCATGCCACAGGGACTTATCAGGTTGAGCATAGGGGTGGTATAACGTCCGACGACAAGGTCTGAGAGTCGAGGATGCATGTGGTAATCCTCCAAAATTTCACAAACACTTGTGGTAAACCAAGGCCGTACCACTTTCTATATTCTCATTTGGTGGCAGCAGCTAGGCATGGCAACTTTAATATCGAGAGCAGAATACCTCACGAGTTCAGTGTTGACACGCTTATGCACACATGGAGCCCCCGCTTCTTGCCTTTCTGGGACCCTAGAGACTGGCCTCCATATGATGGGCCAAAGTACATTGCGGATCCAACTTACCGTTGGAACAAGCGTGGATCAAGGAAGAGGACGAGGCACATGATGGTTATGGATCAGATACCCGGAAGAATGAGGCGTGGGAGACGAACCCCATTTCTTATTGACCTCGAGCAGTACGAGTGCGGCAAGTGCGGTAGACTAGGCCACAATTCACGCACTTGCCATTAGCAGATTAGTGAGGTGCGGCTATTTTTTATTTTCATTATTTCATATTTGTCGTATTCATTCAATTAATTATGCATGTCTCAATTTATGCTTGTAATTATGTCAATTACTTGTATATTTCTAAGTTTATGTTTCATTGTATATTGAATTTCTATTTCATTGTTTTTTTGTAGGATGGCGCAATTCTACCTACTCGACCTGGCGTACGAGGAGACCCACCGAGGACGTCTCATAGCTGAGGGGCAGGTAATAATCTATACGTATTGTTCAAATTTTTGTGAGCGTACATGTGTTCGTGAGGTAATGGGAGACTATGTTTTATTCCATGCAGGACCTTACGCTCCTTCGTCCTAGAACCCACAATGGGTTCTTGGACATGCAGTATGACAATAGGTACACTCCTTTCATGCAAAGAGCTGGCCTAGATGTCATCTCTTTTCAGATTCGTCGTGGGTTGCCTAAGTTCAACTCAGTGGGCATAACTGAGTTGGTTGTCCAAGTTCAACTTAGCTTGGCCCATCTCAGCTTCAGGACGCTCCCTCAACTCAGCCTACACAACCTTCAGGCACTAGGCGACACCGTCCACCTGACCCTTACACTCCAAGCACCGACGCTCTTGGTCACAAGGGTAAGGGTAAGACTAGAAGACAGTGAGGGTTTGTGGTAGATGTTATCATGTACTATTATAGACTTTGTGGACTTTCATTATGAACTATTATTATCGAATATGAACTATTATGGACTATAATTATGGACTATGTGGACTATTAATATGCTCATGTATATGGTTTTAGATGAATGTGGCATATATTTGTATGTTTGAACATGTTGTATTGAGGTTAAATATTCATCTCATATTTGTGTATGGATTACATAAAAAATAGGGGAAATTATGCCAAAATTTTCTGCCTAAAGTATGTATTAATCAACGACATCAATTTTACCGGTTCAAAATAGTGATTGAAGTCTGAAATCGAATAGGCTTTTCAGTCATGGAATCTAGGGGAAATAACCTTTACAGTGATTTATCATGTCACCGTCAAATAAACTTTTCAGTGTCCTTCGAAATAGTGATTTAAGTTTGAAATCGAATAGGCTTTTCAGTCATGAAATCTAGGCTCTCCAGTGTCCTACGATGTAGGCTTTTCAGTGATTCTGAGTAGACTTTCCAGGAGCATTTACAGCCCAATACAACGGCTAGCAAACCTGCCTCCGCCTATATATATACGTTCTAGGATGCATTGCTAACCAGAAGGAAAACCAAATTAGTACTCGGTTTTGTTGGAGTAGGAATGTCTGGAGGGTCATCTAGAAGAAAGGGTTTTGGGAGTGGGAGAGGAAGGGGGGGACGAAGGGAACTCCCATTGTGTGGGAAGGGCCTCTTGGGTCTGATTTCTTTGAGAACCAGTGTATCAATTTCCCCTCGAGAGCAAGAGTGATTTCACTAAAGAGTGCCCTCTCAGAGGATACGATAACAGGAAGGAAGATTAGCCAAAATGCATGCATGGTGAGGACTGCTTAGTGCAGATGTTCACCGAGGGGATCGACGGAGGTCATCGCTTCTTCAAATGCCCACGAGCATGGGTATTTGCTATTATATTTTGTTTGTTAAATATGTTTCTTGAATACCCTTACAACTCACAGGACATATTTATTGTAGTCTTCAAGTCCGAAGAAAACTGTAGGTTCACAAGATGGGTCGATCTTCGACCAATTTATCCGCATTAGTAGTACATCTACTACCTGCAGGACTAAATCTTTGATCTATAAAGGGAAGTTAGTAGCGGGTATAAGGAAGACGAAGCCGACGACAACAACAATGGTGTAAGTTCACAGAAGACACTCTGCAACGATCCATATTGCACCTGCCCTAATCACAAGAACAAGGGGCCTCCGCCGTCACCCCCCACCACCACCACCAACAATGGGAGGCTACTATGGAGAAGGTGCAACACAATTTGCTATGTGGCCACACTACTAGGACGACCCTATCTTATTCACATGGCACATCCATGTGTTTGTTGTTTGGTTTAATTACCTAAGGCATGTTAGGTTTAGTCGAAGGAACTATGTACCCTTGTTTGGTACATGTTCTCACATGCCATTTCTTGTGCTTGTTGTTCGCTTGAATTATCTAAGGCATGTTAGGTTTAGTTCAGGACCCCTGTACCCTAGTTCGGTAAATGTTCTCACATGTCATTTCATGTGTTGTGTGTGTTGAATTATATAATGTCCTACATCGTTAGGTTTTGTTTGCAGCACGTGATGTGATCACATTTCACTACGTCCCCAATATTAAATTGAATATTATGACCATAAATAATGAAAACAACTACATAATGAAAAGTCCAATACTATGGCACATTAAACAACACAATAATACTATATGTACGTGTCGACAAACTAAATAACACAGTACATGACCTAAGCATGCCCATACTTAAAGCGCATTACATGACAACACAATAAAAAGTCCAACAATAGACAACATTGTTCATGAATAAATCATATAACTAGCAAGTAATCGAGACTACTGAGTGCAACGAGGCCATTTTCCCTTCCTCAGGGCATCGGGATTCTCCTCCATCGCTACTTTCGCTCGACGTGCACGCTCAAGCTTCTTCTCCCTCTGTTCCCTGTACGCAGCAACACGTCTCCTTTCCTTCTCTTCCTTGTGCTCCTTTTTTTTAGCCTCCTCTCTGCGTCTCTTCTTCATCATCTCCTTGTCCTCTATCTCCCACCGTAACAGTTTCTACATCCATTCCTTGTCTTCAGGCTTGATCTCAGTGTCGATCCACTGCTCAAAATCACAGAGCGGTGGAGGGGTCTGCAACAAATGCAATTGTTACAAAACAAAAAAATTACGCAAGATGTCATATGACACAAACATCAATTCCTCACCATCTTGTTAATGCGGCGCTGACGAAGTGTAGGCTCAAACACAAAATTGGAACACATCCAATACCTCTGCCTATAGGTGTCCTTTTCATCGGACTTGGCTACCTTGCAAGGATCGCCGCAAAAGCACATGGGCACTGGAATACTACTAGGCAAAGACAATGGGTCGAAGGCATTTTCGGCCATCCGGCCATTACTATAATTTAAGCATTTTTGTTCGAAGAACCGAAACTAATTAACATTAAACCCTACACCTAGGGTTTCCTATTTGATCCACAACAATGAACCCATATCATAACAACGTGCGCTGAGGTTACTTTGGTTTGGTAGCTTTTCCACGCCTTGACATCCTACGTTGTATAATATAAATATTAAAATTGCATGAAACTCTAAATAATGACGATTCTTAAGTTGAAAAATCCGACTAATATATATCGAATCGATTTAAAAAAAAACTAGGAGAGAGCGAGGATACCTTGCTCTCGAAGATCGACGGATCAAATCAAAGTTTTCAAGGTCCAATATGCCGATTCATGAGGTAGAGTGAAATGGGGAGAGAAAAAACTCAAGAGGGATGAGAAAGAAGAGAAAGAAGGCTCGGACAGGAAGGTTGAACGTCGGGTTAAAACACAAGCTCGACGCCATGATTTTTGGCGCCAAGCTTGGCGCCAAGCTTGGCGCCAAGATCAACGGCGCCGAGCTGGCTGCCATGTCAGCATCCACGCCGCCAACGTGGCCCCGACCTAGGCGCCAGAATCTATGGCGCCGAAACGTGGAACCTCGGCGCCACCATCGATGACGCCGAGCTAAAGTCCATATTTTAAAAGCATCTCCAGGAGCACATTTGTGATTTTTTTTCAAAAAAAAAACTAAAAAATAAAAAATTCGGCCCTTCCACACTACCTACCCCTCCTCTCTCCACCACCACACTGACCTACACACACCAAATACCCTCAACACCCTGTCCACCAGGCCACCATTCACCTCCACCAGCCAAACAAAAATTCTTTTTTTGATTTACCAAATTATATAAGAATTTTTTTTTGTTGCGCATTACCAGAGGTAAAAACCTAGGTCCGTTACTGAGGCCACCATTCACCTCCACCGCCAACAAATTCTTCTCAGCTCACCTCGCGTCGCAACACCAGTACGCACGTAGGAGGGAACCTCAAACTTCAGCCGACCATGGCTCAGCAGCAAACAAATCCCGAGGAGGTACCACCGATCGATACAGCTGACTGATTGCACACCAAATCTCTTGCCTTTTCCTGCTGCTGCGTGCCAATTTGGCTTGATCAGCTAACCTAAGGGGAGCATGGCCCCGTGCTCTGCTGGTGCAGGTGGTCCTCGGACAGGAGGCCGGGGGCGCGAGGGTGATCACTCTCAACCGCCCGCGCCAGCTCAATGGCATCTCCGACAGAGTGGTGTGGCTCCTTGCCCCGTTTTCTGGTTCTTGAACTAGAAGCTTCTTTGTGGTTCGATTGTGTGCGCGTGGTTTCTGCTTGTAGGTGTACCTCCTCGCGCAGTTCCTGGAGAAATGGGAGAAGGATGAGAACGCCAAATTAGTCATCTTTAAGGTGCGTACCTTCCATTATAATATGAAATGGTATTTTGACAACGTTAGGCGCTAGTAATTGTTGGCACAGCATATATGGTAGCACCATTGCATTGGTGTCCAATAGAAGCTGCTCTGCTGCTCTAGGACGGTATGGACCAAGGTCAGATTAGGTGTGTATTGTTAAAATTACGAGAGCCAAGAAAGTTGTCTGTTCTTTACCATCTGCAACAATGAATATTGAAGTTTGTAACTGCGTTGAACATTTTATGCTACAGCGAAGAGAGTTTGTAACTTAAAATCTGACCACCTAATGTAATGTGCAACAATTTCGGTACCATCAAATCTTCTGTTCAGCAAGTTGGCAAGGGTATCAACGTATTGAGTAGACATGAGTGATCCATCTTGCTGGTGAAAGAAGATTTGCTATTGATCTGTTTTTATACATTATTAAGCAGTTGTCAGAAGCTCCAGGTAGACAAAGGTGATCATGTTATGTACTTGTTTGATTTTGAATAGGGAGCTGGACGTGCATTTTCTGCTGGTGGGGACCTAAAGATGTTTTATGAAGGGAAATCAAGTATGGACATTGCAGAACAATTGCATGGCATTGCTATCAAATCATTTCAATTTCTTACTAGCTCAATTGATTTCTGTTACCATGATGTGCATTTGCATACAATAAATCATGTCACTTAGGATTGGAGCTACAAATACTGCTTTTGCAGATGATTCCTGCCTCGAGGTTGTTTATAGAATGTATTGACTTTGCTACCACATTCATACGTACAAGAAAACCACGGTATATGATTGCCAGAGAACCATTCATCTTTCTGAAGAAAATAATGTACTGAAACTCTACAATCCTATGTTCGTGTAGGTTGCTCTTGTTAATGGGCTTGTGATGGGTGGTGGTGCTGCTATGGTTGCGCCACTAAAGCTTGCAGTTGTCACAGAGAAAACAGTATGTGCCAAGAATACTTTTGAGGCCTATATTATTTATAATCTATTTTACCTTAACTCTTCTACATGTATTATCTTCATTGCATTTCTCATGATAAAACCTGTACTCTTGTGCACCTATTCATATGATCTTTTGTTATGTAAGCAGAGCATTATGTTATCAAGTTTTTTAATATTGAAAGGTTATCCACTTGATTGCCTCTAAATGTGGTTCTGAATCCTTTTGGAGATTCTAACAGTGATCAACTTATATTCTCCTTTTCTTTTTGGTAGATCTTTGCTACTCCTGAGGCTAGTGTTGGATTGCACACAGATTGTAGCTTTTCCTACATCCATTCTCGGCTCCCTGGATATTTAGGTAAGTATTATATTATAAATTTACATACATTGAAAGGTATGCATGAGCTTGATTGCTGAAATATTATAATGAAAAAACTGGCAATTGCAAATAAAATGTAGAGTGCTGTTTTTCATTTTTTAAATCAAATATATGACTGTGCGACATCTATTTGAGAGAATTCCTTATTTGACACTGGGAAAATGAGTCGTTCCTTTCTTGGCCCTGAAATTTTCTTCGTTCCACTATTTGACACTCACTTCAACTTTCATCCCTAATTTGACACTACCGTCAAATCCGTTAGCTAACGGTGTTAACTGGCTGTTAAAAAGGCGTTTTTGCCCCTAGAAAAAAAAGCGGCGAAGCAAATTTGAGAGGAAAAAAAAAACTGCACCTTTTTTTGCATCTGGGCGCATGCATCAGAGGCGGGCGCAGTTTTTTTTTCCTCTCAAATTTGCTTCGCCGCTTTTTTTTTCTAGGGGCAAAAACGTCTTTTTAACAGCCAGTTAACACCGTTAGCTAACGGATTTGACGGTAGTGTCAAATTAGGGATGAAAGTTGAAGTGAGTGTCAAATAGGGAACGAAGAAAATTTCAGGGCCAAGAAAGGAACGACTCATTTTCCCAGTGTCAAATAAGGAATTCTCATATATTCATGATGATTTGTCTTTTGTCTTCTTTTGAACTATCAGGCGAGTATCTGGCTTTAACTGGTGCTAGACTGAATGCGAAGGAAATGATTTCTGCTGGTCTTGCTACTCATTTTGTCAGTTCCGAAGTAAGACATTCAGCAGCTAGCATTTCTACTTCTATTCGCTTTGCTGCACTAATATCCACTTGGCTGCATGTGCAAACAATGGAAACTTGGGAGTAGAGACTGTCAGACTGCTTGTTGATAGTGGTTGCCTGTAGTTTTACTAATCAAAGCACTTGTGATATTTATTGCAGAAATTGGAAGAACTTGAAAAACGTCTACTGAATTTGGACACAGGTGATGAGTCTGCAGTCCGAGCTGTTATTGAAGAATTTTCAACAGATGTTCAACCTGATGAAGATAGTATTTTGAACAAGTACTGAATCTGATGATTATTTAAGATAGAACTTGTTACACATAATATAAGTATCCTGCATATACTGAAAATAAATTGACATTGATATCTCAATCTTTCTTTGATAGGCTTTCAACTATCAACAAATGCTTCTCTGCGGAGATTATTGAGGACATCATAAAGGCATTTGTAAGAATTCAACACTCATGCCATCCCACTTTATGCTGTGTGATTTCCATCAGTTTCTCAGACTATTGGTGATAACTGATGTGCTAGCTAGTGTTTATTCTACATTCTGTAATATGCCATGGTTTATTTAGACCTTGAAGTTGTTTTTTTTTGTTTTTTTGTTTTTTTTTTGCAAAAGAGCTGCATACCTTAATCCTGATTTCAAACGAAAATCTGGTATAATTTGAAAGCGACCTACCATATATTAATAAAACGAAACTAAAACCTTGTATAACGAGCTACCGATTTTTTCCAGCACCTAAGATGCATTCATCCTTTGTTGTAGCATCAAACCATCTCTGTACCACTGTCCTTGTAACAAGGCAATTCTCTTACTTTGCAGCATATGTGTATCATTAATCAAACACCTTAGTTTTCGTCACTGCAGGAATCAGAAGCTAGCATAGATGGAAACCAATGGATAGCTCCAGCCTAAAGGGTCTGAGAAGATCATCGCCAACTGCACTGAAGATCACCCTGAGATCGGTACAATATCTCACATTATTGTTAACCTAATCAAATTTATCCCGTCGACCTCTATGTTTTTGCTTGTCTATAAGGTGAAGGCTAGCGCATCTCCCCCTCCATGACCACCTGCTTTATTCTTGTGAAAACTACTATTTTAGATTTATGTAATTATGCACTGCAGTGGATTTCTATGAGTTTTCGTTCCAGAAGTTAAGCTCTAGTTTCCTTGATGATTTAAAACTTTCAGATCAGAGAAGGTCGGAAACAGAGTTTGCCTGAATGTTTGACTAAGGAATTTAGGCTTACAATTAATATACTGCGGTCTGTTGTTAATGGGGATGTTTATGAGGTATGGAGGTCGTACCAATGAACTGCGGTTGCCTTAAAAATGAGTTTTGAACTTGGCCACTGACATTTTCAATTTGATTTTACGACAGGGTATTAGAGCTCTTAGCATTGATAAAGACAATGCCCCTAAGGTTCCTCTCTCTTTCTCCTTCCTCTCTGTAGCTCAATAATATATGTATATCGCTGCCATGCTCTCTCTCTCTCTCTCTCTCTCTCTCTTTTAACTTCTCTATCTATGATGCCGCAGTGGAATCCCACTACCATTGAGGAGGTGAAGAACGAGGACATTGACCGTGTGTTCCAGCAGTTCAGTTCGGAGCAGGAGCTTCAGGTCCCATCTGATGATTCCAACAGGTGGGCTGTGACTTACCTCAAATCTCCGTCTCCCACATCACTCATGGATCCTACCTAGATAGCTAGCGCATTTGACATCGACAACGTGCACGTGGAGCGGCAAATAAGAGAACACGGTCTATGGCAGAGCTTCCTCCTAGTGACTGATTCCAGTCTTTTGTATCGTGGCAGCAGAGACCGATATTCCTTCGTACCACGGCATTACGGAAAATTCAGTTTGCGGCACGAATGTATTTCGAGTGTTTGTGTAGTGGGACGTTCTGCAAAGATTACACGATGACACACGAAGCAATAAATAAAAAGTATGATAAGTTTGATGTAACACCAAAGCAATTTATTGGTCTTGTAATTTCGTTGGTCAGTAATGAAATTCGGCTTTGCTGTGGTGGAAAAAAAAATATCGCCAATCAGAGGCTCAGACCCTTAAAGCTATATATACTAACTCTATCAGGAGTACTCCAACTCCAAGTAGTAGTTTCTCTTGTACTTTGTAGATGTCCTCTCAATCGGGGATGTCCTAACTGACAGAATCTGTTTCACAGCAGCTAATTGGCCCTTGTCAAACTCCACCCCCACCTTCTTCAGCTGCTTTGCTACGGTTAGCAGATTAACAATCAGTTCCCTCTGATATTCTTGAGGCTTGAACCCAAGAAACTTGAACTGCTCCAAGCTGGTAGTCAGGCAAGATATACTTGCCAGCCTATCCTTGTGATCAGTGAAACGGGGCAAATCACTGCCGTTGTCTGTTTCAGCAGCCTAGTACAGAAGGAAGGTGTGTTAGCGATAAACCAAAGATGAAACTTGAGATGATAAGGTTCTAATGTAAATAATAAGGCTGGTTTTAGGTACCGAAAGAATGAATTTCTGTAGGTTAGGGCAGCTCTCAAGAAGCTTCAGCAGGAAAACAGGTTCTTGTTCACTTGAGAGATTCAAGCTCACTGATAGAATCCTCAAGTCTTGAAACATAACCATCAACTTAGGGTTTTTTTCATATTCATATGACAATACCTGCAATAATATCAAGACATCCAACATATGACATAAATTCATACTCACAAGTACTGTATGCTATAAACTTCATATATGCTAGATTACTCTTTGTTGTGCCAGAATCCACGTTGCTTAAAACTTTGAACTTTTACCATACCAATAAATCACAATGAAGCATGTTAGCTTACCAGCATCATGCATTTTGGCACCTATTTAGCATAAATAGATCATACTAAATTGCAACCAAGAAATTAGGAGATATAACTGTATTCTAAAGCTCAAGGTTAAATGCCCTGTCCTTCCTAGAAGCAAATCTTTCAACAATATTTGTTGCATGTTTATTTAATTTCACGATATAAACACTATGATTCACTGAGTTTTCCCAGAACCCCAGACAAGCACAAAACATAAGAAATGACGAACTAAAATGTTTGCCTCAAAGGCTCTTCCATTGTTGTTGATGGCACATAAACACTAATCACATGCTCCAGCCATTGTCTTGCAGTCCCTTGCTTCTTTTAAGTTTTAATGCTTTCTTTTCATATTGACATCGTTTAATCACATGAGTCATTAGCATTGTGCATTTTTTATGTAAAGGGCAGCTTTTTTATTAAACTGAAACATTTAGAGCATGATAAACAACTGACCAGATGAACTCTGGTACCACATCAACCCAAACAGCACTGACCTGTGACCTCAAGTTCCAATGATCTTGCGAAAGCATGAGCCACCCTATTACATGTTCTTCTAACAGTCTAACATGGCAACCAAAAAGTGATCTCTCACAGAGCAATTGGCATTGTTAACCAGGTTAAGGCAATCTCAGAGCACTTGATCTCTCAGGTGATTCTAGCAATTGATCTCTCACAAAGCACTTAAATGGGGGGTTTTAAGCATCGATTCTACATTATAACAGTTCTAGCTAAGATAATTCCATGCAATCAAGAAATTATGATATGTCAATCCTACTCTAAGGCTCAAGATTGAATGCTCTGTCCTTCCTAATGCACATGTCTAGTTGATTTCAAGGTCTGAACTCTTATGAATTATGATTAATCTGAGCATCAGGTTGTGCTATAGAAGCACATGCTCAGAAAACTTTACAAACGAAAATGTTGCCTACTGCCAACTTTTGCTTATTCCTGATGTCATGCAATGCATACCAAATTTATGCTTCCATCAACACAATCATGAAGAGGGTTCTTGTTGATAGTGGCTACCCAAACATTGCACAGAACACGAACCAGCAAGCAAGTAGCAGTTAAGTTAACGTACGATGCAAGAGATCGAGCTCACCTTCATGGCGTGGCCTCTGAGCGTGAGGCACTTCAGCTTCACGGCAGCATCCAGGAACGGCCGAACCCTGAATGACTCCATTGACTTCTTCATACTGTTTGATTTGGAGATGTGAAGGTACACCTTCCTGATCTCTGGCGCAGGAGCCAGCTCCAGACTCTTCGCCCTACTCCGCGTGTACAGCGTGAGCACCCTGAGCCCCGACGCTCTAATCACGGTCCCCTCCAGCTTCAGCGTCGGCCTGAACACGAGGTTCTTCACGGAGGACGACTCCACCGTGCAGCCCTTGCCCGTGCCGTGCCCCGTGCAGTACTCCATCTCGAGCGTCTCGAGGCATGACGCGGAGGCGAGGATTTTGTTGATGTTATCCTGGTGGATGGCGACGCGGTGGAGCCTGAGCGTGCGGAGGCAGGGGCAGCTGACGTCGGACCACGGAGGCACGGCGCAGGTGTCGAGCGCGAGCACGACGAGGGATTTCACGGTGAGCACGTTCTTGGGCAACCGCGCGCGGCGGGTGAGGCGGAAGGAGAGCTCGGATACACCGTGCAGGGCGGCGTCCTCGATGATGGGGCGGAAAGACGAGGGCGGGATGGCGCGGTGCGGGGCGAGGGCGAGGCGGCGGATGAGGAGCGGCGGGGTGATCCGCAGAGGGTCCGGGAAGTGGGGCTCGTGGAGGGTGAGCGATTCAACGCGTTCGAGGAGCCGGGAGACCTCGTGGCGGAAGTGGCGGGACACGGCGGCGAGCCTGGCGGCGGAGCGGGTCGGGAGGCAGTTGAGGATGCTTCGGAGGAGGTCCTCGGTGAGGTGGGAAAAGCGATCGGGGCCCTCCCCGGCCGCGGCCCCCACGTGACGGCGGCGGCGCTTGCGGGGGCGGCGGCCCATCGGGGGCGGCTTGGAGTCGGAGACGGAGACTCGGAGGAGAGAAGGATTGGTGGGATGGATCCGGGGTCCGGCGTCCGGGGGCGGTTGCAAGTTGCAGCAAGCTCTGGGGGATCCGGAGTATACATTGGCAAGGAAACCGATCTATATTGGCAAGAAACTAACGACCTGTTCGGTTGCCGTACTTTTTCGACCGACGAATAATATTTTTCTCTCACAATAAATCAGCCAACAATACTTTCAGCCATAACTTATCAGACAACGTCCAATCTAGTTTGTAATTTAGCCCATAGTGACATACGTGCATGTTAATGAGATATTTTAGAGGTTTAGTCACACCTTTGATGTTAAAGGTCGGTTATAACAACATATAAGACTTCCAGATTCTATCTCACCATCCCTAGGTTAATTCTTTTACGCGAAGTGATGACGTATAGAGTGGATCTTAGCCGTCTGGACTCTGACGAGGACTTACAAAGTCCAAAACCAGTCCACCATCCACCAAATGAGACCTACTAGGCCTATTACGGGTTATGCCACTTGGCCAGTAAGACTAGGCTCAGTGGATAGTTTTATCGTGTTCTTTCCAAGACAATGAAACTTAAGGGGTGTTTGATGGGGCTCATCCAGAGGAGCTAGAGCTGTTTTGGAAAAGCCACGTCATAATTTGTGGCTCCTCCAAAACAGCTAGTTTCATTGCGTTTTTCCCAAGACAATGAAACTTAAGGGGTGTTTGACGAGGCTCATCCGAAGGAGCTAGATCCGTTTTGGAGAAGCCACATCACAATTTGTGGCTCCTCCAAAACGGCTTCGGCTACTCTGTTTTTCACTGAAAAACGGCTCATCCGGCAAAACGTTTGAGTCGAAGCCGGGGAGGAGCCCTGCCAAACAGGCCCTTATATGAAACACCCACTCTCAATGTAAAGTTTCATTCTATAATTTTATAGGTATTTAATTTCATGACTCATTGATAGTTGATAATTGTGCTAAGAGAGTTTCATCATTTCGTCTCTCTTCTTAAATACACTGCCATGTCATAAAAAATGCCTATGAGGCAACATATTTAATGTAAATGAAACTCACATGAAACTCCCACTGAGATTTGGCATGCCTCCTCCGGAGGAGCCAGAGCCGAAGCCGGAGAGGAGCCCTACCAAACAGGCCGATGAAACACCTACTCTCAATGCAAAGTTTCATTCTATAATTTTATAGGCATGTAATTTCATGACTCATTGATAGTTGATAATTGTGCTAAGAGAGTTTCATCTCATTTCGTCTCTCTCTTCTTAAATACACTGCCATGCCATAAAAAATGCATATGTGGCAACCTATTTAATGCAAATAAAATTCACATGAAACTCCCACTGACACTGACCTAAGAGTCAAGTTTGTGCTAACCAGGGCCTAATTGTCCGAGCTATCGCCCATGATCCTATAGAAGGAATTCCCTTCCGAAGCTCGAAATGTAGGCCAACATGTTATGTTGTGCCTGCGGTATGTTTCTTTGGGGCATACTCCATCCGTCTAAAATTAAGTGTATAAGAACATCTCTAGAAATTTAATATAATTTATGAGTAAAATGTATGGATAGTCCATTAACTTGTAAGGGTGTGTCGATTTGGTCCATCAAGTTTGAAAGTGCATTTTTAGGTTCAAAATCTTGATCAGTAGTGCATAAAGAGTCCATACCCCTTCATTTTATGTTTATATTTGTAGAAACCCCCTACATTTATTTTTCTTTCACAAGCTTACCCTTCACACGTAAAGGGGCCAAATCGGGGCGCTCCCTTTTCATGACCCCTCGCTCCATTCAACATGGGATGCAGCGGCGCGAGCGTGACGTGGACCCAGGTAGGCAACGGCGTAGCGCAGGGGCGAGTGTGGTGCGGTGGCGTGTGGGCGAGCCATGAACAGCAGCCACTGCGAGTCCGGGCTGAAGCACACATGGTTGATCCGCTCCTTGTCTGCCTCCACGCTGCCTGCCGGTCCAATCACGTTATAGGGTCGAGATGGCGGACTAGAGGGGGGGGGGTGAATAGTCCTTTCTAAAAATAACCGCGTCGGCTAAACGAAATAAATACGGAATTGAAACTATCGGTCTAGCTAAGACTATACCCTCTCTAAGTTCACAAGCACCTTGAAAAGATCCTACACATGCAACTAAGGTGCCGGACTAGCTAGAGCACACCTAACCAATTCTAAAAGTAAGGTCACATAAACCTATGCCACTAGTACTTCAAGCATGGGGGAGCTCCTACACAACTAGTAAGCAAAAGTATAAAGCTCCAAAGCTCCTAAGCTCACTAGCAATGCTCAATAACAAGAAAACTAATGTCAAATTAGAGAGCACAAATTACTTAGCAACACAAACTAAACAATGTGACTAACAAGTTTACTAAAATCAAATTAGCCACGGAAGGGAGCTACTTCTATGCTACACAAGCAAGAAGGTAACTAGCAAGCTACACAAGCTAACTAATTACAAGAGCAACTACACAAGCATAATGTATAAAATGTAAAGACAAGCTTGTGTAAAGGGGATGCAAACCAACGAGAAGACAAGGATGATATGATGATTTTTTATCCCGAGGTTCAAGTGCTTGCCAACACGCTAGTCCCCGTTGTGTCGATCACTCACTTGGTGGTTCGGCGGCTTATTGGCATCACCCGCCAAGCCCACACATCGGGCACCGCAAAAACCTACCCACAAGTAAGGGTAGCTCAATGACACACTCTACTAGTGTTGCTCTTCGCGGCTCCCATGGGGTGAGACGGTACCCCTCATAAATCCTTCTCTGGAGCACCGCACAATCTTTTTGCGTGCTTCACGGCAGAGGACTCGCCACCAAGCCATCTAGGAGGTGGCAACCTTCAAGAGTAACAAGCATCACTGGCTTGCAACTCAAACACCTAGTGCCACTCGATGCAATCTCACAATACAATCGCACTAGAATCACTCACTCGTAATCGATTCACCCTCTTGCAAGCACAAGTGAGTTAGAGGCTCCCCTAGCACTCCTCAAGCATGGACACTAAGTCCCAAGGGTGCTAAGCATGTGCTAAGGCCGGACACACACTCCATTTATAGCCCCAAGGGCTAAAATAGCCGTTACCCCCTTCACTGGGCACTTTTCGTACTGACCGGACTCGCTGCTGCAGTGACCAGACGCGCAGGTCACAGAGTCCGATCGCTCCTTGTGCACCACGTGTCCTAGCCGTTCGTAGATGATCATTGCTTGCCAACGGCTAGCTCCCGCACGTGCATACTCTAGACCGGATGCACCTAGGTTCAGCGACTAGACGCACCGAGGCCGTGTCCGGTCACCAATGCGCCTATGCACAACTAACCAAACTCACCTTTCTCCTACGACCGGACTCGACTCTCCCAGAGTCCGGTCACTTCCAGAGAGGTTCTAGAGAGCTCTTTTGATGATCGGACGCGTCAGGTCATCACTGACCGGACTCTCCATGCGTCTAGTCACTCCTGGACGCGTTAAAAGCACTGACCAGACTCTGTGACCGGACTCGTAGGTGCTGACTCGGATGCGCAGGCCGTAGAGTCCGATCACAGACCTTTCAACGCTAAACCAGCTATAACTCTTAGCTCCGAACTCCGAATTCGATGATCTTGGACATTTTGGAAAGCTTACTCAGAGGGCTACACATCCCACTTGCATATTTGATCTAAAGCACAATGGATCAATGCAGAATTCCAATCCAAGGACCATCACAAAGTTCGGAGCACACCGAAAAACCTCTCTCTCTTCTCTAAGTTGATCCGATTCAACTCCAACAACTTATCCTTTGCAAATGTGCCAACACCACCAAGTATACACCACCAATTGCAAGTGTGTTAGCATTTTCACAAACATTTTTCAAAGGATTAGTCACTCAACTTGCCGCGCCACTCGATCCTAGCAATGATGGAAAGTTAGATCACTCGAGTGGCACTAGATGACCGATATGCAAACAAGTTTGCTCCTCTTGATAGTACAGTCCATCTATCCTAAATCTGGTCATAAACTTCTCTACACACCTATAACCGGATAAAATGAAATGCCATATAGGTTATACCTTTGCCTTGTGCATTCTATTCCATCTCCTCCAATGTCGATGCAACACATGCACCAACACGATCAATAATGATATGATCCACTTCATATCATCATATGACCTTATTGGTTCATCGATCTTGACCTCACTTGCTCTTCACCATTGCATCGGTCCATCAGCGCCAAGTCTTTGCTCAAGCATCCCGCCACGTGGTCTAGCACTTCAAAGCCTTCGACTTGCCCTTCACTCTTGCAACCGGTCCATCAAGCCAAGCCTCATCTTGATCTTCTCCACCTTAGTCACATGACTCCATGTCATGTCTCATATGCAATGAGCTCCTTCATTACATATTCACCTGTGGACTAATCTACTTTGTATTCTCACATAACCACATATTAGTCCACCTAGGTTGTCACTCAATTACCAAAACCAAACAAGGACCTTTCACACGTACACGCACAAATTAGAAGCAATGCAAAATTATAAAACTTTTTAAATCTTTATTAATGTATGTGTGTCATCAATCGCTGGAAAATGTTTATGCTTCACTTGGCCTCTGTGCTCAGCTTCTTGGCCCGGCGCTGACGGCTCTCGGTGTCCTCCATCTGCTACACGGTTCGCTCCAGCGCGTACACACGCTCGGCCAGCGCGCTGATCACCGTGCACTGCTTCACGCTCTGCTTGCTAAGCTCCCAGACTTGCTCCACCTCCTGTTGCACCTAGTGCATCGCCGTACCCCGTGCACGCCCTGATCCAGCCCCTTTGCACGTGAAGGGTAAGCTTGTGAAAGAAAAATAAATATAGGGGGGGGGGTTTCTACAAATATAAACATAAAACAAAGGGGTATGGACTTATTATGCACCATTGATCAAGATTTTGGTAATTAATGATAACTCTACAAAGATATGGAAATTAAGCACTTTTGGATTCATGTTGCTTGCCCAAGCAATTTTACCATGTGTAAATGATTTTGGACAAGTATCACAAACCCGAATTGGTAGTATTAGCTCCCCCTACATATGTGCTAGAGTGTTTGGTTTGAAGCTCGCACTTATGCATAGATTGGAATTGTAGGAGTGTAATTACTACCAATGATTCTAAGGTGTAAAGAATAAACCTTTGAAACATGATACCAATCGGAGTTGTACTTTTAACACCATCCTTAGCACCATGAGTAGCTAGACAACAAATACACTAGAAACCCCGTGAGATCAACATTATAAGCAAGGTTCTATTACCATGTGTAGAAATATAAGTCTAGCTACCATCCTATGTATGCTAGTTATCATATCATCAATCAAATTCTACAACTAGCATACACCGCACAAGCATGCATATCAAATTTAAAAACTCATGCAATGCAAGCAAGCACATGAATATGCACATATCAAATGCAACCAATCAAAGTTCATGAGCTTGCTCCCCCTACTTGTGTGCTTCTCTTGTCCAAGAATTTTGATCCTTCTTAATTCCTCAATGTTGCTCCCTTTTTGTCCATTGTCCATGTCCAAATCCCCAATTGTCATATCTTTGTCTCAATCTCTCTCCCTTTGTCATCAATTTCCATAAAAAGGTATGCCTCTTTTGATACAAAGGGTTGGGGTAGATGGTTGACACATGAATCTTGCATTTTTATGGACACCACCACATATGTTGGATTGACACCACTCATAGCATGGGTCATACACTAATCTTGAGCTCTTGTGGATGAGGAAAGCATTCTTCACTTGATGATCACTTAAAGTTGAGGATCACTTGTGGAACCATCGTCTTGCATGATTGATACCACGTGTAGATGTGATACCATTTGGAAGAATTTTCTAGCATGGAACCACTTGTTGGATTTGTCAATAAAAACCTTTTCTTTAACATTTGCTATCTTCATGAGTACCACTTGTAGGATATCACTTGTAAGTTGATCTAGACACCACTTGTAAATACCACTTGAAGAATCAATTGAGTCTAGATACCACTTGAAACAAACTAGATATCCATTTGCATTGTTGTCTTGTTCTTGTACTCTTATCACCTTCATGAGCTTCTAGTATTGACTTGAACTAAATTGATTTGCCTAAGTTTCCAACTCCGGTTTGAACCCTTTCTAAGCTTCTTCACACTCATTTGGAGGTTATCTTATCAAGGTTGTACTTGTCACTTGTTGGCAAGCCAAAATAAATCAAGTACTTGGGTTCACTACCTCATGAACAAACTCACATACTACCAATAAATCAATTAACCATTCAAATAATAGTGGTAGGCTATGAATTTAAATATTTCATTTGTAATGCATGATCCTATTAAGCATGTACTATATGCACTAACCATATATAAGTAAGAGATGAAATGATCATGCACATTACAATGATACCTTTGCTATGTTGGAGTAGAGGATAGTCATTTGATTCTAATTAAGCTCCGCAATAGCAATGTGAAGTCCAATTATAAGCTTGGTAAAGACCAATCATCAATAATGAAATCTATTCTTCACCCATATGAAATGAGAACCACTAATGATCAAGTGCACTTCTTGTTGTGGTTGGATTGCATCTTCACTTCATCTTTGCTTGCTTGAGAGCACCAAATGCGAGAATACCACTTGAAATATCATGGCTAGCTCTCTTTTGGGTGCTGCTTGCTTTTCTTGATCAACTATTTTGATTGCTTCAACTAAGCATCTCAAATATTCCTCGGATCACCACTTCCATGTTAGCATTCCAAGCACCACACTTGGTTTACCTACAAAAGGCGGCATGCCCCTACACTAGGAAGAAGTGACCTCTCTCCAAAGAACCATTCTTGACACTCACTTAAAATATCTTGGACTTAACTTGATGATTAACCTTGAATCCTTCTTTAAGTCCTTTTCTTTCCACTTGTTTAAGACCTTTTTTTTCTACCAAATGATCTTCAACAAGCATTAGAACTTAAACTTCATCTTCATATTGAGCTCGATCTTGATCTTCAATTGAGTACCAAGTGTGTGACAAGTACACTCCACAATCAAATGGCCTTATACTCTTTGTTTGTCATGCTTATAGATCATCTCAAAACCAAACTTAGGTGCCTCAATCACTTATAAACATGAATCCAACTTCCTTTCAATCAAAGTGACTCTTGATTGATCCAATAATTGTTACTTTTCTGACAGATTCTGTACCCTTCAAAGGAAAATGCATATCTCCCAATGTACATACCCAAATGACACAAAATTTGGTGGATATGTGATTCACTAAGTCATCTAGCAGCTGTAAAAATTTGTTCTTAATTTGACTTCTAGATTGCAACCAGATTTCAATTCTTCCATCACTGCTACATGCTGAAAACTGCTGCACTATAGCTGATAAGATCTACTCCAAAACCAAAACATCTCTTATCCAATTCTCATGAAATTTGTATAGAATCTTATAACATAAGTCTGGAGCATGGATAACAAATTTCATGCCAATCCAAATAGATTTGATCACTCAAACATTGCTAAGATCATGGATCACTCAGATTTTCAAATATAGGACAGATTTCAATCACTTGAGCTATAATTTATCAAATGTGAATCAAATATGAAACTAACTTGTTTGAATAGTTTTACAAGACATATATCCATTCAATCCACTCACTAAAAGTCAGATCATGAATTTATCCAATACAAATCAATCCAAACTTGATTACTAAGCTATTTATCCATTCAAACATCTCGTAGCAAGCAACATTGCATATTTATCCAATTTAATCAACTCATATGCACCCAAATGAAATGATCAACAAGAGATATACCTTGGTTAGCTCATGATCATCCAATTAGCAAGCTTCAACTCAAATAATTGCAAGCCACCAATTATAGTCAATAAATCATCCACAACTTGAATATGACACTTGTATGTTGATAGCTTTTGGACTTCACTCAATTTTCACTTGGCATTGGGTTTGGATGTGCAGTAAGCTTCATAACTTGATTCAACACATGATGAACAAAGAGAAACCCATTGAATCAAGCCTCCAATGCCTATGGTACATACAAACAATCATCCACTTTTTGATAGTACCCAAACAAGTTTGAGTCATCTCAAGTTAGGAGAAACATACTTAGGCATAGCCTAGTATGAGTAGTGGGATGTTTTGTAATTGCAACCAATAAGGTACCATTGCCATCCTTCCTAAGCATAGAATCATCATAAATTGAAATAGGCTTATAAGTGTTACCTAGGGGACATGAATGTGCCATGTGTCCCTTTTTCTGGTATGAGTAGCAAACTCTTTTTGATTGAGCCTTTTCTTCCTTGCTCATGTGTTGCTTCTCATTGCCTTGCCTCTCATGAGTTGCTTGAACCTTCTTCTCATGCTTGGTAGGACACCTCTAGGCAAAGTGTCCTATATCCTCACACTTGAAGCACTTGATGTGAGCATACATCTTCTTCTCATCTTGTGTCTTGCTCATCATCTTGGCATCTTGAATTTGGATTAGATGCCTTGCCTTTCTACCCCTTCTTGTTTTTTTCATTTTTTTCTTCAAGTCACCATCATCTCTATGGTTGATCTTGACTTGCTCTTGGGGTGTCTTCTCTTGCTCAACATGTAGCTTTGGTTGAGGCTCTTCTTGTTGCTTCACCAATTGCTTGGTTGGGCACATTGAGGTGTGATGTCCCCAAGTGCGGCACTTGAAGCATTTAACATGATTTAGCCTCTCCTCTTCCTTCTTTAATTTGAGCTTCTCAAGGTTGGGGCAACCCTTTTCAAGATATCCCATTTCATGGCATTTGTAGCACATGGAATGAGAGAGCTTCTTTTGTAGTAGCTTCTTCATCCATCTCTTTCTTTTTCTCTCCCCCTTGGTCTTGCTCTTGTTGAAACCAATGCTACTCATATCACCATAGCTTCTTTTGTTGCTCAACATGTGCTCGAAGGTGATTTTGGTGTTGTAGCACCTCTTTAATTTGTTGCTCAATTTTTCACTTCTCTCTTGAGCCCATTGGTCTCCTTCAAAAGGTTAGTCTCACAAGACATAGAAGAAGAACAAACATCTAAATGTGAAGAGCATGTCATTTCTAATAAATCATCACAAGAGGTGGATACATGCTTTTTCTCTACATCACAAGAGTTAGTCACATGTTGCAATTGATCACTTGACTCATGTGATGAGCTCTCATTATTTTTAAGTTTCTTTGAAAACACTTTAATGAGAGAAGCATGTTGTTCTAATAATTCTTCATGAGATGCAAGTAGTGTCTCATGAGTCAATTTTAGCTCACCATGTGAAGATTTAAGAACATCAAGTAATTTCTTATGTTATTCACATGAGTTCTTTAGAAATGAGTTTTCATTTTCCAATTTCAATATTTTAGCTTTCTCATTTTTCTAAAAACATGGTCACGCTAGCAAGTCTACTAACAAGCTTATCATATGAATCAACATGATCAACTATATTAGCATTTGATACCTTGGTGTCACCTTGTGACATGAAGCAATGTGGTGTAGTGGATGGGCTTGTAGTAGCATCACAATCATGGCCTAAGCATGAACCATCATCACCATCAAGTGTGCATGGGGTAGGATCATCATGTGCATCACTTGAGGCATCACCATCAACCTTGTCAAGTGATTTTCTGGTAGCATCATCATCATCATCATCACTTGACCATGAGGTGGAGAAATCTTCCACAATCACCAAATTGTGGTCATGCTCAACACACTCATGTGCCTCCACCTTGTGATCATCCTCCTTCTTAAATTTGCCATCATCACTTGTGGAGGAGTCACCGTAGAAGGCTTGGAGTGCTATCCACATATCATGAGCACTCTCCAAATCCCACACACGACTAAAAACATCATCATGTAAAGCACACGTTAGATAATAAAGAACACGTGTATCAAGTTGTAAGCAATCCTCTTGTGCTTGGGTTAGCTTGTCCTTATCCAAAGCATCATGAGAAAAAACAACAACAATGATCCACCATGCCTTGGGACCCAAATCACGAAAATGATCAAGCATATGACGTTTCCACCGTGCATAGTGTGTGCCATAAAAAATATGTGTCACAAACAACATCTAGCCCAAAGTTCACCATCCTCTCGGGTCGGTGAAGACCACAAATGAGAGACCTCGCTCTGATAACACTTATAGGGTCGACATGGCAGACTAGAGGGGGGTAAATTGTCCTTTCTAAAAATAATCACGCTAGCTAAATGAAACAATGCGGAATTAAAACTATCAGTCTAGCCAAGACTACACCCCTCTATCTAAGTTCACAAGCACCTTGAAAAGATCCTAAACAAGCAACTAAGGTGTCGGACTAGCTAGAGCTCACCTAACCAATTCTAGGAGCAAGGTCACACAAACCTATGCCACTAGTACTTCAAGCTTGGGGGAGCTCCTACACAACTAGTAAGCAAAAGCATAAAGCTCCTAAGCTCACTAGCAATGCTCAATAACAAGGCAACTAATGCCAAATTAGAGAGTGTAAATTACTTAGCTACACAAACTAAGCAATGTGACTAACAAGGTTACCAAAACCAAATTAGCCATGCAAGGGAGCTACTTCTATGCTACACAAGCAAGAAGGTAACTAGCAAGCTACACAAGCTAACTAATTACAAGAGAAACTACATAAGAACAATGTATGAAATGTAAAGACAAGCTTGTGTAAAGGGAAAGCAAACCAACAGGAAGACAAGGATGACACGATGATTTTATCCTGAGGTTCACGTGCTTGGCAACACGTTAGTCCCCGTTGTGTCGACCGTTCACTTGGTGGTTCGACGGCTTATTGGCATCACTCGCAAAGCTCGCACATCGGGCACCACAAGAACCTACCCGCAAGTAAGGATAGCTCAATGACATGCTCTACTAGTATTGCTCTTCGCGGCTCCCGCGGGGTGAGCATGGTACCCCTCACAAATCCTTCTCTAGAGCACCGCACAGTCTTCTTACGTGCTTCACGATGGAGGATTCTCCACCAAGCCATCTAGGAGGTGGCAACCTCCAAGAGTAACAAGCACCACTGGCTTGCTACTCTAACACCTAGTACCACTTGATGCAATCTCACAATGCAATCGCACTAGAATCACTCACTCGCAATCGATTCGCCCTCTTGCATGCACAAGTGAGTGAGAGGCTCCCCTAGCATTCCTCAAGCATGGACACTAAGTCCCAAGGGTGCTAAGCATGTGCCAAGGCCGGCCACACACTCCTTTTATAGCCCCAAGGGCTAAAATAGCCGTTACCCCCTTCACTGTGCACTTTTCGTACTAACCGGACTCGCTGCTGCAGTGACCGGACACGTGTTGACACTTGTGGAGGCACACAGAGACAAAATCCGCAAGCGCATGGGTATCGAAGTAGTTTTCACCTGGAGTATTATCGAGTATCGTATCCATGGGGAAATGTGTGTGTGTTGTCTAACAAGTTTGTCCAAGGATATCAATCAAGGTTTAAGGTATGAGTAGAGAGGATTCCTATGGTTATGACCTATGCAAAGCAAGGCTTATGATTCTAATGTTCACTTTGGGATGCCACTTAAATGGTAAAGCACCGCTAATAGATAACTCTACCGACACAACTATGGTCCTACTAATTTAAGAACCTGCTCAATTCTATGTGGACTACAAAGGATAGACGGGGCTGTCACCTCCCGCTACTACCACACAATCAGAAAGTAGGGAGCAAACACAGGTAGCCAATAGCCTAAGCACCATGCTTATGCTAACGATTACTACTCTAATCTAGCTAGCAAGAACTAGAGCACTTAAAAGAACTGTGAACCCATGAACAAAAGAGCACAAAACTTACTTTAAATAGAAATCAATTACTAGAGGTATCTCAGATGTAGACTTGGAGAAGCCTAGATCCGCCAAAGTACAAGCCATAGAGGTAGCACTGATAGGCCAGGGTACTATCTCCAAACTCTTCCCTTACTCTCTCTCTCTCTATTGTATACAAGAATAGATCCTAACTAGAGGACTAATCTCTCTTGATGCCTTGATCCTGAGATGAGGATATGAATTAGGCTTTTAGGATGGCTCTAGGGAGGGAGGCAGGGGCTGGTATATATAGGCCGGAGCATCAATTTTGGACCCTTAGATCAAATCGACTTGAAAGAACGGCGTAGATGCAATCTAGGAGGCGGTGGAGAACCGACATTCGAAGGAGGGGCTGACAGGTGGGCCCAGGGGGTGTTACACCCTAAACAACCTGCTAAATCATGTCATGAGCATCATGTTTATGTGACGTTGCATGTGATAAAGAGTGTAGATGAATTGCTTGTAACCTAAAATGGTTGATAAATGTGTTAAAGGAAGGTTGACCCAATAGTTCATGTTGTATCAAGTGAGGTTCAAAACCGATTTTTATAGGGCAAAATCATTATAAAACATACTTGTGTCACCTAAATAAAAGTTTAAAGTACAAACTTTGTAGATAACAATGTAACTCTTGCTGTAGAAAAATAAAATTGCTGGCTAGTATTTTTAGTAGCTTGGAAATTGAAGTTGAAATAAAAATCAGCCCTAGACTTAGCAAATTTCCTAAGTCTAAAAACAGAATGGCAGTGCCATGTTGGGGAATTAATTCTGAAAAATATAGCTAAAGGACAGTGCTATGTTATTGCTCCTAATGGTAGTCCAATGTACCCTCTTTGGTATGGTTTAGGTGGTTGTGACTCAATCGAGTTGGTTTAGTCGTGGTTAATGCCTTAAAATTCATGCACGTGAACATCATCGGGCTGTCTGGCCGGGGGCTGCGATCACCGCGTCTTCCATAGCTCGGCATCATGCGTGTTGCCGAGGCCATGATAGCCGGGCCTGCTCCTGGCTTGGCCATGGCTGGGCGTGGCCATCCACGGTTGCCCGCCTACCCTGGCCGTGCGGTGCTATCGCCACCATGGCCCTACCCCTGTCGCCGCTTGCGGCATATCTCATGGGCCACCCTTGTGCTATCTTATCCCTACCGCTCTGCTTTGCAATGTCATTGTTGTCTTTGGTACCATGCCGTGTTGTTGCTCGTCTCCTCGCTATGCGCACAAGGGCTTGCCCCCTCCCCTGCTGCCCATACCGTCGCCTTGCCATTTATGGTGTTGCGGCCACGCAGGCAGTGCTTGATCGAAGAAATGTGTTTGTTGTCCATAGCGTTAGCATGCGTGTTGCCCTAGTCATGTCGACCGCATCCCGCCATGACGAGGTCGCGTCGATCTCCAGTTTCCCCCTATTCTCTCTCTCACCATGGCCGACTGAGCCACGAAAGTAAATACGATAGGGAGAGGTCACCTCGAGTTGTTTCGTTGTGTCGCTAGCTTCACTATCAAGTCACCTAGCCACCCAACCCCACCCCACCTTGGACCGAACCCAGCCGTGCTTCAATTTTGGCTTTTCCCCACCACCGCATCGATAAGGCCGAGTCTGCTCATCACCAATGGCAGCTCCCATCTGAACACCTCGGGCCAAATTGGCTACACCGCTAGACTCACCTCAAACCCCTCCTCACCATGCGCACCTAAGCTGTACCCCTACCATTGTCCCAATGCTGCTGACACGGTCGTGTCCGCCATGGCTCATCGCTGAGCTCACCGCGTGCGTATGTGGCCAGCCTTGCTAGGGGCGTCTCTGGCCGAACCATTGCCTTGGCCAGGTCCTTGGTGAGTCATTGATGCTCGCCCTCTACCTCTACTGCTCCCTTAGCGTCGTGGCTCACCGGAATGTTGTTGTCACCACCGTAGGTTGCCCGTTGACGTGGAAAGTCGCCCTACTTTGTCTCCGGTCTTCTAACTGATGCCCAGCGTTGCGCGTCGGTCCATAGGTGAGCATCGACCCCCTAGCTAGGTGTGCGTGGGTCCTAGTTGGCCGACATAGCGGCTCCATGCCGGCGAGCGCGAGGGCTTCGAGGACCTCCCGATGCGAAGATGAGTCTTTTCGGGGGCCTTCGCGCATAATCATTGACTAAATTGCCAGCGCGCGCTGGGGTTCCCCGCCATGGGCCACTTTCCCCGCCGTGGGCCACGCTGGGCCAGTTCGGTTTGTCTTTTTCGTAAAGAATTAGAAATAGCTATATATTTTTATTAGAGAGCTAGTTTTGTTTAATTAATATAAAATCTTGTAGATGCCTAGAAATTGTGAATCAAATTTTGTTAGGTTCCTAAAATTGTGATCTATCTATTGGTGTAATTAATGTATACATATACATGTTGATACTAGGGGCTATTAAATCATTTGAGAGTGCTCAATATTATTAGGTTAAATATTGTATTAATTTTTGTGGTAAATTGGTGATAGTTTTAGTCCTGAAATTTTTATGGTAGTTTAATTGTATTATTATGTGTTCACTGTAATTTTTGTAGCCTTAGAATAGACTAAGCATTAGGGTAGTTAGATGCTCTCTGTTTTAATATACATTAAATCCCTAGTAGAAATAAAGATATATCCTTAAATTGCTAAGCTAAGGGTTTGTTAGTTGAACCCAACACTTTGCTTGATGAAGATGGTAGTTAGCTTAGTACCTTAGTCATTAGAGCTAGCTTAGTAGCTTAGTATGTGTATTCTTATTTTAAGAGTTGCTGTTGCCTAAATGCTAAGTGTTGCATCATCATCCCATGCATGTAGAGAATGAGTTGGTCGAGATAGAGACCACAGACGATCGTGAGTTCGAGGAGATCGTCGAGGAGTACGAGGAGGAGATTCTTGCATAGGAGGAGGTCCTAGAGCCACCACTGACTGACTCAGCTAACACCACGCCTGCCCAAGGCAAGCCCTGGTGCATAACCTATATTTTTGATAATCACTGAATATATATATGTGATGAGCATTTACATTATAAGAATTTTATGGAAACCACTTGCATAGATATATCCATCCTATGAGTATTACTAGTATAGGTTCAAGTAGCTGCTATGTTTAGATTTTCTGTAGCGTGAGTAACCTACCGTTACTCACAATAGGTGATTATTATAATTACTCTCATGATAAAAATGATGAAAGAAAAATGGAGACCCAGCAGAGATATGGTATGGGTATTGGTGGGTGTGACGAGTTGTGTCCCGCGGTCATGGGGCTTGGCTTGGTTACACTGTTTTCTCTATCCATGTCGATTGAGAACCGTCCATTGCTGTGGATGGTAGTCAGGTCATAGATTTATTATCCTAAGCACATACTTGCTTATGAGAGCGGGAAGGCTCATTACGCTCTTATCGTGGGTTTCGGCTCTTTCCGGACCGACTGATTGGAGGCGGGGAAAGGTGGAGGTCTAAGCATGATATTGAGATTGGGTCTCAAGTGTGGGGGCTTGGAGTCCAAGTTTGGATGGGGACCTGGACCCTATGACAGGAGTGGAATGGGTTGGTCTTGTTTGTGCCTAGGGTACAAATGGGGCGTGTGTTTCAGGGTACCTAGCTGGGATACATTAGTTCACGAATCGTTGTTTCCATGAGATGGTACGACTTGGCTATGTTCTAGCACCGTAGTAAGAACTGGAATATGAAAGATGGTAAATTGGTTCTGATTGCTCAACCTTTGCTTAAAAGTAGAATAGGTGCTTACATAGAATGGTTAGCTGTGGTTAGCTGATGAAGTAATCATGACTGCTAATAAAACATGATCTTAAGGATGTATTATTAGTAATGCTTTTCGCAAACAAAGAAAACAACAAACCATATTGCCTATCATACCCCTTGGAGTCAAGAAACTATTCCCACTAGTCAGGTAAGTCTTGCGAGTATATTGTGTACTCAGGGTTTATTTTACCCTGTTGCAGGTGCAGCTTGAGGAGTAAGTCTTGTGTGGAGGATTCTTCTGGTGGGCACAGACAGATCCTTGTATCGTTTCTACTAGATGTTTATTTTTATTTCGCTGTTTAATTATCACACTCTAAACTTTGGTATTGTAATAAATAATTTCCAAGAGCTCTTGTTGTATGAAATGGACTAAGTGTTGTAAGCTCGTACTCATTATTGGATTCTGGAGGTAAAACGTGGATTGATTTGAGTTCTCCCGTGGGGTGTGCTCGACGGTACTATCCGATGTAGCTAATTTTTGAGGTGCTTAGTGTTTAGTGGAAGATGAGCGCCTTCGAAAGCATGTTATTTTATGTGGTTCTGCCATAGGTGGCATTAGAGCCAATAATGAGTCTACGGGTTTAAAAACTCTTTTAAAAACCTAAAATTTGACTAATAAAAGCTTTGCGAAAAATAGGATGCGATAAATTACGTAAGTAAGTATAAGCCCTAGTAATATAGTCTATCTAGGATAGTGGCACTAGTTTTATCTAATCAATCTTCTGCAAGTACACTAACTTACACTACGTAAGAATCATTTAGCGTATGGGAAATGAGTGTGCGCTGTGCCAAAAATTATATGCGAATGTCTCTATATTCTGGCTTGAGTGAACGAATAGGTTGATTCATGCATCATGAAAAGAGAATCTTGCTTAAACTAAACTCCCCCACACATATAATTTTGGGTAGTAAATTGATAGGATAATAAATAAAGAGAAATGCTTTAACTCTTAAGGAAAAATTCTCGCTTGTAACCATTTATTGGGCCTTGTCATCTCTCTAGCCGTTTATTTCTAAGTATGGAGGCCTGGTCCCTAACGGTGGGTTCCTATCTGCTTATCAATGAAATTGAGGTCTGGTCATGGGAGCACCAGTGTTGGGACAGGCCGTGGTCTAGGTGAAGACTAAGGCGAAAATGGTCGTGGCGATGATCATGGCAATGCCAACGGGGAGAGCCGTAAGGACCCACTCCTTGGTCCTCCTCCTCCACCCCCACCACCGCCTTCGATGACCCATGCTGAAATGATGGCTGAGATGTTGGCTGCTTGTCGCTAGTTAGCCCGTGCCCTGGAGATGCTGGCACATGCTATTGGTGGTTTTGCCCGTGGTGGCCCCGGTGGCAATGGCGGGAACGGGGGTGGTGCCCATGGTCCCAAGAGAGGCCCTGTTCCTATCAGGACTTCTTGGGGACACACTCACCCACGTTCACGCCGACTGCAGAGCCTCTGGACGAGGAGCATTGGCTTCATATTCTGGAGCTTTAGTTTTAGCTGCTCATTGTGATGAATGAGCAGAAGGTGCGCTTTGCCGCACAACAGCTTCTAGGATATGCTAGTTCTTGGTGGGACACTTTCAATGCCATGCTGCCTATGGATCACCATGTGACTTGGTGGAGTTTACTATTGCTTTTCATTAGTATTATATTCCTGCTGGTTTGCTAAATAGGAAGCTATCCGAGTTTCTAGAGCTGAAATAGGAAAATATGACTATGATGGAGTATGTGAATAAGTTCAACCATCTTGCACAATATGCTGGGACTCATGTGGACACTGATGAGAAGAAGATGTACCATTTCAATCGTGGTCTCTCTTGCATCTTGCAAGAGAAGCTGTATATAGGGGGCTATCAGACTTTTGGTTCTTTGATGAATGCTGCCATTGCTATGGAGGGACTTTAGTGTGACTCTCAGGCTGAGTGGAAGCGCAAGAGGGTGATCACTGGGTCTTCTAGTCACCCACAGTCATAGAAGGTACAGGTTGTGAGGAGGTTGTCTTATCACTCTCTAGGTGGACAGCCGTCTCGCTAGACTCAACAGACTTACCAGGCACCTTCCACTTAGTACCGTGCACCTACTCAGCAGGTGCAGCAACCTCAGGGACAATAGGTTCCGCCTCATCGGGGATAGGGGAACAAGTCAGGTGCTTGTTTCAAGTGTGGCAAGGAAGGTCACTATGCTCGTGAGCGCCCCTAGAACCAGCTTGTTCAGTCTTCTTAGCCTTCAGCCAACTCTCGTTTGGTCAAGAGGACCATCATCAGGAAGAAGGTGCCCATGAGTCGCTCTGGACAGGTTAACTTCACCGAGGCTGAGGAGATTTTGTAGGGTGAGCCTGTGATGGTTGGTATGTTTACCATTGAGTCTCACCCAGCGTATGTGTTATTTAATTCTGGTGCATCACATGCATTCATGAGTATGGGGTTTGCACAATGTCATAATATATCTACTATGGGTATTCCTATTGCCTATAGAATTAGAACCGCGGGTGCGCAGTTGTGCGTTAAAACTCGAACGGACACAGTGAGACTAGTGCTAGCAACTCACTCTTATCGTCTCTAGTTCATGGTGCTGCTTGGGCAAGACATAGATGCAATTCTAGGAATGAACTAGTTGAGAACTTATAGGGTAGTCCTAAACCTTAGACAGAGAATTGTTGAGTTGAAGCTCCCTTCTTCTGAGGATAGAATGTCTCTCCTTATGCCTTCAGTCCCTGCCTTACCAGTTATTGCTCATGCTGAAGCTTCTACTAACCTTGCTTCTATTCCTATGGCCTGTGAGTTTTAGATGTCTTCCTCGAGAATCTACCTAGGTTACCACCGGATAGGGATGTGAAGTTTGCCATTGAGTTAGAACCTGGTACTGCTCCTATTTTTTGGCGTCCTTACCGTATGGCTCCAAAAGAATTAGCTGAGATAAAGAAACAGTTAGAAGAATTATTAGAGAAGAGATTCATTTGTCCTAGTTTTTCACTGTGGGGTTGTCCAGCTATTTTTGTGAAGGACGGCAGTCTTCGGATGTATGTGGATTATCGCCCTCTCAATGTGGTAACCATTAAGAACAAGTATCCTTTACCTCGTGTATTGATACTTTGTTCGATCAGTTGGCTGGTGCAAAAGTGTTTTCAAAGATTGATCTTCATTCTAGGTATCACCAAATTAAGATCCGGCCACAAGATATACCGAAGACAACTTTCTCTACTAGCTATGGGCTCTATGAATATCTAGTCATGTCTTTTGGTCTCACCAATGCTCCTGCATTCTTCATGTATCTTATGAATTCAGTATTCATGCCGGAGTTGGTCAAGTTTGTAGTGGTGTTCATTGATGACATCCTGATATATTCTAAAAACAATGAAGAGCATGCACAACATCTTCGCATAGTCCTGACTTGATTGCGGAAACACAAGCTGTATGCCAAATTCAGCAAGTGTGAGTTTTGGTTGGATCGAGTGCAATTTTTAGGACATGTCCTATGTAACACCCTAGGTGTTAAGCTTGCATTTAGCCTTGGCATTGCATGAGCATAAGCATCATTGATCCTTTATGAGCATGAGCATCTCAATTTGTATCTCTATGTTGGCTCATATTGCATGTGTTGTCACTTAAATGCCTTCATATGCTAGGGTTTACATGTAACCAATATATTAAATGATTGTGGAACCTTAGGAATATGTTAAACATGTTTAGAATATCACAACAACTTTGGTATTCATGACTAAGGCTAGTTTGGTCTCTAAGTCATAGCTATAGTTTAAATCATCATTTTAAAGTTGTAGGTTTGACTGGAGTTGAACATCACTTTAGAAACTTTACATGGCTATGTACCCTAAAACAAAGTTGTAGAACTGAAGTAGTGTAACGACTTTTATTTTTGGGTCATAGGCTAGTTTAGCTCCTAACATGCTTGAATTTGGCTCACAAGTATCAACATTGTACTGTTTTTGGAACTTGAAAATTTTTCTAAGTCTAACTACTCTGACAGTGTTGATGTTCCTGACTTTGTGATGATTTAACTCCATAACCAGCTCGAGTTAGACCTTGATCACTTAAGCAATGTTGGAGCTGTTATGTAGCTCTACAATTTTTGTTTTAGCATTATGCACAAATTCATCGTGGTTTAAGAGCTTGGAAGGTTTGAAATCGCGCTGTCAGGTTCACCATTGGTGCTCTAGTGGCTTCAGTCATGCGCCGTGGGTGGCCGACCGGGCGTAGCACCTGGCCGCCGCATGGCCGCCGCTGGGTGGCGTTGGGTCATCGTTGTAGTGGGTTGGCATGCGCTTAAGGGGAAGACGCGCCGCTCGTTTCACTCACGCACTCGCATTCTCTCCCTCTCTGTTGCTCTCTCTCACACTCGCTGTGGAAACACCGAGCGCCGTCGAGCCACAGCGCTGCTCCACCATCGCCTAGAGCTCGCGCCACCACACCATTGCCGTCTTCATCTAGTCAGCAGCTACGCCATCTTCTCCGCTACCTCCTCGATGCAGTAGCAGGGCTAGGTGAGCTACGGTGAGGGCGAAATCACCGTTCTCAACCTCACCGGAACCTCGACTTCCATGGCTGCCTTCATGGCGATCTCACCGCTGTTCGGCTCGCTTATGCATTCCTTCTCCTTCTTTGCATTAGGGCTTGGTTAGGGTGTGTCATAGCTTGGGGTGTGACATTACGACATATTGTAGCCTCGTCGGCGTGAAACACGAAGGCCAGCGCCACCGCGCTCTCACCGCCGCTCCACCGTGCACGCGGACAGACCCCGTCAGCGCTTCCCATTTCACCTAAGTAGTCTCGGTAGACTCGCTTGGTCACCGCGGAGCTCGTGCGCTTCTTGCCGGGCCTTGCCATGGCTTTTAACGGTCGGTGTACCTCAGCGCAACGCCGCCGTGCCGGCATGGCCGGCGACGAGGTAGCTTCGGTGCGTCCGCGCTGCCATCACGGGTACTAGTCGATGCGGGTTAGTGAGTAGAACACGTAGGTGGGGTCAGTTTTGCCGGAGAGCTTGCCATCGGTGAGCTAGCACCGGTCAAACCACTCCTCTATTTCTGGTTCACAGACGAGTGGGGTCCGCTGACCCGTGGGTCCCAGGCGTCAGCGAGTATAGTTAGTGTTTTGGTTTATTCTTTTCTAGATTTTTGTGCTAACTTTTGAAAATCATATTTAGAGCTCGGAATGTCCAATTTTGGTGACCCAAATTTTGTTGGATTCCTCATGAAGTGTAGTATTTTATAAAAATTTAAAATGTACTATTTCTTGTATTTTTCTGGGGAATAAAATGTAGCTAGATAAGTACTTTTTGAATGTTTGCAATCTTGTAAAATGGATAACTTGAGCTAGGAATGTGATAAAATTGTGATTCTAATTTTGCTGATCTTGTGTTGACATGCTCTAGCTAGGGAAAATAATAAACTTGCAGTAAACTTAATTGAAATAGGATCTTTCTATTTATCTATTAATAAATGATATTTTCTGAGAAAAATTATAGGGATAAAAATAAGTTACATATTGCTATGCAAATTTTTGTACAATATTATGGCACTAGGATGAAGCAAATAAAAATATAAAATCTATTGTTTGACACTTTTTATAGGGTTAACTATTTTTACTAAAATAAACCTTGCTAGCTTGTCATTTTTGTAGAGGATTTTGTAAATGTTCAAATGGTATGAAATTTTTACAGTAGTCTATTGGGATCTCTTGAAAGCTAATGTAATTTTATGAGAATTTATTGTTAATTTGTTATATGTTTGTTATTTCACTTAATGATCTAACTAAATTCATAAAGGCATTTAAATAAATAAATTGTGCTTGACAATGATGTTTTCTATGGTACTTGTGATACATATGAACTATTGATGTTAGTAGTAAGGCTTAGAAGCAATTGGTTGTATGCAACTAATTAATTATTGCTTTATAATTCAACTAGAGGGTTGCATGCATAGTTTTGGGTGAGTTGATCATTTCATGGTGATAATGGTCTTTTCTGTAAAACTTGTTAATAACAAAGTTGTAGATAACTTACTAATCTACCTTGTGTTAAATTTTATAGTTATAGGAGTTAGGGTTTAAGAGTTTTGGATGTTAGAACTTTGCTGTCCGAAATGTTTACTTTCTGGACAGATTTGAATAATTGAATATTTGGACCTAGATAACTGTTGAATCATATCAATGGTATTAAAAGAAAGTTGTAGGAGATTTCATAAGCTTTGTAGAATGTCCGCAACCATATTATTTTGATGTATATAACTCTAGTTAGGATCAAGACAAGTAGCTGCTGTCTTGTAGTCCAGAAATTAATTTACAGAAGTGATTGCTTAAGTAGTAGAGAAGAGATATGCACCTACTCAGTAGAATAGGATGCACTTGTTATTACCTTAATACCATGCTATTGAAAGTACTTATGAGGATGCATTCATCATGTTATATCATATTACATGTGTCATCGTATATGCATTCATGATATCTTATTTCATGCTCATGCATATAGGATCGTCCGAAGAGATAACGTTGTTGGAATTCAACGAAGAAGAGGAGGAGGGTCAGCAGGAGACTCCTCAAGCCACAACTCTAGGAGAAGAGGAGCAGACTCTTGAAGATCTCCCTGAGTGCCCGGATCACCGACCACCTCTTTCCTCAAAGGCAAGCCCTAGAGCATTCTAAGTCTCCTATGTTTTACAAAATATTATTTGAGTCATTTATGTTTGATGCATTAGGTTATAAGAGTTGATTGGAAACACTTGATGCATGGAACTACCTTGTCCAGATACATATACCTTTAACCCTATGTAGGTCCAAGATCGAATATATGCTTAGCCTTGCTTAGACCAGTAGAAGTCGGGTAATTTCCTGTCACCTACGAGATATAGGTGGATATCAAAGCACGGTTGGCTATATTTGCTATCATGGAAAAGAACCATGGGGTAATGTAAATGGAGGCCAGGTGGAGTCTATGTGTAGGTTTACCCATGTGATTCCGTTTGTGCCGATTAAGGACCATACCGTTGTTAGCGCTTCTGACAAGATTGAACGCATGCCTATCACTTAGCTGGCTGGATAACTCATTCCGACCGCGAAGCCGAGTAGCTCAACTTAGGCTGGGCCTCATTCTATAAAAGTGCACACTCTAGGATGGTGGTAAGGATGTGCGGGTGAAATGTCCTAATGGCTAGAGGGGGGTGAATAGCCTAATAAAAATTTCTACAACAACACTTAACAAAAGGGTTAGACAATTATGAAGCGAAGCAAGTGTTGCGCTAGCCTACTCAAAATGCAAGCCACCTACCACAATTCTAGTTTAGGTAGAGTCTATTCACACAATAGCTATGACACTACTCTATGTTAGTGTGCTCTCAAAGGCTAACTAAAGAGCCACACCAACCAAGCAAGCAAGCTCTCACAACTAACTACACTAAAGAGCTTGACAACTAGTTTATGGTAATATAAAGAGTAGGCAAGAAGGTTATACCGCCATGTAGATGTATAAATCAATCAATCATAAGTGTGGATAACAATAAAGACCAATCACCTCGGAATCAAATGATGAACACAATGATTTTTTACCGAGGTTCACTTGCTTGCCGACAAGCTAGTCCTCGTGGCGATTCACTCACTTGGAGGTTCATGCGCTAATTGGCATCACACGCCAAACCCTTGATAGGGTGCCGCACAACCAACACAAGATGAGGATCACACAAGCCACGAGCAATCCACTAGAGTACCTTTTGGCGCTCCGCCGGAGAAAGGTCAAGAACCCCTCACAATCACCACAATCGGAGCCAGAGACAATCACCACCCTCCGCTCGACGATCCTTGCTGCTCCAAGCCATCTAGGTGGCTGGCAACCACCAAGAGTAACAAGTGAATCCCGCAGCGAAACACCAGTGCCTCTAGATGCAAACACTCAAGCAATGCACTTGGATCACTCCCAATCTCACTATGATGATGAATCAATGATGGAGATGAGTGGGAGGGCTTTGGCTAAGCTCACAAGGTTGCTATGTTAATGCAAATGGCCAAGAGAGTGAGCTTGAGCCAGCCATGGGGCTTAAATAGAAGCCCCCATGAAATAGAGCCATTGTACCCCTTCACTGGGCACTGATCGGGGTGACCGAATGCTCCGATCCTACTGACCGGACACTGCTCCTTAGCGTCCGGTCGCCCGATGGCGGCCACGTGTCTCCTGCGTTCAACAGTGAATGTTTGATCTCAATGGTCAATAAGCTGACCGGACGCTCTAACAGAACTGACCAGACGTTGAACCCTCAGCGTCCGGTCATTTACAGTAAGGGTCCAAAACCAGTTTTTGCCGACCGGACGTGTCCGGTCAAGCTTGACCGGACACAACCCAGCGTCCGGTGCTTAACCCTAACCACTATGCCGACCGACCACTTGACCGGATGCAGCCTTTCAGCGTTCGGTCGTAGAGCGAAACAGCATCCGGTCAGTTGACCGACACCAGCATCATTGCGACCAACTCCATTTCACTTCTAACTTCTTCACCCTTACTCAAATGTGCCAACCACCAAGTGTATCACCTTGTGCACATGTGTTAGCATATTTTCACAAACATTTTCAAGGGTGTTAGTTCTCCACTAGATCCTAAATGCATATGCAATGAGTTAGAGCATCTAGTGGCACTTTGATAACCGCATTCCGATACGAGTTTCACCCCTCTTAATAGTACGGCTATCGATCCTAAATGTGATCACACTCACTAAGTGTCTTGATCAACAAAACAAAATGGCTCCTACAATTTATACCTTTGCCTTGAGCCTTTTGTTTTTCTCTTTCTTCTTTTCAAGTCCTAGCACTTGATCATCACCATGGCATCACAATCATCATGTTATGATCTTCATTTGCTTCACCACTTGGAGTGTGCTACCTATATCATGATCACTTGATAAACTAGGTTAGCACTTAGGGTTTCATCAATTCACCAAAACCAAACTAGAGCTTTCAGCGGGGAGCCAGACATGAGCCCAAGGGTAGGCTGGGCCTGAACATCCTGGTAGCTGGTTGTCCCTGATTGTGCGATGCTGGGCGAACCCATGAAATGTGGACTTGAGTTGTACCAAAGGTGACCTAAGGTGACCGTTGATCTGGTCTGCCTGGGTTTGTGTTAGGAATAAATTCCCAGTTGGTTGAAATCGATTCAAATCGCCGTCTCTCCCAGATAGTGAGAAACTTGGCTAGTCCCAATATCGTAGTAATTGTATTATGGAATATGATGGTTCGATAAACATGGAATTACTACACCTGCTATGGTTACTATTGTATGCTATCAAATGATATACCACATGTTTGGCACATGTTAGTTGCTAATCTAAAGATGAATAGCTATAATTAACTTGATGATCAAAGTATAATTGTATAACTGAGTTAATCGCTTTTATGCAAAATATTGTCAAGCTACCTCCACTTATAAAGCCTTGCATAATCCTTGGAGTCAATTTATTTCTGGTTTATGATGGGTAAGTCTAGCTGAGTACCTTCTCATACTCAGGATTTTATTCCCATTGTTGCAGATGGTATAGTTTATCACGACTATTGCAAGCACTGCTTCTGTCTCCGCCATGGACGAGGAGTGAGCCCTGGGAAGGCATCTTTAATAATCCTTCTTATATGCTTTTGTGGATTGTGATCATGAGTTGGCATTGTATTTGAACTATATTGGCCAATGTTAGTTTCGAACTTTAATTTGCTTCCGCTACTATCTATCGAACTTGGTTTGTAATAACCTTATTTCGTACTCTGATGAATGAACTGTATCTGCAAACTTTATGTAATGTGTGACATGTATGTTGAATCATGTACGATCTTGGTTGTATGTGGATCGTTAATCGAGACCTGTTGTGGTACTCGATGGACTACTAGGTTTATATGGGCTCAAGTATGATAGTGTGACCGCTTGTGCGCTGCCATTGTACTTGTGCTCTTATAAATTGATCGGTTCTGCGACATCCTAACACCTAATGGCATCTATGTGGACCCTGGCAAGGTGCAGGATGTGTTAAATTAGAAATCTCTAAAGTCAGTGCATCAAATTCGTCAGTTCCTTGGTCTTGCTGGTTATTATCAGCGCTTCATCCCTGAGTTTTCTAAAGTAGCTCAACCAATGACCAAGTTGCTCCAGAAGGATGTCAAGTTTTTATGGAGTCCAGCTTATAAAGAAGCTTTCCAAGCCCTAAAGAAGTTTCTTACCTCTGCTCCTATTCTTCCTCATCCAGATATTGATAGGCTATTTGATGTGTATTGTGATGCCTCTAGGACTGGATTGGGTTGCGTGCTTTTGCAAGATGGATGTGTAATAGCTTATGCTTCATGACAGCTGAAAAAGCACAAGTTGAATTATCCCACCCATGATTTAGAGCTAGCTGTAGTGGTGCACGCTCTAAAAATTTGGAGGCATTACCTGTTGGGAAATAAAGTAAACATTTTTACGGATCAGAAGAGCCTCAAATATATTTTCACTCAATCCGAGTTGAATATGAGGCAACAGAGGTGGCTCGAGTTAATCAAGGATTACAATTTAGAAGTTCATTATCATCCGAGAAAAGCTAATGTGGTAGCTGATGCCTTAAGTCGGAAGTCGCATCAAGTTGAAGAAGAATCTTTGTCTCTCAACAAGTTTGAGGTGTTAGCCCATATTACTCTAGTCTCGGATCTACTTGAGCAAATTACTATAGAGCAAAAGCAAGATGCTTTGGGAATTCTGCATATCAAGAAGTTAATTACCGAAGGGCGTGGTCCTCATTTTAGTATTGATGATCAAGGTGTGGTGAAGTTCAAGAACCGATTGGTGGTTCCCTCAAGTGATGAGCTTAGGAGAAAAATTTTGGATGAAGCTCACAACTCCAAATTATCCATTCATCCGAGAAGTAACAAGATATAACATGATTTGCGTCACTTGTATTGGTGGCCAAATATGAAACAGGACATTGCTAAATACATCTCAGAATGTGATATTTGTGGAACGGTTAAGGCAGACCATATATGTACGCCTAGATTTTTATAGCCCTTGCCTATCCCTATTTGGAAATGGGAGGATATTTCCAAGGACTTTGTTGTGGGTTTGCCCCCCATGGCAAAGGGGTATGACTCTATTTGGTCATTGTGGATCGCCTTACCAAGTTCGTTCATTTCCTCCCTGTGGATACACGGTATTCAGCCAAAAAGTATGACAAGTTGTATTTTGATCAGGTTGTTACTCTATATAGAGTTCCTCTTACCATTGTTTCTGATAGAGGATTAGTCTTTGTCTCTTATTTATGGGAGCAACTCCAGAAATGTCTTAGTACTTGTCTCCTTAGAAGTTCAACTTATCACCCACAAACTGACAGTCAGACGGAAAGGGTCAATCAAGTACTTGAAGACATGTTGAGAGCTTGTGCCATTTCTTTTCTAGAAAAGTGGGATGAATGCTTGACTTTAGCTGAGTTTTCCTATAATAATAGCTATTAAGAGAGCATTCGAATGGTACCTTTCGAGGCTTTGTATGGCAAGAAATGTAGAACAACTCTTAACTGGGTTGAAGTGGGTGACCGTGGTTACTTTGGACCTGATTTCATAAAGGAAGCAAGAGAACTGGCCAGTGTTATTCAGAGTCATTTGAAAGCGGCTCAGAACAATCAAAAAGCTTATGCGGACAAGAGGAGAAGGCCCTTGCAATTTGAAGTTGGTGACCATGTGTACCTAAAGGTATCCCCAATGAAGTGATGAAAATTGTAGAACTCACTCTCCAACCTGATCTTTCTTATATTGAGCATCCTGTAAAAATCTTGGATGAAAAAGAGAGAGTCACTAGGAACCAAGTGGTAAAATTTTATAAAGTCCAGTGGCAAAATCATTCGAAGGACGAAGCAACTTGGGAGTAGGAGAATTATATTCTGGAACATTATCCTCATCACCTTCCTAATGCGTCGAGGTAATGGTTTAAATTGAAATTTATTTCTTATCCCTTTTCCCACACTAGGCACTTACATGAAATCGTGGGACGAGATTTTGTTTAAGGGGGGAGAGCTGTAACACCCTCGGTGTTACACCCTAAACAACCTTCTAAATCATGTCATGAGCATCATGTTTATGTGACATTACATGTGATAAAGAGTGTAGATGAATTGCTTGTAACCAAAAATGGTTGATAAAAGTGTTAAAGGAAAGTTGATCCAATAGTTCATGTTGTATCAAGTGAGGTTCAAAACCGATTTTTATTGGGCAAAAACATTATAAAACATACTTGTGTCACTTAAATAAAGCTTAAAGTACAAACTTTATAGATAACAATGCAACTCTTGCTGTTGAAAAATAAAATTGCTGGCTAGTATTTTTAGTAGCTTGGAAATTGAAGTTGAAATAAAAATTAGCCCTAAGCAAATTTCCTATCTAAAAATAGAATGGCAGTGCCATGTTGGGGAATTAATTCTGAAAAATGTAGCTAAAGGCCAGTGCTATGTTATTGCTCCTAATGGTAGTCCAATATACCCTCTTTGGTATGGTCTAGGTGGTTGTGACTCAATCGAGTTGGTTTAGTCGTGGTTGATGCATTAAAATTCATCCACGTGAACGGCCTCGGGCTGTCTGGCCGGGGGCTGCGATCACCGTCTCTTCCATAGTTCAGCATCGCACGTGTTGCCGAGGCCATGCCGACCGGGCCTGCTCTTGGCTTGGCCATGGCTGGGCGTGGCCGTCCATGGTTGGCCGCCTGCCCTAGCCGTGCGATGCTGCTGCCACCACGGGCCCTGCGCCCTGGCCGCCGCTCACCACGCTATGCTGCGGGCTGCCCCACCACTGCTCTGCTGTCCCTGCCGCTCTGCTATGATGCCGTTGTTGCTGGTACTACGCCGTGCTATTGCTCGTCTCCTCGCTGTGCGCATGAGGGCTTGCCCCCTTTCCTGCGGCCACGGGGCTTAGCTTGGTTACACTGTTTTCCTGGTCTGTGTCGATTGAGGACCGTCCGTTGCTATGGATGGTAGTCAGGTCATAGACTTATTATCCTGAGCACATACTTGCTTATGGGAGCGGGAAGGCTCATTACGCTCTTGTCGTGGGTTCTGGCTCTTTCCGGACCGACTGATTGGAGGCGAGGAAAGGTGGAGGTCTAAGCACCATATTGAGACTGGGTCTCAAGTGTGGGGGCTTGGAGTCCAAGTTTGGACGGGGACCTAGACCCCATGACAGGAGTGGAATGGGTTGATCTTGTTTGTGCCTGTGGCACAAACGAGACGTGTGTTTCAGGGTACCTAGCTGGGATACATTGGTTCTTGAATTGTCATTTCTGTGAGACGGTACGACTTGGCTATGGTCTAGCACCGTAGTAAGAACTAGAATATGAAAGATGGTAAAATGGTTCTCATTGCTCAACCCTTGCTTGAAGGTAGTACAGGTGCTTACCTAGAATGGTTAGCTAATGAAGTAATCATGACTGCTAATTAAACTTGATCTTAAGGATGTACTTCTAGTAATGCTTTTCGTAAACAAAGAAAACAACAAACCATATTGCCTATCTGTAGGATCTCTGGTATGCCTAGAGGGGAGGTGAATAGGCCTGTAAAAATTCAACTCAAACCGAAGTCAAATTCACCCGCGGCACTATCGCTCCAAACAGCGGCACTGCCGCACCTGTAGGAGAGATTAGTTCGTAGTTCAAAAACTACCCAACGAAATTTAGATCGGGTAAAATTTTTAGCTTCCTGTAGGGTAGTAGATCACAAACAGATAGCTAAAAGTGGTGGGAACACCACACACAAGTAGATCGGCCTCAAACTCTAGAAATCACCTCAACCACAATATGTCATGAAAGTAATGTAAATCAAGCACAAGTGACATAATAATTTATCCCATGGTTCGACTCGCCACCAAGGCTTGCCTACCTCCATGTTGTTGAGGTTAGCCACTAAGGCTTAGAGCTTTCCAGCCCTTCCTCGTTCTCAAGTCAAGAGACTTAACTCTTAAGATTAGTGGTGAGTTTACTAGCTTCAAGAGATGGTTACAAACCTCCCAGGGCTGATACACAAGTTGGCAAGATCCACAGGTGACGCTCTAACCGGCTAGGAGCCAAGCTCCAAGAGTAACAAACACAACCACTGGCCAAAACATGAACCAAGTGCTCTTTAGAATATGGGAATCAATGGAGTTGCTCTGTAATCAAGTTTTGTACCCTTGTTCCTCAAGGATTGATGGGGAAATCAATGGATTTGCTTGGGGGCTTTAGGTCAACAATGGAGTGAGAGAGAGAGAGAGCTCCTGCTCTGCTTTGGATGTGCTCAAGTGAGGAAGAAGAGGTGGGTTGGTTACCGTTGGAAAGGAAGGGAAAAGGTATATATACCCCAGCCCCAATGGTCACTTTAAATCACAGATAGCCGTTGGTGAGGAAAGGGAAAGGTATATATATCCCCCAGCCTTCAACGAACACTGCACCCAAGGGGTCGGTCAAGACAAAGCCCACGGCCTCAAGGTCGGGCGAGACAGAGCCCGCGACCTCGAGGTCGGGCGAGCCGGATCCCATGACCCAGGGGTCGGGCGAGCTGGATCCCGTACCCAAGGGGTCAGGCGAGGCAGAACCCATGACCCTAGGGTCGGGCGAGGAGGATCCCGTGACCCAAGGGGTCGGGCGAGCCTCTCTTCAAGTGCGATAGTGCCGCACCGTGCAGACAGCAAGGGTAATAGTGAAGTGTAGACTGTCTTGGCTGTGAATCTAAGGATGCTTGTGGTTGTTTGAGCACTTGGTAGCACATATTAGCTTAAGCATTGTGTCCCCATTTATAGTACGGCTTTTCCTATACTCAAATTCAAGATATAAAAGAATCTTAAACCTCTTTTGAGTTTGAAGCCATCTACATTTATAATTGGGGGCTCCTCTATTTCGTGTAGCATCCTCGAATATAAATTCCCTACTTGTAATCTCGATAAATCTCATTCGTTCTCTAATTACGTGGTCATTATAACCAAAACCCATAATTAGGGCTTGATTGCACTTTCAATCTCTCCCTTTTTGGTGATTGATGACAACCCAATTAGAGCTTACAAAAGATATGAAATAAATACTGAGATTTTCAAGCCATGGGTGTAGAGCCTTCCCCTAAGTATGTGAGTAGAGAATTGAATTCTCAAATTGGCATAATAAGAAGCCAAGATTCACATTTTAGTGAAAGTGATGGGGCTCCCCCTACATCCATGCTCCTGTGGGGTGTTGCATACTGTGTCAGGTATGTAAAACATGATGTAAATGATAGTTTATGCACACATGTACTTGCTGTTGTGCGGTAGTGCCGCACCTGACTGTACGAGCAAGACAGAGTCAAGCACCACACAACTAGCACAGACAAAAAGATATGCAACTAGCACAATAAGATGACTTCTAATCCACACAAGGATACATGTCCATATCCAATACACAAAGAGTCAAATAGTAGCATTATTTCACAATTTAGAGTTTTGAGTGACTCTCAAACTTTCCACCTAGCGAAGACTAACACTCATCGAATAGGACATGAAGCGCAGCTGCTGCGAAAAGTTGTTGAATTCTCTAATTTTCTCCCCCTTTGACAAAAAGCACCAAAAAAAGAAGAAAATAAGAAAGATCAACACTTACTCGTCATCTCCCTAGATGCCCATCCAATCAATATCATCACCTCCTACAGCAGTCCTGACACCACCATCACAATCATCGTCGTCGGAGTCAATACATGTACGGCCCTGACGGTGAGTAGTGGCGGTGTCACAACTAGAACGAGTGGAACACCTTGGCTCCTGTCTTTGATGATATCCCTCTAGGGTCTCATCCCAATTTGCTGCTCCTCCTCCTCATCATCATCCTCATCATCTGAATCTATGTCGGAGAGACTCGGAAGGTCATACTGTGGAGGAGGTGGAATAGGAGGAAGTGGTGGAAGGTCCTATCCACGCTACTGACGCTGCTCAAGCTGTGTCTCATATGCTCTGTCAGCTGCATAGGTGCACTTGCCAAAGATTGCCTTCAACCACTTGCCAAACTTCTTCATCTTGCCTCCTCTACGAGACCTAGAGCAGGAAGATTTAGGGATGTCTACATGAGCATGAGAGCTCTCCTCTCCCTGAGTAGCTACAGCTAGCTGGGTCTTCTCAATTTTGTAGACGGTGTGCATTCCATCCTTCAGAAAATAAAATCCAATAACCCTCTCAATTATGAACATGAGGTAAGGGGCATAGGGCAGCCCCCTCCTCCCATCCTCTATTGCAAATCTTAACTCAGTCCACATGAATCTAGGGACATTGAACCTGTCCCCACCTAGAGCAAATCTAGCCAACATATTTCTCACATAGCCATTAATATCTGAGGTTGCTCCATCCTTTGGGTTGATGGTGTTCCTGATGAGGTTGTTGAGGATGTAATAGAAGCTATGTAGACCACTCCTCTTGCCATCTGTAATCCTTCTATCTCTCCACATGTAACTAATGTCATGGATCTCAGCTCGAGGCTTATCATGAATGTAAGTGTAACCTCTGTGCTCCTCCCCAAAGCCAAGAATTCGGCTGAAAATGACAAAGTCGACTCGGTAGTGCTGACCATCAGTCATCTAGTGAATCTCATCAGAGGTCTGGTCATAGAAGTATGTGGCATGAAACTATGTAGGGACCTCCTCATTCTAGTTATACTAGAAACCCATGATGTCTGAAAGCTGAAACCTATCATAAATTTTGATTGCCTTGTCAAACTCAGGCTCCTCCTTCTCCTGCATCTCATCCCAATCAATGTACTGCATCTTGATGATATTGGTTTTCTTGGATGCAAGAATGGCAGTAGCATAAAAGTTGGAATAAAACTCATTCTAGAATATGTAATCAATGCCCAAATCCTTACACACTGCATAGGGATTGATCCCCTTGCCTCTTTCACCAGCTTCCAACTTTTGGAATAGTTGACAACTGCATGCTGGCGAGAGTCATCTGAAGGTCTCATTATGATCTCACCCTCAAAATCTCTCATGTATCTACCATCAAACTCCGAGAGATGTTGTGGGGTGTTAGGAATGACATAAGTTGTATGACCTATCATCTCCAGCCTCTCCTCATCTTCAATGTATTGCTCGTGTCTCCCCTTGTCATAAAGTCCCCTTAGAGCTACACTATTGCCTGATGCTGTTGACCTTCCTCGACCACGGCGAGGTGGATCCTTGTCTCTTTGCTCATTCATCTTCCTTTTCCCCTTCAGTTATTATCTTCATGCTCCATCTTCTCAAATGAGGAATGGAGAGGAGAGAGAAGAAACTGCACGGCTAGGGGTAGTAGCAGTCGTCAGTGATGTTGAGGGATGGCTGGCAGCTACCGTGGCACTGCCATAGACTGGCAACGCATGGCCAAGTGACGGCGATGGCGTGGGCACGAGCAGAGAGAGAGGCGTGGGCATCGACGTTGAGGGGAAGAGAGAGGGAATGAAGTTACTATGGACTTGAGGATAAGAGCAAGAATAAATGGGCCTCACAGTAAAATGGTTTGGGTCGAATCTCAATTGAGATTCAAAGTGCGGCACTACCGTATAGCAGCACTGCCGCACTCCCCAAAATAGTGGGAGTTAGCTATAATCTATATGACTCTCTCTATATAAGATATGAACACATATCACCTATATACCATGACCAGAAACAAACAATCAATACAGACCCTGATCATGATACATAAGTTGCCTTTTATAAATCATTTTCTTGCACAATATGAAAATTTTCAACTCTTTTGCCTAGATACTAGTTTATCAAACAGAGGCATGCTAAAATTCAAACTACGTTACGGGAATCAAGTATATTTAGCTCACTACGCAAAGCACAAAACCTTGACTCGTCGAGGGGCTTTGTGAAGATATCGGCTAGTTGCTTTTCGGTGCTCACATGGCGAATTTCGTTATCTCCTTTGGTTTTGTGGTCTCTCAAGAAATGATGACGGATGTCTATGTGCTTGGTTCTAGAGTGGCTTATGGGATTGTTTGCAAACTTTATGGCACTTTCATTGTCACACAAGAGTGGGATTTTAGTGAAGTGACATCCAAAATTTTGAAGGGTTTGCCTCATCCAAAGTAGTTGAGCACAACATGCACCGGCTGCAACATACTCGGCCTCAGCGGTGGAAAGGGCTACACAATTTTTCTTTTTAGAACTTCAAGACACTAGGGATCGTCCAAGGAATTGACATGTCCCCGAAGTGCTTTTTTGATCTACTTTTGCAACCGGCGTAATCAGAATCCGAATACCCAAGTAGATCAAACTTAGAGCCCTTAGGATACCACAAACCAAGGTTAGGAGTGTGTACTAAATATCTCAAGATTCTCTTAACGGCCACCAAGTGGCACTCTTTTGGGTTAGCTTGAAATCTAGCACACATGCACACACTAAGCATAATATCGGGCCTAGATGCGCACAAATAAAGTAGAGGGCCGATCATGGAACGATATACCTTGGTATCCACGGCTTTCCCTTCAATGTTGAGATCAAGATGTCCATTGGTTGGCATGGGAGTTTTGATAGGCTTGGCATTCACCATGTCAAACTTCTTGAGCATATCATGGGTGTACTCATTTGACTAATAAAAGTTTCATCCTTCACTTGCTTGATTTGAAATCCGAGGAAGAACTTCAATGCAACCATCATGGACATCTCAAATCTCTGTGTCATGATCCTACTAAATTCCTCACAAAAAGTATGATTAGTACTACCAAATATTATGTCATCGACATATATTTGGCACACAAATATATCTTTACCAACTTTGTGAGTGAAAAGGGTAGGGTCGGCTTTGCCTATTTCAAAGCCTTGTTTAAAGCAAGAATTCCTTAAGGCATTCATACCATGCTCTTGGTGCTTGCTTAAGCCCATAGAGCGCCTTTTAGAGTTTGTAGACATGGTTAGGGAAGTTATGATCTTCAAAGCCCGGTGTTTGCTCAACATAGACAAGTTCTTGAATAGGGCCATTGAGAAATGCACTCTTCACATCCATTTGATATAGCTTGAAGTTGTGATGAGCGACATAGGCTAGATGCATTCAAATTGCTTCAAGTTTTGCCACCGGTGCATATGTTTCTTCAAAGTCCAAGCCCTCTATTTGAGTGAAACCTTGAGCAACCAACCTTGCCTTGTTCCTTATCACCACTCCATTTTCATCTAGCTTGTTGCGGAAGACCCACTTGGTGCCAATGATATTGGTGTTGGGTCTCTCCACCAAGGTCCATACTTGATTTCATTCGAAATTGTTGAGCTCATCTTGCATGGCCATCACCCAATCCGGATCACCAAGTGCTTGCTCAACCTTAAGAGGTTCCAAAGAGGAAACAAACGAGTAATATTGGCAAAAGTTTGCTAAATGTGAACGAGTTGTTACCCCCTTTCAAAGACTCCCAAGGATGTTGTCAACGGGATGATCCCGTTGTAATGTTTGCCTTAGCCTTGAATGATCAATGGCCTCTTGTCCATCTTCTGGATCTTCATTATCTTCTTGCTCGAATATGGGTTGTAGGTTCTATCCTTGAATCAGAGTTGGACTTGCTACTGCTGTCAGAGGGAGTGCGGCACTACTGCTCTTATGTGCGGCACTGTCGCTCTACTGATTTGCAGCAGGGGTCGGCTCCCCCTTAGCATCAGGTACGTCAGCAGAATTTTGTTCATCAGCAGCTTGAGGAACCACCACTTCAGTGACTTCATCTTCTTGTGGTCTTATATCACCAATAGCCAATTGCTTGATTGCTTCACATGGTGGATCCTCCTTTCCTACAATACTTGAATCAACTTGCTCCACTTGAGAGCCATTAGATTTATCAAATGTCACATCTACCGCTATTTCAACTCTCCCGGAGGTTTTGTTGAAAACACGATAGGCATGCTCATTTGATCCATAACCAAGAAGAAAACCTTCATCAACTTTAGGTGCAAACTTAGAGATTTTTGGTTTCTTGTTAAGTATGAAACACTTGCACCCAAATACTCTAAAGTAAGACACCTTAGACTTATTACCGGTTAGAAGCTCATATGAAGTTTTCTTCAACTTCTTGTGTAGGTAGAGGCGGTTGATGGCATGGCAAGCGGTGTTGATGGTGTCACATCAAAAGATGTCCGACGTCTTGTACTCATCTAGCATTGTCCTTACCATGTCAATGAGTGTATGGTTCTTCCTCTCTACTACACCATTTTGTTGAGGGGTGTATGGAATTGAAAACTCATGCTTGATGCCCTCTTCATCAAGAAACTCCTCAACTAGAGTATTATTGAATTCGGTCCCATTATCGCTTCTCATTTTCTTGATGGGGGACTAAACTTCTTTTGAGCTCTTCTAACAAAAGTCTTCACTTTGTCTCTAACTTGACACTTATCAAACATGAAAAATACCCAAGTGAAACAGGAATAATCATCGATAATAACAAGACCATATTTGTTACCCCCAATACTTAGGTAGGCGACCGGTCCAAAGAGATCCATTTTTATGAGCTCCAATGGTTGCATCGTGGTCATGATGCTCTTTGGTGGGTGAGGTACGCCAACTTACTTTCTGGCTTGACAAGCGCTACATATCCTATCTTTCTCAAAGTGAACATTTGTTAGCCCAAAAATGTGTTCATCTTTTAGAAGTTTGTCCAAGTTCCTCATCCCAACATGGGCTAGTCGGTGATGCCAAAGCCAACCCATGCTAGATTTTGCTACTAAACAAGTCTCAAGCTTAGCTTTACTTTTGTTGAAATCAACTAAGTAAAGCTTGTTCTTTAATTAACCTGTAAAGACAATAGAGGAATCCTCCCTTCTAAAAAATTCCACACCCTTATATGAAAAGAGACAATTGTAGCTCATCTCATACAATTGAGAAACGGACAATAAATTGTAACTCAACGAATCAACATGTAATACATTTGTAATTGAATGCTCAAGGGTTATAGCAACTTTACCGAGACCAATCACATCCCCTTTTGAATTGTCTCGAAAGACAATATTTTCATTTGAGTGCGTCATCGGGGAATATGATGAGAACATACTCCTTTCTCCTGGTCATATGATTTGTACATCCACTATCAAGCACCCAACTTGACCCACCGGAGGAGTATGCCTGCAAAACAGATTTAGTTGCTTGATTTAGGTCCCAAATTTGACTTGGGGCCTTGCATGTTAGTCACAAGAAATTTAGGAACTTAAATAGAAGTATTCCTATATGTGTTGGCTTCCTTTCCAACATATTTGGCAACCACTTTTCCACTACTGTTGTTCCTTAAAACAAAACACGAAGCCAGGTGTAACACCCTAGGTGTTAGGCTTGCATAATTGCACTTGCATTGCATGAGCATAAGCATCATTCATTCATGCATAAGCATTTTCATATGAAACATTGGTATGAAACATGTGAAACATACTATTGTTCTTCTATGTTTCATTGTATGTATGCTTTATGATCATGTGTGGCCAATGCAAGTGGTGATGTTTGGTCACTAAAACACCTTAGCTACACTTAGGATGCCTAATGGAACAATGTTCATGTGGATCACCTTACCTAATTAAGCTCCTAAGTGATGACATGCTTAGTTTGACCTAGGAAGTACTTATGTGTGACCAATGTATCAAATGCTTGTGGGACCTTAGGGGTACCTAAACATGTTTAGAATGTCATATGGAACAACTTTGTTATTCATGACTTGGACCAATTTGGCCTCTAAGTCATGGTTATAGTATAATTTACCATTTTCAAGTTGTATGTTTGACCTAAGTTGAACTATAGCATAGAGTGTTTGCATAGCAGTGCACCCTTAAGCAAAGTTGTAGTACTTGACTAGAGTAACAACTTTTATTTTTGGGTCAAGGGATAATTCAGTGCCTAACATGGTCAAATAGGGCTCACAAGAATCAACAAATTACTGTTTTCAAACTTAGAATTTTCTCCAAGTCAAAAACTGGTTTACAGTTTCATGTGCCGTACTTTGATGCTTTACAATTTGAAAACCAACTCGAATTAGACCAAGCTCATTTAAGCAAAGTTGGAATTTACATGTAGCTCTACAACTTTTAGTAATGGAGTTTTTGCTAACTCACCGCGGATAAGTAGATATATGACGATGAAATGGTGCTGTCAGATGGCCTGATGCCGGATTTGAACTAGGAGACGCACGCCGTAAGTGGCCGACCGCACTAGGCCGCGGCCACCATGTGGTGGTCGTATGCTAGTTATGGCTGAGCTGGTCGCGCCAGCACATGGACAAGAGGGCCACGTCCCTGCTGCTCCATTCCCACTCACGCACTCCTCCTCTCTCTCGCCTGCATGTAGAGCCAGTAGCAGCGCCACCGTCGCCATCGCCGCCGTGAGTTCGCTGGACTCACACGCAGCTGTCACCACTCCATTGTACAATTGCTTGTGCCAGTAGCTTCACCTTGCTCCGCTCTACCACCTTGAACCACCAATTCGACCGCTCGAGTCAAGGTGAGGCCGTATTTCTAGTCGCCGTGCCCGCCGTGGCCGCGGTGCGCCGCTGAACGCGAGCTCGCCATGGCCAGCCACAACACATGCACCTCCGCTCCTTCTCTCCCTCCTCTAGTCTTCGCCATAGGTCCTAGGAGCTTAACACACCATCCTTTTTAGAAGCTACAGCTGGGTTGCGCTCGAACGCACCGCCGCTCCCGCCGCGGCCGCCATGCCCGCCATGACAGGCAAGCTCACCGCTGCCGAGCTGGCCTATCGCCTTCCTCCTCTCTAGCATGCTTTAGGTAGAGTAGACGTAACCCTAGCTAATGGCATAATAGAGACCCACCTCTCACCGCCGTCTAGCCAGAATGGTGAGAACATTGTCGTGCTTCGTGCGCCGTCGCGCGGCCACACACGTGGGCAGAGCTCACCGTTGCCTCACCGGATCCCAAACCACCCTAACTAGCTCTGTTGAAGCACCACGGAGCCGTAGGGCTCGTCACTAGAGCAAATGGAGGCCAGAGACCACTGGTGTACCACCGCGCACCCTCCGCCATCCGCCATTGTCGCTGGCGAGCATGCTTCGGTGGACCTCCGTGCCAACCAAGTACACCCATCGATGCGGGACGTCGAGGCGAAGCCGTCGGTGTTGATCTCACCGCTAGTGACCTCACCAGCAACGAGGAGTGGCCAGTCAACCACCTTGCCATGCCTCTGTTTGACTAACAAATGGGGCCCGTTGACCACTGGGTCCCACGCGTCAGCGGCTGTAGCTTTAGGGTTTTGTTTTATTTTTTTCCAGAATTTTGTGCTAACTTTGGAAAATCATATCTGGAGCTATAGATGTCCAAATTGAATGAACCAAATTTTTTTTATTTCCTTATGAACTGTAGTATTTGATAAAAATATGAAATGCACTATTTCTGGTATTTTTCTAGGAGAATAAAATAGAGCTATATAAATGCTTTTTAATGTTTTCAATCTTGTAAAATACATAACTTAAGATAGAAAAGTGATAAAAATGTGATTCCAATTTTGCTGGTCTTGTGTTGACATGCTTTATCTAGGAAAAATACTAAAATTGCAGTAGTCATACTTTGAATATGGTCTTCCTATTTAATCTTAAATAATTGCTAGTTTCTAGTGAAAATAAATGAGGCAAAAATACATGACTAATGATGATGCAATTTTTTACACAATGTTATGGTACTAGGATGCATGTAAGAAAAATATGAAATCTATTATTTGGCACTTTTCTAGAAAGTCCAAGATCATAGTATTTGGTTGAGTAGAACTCCGGATATAACAAAATTACGTAGCTACTGATTACAGCAGGAAATGACTAAGTCAATTATAGTTGTTTGTCTTATGTGGTGCTTGTGTAGATGCTTAGGCTAATTGAGATTAGTTGTTAGCTGTAGGTTCTAGGCCTCTTACTAATGATGAACAACTTTACCTTAGGTTGCTAGAACTTGGTGAGTGTATGTTTCTTGTATTATAGGAGAGATATGCACCTACTCAGTAAAAATCAACTAGAAGAAAGTTATACATCTACTTGGTCAACGAGTGTTAAACCTATCATACACCTTGCAGATAACCATGCTCGTGCATACACAATTTATCATCTCATCTCATCTCTTATGTATTCATGGTACTCATTTGTGCATATGCATGCAATATGTTCACCGGAAGGAGTGACGCTTCTCGAGTTTGAACCCAAGCATCAGGAGGAGCAGCAGGCAACCTAGGAGTAGGAAGTTTAGGTGGAAGGAGGAGTCAATGTAGAAGATCTCCCTGAGTGTCCTGACCACCAACCTTCCTCATTCTTGAAAGGCAAGCCTTGGAGCATTATAAGCCTTCTATGTTTTTACAAATATCACTTGCGTCCTTTATGTTTGATGCATTAGGTTATAAGAGTTGATTGGAACCACTTGCTTCATATATTATCCTTGTCCAGATAAATATATCTTGAATCCTTGGTAGGTCTAGGATTGAATATATGCTTAGCCTTGCTTAGTCCGGTAGAACTTAGGTGATTTCCTGTCACCTGAAACATATAGGTAGATAACTGATCACGGTTGGCTATAATTGCTATCGTGGAAATAACCATGTGTTGATGAATAAAAAGGAGATCGGGTGGGATTGTGATAGAGAAGCACAAGACATGGAGGTCTTGGTGCCTATTTATCCCCATCTGTGTCGATTAAGGACCGATTCACTGTACGTCATCATATCATGTTGAAGGCATGCCTAGCACTTAGTTGGCCAGATAAGTCGTTCCGACCGTGAAGCCGAGTCGCTCAATTTAAGCTGGGCCTCGATAAGTGAAAGTGTGCACACTAGAGGCACTAAGGATGTGCGGAGAGCTAATGGTGTAAGTCCAAGGGTGGGTTTGTGTCTCGATCTTCTTGGTTGATTGGTAGAATCTCTAAGGGTGCGGCCCTGATCGGACGCGCGAAGTTGGTTCCTGAGTTGTACCAAAGGTGACCCGATGTGACCCCAACGGGGGAAGTATGGGTTTGTGTTAGGAATAATTCTCCAGCTGGATAGGAATTGATTCGAATCGCCGTCTCTCCTAGATAGTGAGAACTTGACTGAGCAGCGGCAACGTAGAGTAACCTAATGGATACTGGATGGTTATGATGATGCTCAAATTATTCTTATAACCGTATATGGTTACTAATGCTTGTTAGCTTAATCAAGTGATTGGTCTAGTACAGGTGCTAATCTAGAGATGCTTAATTGAATAGGTATTCAAATTGATGCTAGAGATATTAAATCTCCAAGTTATGTTACTTAAGCTTTTATGCAAAATGTTGTTAATCTAACTCTACCGATAAAGCCTTGCATACTCCTTGGTGTCATATTATTTATGGTTTATGATGGGTAAGTCTAGCTGAGTACATTCTCGTACTCAGGGTTTATTCCCTCTTGTTGCAGATGACATGATGTACCATGCTTACTGTAAGAACTGCCTTCATCCTACTATGGATGAGGACTAAACCATGGGGCATGGTACTCCTGAGTTATCACCTCTGTTCTGCTTTTGCTGGAAATGACCATGGTACTGGCATGTATTTGAACTAAGAGTGATGTTGATGTCAAACTACTTTGCTTCCGCTATTTGAACTTGGTTTGTAATAACTATGTGAACTCCGATGTATGTGAGATACTTGTGAACTATTTGTGAACTATGATGTAGCATGTGACTGGTTGTGTTGAATCATGTATGATCTTGGTTTGTATGTTGGTTTGTTTGAGATCCCTCGTGATTTCACTAGACTACCGGGTTTATATGGGGTCAAGTATGACGATTTGATCGCTTCGGTGATTGCTATTGTACTTGTGCTCTTATAAATTGGACGGTTCTATTATAGCTGGCATTGGAGCAAGATTCAACACTAAACTAGTCATATGGGTATTTAAAACAAAGGTTTTATTTTATAAAATCAGTTTGACAAATTAAGTACTAACATGGGGGGTTTTAAATACAGAGTATGCTAGTGGTCATATCCTTTATGCCCAGTTAAGGACTATCAGGTGACTTTTAAGTACTAACATGGGGGTTTTACTTTTGTCGTCCATACGGCGTGCTATTGTATGGATGTCATTCACTTGAGTGGTAATGTATGGATTGAATGCCTCTATGCCAAGGTAAGAAGGTAAGTTGATAAGTGGCATGACCACAAGATGTGAGCATGTGGTTGGGGAGAGCTAGCTTTGATACGGCTGTATATGCATGCTTGCATGTGTGTATGGTGCATATTTAATTGTGGGTAATAAATTGTCATTAGGTAGCTTGATACGGAAGTATATGTATGGGTATACATATATGGAAGTATTTAGTTGCAACCTAGAGCCTAGATTTACATTTTTGCATATATAAGTGTTGGGTTGGGCTATAATGAAATTCTTGTGCAGGTACACTAAGAGCGAATCGTGTAGCCCGACTAGTTACGTATATTGAGAGAACGTATGTATGCCACCGTGTATGCCGCTAGGATTTTAAATTTTTCCTAAGATTCATGAGGACGTACGGAACGTGCATGCATCATGTTTACTCATCTATTTATATTGTTGCATCCCTCCCTTATTTATAATTGCTTACCCCATTCATTAAATTTCTTCTCACGTATGATATCCTCTCACAAGAGTTGCACACTTTTCTATAGATGGCAGCACCAGGAGCCCCGACTCGTAGTGACACATTCCTGGTTGTGTTTGGCACTCCTACCTTGCTATGGAGGGTGCTAAACTCAGTGGGGTACGTCGAGCCACCCCGCTACTTCTGGAGGGAAGTGGCAGCTGAGGGGCAACCATGGTATGATGTGAGGATGACCATTCCAGCCTGTGCATACAATCCACAATGGCAGGGTTGGAGTATTGAGTCAGATGGGCAGTCTCCTTGGGAAAGTGCCCAAGTGGTAGCTTTGGAGGCACTGAATGAGATATGTCAGGAGTTTGGTGATGAACTTGTCAATGGTCTAGCCAAAACCTTTCCCCGGGTGGATCCGTCGGTGACCGCTTGGATGCAGCCGGGCGACAATGCACTGGTAAGAGATCGTGATGAGTGAGCAGAGAGCTCTAGTGCTGCTATGAGCGCTATGTTCGCTGTCCTAAAGATGTTCTACTCCTGCCAAGACAGCTACATCAGTTGCATGCTAGAGCTCCAACGAGCATAGGCCGCACAGCGTAGGATGCGAGTACATGTGCGCAGGCACAAAAGGGCAGTTAGAGCTTCTTAGAATGAGATAGGTAATTACATAATAGCTTTGGAAGCTCGTCGGGGGTAGTTTGTCCGTGCTGTTGTTGAGAGAGATGTAGCTAGGGCTGAGTTATAGGACGTCCGTGCAGAGAGAGACGAGGATATTCATCTTGCTGAAAATAGGGAAGCAGCTAGAATTCGGACTATGTTTTAGGCTACTAGGTAGGCAATAGAGTTTGATCGTAGAGAGCAAGAACTCATATGCCAGATTGATGAGTTACAGCTAGATGTTCATCGTCTCAACAACATAGTGAACCAAATTCTTCCTCTAGCTCCAGCGGTGGAAGAAGATCGCAATGTGTTGATTGTAGAGGACGATGGCATGGAAGCGGACGCCAAGGACAAGCCTAAAGATGAGGCAATCGAGCCTTTTGAGGACGGCCATGGTGATGGTGTGTCCGACATTGATAGCAACCACCCCGAGGAGTAGCTTAGCTATAGTATCTAGCTAGATGCGTTAGCTCTGTATCTTCGATCATTTATGTAATGAACTCATAATTTAGTTCAATCTCATGGTGTACCCTTTGATGTACTCTTGAAACCTTGCATGTAATCCATGTTGTGGTTGCACTTTTAATGAATGCCATTGTGTTGGCGAGCAATTTGGCATATACAGAATGCTTTGCAAATGACGTAAAGTAATATAATTGATGATGTATGGTTGTGGAAATGAATTATTGTGCCTCTGTTTTATTGTATGACTTTATATTCTCTCCAGTAAATTTAGTTTGGCATAATTATATAATTCCTCTACAATTTTTCTGGCATCATCAATAATTACTTGTGATTACAAATCTGCAGATGACGCGCACTCATAGGGGAGCTGGTGGAGATGATGCGGGTGGTAGTGGTGCCCGTGACAATGGCAATGAGGACCTCCCACCACCACCGCATCCTATGCCAGCGGAGATGATGGCCCAACTCATGGAGACCCAACGTTCCATGGGAGAAGTGCTACGCGGTCTCGCGTAGAATGCTGGCCATGGACGAGGAAGGGACTGTAACAGAACCGACCAAATTATAAGAACGTAAGTACAAAAACAATCACCGAAGTGGTTAAATTCCTGTACTTAAGCTCCCATAATCTCGGTAGTCCAGAAATCACGAAGGATTTCAAACAACTCCCAAAATACAAACCAAGACCGTAGTGATTCAACACAACACATCATTCGTTACAACATTTCACAAGTGACATTCGGATTACATCCATCAGAGTGCAAATAAAATATTACAAACCAAGTTCAAATTTGCGGAAGCAACATAGTTTAGTACATAACTTCATAGTTTCAAATACATTGCCCGATCTTGGTCATGTCCCACAAAAGCATCTTCAGGTACGAGAACTAGGAGAGACCACGCCCAACGGTCTAGTCTTCATCCCCAGCCGGGAGAAGGCAATACTTGCAGCAACCAAAGTAGAACTGGTCATCTGCAACAGGTGGGAGATAAACCCTGAGTACAAGAAGGTACTCAGCTAGACTTACCCATCAAAACTAGAAATAAAGGACACCAAGGGTCATGCAAGGCTTATGAGGTGGGCTAGCTGGACACAGTTGCATAAAAGAGCTTATGAATATAGTGACCAATTTAAACTTCGCATCAAGTTTATCATCATTTACCTGCCCACTAGATTTGCACCTGTACTAGAGCACTCACTTATTAGGAGCAATCAATATTAACCATAGCAGGTGTAATAAGGCTGTCATCATCATATCATCATTCCAGAACCATTATGTTATTTAGTGTATCTACTTTGGAGATAAGCCCGTCAAGTTCTCACTAACCGGTGAGAGACGGCGACTCGAATCGAATTACAACTCAGCTGAGGGGGTATTCCTAACTCTCACCCTGGCATACTTTGCAAGGATAGCCATGGGTCACCTTTGGGACAACTCAGGAACCAAATTCGTGGGTTCGATCAGCGCCAACACTCTCAGGGATTACCCTTCTGCCAGGACGATAAGGACTTTTAACTCACCTGCCCTTGGACTCACGTCTACAGTTCCCTTCTGAGGTGTACTTTATACTTATCGACTCCCGGCCTGAGGTGAGCTACTCGGCTTCGTGGTCGGTCTCCAGACCCGACCAACTAAGAGAGAGGCATGCGTTCAACATGAACAGGAAAGGCTCCAAGATTCAGTCCTTAAGTGACACAGACGGAGTCACTACAAACTGGCAAGCCTCCGCCCGGTCTTCAATTCAAATTAAGACAGGTTCTTTTCCACGATAGCAAATATAGCCAACCGTGCCATATGTATATCCCTATAGCTCGCAGGTGACAGGAAATCACCTGACTTCTACCGTGTTTAAGCAGGGCTAAGCACTACACGAGCCTGAGCTACATAGGATCCAGCGTATCAATATCTGGACAAGGATTGGATAACCAATGCAGCAAGTGTTTGCATCCAACACCTAAACTTAATGCAACAATATATATGTAACAATAATACTTTAATAGCATTTCGGAAATTAGGAGGCTTAATATGCTCTGGGGCTTGCCTTTCACAAAGTTGCACGGGCGGTGATCCGGGCACTCAACGACGACCTCGTCTGGCACTTCTCCTGAGGGCTGCACCTCCAGAACCTCCGGTGTTGGCTGCTGCTGCTCCCCACTCGGCTCCTCAAATTTCAGCAGTGTCACTCCTTCCGGTACACCTATTGCATGCCGATGCACAAGATAAATATCATGGATGCATAAGGAATGACATGATGCTCATGATGAATGGATCATAGTAAGTGTTTAACGAAAACATCACTGGACACTCGTTTACCGATTAAGAATAGCTCTATTCAAATCACTTTAAAACATGTATCTAACTTAACTTGAAGAACAAGATCAACTTACCTAACTTGCATAACCTAAGATAAAGATGTTCATCTTCAGTTAAAGGCCTAACAGCTAGGAACATTACCACAAGCTTAGGAATAGTAAAGGCATACTTAAATCAAACGTTAAGGTTTCATATGCAAACGAGCAGTTCCTTAATTCAATCACAACAAGAGTTCTACAAATTCAATTGATTAGCAAAAGGACATTCTAGAAAGCTTATGAAATTCTCTACCAATCATTTATAAACATCAAAGCATGATCCTTACGTTAATCAAATTGAATTCAAGTAAACATAGAATCTGTCCAGAAATGGCAGGTTTACTAAATTAAATATTTAGTGATGATGCAAAAGCATAATTGGACCAAACCAAGTTTACCAACTTGTTGTGCATACCAGAGGGACATCAGAAATTATAGTGCCAACTTCTAAATAAATTATTTAATGTCCTTTTCTAATTTATTTAGTTAATTAGGTGATTAAAGCAACATATAGTAGAACTGTACAGAAAAATCTACAAAAATTACAGTAACTACCTCATGCTTCACATAGACTACCATAAAATTTTCAAAGCAATTGGACAAGCCGAACTTGCTGTATCAAAAATAATAGATGGCAGGTCTATTTCTAGCATAATTAGGAAACCCTATTGAAAAGTGTCAAGCAATAGATTTCACATTTTTCCTAGTATCATTCTAGCATAAGAATAGCACTCACCAAATTTTACCATTACTGGATCTATAGAAAAATTATGAAAATTCACACAAGATCCATACATGCAAACAAGAGAATTACCTAACTCCTACATATAGTGTCCAAAATGTATGAAAATTTAACTACAAGCTATTCATGATATGAGCAGTACACCATAAAAATTTCATGCCATTTGGATCTACATAGAAAAATATATAATTACCCCTATTTCCCACATGATTAAAAGAGATAATTAGCAACTCCATTTTTCATAACAGAATATGGCATAAATTATATTTTTAATATAAACTAGACATTACCAGGGACTCAACAAAATTGGAACCACATCATTTGGATCTACCAAAAAAGAGATATACATTTTTTAATCTGTACCCAAATCTGTGAAAAAGAATAAAACAAAACAAAATGGAACCCTAACCAGCTACTGGTGGGCCAGCCCGAAAAACACGGCGACCCATGATGCGCTGCTGTCAAGACTCAACATGCCCACGGGCCGGCTCCCCTTTGCGCATGGCTGTTGATAAGCGGGCCCCGCTAGTCGAGAGAGATGATGTGGAGGAGAGAAGAACGACGTCAGTAGCTCGTCACCAGTGGCAGCTCCGGCGAGGCGACGGCATCACGGCCCTAATGGCGTGCCCTATGAGCATCAGCATCACTAACTGGACCTAAAGCAAGAGAAAGAGGGGGCAGTAAGAGGCTCGAGCGGCACAGCCACGTGCGAGCTCGGACGGCGGCGGTCATGGCGACCCGGTGGAGCCGCCTTCACGGTGAGTTCTACCTGAGGCGAGGATGAGGCTTTGGTGAGGTCGAGGACGTGGAGGAGCTCACGGTGGTGCTGTGGTTCGGGGGAATCAGACAATGGCACTCGGTTTTGGGTGATTTGGTTCGGCGGCGTCACGGTGTTCCCGGTCACCACGCTCACGTGGAAGGGGATGGCAGAGAGGAAATGGCGAGCTGAAGAGAGAGTGAGCGAGGCGCTGGCTTTCATCTGGGAGCATGGCACGTGATGTGGAGGCGCTAGCAGAGCATGCACACCACGTGGTGGCCAGCTCCTGAACTAGTCGGCCACGGCGTTCTCTGAAGATTTTCTGAAACGCCTGAATTGGAGTCCGGTGGCACGACTGACAGCGTGACTTGACGACGTGTGATCTCTTAAACCGTGACGAGTTAGTGGAAGAAACGTACATGAAAGTTGTAGAGTTAAGATAGGGCTCCAACAATGCTTGAGACACCAATAGCTAATCCTCCATGGATCATGAGTTGTATCAAGCCAAAGTTGGCTCAAGCAAACTGAAACTGCATTAGGACTTAGAAAAATTTTCTAAGTCTGAAATCAGCAGGGAAACCTGACTTGTGGGCCCTGTTTGAGCATGTTCTAGCCATTTTCATGAGATGGTCATATTGAGACTTTTGTTCCTTGATAAATTGGCTACAACTTTGGTAAAGGGTGCACATCCATGCAAGGTTTCTAGGTTGGAATTTTTAATCAGTCAAACAGAGTCACTCTAGAGGTCATCCTAAGTCAAACCTCCACCTAGAGGGCAATTTAGCCATTTTGGTCCACATGAACAATGTCCCATCAATTACCCTAAGTGTAGTTAAGGTGTATTAGACCATAATTAACCACTCTACACAAGTGCTACACCAACTTCTAAGTATCACATGTGATGAAACAACAAAACACTCAATTTACCCTAATGTTGCAATTTCATGTTTCACATGTTTCATGACCTTGTTGCAATTTTAAACTTGTCATATTACACTACCATGTTGCCATGTTTCAAGGTATGAGAAACTTATGTTGCATTCACATGTTGCACTTACTACCATTCACAAGCAATCAAGTATGAAACAAACATAATTGAGAATGTTGCATATACATATTTCAGTAACAATGACATGATGAGGTAGATGATGCACATGTTTATGAAATGAAATGCAATTTTGTGGGAGCCAAACACCTAGGGTGTTATAGGGACCAACACCAAGGACCTGAACCTAACCAGTTTAGCTCTTTCAAGGACTTTCTTGACACCAAGCCTCCTATTTTTAAGGAAGCAAAAGAGCCATTGTAGGTAGATGAATGGCTGAATAAAATTGAGCAGAAGTTCCGTCTCTTAAGGCTCACCGAGCACCTAAAGAAAAAATATGTGTCGCACCAACTGTAGGGGCCTATAGGCATTTGGTGGAGTCATCATCGATCCACTTTGCCTGAGGATGCTCAAATTACCGAGAACCACTTTAAGGCTGTATTCAGGGGACATTATATTCCCCCAGGTCTGATGAGTATGAAGCATACATAATTCATGAGGCTGATGTAGGGTACCAAGAGTCTAACTAAGTATCTATATGCCTTTAACAATTTGTTAAGGTATGCCACAGAGTTTGTGGATACTGATGCAAAGAAGATCGCTAGTTTCAGGAGGGGGCTTAGTTCGAAGCTGATGAAGACACTAGCTAACAGCAAATGTGCCACTTTCAATGAGTTTGTTAGTGATGCTTTAACTCAAAAGAATCAGAACAATATCTATTCAACATCTAAGAGTCATAAGAGAGCTTATGAAGCAGGTGCATCTCAGCCAAAAGCTCCTACTGCTGTGAGACCTCAGTTTTGCCCACCCACTCTAAAGTATAGACCACCTCAGAGGAAGGTACAGACCAGTTAGAACTAGAAAGTGTATCGCAAGTCCTTTTCTATTGCCCTACCAAAGGGTAGCATAGGACAAGGAAGCTCCAACATTCCACCTAGCAGTATGCCATGTTGTAACTGCAACAAGACAAGCCATTGGTCAAGGAATTGCCCCTATCCCAAGAAGAACAACAACTAGAAGCAGGGTAATCCAAATGGACATTAGGGACACATGTACTATACCACCCTAGAAGAGATCCCTTTAGGTGAAGTTGTTATTGTGGGTACGTTTCTTGTGAACCAACACCCCGTAGTTGTTTTATTTGATTATGGAGCTTCACATTCATTTTTGAGTCAAATTTTTGCATCCAAGCATGATCAAAGTGTAGTTACTATAGATAAAGGTGGTTATTGCATAAGTGTAGCTAGAAATAATATCTCTACCAACCAGATAGTTAGAGATGTGCGCATATCAATAAGCAACCGAGAGTATACCTCAGATCATGTAGTATTGCCAGGGTTGGGGATAGATGTAATCTTGGGTATGAAATGGATGAGTGGCCATGGGGTTCTCATTGACACTTCGACTAGAACCATCATGTTGAGAGAACCCTAGAGTAACGATGCTTTCTTAGTGCCACTTCCTAGAGATTTTGATCTACAAAACTTCGCCGATGCTATTTAGACCACAACCCTCTTTGATATTTCAGTGGTATGTGAGTTTCTGGATGTATTTCCAGATGAATTTCCCGGGTTGCCACCCGATAGGGATGTAGAGTTTAAGATTGAGTTATTGCCGGGTACAGCACCCATCTCTCGAAGGCCGTATAGAATGCCACCAAATGAGCTAGCTGAGCTTAAGGTCCAATTACAAGGGATTTTAGAGAAAGGTCTCATTCAACCTAGCTCATCTCCGTGGGGTTGTCCCACCTTATTTGTGAAGAAGAATAACAAATCCTTGCATATGTGAGTGGACTACCAACCACTCAATATCGTAACGGTCAAGAACAAGTATCCTTTGCCTTGAATTGATATCTTGTTTGATCAATTGTCAACGGCTAAGGTGTTCTCCAAGATCGATTTGAGATCTGGTTACCATCAGATTAAAATCAGACCGGAAGACATACCTAAAACTGCTTTTTTCACTAGGTATGGCATGTATGAGTTTTTTGTCATGTCCTTTGGGCTAACAAATGCTCCTGCATACTTTATGTATCTGATGAATTCGGTGTTCATGTCCGAGCTAGATAAGTTCATGGTTGTATTCATCGATGATATTCTGATCTATTTAGAAAATGAGGAGGATCACGCAGAACACCTGAGAATTGTGCTAACTAGACTAAGAGAACATAAGTTATATGCTAAGTTTAGCAAGTGTGAGTTTTGGCTTTGAAAGGTACCTTTTCTAGGGCACGTGCTGTCAGAAAATGGGATTTCCATAGACCCCTCTAAGGTGCAAGAAGTCATGAATTGGAAGGCCCCGACTTTAGTTCACGAAGTTCGGAGTTTTCTTGGTTTAGCAGGTTACTACCGTTGGTTCATTTTGGACTTCTCCAAAATTGCTAAGCCAATGACAAGATTGCTTCAGAAAGATGAGAAGTTTGTATGGACTCCGAAGTGTGAAGCTGCTTTTCTCACTTTACAGACTTTGTTGACTTCAGCTCCTATTTTGGCACAACCTAATATCGAAAAATCTTTTGATGTGTTTTGTGATGCATCATGTACCAGTTTAGGATGTGTTCTTATGTAGGAAGGCCAAGTCATTGCTTATGCCTCACATCGGCTAAAGAAGCATGAAGTCAATTACCCCACTCATGACTTGGAATTAGCAGCGGTTGTCCATGCATTGAAGATTTAGAGACACTATTTGCTTGGCAATGTATGTCATATCTATACAAATCATAAGAGTCTTAAGTATATCTTCACTGAACCTGAACTGAATATGAGACAAAGAAGATGGCTAGAACTGATCAAAGATTATAATTTAGAAGTACATTATCATCCTGGCAAAGCGAATGTTGTTGCAGATGCTTTGAGCAGAAAGTCTCATTGCAATTCCCTGTTAGAAGATGGCTTCAATTTGTTACATCCTGTTGTGCTACATAATGTTATGATCAGTTGTTCTCTCGAGAGCAAGGTCATTGAGCTTCAGAAAACCAATCCAGGTGTGTTCCACATCAAAAGAAAGATGAAAGAGCAAGAGACTAAACATTTCAGGATAGATGAGAACGGTATTCTATAGTTTAAAGATAGACTAGTAGTGCCAAAGGATAAGGAACTTAGAAACCAGATCTTAGGAGAGGCTCACTCTTCTAAACTATCCATTCATCCGGGTAGTAGCAAAATGTATCAAGACTTAAAGAACCGTTTCTGGTGGACCAAAATGAAGAAGGAGATTGCGGCTTATGTTGCTAAATGTGATAATTGTTGTCGAGTTAAGGCTGTTCATTTGAAACCTGCTAGACTGCTTCAGCCACTGTCCGTTCTAGGCTAGAAGTGGGAAGAATTTAGCATGGATTTTATTGTTGAACTTCCACCTACTCATAAGAATTATGATTCCATATGGGTGATTGTGGATCGCCTAACCAAGTCTGCACATTTTATTCCAGTCAGAACCAACTATCGACCGCATGAGTATGCTGAGTTGTATATATCCCACATAGTATGTCTACATGGCATGCCAAGAACCATTGTGTCTGACAGAGGGCCTCAGTTCACTGCTCATTTTTTGGAACATTTACACAAGATGTTAGGCACCAACTTAGTTAGAAGTTCTGCCTATCACCCTCAGACCTCCTAGCAAACTGAACGTGTAAATCAAATATTGGAAGACATGTTGAGAGCTTGTGTCATCTCTTTAAAAGGTTCATGGGGAAAATGGTTACCTTTAGCTGAGTTTTTCTACAACAATAGTTATCAAGAGAGTATTAAGATGGCTCCTTTTGAAGCTTTGTATGGCCATAAATGTAGAACTCCTTTGAATTGGGTTGAACCCGAAGAAAGGAGATACTATGGTATTGATTTTGTCAAAGAGGCTCAAGAGCAGGTGCATATCATTGAACAACATATAGAAGCCGCTCAATCAAGGCAGAAGAGTTATGCGGACAAGAGAAGAAGGCCCATTGAGTTTAAAGTAGGTGACTATGTATACCTAAAATTGTCGCCAATGAAAAGGGTACAACGATTTGGAGTAAAAAGAAAGCTTGCACCCAGATATGTAGGTCCATATCCAATCATTGAGAAAAGTGGAAGAGTAGCCTACAAGATCCAGTTACCTCCAGAAATGAGGGCTATCTTCAACATTTTTCATGCATCCCAAGAGTGGAGGTTAGTGATATCAAGTTAGAATCAGATCTAGCCTATGAAGAGAAGCCAGTGCAAATTATAGATAGCAAGGATAGAGTAACTCAAAACCATGTGATCAAGTTTCACAAAGTGATGTGGAATAATCATAGTGAGCAAGATGCTATGTGGAAAAGGAAAGATTATTTACGTAAGGTTTATCCCTCCTTTTACAAAAAATGGTAGATCTTTCGAATCTTGGGGTGAGATTTCTATAAGTGGGAGGGGCTGTAACACCCTAGGTGTTAGGCTTGCATAATTGCACTTGCATTGCATGAGCATAAGCATCATTCATTCATGCATAAGCATTTTCATATGAAACATTGCTATGAAACATCTGAAACATACTAGTGTTCTTCTATGTTTCATTGTATGTATGCTTTATGATCATGTGTGGCCAATGCAAGTGGTGATGTTTGGTCACTAAAACACCTTAGCTACACTTAGGATGCCTAATGGAACAATGTTCATGTGGATCACCTTACCTAATTAAGCTCCTAAGTGATGACATGCTTAGTTTGACCAAGGAAGTACTTATGTGTGACCAATGTATGAAATGCTTATGGGACCTTAGGGGTACCCTAAACATGTTTAGAATGTCATATGGAACAACTTTGGTATTCATGACTTGGACCAATTTGGCCTCTAAGTCATGGTTATAGTATAATTTACCATTTTCAAGTTATATGTTTGACCTAAGTTGAACTATAGCATAGAGTGTTTGCATAGTAGTGCACCCTTAAGCAAAGTTGTAGTACTTGACTAGAGTAACAACTTTTATTTTTGGGTCAAGGGCTACTTCAATGCCTAACATGGTCACATAGGGCTCACAAGAATCAACAAATTACTGTTTTCAAACTTAGAATTTTCTCCAAGTCAAAAACCGGTTTACAGTTTCATGTGCCATACTTTGATGCTTTACAATTTGAAAACCAGCTCAAATTATACCAAGCTCATTTAAGCAAAGTTGGAGTTTACATGTAGCTCTACAACTTTTAGTAATGGACTTTTTGATAACTCGCCGCGGATTAGTAGATATATGACGATGAAATGGTGCTGTCAGATGGCCTGATGCCAGATTTGAACCAGGCGCCGCGCGCCGTCAGTGGCCGACCGCGCTCGGCCATGGCTGCCATGTGGTGGCCGTACGCCGGCGATGGTCGAGCTGGTCAGGCCAGCGTGTGGACAAGACGACCGCGTCCCTGCTGCTCCATTCCCACTCGCACACTCCTCTCTCTCACCCGCGCACACAGAGCCAGCAGCAACGCCACCGTCGCCATCGCTATCGTGAGTTCGTTGGGCTCGCGCATAACCATCACCGCTCCATTATCCAATTGCTCATGCCAGGACCTTTGCCTTGCTCCGCTCTACCACCTTGAACCACCAATTCGACCGCTCGAGTCAAGCTGAGGCCATATTTCTAGTCACCATGCCCGCCATGGCCGCGGTGCGCCGCCGAGCGTGAGCTCGCCATGGCTAGCCACAACACGTGCACCTCCGCTCCTTCTCTCCCTCCTCTAGTCTTTGCCGTAGGTCCTAGGAGCTTAACCCACCATCCTTTTTAGATGCTACTGCCGGGTTGCGTCGAAACACGCCATCGCTCCCGCCGTGGCCGCCATGCCCGCCATGACAGGCAAGCTCACCGCTACCGAGCTAGCCTATCGCCTTCCTCCTCTCTAGTGTGCCTTAGGTAGAGTAGACCTAACCCTAGCTAATGGCATAACGGATACCCACCTCTCACCACCGTCTAGCCAGAACGGCGAGAACACTGTCATGCTTCGTGCACCATCGCGACGGCCATGCACATGGGCAGAGCTCATCGTCACCTCACCGGATCCCTAACCACCCTAACTAGCTCCATTGAAGCACCATGGAGCCATAGGGCTCATCACTAGAGCAAATGGAGTTCAAAGACCGCCAGCGTACCGCCATGCACCCTCCGCCGTCCGCCATTGTCGTCGGCGAGCATGCTCTGGTGGACCTCCGAGCCAACCAAGTACACCCATCGATGTGGGATGTCGAGGCAAAGCCATTGGTGGTGACCTCACCACCAGTGACGTCATCGGTGACGAGCAATGGCCAGTCAACCACCTTGCCCTACCTCTATTTGACTGCCTCTGTAATCGGTGAAGTGCCGCAATTGCACAAAAAATGCTACTCACAGGTTAATACAAGTTTAAAATACTAAAATTAGTTTGTTCCCATTGCAACGCACGGGCATGATCCTAGCATGGTAAAAATATAAATAATGATACCTAGAATACTCCCGGTGAAATGCTACAATGGTAATCTATACGCTTGTAGAATTCTTATTTTCTAATTTGTACTTACAAATACCAACAGAGGTCGAAGGTGTCGAGAAAGGTCTTGAGCCGTTGTAGTGGTCGAAGATGATGTTGAATCCCATTTTGTGAAGTGTTGGCAGAGTTGAGTCACAGTGCTTCACCAAAGGTGTTAGTGAAGTCCCTCATGCAAAGGTGTTTGGCAGAGGCGATGTTGGCGTAGACGTTGAAGGTGTCGACAAAACCAATCACGCCCAATGTGTTGAAGGAGGCAAGTTGTTTCGGTTTGGCAAAGGTGTCATTGAAGTTCCTCTTGCCAAGGATGGATAAGTAGCATGAAACTGCACCACACCTGAGTTGATAGGGTGCATTTTTTTGGGACTTAAGTTGAGCGTTGTAGCTTTATCGAATATCAACTTGCTGGCAAGTTTGTCAACACTCAAAAAGACATTGGCTTTCTACTTGCTGCAAAAGATGGTTAGTCATTTCATATAATATGTGAGGGTAGTGCAAAGGTTTTAGCTTCACATCCTGGTGCCCATGTATGTTTGGGACTTCTTCTAGGTTTTTGTTGAGTCTTGGTGCCTATGTATGCTCAGGATTTCTTCTAGGTGGCTCGGGCCATGCAGTGTAATGCATGTATGTAGTGTATGTATGTATGTGATGATGCAAATGAATGCATTTGTATGAAAATATTAAGAAGATTAAACATATCACATAGTCTGCACAAAATGATGGTTGTGCTTGTGCAAAAGATAAACTCTAGGTCCCACGCGTCAGCGGCTGTAGTTTTAGGGTTTTGTTTTATTCTTTTCTAGAATTTTGTGCTAAATTTAGAAAATCATATCTGGAGCTATAGGTGTCCAAATTGAGTGACCCAAATTTTGTTGGTTTCCTCATGAAGTGTAGTCTTTTATAAAAATATGAAATTCACTATTTCTGGTATTTTTCTAGGAGAATAAAATAGAGCTAGATAAATGCTTTTTGAATGTTTTCAATCTTGTAAAATAAATAACTTGAGCTAGGAAAGTGATAAAAAATGTGATTCCAATTCTGCTGGTCTTGTGTTGACATTCTCTAGCTAGGAAAATACTAAAATTTAAGTAGTCATACTTTGAATATGGTCTTCCTATTTAATCTTAAATAATTACTAGTTTCTAGTGAAAATAAATGAGATAAAAATACACGACTAATGATCATGCAAATTTTTACACAATGTTATGGTACTAGGATGCATGTAACAAAAATATGAAATCTATTATTTGGCACTTTTCACTAGGCTAAACTATTTTTACTAAAATGAGCCTAAGCAACTTGTCATTTTTGTAGGGATGACTATATTTATCCAGATGGCATGAAATTTATACATTACCTACTGAGGGCATGTATAATCTATTGTAATTTTATCAGAATTTATGGTGCACCTTGATATATTTTCCTTATTTCACCTGAATGCCCAAATAAATTAATAAATGCATTTAAATAATTTACTTGGGCTTTACCATCATGTTTTCTAGTGTGTATATGATGCCTATGAACTGTTGGTACCATTGGTTATGCCCAAATTTGATTGCTTGTATGCAGTGAAATATTAATTGCTTAATAATTCAATTTTAGTGACTGTTTGGACAGTTTCGATTGTAAAGTAAATTGCATGAGTAAAACAATGTTTGCTGTGAATATTGTCGATAACAAAGTGGTAGATAACTTGCTTATGTTGCTCGTGTCAAATTTTCATGTCAATGGGCTAAATGGTTGGAGAGTTATAGCTGTTAGAAGTTGGTCTCCAGAAATGCTTATTCTCTGAAAATTTCTAGATAGACCTGGGAAGTTTACCTATTTTGACTAGGATAATGGTTGAATCACCTTTTGGTGATTAAATGAAAGTTGTAGTAAGTTTTATAATCTTTCTTTAAAGTCCAATATCATAGTATTTAGTTGATTAGAACTTCAGATATAACCAAATTATGCAGCTGCTGATTACAGCAGGAAATGACTAAGTCAATTATAGTTGTTTGTCTTATGTGGTACTTGTGTAGATGCTTAGGCTAATTGAGATTAGTTGTTAGCTATAGGTTCTAGGCCTCTTACTAATGATGAACAACTTTACCTTAGGTTGCTAGAACTTGGTAAGTGTATGTTTCTTGTATTATAGGATAGATATGCACCTACTCAGTAAAAATCAACTAGAAGAAAGTTATACATCTACTTGGTCAATGAGTGTTAAACTTATCATACACCTTGCAGATAACCATGCTCGTGCATACACAATTTATCATATCATCCCATCTCTTATACATTCATGGTACTCATTTATGCATATGCATGTAATAGGTTCCCTGGAAGGCGTGACGCTTCTCGAGTTTGAACCCGAGCATCAGGAGGAGCAGTAGGCAGCCTAGGAGTAGGAAGTTTAGGCAGAAGGAGGAGTCAATGTAGAAGATCTCCCTAAGTGTCCTGACCACCAACCTTCCTCATTCTTGAAAGGCAAGCCCTGGAGCATTATAAGCCTCCTATGTTTTTACAAATATCACTTGCATCCTTTATGTTTGATGCATTAGGTTATAAGAGTTGATTGGAACCACTTGCTTCATATATTATCCTTGTCCAGATAAATATATCTTGAATCCTTGGTAGGTCTAGGATTGAATATATGCTTAGCCTTTCTTAGTCCGGTAGAACTTAGGTGATTTCCTGTCACCTGAAACATATAGGTAGATAACTGATCACGGTTGGCTATAATTGCTATCGTGGAAATAACCATGTGTTGATGAATAAAAAGGAGATCGGGTGGGATTGTGATAGAGAAGCACAAGGCATGGAGGTCTTGGTGCCTATTTATCCCCATCTGTGTCGATTAAGGACCGATTCACTGTACGTCCTCATATCATGTTGAACGCATGCCTAGCACTTAGTTGGCCAGATAAGTCGTTCCGACCGCGAAGCCGAGTAGCTCAATTCAAGCTGGGCCCCGGTAAGTGAAAGTGCGCACACTAGAGGCACTAAGGATGTGCGGAGAGCCAATGGCGTAAGTCCAAGGGTGGGTTTGAGTCCCGATCTTCTTAGCAGATTGGTAGAATCTCTAAGGGTACGTCCCTGATCGGACCCACAAAGTTGGTTCCTGAGTTGTACCAAAGGTGAGCCGATGCGACCCCGACAGGGGAAGTATGGGTTTATGTTAGGAATAATTCTTCAGCTAGGTAGGAATCGATTTGAATCGCCGTCTCTCCCAGATAGTGAGAACTTGACTGAGCAGCGGCAACGTAGAGTAACCTAATGGATACTGGATGGTTATGATGATGCTCAAATTATTCTTATAATTGTATATGGTTACTAATGCTTGTTAGCTTAATCAAGTGATTGGTCTAGTGCAGGTGCTAATCTAGAGATGCTTAATTGAATAGGTATTCAAATTGATGCTAGAGATATTAAATCTCCAAGTTATGTTACTTAAGCTTTTATGCAAAATATTGTCAATCTAACTCTACCGATAAAGTCTTGCATACTCCTTGGTGTCATATTATTTATGGTTTATGATGGGTAAGTCTAGATGAGTACATTCTCGTACTCAGGGTTTATTCCCTCTTGTTGCAGATGACATGATATACCATGGGTACTGTAAGAACTGCCTTCATCCTACTATGGATGAGGACTAAACCATGGGGCATGGTACTCTTGAGTTATCACCTCTGTTCTGCTTTTGCTGGAAATGACCATGGTACTGGCATGTATTTGAACTAAGAGTGATGTTGATGTCAAACTACTTTGCTTCCGCTATTTGAACTTGGTTTGTAATAACTATATGAACTCCGATGTATGTGAGATACTTGTGAACTATTTGTGAACTATGATGTAGCATGTGGCTGGTTGTGTTGAATCATGTATGATCTTGGTTTGTATGTTGGTTTGTTTGAGATCCCTCATGATTTCACCGGACTACCAGGGTTTATATGGGCTCAAGTATGACGGTTTGATCGCTTCGGTGATTGCTATTGTACTTGTGCTCTTATAAATTGGACGGTTCTATTACATCAGGCTTTATCGAGGTGGTTGAAACTTTGGTTGGTAGGCATACTTGTTCATAGTGCCCCACACTGATTCCTTTGGCTTCTGCTAAACCTGTTTCTGCTAGGACACCTTCTTCTTGGGCTTAGTTTGATCAGGAGCAGAATTGGTAGCCTCCCCATTTTTTAGGTAGCGGCATAGCCGGTCTTTGCGGTGGCACTACCGCTCTGGACTACGGCACTGCCGCTGTCTGTGCAGGCTGATCTGGTACCAACTATTTCCTTTCTCTCAAACTTGACACACTCATAGCCATTTATGATCTTTCTTCCATTTGTCTTGGCTCCTGCAGTGTGCCCAAGCCCATGCTTGATTGGGGGCTGTCTCCCTTGCTTTAATTGAGGCACTTTTGAATCATTTGCCTTCTTGTCACTTACTTGAGCCTTACCACTCAAGCAGCCCTTACCAATGATCTCATTGAGTCTAGCAATTTCTTTTCTCATTGCCTCCATATTTGCAAGGTTAGTGGAATAAGCATTCAAATCAATATTATAACATTTTCCACAACCTTGACTAGTGGAGGTAGTAGAGGCATCCTTTGCCTTAGAGGGATGTGAGTTGCTATCCCAAATAATGTTATATTGCAGCTCAAGTTCTTTGTGCTTTTCATCTAAGTCAATACTTTTTCTTGAGAGCAATATTTTCTTTCTTTGTGATAGCATGGTCCCCTTGTTCTTTGGCCAAGGCCTTGCGCAAGGATTCCACCTCACTTCTCTCTAATGCAAGAGCTTCCTTGCAAGCAATGTAGAGATCCTCTTATTGGATAAGAGTTTTCTCTCTAGATTCTAGCTTAGCTTGGACACTCTCTAGATCCTCCATTAGCTTAGCAATGAATAATTTGGTCTTTCCATCTAAATTTTTAGTTATCATGTTTATTTCTTTATCACTAGATTCATCATCACTAGAGCTATCACTAATATCACTACTAGAGATATCACTAGGAGGTGGAGGAGATTTGGCCTTCGAATTAGATTTTACCTTCTCACCCTTTGCCATGAGACAAATGTGAGGGGAATAGTAGTCATCATCGGACACATCATTAAAGAGCCTTGGTGTAGGGGATGACTTGTGAATAGCAATAGTTGCAACCTTTTCATCCTCTTCACTTTTGTCTTCTTTAGTTGAGTCCCATTCATGCCCAATGTGAGCCTCTCCCATGTACTTCTTGCTCTTTCTACGGTCGGCCTTCTCCTCTTTCTTATCTTTCTTGTATTTGTTGTCCTTGATCTCATATGGACACTTGGCAATGAAGTGATCAGTGCTTCCACAATTATAGCATGTCCTCTTTTTCTTGTTTGGGAAGCTTCTCTTCACTACCTTGTGGCCTTGCTTCTTTAGCCCCTTGTGATACCTCTTCATAAAGAGAGCAACATCATCAACTTTCTCATATTGATCATCATCTTTTTCACTTTCACTTGAAGATGATGTGGTCTCTACTCTTTTTTGAACTTGCTTGCTTGCTTTGGGCTTGCTAGTTGAAAATTGTTGGTTGATCTTGGACTTGCTTGTAGAGCCTTGCTTGCTTGATTTGTTGGCCTTAAGAGCTACATCTTTTATCTTGATGCCCTCTAACTTTGCTTGCGATTCTCCAAGTTTCTTCCTCTCATTTGCTTCTTCTCTTTGCATGTCAAAGGTCAAGATCCTCCCAAGTACATCACTTGGTGTGAAGTACTCAAACTTCTTCTTGTCTCTAATTAGAGTTACTACAGTCTTATTTCTTGGTGAATAAGCTTCCAACATAATCTCGACAACTTTGTGATCATCTAGCTCATCACAACCATAGCCTCTAATCTTGCCCACCATGGTCATCAACCAATCAAACATGTCTTGTGGCCCTTCTTCATCCAAGATAACAAATCGGTCGAGCTTGGACATCAACAAATCAATTCTCTCTTTTCTCAATTTGTTAACTCCTTCATGTGCAAGATGCAAAGTATCCCAAATTTGCTTGGCAACGTCCACACCAATCACTCTATTATACTCATCACCATCCAAGGCACTAAGTAGCACACTAGTAGCTTGACCGTTGAGGTGGATGATTCTCATTTCTTCCATGGTTGGATTCTTGGGATCAACTGGTGGCTCAAATCTAATGCAAACAACCTCCCAAATGCCAAGATGAAGACCTATAAGATAGCCTCTCATCAAGTGCTTCCACTTGGCAAAGTTAGTCCCATCGAAATGAGGTAACTTGCTCGTGGGCACATTGATGAAAGACCTACGATCATGGTTAGTCATAGACATAGAAGAATAGTTAAAGGATACGGAGGCATATTTGTTGTCGCCATTCTTCTTGCCCTTTCCTTTCTTGTCCATCTTGCTATGCACTTGGTAGGACTCATCATCATCACCATCTTCGAAGCTGCTAGATAGCTCACTTGAAGATGCATTAGAGGCTTTTGTTCCTTGTTCCTTCTTCTTTCTTGCTTCTCTTCTTTTTCTTCTAGCTTCTCTCTTCAGTCTTCTTTCTTCTTTTCTTGCTTTCATCTCTTCTAACCGCTGCTACTCCTTCTTCTTCTCTCATCCTTCTCTTTTCTCTTTTCAGATGCCCTTCTTCTTCTTCTTCTTTCTTCTTCATTTTGAGCTTTTTCGGCATCGGTTGCCTCTAGCTGTGGGAGCGTGGAGTTGCTCGCTGTAGAGGCGCTAAGCTCACTGCTGTTGGTGTCATGCAGCCCAACATCCTCCGGATCGACGTTGATGGGCTTCACAACACCGGATCCTCCCTCGGGCTCCATACCTCACGCGGTGAAGCGCACACGAGGTAACCTGCTCTAATACCACTTGTAGGATCTCGGGTACACCTAGAGGGGTGAATAGGCCTATAAAAATTCAACTAAAACCGAAGTCAAATTCACCCGTGGCACTGTCGCTCCAAACAGCGGCACTGCCGTACCTGTAGGAGAGATTAGTTCACAGTTCAAAAACTACCCAACAAAATTTAGATCAGTTAAATTTCTTAGCTTCCTGCAAGGTAGTAGATCACAGATCGACAACTGAAAGTGGTGGGAACACCACACACAAGTAGATCAGCTTCAAACTCTAGAAATCACCTCAACCACATTATGTCATGCAAGTAATGTAAATCAAGCACAAGTGACACAATGATTTATCCCGTGGTTCGGCTCGCCACCAAGGCTTGCCTATCTCCATGTTGATGAGGTTAGCCACTAAGGCTTAGAGCTTTCTAGCCCTTTCTCATTCTCAAGTTAAGAGACTTAACTCTTGAGATGAGGGGTGAGTTTACTAGCTTCAAGAGATGGTTACAAACCTCCCAGGGCTGCTACACAAGTTGGCAAGCTCCACAGGTGATGCTCTAGCTGGCTAGGAGCCAAGCTCCAAGAGTAACAAACACAACCGCCGGCCAAAACGTGAACCAAGTGCTCTTTAGAATTTGGGAATCAATGGAGTTGCTCTCTAATCAAGTTTTGGACCCTTTTCCCTCAAGGATTAAAGGGGAAATCAATGGATTTGCTTAGGGGCTTTAGGTCAACAATGGAGTGAGAGAGAGAGAGCTCCCGCTCTGCTTTGGACATGCTCAAGTAAGGAAGAAGAGGCAGGTTGGTTACCGTTGGAAAGGAAGGGGAAAGATATATATACCCCCCAGCCCCCAACGGTCACTTTAAATCACAGATATCCATTGGCGAGGAAAGGGAAAGGTATATATATACCCCAGCCCTCAATGGACACCGCACCCAAGGGGTCGGGTGAGACGAAGCCTGTGGCCTCGAGGTCAGGCTGAGACAGAGCCCATGACCTCGGGTGAGGCGAGGCGGATCCCGCAACCAAGGGGTCAAGCGAGCCAGATCCTGTACCCAAGGGGTCGAGCAAGGCAGAACCCGTGACCCTAGGGTGAGGCGAGGTGGATCCCATGACCAAGGGGTTGAGCGAGCCGGATCCTACACCCAAGGGGTCAGGCAAACCTAAGCCCACGACCAAGGGGTCAGGCGAGCCTCTCTTCAAGTGCGGTAGTGCCGCACCGCATAAGACAACAAGGGTAATAGTGAAGTACAAACTGTCTTGGCTGTGAATCTGAGGATGCTTGTGGTTGTTTGAGCACTTGATAGCACATATTAGCTTAAGTATTGTGTCCCCCTTTATAGTACGGTGTGGGGGGTATGACCCCGGATACCCACGGTAGACCACAAGGGTTGTGCCCCTAGGAGTGGCCCAACCCACAAGACGAAGCCTTGCGGGGCATGACGCTGCTCAGTGTGTTCCGCAAGACACCAGGAAGATATCCTAAAGATACTATGAGATCTGTTAGGATATGTATGATCCCATAATTCTTGTAATCTGTTATTACTTTCTGGTTATCTCCTAGATCTAACCGACTTGTAACCCTGCCCCCTGGACTATATAAGGCGGGCAGGGACCCCCTCCAAACACACGCAATATCATACGATAGCCAATATAATCCAACAGACCATAGGAGTAGGGTATTATGTCATGCTGACCCAAACCTGTCTAACTCGTGTGTCTCTGTTGCCTTCTTGTTCTCAATTACACGCATCTCTGCCGATCAATCTACCTTCATGGGATATCCCTCGGAGGACTACCGATGATATTCTATCAATAGTTGGCGCACTAGGTAGGGGTGTGCATGATGTTTCCATGTCGAACAAGATGGTACATTTTGCAGGCTCTTTGTCCCTCCCACAGCCAGGCCAGATCTTCATGGTCAGATCAATATCCTAGATCATCAACGCTGATGGAGTCAGAGAGCTCATTGAGCCCATGTATATCAATACTACGCTAATCACCCCAACACCTGCGACTACAGATCTGATCTCAGAACCACCTCCAAGGTCATCTTCACCAACAATTCACCACCCGCTCCCCCGACTACCCAAGTAGGCAAATCAACAATGATGATCTGATCGCATCCATCGATCAGGTTGGCCAGAAGCTCACCGATTGCCTCTCTATCGTAGAATTGGCTCTGACCACTCTAGTCCAGTGCCGACCACCCTCCGATTCAGATCTATTGGAGGTGGATCAGGAAACTCTAGGGATTACGTCCCTACCCATCAGGCTCACCAGCATCGCCGCTACCTATCAAGATGCCCTAACGGGCAAATTCACCGACCAGGTGGGAGATATCCATCCTCTCACCGACCAGATCGCCGACCAGCTCTCGCCGGCTATCAACATGCTACACATCGTCCAATGCCCCGAAGCATCCCTCCAAACCATCCTAGAAGAAAATCCATACTTCGAGTCCTAGGGCTCTATGGAGACTGTCGCCGAAACCACCGTCATACAACCTCCTTTCCCTCCCTTCTGTGGTGGTGGAATTTTCAACATCAGCGTCGATAGCCCCCCATGGGATGGGGAAACCAAGGAGGACTACGCCGCTTGCGTCAATAGGAACGCCAATCGTGCGTAGCGCTGAGCGAATGAAGCTGCCCTTGTGCTAGCCGAGGCTGCTCACAACGATCAGCTTGACTCACAAGGAAGGCCATGCTAACTCCAATGCAACCTCGACAATGAATTTGTCCATGTTGATAGCCACGACGTCTACAAAACCCCAAGCGCCAACTTGGTCGTGGCTACCAATGAGCTCGCTCGACTTCCACAAATGCCAGAAGTCACCAAGGTCACCTCCATGCTTAAAGCGGCACACTGCTAGGTCAACGAGATCCACCAGGATCAGAGACCTTCCTACTCGACAAGCTGGATTCATCGATCTATCGCACCAAGATCTAATCGCTGCCCTAGCCGAAGTCATTTCGCCAACCAGCACTACGATGATGGACAACCTCTCTAGGGGGAGCTAGGGGCAACCACGTCGACCACCCTCGCCAACACGACCAGGAAGTTGACTAGGACGTTCGAGCACACCTCAACAATCTCCAAGACGCACGATGACATATCGACGAGCGCCGTTTCTCTTGCCATGAAGAACAAGTACACCGCTGTCAAGAATACGAGCAAGAGTTCGGTAATCCGGACTCAGCCCTCCAGCCACCCAATGTCGGCAACACCGTAGATCACAACAACGATGATCCTGAAGGGCCCCGAGCATTCACAAGGCCACTCCGGACACTCTAGTGGCCCCATGGTTTCAAAATCACTAGGGTCGAGCCTATGAAGGATGGATGAACCCCACACAGTGGCTACAAGCTTATGCCACTATTGTGCGCACTACCGGGGGAGATACCAGCGTCATGGCAAACTATCTTCCCATCATGCTCATGCCAACTACGATGAACTGGTTCATAAGCCTCGCCCCAGACTCCATCGGATCCCAGGAAGAGCTGAAGAAAGTCTTCACCGACAACTACAAGGCTACGTGTACTCGACCGGGCACCAAGCACGATCTAAACCGTATCTACCAGAAGCCATCCGAGCTCCTCTGTAGCTACATCAGACACTTTTCCGAGATGAGGAATTCTATTCCCAACATCACAGAAGCAGAGGTCATCACCACCTTCGTCCAAGGACTCCATCACTGCGACCTCCACTCCAAGTTCAATTGCAAGATGCCTAAAGGGATTGGCGAGATGCTTACAATCGCTGATCAGTATGCCAACGCCAAAGAGGTCGAAGTACACTTCTACGAGGATGCGGGCACTCATCGCCCAACTTGCTGTAGCGATGAGTGACCCGACGATCGACACCACAGAAACCGCCGCTATGATGACCGCAGTCACCATTGGGACAGTGGACGTGATCAGCCAGAAGGGTCCAAATCTGGTCAATATCGCCACCGCCGACCAGACCACATCGTCGCCACCATTGACGAACCTCATGCCAAGCGCAACTATGATGAGCAGTACAAGAAGATCCTCAAAGGCCCATGCCCTCTCCACAAAAACAACAAGCATAAGATGAAGGACTGCCTTGGCTTGGCTAAGGAGTTCCAGGCTAAAAAGCTAGATGACGACAACAACGATGGAGTCGAAGGCTGCCGACCACCTGGGGGCAACAACAACGCCTTCTAGGATCATGACAAAGTGGTCACCACCATCTTCGGGGGCCTCACCACCACCGAGAGTAGAAGAGATCGGAAGCTCACCGCCCGCCGGGTGCTCACCATCAATGCGGAAGACGCCGTCGCCAACCCCAGCTATCGCCTTTGGTCCGAGGTCCCCATCACCTTTAGTAGGGCCGACTAGTGGGCAGACATCCCTTACATAGGATGTTTCCCCTTGTTCTTGATGCAACCATCAGGAAAGTGATTTTTAGGAAAGTACTCATCAACGGCGGAAGCACCCTGAACCTCCTCTTCGCCGGAGCCCTAAAGGAGTTAGGCCTCGGGATAGGAGACCTCACACCCTCCGACTCCTCCTTCTAGGGTGTGGTACCTGGTAGGGCATCCAAACCACTTGGAGAGATCACCCTCCTAGTATAGTTCAGCATGGCTAGCAACTACCGTGTCGAGCACATCAACTTCTACGTCACCAACTTCAACACCGCCTACCACGCCATACTTGGTCGGCTAGCTCTAGCCAAGTTCCTGGTCATACCGCACTATGCCTATCTGGTGCTAAAGATGTCTTCACCTATAGGAGTCCTAGCCCTATGGGCCAACCTCTCCATTGCCTATGCCTGTGAGACAGAGAGTCTCGCCCTCACCGAAGGCACCGACCTCTCCATCCAGATGGCTAGCGTGGTCACCGACACCAAGATGGTGCTCACCGATGACCTAGAGATCCTAGTGCTAGAGCCTCCGCGTGCCTCCACCAAGTCTAAGGAAACCAAGGAGGTCGGCCTCGGCCTCGAAGACCCCTCCAAGACCGTGAAGATTGGGGCTCACCTCAACCCCAAATAGGAAAGCGCGCTCGTCTCCTTCCTAAGTGCCAACACCGACGTGTTTGCTTGGAAACCTGCAGACATGCCGGGGTACCACAAGAGAAGATCGAGCACTCCTTGAATGACTCGCCGATCGCCAAACCGATCAAGCAGAAACTATGATGATTCATGCCAGACAAGAAGGAGGCTATTAGGGTAGAAATAAAATGGCTCCTAGCTACCGGATTTATTAAAGAAGTATATCATCCTGAGTGGTTAGCAAACCTTGTTCTCGTTCAAAAAAAGAATAAAGAATGGAGAATGTGCATTGATTACACTGATCTCAACAAACACTGCCCTAAAGACCCTTTCAGTCTGCCTCAGATAGATGAGGTTGTAGACTCCACCACCGGCTATGAATTGCTCTCCTTCCTCGACTATTACTCCGGCTATCACCAGATATCCCTAAAAGAGGACGACCAGATCAAGACGTCGTTCATCATGCCTTTTGGTGCGTATTGCTATACCACCATGTCCTTTGGACTCAAGAACACCAGGGCGACCTACCAAAGGGCTATCCAGATGTGCCTCGATCAATAGATAGCCTACAACATCAAAGCATACATCGATGATGTGGTCGTCAAGTCCAAAACCACTGATAATCTCATCACCGACCTCAAAGAAACTTTCGCCAACCTAAAAAGATACAGATGCAAGTTGAACCCTTCAAAGTGCATCTTTGGAGTTCCATCTAGTATACTCCTCGGCTACATCGTCAGCACCCATGGCATTGAGCCCAACCCCAACAAGGTCTCCACCATCACCAACATGAAATGGCCAACCTATGTAAAGGACATACAGAAGCTTACAGGCTGCATGCTTGCTCTCAGCCGCTTTATATCGTGCCTTGGCAAAAGGGACTACCGTTCTTCAAACTCCTCGAGGCCTCCGATCACTTCTCCTAGTCGGAGGAGGTAGATACAGCTTTCGAGCAGCTTAAGTTGTTTCTAATGAAGCCTCCGATCATGACGACGCCTCGACCAGATGAAACCCTACTTATCTACATCACCGCCACTTCTCGCGTCGTTAGCATAGCTATCGTCGTCGAACGCGAGGAGGCTGGGCATGCCTATAAGGTTCAACATCCGGTCTATTTCATCAGCGAGGTCCTTAACGAGCCCAAAACTCATTATCCTCATGTTCAGAAACTGCTATACGCTATTCTGATCACGTCACGCAAGCTCCATCATTCCTTCGAGTATTACAAGATCGCCATGGTCACTGAGTTCCCTCTAGGGGACATCCTCCGCAACAAAGAGCCCAATGGCCGCATCATCAAGTGGGCTATTGAGCTCGGCACTTACTCCATTGAATTCAGAAGCAGTCCTACCATCAAGTCATAGGTGCTCGCTGACTTCATCGCTGAGTGGACCAAGATCCAAGATCCCATCCCCGCTACTTGACCCGAGCACTGGGTGATGTACTTCGATGACACCCTTAACATCAATGGTGCTGGTGCTGGCATTTTATTCATTACACCGACCAAAGACAAGCTCCAATATGTTCTCCGAATACATTTTCCAGCCTCCAACAACGCTGCAAATATGAAGCATGTCTCCACGGACTCCATATAGCTGTCGAGCTTGGCATCAAAAGCCTCATGGTGTATGAAGACTCCACGTTGGTCATCAACCAGCTCAACAAAGACTAGTCCTGCTCTAGTGAGAAGATAGACACGTATTGCACTGAAATCAAGAAACTCAAAGGGAAGTTCTACGGTATCGAGTACCACCACGTTGTACGAGATCAAAATCAGCTCGCTGACCACCTATCTAAGATAGGCTTTTCTTGCGCCTTGATTTCACCGGGGTCTTTGTTCAATACCTCTTTACATCATCTATTAAGAAAGAGAAGGAAGTTCAAGAAATTCCCCCCATCAAGCAGTTGCTACTTACAGTACCTTCGTCGGCCGCTGACTAGAGAGAGCAGTTCATCAAGTACCTCACCAGCGCCGATGTACCCATCGACAGGACTAAAACTAAATGCATAATCCGTTGAAGCAAGCATTATGTGCTGGTAGATGGGAACTTGATGAGGAAAAGTGCCAAGGAAGGGATACTGCAGAAATGCATCACCCAAGAAGAGGAAATGAAACTACTTCTCGAAATTCACTCTGGTTCCTGTGGCAACCACATGGGCTCGAGAAACCTGGTCGGCAAAGCCTTCTAAGCTAGTTTTTACTGGCCCACGGCCATCACCAACGCAGAAGACCTCAACTGATGTTGTGAAGGATGCTAGTTTTTCGCCAAGCAGATACACATGCCGGCACAAGAACTACAGACCATCCTAGCTTCCTAGCCTTTTGCATGCTGGGGACTGGACATGATCAGACCTTTTAAGCCAGCGCCAGGTGGTTTTTGGTATGTGTACGTCGCCATTGACAAGTTCTCCAAGTGGATCGAATACAAACTGCTTGTTTCGGCTACTGCTAAGAAGGCAGTCGAGCTCTTTGAAGATATTATCCACAAATTTGGTCTCCCAAACAGCATTATCACCGACCTCAGAACTACATTCACTAGTCATCATTTTTGGGACTTCTGCGAAGACCGATGCATCTCCATCAAATACGTCTCTGTTGCTCATCCTAGAGCCAACGACCAGGTTGAACGGGTGAACGGCATGATCCTTGATGCCCTCAAAAAGAGGCTATATCAGAAAGAGGAAAAGCATCTGGGTAGATGGCTCAAAGAGCTACAAGCTATGGTCTAGGGACTATGCATTCAAGCTAGTCGCAGCACCGATGTGTCTCCATATTTCTTAGTCTACGGCTCAGAAGCCATACTACCAGCGGACATTACCTTCCGAGCACCTAGGGTGGAACATTATAATGAAGAGCAAGCTGCAGCTGTTCGGATAGAGGACGTCGATAGGGCCAAAGAAGAATGCCTAGTCACTTGCATCCGCATAGCCAAATACCTAGAAGGCTTGCGGAGGTACTAGAACCGCAACATCAAAGGTTGTTCATTTGCTGTCGGTGACCTCGTTCTCCACAGAAAACTAAAAACTGAAGGGATGCGCAAGCTCTCCTCCCCCTAGGAAGGGCCTTACATGGTCAAAGAGGTTACCCGACCAGGGTCTTATCGGCTATGTGACTTGGACGGAATCGATATTCCCAATTCATGGCACATCGAGCACCTGATACGTTTCTATCCTTGAAACGCTCCACATATGTACTCTCCACTCCATAATGAATGAAGTTTTTGTCACCATAATTTGTCTCCGTTATTTCTCCATTATGGTTTAATCTCCATTTGTGGTTGTCAGCTCTAAGCTACTCCTTAACAAACTCCAATACGTGATCTCCATAAATGCTCCACCACGTTTCTCCATATCTCCAAGATACTTCCCCAACAGCCGAGCAACACTTGTTCTGCTCTGTGCTCTTTGGAGAAGACCCAGTCTCTGATCTCTCCATACACGTGCTACGGGCTCCACGCTCTACGTTATGGGTGGTCGGCTATGGTTCCTTGATCACGTCTGTTCCTCCTACACGTGCACGGGCTCTGTGCTCGACGTTATGGAATACGGGCTAGCCAAGGCCAAGAGCCCAGTAAAGAACTAACTGCTCGAACGCTACTTATACCACGTATAATTGCGTTAGGGTTAACACTACAATGATTTTTCAACAAAATACTGGCAAACTGCATAAACATGCACATGTCACTTTACAACATTTATACACATACATAAATGTTTATCAGTGCCCTCGCATTTTAACTATCCTCTCCAGTTGTTATAGATTACTCTCCGAGCAGATCATTATGTTTGGCTCTCCCCGTCCACCTGCTGAACAAGTCGACATCGTTGGCAAGCCTCTTCAATGCGTCCTCCACCTCATCTTCTAGCTCCTGCTGCTTCGTCGCACCAGTGCCTCTAGCAAATCCGGCCCCTATCACTCGTAAATCGATGGTAGGGTAATGAGACTGGACTACTACTAGAGCATGGGTCACGGCGGAGACAGTGGCATCATGGTTGAAGCTTTTGAAGTTCTCCCACACCGCCTTGCACCTATCGATGATGGTGTCCGGATGAGGTGGTCGGTCATCGGGCTGAGGAGTGGCCTCCATGTCGATGCAATCAAGCATCGGTGTCACTCCGCCACCACGGTGTCGAGCTTTCGCCTTTGGGTCTATGTCTCCTGCTCTAGCACGTCGAACTAGGCTTTGGTCTGTCGATGGTATTCTGCAGGCACCAAAAGGATGCGTCAAACAAAGAAGTCACTTTAGCAATAACTCTAGCCACGAAGTACTCACCTTTTAGCTCCTCGGCCAGCTTCTCCGCCCACCCAGATGCTTTCTTCTCCTTCTCCTAGAGTTGACCAACGACTTGGTGCAACTGACCGAGCTCCACGTCTTGCTCTACAAGCATAATGGTCATCAGCAACAATAAGACTGTTCAGCAAGGCAAAGCAAAGTTGTCGATCCGCCATACCTTTTTTCTGCTCGGAGGCATTTCTCAGCTGCTCAGATTTGTGCTCTAGCTGCTCGGAAAGACTCGTTAGCTGCTCGGAGCTGTGTTCCAGCTGCTCAGAGCAGCCCTACACCTGCTTGGACACGGTCGCTAGCTGCTTAGATAGGACGCCCTTCTGGTATTCCAGATCCCGCGCGTTGGATTTGGCAAGATCACGCTGGCGCTGGGCCCTCTAGATGTTTTTCTCCATAAGCTTCACCGCCTCCTTCAGTTTTTTGTTCTCCTCAGTGAGGGGCTCCATCCTCTTGATCAGCTATCACCATTGTTCGGTAGTTCGTGCTATGCATTGCAAAAGCAAAAAAGATTATGAAGAACCCCAATCTCCGATGACATAGACAGACATTGCCGACACAATACTAACCTTGATCTACTTCATCGCCGTGGAAAGGGTGGACTTTAGCCTTCTAACTTGCCTGGTGGTGTCCTCCTCTTCCACCACCACAACTTCATCGCCCGCTTGTGGAGGATTCAGACGGCTCAAGGGCGAGCTTCCTCACATTCAATCTCTTCCACTTTGTCCTCCTCCACAGCTAGGGGCACCACCAGGGGGCTCGGTGGCCGCACATCGTGTCCAACCACACCCTTCGATGCCTTAGGGAGCACCATCTGCTCCTTTGGAACCATTGGCTTCTCTGCTCTAGACTCCAGCACGATGTCGACAACTCTAGCTTTCACCTTCGAAGACCTAGCGGCTCCCGCTGTTGCCCCGGGCACCGCCGCCGGCTCGTTCACCATCGGTGCCAACCGTTCTCCGCCAAGTCCATCAGCAGCGGTGGTTGACTCCTCCGTAGGCCATCAAGCACCCGAGGACTCCGGGATGGGGTCTGTTGGCATTGCCTCCGTGTCGGGACCAGCCCCCGGCTGCTCGTTGGTCTGGACGGACGTATTCAAATCCTCCGTACGCCTCGCTCTACATTAGATTAGCTCATCAATTGTCGCAAAGATAAGGGTCCAACAGCAAAATAAGTCCAAGGCAAGGATACTTACACGTCAGCCTCCCGGTACACTTTTCTGACCCACCCTACTTGAGCCCCCAGGCATGACCCTAGGGTCAACCTATGCACCCTGAGGTGGAGGCCTCACGGCCTCCGCCGTTGGCCTCTCTTCCGCCCACTGCTCGGGGACTCCCTTCGCCTACTACTCTAGGACTCCCTTCACCTACTGCTTAGGGACAACCTCCCCTCCTTTCGATTGCACCTCAGTGTGCGTGTTGCATGGAGGCATTTCAGTGCTTGGTGGAGGAGCCACTGCAGCCCCATCGTCATCCGACCACTCGGACATCGCCGCACTCTACGTCCAAGTGGTCTGGTCACCGCCAAGCAAGATGCCACCCGGCTTGCGGGGAATAGCACCCGTTGTCTTCTTCTTCTTCTAGGCCGGCTCATCTACCGCTACCCTCTTCCCCGGACTTTCTTCGACACCGGGGGGTACTCTCTGTTCGACTAGCGTCCGCGCCTCTAGACTCCAACAAGGCACTGATGGCACCTTCCTCAGGCTGAGTTGTTGGCGGCGTCCACTACCTTTGGTCAATCGCTCATCGGCATGCCCAAGAAGTACGCTGCTCATTCCTATGAATGGACCTTTCCACAAGTGAATTAGTTCACTGCTCGGCACAGTACAGGATAAAAAGGATCAGGAACAAGCAATTGAGATGTTTACCCAAGGAGGGCGGTTCGTATAGTTGAAGGGCCTAGTCTACCCTAACACGTTGAATGAGGCATTTGGAGCAAATAGCTCTACGGCCTGCTCTAGCACATCATCCCACGATAGCCTCTCCATCCTCTCTCGGGTGCCATCGGTGTCCCCCTTGAAGTCAAAGCCCGCATGGGCCCTCTCCTTGTAGGGCTGGACGCAGCGCACTATGAATCTTGCCGCCACTAGTCCGTCGTTGGTCTTCACGCACTTTATTAGGCCGAGGAGCTCCCTCACCTGCTCCATATCGGCACTGCTCGGCTTCTTCGACCAGCTCTTCTAGTTCTCCAGGAAATGGTCGATGTCACAATGGATGGCAGGATGGCTCTGCTTCATGTAGAACCACTTGGCGTTCCACCCCTTCAGCGATGTGTTCAGTGGTACAGTGAGGTACTCACCTGCCATCCCATCATGGAGTTGTAGATACACGCCGTCGACCACCCTAGAACCACCGCCACCCTTCTTCTTCATCCAGAATAGATGATGGAAGAGGTTGAAGTGGGGAAGAACTCCGAAATACGCCTCATAGAAATGGATAAAGATAGAGATGTGCAAGATGGTGTTTGGGTGGAGGTTGCATAGACTAACTCTCTAGAACTCCAGCAGATCCCTCAAGAAAGGTTGGATGGGAACTCCTAATTCATGCCAGAAGTAATCCTTAAAAACTACAGCTTCATCGGTATGAGGCATTAGGTAGGGCTCACCGCAGGCTGGCTACCATCCGGCGGTGACACGGTCTAGTAGAACACCCGCCTCCACCATCTTGTTGATCTCCACCTCCCACATGAGCGATGGCACCCACTCATTGTCACGGTTGGCTCCGATGGCTGCCTCCTTCAGGTCTCCAACTCCCCTCTTCGGCGCCATCTCTTAGATCTGGTTTGGGATTGGTGGCGGAAGCGCGTTTGAATCTGTAAGTGCGAGGGCTAAGGAGGAAGATCAAGTAGCAAAGTGGCAAAGGTGGGAGCGTGGGGTGCGGCGACGTAGTTATAAAGCACTCTCCCCACCTTTCGCATCCGAGGGTTTTTGGGAAACTGCTCATGATTTGCGCCTCTCCGAATTCTCCCAAACAATGTGGTGGGCCTTTACCTGGGCTTTCACAAAATTGTGGCCCGTATTGCCCATTTTTTCACCGCAATTTGTTGCTACTCACCGAATATTCGCCGACTTCTCCGCAATCCATTAAGGCTCAGTAACTCCTACTGTACAGCCGTTACTCCGGTTTTTTCTTCATGGTTTGTTTTCTCCAAGATTTCCACTTGTGGCTCGGGGACTGCGTCATCAATATGACTTGGTTCCTCACCGCACTAGGGACTATTTTCTATTGACTATTGTTTCTGACCCTGGCACCATGTGACAACATCACCTACTGTCAGGCTCAGGGACTAAGTGGGCACACTTCACCTTGCAGTGAATGTGCTTTTCTCATCTCGAGGCTACGCCCAGGAACTGGCTACCTGCTTGGCTGGTCTTCTGCTTTTCTTCTACTTTGGACCCTAGCACCACGTGACTACGTCACCTACTATCAGTCTTGGGGACTAAGTGGGCACACTTCACCTCACGGTGAGTGTGTTTTATTTAATCTGGAAGACTCCGTGCCTCCTGTAGTTGAAGAGCACTATCTCCCTTTCTCGTGGTCGGACTCTAAGCGGGCACACTTGGTAAACTATGAGGAAATTTTCAATTTTGGACTTGAGCTCCTTACATCCTTATGGCAAGCCTAACTTGGGATACACTGCTCGGCGACGGTTCACACTGCTCGGCGATGGTTCATAGCTGCTCGGCGACGGTTCACACTATTTAGTGACGGTTCACAACTGCTTGGCAACTCATCATGGTGGTCGGACCATGAGTAGGACTGCTCAGCTTTGTTCGCACCTGCTCGGACAAGCTCAAGATGACGTTGCACAACGAATACAAGGTGCTTGGGGACTAGCTGTGGGCGTACGACCTCGGATACCCACGGCAGACCACATGGGCTACACCCCCAGGGGCGGCCTAGCCCATAAGACAAAGCCTTGCGGAGCACAACGCTACTTGGCGGGTCCCGCAAGACACCGAGAAGATATCCTGAAGATACTACGAGATCTGTTAGGATACGTATGATCCCATGATTCCTGTAATCTGTTATTACTTTCTGGTTATCTCCTAGATCTAACCGACTTGTAACCCTACCCCCCAGACTACATAAGGCAGGCAGGGACCCCCTCCAAACACACGCAATATCATACCCCTTGGAGTAGGGTATTACATCGTGCTAACGGCCCAAACCTGTCTAACTCGTGTGTCTCTGTTGCCTTCTTGTTCTTGATTACACACATCTCTACCGATCAATCTACCTTTGTGGGATACCCCTCGGAGGACTGCCGACAATATTCTATAGACATATGGCTTTTCCTATACTCAAATTCAAGATATAAAAGAATCTTAAACCTCTTTTGAGTTTGAAGCCATCTACATTTATAATTAGGGGCTCCTCTATTTTGTGTAGCACCTCGAATATAAATTCCCTGCTTGTCATCTCAATAAATCTCATTAGTTCTCTAATTGCATGGTCATTATCACCAAAACCTACAATTAGGGCTTGATTGCACTTTCACTATCATACCGCTTGGAGTCGAGAAACTATTCCCACTAGTCGGGTAAGTCTTACGAGTACATTGTGTACTTAGGGTTTATTTTACCCTATTACAAGTGCATATTGAGGAGTAACTCTTGTGTGGAGGATTCTTCTGGTGGGCACAGACGGATCCTTGTATTATTTTCGCTAGATGTTTATTTTAATTCCGTTGTTTAATTATCAAACTCTAAACCCTAGTATTGTAATAAATAATTTTCAAGAACTCTTGTTGTATGAAATGGACTAACTGTTGTAAGCTCGTACTCATTATTGGATTCTGAAGGTAAAACGTGGATTAATTCGACTTCTCCCATGGGGTGTGCTCGACGGAACTGTCCGATGTTGCTAACTTTTGGGGTACTTAGTGTATAGTGGAAGACAAGCACCTTTGAAAGTGTGTTATTTCATGTGGTTCTGCCACACTTTGGATCAAATATGCAAGTGGTATGTCTAGATCTTTGAGTAAGCTTTCCAAAATATCCAAGATCATCGAATTCGGAGTTCGGGGCTAAGAGTTATAGTCGTTTTAGCATTGAAAGGTCTGTGATCGGACTCTACAACCTGCGCATCCGGTCAGCACCTGCAAGTCCGGTCATAGAGTCTAATCAGTGTTTTTAATACGTCCAGGAGCAACTGGACACACAAAGAGTCCGGTCAGTGATGACCTAACGTGTCCGGTCATCAAAAGAGCTCTCTGGAACCTCTCTGGAAGTGATCGGACTCTGGGAGAGTCGAGTCCGTCGTAGGAGAAAGGTGAGTCCGGTCAATTATGTAGAGGCGAGTTGGTGACCGGACATGGCCTCGGCGCATCCAGTCGCTGGACCTAGGCATGTTCGGTCAGGAGTATGCGCGCGCGGGAGCTAGCCATTGGCGAGCAACGGTCATCTTCGAATGGCTAGGACACATGGCGCATGAGTAGCGATCGGACTCTACGACTAGACTCTAAGACCTGCGCGTTGTTGACGGTCATTAACATCAATCATAAACCATCAACATAACTTGTATAAATGCATAAAAAGGATTGCAAACATAGGTTTAGGGGTTTAAACTAATAAATTCCACAAGTTTGGGTGAATCTATGTTTTCAGCAGGGTTTATATAGAAAACCGGCAAGGAGAACCTATTCATCAAAGCAAGTCACGTTTATCCGCAGTGAAACCAATGTGGGAAGACTCTAGAAGACTCCATCAGGCAAAACAACGAAGCGGAGGGTAGGTGGCTGCCATGTGGGGTCGGCCGCCCCCACCTATAGGCCGCCTGGCCCTATGGGCCCACCTGTCAGCCCCTCCTTCGAATGTTGGTTCTCCACCGCCTCCCAGATTGCATCTACGATGTTCTTTCAAGTCGGTTTGATCCGAGGGTCCAGAATTGATGCTTCGGCCTATATATACTAGCCCCTGCCCCCCTCCCTAAAGCCATCCTGAAACCCTAATTCATATCCTCATCTCAGGATCAGGGCATCAAGAGAGATTAGTCCTCTAGTTAGGATCTATTCTTGTATACAATCGAGAGAGAGTAAGGGAAGAGTTTGGAGATAGTACCGTCCTGTCGGTGCTACCTCTATAGCTTGTACTTTGGTGGATCTAGGCTTCTCCAAGTCTACATCTGAGATACCTCTAGTAATTGATTTCTATTTAAAGTAAGTTTTGTGCTCTTTTGTTCATGGGTTCATAGTTTTTTAAGTGCTCTAGTTCTTGCTAGCTGGATTAGAGTAGTAATCATTAGCATAAGCAAGCATAAGCATTGCAATCATTACAAAGATTCAAAACAAGCATAAGAAAAATGACAATTCAACAAAACACTAAAGGTTCACAACTCATTCATTGACTCGACTTGCGATACTATCGTCCTCATTATACTAGGGGTAACAATCCTAAGATTCGTCTTTAGATTACGCAAGAAGGTGGTGAGGAATAGTTCTAAAAGCATATCAAATCAATGAATGAAGATGAGAACAAAGACTTTAAAATAAGCACTAAGGTAGAGATGAATAACAAGGGTAGAGATATAGTAGAGAAGAAAATATCAAGGTTCATAGAGCAAGGGTTTTTGTAGCAACTTCTAAACCTTAGAATGACCAGTTTCTACTAGACTTGCGTCCTATAGTTAGCATTGCTCTGATACCACTTTGTAGCACCTGGTTTTAAGAACAAAACCAGATACACACCATATGTGCGCCCAGAAAGTCAATTCTCACATATAGCTACAAATAAGGGTAATATCGAAAGACAATGCTCAATATATAATGTACTTAGTATAAAGGATATAACCTTAGACAGCAAACAGTGGAAAGACAACTCTGATCTTTGGGTGAAGACTCCAATTCCATAGGGACAACTAACTGGTTGATCACAAGCCTAATTCCTCCAAACTCTAGCAATCTGGTACCCATCCGGGATTTTTATCCAAATAATTGAAAAATAAAGCAAGCGTAAGTACATGTCGTACTCAACAAATATAACATGGGGTTCATGAGGCTCAAAAGGCCAACACTAGTTTAACTATGATTAGCTTTTAATTGTCACAATTTTAGCAATTGAGTAGCAACAAGTTTATCACCAGCCCATGTAAACATATGATCAGATAAACATGAATAATGAATAGCATAAACAGTAATCATTAGTGAGCATCTTTATCATCAGTATCATCAGTGTTCATTATCTATTCCGTAAGGGTTTCAAGGCCATTCGTGACCATGAGCATGGCTAATATACCAGTTTTACACTCTGTAGAGGTTGTACACTTTCACTATGAGTCATGATTTACCCTTTCGCCTGAGGTAGCCAATCTCTTGACCCACTTCCAAGGAAGGTCGGCAAGGTTCACTATGAAGCCTTCTAAAGGTTCGTCTAACAAGTTAGGGCCATTAGATTCACTCAGCAAACAGATATAGAAACCCCCTTATCAAATGGCACAATGACATGCAGCCTATACACATAAGAGTAGAGGCTGTCCTATACCTGATTCGTCAAGCCATTCTTATGCCATAAAGGTAACCACTAACATGCTAGAAAAGGTCCTCATACTAAGCTAAAGCCAGAGCCATGTGGCCCTCATAGCTATACTATAAGTCCCGGATGATCACTTACAGATAAGTCCTTAGAGAGAGGAATCTGAAGCATTTAGAAAGTAGCTAAATACTCCAGCCCCTGTTTCCAAGTTGCTAAAAAGCATCTTTTAATGTTTATTGCATATACCATTAGTCAAGTTACAAGATCATGGCTTTGGTTTGAGCACTAGCATCATACTACCCAATGCAATAACCCGTAGGTGACAAGGATTACAGGATATCAAATAGCTAGGTAAATTACTATGGTTATCAAGGTAGGCACATGCAGTATGAATTAAATGATTAAAGGTGTATAGGACAACAAGGAAGATCCTATACTATACTTGCCTTAAAACTCTGATCCTTCTTCAAGTCCAAAACTTTAAAGGAACTCCTTGATCAACACGTAAAGCTCACCGACTGGACAAGATCATAAAGCACCACACAAGCATCCATGCAACCATACATGAAACAAACAATAGATCTAAATTAGAATAGTACACCAAACATAATAAACAGCAAGCAAAAAGTTTTTAAAGATATTCTACACGTTACTACGAACACACAGACACGAAAAGCACGCTAATCGGAGCTATAACAAAAAGTTATGAATTAAACAATATTTTTTTAAAAAGTAATAGATTAAATCTAACCTTGAATTTCAAAAGTTGAAAATATATTTAATAGTAAGATAAACATGTAGATTACGTAATTACGAATCTAACACAACTTGAACGGGTCAAATCGGAGATAAAACAGAGATTTTATGGCTAAAACAAGATTTAGTGGCACTTTTGTAAATAGCTGGAACTTGATATTTAGAATTGAAATTAATAAAATCAGATTTTAAACTAAGCCAAGGACATAGGGTTCTATACTAGAAAAGGGTAGGGGCTCTTTAGCAAAGTTACTCACCGAAGAGGAATCTTCTAATCTAGGTCGTTGATCTCAGATCGGGCGGTGCAGATCAAATGGGGAAACAGGGGTCGTCGGAGCGGCGCTGTTCGCTGTGGCGCCATGGCCGGGGAGCTCAGCTCCTCATCGGAGTTCATAGGGATGGCCCTAGAGGCCATGGTTAGACTCGAGGATAGCATGGGAAGAAAGAGGGAAACACGGCGAACTCACCATGACGCTTTTCATGGTCGAAGACAACACGGAGGCGACGCGCGGCTTGGTGGGGCGGACGACGAGCACGGCAGCTAGGGTTTTGTGGCAACTTGGCAATTCGGCGAGGCGGCTGTCACTCTAGAGCGGGATAGGGAAGCGGCGTGCGGTGTGACACAATATTTATGGCCGGGAGAATGCGTGGGAGGCACACCAGGGATGAGGCGTGGCGGCGGTGGACTTCGACTCAGAGCAGAGCCTAGCTCGGGCATGAGCGAGAGGTAGGAGATGCACTAACAGGTGGGTTCAGTGCGTCAGTGAGAGAGAGAAGGGAGAGAGTGCCTGCACGAGTGGGCTTTGGCCCTGGCTGGGCTAGTGAGGGGAGGCGGGGCGTGTTGGGCCGATGTGCTGCAAGCCCAAGGGGGAAAGGGAAGCACAGCCAATGGAAGAGATGAGGGAGAGAGAGGAAGGTTGGGCCTTCGGGCCAAAAACAGAGAGGGAGAGTTTTTCTTTTCATTTCATTTCTTTTTCTGAATTCCATTTTCAAATCCATTTTCAAACTTAGTTTCAAATAATTTGAACTTTGGTCAAATCCACACAGTACAATAAAACTTATGGACTAGTATGAATGCACAAAAATGTTGCTAAGCCTTATGATAAATTTTAATTTAATGAAAATTATTATTTCCTATGTTTTTATGAGCACAAAAATACCAAATTCAATCTTTTTAACCCTATTTCAAAAAGAGCAATTTTTAGGCTGTTACAATACTACCCCTTAAGATGAATCATGTCCTCGAGATTTGTGGAGATGGTGACAAAAGAGATGCAGACTCTCTGCCATTGGATTCTTCTTTACCTTGCATACCTCTGGACCTTACTCCAAGTAACTTGCCAAACTAATTCCAAGATTTTGACAGGTACCTTGAACAATTCTTAGGTAACTCCAATCACTAGGCCACCTTTCCTTTTTAGTCCATACTATTAATTCTCTTTCTTATAATATTCACCTTCCGATGGAGCCTTACAAATCTCTTGGTCCACAGTAGATTCTATCGCCAACTTTAAAACTTTAATGACTGTATATGCTCAGGTTTCATGGTTAGAGAGGGCATAGTACTTGGACACTTGGTGTACGAACATGGGATAGAGGTAGACCGAGCTAAGATAGAAGTAATAGAACAACTACCTCCTCCTACGAATGTCAAAGGGGTACGAAGTTTTCTTGGTCATGCGGGGTTCTATCGCCATTTTATAAAAGATTTTTCTCACATTGCTAGACCCCTTATAAGTTTGTTAGCCAAGGATGCTCCCTTTGAGTTTGATGATGAATGTTTAAATGCTTTTCAAATCCTTAAGGAAGCACTCATCTCTGCACAAATTATTCAACCCCCTGATTGGTCGCTGCCTTTTAAAATCATGTTTGATGCTAGTGATTATGCTATGGGGACAGTATTGGGTCAAACAAAAGATAGAAAGCATCATGCAATTTTTTATGCTAGTAAAACTCATCAAGAGTCAGCAGCAATTTTTTTTTGTTGACAAGACAAGTTTAGATCTTACTTAGTAGGAGCTAAGGTTAAAATGCCGCTCTTAAATATCTCCTTACTAAGAAAGATGCTAAGCCTTGGCTTATAAGATGGATCCTTTTGCTTCAAGAATTTGATTTAGAAATTAAAGATAAAAAAGGAATAGAAAATTCTGTAGCCGGTCACTTGTCAAGAATGCAGTTCAAGAATCCACAGGAGCTGCCCATCAATGATTTTCTATGGGACGACATGCTCCTAAAGGTCACAGGATCCGACCCCTAGTACGCGAATATTGTTAATTTTATGGTTACAGGTTCTGTACCACCAGGAGAGAATAAGCGGAAGCTCATCCATGAAAGTTGCCTACACCTATAGGATGAACCATACCTCTTCCGAGTTTGCTCCGATGGACTACTCAGGAGGTGTGTTCCTGCTGAGGAAGCAATCAAGATCATTGAAAGATGCCACTCATCACCGTATGGAGGACATTATGGGACATTCCGCACTAATGCTAAGATCTGGAAAAGTGGATTCTTAATGACACCAAAGAATTCAAGATGCATCCCATCCGTTATCAATGCAAGAGACGCCATGCCACTCACCACCAACCTCCAGTTAGAACTCTTTGATGACTGGGGAATCAACTACATGGGGCCATTTCCAAAATCCTGATAGTGCGAATACATCCTAGTGGCAGTCGACTATGTCTCAAAGTGGGTTGAAGCCTTACCACATCGAGTTGCAAATTCCAATAATGCCAAGAGGATGTTTTTAGAGACCATCTTTCCATGCTTCGGGGTTCCATGCATGGTAATTAGTGATGGATATCCTCACTTCATTGATAGAAGGTTCCAACGCTTCTTATCCAACCATGGGGTCCGTCATAACATCGTGACACCATTTCATCCTCAAACTAGTGGACCAGCAGATACATCAAACAAGCAAATCAAGAACATTCTGTAGAAGATTATCAATGAGATGGGGATAGCATGGAAAGATAAGTTACATGGAGCACTATGGGCTTACAGAATAGCTTATAAAACACCTCTTGGAATGTCACCATACCAACTCGTCTATGGGAAGACATGTCACTTACCTATCGATTTGGAATTCAAAGCTCATTGGACCACAAAAAGGTAGAACATGGACTTTGAAGCAGCTAGGAAGAAGAGAAAGATGCAACTCTTTGAGCTAGAGGAATGGCAAGAAAAAGCATATCATAATGCAAAACTCTACAAGGGGAGGACAAAGAGGTGGCATGACAAAAAGAAGGAATTCAAACCAGGTGACAAGGTGTTGCAGTCAACTCTAGAGTGAAATTCTTCGGACATGGGAAACTATGAAGCAAATGGGAAGGACCTTACAAGGTAATTAGCACATCGTCTCATGGAGCAGTCACACTTCAAAATGATGAAGGTATGCTTTTCAAGGTAAATGGTTAGCATTTAAAAGTTTTCCATGACACATAATTGACAGAAGAGGAATTGGATATAATTAACTTCATAGAATTTAAATAACATTTTCAATTCAGCTCTTCTTATTTACTCTGTGAAAAAACCCTTCAAAACCATGTTTACCTGCTAAAGTATTGCCAGGATCCTCCTAGTCTTTTGTTGGTGCTTGTCTCCACACGTTGTTTATGTAAGGTAACATAATTCAAGTGTGGGGGAGGCAAACCTCCAGAGCATAGCATCAATAAATGATGAAGGAACCACGACAACAACCAGCTTGGGGGAGAGGTACCCCCATGTATCCAGCTAAGTATTTCTCTTCCTTTGTTTTATTATATTTGGTTTGCTTTATAAAAAAATAAAAACAAAAAAATAGTTATAGTTATTTATATTAATAATGAGTAGAGTGTGTCTAGTTTACTTTAATTTCTTTTAAGAGCTAAATAAATAATAAGGACTCTAAGGACAATCTCCTAAAATGGAAATGATGAATAGTTGCTCTATTGTAATTCCTTTCAAGTACCTTATTTTTAGTCTTGAATTCTCCTGAGTTTTGGATAAGATTATTTTGATATAAGGATTTACTCTGAACTTGAAACTCGTGGATAGCATATGCTTGATCTAAGTCTAGGTAATTGACGGATATGATATGAGAAAGTCTGAGCTACTGTTTATCTTGTTCCAAGTGACACTAAAGTTCTAGAGATTTATCTTTTGAAAAACACAAAAATGCTACATGATGAGTTCCTGTATGACAAAGCTTGAATTCCCACCAGAGCCATATATGCTATTTAGGCTAGGAAAACTTCCACATATATGTTGCTTGAATTGCATTGAGTTTTGTTAAGCTTTGTTGACCCTTATGAGAGGTTTGTCATGCTCTTAAAATCAAGATCACGTACACACCACCCAAATATGCACTATTACACTGGGGCAGACGCAAAAACATGCCTTCTATCTAGATCCACCCAAAAATATTCTACTCCTACACTAGGGGTGAACACAAAAACATACTTGATAGGTTTTCCATCCACCAAATAAATGCTCCAAGTTCTTGTTGATATCTCTCTCAAAGCTTTATTGCAGAAAAGAGATATGGGGCTATGCAAAAATTATTCATAAAAAAGAAAGAAAAAAAGTTGAAAAAATGGACAAGTGTCCGAGATATTGAAAACAATGGGTACTCAGATGCCCGCCTAAAAAACAAGATGAATAAGATAGCCCTTGTTCTCTAGCAAATGTTCCTAAGTTTCAAAAGAAAGACAAGTTTTTAAGGAGCATAGTAGAATTAGGTTAGCCACCATATATATATCCATCATATATCCACACACATGCACATCTTGATTTGATTGTATGACTCAACTCTCTTTGGATCCATTGTTTGACTTTACAATATATGCAATGCAAGTATGCTCTAGCTCTCTCCCTACCTATGAACTCCACATAAAGCCTTAGTGGTAGGAAGAGAAAGGCATAACATCATTATTGCCTTGGCGAGGATCTACAAATACCACATATATTGAGAGACTTGAGAATGTCATACAATGCAATCTCTGAATTTTATATTGAAAACTTATAAAAACTCTAGAATAATGATGAAACAAAGAACTTGAGACATAATGCTTGACTTGATTATTCTGTCTTTCAATTGCTCAAGACCCAAGTGAAGGCTAAGAAACCTCATGGTTGAAGGTAATATGGGTAAGTTTGAAAATCAGATCGGTTTATTCTAATCCAAAGGAGAATTCTTGATTGAACGCATGTATACTTTTGAGGAGTGAAAGCATTGTAGCAACTCCTCATCCATTGTTGAGTTTGGCTTTGCTCAGGGACTAGCAAAGGTTAAGTGTGGGGGAGCTTGTTGACGGTCGTTAACATCAATCATAAACCGTAAACATAACTTATATAAATGCATAAAAAGGATTGCCAACATAGGTTTAAGGGTTTAAACTGACAAATTCCACAAGTTTTGATGAATTTGTGTTTTCAATAGGGTTTATCCAGAAAACCGGCAAGGAGGACCTATTCGTCAAAGCAAATCATGTTTATCCGCAGCGAAAATAATGTGGGAAGACTCTAGAAGGCGAACCACCAAAGCGGAGGGCAGGTGGCTGCCATGTGGGGACGGCCAGCCCCACCTGCATGTCGCCTGGTGTGGCAGAACCGCCAGAAATAACACGCTTTTGAGGCGCTCGTCTTCCACTAGACACTAAGCACCCCGAAAGTTAGCTACATCAGAAAGTTCCGTCGAGCACACCCCATGGGAGAACTCGAATTAATCCACGTTTTACCTCCAGAATCCAATAATGAGTAAGAGCTTACAACACTTAGTCTATTTTATACAACAAGAGTTTTTGAAAATTATTTATTACAATACCAGGGTTCAGAGTGCGATAATTAAACAACGAAATAAAAATAAACATCTAGCGAAAATGATACAAGGATCCGTCTGTGCCCACTAGAAGAATCCTCCACACAAGAGTTACTCCTCAAGCTACACCTGCAACAGGGTAAAATAAACCCTGAGTACACAATGTACCCGCAAGACTTACCCGACTAGTGGGAATAGTTTCCCAACTCCAAGGGGTATGTTAGGCAATATGGTTTGCTATTTTCTTTGTTTGTGAAAAGCGTTACTAATAATATGTCCTTAAGATTATGTTTTATTAGCAGTCATGATTACTTCATTAGCTAACCATTCTAGGTAAGCACCTATTCTACTTTCAAGCAAAGGTTGAGCAATCAGAACCAATTTACCATCTTTCATATTCTAGTTCTTACTACGGTGCTAGACCATAGCCAAGTCGTACCGTCTCACAGAAGCAACGATTCGCGAACCAATGTATCCTAGCTGGGTACCCTGAAACACATGCCCCATTTGTACCCCAGGCACAAACAAGACCAACCCATTCCACTCCTATCATGGGGTCTAGGTCCCCGTCCAAACTTAGACTCCAAGCCCCCACACTTGAGACCCGGTCTCAATATGGTGCTTAGACCTCTCACCTTTTCCCACCTCCAATCAGTCGGTTTGGAAAGAGCCAGAACCCACGACAAGAACGTAACGAGCCTTCCCGCTCCCATAAGAAAGTATGTGCTTAGGATAATAAATCTATGACCAGACTACCATTCACAGCAATATACGGTGCTCAATCGATATGGATAGGGAAAACAATGTAACCAAGCTAAGCCCCATGGCCGCGGGGCACAACTCGTCACACCCACCAATACCCATACCATATCCCTGCTTGGTCTCCATTTTCCTTTCATCATTTTTATCATAAGAGTAATTATAATAATCACCTATTGTGAGTAACGACAGATTACTCATGCTACCGAAAACCTAAGCATAGCAGCTACTCGAACCTATACTAGTAATACTCATAGGATGGATATATCTATGCATGTGGTTTCCATAAAATTCTTATAACGTAAATGCTCATCACATATATATATATTCAGTGATTATCAAAAATATGGGTTATGCATTGGGGCTTGCCTTGGGCAGGCACGCGGTGTCAGCTGAGTCAGTCAGTGGTGGCTCTAGGACCTCCTCCTACACGAGAATATCCTCCTCGATGATCTCCTCGAACTCATGATCGTATGTGGTCTCTATCTCCACCAACTCGTTCTCTACATGCATGGGATGATGATGCAACACTTAGCATTTAGGCAATAGCAACTTTTAAAATAAGAATACGCATACTAAGCTAGCTCTAATGACTAAGGTACTAAGCTAACTACCATCTTCATCAAGCAAAGTGTTGGGTTCAACTAACAAACCCTTAGCTTGTCAATTTAAGAATATATCTTTATTTCTACTAGGGATTTAATGTATATTGAAATAGAGAGCATCTAACTACCCAAATGCTTAGTCTATTCTAAGACTACAAAAATTACAGTGAACACATAATAATACAATGAAACTACCATAAAAATTTCAGGACTAAAGCTATCACCAATTTACCACAAAAATTCCTATAATATTTAACCTAATAATATTGAGCACTCTTAAATGATTTAATAGCCCATAGTATCAACATGTATATGTATACATTAATTACACCAACAGATAGATCACAATTTTAGAAACCTAACAAAATTTATTTCATAATTTCTAGGCACCTACAAGATTTTATATTAATTAAACAAAATTGACTCTCGAATAAAAATATAAAGCTATTTCTAATCCTTTACGGAAAAAGAGAAACCAAATTGGTCCAGTGCGGCCCACGGTGGGAAAGCGGCCCACAACAGGGAACCTACGCGTGCGCTGCCATTTTAGCAGAAAAGCCCCTGAGCTTCCTGCTATTAACGCGACCACTATGCGCCCTATTCCTTTAGTCAGCAATTATGGGCGAAGGCCCCCGAAAAGACACATCTTCGCATCGGGGAGGTCCTCGAAGCCCTAGCGCTCGCTGGCATGGAGCCACTATGCCGGCGAACTAGGACCCACGCAGACCTAGCTAGGGGGTCGATTCTCACCTACAGACCGACACGCAATGCTGGGCATCAGTTAGAAGACCGGAGATGAAGTAGGGCAACTTCTCCACGTCGACGGGCAACCTGCGGTGGTGACGACAATGTTCTGGTGAGCCATGGTGCTAAGGGAGTAGTAGAGGTAGCGGGTGAGCATCCGTGACTCACCAAGGACCTAGGTGAGGCGATGGTTTGACCGGAGACGCCCCGAGCAAGGCTGGCCGTGTACGCGTGGCGAGCTCGGTGACTAGCCATGGCGGACACGACCACGTCAGTAGCATTGGGATAGCGGTAGGGGTACAGCTCAGGTGCGCATGGCGAGGAGGGGTTCGAGGCGAGTCTAGCGGTGCAGCCAATTTGGCTCGAGGTGGTCAGTTGGGAGCTGCCATCGGTGATGGGTGGACTCAGCCTTATCGGCACGGTGGCGGGGGAAAGCCAAAATTGAAGCACGGCTGGGCTTGGTCCAAGGTGGGGTCGGGTGGCTAGGCGACTTGATGGTGAAGCTAGCGACATGACAAAACGACCCGAGGTGACCTCTCCCTGTTGTATTTACTTTCACGGCTCAGTCGGCCATGGTGGGAGAGAAGAGGGGGAAACTGGAGCTCGACACGACCTCGTCTTAGCAGGATGCGGTCGACGTGACCAGGGCAACACGCGCGCTGACGCTACGGACAACACACACGCTTCTTCGACCGAGCACTACCTGTGCGGCCGCAACACCATAAATGGCAAGGCGACGGTGCGGGCAGCAGGGGAGGGGGCAAGCCCTCATGCGTATAGCGAGGACACAAGCAACAGCACGGCATGGTACCAGTAGCAGCGGCATTGTAGTAGAGCGGCAGGGACAGCAGAGCAGCGGCGGGGCGACCCACAGCGCAGCGTGGCGAGTGGTGACCAGGGTGCAGGGCCTGCGGTGGCAGCAGCACCGCACAGCGAGGGCAGGCGGCCAACCGTGGATGGCCACGCCCAGCCATGGCCAAGCCAGGAGCAGGCCCGACCGGCATGGCCTTAGCAACACGCACGATGCTGATCTATGGAAGAGGCGGTGATCGTAGCCTCCGGCCAGATAGCCCGAGGCCATTCACGTGCACTAATTTTAAAGCATCAACCATGACTAAACCAACTCGATTGAGTCACAACCACCTAGACCATACCAAAGAGGGTACATTGGACTACCATTAGGAGCAATAACATAGCACTAGCCTTTAGCTACATTTTTTAGAATTAATTCCCCAACATCGCACTGCCATTCTATTTTTAGACTTAAGAAATTTGCTAAGTCTAGGACTAATTTTTATTTCAACTTCAATTTCCAAGCTACTAAAAATACTAGCCAGCAATTTTATTTTTCTACAGTAAGAGTTTCATTGTTATCTACAAAGTTTGTACTTTAAACTTTATTTAAGTGACACAAGTATGTTTTATAATGTTTTTGCCCAATAAAAATCGGTTTTGAACCTCACTAGATACAACATGAACTATTGGATCAACTTTCCTTTAACACTTTTATCAACCATTTTAGGTTACAAGCAATTCATCTACACTCTTTATCACATGCAATATCACATAAACATGATGCTCATGACATGATTTAGCAGGTTGTTTAGGGTGTAACACCGAGGGTGTTACACAAAGCACAGTGGATCAATGCAGAATTCCAATCCAAGGACCATCACAAAGTTCGGAGCACACCGAAAAATCTTTCTCTCTTCTCCAAGTTGATCCGATTCAACTCCAACAACTTCTCCTTTGCAAATGTCCACCAAGTGCAAGTGTGTTAGCATTTTCACAAACATTTTTCAAAGGATTAGTCACTCAACTTGCCTCACCACTCGATCCTAGCAACGATGCAAAGTTAGATCACTCGAGTGGCACTAGATGACCAATATGCAAATAAGTTTGCCCCTCTTGATAGTATGGCCATCTATCCTAAACTCGGTCATAAACTTCTCTACACACTTATGACCGGTGAAATAAAATACTCTATAGGTTATACCTTTGCCTTACTCATTTTATTTCACCTCCTCCAATATCGATGCAACACATGCACTAACACGATCAACAATGATATGATCCACTTTATATCATCATGTGACCTTATTGGTTCATCGATCTTGACCTCACTTGCTCTTCACTGTTGCATCGGTCCATCGGCGCCAAGTCTTTGCTCAAGCATCCCGCCACGCGGTCCAGCGCTTCAAAGCCTTCGACTTACCCTTCACTCTTGCAACAGATCCATCAAGCCAAGCCTCATCTTGATCTTCTCCACCTTAGTCACATGACTCCATGTCGTCTCATATGCAATGAGCTCCTTCATTACATATTCACATGTGGACTAATCTTCTGTGTATTTTTCACATAACCACATATTAGTACACTTAGGTTGTCAATTATCAAAACCAAAAAAAGGACCTTTCACACGTACACGCACAAATTAGAAGCAATGCAAAATTATAAAACTTTTTAAATCTTTATATAATGTATGTGTGTCATCAATCGCTTGGAAAACGTTGATGCTTCACTTGGCCTCTATGTTCAGCTTCTTGGCCCAGCGCCGACGGCTCTCGGCGTCCTCCATCTGTTGCACGGTTCGCTCCAGCGCGTACACACGCTCGGCCAGCGCGTTGATCACCGCGCACTGCTTCGCGCTCTGGTCGCTAAGCGCCTGGACTTGCTCCGTCTCCTGCTGCACCTCGCGCATCACACCCCGTGCACGCCCCGATCCCGCCCCTTTGCACGTGAAGGGTACTACAAATATAAACATAAAACGAAGGGGTATGGACTTATTATGCACTACTGGTCAAGATTTTGGACCCAAAAATGCACTTTGAAACCTGATGGACCAAATCGACACACCCTCACAAATTAATGGACTATCCATGCATTCTACTCATAATTTATTACTTTCTAAACTAATAGATCTAACAACTAACAGAAGAAATAACAAACTTAAATTTTGTCCTTCTCCAATAGTCTCCTAAATAGCTTTCAAAACAATTTTTGAACCATTTCTAACCAACCAAACCTTTTTTTAATAATTTCTTTGTTTATTACCACTTTCTCATCTAAAATCTTTTATTTTCTTAATTTACTCATACGTCTAATTTACATTGATCTCTCAAGAAAAATATCAGACTACTACCAATACATGGAATCACTATTATGATGAAATCAATTCGGGAAGCATCTCCTGCAACCGTTGCTCTAGAAATGGCACAGTGTACTAATTAACCCTCATGTAACTCTGTGGCAGAGACTAGAGGAAATCCCATTGACATCTGAGTAGAGGGTTCATGTTGGTGAATATTTGGCTTCTAAAGAGAAGAAAGGTAATCGTGGCTGGTCATGCAACGCAAGTCCTGATACTCTACATGCATGGGTCTTCAAGTTTTTGTGAGAAAGAAGGCATTATAACCTATAGGATTTATCTTATGATGGTGGTTGTTCGATGAACAAGTGTGATCATAATGTTTCCCCAAACCCATATGGATAAGACATGTAGTGCTTGACTGGAAACTGTGGCAGAGCAATCCAAGTTACAGCCACACTGTTAATTTAAACTGGGTGTTACTAGAATGTTAATGTTTCCCCAAACCCATATATTCCTTCTGTTTGGTAAGACTTCATTTTCCTAGAACGGTATTGTTTCATGAAATCTCCAGTTTATCTTGTGCTTGTAAGTTTTTACCAACATATGACAACAATCCAAACAGCTACCACAGGTTTTTGCCAAACTTTTGTGGCAGAGCAATCCAAGTTACAGCCACACTGATTTTGCCTCACGTTAATTACCAACCAAACACTCTATTTTTACTATAGAATGTGGCTAACCACAGGTGTGGTTTTACTTAACTTTAGAGAAATTCCAAGAGCCTCTTTATATTTTTCCTAATTGATAAGAATAGAAACTTTGATTAAAAATACCCTCCAACTATTTCTAATTAGATCTTTAAATATAGTCATTCTGTATTCCAAATTTCTGGCTTGCCAAAGATAGAGAGCGGGGCTAGCTAGAATGTGCATAAGGTATAGATAAACAGTTGGATGATGGAAAGATATAGACAGAGCGATTTTCAAATAGCTCTCCAAATGATTATTTAGAGAGTGAGTTTGAGAAAGACTCCTAAAGATGCACTTAGAGCAACTCTAAGAGCCTTTTCATATCTTTCTTAATTGATAGAAATAGATATTATGGTGAAAAAGTATCATCTTTATTTAACTAGGGCTGATGTCTGTGGAAAGGTTCTTCAAATGCCCGAGGAGATCCATTCGTTTGTTGAAAAAATGGACAGTTTCCTCAGTTCAAGAAGAATATGCACTTTCGTTTTATGTATTTGGCAAAATTGTTCAATTATGGACTATTTAGGCTTAAAAGATTCCTAGTGTTGTTAGGTTTCACGTTGGTTGTCATGCAAATGTATAAATGACAACCGCTGTTTAATTAGTTATTCTTTTTATCAATGCATATGACTATGGAGCTCTTTGCTAGAGAATGACCTATGGTCCAAAGTTTTGCATCTACTAGCCGAAATGACTAGTGAAACTAATTTTTAGCATATTCATCGTGACAATGTTTTCCTCTCCAAAAAAACTTATTTATCAGATTACAGATTTTCACCTAGTCGTAATGAAGGAGATAGAACCAACCAAACACGCCCTCCTTCATACCGATATAGTTCATTTTCTTATGCATGTACTGTTTGTCGCAAACTTGCACCATCGTTTAGGACACGAACAATGAGCTAAAAGCACATGCCATACTTTACCTACATTTAATGTCTTGTCGGGCCGGAACCAAGAATGTAAACGTGTGAGCAACCTAAGATTCAATGTAACGGAGAATCTTGAGAAATTTTGGATTTTGGTTTGAACTCACCACTCTAAGAAAGATTGTGGCAGTTCTAGATCTTCAAATATAATCATTCTCTCTTCTAAATTTCTAGCTAGCCAAAGATGCAATTTTCTAAAGTACGGACAAAATATAGAGAAACCATAGGAGAGTTGAAAGATATCGAGTTAAATTTATTTAAATGACTCTCAAAATGATGATTTAGAGAGTGAGTTTAAGAAAAGCTCTTGGAGACGCTCTTAAGTCTTAAGCATGGAAAATTGTAATCGACAACCAAACAACCTTTAATAATTATATAATAACCTTGCTTAGTTTGGGTCGGTACTATTTTTCAATCAAAAAAGAAAAATTCACGGACCATGGTAGGAAGAAAATGGTAATAGCAACCATAGAACTTTTAATGAGTTTCCTCTATCTCAAATTATAAGATATTTTGATTTTTCTAGACACATTTTTTTTTTTATTTGAGTGTATAACAAAAGTTATGTATTTTTTAAAAAATTAAAATATCTTATAATTTGAAATGGTGTACGAGCGATAATATATTCATCTATTGGTCTTGAATAATATACATGAAATGGCATGGCAACAAGGAAGTCCGCATAATTGCCAATACCTGCTTCTTTGACACCAAATCAACTATGAATCTATTGTCAAAATGCTGAACTTCAAATTTGTCGTTCCCATTGCGTATGGCATGGCGGTGTATATATAGAAATGTAGACATTAAATTTTTTATTGATGTTTGGGCAATATAACCATTGTCCACTTCGTGATTTAGTTCTTTGTTCTTGGATCCCCCACCATTACTTTCCTTCTAATAGTTTCAAGCATGGTGATTATAGGAAAGAACCTAGCCTCGATGATCCATTTGTTGAATGACTCACAAATATTATTATCTCACAATTAGAACCTTCTTAACCAAGCTCGGCTCCAATGCCGAGGATGTGTGTTCATTATAGCTTATGCATGTTGTGCTAGCTTTGCTCTTGCCAAGTTGAAAGCATCAAACAAGGTGCTTTGGCACACCTCCAAAAATTTTTCTAGTCCTTCTTCAAACTCCTTCTTCCGGTTCATAAATGTGTCTAGCATAGTCCCTGTTCACATATTTGGTTGAACTTAAGAATTCCGGAAATATTATAAATCATCTGCTTCATAGTTACAAATTTTAACATAACAAATGTTTTACAAAGAAAGATACCTTTTGCTGGTCTGAGATGAAAACCCATCCATGTCCTCCCCGCACACCAACATCCCTAAAGAGCATATCAAAACCAATCCCAATTGTCGTTGTTCTCCTTGTCCACAATATCAAAATAGGGTACATCCGTTGTTGGCATCCTCCCAATAGCACAAAGAAGTTCACCGTTAGTTGCTCCTTTGAAAAAGCATCCAAACCCAACAACTATTTTTAACCCTTCTTTTAATGCGTACATATGTACATTCTTCTAAAAATAGGAGGCTCTACATTATCTTTGTTCACAATAACGTTGCTTCTGGTTGCTTCTACGAAATTTGGTAGTCATACACCCTAAGTACTACTTTTTTTTGCATCCAAAGCTTTCTGCATCACTAGTGATTTTGCTCTCTTTAGCTTCGACTTAGAAACGGTTGCAAACATTTCTTCTTGAACTGTCTCACGCATGTGAGGTATTTTCCAAATGGGTTGGCAAAATAAACTTTTCATATTTCCTAGCAATTACAAGGAAGGTCACTAGTTTATTGTCTCTTCTAGGTGGACACATGTGATTATTTGTAAATGTAGATATTTGCCAACTATCGACCTAGAAGTATTTGACAACAGACATATACCCATGGACAACCTTCCCAAATACATATTGCCCTCACCCTCTTTGGGTCATTCTTAATAAACCGAATAACCTTTCTCTCATCCAAGCCATGCTTAAGTGCAGCCTTCTTGAATTGCTTCTTGAACTAAATTTCATTCCCAACTTAAACTTGACAACAGCTTCTTCTTGTTAAATCTTGGATATAGGCTACCTTGCCCTGCACTCTAACTCATCAATAGATTCTCATCACTACTATCTAAATATGGAGTGTTGTTGCCATCATCCTCATCCTCTTGTTCATTTTGAGGCCTAGAATCAACACCTTCATATATCACATCATCTAAGCTTGCTGCCTCACCCTTCTTTATCTTCTTCTTGAAATCCTTAAATTTCTTATGAATTTGGGTTGCTTCTTCATCATCACCGTAACTACATGAGTCTCCGGGCATGTACTCACCGTCAATGTTAGACATCTCATCTCCATTTGTGTCTCCCGGCATGTTATTTGGAGTACAAGAAAATTGACCGTAGTCAACTTGCTTGTCTATTTCTTTGCTTTCACCTTTCCAAATAGTCAAAGGTTGCGTATCTTCATCTTCTATCTCATTATCCTTGGAATTTTCTTCCATCTCTTCCTCATAGACACTTGCTTCAATAGTCAGATCATACTCATGATTTTCAAAGATACACATCTCGCAACATCACCTTCAACAATGCAAAGACATGATCCGCACACTTTGTCATCAACTAAAGCTCTCAGTGGTTTCATGTCTCTCCCCCGGAAATAGCCAATGCAAAATTGTGCCTTCTTTGACATTGCAATGGTCACGGAGATGGCCAACAACTTCAAAGCGACAACTTGTCTCGGTCGATGTAAGACATAGCTTGAGTACCTCCAACATAAAACACTCCATTGCTATTCCTCAAGAACTCCCCATTAAAATGAAACCGAACAGGGGAGGAAGTCGCAACCATCCATGCCTAATCACGTGACACCTACATGCGTAAGATACAAAGCTACGAGGTTCAGTACTAATAAAATAGGTGCGGTAAGAACATTAGTGCTTAAAATAGGACTACAAGTGCTTAAAATAGGACTACTGATGTACCCATTACTTGTTAAATTACACAATCACCAAGAAAAACAACTCAAAAATACAGATCCATTTATGCTTAGCGCTCACCGTGGTCGGCCGACACTGTGTTTCATGAGAGTTGGCGTGATGCGCCGCCGAGGCCTAGTAGCACTTCCTCGCCATCTTCATGCCGCGCCCGGCGCCAGCCCAGGCCCAGACCGGCTTGTGGCTTACTTAACGCCCAAGACCGCACTCGAATGCCGGAGCTAGGGTTCGCTCGCTTGGGGGATTTTTTTTAACTAATGTAGTCGATCGATCTTGGGCACGGGCACTTCTACTTGATTTAGTGCTTGACTCAATGAATCGGGAGGCCAAACCACCGAGGGAGGTCAAAGTGGTTTGGAGAGATGAGAGAGGTCTTGTGCCTGGTTTTAGAGATGAGGGAGCAAAAGTGAACTAGCGCAAAAGATGAGGGAGCAAAAGTAGACTTTTTCCAAAGATCAACAACCTTTCAACAAGGAAGGCATACTTGCCAACACGCTAAGCCACGCAACCTCTGGCCCTGCCGTAATGAAACCCCCCAGTTGCGGCTCCCCCTTCCAAACATGACCGTTGGGGCGCTGTGCCGCTGTCCTCTTCCTGAGATCCCAAACACCCCACCGCCGCGCTCTCCCACCTGGCACCCGAGAATCCTCGCGCTCGCGCACTCGACATTCCTCGTCCCCACGCCGGTTCGACCGTTGCCGACCCCCTTGCGCGCACGCGCTCTGCATCTCGCCATCTCCACCACGCGCCGCGAACACGGGCCCGGGCAGGGGCGGGGGCGTATGGCCTGCGCCGCGACGATGCCGATCGACTTGCCCCCCGCACCAGCTCCAGCGGTGGGGGAGGTGAAGGCGCTTGAGGAGGACGAGGAGCTGGTGGTGGAGGTGGAGGGAGGAGGGTGCGGCGGAGGCGCCGTGGTGGTGGCCGCGGCGGAGGCGGAGGCGGAGGCGGAGGTCACCCCTACGATTTCCACGTGTCCGGGCCGCGCAACCTGCCGCCGCCCAACTGGAAGGAGATAATCAGATCGAGCTGGTAAGCGATCGCGCTTCCCGTGTCTTTGAAATCATGTACTCCTACTTTTTTTCATTCCTGAATGAAGATTGGATGGCCGGATCCGGATGGCGGGTTATTTGTATATATGTGGTTTCGTTCAAGCTGCGGGCTTCTAGGTTTCAGTTGGATCAGGGGCCGTCGCTTGGTCTTGCAGCTGGCACCTTGTTTTTCGGGCATTCCCTTGGTTTTTGATCGGGAGGGGATAAACGAATGCTGGCGCCGATTGCGCGATTCCCCTTCCCTGCTCGCAGTTGAATGAGAATGGAAGGTTCTTCAATCGGCATGCGGCAAAATCGATTACCTTTTTCAGCTAGCGACACTGTGATTTTGCAGTATCCCGTTGCATAGTAGATGATCCAGAGATAAAACAGGGGATTGGGTAACATTTACTTTGAAGGAACCATCCATTGTGAATTTTACTAGTTTCTATGTAGTGTCTACATAACAAGTATAGAAACTATCCCATAAGTAGCTGCACCTTTTACAGGGCCCAATAAATATTCTGGTGATTAGCCACCGTTTGCAGTTCAGCAAACAATTTTTCGAGAGTTGAGTTTTGTGGAATTTTTCCATTTTGTGCTTAGTGTGCAGTTTTTGGAGTAACAGAATTGTTTACTATTCCTGCAAGCAAGGTTAACTTATGGTTGATTGGAAGAAACAAAGGCACTGCTCCTGCCTTCTCTTGGAGGAAAACAGAAAACAAGAAAGCAGTGAGCAGTGGCTCAAGTTTTGCTGTAGCCTTCTTGGAGGAAATCAGAAAACAAGAAAGCAAGGAACAATATGGTTCAAGTTTCCTGAAACTAACGTATTCTGTGCGTGGGTCCATGGGGGTACAAAACACGTTTTCTGTGCACACGCTTTTATTGTATAACAGTTTGTGTCCAGCTATGGTTTCCATGGCAATTTACAGAATTCTTTCTGCTCTTACTTCACCATTAAGTCTATGCGCAATTCCAGATATGGTTTCCATAGCAATTCCAGCTATGGTTTCCATGGCAAACCTTTTTGTCCATGCAATAGGCCTCAGTGGCCAAATGGGTTGTTTTTGAAAATTTAGTTGACGAGAGTTATTTTAAAATATTAATCAAAAATAAAATCTTGGTATGGGGAAGGCAGCTTCTGGCAAGCCTTATGTCAATGCCAAAGAATCCATTTGAAATCTGTACTAGACTTTATGCCATTGTATGATTTGTATCCCATAGGCCATGATGCACCTTTCCCCCCCTAAACATTCTTTCTTGCTGTAATTGATTTGCAGGAAGGATCCAAATTACAAAAGGATGGTAATGGCCTGCTTCATTCAAGCAGTCTACCTGCTTGAACTGGACAGGCAGGACCAGAAAGGCCAAGAGGATGGCCTCGCTCCAAAATGGTGGAAACCCTTCAAGTACAAGGTCACACAGACATTGGTGGATGAGAGAGATGGTTCCATCTATGGCGCCATGCTGGAGTGGGATCGTTCTTCTGCCTTATCTCACTTTATCCTCATAAGACCAAGCGGGGCCCCAAGGGCTGTGTTAGCTCTCAGAGGAACCCTCCTGCAGAAGCCAACTATGAAGAGAGACCTGCAGGATGACCTTCGTTTCTTGGTATGGGAGAGCCTCAAAGGTTCAGTGAGATTTGTTGGTGCTTTAGCAGCACTAAAATCAGCAGTTGAGAAGTTTGGCAGCGCCAATGTTTGTGTTGCTGGGCACTCCTTGGGAGCTGGCTTTGCACTTCAAGTCTGCAAAGAGCTTGCCAAACAAGGAGTTTTTGTGGAGTGTCATCTTTTCAATCCACCTTCTGTTTCACTGGCCATGGGTGTAAGGAGCATGAGTGAGAAGGCCAGCTACCTGTGGAAGAAAGTCAAAGGAAGTCTGCCATTGAAGGAAGAAACAGCACCACCACTTGAGACTGCTAAGGCAGAGGCAAGGTGACAAGAAGAGATTGCGCACCGAGAAGAAATGGGTGCCACATTTGTATGTCAACAACAGTGATTACATCTGCTGCCACTACAACGCTCCCTCTTGCTCGTCCACAACAACAGATGGTGCTTCTGATGAACAGCAACAACAACGCAAGGCAAGTGAGATTGCTGGTGATGTGGTCGCAAAGCTCTTTGTGACATCAAAAGGCCCGCAGAAGTTCCTTGAGGCGCATGGGCTACAGCAATGGTGGTCAGATGGCATGGAGCTGCAGCTGGCTCTCTATGACAGCAAGCTCATAAACAGGCAGCTGAAATCCATCTACACAACAACAACAATGCCATCTCCTGCCAAGTCCTAGACGGCTTAAGCCGTTGCATCGGTCATTAGAAATACTCTTTCTAATAATTGTGTGTTACTTTATCAACTGAGAATGTTGTATTACTCCAGTGGTGCCCGAAAACAGTCAAATAATTTGGTTAAAGGGATAATGTATGAACAGTTTCGGCAAAGGTGTGCTTGGATGTCTCACCGTGTTGCCTGGCCTCGCTCGATAAAGCTCGCCTCGCCAGCCGAGGCGAGCCGGATTGGCTCTCTTTAGCAAGGAGAAATATTGAAAGCAATGGATAACAAGGCAGCAAGTAAAGGAACCAAACACCATGAACTTTGCTCAACCAGGCAAAGTGAGCACCGGCGAGGAATCCAAACGTGCCGTCGAGGCAACATTATTTTCAACTCAAATGTTGGTTCTAGCATAGGCACATTCACTGTCAGATTTGGTTCTAGGCTTCTAGCTGTCACGACTGCACATGCTTAAATGTGGCCACTAAAGTAGCGTGATCAGATTTTAATAGCGTTGGTACAGTGAACTGAAAATTTGTTAGCTCGCTCCTCGGTTTTTTTGAGTTAATACACCATGAAAAAATGAAGGTACATGAACTGAAAATAACTTGTGCAACTCTGTAACTGTAAGCTATATATGCCTATATGTAAGGTCCGAGCGTTTATAAGAATGTAAGCTCGGACAAATTGTTACTCGGTAGAACACTGGACTGGTAAATACAACCACAAATGCAAACACGCCCAGGAGAGCCCAAAAAAACCCCGAAAATGGAGGTACACAAACTGAAAATAACTTGTGCAACCCTGTAACTGTAAGCTATATATGCCTATTATATGTAAGGTTTGAGGGTTTATAAGAATGTAAGCTCGTACGAACTGTTACTCTGTAGAACACTGGACAGGTAAATACAGGCATACAACACAACTGCAAACACACCCAGGAAAGAGAAAAAAATTACTCCGTAGAACACACCTAAGAAAGCAAAAGGAAATAACACACCCAGGAAAGAAAAAAAAGAGTAAAATGCACTTGAGGTCCATTAACTTTCGTGAGGATGTTATTTAAGTCCATCAACTTTGAAACTGTATTTTTAAGTCCATAAACTTTTAAAATAGTTCATTGCAGATCCATAACTATTTATTTAACCTTAAATCCAAAATACATTTGCAAAAACCCCAACCTTTCCAGAAGCTGAGGCAGACGCAGACGCAGCTCACCCACCTCGTGTACAAGCTGGAGCTCCCCACCCGCGGCGCCGGGAACCGCAGGAGGCGATGAACGTGGAGCCGGAGGCGTCGTTCCTCGTGCAGGTCAAGAACCCCGACCCGCCCTCCGGCGGCCGCGACGGCGGCGGGTTCCACGGGCTGCAGAGCAAGCGCCGGGCGGCGTTCCCCTCGCACCTGCAGGGCGCGTTCGGCAGCCGGCGGTACGTGCGGTCGCGTCACTCGCTGCCGCGTTTTTTGGTAAGAGAAGATGCATATTCGCCGTTCGCGCCAGCGGCCCCGCACCCCTTCGCGGGGGCGTGCTGACTCGCCGACCCATTGTGTTGCGCACGGTGCCGCTGTCGGCCACCGGCCGCTTCCTGTTCCGGATCGGAGCGGGAGCACTGCGGCAGTGTAGCACTGGAGCGAGTGGCGCCCCTGTTCTCTGGTCCACTCCGCCCGCCATGCCGCTCTCGGAGGATATGAGATCAGCGTTCAGGTTTAGCAACGCTTGTTCACTGGTGAAGAGATGCAGTTTGGTTTCATGTTGGCTTTTTATGTCACGATCATGTATGTATATACGAGTAGAAAGCAGCGCCTTATCCATTGGGCCACGGAGTCGTTGTGTGATGCTCGTCTGTTTTTTACTTGAAGTATGTAACATTTTATTAATGATACATGGAACTTCAACTTTTAGTAGGTTTATTTATACCAATATATTTTATTTTAGAGTAAATTACACGGCCGGTCCTTAAAGTATTGGGCTGATTTTGTTTGGGTCCCCAAACTATGAAATCGCACTCTTAGCTCCACAATCTACTTAATTCGGTCCATATAGGTCCTAAACAGCCCAAACGATGTCAAGCAGTCGACATGTCTGTCCATGTACGCAGGGAGGCACGTGAGGCACACGTAACCACAACCACTGCATCTCCGCGAGCGTCGCGCACGGCCACCTCGTCTGCCTGCTCTGCAACGCGCAGTGGCGTGAGCTGCCGTCCGTGCGGCCGTCATAGCCGTCGACGATGCCACCCACACTACCGTGGCAGCCACTTCCCCGCATGGAGCCCATGCACGGAGTGCAGCCATCACCTGTCCCCGCCGTGCAGCCACCGCTGCAGCCCACGGAGCCAGAGGTGTTCGACGACGACGACGAGGTGGAGCTGCCCTCTGGCGAAGACGACTAGAGACAAGCTGCGGCATCCAGTGGGACGTTGGCCATCAAGACACACGTCGAGTTCTCGGCTGTTGCCAGGGACTCGTCGCACGACAACTTCGCCGTTCTCGTGCACGTGAAGGCTCCGGGGGTGGTCGATGGCGAGGCGGCAGCAGCCGGAGACCGAGACGCGCCGCGCGCTCCTCTCGACCTCGTGACGGTGCTGGACGTGAGCGGAAGCATGCGCGCGGAACAAGCTTGCCCTGGTGAAGCAGACCATGGGATTCGTCATCGGCAGCCTCGGCCCGCACGACCGCCTCAGCGTGGTGTCCTTCTCGTCCGGGGCGCGCCGCGTGACCAGGCTCCTGCACATGTCGGACACCGGAAGAGTCTCGCCACAGAGGCAATGGAGGCCCTCAGAGCGGGCGGCACCACCAACATCGCCGAGGGGCTCCAAACGGCCGCCAAGGTGCTCGCCGAGCGCCGGCATTGGAACGCCGTCTCTAGCGTCATTCTCCTCTCCGACGGCCGGGACAACCAAAGCATGCCGCGGCTGGCGCGGCAGTGTGCCCAACTACGAGGTGCTGGTGCCACCGTCCTTCGTGCCTGGCACTGGCAGCACCGGCGAATTGTCTGCACCCATCCACACCTTTGGTTTCGGCAACGACCATGACGTGGCGGCGATGCACGTCGTGGCCAAGGCCACCGGCGGGACGTTCTCTTTCATCGAGAACGAGGCGGTCATCCAGGACACGTTCGCACAGTGCATCGGCGGCCTGCTCACCGTCGTGGTGCAGGAGGCGCGCGTCGCCATCGCCTGCGGGCATCCCGGAGTCCGCATCAGCTCGGTCAAGTCCGGTCGTTACGAGAGCCGCGTCGACGAGGACGGCCGCTCGGCGTCGATCGTCGCCGGCGAGCTCTACGCGGACGAGGAGCGGTGTTTCTTGCTGTTCATGGCTGTTCCAACCGCGGAAGCCACGGGCGGTGGTCGACGTGACGGCGGAGGACACGATGGTGGCCAGGCCGGATCACGCGGCGGACGCGGAACGGTCAGCCGAGGTGGAGCGGGAGCGCGCCCGGGTGGAGGCGATCAAGGACATGGCGGCGGCTAGAGCGGCGGCCGCGGAGCGGGGCGCACACCAGGAGGCTGCGGAGATACTCGGGAACCGGGGTGAGCCATGGCACGGGCGGCGGAGCGAGGCGGCGGCTACCCCAACGGGCACTGCGGGCCGAGGTGTCGCGCATGAGAAAGCGCGTGGCGAACCAGGAGAGCTACGGGCGGTCGGGGCGCGCGTATGTGCTCGCTGGCCTGAGCTCACGCTCGCGACCACGAGGCTGCTGCGCCCCCTTCAGGTTGTGGTGCAGCCCTCGGCGGGCAGCGTTGGCAGTGGGGAGGCGTCATGGTTATGTGCTCGCTGTCCAGTAGTTGCCGAGGGTCACGTGTGCCTCACGTGCCTCCCATGCGTACGTGAACAGCCACGTCGACTGCTTGACACTGTCTGGGCTGTTTAGGACATACATGGACCGAATTAAGTAGATTGGGGAGCCAAGAGTGTTATTTCTTAGTTTGAGGACCCAGACGAAATCAGACAAATACTTTGAGGACCGGCTGTGCAATTTACTCTTTATTTTATTTTTTCAAAAAAAATCATACCCCGAAGATTTTTTTTTTAAAATGATCTTCATTCATCCATACTCTACTGGTCATGGTGTTGGTGAGCTTCAGGTCAGCACATGCGCTCTCTTTGATGTTAAGCTGTCAGTGAGGGAGCTGCTTGCCGCTTGGACCACGCCATTTAGAATATTTTTTTAATTTTAACACTTTTTTAAACTAATTCTAAATCTAACACCGTCGGTTTTTATTTTTTAAAACTAACACTTTTGGCGCGCGTATTGCCCTGGCGCGGCCAAATGCCTGTGCCGCGCCATGTATGGTGGCGCGGCAGCGAGCTGACGTGGTGACGACCGAAATCGCTGACCGCTGACGTGGCAGGGCTTGGCGCGGCACTGCCGCGCCATCCATCACGGCGCGGCAGGATCGACTTGAATGCCTGTGACTGTAAGCCTGCAACACTCCTGAAACAACAGCAAAAAAGCAGCCTACACGCAAGCTGCGAACGAAACCGGCCAGATACATCGTCAGGGACGGATCACAGGAGAGCGTGGTATGGACGCCGAAAGAGACCGCTCGGTTGCTCTGTGCGGCCTCGCTGACGGGCTTGAAAAGGACGCAATGATGATGATGTTTGCCGCAGCGTCAAGTCACCCTCCCAAATCTTAGGTCTTGTTTAAATTTCATATGGTACTGACGGTAAATTAGTACAACACATTTTTCTCAAAATATCCATAATCGTTTTTGTATATTTGATTTATGAAAAACTTCACAACTTTTTATGAGAGTGAGTCTCCATAGCCACTGTCATTTCTGTCGACGCCACATGGCTCTGTCTATGAGGTCTACAGTACACATCCACTGGCTCGTGCCTAGTGCTGCGGCGGTGTCCACCCTGACACTGCGTTTGCTGGACCTGCTGGCCGTGTGATCAGAGCTGCACGTTTATATGTCTACTAGCTTTAGGCCTTGTCTAAGGGGTATTTGGATCCAGCTACTAAAATTTAGGAGGTATGTCGAGAGAATGTTGCATGGGGTATTCGGATACTAATAAAAAAATAAATTACATAATCCATCAGTATTCCACGAGACGAATTTTTAAAGCCTAATTAATCCGTCGTCAGCACATGTTTACTATAACAAACCATTGTCAAATCATGGACTAATTAGGCTTAAAAGATTCGACTCGCAAATTAGTCGCAAACTATGCAATTAGTTTCGTAATTAGTCTATATTTAATACTCCATGTATGTGTCCAAACATCCGATGGGACAGCGACTAGAATTTAGGAGGAACAACCAAACACCCCCTTTCATGTGTAAAATTTTGGGATGTCGTGTCATAGGAAGTGTCGTATGGGGTGTTTGGATACTAATAAAAAAATAAATTACATAATCCGTCAGTAATCCGCGAGACGAATTTATTAAGCCTAATTAATCCGTCATTAGCATATGTGTTACTGTAACACCACATTGTCGAATAATTGACTAATTAGACTTAAAAGAATCGTCTCGTAAATTAGTCACAAACTATGTAATTAGTTATTTTTTAAGTCTATATTTAATATTTCATGTGTCCAAACATTTGATGGAATATAGAGTAACTTTAGAGGAGAAACTAAAAAGGTCTTGTTTTATAGGATATAATTAAATCACACATCGTTTCTCACAATTTTATGGTCATTCTCACTGTAAACAGGGAGGCACAGGAGAGCGCGTGAACACTGGGAACTCTGTCGATGCCATATGATGACCATACGTCTGGCAGTTGACGCGCGTTGACGCAGTGGATGATGATGTATTGGTGTGCCTGCTTGCTTGCCATGTGCATTATTTGCTCATCGGCTCTACTTCCTAAAAAAACAGGTTCAAAGCTACAATTGTATTTTTTTCTCCAGGATCCATATATAGAGAGGCCAATTCGCCGAGGCATAGGATGATAAAAATATATAAAAGTTTATAAAAGTCCTCATTATCGGCATAAAAAGACTAACAATTGTTTTTACCTCTTCGTCTGGGCAAATGCTAAATGTCTAAATGGATGAGATAATATTACATTTATTTAATCTAGCTAGCAACTTAGTGACATTTGGTTTTAAGAGATGATTCACTGATTTGAGAATGGAGAAAAACCAAATAAACTAGTACAGTGACGTGTGCTACAGTACCACGACCTCACAGCACTGACGGTAAAAAAGCGGACCGATAAAAAACCAAAAGGTACTGTGGCGTCAAGGTCAAGCTGACGATGGGCTTCCTCTCCGATAGCGACAGGCCATCGTCGTTCGCATTCTGCTGTTGTTTCAGGAGTGTTCCAGGCTTATAGTCACAGGCATTCAAGTCGATCCCTGCCGCGCCGTGATGGATCGCTGGCGCGGCAAGCCCTGCCATGTCAGCGGTCAGCGATTTCGGTTGTCGCCACGTCAGCTCGCTGCCGCGCCACCATGCATGGCGCGGCATAGGTATTTGGCCGCGCCAGGGCAATAGGCGTGGTCAAAAGTGTTAGTTTTAAAAAATAAAAACCGACGGTGTTAGATTTAGAATTAGTTTAAAAAAAGTGTTAAAATTAAAAAAATATTCGCCATTTACCGCCGCCCGGTGACCGTGCTACAGCCTTGTGCCGCTGGACCTGGATTTATATTTGCGTTCGTTTCGTTCTCGTCCTTGCAACAACCATGACTCCATGAGGGGGAGGGTTGCGTCACCTTGCTGCGTTGCGGTGCTTTTACTAATCGTATTTGGTATAGCTTGACTTGTTTTCGACTCAGGACATAAATGCCGTTTTCCCCTCTCTACTAACTCGCGTATGTACTCCGCCGTTCCCTTTCTCTGCGAAGCTGAAGCTGCTGGTCACTGTCTTCAGTTCTTCACTCTTCAGAGTTGAGAGACTAATCAAGTAATCATTGCATTTTGATGTTACGTTACCATGGCCCATGGGTCAAGTGAATCAAAAGTTTGCAGCGATCATCGCAGGCTGCAGAGTGCTTTGGATCCAGCCTCGGCGCGCGTGCCGGCCGGTAGTTGCACCTGAAAATTCCCTCTGCAGCGACGGAAAATCTGCGGAGAGGCCAGCCCTGACGAGAAGGAAGCTTCTGCCTTTTGCGGCGGGAGAGGGCAACCGCCGCCCAACCGAGGAGGCCTCAAATCGCTCAGCTTTGCCTCGCTTTTGGTATGGAGCCCAGTCTTTAGCGGCTGAAGCTTGTGTAGCACCTATCAACCTGCATATTACCAAATGGCCTTGCTCTTGCAGGAAGCAACCGCCGTGTAGTGTGTAGGGGCAAAGCCAATGAGGAGCTAGCGACAACGAATCAAGGAAGAACCCTATATACAAGACAACAAACAAAGAGCTTCCATCGGCATTCACTGGCTGTTAGGAACACAAGGATCGCAGGAAAAAAAAATGTGTAGGCAATGTAATGATGAATTGTGACGATATTCATCAAGCAAAAAGAAAGAAAGAAAGAAAGTCTCGCGTTCCACTTCCAACACGCCCTGATTTGCCGGGAAGCATTTCACTGAATCTGAGAAACGTTGCCGGTACTTAACCAGGCAGGCACATTGAAAGAAAATAAATTTAATATGGCCCTACCTAAGATCAAGACCAATAAATTCCGTCCACTTTTGCCTTTTGTCCTGTATTGCATGGTCCTTCCATGAGTAGTTTGATCTGCACCACCCATTGGTCGTTTCCTTTTCTTTAAAAAGATCTTCTTTCTTTGGCAAGTTAAAGCTGACGATTAGTAACTGCCAACCGATCAATCAAACAATAATATCCAGATGAGTTAACAGACCACTATCCTCGCGTTTCAGATTAGGCAGAAAAGATATATAGTGCCTGCATAATTGTTTCTCTGCCGTAATCTTGAATTCAGAAATCAAGGACATTTGAAAGATTGGGCAGAAAATGGCTCCGATCCCTGCAATACCTGAATTCTGATTGAAATTTCTTACCAATGCTGCAATGCAAGAGATGAGATTCAGTCATTCAGGGATGGTACATTGCCCTATGTGCATTTGGCAAAACTCCACTCGTGTTATCTCGAAAGCTATGTACAAATTACTAAATATGTGTGGGGTATTGATGAGGCCATTACAACACCAATATCACCGTCACCTGCAAGGAGGCGCTAGAAAGAGAAGGAAATACTTGGAGAAAAACAATTAAAGAGAAACAAAAAAAGAAGATCGGAAGGGGATCGACGAGGGGGAGAGAAGAACGTCGATCGGGTCAATTGCCGCTCGGCTTATCCGCCGCATTGGCGGCGGCGACGGGGGCGGCGAGCGCGGGGCTGCGCCCGTCGTCGAAGTTCTTGGCGTAGCTGGCAGCGTCGTAGCCGAACGTGATGGGCCTGCCCGTAGCCGCCGTCGGGGAGCTGCAGATGCACCTGGTCTCCTGCGCCAGCCGCCTGAGCAGCTTCCGCCACGCGCGTTGCCCGCACCACCCGACGTCGCGCGATAGGACGAGCTGGGCGCGGCGGACCACGGCGGCCGCACCGCGGTGCTTGCCTGAACGCGGATACGGGGCAACAACGGAGGAAGGGGACGAGGAGGAGGCCATGCAGCCGGGCAGGTTGACGGAGTGGGGTGGCGCGGACAGGTCAGTGGTGCTCACGCCCATGGCTTGCTGCAGTGCCGCGAGGGAGACAGGGACAGGGGGAGGGTGGTTGCATAGACCGGCGGTTATATGGAATGTTTGAGATCTAGAATTATGGATTATGTATAATAATACTATCAAGCCGAGGAAATAGTAGATGTTTATGTGAGCTATAGGAGGCCACGTGGAAGAGTAAATGGTGGTTGTGTTGTGGTGGTTACAATACTTGCATAGGTGCATGCAAAGGGGAAGGCGTGGTTCACACTTTGAGATGAGAAAATAGGGGGTCTGCGAGCATGGGATCGAGAAATACAGGGTCCCTTTTGACGCCCTCTCTCTCTCTCTCTGGGTCTATTTGATCCCCTCTAAAAAAAATTTAGAGCACTTCTCAGTCTTGATGAGGTGGGCTAAACTTTAGAGCCAAATTTGAACCACCTGTTTGGAGACTTTAGCTACTAGTTTATAGGTCTAAATTTTAGAGGAGTGGATCCAAACATGCCCTTAGATGTATAGTTGGCCAATCGGTGTCGGGCCGGAGAAAGCCCGGCTCGTAGACACTAGGTCGTGTTGATTAGGGTCACAGGCCTAGCCTTCGGTCCAACCACAGCACGCTTGAACAGTGGCATACTTGAACAGTCAAGCCTGTGACATTGTCCCTGGTGGCATGATAGACCTAGGTGCACCCTACGACAGTGTGCCCGAGTGGTCGCGGTCGACGACATTGCCAGTGGCGGCGTGACTGGCTCATCGGATGAGCCCAGCGGCGTCAATGCCCAAGTGGTTATGGCTGACGACATTGCTGGCATTGAAATGATCGACTCGGGTGAACCTAAGAACGGTGTGCCCGAGTGGTCATGGTTGGTGCCGTTGTCGGTGGCGACATGCTTGAGTGGTCCAGCCAGGGACGATGGCGGCGATGTCGTGACTGACTATAGTTATCGAAGTAGTATAGGATAAAATGTGAGGACAAAAAGATTAGTGGGCACTTATACGGTGTCGACAAAAGATGCTCGGCAGTCCTCCGAGGGGTATCCCACGAAGGTAGATTTGTCGGTGGGGATGCGCGTAATCAGGAACCAGATGGTGACACAAGGCGCAGAGACAACGATTTAGACAAGTTCGGGCCGTCTGATCAACGTAATACCCTACGTCCTGTGTCTTTAGTGTATTGTATTGATCTGTAGTAGATAGATCTTGTCCGCTAGGGACCCCTGCCTCTCCTTATATACTCTGGAGGGGCAGGGTTATAAGTAAAGTAGCCTATTTGGTACTATACAATATCTTGCGATGCACGCCGAGCAGCGTCATGCACGTCTTGATCTTGTGGGTTGGGCCACCTCTGATGGTGCGGCCCATGTCTTGAGGATTGTCTTTGTCTTGAGGATACCAGGGCCCATACCCCACAATGCTAGTCCCCGAGCTCGACGATGGAGGGCGTGGTCACGTGGTGCCGTGGTCGAAAGTGCCGAGCAGCGACCATTCCCCTGCATAGCCTCGAGATGAGAAAAGCGCACATTCACCGCAAGGTGAAGTGTGCCCACTTAGTCCCCGAGCCTCTTTGGAAGATGAAGAATGAATCTTGTAGCGGTGGTCAAAGAAAAAGAAGTCTGAAAGCTTGCCGACGCGTCGTCGACATGCGCGTATCAAGACCCCAGACGTCTTGCCCAAGATCGGCACCACGATCCGAACAAAGATGGAGCAGCTTTGATAGCACACCGACGAGACGTAGCAAGATCCGAGCAGCAAGGGAGTCCCTGGCGTTGCTGACGATGTCCGAGCACCGAAGAGTGAGGAGTCCCCAGCGTCGATGGTGATGTCCGAGCACTGAGGAGTGAGGAGTCCCCGGCGTTGTTCGAGCACCAAGGAGCGAGGAGTCCCCGGTGTCGCTGGTGACGTCCGAGCACCGAGGAGCGAGGAGTCCCCAGCGCCGCTGGCGATGTCCAAGTATCGAGGAGTTCTTGGCGCCACTGGCGATATCCGAGCACCGAGGAGCAAGGAGTCCCCGGCGCCGCTGGCGATGTCCAAGTACCAAAGAGCGAGGAGTCCCCGGCGTCGCTGACGTTGTCCGAGCACCGAGGAGCGAGGAGTCCCCGGCGCCGCTAGCGTTGTCCGATCACCGAGGCATGAGGAGTCCCCGGCATCGCTGGCGATGTCCGAGCACCGAGAAGCGAGGAGTCCCCGGCGCCGCTGGCGTTGTCCAAGCACCGAGGAGTAAGGAGTCCCAGCGTCGCTTGCGATGTCCGAGAACCGAGGAGCGAGGAGTCCCCGTCCGCCGGGCGTTGTCCGAACACCGAGGAGCGAGGAGTCCCCGGCGTCGCCGGGCGTTGTCCGAGCACCGAGGAGCGAGGAGTCCCGGCGCCACCGGGCGATGTCCGAACACCGAGGCGCGAGGAGTCCCGACGTCGCCGGGCGATAACCGAAAGCACCAAGGAGTCCCCGTCATGGCGATGTCCGAAAGGAACCGAGGATTCTCGGCGTGGCGGGCGATGTCCGAGCACCGAGGAGCGAGAGTCCCCGCATCGAGGCGGGCGTTGTCCGAACACCGAGGAGCGAGAGTCCCCTGGCGTCGTTGGCGTTGCTCGGAAAGCACCGAGGGAGTGAGGAGTCCCGTCGTCGTTGGCGATACCGAGCACCAAGGAGCGAGGGAGTCCCCGACGTCGCCGGGCGATGACCGAGCACCAAAGGAGTCCCGACGCGTCGTTGGCGATGTCCGAGCACCGAGTCCGTCCGTGGCGTGGCGATGTCCAAAGCACCGAGGCGAGAGTCCCCGGCATCGCCGGCGTTGTCCGAAACACCGAGGAGCGAGGAGTCCCCGGCGCCACCGGGCGATGTCCGAGCACCGAGGAGCGAGGAGTCCCCGACGTCACTAGCGATGACCGAAAGCACCAAGGAGTCCTCGGCGTCACTGGCGATGTTCGAGCACCGAGGAGTCCCCGTGCGCCGGCGATGTCCGAGCACCGAGGAGCGAGTCCCCAAGGTCGCCGGCGATGTCTAAGCACCGAGGGAGCGAGAGTCCCGGCGTCATTGGCGATGTTCGAGCACCGAGGGAGCGAGATCCGCATCGACGGGCGGCGTCCGGAGCACCGAGGAGCGAGTCCGAAACCGCCACCGAAGTCCCGACGTCCGCAAAGTCACCACCGAGGAGTACCCAGCGTAGGCGGCGATGTTCGAGCACCGAGGAGTCCTCAGTGTAGACGGTGATGTCCAAGCACCGAGGAGTCACCCGTGAAGCTAGCGAGGTCCGAGAACCGAGGAGTCCCCGGCGTAGCTGTCGAGGTCCGAGAACCGAGGAGTTCTCGACGAAGCTGGTGAGGTCCGAGCATCGGCGTAGCTGGCGACGTCCGTGCGGTGAAATGTGCCCACTTAGTCCTCAAGCACGAAGAACCCGAGCACCGAGGAGTAACCGGCGTCGCTGGCGATGAAGCACGACCGGCGAACAATCCGATCAACTGGTCGGCGACGGAGTCCATGAACCAAGCGGTCCGACCAGTTGATCGGTGGAGAAGTCCGAGCACCAGGTGATCCGATCACCAGGACGATGATCCTGCAATACAAACATGTAGAACGGGTAGTACATGATGTAAAAATATATGAAATCCAGAGAAAAAATAGTGTATGTAGCTCGATGATCAGTTAGAGCGAAGATGTATTTATATTTAATATAAACCGCCCGACCAGTTAGTGTGTAGCTGAGTCTCTAGCCCTAGCTAGCCCATAGTCCATAACGTCGAGCGCGGAGCCCGTGCACGTGTAGGAGGAACAGGCGTCGCTAAGGAGCCGCTGCCGACCACCATAACGCAGAGGGCAGACGCTCGTGCACGTGTAGAGAGGAGCCGGAGACAGGGCCGTCTCTGGGGACATCCGAGCATCAACTTGATTGTTCAGGGGTTCGGAAAATCGTTTGGAGAACAAACATGGAGAAAACAGCTCGGAGAAACATTATGGCGATATACGGATATTGGAGAATATTTAGAAGAATATTAAAGTATGACTTAGCTTTAGACGGAGCGTCTGGTCGGCGACGTATGGCGTTATCTGGTCGGCGATGACGAAGTTGCCCGACGCTCGAGCTTTTCGGCCTGTCGTCGTGGCGGCGGTCGCGGCTGTCACGGCGTCGTTCTTCGTGGCGATCATCATTGCGACGCAGCAGGTGGTCGGAGTAAGTGGTCCAGGCGACGTCGTCCTTCTACGGTTCGCTTGGCGGCTCAGGCGGCTTGACGCAGTCGAACGGGTGCACGGAGTTGTAGGCGAACCCGCATAGTCGATCCCATGTTGGAGGCAGGTCACGAGGATTTTTGGCAGGCGTGACCGATGCATGCGTAAGCACGTATATGCAGAAACCAAGCCCTTGTTTAGTTGCCCGATTTTGGACAACCAAAATCAATGTGCCAACACTGTAGCATATTGTAGCGTTTCGTTTGTATTTGTGAATTATTGTCCAATCGTTGACTAATTAGGCTCAAAACGTTTGTCTCGCAAAGTACGACCAAACTGTGCAATTAGTTTTTGATTTCGTCAACATTTAGTACTCCATGCATATATCGCAAGTTTGATGTGACGAAGAATCTTCTTTTTACATAGTGTCAAAGTTTAGATTTTGGTGGGAACTAAACGCCCCCCAAGATTAATACGTTGATCACTTTTGGCTAGCTTGCTTGGATCATCTTCACGTCATGGTGATGTAAGGCCACGCATAATGGCGGTGCAGATCATGACGTGATGTCATAACGCTGCTTTCAAATCTCGTCGTTGATGCATGTCGTGCCTGAAGCTTTGACTTCGTATTCGCTAACACGAGATGCATGCGGGACAAACTTCGATCTCGTCGCGAGTTTTAAGATCGGATCTGATAAAATTTGCTGCAGCTGAGGTCGCCTGGCTTCTCACCGACCTGCTTCCTGGTGTTGGTCCTGGCCAAAATCCAGGCGAGTCGGAGCTGGATGCTTGAGAGGTGAAGTCCCGTCGCAGGTAGTCGGACGGTTGTCGTTGCCGTAACATCGAGCCCGTAAGGTTGCTGAAGAACGCCGCCTCGGGAAGTCAGGTTGCCACGAACGGCGTTGTTCTTGAGGCACGCCATCTGGTTCGTCATCGATCAGCGCGTAGACCTCTATCTGGCGCGCCAACTGTCGACAAAAGATGTTCGGCAGTCCTCCGAGGGGTATCCCACGAAGGTAGATTTGTCGGTGGGGATGCGCGTAATCAGGAACCAGATGGTGACATAAGGCGCAGAGACAGCGATTTAGACAGGTTCGGGCCGTCTGATCAACGTAATACCCTACGTCCTGTGTCTTTGGTGTATTGTATTGATCTGTGGTAGATAGATCTTGTCCGCTAGGGGACCCCGCCTTTCCTTATATACTCTGGAGGGGCAGGGTTACAAGTAAAGTAGCATATTTGGTACTATACAATATCTTGCGGTGCACACCGAGCAACGTTGTGCATGTCTTGATCTTGTGGGTTGGGCCACCTCTAATGGTGCGGCCCATGTCTTGTCTTGAGGATACCGGGGCCATACCCCCACATATGGTATTCTAAATAAGATAAAATATAGAAAGGCATATTTCTCTTTGTGAGATTGTTATGCACTTTGCCTACTAGACCACAGCCCCATGCCTTAGGAGCTACCATTAGGCTATGACCGAGTATAGCGTTGGGTTCATAGAATAACCCATTGTCGCGAGCAAAACTTATTACGCAAAACATGTGTGACAAAAGTAGGTAAAGCATATTTTAAGTTTATTGTTTTCTCTTATTAATGATCTTTTTTTCTGTTGTGAGTTGTTCACTATGTGGCATACGTTGTCGACTAGACCATAATCTTGAAACCTAAGGGTTGGCCCGCAGAGTTTTGGTGTAAGCCGTCGTCGTGAACAAGCTTCACGCTTAGAACATATGTCATGGGGTACTTAAATCGTAGAGGGAAAAGCAACAAAGCACCAGAGTGCATCTGTTAGGTGTAGCAACCTTAACTGCTAAGGCGGTGCCAACTTAGTAGAAAATCAAAGAATTATATACATGAAAAATCATTTCTAGTCCCATGTGTATGTGTGTGTATACATAAAACAGTTATGGAAGTGACTTATCTGATATAATGAGATGCTTGGCGACATTGTGAGTGGCAATGTGCCCTAGTGATTGTCGAGAGACACTGAGTAACACCACAGTACAACGAGGGACATTGTGGGAACATCAAGTGTCGCCATAAACCACGATAGGATGCCGAGTGCTATGGCAAGCTACGGAGCACCACCGCGGGATGTCAATAGCGACGATGTGGCCAAGTGATTGTCAAGAGGCACTGACACTACAGTTTAACTAGAGACGTTGTGGGAACATCGTGTGTTGCCATAGACCACGGAAGGGCACCCAAGTGCCACAGTGAGCTAGAGAGCACCAACACGGGATGTTGAGAGTGGTATGTGCCCGTGATTGTCGAGAGGCACTAAGTGACACCACAATATAGCAGTATTGTAATTTGGCTTATGCTGTAATTTGGCTTATGCTGATACTTATGCTGATTTACTATGAAAGAAAAATATTGTTCATTCGCTGAAAAATACTTATGAAATAGTGCTGCAGAGCCTGTGGGAACACAGTGTCGCCTGGACCACGGCAGGACACCAAGAGCTACGACCAGCTGCGAAGCACCACTGCGCCGAGTGACGCCACACGACACCAAGTCAATGTCGCGGGACAGCAAGTCACGGGACGCTGAATGCTGTAGGACAGCAAGAGACGCTGTGAACATCGAGTCACGCGACGGGTTCAAAGGGAGTACTAAATAATTTCTGTACTCCCTATATTCAAAATTATAATACATTTTCGTTTTCTAGATTTTTTTTTACTATGCATCTAGACACAGTGTATATCTAAGTACATAGAAAAAGTCATGAATCTAAAAGAACCAAAACGTCTTATAATTTGAAATAGATCGTCCAAATATGAACTGCTAAATAGCTTCCCATCGTATGTAACAATACTGATCTACGTATTCTCAATGTGAAGGGGGTAACAAACTAACAATACTGATCTACGTATTCTCAATGTGAAGGGGGTCTCTTCTGACTGCTGAGGAGTGAAGTAAAAATACATAACACAAAGCAGCAGGATTCGCCCATTTTACAGCTAGTCAGAGTATGTTACAATTTTCATTATAAAAAAAGGTGTATGTTACAATTTCTCAGTGACATCAGCGTGTTCGGAGGGTACACTCGGGCACTGTAGCTCGACTGGTTTTGGATGATTAAATAGTATTATGTGAGGAAGAATAAGCTAAAACAAGCTGAAACAATCCGGGACCCAGAACAGCCGATCGCGCTGTGTCTGCAGGTAATTACGATCTGTTGAACACACGGCCCTTCTATGGTGAATTAGATGAAGCACTAAATAAAACAAGGTACATGTAACCAAAGGGAAGAGTATGGTAAATCTAAAAGGGGGCACTAACTGCCAAAGCTATTTACATTTGTTAATTCTTCAAACATTACCCCAACCTCAGTTCTAATGCATCAGCTCATAACGTGCACCCTTTGGCCGAGAGCTTAGAAGTATGGTACAGCCACAACTAATTCCGTCATCTATCCAATGTTGCCTTCAAGTAGGAATTACAGATTCATCTTGTACCCAACAGTTATCACAATGCCAGCAGACGCCAGTGCGACCCTGACGTGTTGGTAAGTCCCAGGCTCCCAGCACACTACGCAGAATAAAAAGTATCACTGTCGATGGTTTGTCTTCAGGTTAAATTGGGCTTGACTTGAGGGCCTACATAGAGAGATTTTTATATATCTAGCAGATCCTGATGCAGTGCCATCAGTGCTTGAGGAGCATATTCAACCCTAGAATTGATAAGTTCACTTGAGCTGGAGTACCTTGTTTGAGGATGTGACAGCTGTCCTCCACTGTGGATCCTGCGAAGTTGATGGTCTTTCCCTGAACAAAGTAACCACCCTCGATTCTGTGGGCCTTTCAACTACCTGCCGATGAGGCATCTCTCTCATGATCCATAGCACAAATCCTGATGGCACTGACGAGCCTACAATCAATATACACCAATGATCCAGTAAATCAGCACAATTAGAACAGAGAAAACTCAAGAGGTAGTCTAGTCTAGATCTTTAATGTGCACTTGTGTTAAACTCATCTGTGAGGAATAAGCAGGTAAACAAGCTAACATACACCATGGTTTCTACTTTCTACTTTTCATTTAAAAGCATTCTTCATTGCACTTCGACATGCGCAGCGCAAGTGCACCAAGTGCACCGAGATCTATTCACAACAATAATTTGCACCTAGAGACCAAGCAGCATGTCATTTGCTTCGTAAAACTACAGCCTGGCAATAAGCTGCAAAGACATGGACAGAGATTCACATAAACCCAGACACACAAAGGAAAGTGAATTGTAATGTCCTTACAGAAAACTAGTGCCAACACCAAATCACATGAATGCTTGCAGGTGGGACTGTGGGAATATGGATGCAAGGAAAAAAGGCACACACCATCTGGTCTAGAGGCATATGCACATACGCCTGATGGCAAAATGCATAGAAAACAACGCTTAATACCAAAAACACCCACTTTTGAGTATAAATGGCAATGGAAACACAAATTGCATTAGTAAAAGACTGTAGATGAGACAACAGGTGTGCTATTTCTAGGCATAAAGGAAAATAAAGATACCTATGAAGTAATATATAAACAAAATAACAGCATTGTTGATGATGTCTACATCTGTCGAGTACCAATACAAAAGCACCTGCAACAAAAAATATGGAAAATTGTAAGTCACTTAAAAATGGACTAAGAACTCATGGATTTACATTGACTAATATTGTAAAAAAAAATGAACTTACTGGAACATTGGTCACAAGTGCAAGTATAGCAGAAGACGAGAAACAAATCAGTGAGACAGCAGCTAAACTGGCAACCTGTACGAAAGGATTGTCAATTTGAATAGAGTAGCATGAGCATTCATGTTTTCATAATATTATATCTGTACTTTTTTCATGAGCTCCTGCCAATAAATAGCAAAGACGCTTCAACACATATATGTTTTTTTCTTCAAGGGAAATCAATCGGCATAATGCTTTCCCCGTTGCAGAGATCATACAGAATAGAATTCCTTCAGCAATGCATGCTTTTTAAGTTATAACTATTCACGAAAGACTGATTGAAATCTAGGTTCAAACGTTCACAAGAAAATTCTAAGATTAAACATTTTTAAACAATACTCATATGTCAAAAATGAGACCCAAAGGAACAAAATGCTGTATTTTTATCTAAATTCAAAAGTACAAAATGCAAGACACAATAAGAATGGTTCTGGGCCAGATATACCTTCCACTTCTCAGTGGATACAGTTTCAGAACGAACTTTGCTCATCTTCGAGAATAACACTGCACCTACATGACCGTAGGACCAAAAAGAAAAACTGAGCAAAATAAAAGTTATAATACTGAAGCTTCACTCTCAAATTAATGATGTGCATGAGTGCAATGCAACTGTGGCTAGTGGTGGATGAATGGCAGATAATTTCGTAATTTTGCCAAGGAATGAGATAGAAACAAACAAGCATTTACAACTAGAGTAAAACTTAAATCTACTAGGCTAACACACATGAATAAGTGGAATGCAACTTCCGTTCACAACAAGGGAGTGCATACAATTAGAAGGTGTATAATATTTAAAATTCCCGACTAATATATAGGACATAATAATGGCATACCATACACATCAACAATATTGAATGCTTACCGTAACATGCCAGAGCACCACCAAGAACAATAACTACTACTGAAAATACATCCAAATAAACCTGCAAAATAAAATGTTGGTTGACATCTGTATCTGTAAAGCAATAAATTTGCAAACGAAAAAAATTAATGAAAAATCATTACTTGAATTTGTGACAATTGTAAAGTTATAAACAAGCGCATAGCAAAAATGTGTGTATACTTGACAAAGATAAGATACACAAGTCAACATTCATTTCCCAGAAAATATAGAGGACAGTGTTGAATAGAGATCCCATAGTTATAGGCTTATAGCATGAATGCATGATAAATATTACAAAGAACATTTAGGCATTCTCAGTTTTATTCTGAAGAATTTCTCATTATTGCCTGCATTCCCCAGAAGCACGTAGGTTTATTAATGCATTAGTTTGAAAAGAAAAATGAAATTTTGCTCTGTGCCTTCTTAATTTAATAAAATGCCATCCAGAAGTCCAAAGAAATTTGGCCGAAAATGTCATGATACAACGTGCAGACAACAGCATAAAGGTGCAGTTTGGGCTCTACAATAGATATTTCCCAATGAAGTAATGATACAGAAAAGTTTCAAAATTCTTCTGAGATGCATACGCTAACAATTCTTGAGTTGACTAAAAAGCAGAAAATCAAGACGCAACATGAACAGAGGTGTGTGAATGCATGGGCAGATAGGCAATAGAACAAGAAATACTCACTCCGTTCCAAATTACAAGACGTTTTGGCTTTTTAGATACGTAGCTTTTCTTTCTTCTATGCAGTACAACAATATGAACGTTGACTAAAGATATCTGATATAAACCCAGCACAATGTGATGTGGTTAAATTCTTTGTACCCTTTTCAGTAGAGAAGAATCAATAGGATTTTCTCCTCTGCCAACCCATATGAGGATTGTAAAGGCGAACATAACAACAAATGACAATACAAGCACCTGCAGGGAAAAATGTATAGCTAAGAATTAGCTTTGGTAAATCTAGAAGCACCAAATGATTAAAGACGACAAAACAAAATTTTCTCCATGAAACTAAGGCGTAATGCATAAATAAGTAGAGAACCAAGTAAAAGGTAGATCTCAGAAGACCATGATCATGCAATCAGTAACTCATAATGATGGGGGGAAACTTGCCAAAATCACAATTTTTTGCCGGCTTCCAAGTTGTATTCCTGGGCAACACCTCTGACGGATATTAACAGGGCGAATGCCAGGTTTCACTTTTGTTCTGTCTAGTAAAGCTTCATGGTGACTCTGACTCCTTCCGTCTTCTTCGTCTTCATCATTTGTCTGATGACACAGGTCAACCCTGTAAGATCATGATTTTGAGAAATATAAAGATAATTAGCTAAATAAAAAGGCATTTACAAGTCAAGAGAAACCCCCAAAATTGATAACCAACCCATCATAGCAAAGTTTTGACCATTGAGAGAAAGCAAGGAAAACCTAAAAGGGTCTGAGGCTCTGAGCTATATTATAAGCATAGCAGCCTCTGTTTCAAAGGTGTCACCTAGGTGTCCAGGCGAACGCAGCACACCTTGGAGGTACACTGTTTTGTTTTGTTTTTCTTTCAGATGGTTCAGCTGGAAAGTACATAGGGCAAGCTTCAGCAATAAAAGATATTGACTAGACAGGGGCAACTAGGAGGGAACAGGGAAGCGAGGATTAAAGTGGTACATATTACAGCAGTCTAGCTCTTTCGACTGATCATGAGCATTTTTTCTTCGTTTATGTCCTACGCCTCCACCTTTCGAAGAGACACATCAAACATAGAGCACGCATGCACTGGGACCCCAAAGGTCATCTTTATGATTTGCACCTTAAATCTTAACAAAGCTACACGCATATCAATTAATCATGCATACTAGATACTAAAATAAATGTTCAGCAAATTACCAGAATGACAGTAGCAACAGGAAAGAAGCAAGAAGCAATATCTGTGGACTAGCTGCACAATAATGAGAAAGGATAATTCTTAGACATGGTCAGGGAATAATGGACAAGAAAAGAACTTGTAACAGAAGAGAACAATGAAAGAACTATAGTAAATGTAAATCCATACTCTCTGGACAACATACCCATGAGAACAAATCCACATCCATGTACCCAGCAAATCCATCTCTGACAAGTAGCAGTGATGGTAGACACGAAATACACTAGGAACACTATCACAGGAAAAAAGAAAATTACTTGAGTTAGTAGTGACGATGGTATACATGAAAATATGCCAGGAACACTGACATAAGATAAAAAGGGGGGAAGTGTTTGTATTTGTTCTGCTTCATTTCTAGATCTACTATGAGTACTTCATATTGAAAATTTGTTACTGAAAACGCTCTGTGGGAACTAGAAACTGTGACAACTCTACTCAAGGACACTCTGAGTGACTGCAAGTAGTAGGATGTCTAAAATAAACTGTGTTTGTCTAAGAAGTTAAAAGTCAGTTCAAATACAATTCAACGTTGATTGAGAGTCATCGATAATCAGGTTATTTTGCATGTACCACACCTACTTATAGAAAGGTATAAAAAAGCTGCAAGATACATGAGAAAGGCAAAAAAAAAAAAGTGGAAATTAGCATACATTCGATACTAGGTTCTACATAGCTATGTTTTTATGCACATATTTCCTGAATGTTGTAGCAGTTACATTCCATTAAAAAAAAGGGTACTTCTATTGTAACTTGATAGCCTAGCCTAGTAATTGAATGGCATTAACCAAAACTTGAATAGTAATTAACCAAACAAAGACAATCACTAAATATGAGTACGCAGAAATTCCCAGTGTACAACAAAAGGGCGTACCCAGTGCAGAGAGCTCCCGCTCTGCGGGGTCTGGGGAAGGGTGTTAGTGGCAAGCCTTACCCTCGCCTGTGCAATGCGAGGAGACCACGACTCGAACCCGGGACCTTCCGGTCACAGGCGGTAAGACTCTACCGCTTGCACCAGGCCCGCCCTTCCCCCAGTGTACAACAAAGGCAAACAATAAAGAAACCTTAGGTACAAAAGATGAGAGAAACAAAAGAGTTTATTGGACTAATGTGTGTCTCACCTATGTTTGATAGGCCAATCATTAAATGGAATATCTGCAAGAGATTAGGCATATATCATTTAAGGATATGGCAGCCGAACTCATAGGTCAAAGGGAAACAAATGGCAAGAAATGATTTAGCATGATTTATATCATAATAATTTAACTACGACCCAAGTATTGATGTAAATATGCCATATTGCAAGGAACTTTTTGGTTGTGGCTTTCAAAGCAGACTTGAACTATACAATGTTACTGTCAGATGATAGCATAAAGCGATAATGCGATATTCACATCATTATACTTTAACTGTGACATGCTTATAGGTCAGCGTTACTAAAAAAAGGGCGTACCCAGTGCAGAGAGCTCCCAGCTCTGTGCAGGGTCTGGGGAAGGGTGTCAGTGGCAAGCCTTACCCTCGCCTGTGCAATGCGAGGAGACCGCGATTCGAACCCGGGACCTTCCGGTCACAGGCGGTAAGACTCTACCGCTTGCACCAGGCCCACCCTTTTGGTCAGCGTTACTAAACCTAAAATACCTTTTGGTTAACATTTCCAAAATTTAGTCTCCATAATGCAGAGAACAGTTGGACTTAAATGAAACTAAACCTCTTGCTATGGGATAAAAGAGGCTAATGGAAATTTGATTTCAAAGCTAATAACATCAAATGATTCACCTAAGCCACATTCAAAGTTCAAGGGACAAATAAGAACCTATCTGTGTTGATAGAGACATTATTCGGTACAACTGCAGCTTAAAACAGCATACCAGAAAGATGGGCAGATAGGGAAACAATGGGTATGTTTGGATCATTGGTGCAGAGTCGAAGGATAGATAAGACTAACTTGGGCCATGGCCACCCGTAGGTTCTTAAATTTTCTTATTGAAGATACAATAATCTAAGATTCATGCATCATTAGTGGCCCCCTAATTCATTGATGGCCCGCCTTATGATGTTGTTCAAGCTCTGCATTGGCGCGTCTTGCCTAGCTAGGCCAGGTCAAACTAGCTCATATTGGAAAAGCCTCCAAAAGCAAGGATTCTTGTTTGGTTGCTTAGAGCTGCAGCATGCCAAAGCACAAGATCTTTCATATAACGACTCATTTGTAGACGATGGAGAACCAATTCGGTTCGCCTGGCTGAGCAAGCCGTTTCTTGCCGATGTAGGCTAGCTAGTCTTCAACCAATACCAAATGCATGTCTTTGCTAGGCAAGGCTAAGGTACACATTGCCTGAGATGCAAACACACCCAGCACTCAGAAACTTTGGATACCTTTTGCCGAGTCCATCCTTGTAGCTGGTTGTGCCTGTGAATCCTTGCTAGCTGCATGTTACAAACAAAGTGATCATCAATAACTTATTTGAGAGGAAGACATTAAATAAACAATTTAAGTTGGTGTGCATGGCAACTGGTCAAAAATAGCAATCACTATACATGCATTGATACATAGAGTAATGCTGGGTACGGTGTGTGCAGAATGTGTGCAGAATAGTACACATTTCAACAGACAAAAGCTCCCACATCCAGTAACACCAAAGCAAAACTCTGGTGGGCAAGTATCATGTCGGAATCTCTAGATGAACAAAACCTCTTACTGAAACAAGCAAAATTATCAGGAAACAGGCATAGATGCCACGTGCTCATCCAGTCATCCACTACTTATCCCAATCCACCATCCAACACATCCACATCATTCCTCTACTTCGTAGCTCCGCCATTAATTTCAAGGGGAACGAAAACACGTGGCATCAGATCGAATCAACCCACCTGCACGAAGGCCGCGGTCGCAATGGCACCGTCCAGGACAGCCAGCGCGCCCTCAGCCGCTACAATCGGCAGGGGCAGGCAGCCCCCGCCATCCCCGGCGGCGGCAGGGAAGGGCCCGTAGCGGCCCATGCCGGCGGGCGGACGAGGGGCAGCAGCGAGGAGGAGGATTAGGGGCCGGACAGGCGTCGCATCTCGCGGCCAGTCGGGAGGCCTGGAGTGGTAGGGTTTGATGCAGCCTCCGGGCGGGAGCGGAAGCGGAGGCCGTAGGAGAGGGCGGGGCGGGGGCGGGGGCGGAGCCGCGGAGGCCGAGGCTGGGAATTGACTGGAGACGGGAGACTGGGCACCTGGGCAGACAACACCTGTTGGATTGGAAACTATTGCAAAGAGCGAGACCACGGCTCGATCTGGTGGGGACTGTACACGGTCTCACAATACCGTCACGCCAGCAAGCATGGAGCTGTCACGCCTCGTACTCATGGTTTGTGTGCCGCACCGCATCAATCTCTCTCTTATCTCTCGACTATGGTTTTTTATTAAACCTCTCGTCTAGTACAGTTGCAGTATCTACTCACACATCCACACAACCACGTCATATAACATATAACTACACACGGAGAAGAAGATTGTATCATTTTAGAGATTATCGAAACCATCGTAAATCCATAGACGACGAGAGCATCATATTTTCTTTTGTGACTTCATGCGGGAAAGGTGGTAGACTTCTATTTTAGAGTAAGTTTCAATGAGAGACGACGAGCTATGCTAGAAATCGAATCCAAGCTCTGTGACCATTGCCACCGCTAGCTGCACAAACTTTAGTTCAATCTCCTCTCTCAGCTATGTAGATCAGCCTCTCTCAGCTATGTAGATCAGTAGACATGACATTTCAGTCTCTCAACTATATAGATTTTAAAACATATTAAACTGTAATAAAAACAACTTCGAGGTATGAACCAAGAACGAATATACACTTAAAGACCACTAGGTCCACGACCTAGGCATGGCCCAAAACCTCTTTTACACACCTTGTAAAATCTCTATGGCCCATCCACACTACTATTCATGTTCCTGGTCCATGTGTCATTATATAGATGGTAGGAGAGAAAATATCCAACCACTACCCTGAGCGCTTCCTCGACTCTTCCCGTCCTCCACTTCTTTGTTTCTTTGGTTTCCTTCGTCTCTCTTATAACCTCTTCATGATGTCTAGTGGAGCCGTTGTTGTAACGTGCCTTAGGGCTGGTTGCCGTCAACTATGCCACCGAAAACAAGGTGTTGGTGGCCCCACTTGCATCATCGCCGCCACCATTACGTGCCCTAGGACTAGCTTGTTGATCCGATTTGGTAGTTGTTTGTTCGATTCGGTACACTTATAGTTCAAGCTCATAAGTGTATCTTTTTTGTGGAATGTACCTTGATTTGTTTATTGCAGGTACTTGATTTGGTGTACTCTGCTAGTCAGTCAATATGAGATTCAAGTATGTGCATGCATTCCTCTAAGTTAGGATTCGAGATGTTCACTTGTATAAACATCTATAAGGATATGATATACATGCACGTGTTAATTTGGTAGGTACTTGTGAGCGTATTTTTACATGTTTTTGAAAAAAACCCTCTTAATTTATTTGATGGGCATTTATTACTCTCCATTATAAATTATAAGGCATTAGGATATTTTTAAGTACATAGTTTTAACTATACACTTAGATATATCTACTACATCTAGATATAGTAAAATCAATGTGCAATAGAATTTAAGGGGCCGTTTGGCAGGGCTCCGCGAGCGGCTCCGGCTCTGGCTCCTGCTGAAGCCCTGCCAAACACCGATGAGTAAACCAGCTCCGATGCCGAAGCCGCAAGGGAGCCGGAGCATTTCTTGTGCTGCGCGGATGGAGCCCCAAAACCGAGCTTCTCCTGGCTCCTCGTCCATCCGCGAGTGAAAAAGACATGGAGGCCACGACGATGCGAGCGCGTGGCAGCGGTGGCGAGGCCATGAGCGGCACGGCGGCGAGGCCCCTGTGAAGAGCTAGCAACATAGAAAGAGGAGGATCTGCTAACAATGAAAACAAAATTGTTTATGTAGTTTGATGATATTTCAATATCATTCATACTTTTGTAAACGTTATTGTAGTCTAACGAACACTATTAGTAGGTAACGTTATTTTACATGTTATCTTTATTAATTTTGGTCAGTCGTTTGACAAAGTGACATCAAGGATCATATGTACAACCAAGTTAAAGCAAGGGCAATATGGACATTCACCTCTTCCATCCATTCTACAAAAACAGAAGGAGCCGTTTTGCCAAACGTTTTCCAGAATGGCTTCAGCTCCTCCAGAGGAGCTACTCCTTCAAGGGAGCCAGAGTCGGAGCCATTTTTAGAAGAGCCAGAGCGCTGCCAAACAGGCCCTAAATCGTGTGGAGGGAGTGTTGGTGCTCCCCCAAAGGCCCAAACCCGTCTTCATGCAGGGGAAACGGGCATCGAATAAGCAGACATTGGTTTGGTTCACGGTTCACCACACCACACGCGATGCGGCGCTGGGGCCTCTAAACCGGACGAAGCAGTGTCCCCCAAAATTCCCCGAACCAAATCACTCTCACCGTCTCGGCAGCAACCAGCACACATTTCTCTTTGGCAGATCGAAGGAAGGAGGAGAAGATGGGTGGCGGCATGGAGGTGCACAAAAACCGGTGGATCGAAGAGTGGAACGCCGGCCGCGAGAACCTCGAGTTCAACTTCCGCTGGACCCGCCGCAGCCTCGCCGTCGTCGGCCTCTTCGGCCTCGCTGTCCCCATCCTCGTCTACAAGGGCATCGTCCGCGAATTCGTAATCCACTATAGCCCTTATTGCCGTTCCGCTGTCCCTTTCTCCTTTGCCCAAACCCTAAGATCGATTTTCTGTTTGTGCCTGCTGGGTTGGATGCAGCATATGCAGGACGAGGATGCCGGCCGGCCATACAGGAAGTTCCTGTAAGCGTCGTCCCGGGCTGCAGGAGACGTCGATCCCTCGACCGGGTTGCGAGGAGGGGAGTTTCCATTCGGTTTGTGCCGGTACTGTTTGTCTGAATCTGATGGAGCATTTTGGAATGCTGAACTGTTGTGTTGGATCCAAATGAATAAGGTGTAATGACTCGTCTCTTCAATTACTGAAATTCGACATGTTTGAATTGATTTGGTCACTTTTTATGGTAAAATAGCAGCGTTGTCATGTACTGTTTATTACTTTATGCGAGCGATGTTATAGGATATTCATGGAGTGGAAGTTCAGTTATTCAGTTTACTCCTGGATTGGAGTGTGCGGTTTGCTTTGTTTTGCCTTCCTTAGATGTTATATTGCAAATATAGTGGCAGGATAACCTCATATTCAAACTAAATATGTTGTAAATGTTCGGTAGCAGTGTCAAGTTAGATCATGATAGTGCCTTGGCAGTTTTGGCTGATGCTTAAGTTCATCATTACCTAGATGAAGATCTAGCTTTGTTTGCCAAAATGGGTTAGCAGATTCACAGGGTTTGTGACTTGTCTCTCAAGGGGCAGCGGTTTCATCCATTAATTGAGATTAGTTGGATAGCAGGAGATATGTTGAAAAGGATAATTATTTGAAGTCAATAGAACCTAAGATTTATAGTTTTGAGCAGATTGGTGCTGTGCATGTCATGTCTGCAATTGTGCTTTGCTGCCCAAAACCGTTGTGGTTTGGTACTTAGGTTCTCAACAGCCTTACCTAAATTGATAAATCTTGAGTACAATATAATTGCTAGGCAGTGTACTTGAAATCTGAATTTTTTCATCTCTTTTTTGCTCATTAGTTACAATGCCCTTTATTTTTGGCTTCAAACCCATTGCTTTGCACTCTTGACATGTCATGTACTTGTGTGTGATTAAATACGTTCAGACTTGTTCGCGCAGTATTATAGCTAGTTGGATCTGGCATCTTATTTGCAGCATCTCACTTGTTTCTCAACCGTTGTAATCATACTCTGGCCACTGCAACGATGCTGCATGACATTTCTTGGGTGTTTTCATTAGTTGTTTTGCGAATGAGATTTTTTTTCCTTTACACCTATCTGGAATCAGTAGTGTAGAAGTGTTGTTTAGGCCCCGTTTGGTGGACCTCTGGCTAGCTCATCCATGAACTGTAGCAAGAAGCCATTTTTATCTCTTTTATCAAAATGAACTAGGAGCCGGTGAAGCCACTATTTTTTGCTTCATCAGCGCCGGTTTCATGCACTGTGGCAAGGAGTCAGCCATGCCAAACAAAGCCTAAAAGATATGTTTAGGCTTTATAAGTTGTTTAAAGCTCAGTCACTCATTGAAACTGGTATATGTAATATGGATGGTTTTTGGTATCCTATCAACGTACCTTTGTGACCCTTTCCAATGGAAACATACTGTATGTTTGTTAACCTCTATAGATTTGCTATGATACGGTGATTTCGATTTGGATCTTGATCCATAGAAATTATCTGAACCTAGTCACTTCCAGCAACAAGCTGGAGTTTTGTAGTTTTTAAGCACATTCTGACCATTATTTCCGTCTAATATGGAACTGTTCATCAATATATGGAACTGTTCATCAATATATGGGTGCACTCGCTGCAGCTGTTTGCAGCTGCAAAAAAAACAAACTGAGCTGTACTGTAGTTATGACTGCAAGCAGCTGCAGGCGCAGCAAAAAATATCACAACTGATCAGGCTGACCATTTTCTATTACTTTCCTTAATTACATGGGTTTCCCTTGCATTTGTTTTCTTGGATTTGCTGAAACTGGGTATAACCTTGTTTCGTTTCTTGCCACCAGAGTACATGGATTACCTTTTGGCGTTTGTCGTCAAGCTTGACTTTGGTGAAGCTTTTGTGCCAAAGCACATCCAGTGCTACTAGTGTGCTAGTAACCTAGTGACTACGACTTGGCCTTCCAGTTAAATGATGACTATTTTGGACCATAACATATTATTCCAGTTTTTTCAAGTGTGGATCTGGAAGGGTTTTTTTTTTCATTACTTATAATTAGCTATCATTTAACTACTCTTGCTTAAGGTAGCTTCTTACATCACCTGCCATTTTGTTATTGATTTCTGAAACCAATTTAAGAAACAAAAATACTTATCTGATTTGCTGCACAGAGTTGCATGTGCTTTTGAGCAGATAATTGTTCATCAGCATCATAACACAGCACTAAGAACTACCACATGTGTCAGTTTCTATTTTTTTCTAAGCTATGTTTATTAGTATTAGTTTATAATTGGCCAATTTAGGCAGCTTCTTAAGTTTTCATCGACAGTTATAATGAAATTATTGCCAATTTTGGATCAAGAAGAAAGCATGATCTCAGACTAGTACAATCTGTGTAAGATCAGTTAGACTTTCATGTTATTGCGTGTTACTCATGTTATTTCTGGTCCAGAAAAACATGTTTAGGATAAAAAAAAACAAGAAGGAAGGATTCGACAGAGATGACTCCAATATTTGTAACCACAACTTTGGATCAAGAAGGAAGGATTCGACAGACATGTCTTCGGGCCTGTTTGCTTTGAACCCTCCCAGGCAGAGCTCACGCCAGGCAGAGATCCTGATCCCAGGACGCCTGGGAGAAGCTCCTGCGCCAGGCAACTTTGCCAGACCACAAAGCAAGCAGGCCCTTCACCTTACCTGGCTCACTTCCACCTCCATCACCATCACCTTCACCTTCACCTCATGGTGCAAACATCATCTTCAGTCCCAACTACTCCAACCCTTCCTCTTCAGCTTGTCTAATAGGCACATGGATTGGATCAAAATTGCTTTGATTACATTAAAAGGGGTTTGAATTGAACGAGTCAATTCTGAAAAGAATCTGACAGCGCTGAGGCCTGATTCAACATGGCAGTTAGCTTGGCTGTAGAACTGATGCTAGGAAATTCAAAATTGAGCTTGATCGATATGGAGCTGTTTTGCTGGAACATCTATTGAACTTAGCTTTGCTGATATGCAGCCTCTTCTTGAAACATTACCGTTCACCGCCTCTCCGTTCTCAAACTTTACTCTGTTTTGCACCTCACGCCTGCCAGGCTGCCATACGTGTGTTTTTGTTCAATTGTTCTTTTATGTCACGTGGTGGGAGGTTCAAGCTACAGCCGACGACCTGGTAGATGGTAGTGCAAGTGGGGTGATAAAGAGGAATCCTATCAAAACAGCTTTTACGACCTTTGATTTTTATTGGATTTTGTTATTTGGTCGTCCAGAATTTTCAATAGTATTGAGGAATAATATGAAATATCTGCATCATATTCAGTACTACTGTACTAGTGCCTCGTTATCCTATTCCCAGATCCCAACTTGTTTGTACAATAGCCAGTTTTGTTGTGAGTTCATTTCCGGAAAAGAAAAAAAAACCCGTGATTTGGTCGCCAAGGGAACAAGTCACAGAAAATGTCATCCGAGCCTAGAACCATGTTGCCTCTGGCACATGAAATTATGCAGACACGGGACTTGCAGGTCCATCTGGTACATCGCTGGTGGACCTGTGCGGCCAACGGATGGGGTCGGTCAACGGAATGTTTGATGGTCCATCATCATGTATTCGTACTGGACGTTGCGGGGTGCTGCCTGCTGCCTGCTGGTTGCTTATTTCCTTGGCGTCTCTATTTTTTTTTTTAACTTGGCGTCTCCAATCGTGCGCGATCGATGCATCCAACCTGGCAATAGCAAATGGATCGAAGGTGACTCTGTTGTGAGGTCAGCACATAAACATCCCTGTCGAATCGCCTCATGATCGAACGGTTGATGACAACGACATCTATGCAAGTTGCATACAGATGTATACAACGTTCGGGTTCACACAGCAGACAAAGCATTGCGTGCAACTACTAATCCAAAGCACATGTCGGCAAGCTACCGGAGAAGAAAACTCACCGTTCGGATTGAGAATGAGACGTTGGCGACCTTCCGAGCGGAAGAAAGATCCAACGCGGTTAGGGCAGGCAGTAGGGCACGTCCTAGTTCTGGCTGACCGCAGCCGTAGGTTCTTCCTTCATGTGTTTGCTACCTCCTACCACCACACGCAACGCAACGAGCTAGCCGTCGGGTACGGGTACTCGGGTCAGGCCGTGTCGTCGCGCCATGGCAACCGAAGTTGGTGAGGTTGCAGGTTGCAGCTGCCGCTTGCCGTGCTGTTTTCCTTCCGTACATGCCGTTCTTGTCTTATACACTCGCCAACTTCGGTTGCCATGTACCTAGCGCTGGCTACCTGCCGTCGAAAGCTCTTGCCAAACACGTTTTAGCTATGATTAGCAGTTTAGGGCTCTTCCAATGGAAACACTAAACAAAACAGGACCTATTCTATGGAGCAAATGGAGCATCAAGCCCTGACTGACTTATGCGCGGTCAATCTTATACAAACCCCAAATAAAAAAAAGTGAAGAAAAGACCCGTTCGTATTAAGCGAAGAAAAGACCCGTTCGTATTAAGCGCGCGTCGCGGCGCACGCGTGCGCTGCTGCTGCTGTCGCTTCGGCAAGCGAAGGTAAGAATTGTGCACGGCCAATGCAAGCAGAAAAAACACCCCACGGCTAAGCGCGTCTCCATGAGTTTTGTAAAATAAAACCTTTTTTGAATTTTTAGCAAAAAAAAGAAAAAAAGATACCCTCCAGCAGTTTGGTAAAATAGCACTTAAAAAAAATTGCTAAATATCCTCTCCAACTCGTAAGTTTTCTTAGTTGAGAGGGACTTTGCTCTCATTTCTTTGTTTTTCTCGGAAGATCGGATTAATTTGGACGAATCAATAAATTAAAAAAATAAAGGCCTCTAGATGAGAAAACGACAAGAGACAAAGAAACTACTTAAAAAGATTTAGTTGGTTAGAAACAGCTCGGGGTTCTCAATGCAAAATCGTTTAAAAAGCTATTATAAGGGACTGTTGGGATTTAATGTTACTATTTCTTCTATTAACTTGCTAGATCAATTAATTAATCTAGGACGTCTCAATCTTTATTTTTTTTGCAAGATTGAAAAAAACTGTTCTCCAACAACTTTCAATCTTTCCACATTTGAAAAAATCCGACCTGATAGCACAGAAATATACATGCATATCCATCGGAATCTTTTCCGATGCAAATATATAAGAGAAAAAGAAAGTATAAAAGTGGTTCGGGACTTACGGTGATTTGCAAATAATTCAGGATTCTTAAGAAATTGTCTTCTATATTTTTTAATCGAGATTTTAGAAACTGTTTGAGAAGCAAAACCAATATGGTTCCAACTTTTTTTTACCACTTGATTTACCAATTCTTTTGGAAGCTCTAACTGGCTCAACGCGTCCAGGTCAGGTCGAGCACATAGATATCGCGTTCGCGCCCCGGTCTTCGCTTATTCGCTGGTGTTGCTTTGGGCGTAGTCCACCGGTAACAGGGCGGGCGACTAAAACGTTGCACAAGCGCGCCGCACCACTGCAAGCGAGCGGGGCGGCGCCATGTCGTCTCCAGCGCCAACGTCGCCGGCTACGCCATCTCCTTCACCACCGGCTCCGGTGACGCCCACGCCATCGCCGCCGGCTCCGGCGCCGGTCCCACCCACGCCATCGCCGATACCGCCGACTCCCGCGCCGGTGCCGCCCACGCCATCGCCGATACCACCAACTCCCGCGCCGGTGCCGCCCACGCCAACGCCGTCCCCTCCTCCTCCGTCTCCGTCGCCCCCACCGCCGGTGACGCCGTCCCCACCTCCACCAGCGAGCGTACCAACACCATCTTCACCTCCACCGGCATCTCCTCCACCACCGGCGACCGCGCCAACGCCATCACCTCCTCCGCCCGTACGCGGCCCGCCTCCTCCCAGTGGTGTCCCGGCGTCACCCGCGCCTCCGCCGTCACATCTGTCATTGCCTCCACCTCCGCCGCCGGCCCCGTCGACAGGAACACCACCAACGTCGCCATCGCCCTCCAAGTCGTCAAGCAACGGCACCGCTGTGGGCATAGGCGTCGCCGTCGCGGCGGTGGTCCTGCTCGGCCTCGCCGTCGGGCTCATCTACTGCTTCATAGGAAGGAAACGCCGGCGGCGACCGCCGCCGTCTCAGGGGTTCCCAGGTACGTACACGCGTATGTACAGATAGAGGTGGCTCCGTGCCGCTTCGGGTCTTGCCTAGAAAGGCACCGGAGACCCGTCGGGCCGTGTCCATACGGCACGGTAATTTTTTTTCTTGGATCCACGCCCGTGGCACGTCGGCACGTGTTCGGTCGTGCCGGTCTAAGCACGTCTCTTAAAATATTTTTACTAGTTTTCTTTTTCCTCTCATGGTATGAAACATATATATCTTATATGTATTGTTTTAATGACAGTTTAATGATTTTCATAATCTACTCAAAAATTAGATAAGAGATAGTATAGTAAATACTAAAAAATTACATGGTATAGTTGTAGAAATATCTACGTGTCATTTTTTTTGCTATGCTAGCCCAAGCACAGCCCAAAATGCGGGCCGGGTCATGTAGCATGTCGTGCCGAGATTCTAAGCACGACACAGCCCTCGTGTTCGTGTTGTGTTAGCACGGCCTAAAATATTTCGTACCGTGTGTTTCGGATCATGTCAAAAGACCCTATGACCCGCCCTCAAATAGCACGACCCCAACTCCCAGCTCTATGTACAGATACAACGCGGTGGCCTTTGTTCCTTGGCATGCGTGCGATCAACAAGAGTATTGTTCCGTCGTGGCCACGTTGATGCGACAGTACGCGTCGCGACTCGGGAGTTCGTACGCCGAACGCGGGCCCCATCCCAGCATTAGCGTGGTGACCGTGGTGACAAAGCGCAATTCCACGGGCCATAATTCCCTCCGCGTATCGCGGGCGACGGTCACATCGACGCGAGGTGGCATCGCGCTCGCTCATGCGGCGTGCTTCGCGACTCCCATGGATGGCAAGCTGTTTGCACGCACTTAGCTGAGATGGTGCGCGTTCGCGCCACTTTTGCTCTCTAGACGCTGCTGGACTGACCGATCGTTCTGCTCTTTCTTGTCCCTGGCACACCAGGCGAGTTCTACGACCCGCGGCGTCCGGTGACGCCGCCGTACATGTCGCACGCGCCGTCGACGACGCCATCCTCGACGCCGCCGCTGATGCACTCGTGGCAGAGCAGCCACGGCCCGTCCGAGTCCCCGATGCCGCCGCTGAACCCTTCGCCGGCCATCACGGGCGGCACGTTCGCGTACGACGACCTGGCGGCGGCGACGGACGGGTTCTCGGACGCGAACCTGCTCGGGCAGGGCGGGTTCGGGCACGTGTACCGCGGCACGGTGGGCGGGCAGGAGGTGGCCATCAAGAAGCTGCGGGCAGGCAGCGGGCAGGGCGACCGCGAGTTCCGCGCCGAGGTGGAGATCATCAGCCGCGTGCACCACAAGAACCTCGTCTCCCTCGTCGGCTACTGCCTCTACGGCGAACAGCGGCTGCTCGTCTACGAGTACGTGCCCAACAAGACCCTCGAGTTCCAGCTCCACGGTACGGACGCTCTTGCCAAATGCAACCCCATCTCCTGAATGCCGTGCGACCGATGGCTGTATCGAAACTTTTTGGCTGCGACTGGGTCTGACTGACATTGGAGCCTGATCTCAGGGAGTGGCAGGCCGACATTGGACTGGCCGAGGCGGTGGAAGATCGCGGTCGGCTCGGCGAAGGGCCTCGCCTATCTGCACGAAGACTGTGAGTTCTTGGCTCTTGCCCTCTGTTTTTCTCCGCGAAATATTTGAAGCTTCTGTCCCTGACAAAATGGGCTGATTTTTTGTTTGCTGTCAGGTCATCCTAAGATCATCCATCGTGACATCAAGGCTGCGAACATCCTTCTGGATTACAACTACGAGCCAAAGGTAGACCTTAACAGCCGAAAATCTTTTAGCTTGCCTGCCTGCATGTTTAACTGAAAGGTGCACTTTTTTTTGGTACAGGTTGCAGATTTTGGGTTGGCCAAATACCAAGCAGCTGAAGTCACCGCTGTTTCTACACGCGTAATGGGAACTTTCGGGTAAATCGTTCTGTGATGTTGGCACACCCAGCAATGTGCCCACATATATCATAACCTGCTGACACATGAACCGGTGCATTTAGTGACATGAGACTGAATTTGTGCTGTCTTTTCCTTTTGTTTTCAGATATCTGGCGCCAGAGTACGCTGCCACAGGCAAAGTTAACGACCGGTCCGACGTCTTCTCCTTCGGCGTGATGCTTCTGGAACTGATCACTGGGAGGAAGCCAATCATGACATCTTCAGAGTATCAGCCTGAGACATTGGTCTCTTGGGTGAGTGGCTCTTCTTGGACCCAATGCTATGTTGTTGTAACATTCTGTGATTCATATTACGGTGTCCTTCAAGTCCTACTCCAGAAGTTGCTTGCCTAAATTAGTTACCACCACTCAGTTATGAGTTATGACTGTGCACTAAATATCGGTACTGCTTATAATAGCATCGCGTTGATTCCCCATTCCATATGCAACGGCAACGAGTGATGAAGCATCTCTTCCATTTCTGTTCAAACAGGCTAGGCCATTGCTGACAAGGGCTGTCGAGGAGGAAAACTATGATGAGCTGATCGATCCGAGGCTGGAGAGCAACTACGACGCGTACGACATGGCGCGGCTGGTCGCATGCGCCGCGGCCGCCGTGCGCAAGACCGCGCGGTCTCGCCCGCGGATGAGCCAGGTAATAAGACTCCTGCTCCAGAGCGTCTCACACTGGATGCAGCCGTGGCTGCAAGCCTTAACACTCGTTTCCCGCTCCCAAATGATCAGATCGTCCGGTACCTGGAGGGCGAGCTGTCGGTGGAGGACCTGAACGCCGGTGTGATGCCGGGGCAGAGCGCGATGCAGCGGTCGGGCGGCGGCACGATGGACCAGATCAACCGGCTCAGGCGGATGGCGTTCGGGCCGGGCGCGGGAGGGAGCACCGGGACCGGGACCATCACGGAGTACGCGAGCAGCGAGTTCAGCGATCCCACCAGCGAGTACGGGCTGAACCCATCCAGTGAGTACACGACCAGCAGCGCGGGCGACACGGGCGAGGTGGCCGCGGGCGCGCAGGGGCAGCAGTGGCACGGCAGGCGCGCGGCCGGCGACACCGAGAGGATGAGCCGGCGCACCACCGGCAGACGCGCCCAGCCGTAACACACTGACACCCGGCATTTTTTTTTTGGCGCCTTGTCAGGCTAGAGTGGATCGTGAATTCGTTGTTTCGCGTTCGTGTACATGCGCGAGTCAAGGCTGTGGTACTGAATTTTGCTTCTCTCTCTCTTTTTGGTAGTACTCTGTGGTTTCGGATTCATGCAATTTTTAGACCGGGTGAGTGGAGGTTTATAAGTTGTAACAAATCTCATGTTTCGAGTCCATTTTTGCAAATCGCCCGTAAATTGTATATGCACGTTATTGGCGCTCCCCGGTAATTAAAAGTTAAGTTTTGAATTTGTTACAAGCAAAGAAAAAAATCAAAAACACGTTATTGCACTTATCTGGAACTAGGCCAGACAAGTGCAGGCAGGTGACAGATCGCAGGCAGCAACAGATTGGCGACGGGAGGAGGCAGGCTACCGAGCCCCTACCGGTCAAGCGGATGACCTGCAGACTGCCAGGGCCCAGCAGATGGTTCGTGCACAGCTCGTGAAGGTGGCTGGCGGTGATCCTAGGTGGTGGCCCGTACAAACGGTCGGTGGCGAGCTCCTCCAGATAGGTGGGGGTGATGCCCGAACAGGCGGGCGCCGGCATCGGTGAGCCCCCTGCGGCTTCAGGTGGCGGAGAGCCCTTCGGATAAACTTAGAGTACACTGGAATGACCAAATTACCCCTAATTACTTTTGATTAACGAAAAAATTCCACAAGTAGCACTGTAACAAACCTTTTATCATGAAATATATTTTAAAAACATACCTATTTGGAGTTTAAATATTGATACTATTTTTCATAAACTTAGTCAAACTTAAGTTAGTTTGATTCTTACCTAGTAAGTATATTGCAATTCGATTTAGGGCCAGGAAAACTTCGCTGATGAATTAGCATCTTGCAATTCGATTTGCAAACCAATTCCTTCGGATTTCTTGCCACAATCATGAAATACGATTTTCCTTTTTGTTTTCACGTAAGATTTTGCATGTGTTTTCTTGAGCAATGATCTAATTTAGATATGTGAATAAGAAGTTTAGCAACCAGAACAAGGCCAAACCGGTGCTAATTTCCTCACCAAGGAGGTGCTATTCGAGGACAGGCTCTTCACTCTTTAGGTAGTACACTTGACTCCATCAATTGTTGGCCTTAGCTGGAGACTAGTCACGCTTCCTTGTGAGAACAACTAATCACGGACCTCCTTTTGCTCATGGATGCTTGGAACAAGTTATTTGTGTAAGGCACACTAAATTTGTATATTGAATTTCTAGGTGCGATTTGTTTAAGATGCGTGATTCAGGAGTAAGTTTTAACTTCAAGATTACAGTATTGTTGGATTCTTATGTTTTCTGATTTGTTTTTGCTAAAATTTAGTATAGAAGTTTTGTCATCAAGGGATAATTAAATGCTAGATAGCAGACACTACTGAACTGCAGCCATACACATTCATGAGAAGCCGAATTTCTGCTATTTAGATCATTTAACACTAGTGAACTGCAGCCATATACATTCATGAGAAGCCGAATTTCTGTTATCAGTGGATGTCTGGACAAGTTTTGACCGAGAAAATTATTTTGCCACTGTTCTGCTTTTACCGATTCCCAAGCATTCAAATTTCCCCTTTGCATTTGTGCATTTCAGGGTTATGGTTAGTTCTGATTGCCGCTTATGACATTCTACATTCTATATATGCAGATATGGGATACTGCTAGACAGGAAAGGTTTCAGAGTCCTAGTGTTGCCCTCTATCGTGGAGCTGATTCTTGTGTTTTAGTTTATGATGTTAACTCTATAAAATCGTTTAGAAATTTCTCCCATGACTAGAACTTCAGCCAGTGCCTAGTTGGTTGCAGTACTACCGAAGCCTTCAGTTTATGTTTCGGTTTCTGTGCACACCACCTTGTTTGTTTGCAATTACTAAAGAATGTCACAATGACCTTGAAACCCTTGTCATGAAGGTATACGTGCCTGACACTGTCGATGTGGTGGTAGGCAGTAGCCGGACCCCAAAGATCGTCAGGCTATTCTTGGGCAATGATCTTTAGAGGTCACATCAACCATTAAACATGCATTCCTCTGTTCCTGTATAATGCCATGTTTCTGTATTTCATTTGGACTAGGTTCATGAACCAGTGCGAGATACTACACATTTATGATCACCATTATATATGCTAGTCGATAGTAAAATCATGGTGTTAAATGATCATTTATCATTCTTATTTTTAATTATTCCTATCTTATGACTCCTATGTTCCAAACACCATTTCATAGTATTTATTGTGTTTTTTCAATCCTCTATTTTTCTATTGCATCCATACTCCTGTTTTGTGTTTTTTTCCGTTTGTTAGGTCATGTTCGCTTGTGTTATAATTCATCTTTTTCGGCTTGTTTTTTTAGCCGGAACAATATTTTTCTCTCACAACAAATCAGCCGGAAGAATGTTTCGGCTTGTTTTTTCAGCGAAGCGAATGGGGCCTATGTTTCACAAACACCACCTTTTTACGTATTTCTTGTGTTTTTCCAATCCCCTATTTTCCTATTACATCCATACCCTTGATCATTGTTTCCCCCTGTTTTCTCCTCCTCCATTTCAAACAAGCCCTGAAACGGATTTGGATGCAATGGCAAGGCATATGCCACGGTCATTCCCAAGGAAACTGGCAGGTGTTTTTTGGCAATGGTAAGAGGAAAATAGAGTTTAAAATTTAATAGAACAGCCGATCATTCATTCCCACTTGAATGCCGCGACCAAGCAGAACACCAACCAATGAATCCTTTAATAATGGATAAGCATTATGTGAGCTCCCTTTTATCCAAAATTTCCTAGCATTTCTTGCTTCGAGTTTCACGTGGGTTTCTTTACCGATAATCTTCTCGTCTAACTGGGTGATCGCCTGATCGGTGATGCGATCCGTGCGATCGACCCTTTTCCTTCTTTTCCTTTGAATTTTGAAAAAAAAAATTCGGCCACTCTTATTTTACGACCAATTTGGCCACTGTTCGTACCATATAATCTGATAGGCTGTCATTTGCTTGTTCCTTTCGCCTCCGATTCTATCGTCCTTCAGGCCGGTGTACCTTTGGATCGCCGATCCAAAAATACTGCGATGCATCATGCAAGTGCCGAAAGGCTGACGCGAACGGATGGATAGAGCGAATCGCGTTCGCCTAGGCGGGCATCATCAGCCGCTCGTAGGCGCTGCTGCGTCGGACGGGACGATAGCGGCCGACCCGGCGCCGCGCCCCGCGTCTCCGTCTCCCCACGTTTCGTGGCGCTGGAACGCTGCCCTCCTGCCGTGGTGAGTCGGATCGATGAGATGATCCCCCCACAGGCCACAACCCCATCCGGCTTCTCGTGGCCGGGGCTGTTCGCATGGGTCCGCGCGTCGGGGCCCCTCGCTTTTCGCCAGCGTCTGTCGGCCGCAGAAGACGGCGGAACCATGCATCCCCCGCCGGGCGCCGGCTCGTGGTCGTACGTGGCCATCGAATAAACTCCGGTCAGTGGTCACTTCACGCCTGAGCGTTGCTTCCACTTTGCAGGCTCGCACCCGGCACCCGGCACCCGGCATGGCAGGCGCACGGCACGGAGATCGCCGGGCACGGACGGCAGTGGTCACTCCACCCCGACCCCGGCCCGCTGTGCTCGTTGTACCATGGCAAACTGCACGGTAATTATGAAATCACTATGAACGGACCCGACGGCCCGATGAGAGCTGTGGGCCTGTGGCCTGTGTGTGGGCAAGCAGGCGAGCACGCTGCACGCCCCCGTTGGCGAGGAGAAGAGGTCCCCGGGAGATTTTTTTTATTTTTAACATTTTTTTAAACTAATTTTAAATCTAACACTGTTTTTTCTTCTTTAAACTAACACTTTTGACCACGTCTATTGCCATGGCGCGACGAAACGCCTGTGCCGCGCCATAAATGGTGGCGCGGCGGGAGGCTGACGTGGCGACGACCGGGGCTGCTGACCGGTGACGTGGCAGGGTCTGCCGCGCCAAGTACTACGGCGCGGCAGGACCTGGACGCAGACAGAAGATCGGTTGCTGTCGGTGAGGATCAGCAGCGACGCGACCATGGACCTCGGCTTCGCGTCGTAGCTGAACGGCACCTGCAGCTCCAACCCCAACGCCTTTGCCTTCCTCGACCCCTCGCCGGTGGGCTCCGAGCAGGTGCTTTAGGCTAGTCCGACATGAGGTCGCGCAGCACGGTTGACTACTGCGCGTCCAATCAGGGTGCCTTCTTCGGCGATTTCGTGACGGCGATGACCAAGCTCGGGAGGATCGGGGTCAAGACGTCGGCCACCGACGGCGAGATACGTCGGGACTGCCAGTTCCCGAACTAGTTGCTAGTTAATCTCGCCGGCAGTGCTGTCGCGACACAATGAAACGAATATAAAACAAATAAATGAAGTCTGTGCGCAAGTTGACAAGGTGTCATATAACATTTTCATTGGTTCGACATAAATTCGACATAACATAACCAACTAAGCCTGCAAGTTTCAGACGACAATATTCGTTCGACCTAACAAACTAAGACTCAGGAGTGTAAGGATCCCTCGAACGCCTCTGTCTCTTCGAATTTGTTGGCAACACATTGGAAGTGTAGCCAACGTCGGTGTGGTCGCGTTGCCGGTGCGTACGGCTCGTACCCTGCAAGTATATGATATGCACGATTACTTATAATCTTTATGATCATTAGTTCATGGAGCCTATGTATTTAAAGAAACTACCTTTATTACTACCTGTGAGGTTTCTTGGGTACCAAGCGGGGGTACCACCTAGCTGAGACATGCCGATCTCGTTCTGCGGCCAATCGTCCCAATGGGTGGTGCTGTCTGCGGAAGCCCGGGAGGTCGTTGTCGTCATCATCGTCCTCAGTTGTAGGATCCTTCCCGGAGCTATGATATGGTGGTGTACGCACTGCGGAAACGGCACCTGTCACCGGCTGAGAAGAGCCGGCTGGTGTCCTCAAAGAGCCAGAAGACGTGCCATCCGACCACGCCGGGACGCTGGTTCCACCCAAGGAGTGTCCATGCAGCTCAGCTTCTGAGCTAGCTTCCTGCAGCTGCGCTTCACCTTCTGCATAAATAGACGTTAAAGTTAGTGTATTTTCCAAACGCATATACACTAAAGATACATTTTCGCAACGGACAAGTTTATGTTTACCTCCACAAAAGTCTCGAGAACACCTGGCCCCTGCCCTCTAGACTCGTGAAGCCGAAACGCTACTTTGTTGGACATCCTTGACAATTGTGTCGCCTGGGTATAGAAACGCGGTTGAACAGTTTTAATATACATACTTAATACCAAATGGATAACAAATTATAACATTCGAGTATCTTACCACGTATCTTTGAAGCAGGGCTCTCTGTAGTTGTGTGTCCTCCCTAGTGGCAACGCTGTACACATCTTCGATCACATCTTCCTCCGAGTCCTCGTCAATCGCATCCTCAGTGTACGGGGACTTGATATGTGTCCTCGTAGACCTGTGAAGCCACCGCAGGTACTCGTTGAAGGTGTGCTGGTCGTGTGGGGAACCCGCATGGACCGGCTGCCGTTCCCTGTTCTGCCACAAGTGGATGTACGCGTTGTGTGTCACGCGCCAATCCTTGGTCTTGTACCTCTTCCTACGGTCATACCTGCAACAAAATGATGTTAGTTGTACTACACACATCTCTGAATTGTAGCTTTGTTATTAATCGATAATACACCCGTGCAATTCTTGGTTGGTGGAGTAAAGCGGTGGTGGATAGCCTGTCATTCTTCCAAACTGTCTGCAGACCCTGATGGGCAAGTGAATCTCGACCACGTGGAAGAAAATAAGAGGGACGTTGTAGCGATACTCGTCTGACTCATCCTTAGTGACAGGACTCAGATAGTACTCGAGCTCCGGAGCATCCCAATGACACCAATACACCTGAACATTTCGTAATTGAGTTAGGTTGTGATATAGGGTACATCGAACAAGACACATGTATGATAGTAAAGATAGCGTAACCTGGTGCTATGTCAGGATGTCGAGACCGTCCGTGTACTCGCTATACTTGCGCCTCGTATTCCCTCTAACTAACTCTGCTTCTGTCCAGATATACAGAGCTGTAGGGAGTGTATCCTGCTCGTTTCATTGCTGCATTGAACACGATAATCAATTAACCATTAATAATTTCATCATATGTAACTGCCTCGAAGAATATAGTGAACCAAAGTACTTACCGGTAAACAAGATGTCTACTTTTTTCGCACAATGCTATGATGGACTCATAGCAGTATGATATCGACGATGTTGTGCATGATTTTGGAGATTATAGTGCTTTTAATATATGCTTGAGTAAAATGATCATTTGGATTAATATTTTCATGTAAGAAAACAAGCATATAACAATTTAAATCATAAAAACTCAACCAACCAAATTTGTCGCTATATATATATATATATGTATATATATATATATATATATATATATATATATATATATATATATATATATATATATATGTAGTGCACAAAAAACACATAAATACATTTATATTCCACGTGTTTTTTAATTAGACATTTGTTTTCGCTATAATTAATAATACATTATAAGAAAATTAACAATTTAAGTATATAAATAATAATACAATATAAGATAAATTAACGGCTAAAATATATTTTAAAAGAATCTCTCAATTTAATGGCTAACGATTAATATAAAGGAGTTGTGAAGGTACGAGGGTTTTGATTATGAAGAAATAGGCACCAAATTTCACGTCAACGAGAGTTCAACTACAGTGAGGGCGTCCGTGTCGCGGCAGACGCGGCGGTCGGCGTGCAAGCGCGGCGGCGGCAGGCGAGGTGGGCGGCGTGCAGGGAGGGCGGGTGGCTCACGGGTAGGCGGGAGGGAGGGCGGCTCGCGGGCGTTATTTATCTGGTCCTGTCGCGTCGTGGGCTATGGCACGTCACTGCCGCGCCAAGATCGGTGGTGCGGCAGACCCTGCCACGTCACCGGTCAGCGTCCCGGTCGTCGCCAAGTCAGCCTCCCGCCGCGCCACCACCGCGCCATGGCAATAGGCGCGGTCAAAAGTGTTAGTTTTGAAGAAAAAAACAATGTTAGATTTAAAATTAGTTTAAAAAAGTGTTAAAAATAATAAAAAATTCCCCCAGGAGCGGGCGTCGTTGTCGCAAAAGATCCGGCGCTTTGACGGCGCCACCAATTGCTTCCGTTACACGGAAGCTATGCAGGTCAACTCGGGTACTATTGTTGTCAAAAAAAAAAAACTCGGGTAGTATATCCCCAACCGCTTTGCCATGTCAGGCCCAGGTCAGGCGAGATTACCAGGGGTTCTCTGCCTTTCACAGGCTGGGGAGCTGGTGCTGGTGCCGCCGAAGAGAGATAAATAATAATTAAGAGGGATTAACATTAACGAAAGCGAGAGTGGGGGGGCCGGGGAGAGCAACGAGAGCAAAAGTGGCGAAGGGATAAGGCCCCCCAAGTGGGGGCCACGCCGCAATTTTTTAATCGGATCCATCGTGTTTCCACGTGGAGGCCCAACCCCCCATCGTGAGAAGACCGCCAAGACGACTCCTCGGCCGTGGCCCCTTGCGAGGCTAGCTCGGCGTTTTCGCCGCGAGACCCGGTCCGGCCGCCGCCCCGACGCCGTTATATACCCGCCCCTGTCTGCCCCTCGCCTGTTTCGTTGCCGCACAGGCCCCCCCGCACCCTTCCCTGCCTGCTGTAGTGCTGCTACCCAACCTCCTCTTTGCTTCCCTTCCCTCTTGCAGTTTCTTGATTGCTTGCTCCTTTAGCCTTTATTTGCCGCGGCGACAGAGCTACACCTGAATATACACGTAGACGTAGTATATACAGCAGCCGCCGGTGGAGTCCAGAGACGGTAGCCGGTAGGCTGGTAGAAGCTAGCTAGAGATAAAGAGGCCGGTCTGAAGAAGAAGAAGAAGAAGAAGAAGAGGGTAGATAGAGTTGTTTGAGCGACGATGGTGGTCTACTTCAAGGCGCGTCCGGACGCCGGCGACTACACCATCTACATGGGCGCCGACAAGAACGAGAACGAGGAGCTCATCAAGTACGGCCTCCCCGAGGACGTCTGGTACGTCGCTAGCTAGCTCGTTCTTCCATCCCGGCGGAGCCGGTCCCGGCCTCTGATTTCTTCGCGACGACGCTCTAGCTAGTCATAGCGATCCAATGGTGGTTCCGACCGCGACGCGTGTTCTGCGCGCGCGCGTCTCGCTCGCCCTTTCGATACGTAGAGGCAGCATTGTGCTACAGCTAGCGCATGCAGAGCGGAAGCAGCCAGATGGAGACCACAGGCGAGGGCGAGGGCAGGCCGGCGCCGGTGACGGCAAGCACGTGGACGTGGTGTCGCGGCGGTGAAATAGCTAGGCTCTCCTCACTTCCTCAGTACTGGGAGGGAGAGCGGCGAGGAGCGGATAGATTGACGCGTGACTGGGCCTTGACGAGGCTGGCGTGGACATCCCATCCCCAACGCCCCAACTACCGGCCTACCAATGCAATAGATACGACCAAACCTGGAGATGTATATATAGCAAGCTTGGAGATGTATTATATCATGTTTTTGGAGCGCTTTAGTATTTGGCAACGTTAATCGAGATGAAAAGAATTATAGTATATACTTGCTATAGCTCGGCTAATTAACCAAACAAAAGCATATATACTTACGGGTTAACGAGTTACTAAAATAGCTCACTAAAATATACTATGTTGGGTGCGCCTGCAGGTTCCATGTGGACAAGGTATCCTCGGCACACGTCTATTTGAGGCTAAAGAAAGGCGAGACCATAGATACCATCAGCGAGGGCTTATTGGAGGACTGCGCACAGCTCGTAAAGGCTCATTCCATTCAAGGTACGTGCCAATTTTAGCAGTGTAGTTTTCCCCCCTTGGCTAACTGCTAGTAGACGTAGAGCAACACTCACTTTTGAAGGATACAAAACTTAGATGCCGCCAGTGGTTTTTCATATGACGACCTAGCATAATGATGGCACGAAATAATTCATGGCTTCACAGTTTCTGATAGTACTATAAATCATGCAAATTCAAGAAAAAAGAGCAAAAGAAAAAGAGTACCAGAGAGAAGCTCGAAGATTCATGGGCGTAGCTAGGTTCCCTAGTAAAGACCATTTAGCCGCCACCAAGTAGCAGTTACGTGAGGACTGTCTTCAACGATGGCAACCCAAAATATAAGACTCATTCTACATTTAGGTAGTGCTACAGTTAAATGTTTCAATACTCATTTTTATCTTCTCCAACGATAAGGCCTAAAAGAGAATCATTTTTGTAAATAGGTCTTCAGAAGAGATGATATTTAGATTTAAGCTATATCACACTCAAAATAGGTCTTTCACATATGTATTTTGTTAAATGCTATATATATTCTGTTGAAGACTTATTTTAGATTTAGGTCTACTCACGGGTCTCGTGGAGACAGCCTGAGTATCTGCATCTCCAGTTATGCTCTCCCCGTGGGAGAATCGAAATAGAATACGGTGTGACCTGTCGGGTACTCCCTTGCCTCAGCTCCACATTGCATGTTGCGGCGGCGGGAATCTTTTCTAGTTTTTCCCCCATCGACCGGTCGATCTCTCCCCCTCTCTTTTTCCTGCAGCGAGAGGACTGAGGAGAGGGCCTTTTCTTTCTCTCTCGTGTATTATTGGCGCGAGCTGCACACGGGACGGGACCACTCAATTATCTTGGCGCGTATATTGATTTGGCCGATGGTGATTATTCGTGATCATGAAAACGTGTCGGCAATTGAATTGGACGCGGCTCTCTCTGCATGTGCTTGTTGTGCAGGGAACAAGATGAACAACGTTGAGGTGATCTACACGCCCTGGTCTAATCTCAAGAAGTCCCCATCTATGGATGTCGGCCAAGTTGGCTTCCACAACCCACGGATGGTAATCAGTCATCACTACTACTGTTCATACATATCCCACCATTTTTTTTTTGCCCTTTCCCTCTCCCTCCAAATCTGGGACTCGTATCGTATCCTCGGCCAGGTGGGAGAACGGTCCCACGTGCCATCCACCTAATTCGATGCGCTTGTGCTAAATAGAATTAAATTATTCATCAGTCTGTTTACTAGAGCATTCTTTGATATTGTGGCCCGTTAGTTTGCTGATAAGGTATGGCTGAAAGTACTGTTGATTGATTTGTTATGAGAGAAAAATCATTGTTTTGGCGAAAAAAATAAACTGAAAAATACGGATTATAAGATAAGTGAACATGGCCTTGTAACGTTGACAGAGTAGTAGTAGTGTATAGTACAGTAGAGTTCAGTCTGTCACTGTAACGCTTACCTTTTGCACTTCGACAATGTCGTTGCATCCTTTTTTTCACTCGTTGAACAAGTATTCTCAAATAATGCAGAGTTGGGTCTCATTTCGAATGAAGAAAAAAACACATTAGTTAATATTGTAAAGGGAGAAGGTGAGGAAACACCTCAGTGCTGCTAAAGGTGTATCTGGGCAGACCACTTGTCTGATTGTTGTAGCACTTTAATCATGTCCAAATGTTACATTATTGCATGCATCCAATCCAACCTTTTGCATCATATATCTCGCTGGAAAAGCATTTTGGATTTCTTTTAGGGCTAGCTATAGCTAGCATATTGTCTGGACAGATTTTTTGAATCCTTTTGGGGTTTCTTAGATCATCCTGTGCCTGTAGCTAGTTTGGGATCACGCATTGCGAATACTGACACCTGATAATTCACACTAGCTATCTACTGATTGACAGGTTCATGTGCTTACAGTCGAGAAGCGTGTCAACGAGATCATCAACAGGTTGAATAAAACGCGGGTAGAACGCCGAGCAGACTTGAAAGGTGCTTACATAGACGCTGATCTGCCCATGTAATGTACACCATGCATCATGCATGGCAGATGCACGTTAATAATCTTTCTTCCCTTGTGTGCAGCCGAGAAAGAGGCATCAAATGCAGCAGAAAAGGCCGAGAGGAAGATGCAGCTGAAAGAGAAGGTATGGTTGATTGATATCTGAGCCTTCTTCTTGAGAGCTACTGTGCATGTTTTTTCCCCTATATAAATATAACAGCGAGGCTATGTATGGCGTCTAACGATCACTGAATTGGCAGAAGCGGAAGGAGGAGATGGAAAGGCTGGAGAAGGAGAAGTGGGCGGAGATACGGAGCTACAAGGGCCTCATGGTGGCCGAGAAGATGACGTCCAACCGCCAGATCGCCTCGGCCGGCAAGTCCATGCAGGAAATGGAGGATGAGTTCGTCTGAAGATTGTTATTACTGGTGTCTGTGTGTTTACGTGTTGCGTGTAGTGATTATGTACGTATACGTATGTCCATGCTCGCGTGATCTCAATGAGTCATCAATCAAAGTAACTAATGATCCGATCGATCATTCGACCCGCGTTCCTGACCTGTTGATCTGTACTGTATATACCATGTGCTCCCAGCATATGGACATAGGTTACGAGAAGGATCGAAGAGCGTATAGGTAAACAAAGGAACAAGTGTCAACTGTCAAGCTGTTGCCTGTTGGGAGGGGTAGATTCGATGGAGACTGCCAAGTGCGAGCTGCCGTGCTCGAATCAGCAGCATGTTGCAATCTAGATATCAAGTTTTAAGCAACCCGGATATATATATTAGAGCAAAATGTACCATCGGCCCCAATTTTTTACGGATTCTCACCCCTCAAACTAAAAAAAAAACAATCTGGATCCTCAATCAACTATATATATGATTACTCACCTGGGTCTAAAAGTGACGATTTAGGTCATTCAACTAATGTCGCGCCCAAGCAGATTCAAATCCTACCAGATCACCTCTATATGCTTATGTGGTTGTGCCAGCATGGATAATGCTTGATGAAACTTGCGGAAAACACCACTCCCTCCCCTACCTCCTCCATGTCCACTCCCTTCAACATGAATGTGGTTTTCCTGTCGCTCCCGCGCCCGCCTTGCGCCTGCACCACCTACTAGCCTTGCAGCTACACCTACGCTCCATAGGCGCACACTCAACAGCCATGGGATAGACCAAGAGAGGTGGACTGTAAGAGAGGGGGCTAGGAATTGCAAGGGGAGAGAGATGAAGAGGACGTTTTTTCTACAACTTTAATCGACATGGCCATATAGGCACAACAGCAGAATGAGGACCTACATGGTCACTTTTTAAGTTCAAGAACCCAAATGAGAATTAGTAGTAGATTGAGGACCTACATAGTGACTTTTTTTAGTTCGAGGATCCAATTGAGAACTCATGAAACATTTAAAAAACCCATGGTACATTTTGCAACCCAAATTAATATATAGAGCAAAACTAGTTGCAGCTAGTATATCATTACATTTAGGGTTTCTTTGGCATGGCTCCTTTGCAAGTGCTTCTCCAGAGGAGCACGGAACACTTGAGAAGGAGCCACAAATTGCAGCTCCTCTAGACCCCAAAATGGCTCCGACTCCTCTTTTGTTCATAAGAAAACAACTTCTCCTTCCAAAGTGTTCGGTACGGCTCCTCCACAGAAGTTGCTGACGGAGTCATGCCAAATAGACCCCTATGCAACCGATGCATTCTTCTCTCCTATTTTGACTCCTTTCACAACCCATCATTGCATTTTTTAAGCATCAGCATCATAAGCATAATCTTCATAGAAATCCTAATTGCAAAACTCAGAAGTCTAGAATTGCCAAAGTCAGTCACTATCGATCGTGTCTGCCGGGCTTTTATGGATAGTTTGACGAGAGCGGGACATGTCGAACAAACAATCACTACTACACAAAAACTTAACCGAGGTGTTTCACAAACTGTATCGGACGCGGGTGGGCCGGTTGCCCGCCTTCGTTATTGGGTGGCTGGCAGCCAGTCCAACAACCGCTTCAGTTAATCATTAACCGAGGCAGTTATCCTAACGCAACTGCCTCGGTTAATGTACTCGGTTAATACATTAACCGAGACGGTCACATTATATGGCCCGCCTCGGTTAATAGTGGCCCAGATAGCCCATTTAGGCCTGGTAACGGGTTCCTAGTATAATACCGCGAGCACAACAAATCCTCACTTCCATCCCCACCTCTCTCTCCCTAAGTCACGCCGCACGCCTTACACCCCCACACAGCGGCGCCCCTCCCTCTGACTCCGCAGCGGCGCGCCTCCCTCACGCCCCTGCACAGGCGCACAGTGGCGCCCCTCCCTCCTCCACTCTCTCACTCTCTCTCTCCCTCCCTCCACTCTCTCTCCATCGCGAGCGGCGTGGAGGTGTGGGCTGGGCGCGGCGTGGCGATGCGGGCTAGGCGTGGTGGAGCGGGCGCGGCCTCTCTGTGTCGCTCTTCGTCTCCCAGCAACGCACGCCCCCTCCTCTCCCAGTGGTGGCGCAGTGGCACAAGCTTGCAGCGGCGCTCTTCCACTCCTCTCCCGACGGCGACGCTGTGTGTCGATATCTATATCCGGGTATCCGAGCCAAAGGATTAATGAGCGTCACATCGGCTCATCCGATGGATAAGGACGCAACTGCGACCTTGTCCGACCCCCAGGAGCCGGGCCACGCCTCGTCCGACTCCGAGGATGAGGTTTTCGCCTCGTCCGACCCCTAGGGGCCACGCCTCGTCCTACTCTGAGGATGAGGTTTCCGCCTCGTCCGACCCCAAGGCGTGGGCTTCGACTCCAAGGACGAGGTTCCACCTCGTCCGACCCTAAGGCATGGACTCTGACTCTTCCGACCCTAGGGCGCGGGCTCTGACTCGTTCGGTCCCACGGAGAGGGCTCTGCCTTGTCCGACCCCCGAGGGCCAGATTCCGTCTCGCCCGGCCCCTAGGGTGGGATTTCTGCCCCGCCCATTCCCTGGGGGTTGGATTTGTCACCGGACAAAAGCAGTAGCCTCAGGGTGGGACCCGAACCGCTTCAACCACTATGGCGTGGAGGCGCATGCCTGGGAGCACATCTCGGGCGCGTCCAGATGCGACTGGCGGTTGCGTATGGCCATGCTAGGAGACTCACATCGCCCACCACGTCAACAGGCCAGCACTGTGCTGCCAACTCCCTGCCTGACCACCGTCCAATGTTAGTCAACCGGTGTCAGTTGACTGGCACTGTACCGCCATCCCCCCGTATGGACTCTGTCAAGAGACCCTTTGACCATTCCGTCCGCTCGGATGGGATGGAAGACAAGAACGACGCACGACGCCCACATGTATGCTGCATCGGCCAATAGGACCCCGGTGCGACGCCGCTGCCACCATGATCTACAGGGTCAATAGGACCCACACGAAGAGGAGGACGGCACACCCCTGTGACTTTATTTCTCTTTCTTTTTTCCCTCTTCCCTTCTCTCGGTCTCTGGTATCCTATTCTCTCCCCTTGGGTCTATAAAAGGGAAGGCAGGGCACCATTCAGAGAGATCGATCGACCGATAGATCGAGCAGTAGAAGCATCGAGCAATTGAACCACAGAGACTTGGGAGCTCCTCCCTCTCTCGCCAGTTTGTAACCCCTACTACAAACTCAGTGCTGGTAACACGAGCAGCCCAAAACTAGACGTAGGGACATTTGGCCCGAACCAGTATAATCCTTGTGTCCTCTAAGCACACCATCCGGATCAGACGCGCAACATACAAATTTACTCGTTGGTGTTTACTCGAAACACCGACACTGCGGCATGAGCATGCGGTGGCGCTCCTTCCCTCCTCTCCCGGCGGCGGCGCGGTGGCTGGGGGCCATAGCAGCGCCCTTGCTCCAGATCCGGCGATGCTCCTCCCCTCTCCACCCTTCAGCTCATAGATCCGGCAGAGGGTAGCCGGTTCTCGGCGGCGTGCGGCCCGATCCGGCGACGTGTGGCCGGATCCTGGTGGCCCGAGGCCAAATCCAGCGGTAGGCGACCAGATCCAGAGGCGGGCGGGCGGATCCCAGCGGTCCAGCGAAGATGCGTCACCGGCGAGCGGCGACGGCACGTGGATGGGCTCGGCGAGCCCATGAATGGGCTCGCTGGGCTTGTCCATAGGCTTTCTTTTTTTTTTATTTGATTAACCAAGGCGGGCGGCCAACAACCTCCATTAAAGGCCCGATTAACCATGACCTTTCAACGGAGGCGGTTGGAAAAACTGCCTCGATTAATGCTTTTTGCCCACCTCGATTAAGATTGCCATAGTAGTGAGTCCTAGTCTGATTAAAGTATGCACGGATTAAGATAGATTAGATGCACGCAATTTATATAACTGAGTTCAAAACTTTGTGATAGTCCAATTTAAGAATACCGCATGTGCTTTTTTAGCAGTAATGAGCAAATAAAGCAGTAGCAGTAGCCAATTTTAGGCGTCTAATCATACAAATCTTTAGTTTTCCAGATCACCTCCCAACAATAACCTGCTACAGTCCTACAGAACCGGTCACCCTGTCACGCTCTCGGTCACCCTCCCACCAAGATCACCCCCAGTTGTCCTGCTCTCCCAGCCAGCCTCAATCCAAATGCCCCAGCCGTCCACCCAGACACGCCAGCCACCCTCCAGAAACATCTCCCCCCTCCAATCCCAAAAAAAGAAAAGAAACACACAACATTGCACCTTGTCACATCCGCCTCCTACAACTGTCGTGCCCCGTCGCCCGCTCCGCATCCTCGACTCGCTCCCGCAGCAGCTCACCGCTGTACGGAACCTCAGGTGCCCTGTCACCGCGGTCGCCCCCGCCCCCACTCACGTGGCCCTACCGAGATTCTAGGGTTTTGGGCAGGCCGATCCTAAGGGCCCTTCGAGCGGCGCCATCACCATCGCCGCGTTAGTCCCGGCATCGACGGCCTTGGCTCGGGCGGCGTACCGACGCGGGGCTTGGCGTTCCGCCAGGGACCAGTCACCACTCATAGTCGGCGGCTCCGGTGCACCGGTAGACCAGTTTGGCCTGCCCTAGCGCCCGTCGGCAATCACCTGCGGTCCCGCATGGCCGCTGTCGCCAGTAGGTATGCGCAGCCACAGCGGCACAGAACGAGTATCTGGCATGGTGACCCAGCCCCTCTACGACTCCACCCCCAACCGGCTAGCCTCCTGCCTCCATAGCCTGTCACCTCCATCCTCCTACCACATCATCGGCGGCCCCGTCCCCCTCGAGTCGTATGAGCTAGACACGGTCCACGGCGTGGCCAGCTGTAGGGTCAAGATGACAGACTAGAGGGGGCTGAATAGTCCTTTCTAAAACTAAACGTGCCGACTAACCGAAACAAATGCGGAATTAAAACTATCGGTCTATCCAAGACTACACCCCTCTATCTAAGTTCACAAGCACCTTATGAAGATCCTAAAGAGGCAACAAAGGTGCTGGGCTAGCTAGTGCTCACCTATCCAATTCTAGCTTGCAAGGTCAGACAAACCTATGCAACTAGTACTTCAAGTAAACCAGGAAGCACCTACACAATCTAGTAAGCAAAAGCACAAAGCCACCTATGCTCACTTGCAATGCTTAATAACAAGGCTACACAAGCTAAATTAGAGAGCACAAATTACTTAGCTACGATCGGACGTAGCACTGTTTTGTGACCAAACGCGTCAGGTGAGTCACGATCGAATGCAGCACCTGAGTCCGGTCCTTCATCGCTTGCCATGTGTCAACGCTATGCCCGCGCCACTGCGTCAGCATATGTCAGAGATGATCGAACACGGCCCCTGCGCGTTAGGTCACTCTTCGTGCCAGCGTCAGGTCACAAGACCGAGACCGCGCGCTCTGTGGTGCCACTAGACCGGACGCGTTGGTCCTACCGAGGCCAGCGTCCGATCACTCACAGTGACCCATTTCGCCTCATTTTCTTCATCGAGTTGATCCATTTCAACTCCAACTTCTTTCTCCTTTGCAAATGTGCCAACACCACTAGGTGTACACCACCATGTGTATGTGTGTTAGCTTTTCACAAACATTTTTAAGGAGTGAGCCACTCAACTTGCCACGCCACTCGATCTTAGCGATGATGCAAAGGTAGATCACTCGAGTGGCACTAGATGATCGATATGCAAACAAGTTTGCCCCTCTTGATAGTATGACCATCTATCCTAAACCCGGTCATCAACTTCTCTATACACCTATGACCGGTGAAATGAAATGCCCTAGGTTATACCTTTGCCTTGGGCATTCCATTCCATCTCCTCCAATGTCGATGCAATACATGCACCAACATGATCAACAATGATATGATCCACTTCATATCATCACGTGATCATATTGGTTCATCGATCTTGACTTCACTTGCTTTTCACCGTTGCCTTCGTCCATCGGCACCAAGTCTTGCTTAAGCTTCACCGCCACACGGTCCATCGCTCCAAAGCCTCCAACTTGCCGTTCACCCTTGCAACCGGTCCATCAAGCCAAGTCATGTCTTGATCTTCTCCACCTTAATCACATGACTCAATATCATGTCTCATGTGCAATGAGCTCCTTCATCATCACAAGTGTGAGCTTTGCAACATCTCCGAGCCATCTTCACCATCATGGCATATGTTGCTCACACACATGTACTTGTGGACTAATCACCTGTGTATCTCACTCCAACACATATTAGTCCACCTAAGGTTGCCACTTAATTACCAAAACCAAACAAGGACCTTTCAATCTCCCCCTTTTTGGTAATTGATAACAACTCTACAAAGATATGAAAATTAAGCTCTAATGGATTCATGTTGCTTGCCCAAGTAATTTTACCATGTGTAAATGATTTTGGACAAGTACCACAAACCCAAATTGGTAGTATCAGCTCCCCCTACATATGTGCTAGAGTGTTTGGTTTGAAGCTCGCACATATGCAAAGATTGAAATTGTGGGAGAGTAATTACTACCAATGATGCTAAGGTATATAGAATTAACCTTTGAAGCGTGATACCAATCAGAGTTGCACTTTTAACACCATCCTTAGCATCATGGGTAGCTAGACAACAAAAACACTAGAAACCCCATGAGATCAACACTATGAGCAAGGTTCTAGTACCACGTGTAAAAATATAAGTCTAGCTACCATCCTATGCATGCTAGTTATCATTTCATTAATTAAATTCTACAACTAGCATACACCACACAAGCATGCATATCAAATTTAAAACTTATGCAATGCAAGCAAGCACATGAATATGCACATATCAAATGCAACCAAACAAAGTTTATGAGCTTGCTTTCCCTACTTGTGTGCTTCTCTTGTCCAAGAGTTTTGATCCTTCTCCATTCCTCAATGTTGCTCCCTCTTTGTCCATATCCATGTCCAAATCCAACTTCTCCCTAATGCCTCTTGCATATTTCATATCTTTGTACCAATCTCTCCCCCTTTGTCATCAATTTCCATAAAAGGTGTGCATCTTATTGATACAAAGGATTGCATTGGGGTAGATGGTTGACACTTGAATCTTGCATTTTTATGGACATCACTTGATTATTGGAATGGCATCACTTGTATAGCTCTTGAGATACCACACATAGGGTCTTTGACCTTGATTCCAATTGGTGGGTCACCTCCCCCTAAGTCATTGCATGGGTCATCAATTTTATAAGCTTGAGCTCTTGTAGTGAGGGATGTATTTTCATTTGATGATCACTTAAAGTTGAGGATCACTTGTGGAACCACCTTCTTACATGGTTGATACCACGTGTAGAGATGTGATACCACGTGTATGATTGATTTGTCAATAAAAAAAATTTCTTTAACATTTGCTATCTTCATGAGTACCACTTGTAGGATATCACTTGTAAGTTGATCTAGACAGCACTTGTGAATACCACTTGATAAATCAATTGAGTCTAGATACCACTAGAAACCAAACCAGATAACCATTTGCATTGTTGTCTTGTCCTTGTACTCTTGTTGCTTATCTTGAGCTTCTGAGTTGACTTGAACTAAATTGATTTGCCTAAGCTTCCAAGTCCGGTTTGAACCAATGATAAGCTTCTTCACACCTTTTGCAAGAGTTATCTTGACAATGTTGTACTTATCATTTGTTAGCAATCCAAATTAACTCAAGTACTTGGGTTCACTAGCTCATGAACAAATTCATATACTAACCACTAGATCAATTAATCATTCAAGCAATAGTGGTAGGTTATGAATTTAAAATTTCATTTGTAATGCATGATCCTATAAGCATGTACTATATGCACTAACCACATACTAGTAAGGGATGAAATAATCATGCACATTACAAAGATACATTTTCTATGTTGGAGTAGAGGATAGTCATATATGTTCTAATTTATTACTCCAATAGCAATGTGAAGTCTAATTTTAAGCTTAGTGAAGACCAATCATTATAGATAGAATCCATTCTTCACCCATATGAATAGAGAACCACTAATGATCAAGTGCACTATCATGATATTGTTGGCTTGCTTCTTCTTTTGATCAATGCTTGTATGATAGAACTATTTGGAATACCACTTGAATTTTCATGACTAGCTCTCTTTTGGGTGTTGCTTGCTTTTCTTCATCAATCCTTTTTATTGCTTCAACTAAGCATCTCAAATGCTCCTTGGATCACTACTTTCATATTAGCCTTCCAAGTACCACACTTGGTTTACCTACATAGAGGCGGCAAGCCCCCACACTAGGGAGAAGTGAACTCTCTCTAAAGAACCATTCTAGATACTCACTTGAGTTGACTTTGTTTGATTGATCCAAATGATGGACTTAACTTGATGTATAACCTTGAATACTTATGCTTTAAGTCCTTTTATTTCTACCAAATGATCTCCTATAATCTCTAGAACTTAAACTTTATCTTAATCTTGAGCTTGATCTTGATCTTCAATTTGAGTACCTGTTTACACCAAAATTTAGGAGAAGAACGTGGAAACTTGAAGCTTCCAAGATTGTATCATCAAGGAATCAATTGCATAAGGGTCGATATCAGCTGATTCAGATGCAGCACTGGAATCGGCTCCCTTTAGATGACGTTAGCAGATAACGATAATAAGCTACGGTTGGCGTCGGAAAAGACATGTCGGACTCGATAAAAATGGAAAGATTAGGGTCTAAGTTATCTTAAATTAGGAATGTTTTCTCTTATACCAAAGATTGTAATGAGTCATACTTGAGTATGATTCATGCTTAGGTTCCGGTATAAATACTGGACCCCGACTATTGTAAAAGGACATCCAATCAATCAATACAAAATACTTTTTCGGCTTTACGCCAACCCTTAGGAGTAGTAGTGTAGATCTCGGCGAGTTCTTCAACAAGCAGGGTTGCATCGGTTCGGCCGACCTCCGGCTTGCATGTAAGTATCGTCATGGCTTATGCTTTGGTTTGTAAGGCTGCATCGGTTAAGTTCGATCTCCACTGCGAGCTCTAGCATAAGCTAGTTATCGATCTTTATCTAGTTCAAGTATGGGTGCATCGGTTAAGTTTGACATCCACTGCTCGAATTAGATTAAGGTCAAGTTATCGGCTCTACCTAAGGGTGGCATCATTCGGGTAGATTCATTAAGTTACCGATCTTGCTGATGTTCTTATTTTCATTAGTTTTTAGCAACATCAACCTGCCCGGTCGAGATCAATCTAGATCGGCTTCACATCCTTTTAGTCCGTCGTTTACTTTGGCGCAATACGATGTTCCTTACTTTAAGCGACGGATTATGTTTCATCGGCTGTTCTACTTCGATCTTGATCGTACATAGTACGCGGTTACGGTATGTCTGATCTTGAGGAGGTCTGCTGGCTAGTTAAATCTGGTCTATAGATCGCTATTATGCCTGTAACGATCCGGTCAATCCCCACTGATGGCACTTTAGATCGAGGATGTTAGTTGGTAGATTTGTTTTCAATCAGGCGTGACCTTGACAGTTTGCTATGCCTGCATCGTTTAAATAGCCGATCGCCTGCACTTTAACGCTCATAGTATGTTTTCATGATCCTGTTAAATATGAATAGATCTATTTTCTTTAAAGGTTTAATCTGTTATCTTTATTATGGCTGCCATCGATCCGGTCAAACCCCACTGTTAAAGATGATATGTTAGATTTGAGGAGTTTATAGGCCTGCTCATATCAAATAGTCGATTGTTCACATGCTATGATCCTTTTTCTACTTGAATCGGCTCTTTTAGCCGATTTGCCTGTCCTTTCACAGATATAACATGTCTTTCAGAAAACCTGTCAATGTATAGACGGTTTTATGGATTCTTCGGTTTAGTTTGTTACTATCATCATAGCTGCCATCGATCTGGTCAAACCTCACTGTTGGTGGTAACAGATTAGATTCAGAGCGTTTGTAGACCCGTTTATACTAGATAGTCGATTTGTTCGTATGTTATATCCTTTCTCGTTAGATTCATCGGCTCAATGCTTTACATTGGTAATATCCACCTAGCTGATAATTTTATTTATGTCTGCGTGCATTGTACTTGTCATCATAAAATCAACCGTAACCCATGAGTTGTACAGTCTGTAAACAGTCGATTTCTTTGCGTATCGGCTATTTAGTCAATTTTCCTGTCTGGCTGCTCCTGTAGCGGCACACTTGAAACTGTCTGGGCAAAACCGGCATGTTCCTGATAAACTTTCTCTCCTTGTCAATTGCAGGTCAAATTGATTGACACGCCTTCGGGAGGAATTTACAGGATCGGTTAGCTCTGCGTTGAAGCCAAGCGGATCTCCAGCCTTGCTCCATCAAGCAGATCCTTCTGGCTTGCTGTGTGCCAGGCGCATTAACACGTTTTTGCGCCGATACATGTTCTGGCATGCCCGGTGGGACCCCACAATCATCATGGCGGCTTACAACAACAGTGATATCCTTATGGTGCCTTATGAAGACTTACTTAATGAGGATAAAGATGTCATCAGTAAAGCTATAGAAAGAATTTCAGAACAAGTGTTTATTGTCCTACACCAAGACACGTGACGATAAAGTTGTTTAGAAATATCCACTACCAAGAGTTTTGTTGCATGGACAGTCAGATATAGATGAAGCTGAGGATAGGTGTTTCTTCGTAGAGGCTGTAAACAAATCTATTCATGATGCCATATTAAACCGTAATACAGTTTTTTGAATACATTCCACAACACCATGAAAGAGGTGTTTCATGGATATCCAATTGATTAGGTTGGACCGGTTTACTACAATAATCCACATCCATCGACTCAGGGGACTAATCATACCGGTACTAGCCATCAAGAAGCAGCACCAGCTGGTAATGATGATGTCCATGCAGTTCAGAGCTCATCTGAGCAAGTTCAGGGTGCTGCTACTAATCAGATGTAGTATAATCCTAGATCATCGGTGTAGTATATGCAACAGCCGACGGGGCAAGTTCAAAATCAAATGGTTAATTTTGGCACATCAGGTCAAATACCGTCGTCGGCTAAAAAATAGCGCCATCACTTGAAAGAAGTCGTAGAGACACAGATCCTAACATTTATAACCAGAGACTTCCAGCAACAAGTCAGCAGAGGACCCAATAGATAGAGATTCCACAAGGATATCATTATGGCACATATTACAATACCCTTCACATGATTCCAAATTCGGGGTATCAAGGTACCCGAAATTTTAATCCACAGATGGGTTAGCAATTGCAGAAAAATCAACATTCAAATGCTAATGAGTTGTTGCTTAGAGTGACCGAGATGATAAAGATTCAGTTCGGCCTGAAGCCAAAAGGGCAGACCGTCTTGTACAGACACCCATATCTAGAATTGTATGATTTGGTCGCTCTTCCTACAAATTACAGGCTCCCAGAGTTTGCTAAGTTCACTGGCCAAGATAGCACGAGCACGATAGAACATGTCAGTCGGTATCTTACACAGGGCGAAGCATCCATTAAAGAGGCCCATTGAGTTCGTTTCTCCTCCTTGTCCCTGTCAGAACCAGCCTTCACTTGGTTCTCATCGCTGTCGGTTAACTCCATTGTCAATTGGGCTGACCTAGAGAAGAAGTTTTACATATATTTTTACACTTGGATAGGAGAAAAGAAAATTACCGATTTGACGACTATAAGACAGAGAACTAATGAATCGGGCATCGAGTTTCTTCAGAGGTTTTGAGAGACCAGGAATTTATGCTTCTCATTGAACTTGACCGATGATCAGCTAGCTACTTTCGCCGTTCAAGGAATGTTGCTAATATGGAGAGAGAAACTGCTCGGGCAAGAATTTAACGATTTAGGTCGGTTGGCTCAACGAGTGGCAGCACTCAATAGCCAATTCCAGAATATGCGCAGAGATACCCAATTTTAGAAGAGTGCTGTAATTGTCGAAACCTATACTCCATATTCAGTTGATGACGACTATGAGGACGATGAAAAAGAAGAGGTTGCCACGGCTGAATGGAATTGGGGTAAGAAAATAGTAATGGTGCTAAATCCTTAGGAAAAAGGAGTTGAAGAGAGTTATGATTTCGATGTCACAAAATCAGACAAGCTCTTCAATTTCTTGCTTGAGGAGGGACAGATCAAGTTTCTCGACAATCATATGATGTTGCCTCCTGATCAGTTGAAAAATAAGAAGTTCTACAAATTTCACAACGCTACTTCTCATTCTACTAATGAATGCAGAGTTTTTCGGCAACATATATAGAGGGCTATTCAGCAAGGGAGGCTCAAATTTGATACACCTCGGAAGTTGAAAGTTGATGATAATCTTTTCCCAAGATATATAAAACATGGTTGATGCTAGGTTACTCAAAGGGAAGACTAAAGTCCTAACATCAACTAGGGTCAAAGAAGCCGGAACCATTGAACCAAAGATGCAAATATAGGCTGATGAATATAGAGAGATTAAAAGGCATCATGACCAATAGAAGAGCCAATATGAGCAGGGTGAGACGTCAAAGGATGGGGCAACAAGGTCGCGTGTTACATCTCGAATTTTATTGAATAAATGGCAGTGGCGGCAGAAGGAAAAGGATTATCAGCATTGGTTAGAAGAGAAAGAATACCAATGTCAATAAGAGAAAGAGAGGTATGAAAGAAAGCAAGCTAAATCACATTGGAATTGTCCTTTCTTCAGACATTGTTGGAATGACGGTTTGAAAATTGCCTACTAGGAATAATTGCCCAGAGTGCAGTGAGCGATATTGGGAGTTTAGGCAATCTCAAGCCAACCGCCGAACTATCCATGCTTGAGATGAGTATCATCATAATATGGATCGGCGCTTAAAAAATAGAAGTGTTCATGTTCGGCTAGGAAAACGAGTTGTTGATCAAAATTGGACTGATTATGAAGAAGAAGATAATGAAGAAGAATATGTTTGGCAGGAGGGGCAATGGTGTCCAGGAGGTTTGACAAGAAGTAGAAAAGAAGGGTGCAACGCCTAAGGAAGAGAGAGCTAGAATAGGCTCTGGCATCTGGTAAACCTCAAGTGTGGCGTGCTAAACAAACAGCCGATAGGGGTCAACCATTAGCTAATATTCAAATGGCTTTTCTATTGCCGTCAGAATTCAGGGCTCCAACAGATCAAGAAGTATATTTAGATTTCGATGAATTAGAGTATGAGGAGATAGTTGCCAAGTTGACAGTGATACAAGAGGCTATATTCGATAAGCCAGTCAAGCATCGACACTTAAAGGCTTTATATGTAAAAGGTTTTCTTGATGGGAAGCCGATGAGCAAGATGTTGGTGGATGGAGGTGCTTCTATCAATCTTATGCCTTTCACCACTTTTCATAAACTTGGCAAGGGACCAAGAGATTTGATTGAGACCGACATAATGCTTAAGGATTTTGGGGGCAATGCATCCAAGACCAGAGGGGCAATGAACGTCGAATGGACAATCGGAAGTAAGACTTTGCTCACCACATTCTTTGTCATTGATGGAAAAGGTTCATACAGTTTACTCCTTGGTTGTGAATGGATTCATGCAAACTGTTGTGTACCATCGACCATGCATCAGTGTTTGATTCAATGGCATGGAGATGACGTTGAGCTAGTTCACGCTGATGATTCTGTAAGTATCGCAACAGCTGATCCAATGTATTGGGAGCTAGAAGACTTCAAGTATTTTTCTGGCAAGCTATGGAAAGAAGGCTTCATTAAAGTCAATGATGAAAACCAACAACCGATCCAAGCAGACTGTTTTGAGAATTTGTTTTAATGGATAATTCAATATATGGTACAGATTGTAAACTAGGACATGGCTTTACATTGGCCAATGAATTAGAAGAGATAGATATTGGTTCTGGAGATAGGCCTAGGCCGACATATGTAAGTGCCAAGTTGGATCCTGAGTATAAGCAAGAGTTAGTGGATTTATTAAAGGAATTTAAAGATTATTTTGCTTGGGAATACTACGAGATGCTAGGTCTAGACCGATCGATTATTGAACATCGGTTGCCAATCAAACTGGATATCGGCTATTTAAACAAGCTCCGAGGAGATTCAACCCAAACGTTCTTGATGATATCAAAAAGGAGACTGAAAGATTACTAAAAGTGAAATTTATCTGACCGTGCCGATATGTAGAATGGATATCGAATGTTATTTCTATGTATAAGAAAAATGGGAAGTTGAGAGTTTACATCGACTTCAGAGATCTGAACAAGGCTACACCCATGGATGGTTATCCGATGCCGATAGCTGATATGTTGGTAGATGTAGTAGCCAGACACAAGGTTATTAGTTTTATAGATGACAATGGTGGATATAATCAAATTTTTATGGCTAAGGAAGACATAGCAAAAACATCTTTTAGATGCCCTGGGGCAATCGGTTTATTTAAATGGGTTGTGATGACCTTTGGTTTGAAGAATGCCGGTGCAACTAATCAGAGGGCAATGAATTACATTTTTCATTAGTTGATCGGTAGGATTGTTGAAATCTACATTGACGATGTGATGGTAAAATCTAAGGGGTACAAGGAATATCTAGCTAATTTGCGGAAAACTCTGGAGTGCACGAGAAAACATGGTCTAAAGATAAATCCCAATAAGTGTGCCTTTAGAGTATCAGCTGGACAATTTTGGGATTTCATGGTCCATGAGAGAGGAATCAAAATTGGTCAAAAAAGTATGAAAACAATTGATGAGGCAGTGCCCCCGACTACTAAAATAGAATTATAATATTTGCTTGGTAAGATTAATTTTATCAGGAGGTTTATTTCAAATTTGCCAGAAAGAGTTATGTCGTTTTCTCCCTCATTGAAGTTGAAAAATG